>JAQPPZ010017106.1:7267255-8611341 GCA_028583015.1 Wollemia nobilis
AATGGTCATCCTTATTGATATACCCAACCCCAAAAAATAGAAGCTGAAAATATTGTTCAAGAACTATTAGAACATGGTGTCACCCATCATAGTACTAGCCCTTATTTCTTACCAGTAGTTTTAGCTCGTCGAAAAGAAAATTCTTGGTGTATGTGTCTAGATTTTTGTCCTCTCAACAAAATCACAATTAAAGATAAATTTCCTATTCCTGTCATTGATGATTTACTAGATGAACTACATGGTACCAAATTAGACTTACGTTTAAGGTTTCACAAAATCCGAGTTAGGGAAGAGGATATTTCCAAAATAGCTTTTCAAACTCATGAATGTCATTATGAATTCTTGGTCATTCCCTTTGGTCTCACTAATACCCCATCTACATTACAAAGTCTCATGAATCAGGTGTTTCATCCATTCCTTTGCCAATTTGTCCTAGTCTTCTTCGATGAAATACTCATCTATAGTAAATCATGGAAGGATCATTTATCACATCTGGAAAGAATTCTTCACATCCTACACAAGGAAAAGTTGTTTGTTAAAAGATCTAAATACTCCTTTGGGTTTCAAGAATCTGAGTACCTCGGTCATATAGTATCTCAATAAGGTGTTAAAGTGGGTCCCAATAAGATTAAGGTAATTCAAGATTGGCATTTACCTAAAACCATCAAGAAACTTCATGTTTTTTTGGGTCTCACTGGCTATTATCACAAATTTGTGTGTGACTATGGTAAAATTGTGGGCCCTCTCACAGTGCTCACCAAGAAGGATGTTTTTCATTGGTTCAACAAAGCTACACAAGCCTTTGAGGCTCTCAAGGAAGCAATGTGTACGACTCCATTTTTGGCCACTCTGGATTTTCAAAAACCATTTGGCATTGAATGTTATGCCTTAGGAATAGGTATTGGGGTAGTATTAATGCAGGAGGGTCATCCCTTGGAATTTGAAAGTAAACAAATTTCAGGTAAGAATTTGGGTAGATCCACATATGAAAAATAAATTCTAGCTATTCTACACATAGTGGAGAAATGGAGGCACTATTAAATCAATAGTCCTTTTATTATAAAAACAGATCACAACAGTCTCAAGCATTTTATAGAACAAATGTTTTCTTATCTCGAATAAAATAAGTGGCTAACTGAATTACTGGGATATGATTTTGTGATTGAATATAATAAAGGAAAATAAAATGTGGCAGTTGATGCATTATCTCAAAAATACGAAGATGTAGTAGTCATTAATGCCATTTTAGGACCATGTTCTCAATGGGTGTCTTAGTTACAAGAAGAATGATTGTCCAACGATGAAACAACTCAAATAATTAAATAATTGTCTATGGGATCATCTAAGCACCCTATTTTCTCATATGATGACCATATATTACGCAAGAAAAATCACATTTACATTCCACACAATTCAACAATCAAAACATAGATTCTAGAGGAGTCACATGCTTCTTCATCAGCAGGGCATTTAAGGTTTCTAAAAACCTACTTGAGGGTTAAACAATTCTTTTTTTGGAAAGGATTAAAATTAGAGGTCAAGAAATGGGTAGCATAGTGTGAAGTGTGCCAACATAATGATGGAGAAACAATCAAGTCACCATGGTTGCTTCAATCATTACCTATTCTAGATCATTAGTGGGAACATATTTTCATGGATTTTATTGAAGGTCTTCCTAATTCGGAAGACAAAAAAGTAATTTTTGTGGTACTTGATCACCTTTCCAAATAGCTCATTTTCAAAACTTACAACGTCCATTTTTAGCAAGCAAAGTTGCCAAGGTATTTATGGATTCAATTTTTAAATTACATGGAATGCCCAAAAATATTGTAAGTGATTGAGATCCCATTTTTACTAGTAAATTTTGTAAAGAGTTGTTTTGACTTAATGGTACCAAATTAAACATGTCTTCTGCATACCATCCACAAACAGATGGTCAAGCATAAGTAGTTAACAAATGTTTGGGTACTTACCTGAGATGTTTTGTACAAGATAAACAATATCAATAGATTCAGTGGCTATCATTGGCAAAATGGTGGTACAACACTTCTTACCATTATTCCATCAAGATGTCTTCTTTTGAAGCATTATATGGAACTAAACCACAAAAAGTAGTTGATTATGTACCAGGTTCCTCCAAAGTGGCCCAAGTAAATGATTGGCTTCAACAGTGCCAATCAATGCTCACTATTCTGAAAGACAATTTGGTCCAAGCACAAAATCATATGAAGCAGCAACAAGACATGTATCATTCAAAAATATCATTCAATGTGGATGATATGGTGTTCTTACGTTTAAAACCATATAAACAATTGTCTCTGAAGATTAAATCAAGTCAAAAATTGGCTTCATGATTTTATGGGCCTTACCGAATTATGCATCGCATTGGGGAAGTAGCATATCAACTAGAGTTACCCCACTCCTCACACATACACCCAATGTTTCATGTCTTCTATCTCAAGAAGGTGATTGACCAGAAAGTACAATCTCAATCAGAATTACCAGTATTGGATGAAGAAGGGCGTATATATCTCTAGCCAGAAGCAGATGTACAAACCAAAATACGTAGACTAAGATCTCGTCACATCCAAGAGTTTCTCATAAAGTGGTAGGACTTACCTAAAGAATATGCAATATGGGAATCTGAAAGTATTTTCCAGTCATTTCCAGCTTTGAGGATAAATATTTTTGAGGAGGGGAGTCATGCTACATACCAAACATAGCCATGTTGGCTATGTTTTCCAAGAGTAATTATTTTATATATAGATTATATTTTTATTTTAAATCATCTATCATATTTTATCCTTTCGTTATCTTTTCATTTGTGATCTTTGCAAAGCCTTCAACATAGGTACATGCCCTCCCTGAGTGGTAAAACATTTTTAATTATTCTTTAATACATTGATTGATTCTTTTATATTTCTTTCTGCTGTATTTGCTTCATAGTTTTCGATGAAGTGCATCAATATTTTTGAAGGTTGGATTATTATTACAAGGAGAATAATTGTTCTCCTCCAAGCCCTTAATGCGTGAGGAGCAAAAAAGTTATCAAAGAAAACAATGAGAGGATAACCTAGACTTGAACAACCTCAATCTAGAAGGAGCAACAATAATTACTTGAGGCTTATAAAAAAATGGTGGTCATTAAGAAGTTGTTGTAGGAAATGAATAAGCATATAGAGCAACTCCAAGACCAATTGGCTAAGGAAAGAGTTTGAAAGAGAATAATTCTAGCACATAGTATTGAAGTTGCATAAGCAATAGTTGGAGAAGGTACTAAACAAGTTTTTGAGCATTCATTATGTATCCTAGTAGGAGTGAAAAGTGTTTCTAAAAAATGTGTAGGTTGAAAGAGATCATTGAACTTGAAATGAGAGCATTAAAAGATGTATCAAATCCTAGAAATACATTGGGAATGGCTATGGACTATAGGGGAACACTATAATAATCTCAACAAGCACCTAAATTAATTGAGGTATATCCTAATAAGGAATATGGAATATAGACATAACTTGGGAACCTTCAAGTTTAGTCACCATTATCCCGTCCAACATGATCACTATGTATTCTCACAATGTAGCTATGGCAATATGAGATAAATACTAGACTAGAGGATTCAAGTCCTCAAAGGTTATGAAGAGCAAAATGAAAATTTGAAGAAAGAGCTGGAAGAAAAAAAAAGAAAGTTTATTAAGTTATAGTTGAAATTTTATTCTACCTATTATATTGGATAAATGATGTCAGAGTGCAAGAGACGTACATAGATTTATAGTTTATTCTTAAGAAAACAATTTTACAAATGGTAGCTTTTGTAGTTATATTATGGCATGAATAACCAATTAGCTACAATTAAGAAATTCTTGAATGTATATACGAACAATGACTTGGAAAATAAAAAATCTATTATATGAATTTTATATTCATAATTATGTTATGCCTAGAGACTTTCACTTCCATCCTAATATTTGCATTAGAGATATGCAACTATGAGCATTCATGTCTATCCTACATAATCAAATATAAAGAAAAAATAGGGAAATAGATAGGACAACAAGGAAAACAAAGTGGGTCATTTAATGTAGCTTGAGTTTCCTAGGATTTCCTTAGTAATTCATGGTCATCTTGGTATTATGGGTAGAACAAACATCAAGGAATAATGTGAAATCTACTTGAGTAAATAATTCAAGAATTCAATAGATTTTATGAATTATGGTTGAATAGAGCAAGAGCAAATTATTGCCATATATGGAAAGAACTAGATATACCTTTGTGAAAGTGGGAATTATATATATGAAAAGAACTAGATATACCTTTGAGGAAGAAATCAAGAAATCAAGAACTATGCTCTTATTTAAGAATTATGTAATAGAAATAAATCAGGTCAAATATTTTAGTCCCTAACTAGCATTGTTTATAGTTGAGTGTTGAGAGTTTAGTGGACAAGCTTAAAAAATTAGAAATTTAGGTAAGTGACAATGAATCAAATTGTTTATGCCATCCTTCTAGCACCATTTCTTGTTGCATGTTGAGGGCTGAGAGAAAATAAGTAATTTGAGGCTTTATACTTAAATAAGACAAAGAGTTCAGGCCCTAAAGAAAAATCAACAATGCGTCTATCAATTCAGACTAAAGTAACAATGAATCAAACTATTTATATATTATAGTAATGATAAATTATGCATTTTAAGCTCTAATTAAACAATTTTAACAGCCGAATTGAACATTTATAGGCCCTCCAAGAACTATTTCTTGTTGAGTAATACATCAACCTAGTTGCCAATATACACCAATTATTAGAATAATAATTATTCTCTCTTGAAAGGGAACATTGATCCCCCAAGGTTCAGGTGATAGGGTATGTTATTATCAAATATTAAATCAAAAGAATAAAAAGGAAGGTAGATGGATAACTCAGGGTTACATATAACTGCTACAAGGGTGAGTGTTGATTCACTATCTAAGCTGTAAGATAGATAAATCTAGTTCAATTATTCAAATAAGTATTAAGATATAAACATTTCTTATCATATATTTCATCAAAAATTAAATAAAAAACAAGATTATAGGCTTGCTACCTTAAAATTATCAATCATACATTCATTTATTGTATCATAATCATGATCACTATAGAACAAAGTAATGTATATTCTAAAACTTATAAAAGTATTTCACATAAAAATGAGCTTTAGAAATAAAATTCAACTAATCTACTCCTAATTTAAGTGGATTTCAAAGAAAATTCAAAATAAAAGGGTTAAATAATGAAATAAAACAAGCCATTGAACGTTTAAGTGGGTTTCTTAAAGGTGTATTTTGAATCTATTGAAGTAGAAAATATGAATTTAAACCAACTCTAACTCGACTAGCCTTTGCACAATATGAAATCAAAGTGGTGCCATCCTTAGAGGGAAAGGAAACAACACACTAGACTTGACTTAATGCAACCACCATTAGCATGCGCAGATCACACCAAGAATTCCAATATATTGTATTACTAAGATATTCAATCATTACATTCTCAGAATTGCCAACATGATGTTATTACATTAATAAATATCTAAGGTACAATGTCAAGGGTTCATATTGTATAGCTAAAAATGTGACACCAAACAATGCTAAATAAAATAGAATTCAAATGAACCAGATATTGCATAACAAATGAGATTTATATTAAATGGGGGAGCCTAAAAACTTCATTGTTACAATAGTGGATTTAAGAATCCTATTTGATACAATTTTTACAAATATTGCTAGGGTTCTTCAAAACCCTAGCTACAACAAATGGTGGTGTCTTCAGTTGTGTCTTTGCTCCAAATAGGTGTGAGTGGGCTTTTGCATATCTAATGCTAGGCCACTCTAGCTTAATCAAATATCCAATACTTTTGGTATATTTTCTAATCTGCATACAAAGAAACACCAAAGAGTTATTAATAATAATGAGGGATCCACTGTGAGAGCCCTAAGGAATCACAACTAAAACCTAGCTATAATAGTATGAAATGCGAACAAAATTAAACAATATGTAATATAACCAAATGAGATAGATTTACCTTGCTCATTGCTTATTGTCTATTTATGGTTGGATATGTTGTAGGTTTATGGTGAGGGTGTTCCCTAGCGACACCCAAGGATATCGCTTGTCATCATAATAGGTATCTGAAATGTAGTCGAGCACTTGCAGAGCATAGCACAACACTCGGGACTATGGTGGAACACGAAAGGGTGATCGAGACTATGGTAGAGCATAGTGGGACACTCAGGACTGTGGTAGAGCATAGTAGAGCACTCAAGATTATGGTGGACTATAGCAAGGTGCTCAGGATTGAGAGATTAGATCTAAAAAATTAGATGAAGGCGAGGGATGCAACGATGGAAATGGTGAGCGAGGAAATAGGAAAAGCGATGGATGGAATGGGGTTAGGGCACAAAGGCTTTGTTGGAGTTCTAAATTACTTTGAAAACTTGGAGAACCTTAGAGGACTCATGGAATTCAATCACTTAGGAAATTTGGGCACTTAGGGACTTAGGGGTTGAGCCATCAAAATAGCTCCTATTTATAATCCAACCTAAGGCATGCTAGGGTTCAATGACACTAATCATGTGGCTAATATTAAAGCATATCTAAAGGTAGATATTAAATTTAGGGTGTGGCATGGATTGATGTGGATGGACGAATAGGATGAAATCGGATGGCTGAGATTAATTTATTTATATAAATATATAATTATTAAATATATATAAAATAAAATATATAAAACATTATTATTTAAATATATATAATTATATATAAACAATGGGCATAAAATGGTGGAAAAGCTAGGATGGAGGAAAAGTGGCTAGATTTTGGTGTCTATAGATGCCCCTTTTTGTACCATGTTGCGTGAAACACAATATGGTACAAAAATATGAGACACCTAGTTAGGCTAGGCACATAAGTAGCTTCTCTCTCTTGTTGGAATGTGAAGACAAAATCAAAGGCAAAAGAATAAAGAATTTGAATTTATTGTGTAGCTTACCCCCTCAATTGATGAATGAGGTTGCTTATGAATCTCATGAGCCAATTGAAAAATATGTGCAAATGGAATGTGGACGATATGAATGATGTAAAATATGATACCATTTTTGCTCCAATAGTGGGAAGAGGATTGTTGAAAAATGTGAAAATGATTGTGTCTATTTTTTCCCCAATAGATGAAGGGTTTTGTGAAAATGTGATGAAAAATGTGTCTATTTTTCCCCAATAGATGAAGGGTTTTTTGCCAATTGTTGATGCCATGATCATGTAAAATGTATCCCAATGTGGGAAATTCAAAACCAAATGTGGTTGCCCCAAATTTGGGGTGATTTGATGTTGTTGAAAATATGCCTTCTGGCATCATTGATATGCAAAGATGAAAAATGCAAAAGATAAAAGTAGTCAAATTTGGAGGGCCAACTAGTGACTGTCAGATAATTTCTAAGATCAGAACCAATCACCTTGATGACTATCAGGGAAATATGAAATTTTATTTTTTCAATGTTTTGAGCCCCATAGACTAGGCCATCAATAACAGTTTTTGTGCAAATTATTATTGGCAAGGTTTCACTCAAAATATGAAGTACCCAATATGATTATGATATCGAACAAGGAGATAAGTGATGACGATTATGACCAAGTGTCCTTATGGTAGGCTATTCATATTACCAAATTGGATGGATGCAAATCATTGCAATCACCAAGTATAGAGAATAACCCACTGGATACAAGGTTCACTTGATTTGAACTTGGTAAATGTGCAAATGTTGATGTGAAATGATGATGTCATGATATGTGTATGATGAAAATGATGATGATCATTATTTTGTGAAAATTTTTACCTTTTTGGGGTGCTTTTGTAATTTGCTTGTTGAATTTGCAATATGTGGTCACAAACAAAAATTATGCACCCAAACTGATTTCTATTTTTACAAAACTTGATTTCATGATGGAATTGATGTGTGGGTGAATTTTGGTGAAATTTGGAGGAGGCATGCTATCGATTTGATTGATTTTACCTTTTATTTATTTATGCATCAAACACCTGCATGTGTTTATGAGGTCCAACATTCATTCTTATGGGCTTCCATGTGCCAAAAAATGTTCATGTGTGCTTCAACCTGTCTGCAAATACCCTTGTGCGCTTCAGCATGTCTAAAATGCCTCAATGTGCTTTAGTGCACCTATAGAGTGGAAAACGAAGCTCATTTGTGCATTTTCAAGTTTGAGAAGCTACGTCTGAGGAGTGGAGTGAAGTGAGGTAGTGGAATTTTTGTCTGAAAGCTATGGCGATGGAGGGAACGAGTTTTGTAGTTGTGGAAGAGGTAAGATTTGCCAAGGTAATGATTTTAAAGACTCTTTGTGTTGTGCAAAATTTTATTATTTTTATTGTTTTTTTTGTTTTAAAATAATGCTCTTAAAATGTGCTTATTGCTATAGTTGCGAATTTTGGAGCCCTAACATTGATTTTCTCCTCTTGTTCTCGGGATTATAAAATTATTGTCGAAGGTGGATTGTGACTTGTTGAGGGTAGTGGGGTTGGAGGATGTGGTCTGGTTGGATGTAGTGAGGGCTGATGAGGGGTATATTTTAGCTCTAGCTGAAATGCGGGATGCGGATAGGGGGACCTTCCAGCTACCAATTAGGGAGGTGACCATTACCCTCGAGGATGTGTATCACATTCTCAATATGCCATTAGAGGGGCTAAAGGTGGAGGTGGGCTATGACAAAAAGACCCATATGAGTATGATGTTTGGTGATAGGTGGGAGGAGGTGAGGGTGGATAGTGGGGGTATTTCATACTTGACCATGTATGTGGCCAAGGAGTTGGATCCCCTCACGAATTTGGTGATGTTCATATTGGCAAACATAGTAGTTCTCAATAGTACTAGTTTTAGGTTCCCATGGAACCTATTAGGATTGGTGAGTAATTTTATCACTACATCACAACACTATGCATGGGCTCCTGCTTTGGTGGTGCAGGTGTATCGTGAGTTGTACGAGGTGATGCAATGGAAGAGGAAGGGACTAGGTTGCAACTTTCTTCTTTAGTGTTGGGGATGAGAGCACTTTAGAGTAGTGCAACTAGAGGGCATACCCTATGAGGAGTGGGACGGGATGAAGCACTATGCTAGGAGATGTAAAATGATAGAGGAGGTATAAACAAGTCATTCAGTGTGATTGAGCTAGTGGTACCAGGATATGTTAGTGGGATTAACATCATACCAAGTGATATGGAGGACTTGTCTGGGGACCACGTGGACTGGGTATAGGGAGCAATTGTAGTGGGTGAGGTATCCAAGGTGGATAGTTGGGAGGAGGTAAAATGAGACAAAGTACTTCTAGTTCTTGTGGGTGTTGTGACAGTTTGACTTGCCATAGGGAGTACCATATGAGTCGTTGCTTTATAGGAGGTATCAAGAGAAGGTGGGGCTTTCATGTGCAAAGCCATGGAGGGAGGTAATTCAAGATTCTGAGGAGCTAGAGTTACCTAATGTGGATGATGTAGACCCCTAAGTATGCAGTATGGTTTGTTGCCTAGATAGTAGGGGTACCAAATGTGGTGACTGATGGTGGGGATGGTGCTAAGGATTTTGATGAGACTAAAAATTGAATGAGGTACCTTTGAGCTAGCAAACATATGAAGAAGTTTAGAGGTGCAGGGTAGCAGACTCCTATGACTGGCAGAGGGGAGGATGAGGAGAAGGATTATATGGAGGAGATATCATGGGTGGAAAGCATATGGGCCAATATGGAGCAGATGCATGCAGATCAAGAGGCTCTCATGCAATCTCATGATGAGTTTGTAGTACAACTACAAGTGGAGCTTAGTGCATAGGATGTGACCATAGCTCATATGTAGGTAGAGCGAGCGATAGGATGATCTAGTGGAGATGAACAACAGATGATCACAATGATCCAAGTAGAGCTTCTAGGTAGGGAGCGTTGACATGGGTTGGAATCATGATGAATTCAGGTGAGCGAGGCATATGTGCACTCATTGGAGGATTTGTGTATGGCTAATCATATCATGTTGCTAGATCCTCCATATTTCTCTACGATGCAGTCGACTAGGCTAGCTAAGTCTAGGAAAATTTCTAGGTCTAGGGCTCCTAGTAGGTCATAGGGGTCTAGTCATAGGTATTATCTAGTGCTTATATGCACTTTTTGTATATGATCCTTGGTGATCTATTGTATGTAGCCTTTTGAGCACTCATTATACATTTAATTTTATATATATACATGGATTTTACCTTTTGTGTTATATTTTTTGGTGTTTGTGAATGCTTTATGTTATGCTTTTATGGAATGCATATGCTATGTTATGGATGATTAATGTAATATGGAATGCTAATGATAATTTATGATTTATATTTTTTCTTGGCCATGTGTAGCATTATTGTTTAATCAGGGGCACCAAACTTGGTGTTATGTGGCAGATAATGACTCGTGAAATTACATGGATGTTGACATGGAAGAAGATATGGATGTTTATATGGAAGAAGATATGGATGTTGATATGGAAGAAGATATGGAATAATATATGGATGTTGATATGGAATACTGACTATTTTGTAGAGACTCAAACATACTAGTGTATCAAACAAACTCACTAACATTGCATAATTCCTCTAGGACCAAATGTGTGTGCAATGAATTCATTTACTAAATCTGGAGCATGGTAATGACTCAAGAAAATTAAGAACCAATGTGTGTGCAAGAGAGTTCATTAACTTATCTTGAGTAAATTGGGTAAACCTATTATCGATGAAACCAAGAAGCTAGCTTATCCATATGAGCAGTCATAGGTCTCTTTTAAAAGAGACATGTCACCACGCATGAGCGTACTCCACTGCCAGTCAAGCATCTATAGCTTTTGTGGAGGCTAACTCCATAGTCCATGGATTTTTTTGTTGATCTCTTAAGTTTTTGGGATGACTACCTAACCGTTCGACTGAAAATGTAGTATGCTCCTTAAAATCCAACGATTACTAGTGTGTGATGTAAAATATTTAGATTTTTTGTTAGGGATTTTTCCCTACTCTTTATTTTATTTTTGGAATTGTTGTAGTGGTGAAAAAAACTATTTTTATGGACTATATTGCATTATGGGACTAGAAAGGATGACCCTTTTCACTTCGAGGTTCAAACCAATTATGGTATTATCCCTATTTGACACAACATATTTTTAAAATGTGAAAATTGTGTTTGGTTCAAGAATGTTTTGGATTCAATTCCTACAACTCAAGATTTTCATAATTTATATGTGCAATGGTCCTAAAAAGAAATCAAAAAATATTTTGGAGTTTTCTTAAAACACTAGGAGTGGTTGAGTGACTGAAAACACCTAGGACTTGTGAATGTGTGGTTTGTGCTAATGACAATTTGACTTAGTGGAATTGTGTGGAGGACTTCGTGAAGGTGCCCTTGATTAAGAAAACATAATTTTATTGGACCAATGAAGACCTTGAACTGGATAAATGATCCCTAATATGAAATGTGAAATTTGGATGTGAATGCAATGTATGAAATGCAATTTTTTGAGATGCATTGTTTTTGGAATGTAGATGCAAGTGAAATGCAATGTTATGAATGAAATGTATGCAAATTGTTTTTTGTATTAGCCATGTGTATATACATATATAAAAATAAAATCATGCATAGAATTCTCTCAAGTGTATAAAATTAAGTGGTTTAGGTTCTTCTTCTCCCTCTCTACTAGCAAGTCTATAAGTACCATTACCATGACAAGGGGATAGGTACCCCCTATGGTGTGTTACAACTCTAGAACCTTGACTTTTTGTGCACTTAGAGCCATCAAAGAATAATGTGATATCAACATATTCCTCTAGAATTAAATCTTATTCTTGCTTAGTGACAACAAATACTAAATCATCTCGGAGCTCAATAATCAAAGGATGATCACTAGGTAGTGGAGCTTTCACAAGTTGATCGGCTATTACCTGATCTTTAATGAATTTTTGGCTAATGAATTCAAAGTCAAATTTAGTAAGGAGCATTATCTATTTAGTGGTATGGGTGTTATTGTAAGTGCAAGATATCATATAATGTAGAGGATTTTATCTAGCTATGACATAAGTTATGGGGCTAAGCATGTAATATTGAAGTTTCTTAGTGGCAAAACAATTTTGAAGCACAATTTTTCTACATAAGCATATCAAGTTTTATAACTATCCAATGTTTGAATAATGTAGTAGACAACTTTCTCTCGATTTTGTTCATTATTTTGTGCAAGAATTATCCCTAATGCAAATTACGTTGCTAAGATATAAAGATAAAACAAGACCCCCGAACGAGGAGAAGCTAAGACTGGTACAGAAGCTAGGTATTTCTTAATGTCATCAAAGGATTTTCAATTGATTGCCATAGAATGGTACAATCAATTGCCAAGCATGAGAGCATTGTCGTTTTGGATTCTAAAACATGCATATAAAAAAGTGCTCACATGTTCTTTGGGATCCTTAGTTCCCTTAAATTTGTTAAAATTAGGTACCATGAAATCTATGAAATATGGCGGTGATGGTATCATGAATTGGTTTATTGATCAATTAGCATAAGGTTGGTTTTTGGTTTGAAAAATCGGGAGTAAATAGTATTAACTGATTAATCTATTTTTACATGGCCTTAATTCGAGGGTCCTCCTTAGGAATGTGTAAGCCCTAAAGCACTTGATGATTTTGTGGTGGAGTGGATATATTTTATGGAGTGACTAAGTGATTATGAGATTGGTAATGATGGCTAGGTGAATTTGATGGAAAATTATGAATGGGAGATTGTTGATGAAAATATGGGGAATTATGGAATGAGGTTGATGGATAGGGGTTATGGCTAGGTTGGTCAATGGGAATAGGATGGGTAGCGATATGTCTTGGTTTGGGAATATGGATAGAAACCATAGAATATTGTGGTGCCCATGATGGACACTGGTTGACAAGGATAGTCTAAGTAGAGTTATGTGAAGGCTTAGGGTTTACATGTACTTGTTGTTGAGCATTTTTATGTTATCTATGAAATTTGTTTAGGTTTTCCCATACATCACTAATTTCTCTATCAGAGACTAAGGGTATGGAGGTATATGGTATGGAAGATGTGGCTTGGGGACAAGTTACACTAGGTATGGCAACTTGTGAGGTTGGAACTTGTGAAGCAAAATTGACTTGTGCTTCATACAAGGAATTGGTATAAGTGGAGGTATATGAGGTGCTAAGACCACATGAGGGTTTGAGAATGGAAATATGTGAGGATGGTTTAATTGATGCCTCAAAAAGAGGATTGGTATACACATGGGTAAATGTGGATGGAGTTTGGGAATAAATAGGCTCTTGTTGTAAAGTAGAATCCTGTCTAGGTGAATTGGGAATGGACTCTAAGACATAACTAGAAGACTTCATGAAAGATTCTACTCTTTCCATGTCTATATGGGTAATGTGATTGTCAATGGTAGGGGAGGTTGACTCCTCTTGGGGCATGGCCATATGGAAGGTTGTGGATGGTAGGGAATGTGAGGGACCTATAGACAAATCTGCCTGTATCACATTCAGGGAATCTACCACATAAGTGGTGGGGAATGTGGATGAATATTCCATTAAGTTATCTTGAATTATAGGTTTCTTTTGGTTTCTAGTTAATACCATAAGAAAATTAATCAAAATATAGATTAAACTATCAAATGTAACACAAAACTGAAATCTTTGAGTAAAAAGAAAATAAATAACCAATGCTAAGTTTCAACCAATGTGGCTTACCTTGCTCATTGATTATATCCTTTTAATGTGTATTCATTTTAAATTTCATTCTTGTGTGTTTTGATGTTCTAATATTGATTAATAAAATAAAGTTAAAAACTATGGTGAAGATAGGGCAATGAGATGCTTGCTGGTGATGAAATCCAAAAATTTTGCTCGGGGGTACCCTATGGTTTCTATGGGCAGAGATTGGTGGATGGATATGAATGACACCATCACCAAATCTCAAGCAATATTTGGTGATGAAATCCAACTACTACTATTTTGAGTGAAACATGTTGTGTGTGAATTGTTAATTTTAATATTTTCATTTATTAATGTGGAAAAACAATGTTAGGAGCAACTAATTCCATAAATCTAAATTAGAATCCAATAGGAGAATGCCAATTTATCCAAAGGGTGTGAAGTATACCGCTTAAGACCCCCTATCAAAGACAACCGGAGGGTTTTTCCACCTCTCTGCCTAGAATCATCGAATGATAGGAATAATATTGGCACCCTAATGATGTTCCTACTTAGATAGATAAAAGGAGGTACCTCTAACCCTAAAATGTAGCTCTAATTTATGCCAATTTTTAATTCAAATGCAATCATAATGCAACAATTTATATTTGTGAATACATAAAAAACATATACCCTAACTGGAATGTGTGAATGGATGTAAAAAGAAACCTAAAATGTAAAATTAGAATGAATTAATTGCTAAATTACTTAGTGATCATTTTATGCTTGGAATCTGAAAAACACATCAAAGAACCCAAAATACGTAAAACAAAAAACTTGGATTTTAAACAGTGGACTTACTGGACAACCTACATATTTTCTTCAAATCACTATAAAATGCATATGGGAATTTCTAAGACACCCTAGGGAACTTATGTAATACCTACAAATATTTATAGATGGTCCACAAGTATCGTAGTGCGTTCATGCACCTCCTGCAATTTTCTACAACTCCTTAGAAACACTTTCAGGTAAAAAATGTGTGATTTGTGCTCCAAAAAATCTGTAAAATAAGACAACATATAGAAAATTAGAATTCAATATAAATCAAAACATGAAACCCTTAGGGGTTCCCACCATGATCACCATTTGTAGAGATAAAAATGTGACACAAAACAATGCTAAATAAAATAGAATTCAAATGAACTAGATATTGCACAAAAAATGAGATTTATATTAAATGGGGGAGCCTAAAAACTCTATTGTTACAATAAGGGTTATGCGTAAGGGGTTGGACTCAAAATGTACTTGTAAACAAATGGTGAATCCTAATAAAAATCAAGGTGAATCATGAATAATCCTAAGCAAATCAAATCGAGCATCTTCATACCAAAATTTGGGGTATTTGAAGCCCTAAAATGTAAGGTCATCTTTAGGGCTACTTTTGACCTATTAAATCATTTTATAACTTCATAAAAACATGACAATTAGATCAGGCTTGAAAAAATATTTCCAAAGAGTTCAAATATGCTTATGTTTGGATATATATTATGGTGAATAAACCCTAAGAAAAAATTTATTATGAATTTTTTAGGAGAATGGACCGACGTCGAGGGTCCTCATATTCGCCAATTTCCAATTTTGAAAATCCTAATATTAACCCAATTTGTGAATAATCACCACTATACATAACCCTGGTTACAATAGTGGATTTAAGAATCCTCTTTGATACAATTTTTACAAATATTGCTAGGGTTTTCCAAAATCCTAGCTACAACAAATGGTGGTGTCTTTAGTTACGTATTTGCTCCCAACATGTGTGAGTGGGCTTCTATGTATCCAGTGCTAGGCCACTCTAGCTTAATCAGTTGTCCAATACTTTTGGTATACTATCTAATATTCACATAAAGAAACACCAGATAGTTAGTAATAATAATAAGGGCTCCACTATGTGAGCCCTTAGGAATCACAACTAAACCCTAGCTATAATAGTATGAAATGCAAACAAAATTAAACAATATGCAATATAACCAAATGAGATAGATTTACCTTACTCCTTGCTTGTTGTCTATTTATGGTTAGACCTATTGCAAGTCAATGACAAGGGTGTGCCCTAGCAACACCTGAAGATCTTGCTTATCATCAAAATAGGTCTTTGAAATGTAATCAGGTGCTTATAGAGCACAACAAGGCACTCAAGACTATGGCAAAACATAGAAGGATGCTCAAGACTGTGGTGGAGTGTAGCAGGGTACTTGAGACTATGGCAGAGCGAAGTAGAGCACTCGAGATTATGGTAGAGCATAGTAAGATGCTTGATATTGAGAGGTCATATCTGCAAAAGTAGATGAAGGTGAGGGATGCGATGGTTGCAATGGCGAGTGAGAGAATAGGAAAAGTGATGGATGGAATAAGTTTGGGGTACAAAGGCTAGTTTGGAGTTCTAAGGAACTTTGAAAACTCAAAGAACCTTATAGGACTCAAGGAATTCAATCACTTAAGAAACTTTGGTACGTAGGGACTTAGGGGTTGAGCCATCAAAATATCTCCTATTTATAATCAAACCTAGGGCATGCTAGGGTTTCAACGATACTAATCGTATGGTTGAGATTAAAGCATATCTAAGGTTAGATATTAAATTTAGGGTGTGGCATGGATTGATGTGGATGGATGGACAATATGAAATCGGGTTGCTGGGATTAATTTATTTATATAAATATATACTTATTATATATAAAATATTATTATTTAAATATAATAAATAAATCTATATATATATATATATATATATAAACAATGGGTGGAAAATGGTAGGAAATATAGGATGGAGGACATGTGGCTATGTTTTGGTGGTGGAAATGGCGGGAAAGCATGGATGGAGGACAAGTGGCTAGATTTTGGTGTCTGCACATATATCCACCAACTAATAAAGAAGAAAGAGAGTCTAAACATAAATCACTACAGTGAATTCCAACCCTTTGGAATGGGGTCTCCATGGCTATTTATAGCCTTATAATTTCAAATTTTAATGGTTTACAATTGTACTTTTAGTGGTATATAGTTGTATGATGAACTATTTGTAGATGATGTGTCACTTTATGCTTCTTCCTGAATTTGATCTTTGATTTTGTGCCATGGATTTTTCTAACTACCTTGGACATGTCCTTTTCATTTGAGGTAGATGAGTTGTCATCCATATGAATAACTTGAATCAAATCCAAGTTCAATGGGATTTTTCCTGATGAGCTATCATGTATTTGATGGTATCGTAATCTGTTCCAGGTTCTCCATATCCTTCTTGACTTCTCTTGGCCTTCATCTTCTCATTATATTGCTTGTAAAATTATGGAAAAGAGAAAATTAGTTTAAACTAGCTTTGGCAATAAAAAAATTATACAATGATCAATGACTTAACCGCTTTAATTCTTTATTTATTTATTTATTTTACCCTTTTGTTAAATTTTCTACAACAAATACATCATATTATTTTAAGGATATTTTAATCATGCTTTTCTCGCATTATAACATGTTCAATTTTACAAAATCAATTAGTAAGCTCTTAATTGTCGGGTTCAATTTCAGAGTGTAAGGTAAAAATTTCAATATCTAGACTTAACTTTCAATGCCAAAATAAAAAATGTTAACCTCTGAGCTTAATTCTTTAATTTCCATATTTTATTATAGCCAAATTTTAAGTGATAGGTTTAATTGTAAATATTCAAAAGTTTATTTCCATTTGTTGAGTTTTATTTCTATTTGTCAGATATAATCTTAATTTCCAGGTAAAATATTTAATTCATTCAAGGATACTAGATTTTTGGTATTACTTTGCTTGGTGAGCACATTACAATATTTTCAATAACTTTCACATTTAAGCAAATTTATTTATTTATTTTTGTTTTTATAGTTGATGGAATTTCAAGAATGAATTTGCTCTTTATCATGGTTGACGGGTTTTTGGTACCACTTTAGCTAGGAACTAGGGCATAAATGTTTTGATAAATTTGATGAAATTTTGGGACTTCTTCGGACTCCGGATGAGTTCCACATTTTTAACAAAGCTGACAGACTTTTAGGATTCCATAGCACTACAACAAGGTACATTATTTTCAGCAACCTTTAGACTTAGTCATATTTTTACTTTCATGTGGTGGGTTTATTTTTCTTATTGCCAATTGTCGACTCTTCTATTTGGATGCAAAATTCTCAGACTCATTGTCAATTGTTAGGTTTAATTTTTAACTTTTGAGCTTCATTTTCCATTGGTATGGCTTCTTTTTTAACTTGTCATGTTTCATTTTTAATTTTTTAATTCACTCTTCTATTGCCAGGTTTTATTATTTATTGTTAGATTTAATTTTTTGACACTCTCAACACTTCAAAAACTTTCATTCGCTTAGTGGATGAAATTTTAGGAATTTATCGAGGTCCGATAGTCTCCTAAATTTTCAACACTCTCAACACTTAGAAAAATTTCATTCACATAGTGGATGAAATTTTGGGACTTTATTGAGTGTCCGACACTCCTAATTTTCTGACACTCTTTCCAACCTTTCTAAGTGACAGAATTTTGTGACTCAATCGAGGTCCAATAACTTCTTGATTTTTTGTCACTTTGATTCCAAACTTGCTGAGTGATAGGATTTTGGGACTCTATTGGGATCTAACACTCTCCCATATTTCCAATATTGCTCACACTTAGCAAACTTTATTTCGGTATTATACATTGATTTCAAAGATTCTAGATTTATGTATTTTGTATTTTAATGGCTTGCGAAGGATTTTCTTATTGCTTGACAATGATTTTAAATACTTGGAAATAAATTTGAATTGTTTGAAAGTGAATTTCATGTGGTGCAAAATTATGGTAAAAATTAAGTGTTTAGAATTTCACAAAAATTATCATGTGTTTGAATGGGTCAAATGGGTATTCAAAATCATTGAGAATCACAAAAATTTGTTGTGGATCAAAAGATATTACATTTTCAAAATCATTGGCTGCAATGGAAAATTATTATTTCTAAAAAAAACTCATGTCTAAAATTCTATAAATCTAGTACCACTGTAAATATGAGCTTAGAATCACCTTAAATAGATTTTTTTAATCTAAATTTATGGCAATTTCAATTTTGTAGTAAATTTAGGGCAAGATGATAAAATTTAAAGAACTCTAAAATTGAATTTAATATTTTGAACCTTAGAATAAACCTTTGAAATTCAATTTTCTGAAATATTCAATCTAAAATAATGCCATTGAAATGAAAATATTCAAAATGTTCAATGCAATCAATTTCAAAATGTTCTATGTAAGCAATTTTGACACCTTGATGTAAAAAAATTCAAAAATGATGTAACCAAAATTTAAAATCTTAATGAAAACAAAATTTTAGAATTAAAATAATAATTTAAAGTGGGTCCCAATTTGGGCTATGTTGTGCAACAACAACAACAAATGGTGACTCTGCTGAAAAATTCTTCTATTTGGATAAAGAACCCAACTTGAAATAAGTAAAATTTTAACCAATTAAATGCAAATTACTTGATAACGTTCTAAGAAAATGGGGTTAAATAAACTTTGTTAAAAATAAATGTCCCATATTTCTTTAGCTTAAAGTGTGAATAAGTGCATTCATTTCCATTCATAAATCAATCAGACTTTCATCACTTGGTTTGAAATTAGGTTATTAAATATTTCACTCAAAAAATGATTTACCTTTGCATTGCTCCAATGCTAGTCAAACATTTATAACTCTAGTGGAGATGATATTAATCCCTTATTGACATTTGTCTACTACCAACCATGTATCTATAGCCCCAGTCGAGGTTATCTGAATCATCCAAGCATTTCAATTCATTGCATTATTAATATTTTATTTCTTGATTAAGAAGTATTTTGATAAAGTACAAACATTGAGTGTTATTTTGGGTTAGGGATCTCTAAGGCTATAAGTAGAGTGTGTATTTTTACCTAATCATCAAACCAATATGATCTTATCTTCATGACCTAAGAATCATTCTAATGTGTTAATAAATGTGTTTCTTTGGCAAGATGTTACACTATTTCAAATTTTATTTGTCTTTAGTCCTATAATAAAAGAATAAAACCAAATAATATGATTCACTAATCCTTAAATTCACATAATTTCAAAATAAGCAATTCATCTTCAATTGATTAAGTATATTTCCCTTTAGAGAAACCAAGAGTCAATTACAATTGTATGGACACACCACAATTGGGGGAATAGGTGTAAATTGGAAAAACATAGATGGAAACTAAAACCATAAAATGAAATAAAAATATCAAAAACAAAATATATCTAATCAAAAAAAACAGTTAAAAGCAAACAAAAATCAAATAAAGCAAAAACAAACATTTAAAGACTAAGCAAAACTGAAATACTAAAAAAAATCTAAAATAAAAATTATCTAAAATAAGAAACACAAGAAAGTTTAAAATAGAACAAACTATAATACAACTATAATACATGATTGTCTTACTGTGATTGAATTTCCTAGGATCCTAGATAAAGTTATTGTAATCTGGGATGTTTATGTAATGATGAGCATGTTGGATTTCATGGGTCTTATCCCATAGTAATATCATATCTAAAATTCTAAAGGTCTTCATTTTACCTCTCACCCCACCAACTTAATTTGATTCTATCACCTTTGCCATAATTAGACTTTGATTCATCAAACTTAAAGGTCCATAACTGGCCTTCAATTATTTTCTTTCTACTCTACAAAATATTTTCTATTGAGTATTTATCTTCAATCATAGTTTCTACCATCAAGGTGTAATTTTATAATTTTAGATTATTTCTTAGAATTATATTCTCATTCTTTTGATCAGATATGAGATTTTTCAAACTTGACCCTATTTCTAAAAATATGATTGCCAAATCACTATTCATAGTTTTAAACCAATCATAACTACGTAACAATTTACATGCATCTAGTATATCTAACACATGAGGGTCATTATAGTTTTGTATCCTAGATTCAGTAGTTAGTTATTTATGAACTTGATTCATTACCTCAATCAGATATTTTTTTATTTTATTCAACATAACAACCTTATTATATATGTGAGTATTCATATGATATTTCATTACCAACAATGTTTGAATCCACAAGGTAGTTATGTAGACATTTACCAGAATTTCTAGTAGTCATCAATAAAGGTGGAAAATCTATCATTTATTTATAAATAGTTGGTATAGTATGAGTAGCTTTTGTAGTTTCTTATTTCTCAAGGAACAAATTCTTATGATCATTCAAGTGAACTATCTCAATAATTTTTCTTAGCTTCATTAAGATCTTCATTAAAGTCATATCCAATATTATTTGGTTCTAGATTTTTCTCTATTATTAACTATATAAGAATTGCAGGATATTTAGGAAAGATATGGATTTCAATATCTTGTACTTCAGGTGGGATAGAAGTTTCTCTAAGAGGTTTGAAAGAAATCAATGATTTCTATTATTTATTCTAAATAATATAATCATTATCCTTATGAAATGACTGGTGATATTATAATACATTCCAATGGAACAAACAATCAAATAGAGGAATACAAATTAAAAAATGAATGATTGATTACCACTTTATGATGGCTAAGTCCTTCGCCACTGAGGAGGGCTTAGTATTTGAAATATGCAAATTATATGAATGATGATAAGATGAAAAATATAAAATCAACCTACTCTATTAATATTAAATCAATGACAAATAATGGTGAAAACAATAATATAGTTGACTAGCTATATTAGGGTTGTAACATGGCTCCCCTCCTCAAAAAGCTTTGTCCTCAAAGCTAGAAATGACTGGAAAATACTTTCTGGTTCCCATGTAGCATCTTCTTCTGGTAGGTCCTACCATTTTATGAGAAATTCTTTGATGTGATGGGATCTTAGCATACATGATCTGCTCTGTAAAATTACTTTTTGCTAGAGATATATATGCCCTTCTTAATCAAGAGTGTACTTTTTATTTGATCACCTTTTTGAGATAGGAAACATGAAATATTGAATGTATACGAGATGAGGGAGGAAGTTCTTGATCAAGAGTGTACTTTTTCTCCTATGCGATGCACTATTTTTTAAGGACCGTAAAATATTGGAGTCAACTTTTGTATGGTCTTGACCTTTAATGACAACTGTTTGTAGGGTTACAAACATAGAAATACCATATCACCTATACTAAATTATCTTTCCATAATTGTGTGTATCTTGTTGCTACTTCATGTGATTCTATGCTTGGATCAAATTGTATTTGAGAAGTTTGAGCATTGACTGCCAGTGTTGGAACCAATCGTCTACTTGGGCCACTTTGGAAGAACCTAGAACATAATCTACTATTGTTGGTGGTTTGACTCCATAAAATGCTTCAAATGGAAACATCTTTATGGAATAATGGTACAAAGTGTTGTACCACCATTCTTCCAAGGAGATCCAATGACTCCATTGATACTGTTTATCTTGAGAAAAATATCTTAGATATGTACCTACACATTTATTAACTATCTCAGTTTGGCCATATATTTGAGGATGGTATGCAAAAGACATTCAACTTGGTACCATTAAGACAAAATAATTCTTTTCAAATATTTCTAGTAAATATGAGATCATGATCACTTACAATATTTTTAGGCATTCCATGCAATTTGAAAATTGAGTCCATAAATACCTTAGCCACTTTGCTTGCTGAAAATGGATGTTGTTGAGCATTGAAGTGAGGATATCTAGAGAGGTGATCTAATACCACAAAAATTACTATTTTTCCTTTTGATTTAGGAATACTTTCAATAAAATCCATTGAAATATGTTCCCATTGGTGATCTGGAATAGGTAGTGGTTGAAGCAATCTTGGAGACTTAATTGTTTCACCCTTATTTCACTGACATACTTTGCATTCATCCGCCCATGTTTTAACCTCAACTTTTAATCATTTCCAATAAAAGGTTTTTTTTACCCATATATATGTTTTCAAAAACCCTGAATGTCTTGTTGATGGAGAAGCATGTGATTCTTCAAGAATCTTCGATTTGATTGTAGAATTGTGTGAAATGTAAATGTAATTATTTCTTCTTAATATCTTTTCCTCATAGGAAAAATGAGGATGCTTGGATGATCCTAACATCAATTCCTAAATTATTTGAGCCATTTATGTATTTGACAATCATTCCTCTTGAAGTTGAGAAACCCATCTGGAACATGGACTTGAAATAGTATTGATAACCACTTCATCTTCATATTTACACGATAATGTATCTACTACCATGTTTTCTTTCCCTTTTTTATCCTCGATAACAAAATCGTATTCCAACAATTTTGTTAACCACTTGATTTGCTCTGGATAAGAAAATCATTGTTCTATAAAATGCTTGAGACTACTATGATCTATTTTAATAATAAAGCAACTACTGATTAAGTAGTGTCTCCATTTTTTGACCACATGTAGAATAGCCAATATTTCTTTCTCATATGTGGATCTTCCCAAATTCTTACCTAAAATTTGTTTATTTCAAATTCCAAGGTATGCCCTTCCTACATTAATACTGCTCCAATACTCATTCCTGAAGTATCACATTCAATCACAAATGGTTTGTGAAAATCTAGGGTTGCCAAAACTAGAGTAGTACACATTGCTTATTTTAGAGTCATGAATGCTTGAGTGGTTGATTCAAACCAATGAAAAGTATCCTTTTTTGTGAGAGTCATGAGAGGAGATACAATTTTACCATAGTTACGCATAAACTTATGATAGTAGCTGTTAAGACCCAAAAAACCACAAAGTTTCTTTATGGTTTTATGTAAAGTCCAATCCTGAATGGCCTTAATCTTATTAGAATCCACTTTAACATATTCATGAGAAATGATATGACCCAAATACTCAACTTCTTGAATACCAAACATTCTTGAAACTAAAACTCAAGTTTAGAATTTTGCTTTCTTACCTTCTTTACTGTTTAAAGAGCATAAATAAGTTCTCCCTTGCGATCATATCCTTCATTATATGATTCTTCCTCTATTTGTTTGCATTTTTCTACATCTTCATTTTATTTAGAATTATCTTTTGTAGGATCACCTTCTTCTTCTTCTAGTGCCATTAGAATATTCTCTTTTGGTCCTTCAAGTGTATCTTCATATTCATCATCACTGAAACTATAACCATTCCTTGCAAAACTATCTTCAAGATGTCCAAAGTTACCACATCTAAAACACTTGAGAATTATTGGTGACATTTTCTTGACTTATTCATTTTCTTCAATTATAAATAAGACTTCATCTCTATCATTATCTGAAAAACTATTATCACTATCACTTGATTACTTACTTTCCTTGTCTACATAGTAGCTCCTATTTTTCCTTTGAAATAACTTATTTCCTTGTCTGCATTGTCCATACTTGCATTTATTTTGGTGCCTGTATCTTTCTTATTCTCTTCTCTTGTGATCCTTTTCTTTATCATTGTTATTTTTAGCTTCTTGAGCGTCAGTTGCATAGTGACCATACTTTCCACAATTGAAACTTTTAACAAATTTTATATCTTTAAATCTTCTTGAATCCTTATTCCTTCTACCATAATTTTCTTCTTCATCACTGTATGACTCATTGCTTTACTCTGACGTCTTACCATTTGTCTTCTTAATTTCTTTGAAGGTTGCTTCCTTTTGGGGATTAGGTTCTTTTGTTCTTAACTTAAAATTTGTAGGAATACCAAGCAAGATATCTCTTTTCAAAGAATCACCATCCTTTGATTCTTCTATAGCAGAAGTATTTTCACTAAATCTCTTTGGAAGAGATCTTAAGACCTTATCACAAACATACGATTCATAAACATTAATTTCAAGTCCTTGCATAACATTAACAACCTCATCGACTTGAATTAGATAAGTACTAATGTTTTCCTCATAATTCATTCTTAACTCTTCAAATTGTCCTTTGAGATTTTGTGTCTTTGCTTTCTTGACACCTTTATCTCCTTCATATATGCTTTCCAACTTATCCCACATTCCTTTTGCATCTTGACAATGCATAAATTTTATAGACTCTGTTCTATGCAAACCTCTCAAAACTGCATTCATTGCTTTTGAATTGTAATGTTTTAGATGCTTACCTTTCTTATATGTAGGTGGATCAAATGAGGGGTCGTATCCATTTTAAACTGCTTCCCAAATTTTATTGCCAAGTTCCATCAGGTAAATATTCATTATCATACTCAAATATATATAATCACTTCCATCAAATACTGGTGTTGAATTATCTGATGATCCATTCTTAGAATCCATTGTGTTCTTGTAAGTTTTTCCTTCAAGTTGTTAAACGCTTTCAAAGGAACCCGCTCTAATATCAATTGAATAACATAAGATTATACTAAAAGGGGAGGTGAACAGTATAAAACCACTTTTCACTTTTATTTCTCAATCAATATTATGCAATGTATAGATAGTAATATCAATAATAGTTTTCAAAGCAATGCACAAATCACCACACACAATAGAGATACCAAATTTACGTGGTTCACTTAATTTGGGCTACTCCATGGAGAAAATATTTTACTAAAAACTTTCTCAATGAATCTCTTAGGAATCCTTTCCCTATTACAATGTTTATGGACCTTTGTCCAAATGACACACCAATATGAATCTATATCTATAGGAGAAATCCTTTCTCTTCTTACTTTGGCTAGTGATCTTTTAGAAGAACTATTGCCCTAATTACTCTAGCTAATGGATCTCTATCCACTGAAGACACATTTCCTCACTACCATAGCTAATGGATCTCTATCCACTATAGTCGATCATCCTCTATACTCTATCACCTCCAAAGATCTATCTAAAATATGTACTAAACATAGTCCTTCGATATAGCAAAAATTTGCTCAGTCTCTATCTTTGGTCTGGTACAAACCTATCCTCTAATCTGTACCAAAATCTATCCTAGAATTTGTACTAAACATAGTACTTTGTTCTAGTAAATTTTTTTCCTCAATATCTAGCCTCAAGCCTTAACTCAAAGCTTGAATCAATCTCAAATCAACTCTGCTAGATCTTCCCCAAATATTAACTCAAGGTTTTAAAAAATCAATCAATCAACTCTACTCACAAGTCTACTCAAAGACTTATCTAAAATCTACCTTGTAAGCTTCCATAAAATATCACACTAATATGTCCACAAGTCCTCTCTAGAACTTGTCCAAATCTACTCAATAAGTCCTCACTAGAACTTATCCAAATATGCTCTCAATCTATATTGTAAGCTTCCACAAAAGCTCACACAAATTTGTCCATAAGTCTTCTCAAAGACTTACCTCAAATATACTCAACAAGCCCACACTAGAACTTGTCCAATCTCATAGAAACATAAAGATAATTTTTAGAGACTCAATATGCTCTACACACATCACAATACTCAATCACTTTAATTCACTCTCTTAGAAACATATAGAGAATTTTTAGAGACTCAATATGCTTCACATTCACTTCAATGCTCAATTACTTTCAATCACTCTTTTAAAAACATATATAGAATTGTTAGAGACTCAATATGCTTCACAATCACAAACTCTCAATCACTTTCAATCTCTCTTTTATCATAGAAATATATGGAGAATTGTTAGAGACTTAATATGTTTCACACTCATCAACTCTTGACCTTTTTCTCAAATCAATTCAAAATATAGAATAAATTATTTTATAGAACTTGAAAAACCACTTCACACATTCACTTTACTAGGCTCAATTAACTCTACTCAATCAATAAATCAATGAAACAATAATTGATTACAAACCCTAGTCCAAGCATATGAACACTCACTGATTTCCAACAATTCTTATCAACCAATCTCACATAACAATGATACTCATGATATTTGCAAACCCTAGTTCAAGTTCTTCACTCAATCAATTACTTCAACAAAAATGCTTATAAACCAATCTCACATATAGATCAACAACTCAATAAGGAAACCTAATTAAATCTTTTTCACTCCAAACTTGTTTTCCATAAAACAATAAATCAACTAAACTATGGAAGAATGTGCCCATACCTTTTTCTTAATGAAGAATAGTCTTTAAAACCTGTCTCAAGTATAACCACTTTCCTTACCAAACACCAATATTATATGACAAAAATATCATTCTAACTCTTCTTCAAAACTTTTCTTCAATACAAAAGTTAGCACTTAATTACTCCTTATAATCTCCAACTTGAAATAAATAATATTCAACATTCTTCAATTTCAAAATATAAAATTCAACCTTCCTTATAAGTCCTTAGCCTCTAAAATCCTAACTCAGAATTAAATCTTTGAACTTCCTTTTAACTCCCCTAATAACTTACACACCAAATACATGCAAAGTACTTTAATTAAAATTACTTTTAAAAAATAAAAACATTATTTTTCCCTTTAAATTTTTGCAAGCCAAGACAACCAAATTTAATCACATACCTCAATGCACTCAAAATGGCCTTGGTGGAAATTGAACCCTCTTTGGTTCTCCCCCAAGTGCTTTCATAGCACTAGCACCCATCGCTTGAGCTACATGGTTCCAAAAGATCAAAGGTACTTTAGTGCCTTTACCTTCTCCTCATGTTCGACGCACAAGACAAAACACTTGTCCTTCTTACCAAAAATCACATGCACAGGTTTTGAACCTACCTCAGCTTCCACAACAACATCTTACACAACCCTTGGCTTACAACCAAGCTACTGACATTTTGTGTTGATTTCAGAGGATGACAAACTTTGTCTCTTTCCCTTGCTTGATTTGCACATGCAAAATTTCCTTATCTTTCCTCGATCCAACACAATTCGCATGGATAATTTCAAATGCCAATATTTTGGCATATTTATACATAGGGTTTTGCTTCCTTCAATGTTAACATATTTCGAATTTCCAATTCGAATTTGATTTGGAAAGTTAAAATTAAATATTAAATAAATATTTAACTTAACTTTAACACCCAAAATTAATAAATTAAAGTTTTAATCAATTATAAAAAAACTTCAATTTAAATTAGATTTGTAGTAAATTTAATTTTAAATATTAAATAAATATTTAAATTAACCTTAGCACTTATCAATATTTAAATTAAAATTTTAATCAAGGATTAAAATATTTTAATTTAAATTAACATGTGGGTCTTTTCAACTTTGTCCTTGATCTCCTTTAACTTGATCTTGGTGCCGAAAATAATAATAAAATATTATTATTTAATTTGACTTCTCCTTCTTGGATCTTCATTCTCTAAGCTTTCCTAATGTCCTCAAAGATGATGAATATTGCTCAACAATGCTTTTGACATCAATGAAAACAAACATTCCTCAAAATGTCCAACAAAAATTAAGCATCTGAAGACTTAACACATATTGGCATTGTTTAATAACATCCAATTGCACATCCTAGACCTACTCAGGGACTTGATAAGCTTGGAGATACAACCATGAGGTAAACCCACTGACAGGGCCTATCTTGGGACCTTGCATACTTCATAGAAGGGAATGGGAGAACCAAATGCTAGCACTGATAGTAAGGTAGAGAGTCATGCTAATCGAAAAACTTCAGCCATAAGAAGTGGAACCAAAGAAACACATCATGCTGAAAAGGGTAGAGTCAACATTGGAGAAGTTGACCCGTAAAAACCTGTGACCACCACTTTCAAACCAAATAATTATTACTAGCATTTAAAAATTCTTGGGGAAAGCTTTCTTTCCAAATGGACAGAAATTTATGGGTAACTCCTCAATTGAAAAGAATATCTATAGGTCTATTAGCTTTGTAGTACACATGGTTGATAAAGATATCATTGAAATTTTGGGATAACTTCTTAGCTTCCTGAACAATATTTTTGACATTTCAAGAGGACACCTTATTATTTTTAAGAGCATGTATAATGTTAAAATAATATCCCACAATACACGACCTTCAAAAAAATGATTTTTTTGGCACCCCAGATACTTAGCATAAGCCATAATAACTTGACCAATGTTGTCTCTAAATAGGCCACCTACACCAACATCCTCTAGGTTTTCTTTGGAGGCACCTTAAAAATTAAGTTTTATCCACTCACTTGGGGGAAGAATCCAATGGGAACCCACTTTGGGATGGGGAGCTGGTAAACTAGAACTGGAGTTGCAAGGGATATTTAAAGAAGAGAATAGAATAGACTCCAATATAGAATCAGGTGGTTTAAGACAAGGGAAGAGCTTGGAATTCTCAACAACAAAGGTAATAGATTTGTTGGCTATAAATATGGGATACTTATAGGAGGAAGAGAAAACCCTAATGTTTATTTCAAGCCATAATTACCATAAGATATGATGAAGACTCACTTTCCATAAAGAAGATAATCTAAGATTTTTGAATAGAGTAGGCCATTGGGTGAAAATGTGACTCAATGAATTAGGAGGAACCCAAGAGATATGAAAAGTGGACATAAGGTGATCCAAATCTATCTTGGAGAAAGGGTACTCCAGAAGGAGGTTATTGGTAGTTTTTCAGGCATTCATGCATAAATAACATATGTTGGGGATAGACATACCCCTTTTTCATAATGTTATCAATCGTTAGAATATTATTTTGAATGGCCAACCAGTTGAAATGAGAAACTTTTAAAATGAGGTATTTAATACATACTTTATCATAAGGGATATGGACCACTTGATAATAAATATTCAGATCATGAGCATATTTAATAGTGAACAACCGAAAATCAATTTCTTTCCAAAAAGGAGAGTTAGGGGAATTACCAGTGGGGATGACTATTGCATTTAGGATTGTTTTGAGAACTTATGAGGTAGTAGAGATTTGAACATTAGCACATGGAATATAAAAATATTTCCAACACTTGGAATCTGATGAAATTTTAATAAAATCTTCAACCTTGCTACCAATTAAAGTGTCCAATAAAGGTTGTAAAATAACAATTTTATTATTCTCTAAAAGTGGTTGATTAGAAATACACTTGTCAGTCCAAAAATTAATTTTTCTCCTTGTGCCTAGTTTCCACCTTATCCCCTTATGAAAAAGAGATCTGGTTTGGATAATTGATTTCCAAAAAGTGGACCCATCTCTAGGAATATTATCATCTAGAAAACAATAGTTTTGAAGATTTTTTTTGTTGACAATTGAGACCCATTCAAGGTTTTTATTGGTGAAAACCTTCCATGATTGCTTGGCTAACAAGGTTGTGTTCATATTAAAAACTCCTCGGAGCCCCAATCCCCCCTAATATTTTAGGGAGCACAACTTGTCCCAACTGACCAGATGAAATATTTTTCTATCCTCGACACCTACCCACAAAAATATCTTTTGGATTTGCTCAATTTTCATGTAGACAATAGTAGGAACTTTGAAGACAAACATGAAATAAACATGAACACTTTGGAGATAAGCCATTGTTAGGGTGGCTTTGGCTTCTTGAGAGAGGAGGATCCCTTTCCAACCTACAAGTTTTTTGTTAATCCTCTCAATAAAATTACTCTACATGGATTCCTTTGGAGCACTGGTGAAAATAGAGAGGCCCAAATATTGAGAAGGTAACTGAGATATAATATATTGAAAAATGCATGCAATATTTGCTTATCTCTCTTGGAGAGTGTTGATGAAATAGATTTTTCTTTTAATATAATTTATTTTCTAACCTAAATCCTCCTCATAAGTATCAAGAATACTCTTAATGACTTTTGCTTCCCACATAGAAGCATGAGTAGCAATGATGGTATCATCAACGAATTGTTGGTGAGAGAGGGATCTCAAATTGGATGCAAATTTAATACCTAAAATTATGTCATTGGAGTATTCATTTTTGAGTGCTCTAGCCAAGGATTCAGCAAGAATGATAAAAATGATGGGGGAGAGAGGATCTCCTTGTCTAAGGTCCCTATTACTAGGGGAAAACCCTATTGCAGACCCATTTACTGGGAATTGAAACCAAGGATTAGATATGTAATTCTGAACAAGATAAAAACATTCCCTATGAATCCAAATTTGAGAAGGAAAGCAATCAAGAAATCTCTATTAACTCTATCAAATAGCTTATTCATATCAATTTTGAAAACATGACAACTTTTTTGTTAAGGCTAGCAGAATGAAGGACTTCATATAATGTGATAACACCATCAGTAATATTTCTTCCTTTGAAAGATCTACCTTGACAAGGGTCTATGATCTAAGGAAGGATATCCTTGAGTCTTGTAGCCATGGCTTTAGTAAGAGTTTTGTAAAGAACATTGCAGAGACTAATGGGTCTGAAATATGACATAGATTTACAAATAGGTCCTTTGGGAACCAAGGCAATGAAAGTGGAGTTGATACTTCTGGGTATAAATTTAGTTTTATAAAGTTCAATGATGGAATTACAAATATCAAGCCAAATGATGTCCGAAAAGGTCTGGTAGAACCTAGGGGAAAACCCATTAGGTCCTAGGGTTTTATCAGGGTGCATAGAAAAAAGGGCCTCTTTAATTTCATCAAGGGTGAGGGGTTTGATAAGAGTCAAATTCATATCTAAAGTGACCAGGATGGAAATATGGTGGAGCAATTGTCTACTAGCCTAGGCAGTATTTTGGGGGTTGGCTACCAAAAAAATTCAAATAAATATGAATCTTCATTTAGGATCTCAAAAATATCCTTGATGATAGTGCCATCACTTCTAGTTAATTATTTAATTTTGTTCAAACTTCAGTGCCTAAGGATAGTGGCATGAAAGAATTTTATGTTAGAGTCCCCCTCTTATGAAACCTAGTATTGAATAGCATTAGAGGCTCATTAGGTTGTCTCCTGGTAGAGGTACATTGATGAAATATGAGAGTAGGATCTGTAGGTAACCTAAATTAATTTATGAATGTTGTTTCCAATTTAACCCAGTAGGTAATAGAATTTATAGGTAAACAGATATACTAGTCATATGCTTGTTCATATAAGGTAAAAGAAAACATTCTACAAGCCACATATTCATGTTGAACTTGTAATCAAATTATAGCATCATTATAAGCTTGAATGTGTTCTTCATCTATCATAGCTCCATCATATCTATACCTAAGTAGATACCTTTCTGCATTATTGGGTGTATCATGGGCTGGTCCAAGAATATTTAGTGGAATACTAATACCTAACCAAGATGCAAATTCTTCCATTTTTGTACTTAGTGGAATAATAAATGGATCAAACTATGATGAAAGGATATAATAGTAAAAAATGAGCAAGAAATCAAAAAATCAAGAAATATGCTATTATCTAAGAAATTTGTAATAGAAATGAATCAGGTGAAATATTTTAGGCCCTAACTAGCATTGTTTGTTATTGAGCACTGAGGGCTTAGTAGACTGGTTTATAAAATTAGAAATTCATAGTAAGTGATAATGAATCAAACTGTTTATGACCTCCTTCTAGAACCAATTCCTATTACACATTGGGGGCTAAGAGAAAATCAATAATTCAGGGCTCTAAAGTAATAATGAACCGAAGAGTTTAGGCCCTAAATAAAAACAACATTGTGTCTATCAATTCAGACTAAAGTAACAATGAAACAAACTATTCAGATATTATAATAATGATAAATTACGCATTTCAAGTTCTAATTAAACAATTTCAATGATTAAATTGAACACATCCAATCCCTTCTTCTAGCATCATTTCCTATTGAGTGATACATCAACCCAATTTCCAACATACACCAATGGTTAGAACAAAAATTATTCTCTCTTGAAAGGGAACATTGATCCCCCAAGGTTCGGGTGATAGGGTATGTTATTATCAAATATTAAATCAAAAGAATAAAAAGGAAGGTATATGGATAACTCAGGGTTTATATATAATTGTTACAAGGGCGAGTGTTGATTCACTATCTAATATTTAAGACACATAAATATGATTCAATTGTTCAAATAAGCATCAAGATATAAATATTTCTTATCATAGATTGCATCAAAAATTAAAGAAAAATTAAGATTCTAGGCTTGCTACCTTAAAATTATCAATCATACATTCATTTATTGCATCATAATAATTATCACTATCGCACAAAGCAATGTATAGTGTAAAACTTATAAAAGTATGTCACATAAAAATTAGATTTAGAAATAAAATTCAACTAATCTACTCCTACTCTAAGTGGATTTCAAAAATAAAATAAAAGGAAAGGGTTAAAGAAAGAAATAAAATAAGCCATTGCATTCTTGAAGGTGTATTATGAATTTGTTGAAGCAACAAATCTGAATTTAAACCATATCTGACTCGACCAACCTTTGCACAATATGAGATCAAAGTGGTGCCATATTCAAAGGGAAAAGAAACAATACACTAGAATTGACTTAAATGCAACCACCATCAACATGCGTAGATTACACCAAGAATTCTAGTATATTGTATTGCCAAGATATTCAATCATTACATTCTCATAATTGCTAACATCATGTGATTGCAAGACTAAATATCCAAGATACAATGTCAAGCATTCAAAAATCCACCAACTACCAAAGTAGAAATAAAATCTAAATGTTTATTGCTATAGTGGACTCTAACCCTTTGGAATGGGGTCACCATGGCTATTTATAGCCTTACACTTTCAAATCTTAGTGGTTTACTATTGTAATTTTAGTGGTTTACAATTGTATTGATGAGTTGTTTGTAGACGATGTGTCACTTTGTGCTTCTTCTTGAATTTGATATATAATTATGTGCTATGAATTCTTCTAACTGCCTAGGACATGTCCTTTTTAGGTTAGGTAACTGAGCTATCATCCATTTATATAGCTAGAATCAAGTCTGGATTCAATGGATTTATTTCTTGATGAGCTATCATGCATTTGAGGATATCATAATTTGGTCCAGGTTCCCCATATGCTTCCTAACTTCTCTCAGCCTTCATTTTATGATTCTATTGCCTATAAAATGATGGAAAAGAAGAAATTAGATCAAAAAAGCTTTGGCAATAAAATTATTACACAATGATCACTGACTTGATTCAAATCCATTGAATCCATGACTCATGCCAATATATTTGTACTCCTTTTATGTATAATATATATCTGTTTAGGTTCTTCATTTGGTATCATAGTAGGTTTTCCTGCCTTGTAATTTTGAGGGGGAATTGCCTCTTTGGCAATTATCTCCTCCCCCTTTTATTCCTTCTCCAGAAGCTCATGGAGTATGCTCTCAACTTTTGTGGATTAGAAATAAAAAATCCAAATGGATAAGGAGAGGATTTCATGGCTACCCTTGAAGCTTCAATGCTTGGGGTCATGAATTTTATGAAGTTTTTGACCTAATTTTTTTCAAAAAGAAGAAGGGTGTGCATCCTCGAGACTTCCCAGTAGGTCATCCATCCTAATCCTACTCCAATACAAAATACTTAATCGGGGATTTTTGATGGGATCCACTACTATAGAGCCAAGTTGGCTACATCGGTATGCATTTTTCCTTTGATTATCAAAGAGCTCGACGAATGACAATAATGACAAGCCTTTGTATTGATTGCACCAATAATCATAGGAGATATTGTGTTGTGTGAGTTTTGTTGCATTGTGTGAGATGCTCGGTAGATATAGTCAAAATATAGCCCCAAGAATCAATGTTTGTCAAAATTTCAACCTATGCAGGATGAGGGCCTTGAAGAGAAGCTAATTTACTAGCTATGATAGTGATAAAGGCACCACCCCACATGCTTCCACCACAAATCACTAACACAATGAAGATGGACTAAAATAGTATTGCCACAGTTTTCTTCTGCATGTGTGCCCTCCCCTACCAAGAGGCCATGATAGTCATTGCTCTTCTGCATGTGTTCTCTCCACCATCAGATTGTGCAATATTGCTATAGGAGAAGCAACAGATCAACAAGAATATTTTTATGAAGTACTTGTGGCACTGCATAAAAAATAGGTATTACCTTTTATTGATTTTTCCAGTAATTTTTTTTAGTTGTAGACCTATGCCAAGGTGTCATATGTTCTCATCAGAAGATTACTCATCAAAAATATATGGCTAGTGTGATTATGTTCAAATATGGATTATGTGTGGGATTTATTTCTAGATTGTGAAAAAGAAATTGTGTGCTCATTCAAAATTTGGTGGCAATTCATGTCAAAATGAACATGTTTTGAGAATCAAGAGTACGCGAAGAGGTTACATGTCAAAGCTCCCACCATAGCTGAAGATTTTGTAAGTTCAATACTGATTATAATTTATAGCACCTATGCCATGGTCATCGTCCATATTTGGAAAAGCTACAACATCACCCAATATTTAAAAGAAAAATCAAGAAACCAAATTATTCATTTCTGTATATGGATGGGAGCATATGCGTTTACCATTGGACCCTAGTTTTGTTGACAATGCGATCTTTTCTATGGCTACGCTAGTAGTTTTGGTGACACCCGTATACATAATGCATTGGTCTGTGCAGTGGAGTTTAACCTATTTGTGCCTTATGACAATGATCTCATGGTGATTCAAATAGCCTCAAGTTATGATTTTAGAGATATTACATTCATTCTCCTCATGGGAAGGATTTTGGATGGTGTCTTGGTGAATTGATTAATCATGGATGTAGACGACCACATGATGCATGATGTAGAGATCATGGAGCTTTTCAAGCTTAGCATAGTTTACATACCCATCAATAGTTCAAACTACACCAACTAACTACATGGATTCGTTAAGGTTGTGTGGAGAGATTTGTGTGTAGATGAAAACTTAATATTTACATGATTTTTACTAGTGCATCCTTCATTGGGTATCCCTTCGATCCCGACCATTTTTCTCTTCGTTCACCTTTCTGCCATTGTGGACCTCGCAACCATCCTTCATATTTGTTTTGTGATCCTATTACATCTCAATTAGAAACTCCCAAACATATCATGGGGATTTGAATCCGATCATATACATGGTTTGAGGGACTTCTTCAAAATGTCACAATCAAGGTTATGCATAAGCTCAAAATATTATAAATTGGCTATATTTAGGATTTTCAAAATTTTAAATTTGCTAATTTTGGAACATTTCACTGGGGCCATTCACTCGAAATTTAAATATGATAAGTTTTTTTGGGGTAAATTAGCCCATCGTTGACAATTATTATTCTATTTTTATTTTAATTCATCGACCAATTTCACCCAATTTCATGGATAATTCGCCTTCAAATTATATTTTATTTTATTTTTCTTGCCTAATTCACCTCATATACTACCCATATATATACTATAGGAGGTACCAATAAACATACATCTAAAATAATCTAACTCAAAAATAGCTCTACAACAATGAAAAACTTAATAAGGTTGTAGATAAGTGTTTATCGACACAAGTCGATTAGTTGCAAGGGAGTATCAATCAACATATGACTATCGGTTGTAGGGAAGTGTTGATTGGTATAATATGATCGACATAAGCCAATCGGTTGTAGAGGAGTAACAATCAGCATATACCTGTCAGTTATAGAGAAGTATCGATCACCATAAGATGATCGATTGTAAAGGAGTGTAAATCGGCATAAGCCGATCAATTGTAGAGGAGAGACTATCGGTATAAGCCAATCGATTGTAAAGAAGTGTCTATCAGAATAAGGTGATCAGTTGTAGAGGAGAGAATGTTGGTATAAGATGATCAGTTATAGAGAACTATCTATCGATATAAGTTGATTGGTTGCAGAGAAGAGTCATTCGACATAAGTTGATCGGTTGCAGAGGAAATATTGTCGATATAAACCGATTGATTGTAGAGAAGTGTATATCAATATAATCCAGTTGGTTGTAGAGGATATTATTTTGGTATAGGCTAATCAATTATAGAGGAAATTCTATCGACATATGTTGATTAGTTGCAGGGTAGTGTCAATCAACATAAGCCTATCAATTGCAAAGAAAAGTTAGTCAGCATAAGCCATTTAGTTGTAGAGAAGATTCAATCGACATAATATGATCGGTTGTAGAGGAAATACTATTAGCGTAATTTAGTCAGTTTCAAAGAAGTGTATATCAGCATAAGCCAATCGATTATAGAGGAGAGTCTATAAAAAAAAATGATCGATTATAGAGGTGTGCATTTCATCCTAAGCCGATCCATTATAGGGCAGTGTGAATCAACCTAAGCTAACAAGTTCCAGAATATTGATGACTATGAAAATAGATAGAGTATTCTTCTTCCACTGTTCTCTTATCCAAAGCTCTTTTTCTTCAGTTTCAAGGGTACTGTAGGTGCACAAAATGCAATTGTGGTAGAGAAGTATCCATATCATCTGGTTGTGTGTTAAGAGCATTTTTCTTGTCAGAGACTGCTTCTTTTTTGTTAGAGTATGTTTCATAAGTAGTGTAGAAGCACTATGTACAATTGTGGTCGACAAGTATCCATGTCATGTTGTGTGCTAAGATAAATTTTCTTGTTAGATACTACTTCTTTTTTGGTAGATGTCATTCTATAGGGCAACGTAGGTTCTTCTAAATATTCATATATTCTTTATGGAATTACAATTTAACCTTGGTTACTAAGAAACACAAATTTTATTGAGGGATGTATGCTATTTTCCTTAAATTTCATATTCATTTCCTAACATCTAAAGATTTTTCTTTACAGATACAATGTCACCTACTGAATATGAAAATAAGGGAGGCCAATCTTCTAGTAAAAAGATAATTCTAGAATATTTTAGATAAATATCAAAATACAATGAGGCATCAATATCTACACAACATGAAGGTACAAACATCTTTCACCATCAAATAATTTTTCTCTATTATTATTAAATATAAAATCTTTATTTATTAATAGATAAATGGTTGTCTGCTATCTACCTCTTTTTAAATGCTTTGTTAAATTGTATTCTATTAATTCTTTAAAATAGTACCTTTTTACATCCAAAAATGATAGAGAATACAAACATTAAAAGCAGTAAACACTGTCGACCCTGATGTGCATTCACTCGAAGATATTCTAGTGGATGAGATGGGAATACATGATAATTTTCCTAATAATGATATTTAATAACCACTTAAGGAGATGTTTAATTTAGACACATAAACTGAAAAAGAAAATAGCAGTACAATTAAAATGCAGACCTCTAGGGAATCTTGTAGTCAAAAATCTAAATGTCAAAAGATAAGCGAATGGACTATTGGAAGGGATTTTAAAAATGAATGGGTACGGTTATACCCCTTTATTGAGTGATATGAGACACATAAAGTGTGTAAATGTGTTATTTGTACTTGGAAGCTTACATTATGGAGAAGTTTACATTAAATAAATATGAAGTTATGGAACAATTAATATATTTCATAGGTGGAAGGATGCATTGAAATGTGTGTATGTGAGATATGCACTTGTATACAAAAAATCAATGAAACAACAACAAAATATCATTGAGAAGGGTGAAATATCAAGGCCCAATTTCAAAAAATTAATAAGACTGTATTAACCTCAAAAAATTTACAATTTGTTGTTGTATACAATATTTAAAAAAAAAAGATCGACCCATGTCTGATTTTGTTGATTTTAAGCAAATAATTCAACTAGACGATGTAAAGAACGTTACAAGTTCACATTGGTTAGATCGAAGTGGTTTGGAAATGGTAAAATGTCTACACTGGTTGAGAAGGAAGACATATGAAAGAATGTAAATCAAGCCAAATTTATTTCAATTTCCATTAATGGGGTAATAGTTGTTGACAACACATCTTGGATTTACATACATGTTTACACATTCAAAAATTATTTGAGACAACCTCATTTACTAGAACTACATAAGATGATTGAAATTTGTAATGCAAAAAATAATTATAATGTTGTTGTAAACAATTTAAAGGATATTTTCGAAATGGATGAAATGAAAATTGCAATAAAGTTAATTTGTGTTGGAGTTGATGGTGCAGCTACAATACAAGGACAAAGGATTGGTCTTTGTGTTAGGCTTCAAACATCAATTGTCCCATATGTGATTCCCATTCATTGTAGCGCTCATCGAATGAATCTTGCATATACAAAATTGTGAGCAAATTTGATAATGTAGCAAGAGTTGAAGATCTCGTCCATGAAATACACTCATACTTTTCATGCAATCCAAAATATTTTGTAGATTTTCAATAGTTTTCTCTAGGTGTAACTGAAGGTAGAAAATTATTAAAATATGTGGACACCAGGTGGATTTCACTGTTTCTTTCTGCAACAAGGGTTTTTTTAGAATATCAATCCTTGGTTGGGTTTATGTATGCACATCATAGGGATGTTGACAAGGCAAAAGATTTACTATTTCATATGACTGACTTGGAAAATCTTCTTACATTATGTGGTATTCTTCCATTGCTGCAAGAAATGAATTCTTTGATTAAACTCACTCTAGAAAGGATAATTTATATTGTTGATTTCATCAGGATGAGAAAATAGATATGTATGCTTATTGACAAGAATTACTTATCTGAATTGTTTTTTGAGGATCCCAAGTTTGATAGTTGGAATACATTAGTTGACTTCAATGATCCTAAAAGATTTTTAAAGTACAACATCAATGATAATATTTGTATTTCTATCCATTGAAATATGATTCCTTTATATCGTTATGAAAATCGGTTAGATACACTTACAGATGATGTTGAACAAGTACCTGTAACATATTCTATATTTGATGAGGTTTTGGATAGTACTAAGAACAAATTGAAAAGAATTGCAAATATATTAACAAGTAAAATAAGAGATTGTTTTCAGATAAATGAGACACTTGATGCCATGGCTATTGTCAATCCCATCTTCAGGAATCCTTGTGTTGACCAAAGTAGTAGAAGTGAGTTGTCTGTAAAATATATGGGTAATATTATGACATATTTCTCGAAAAGTGTGGAAGTAAATGGCATTGAAATCAATGGTATTCTAAAAAAAAAAGAAATTTTGAGACAAGAATAAACCAATTGTGGAATAAAAATGGATAATGAAATTGCACATTTCAAGAATCCACATGTGACTGATTCAATCACACGTTTTTGGAAAAAAAAAAATTATAGGAATAATGTAGTACTATTATCATTATATTGTATCATCAATGTATTATTATAGTATGAATTTATATTATCATATTATCACATATCTTTTCATGAGATTTTATGATACATTTTTAACCACTTGAATTCATATCATGCAATAAAATAATAAAGTTTATTCATGAGATTGGAACCTTAGTTTATAATGTGAAACTCTTCCTTTCTCGTTACTTACCTCAATCCTCATAAATAAAACTTATGAAATATTAATATAAGTTAGAAGTTTTATATAATTTAGTATTTTCTTCTATTGATTGAATGGTGTTTCACTATCTATCTATCTATCTATATCTATATGATATATATATATATATATATATATATATATATATATATATATATATATATATATATATATATACAATTGTGGTCGACAAGTATCCATGTCATGTTGTGTGTTAGGAGCATTTTTCTTATTAGAGACTACTTATTGTTTGTCAGATGTCATTCTATAGGGAAACGTAGGTTCTTCTGAAGATTCATAGATTCTTTATGGAATTACAATTTAACCTTGGTTACTAAGAAACACAAATTTTTATTGAGGTATGTATGCTATTTTTTTCAATTTCATATTCATTTCCTGACATCTAAAGGTTTTTTCTTTACAGATACAATGTCACCTACTAAAGATGGAAATAAGGGAGGCCAATATTCTAGTAAAAAGATAATTCTAAAATATTTTACACAAATATCAAAATGCAGTGAGGTATCAATATCTACACAACATGAAGGTACACACACCTTTCACCATCAAATCATTAATTTTTCTCTGTTATTATTAAATATAAAGCCTTTCCTTATTAATAGATAAATGGTTGTATATTTATCTACCTCTTTTTAAATGCTTTGTTAAACTGTATTCTATTAATTCTTTAAAATAGTACCTTTTTACATCAAAAAATTATAAAGAACACAAACATTGAATGCAATAAACATAGTCGATCCTGATGTGCGTTCACTTGAAGATATTCTAGCGGATGAGATGGGACCACATGATAATTTTCCTAATAATGACATTAAAAAACCACTTAAGGAGATGTTTAATTTAGACACATCAACTGAAAAAGAAAATAGCAGTACAATTAAAATGTAAACCTATGGGGAATCTTGTAGTCAAAAATATAAACATCAAAATATAAGCAAATGGACTATTGGAAGGGATTTTAAAAATGAATGGGTATGGTTATACCCCTTTATTGAGAGAGATGAGACATAAAAAGTGTATAAATGTGTTATTTGTATTTTAAAGTTGGGAAAGAATCATTTATTGTAAAATAAGAAAGACACAATAGAAGGACATTGTGGAGAAGTTTACATCAAAGAAATACAAAGTGATGGAAAAATTAATAGATTTCATAGGTGGAAGGATGCATCAGAATGTGTGTATGTGAAATATGAACTTGAATACAAAAAAGTAATGAAACAACAACAAATTCTAATTGAGAAGGGTGGAACTATTGAGACCCAATTTCAAAAAATTAATAAGATTGTATTAGCCTCAAAACATTTGCAATTTGTTGTTGTATACATTATTTTAAAAAAATATCGACTTATGTCTAATTTTGTTGATTTTAAGCAAATAATTCAACTAGACGATGTACAGAATATTACCAGTTCACATTTGTTAGATCAAAGTGGTTAGGAAATGGTAAAATGTCTATCATTGGTTGAGGAGGAAGACCTAAGAGAGAATGTAAAACAAGCCAAATTTATTTCACTTTCCATTGATGAGATAACAGTTGTTGACAACACATCTTGGATTTGCATACATGTTTACACATTCAAAAATCATTTGAGACAACCTCATTTACTAGAACTACATAAGATGATTGAAAATTGTAATGTGAAAAACATTTATAATGTTGTTGTAACCAGTTTAAAAGATATTTTTGAAATGGATGAAAAGGAAATTGCAACAAAGTTAATTTATGTTGGAGCTGATGGTACAACTATAATGCAAGGACAAAGAAATGGTCTTTGTGTTAGGCTTCAAACATCAATTCTCCCATATGTGATTCTCATTCATTGCATGGCTAATCGAATGAATATTGCATACAAAATTGTGAGCAAATATGATAATGTATCCAGAATTGAAGATCTCATCCGTGAAATACACTCATACTTTTCATTCAGTCCAAAAAGTTTTGCAGAGTTTCAAAATTTTTCTCTAGGTGTAACAAAAGGTAGAAAAATATTAAAATATGTGGAAACTAGGTGGATTTCAGTATTTCTTCCTATAAAAAGGGTTTTTTTCAGAATATCAATCCTTTGTTTGGTTTATGTATGCACATTGTAGGGATGTTGACAAGGCAAAATATTTGATATTTCATATGACTGACTTGGAAACTCTTCTTATATTATGTGGTATTCTTCCATTGTTGTAAGAAATTAATTCTTTGATTATAATCATACTAGAAAGGACTATTTATGTTGTTGATTTCATCAGGATGATAAAACAAATATGTATGCTTATTGACAAATTTACTTATCTAATTTTTTTTTTAGTATCCCAAGTTTGATAGTTGGAATATGTTAGTTGAAGTCAATGATCCTAAAATATTTTTAAAGTTCAACATCAATGATAATATTTGTATTGCTATCTATTAAAATATGATTCCTTTATATCATTATGAAAATTGGTTAGATACACTTACATATGATGTTGAACAAGTGCCCGTAACATATTATAGATTCGATGAGGTTTTGAATAACACTAAGAATAAATTAAAAATAATTGCAAATACATTAATAAGTGAAATAAGATATTGTTTTTAGATATATGAGACAGTTGATATCATGGTTGTTGTCAATCCCATCTTCTGAAATCCTTGTGTTGACCACAGTAGTAGAAGTGAGTTGTTTGTAAAATATATGGGTAATATTATGACACATTTCTCTAAAAGTGTGGAAGTAAATGGCATTGAAATCAATGGTATTATAAAACAAATAACTTCTGAGACAAAAATCAACCAATTTTGGAAGAACAATGGATAATGAAATTACACATTTCAAAAATGCACATGTGAATGATTGAATCATGCGTTTTTGGCAAAAAATATTTTATAGGAATAATGTAGTACTATTATCATTATATTGTATCATCAATGTATTATTATAGTATGAATTTATATTATCATGGTATCACATATCTTTTGATGAGATTTTGTGAGAATCTACATTTTTAACCACTTGAATTCATGTCATGTGATAAAATAATAAAGTTTATCCATGAGATTGGAACCTTAATTTATAATGTAAAACTCTTCCTTTCTTGTTTCTTGCCTCAATTCTAGTAAAAAAATTTAAAAAATATTAATATAAGTTAGAAGTGTTATATAATTTAGTATTATATATATATATATATATATATATATATATATATATATATATATATATATATATATATATATATATATATATATATATATACAACCGTGGTCGACAAGTATCCATGTCATGTTGTGTGCTAGGAGCATTTTTCTTGTCAAATATTACTTCTTGTCTGTCAGATGTCATTCTATAGGGCAACATAGGTTATTTTGAAGATTCATAGATTCTTTATGGAATTACAATTTAACCTTGGTTACTAAGAAACACAAATTTTTATTGAGGGATGTATGCTATTTTTTTTAATTTCATATTCATTTCCTAACATCTAAAGGTTTTTTCTTTACAGATACAATGTCACCTACTGAGTATGGAAAGAAGTGAGGCCAATATTATAGTAAAAATACAATTCTAAAATATTTTACACAAATATCAAAATGCAATGAGGCATCAATATCTACACAACATGAAGTTACAAACATATTTTACCATCAAATAATTAATTTTTCTTAGTTATTCTTAAATATAAAGTATTTCTTTATTAAGAGATAAATGGTTGTCTGATTATCTACCTATTTTTAAATGCTTTGTTAAATTATATTCTATTAATTATTTAAAATAGTACATTTTTATATCCAAAAATGATAGAGAACACAAAAATTGAATGCAATAAACACTGTCGACCCTGATGTGTTTTTCACTCGAAGATATTCTGGCGGATGAGATGGGATCACATGATAATTTTACTAATAACAACATTCAACAACCACTTAAGGAGATGTTTAATTCAGACACATCAACCAAAAATGAAAATACCAATACAATTAAAATGCAGACCTTTGGGGAATCTTGTAGTAAAAAGTATAAACATAAAAAAATAAGTGAATGGACTATTGGAAGATATTTTAAAAATTAATGGGTATGGTTATACCCCTTTATTGAGCGAGATAAGACACAGAAAGTGTGTAAATGTGTTATTTGTACTTGGAAGCTAGGAAAGGATCATTTATTGTAAAATAAGACACAATAGAAAAACACTATGGAGAAGTTTACATTAAAGAAATATGAAGTGACGAAAAAATTAATTGATTTCATAGGTGGAATGATGCATCAAAATGTGTGTATGTCAGATATGAACTTGAATACAAAAAAGCAATGAAACAACAACAAACTCTCATTGAGAAGGGTGGAACTATCGAGGCCCAATTTCAAAAAATTAATAAGACTGTATTACCCTCAAAACATTTCCAGTTTGTTGTACACAATATTTTAAAAAAATATCGACCCATGTCTAATTTTGTTGATTTTAAGAAAATACTTCAACTAGTCAATGTATAGAACCTTACCAGTTCACATTGGTTAGATCAAAGTGGTTAGGAAATGACAAAATGTATATCATTGGTTGATAAGGAAGACGTAAGAGAGAATGTAAAACAAGCAAAATTTATTTCACTTTCCATTGATGAGGTAACAATTTTTGACATCACATATTGGATTTGCATACATGTTTACATATTCAAAAATCATTTGAGACAACCTCATTTACTAGAACTACATAAGATGATTGAAAAATGTAATACAATTTTTTTTTATAATGTTGTTGTAACTAGTTTAAAAGATATTTTTGAAATGGATGAAAAGGAAATTGCAACAAAGTTAATTTGTGTTGGAGTTGATGGTGCAGCTACAATGCAAGGACAAATGAATGGTATTTGTGTTAGGCTTCAAACATCAATTGGACCATATGTGATTCACATTCATTGCATGGCTCATCGACTGAATCTTGCATATAAAATTATGAGCAAAATTTATAATGTATCCAGAATTGAAGATCTCATCCGTGAAATAGACTCATACTTTTCATGCAGTCCAAAAAGGTTTGCAGAGTTTCAACAATTTTCACTAGGTGTAACCAAAGGCTAAAAAATATTAAAAGATGTCGACACTAGGTGGATTTTACTATTTTGTCCTTCAAAAAGGATTTTTTTAGAATATCAATCCTTGGTTAGGTTTATGTATGCACATATTAGGGATGTTTATAAGGTAAAATACTTGTTATTTCATATGAATGACTTGGAAACTCTTCTCACATTATGTGATATTCTTCCATTGTTACAAGAAATAAATTCTTTGATTAAAATCATACTAGAAAGGATAATTTATATTGTTGATTTCATCAGGATGAGAAAATAAATATGTATGCTTATTGACAGGATTTACTTATCCGATTTTTTTTTTAGGATCCCAAGTTTGATAGTTGGAATACATTAGTTGAAGTCAATGATTCTAAAATATTTTTAAAGTTCAACATCAATGATAATATTTGTATTTCTATCAATGGAAATATGATTCCTTTATATCTTTATGAAAATTGGTTAGATACACTTATAAATGATGTTGAACAAGTTCCCATAACATATTCCATATTTGATGAGGTTTTGGATAGCACTAAGAATAAATTAAAAATAATTGTAAATATATTTACAAGTGAAATAAGAGATTATTTTTAGAAATATGAGACACTTTAGACCATGGCTATTGTCAATCCCATCTTCTAGAATCCTTGTGTTGACCACAGTAGTAGAAGTGAGTTTTTTGTAAAATATATGGGCAATCTTATGACACATTTCTCTAAAAGTGTGGAAGTAAATGGCATTGAAATCAATGGTATTCTAAACAAAGAACTTCTGAGACAACAATCAACCAATTTTGGAATAAAAATGGATAATGAAATTACACATTTCAAAAATCCATATGTGACTGGTTCAATCATGCGTTTATGGAAAAAATTGTATCGAAGTAATGTCTTACACATTTCAAAATTCCACATGTGAATACTTTATTTTATATGAATTATGTCATACAATGATTTTTGGATCTGTTGAACACAAAAGGGTTTTTAGTGCACTATATTTTGTTAAATTGAAAGTCTATAATAGGTTGGTTAGAAATTTGGAAAATTGTTTGAGAATGTATGTGTCATCGTACGAGGTGATCGACCGGGTGCAAACTTTGACGCAGCACGAAACAAACAAAAATTTTAATAAATAATTAACGCAGCGGAAAAATAATTTTTTATTAAATTGCACCCTTCAACCTTACACTTATATGATATGTACCAATATTTATATAGGGAAGAGGAAGAGGAAGGATGGAGGGATAAGGGAATAATACGTTGGAGGGATAAGGTGGTTGGAGAGATAAGGGGAATGAAAGGCGTGGAGGAATAAGGGGAAAGAATATAGGAGGGAAAATAGGAGGGAGAAAAAATACAAATTATGCCAACAAATCGAAAAACAACTTGCCGACAAATCTTGGAGTTTTCACACTTAGGACTAGAAAAACAAACTAGATTTTTCTAAGCCACTTAAGTAGAAACCCTATTCACACTTGCAACATTCTCCCCCTTAAAGTTGAGAGGACTGACAATACAGTCTCTCAGCTTTATAAATTGAGCTTTAGTCATCGCCTTGGTGAAGATGTTCGCGACGTTCTCCAAAGTGTGACAGTATTGAAGCTCAACAATTTCATGTTCCACCATATCTCTGATGAAGTGATACTTCATATCAAAATGCTTCGTTCTGCTATGGTGGACAGGATTATATGCCAACTGAATGGCACTGATGTTGTCACAGTAGACTTTGTTCGGACCACTTTGTTGTTCTCCAATCTCTTCTAGTACTTTCCTTAGCCATAAGGCTTGAGTACTTGCATAAGTAACTGCTATATACTCAGCTTCTGTTGAAGATAGCGCTACTACTGTCTATTTTTTGGAACTCCAAGTTATTAGTCCTGATCCAAGACTAAAACAGTTTCCTGATGTTGACTTCCTGTCATCAATATTGCTACCCCAATCACTATCGCTGAAGCCTACAAGCTTGATAGTGTTACATTTATGGTACTGGATTCCAAAATCCAATGTACCTTTCACATATCTCAAAATTCTTTTAGTTTCCTACAAATGCAGCTCAGATGGGTTAGCCATAAATCTAGAAACAAGAGATACAACATACTGAATATCTGGTCTGGTGTTGGCGAGAAACATCAAACTCCCAACCATGCTTTTGAAAGTGGTCACGTCAACTTTTGGTGCTCCATCATCTTTGCTTAATTGGATCCCATGTCCAACTGGAGTTGCAACTGGTTTGCAATGCTCCATAGCAAACTTCTTGATCATATCCTGAGCATACTTATGTTGACAGATGAAGATCCCTGTATCTGACTGATGAACCTCCATTCCAAGGTAGTAGTGCATTAAGCCAAGATCCTTCATCTCAAACTGCGTCATCATGGAGTGTTTGAACTCCATATTCATTTTTTCATTACTACCCATAAAAATGAGATCATCCACATACAAGCAAACTATGAGGATGTCATTACCTTGCTTTAGGTAGTAGAGTGTGGGTTCATTTTTGCTCCTGGTGAACCCATAATCTTTGAAGTACCCATCAATGCGTGAGTACCAAGCTCTTGGTGCCTATTTAAGACCATAGAGTGCCTTCTTCAATCTGTAAACAAGGTGTTCCTTACCTTGCTCTTCAAATCCCTGTGGTTGCTCAACGTACACTTCTTCTATCAAGTAACCATTGAGAAATGCACTCTTTACATCCATGTGTTGGACTTTCCATCCTTTGTGTGCAGCTAAGGCAAGAACTATTCTGATAGTCTCCTGTCTAGCTACAGGAGCAAAAGTCTCTTCATAATCAATTCCATATTTTTGAGTAAAACCCTTTGCTACTAATCTTGCCTTGTGCCTCTCAATGCTTCCATCAGCATTAAACTTGGTCTTGAAGACCCATTTACAGCCAACACATTTCTTTCCTTTAGGAAGCTTCACGAGCTCCCAAGTGTCATTGTTTTTTATAGAGGTTATCTCCTCTTTCATGGCATCTTGCCAAATCTTTTGAGTACAAGCCTTCTCATAACTAGAAGGTTCAAGTTGTGCACTAGTTAACAAAGCATAGTTAACTTGATCTCCCCTAGGTTCCTGTTGGGAGTCATCATCACCATACAAGTGCATACTTTCTAATCTTTGTAAAATAGATTCCATTTCACTAGCTTGACTCCTAGTGTATCTTCTTGAAAAATCCTTATCCAACATCTGAGATGATGGATGATACTGTAGAGTTCTCTTACCTTTGGATGGAGAATCAATGTCCATTGGTGAGGAACGTATAGATCGCTGTGGAGAAGGACTTGGTGAAGAAGAAGAATCAGAAGATGAACTTGGATCTGGATCTGGAGGAGACTGCTTTCCTTTCTGTGGTGGTTGTTGCTTTCCTTTCTGTGGTGTCTGTGGTTGCACCTGCTGAGAAATTACATCAGTGGCCTCAACATCACTGAATATTTGGGGCTTACCCCATTCTCCTCCTTCATCAAAAATCACATCCCTTGAAATCACTATCTTTCGAGTCGTAGGATTGTAGAGTCTATAACCTTTTGTGTTTTCACAGTATCCTACAAAAATGCATGCCTGACTCTTTGGATCAAGCTTCTTTCTCAGCTCATCAGGAATGTGAGCATATGCCAATGAACCAAATACTATGAAATACTTCACATTTGGTTTCTTACCATACCAGGCTTGGTAAGGTGTCTTCCCTTTCAAACTTGAAGTAGGACTTCTGTTCAAGATGTGAACACTAGTCCTTGTTGCATCTCCCCAATATGAATTACTCAAATGCTTTGTCTGAAGCATTGATCTTGCCATCTCCACAATGGTGCGATTCTTCCTTTTTGCTACACCATTTTGTTGTGGAGTGTAGGCAGTTGTGAACTGCCTCTTGATGCCATGATGTTTACAAAAATTCAAAAACTGATTAGAGGAGTATTCTCCTCCTTTATCTGATCTAAGACATTTTACAGAATATCCACTCTCACTTTCAACTTTTGCTTTAAAATCAACAAAGCATGCAAATGCTTCATCCTTATGCTTCAAAAAATATATCCAACACATTCTTGTGCAATCATCAATAAAAAGTAGGAAGTAAGAGTGGTTACCTAGACTCTTGGTCTGCATCGGACCACAGATGTCTGAATGCACTAACTGGAGTGGATAGCTGGCCCGCCATGCTTGTCCATGAGGAAATTTTGATCTGGCATGCTTGCCCAAGGCACACCCTTCACAAACTTCCTTACTATCTTGAATTTTGGGAAGTCCAGTTACCATTGCTTGTGAAGTTAGCATTTTCAAACTTGCTGAATTCAAATGACCATATCTCAAGTGCCATAGGACACTTGGATTGGTAATAGCAACATTTGCTAACTTATCTCCCCCTGGCTGGCCAAACTTTAAAGGGAATAATCTATTCTTTGACATTGGCACTTGTGTAATGATTCTATTACTATTGTTCTTGTCAAAAATGGTGCATTTACCCTCATCAAAAATCAACTTGTAATTCTTTTCTAGCATTTGACCAACACTTAAAATATTGTGTTGAAGATGGGGTGTGTAATAGATATCACTTACTTGCTTGACGCCTTCTTTCGTTGGAACCTCCATGGCTCCAATGCCTTCAACTGCCAATGATTTGTCATCTCCCAATCGGATGCTGGATTTGTATGAGGAGTCTAAAGTAGCAAAGAGTTCTTCTTTGCCACTCATGTGATTTGAACACCCCGTGTCCAAAATCCATGTATCATTCATATTTTGCTCTGTCTGGCCATATGAAAGAAAGAGATTTGTGGACTCTTCCTCTTCTCCAAAATTTCCAAACTGACTGCTCTGGTTGCTGTTGCTTCCTTGCGAAGACTTTGACCAACAATCTCGAGCATAATGGCCAGGTTTGCCACAATTGTAGCAAACTTGTTTTGATTTATCTCCTCCTTTTCCTTTGCCTGATTGTTTCCCTCTATTTTGTTGTTGTCCTCCTCTATTCTGATTTCCTCCTCTGTTGGATGATCCTCCTCTGTTAGGAGTTCCTCCTCTTTGATTATTCCTTCCTCTGCCTCTTTGTTGTCCTCTGCCACGGCCTCTACCTCTTCCTTCATGTGAGGCAAAAGCTTTATCATCTCCTCCATAACTGGTGGTAGGAGTTTCCTGTAACCTCTCTTCATGTGAGAGAAGTGAACCAGTTAGGGCATCAAAAGACAACGAGGTTAAGTCTTTGGATTCTTCAATAATTATTGCAACTGAATTCCACTTAGGAAGAAGTGTTCTCAACACTTTCTTCACCATAACCTCTGGCTTAATATCTTCCCCTAGTGTGACCATTTTATCAACTACGGCTTTCACTCGCACGCAATAATCTCCCACTTTTTCATTTTCTTGCATCTTGAGATTTTCAAAATCTCATTTCAATGTTTGCAGCTTTACCTGCTTTACTTGGTCACTACCTCTATAACTTTCTTTCAGGGCATTCCAGGCATCTTGTGCAATTACATAAGAGGCAATCCTAGGGAAAATACTTTTATCTAGGGCAGCATGTATGTGATAAAGGGCAAAAGAATTATTTTTCTGAGCTTCCTTTTTAGCCTTTTTATCAGCATTAGTGAAAGCTGCCCATTCAGCAGCAGTAGGTTCAGTGTAGCCCTCTTCGACTACATCCCATAAACCTTTTCCTATCAAAAGAGTTTTCATTTTAATTGACCAATACTCATAGTCTCCTCCATTGAATTCAGGAATCGGTAGACTAGTATTGGACGTCATTTCAAAAAACAAACTTTATTTGAAGCAAACAAGAAATATAAAGCAGTACAAAGAGATTAATGATTCAAATCAAATCTCGCCTTTTTAGAACATTCGAGTTGGTGTTCTTCTTCTTGAGAACTGCTCACTGATGACTATGACCTCAGGTTCTTCAGGATCCACTTCCTCTGGATCTTCTTCTTCTTCTTCTTCTTCTTCTTCTTCTGCTGCTTCTGGTTCAGGAGAGCGTGGTGTATAGCTCTCACTTGATTCTGCTACCAGTACACCAGGTGTATAACTGGCACTTGCTTGGTCCTCTGGTACAACTTCCATGGTCTCGGACTCTTCAATCCTTTGTCCGAAGATGTTGTCTTTAGAATCTCCCTCGTACCCTGAATCCGGTTTCCTCAGATGAGCAATCACCTGATTTTCCAGCTGACAAAAGACAGTATGGAGACCTGATCGTTGAACCCTTTCATCAAAGGATTCTCGTGTCTCTCTTCTCAAAATCGAGAGAAGTGCATTATAGCACCCCACTGACCGGATCATCTAACATTTCAAGGGCACATTATTTCTCCTTTTTCAAATGCTCATCAAACAAGGTTTTTAAAATTTTTATAAAGTCTTTAAAAAAAAATTAATAAATTTTTTATATTTTTTAAATTACCTTTTAAATAAATTATTAAAAAGATAATTTTAAAAAATATAATTTAAAATTATTAAATAATTTAAAATTATTAAATAATTTAAAAACTTAAAAAAAATTAAAACCTTTAAAACTTAATTTTTTTTTTACCTTTTTCACGTGGGCGAATTCGAACCCGCGACCTCCCAAACACCGGCGGGCGGTCTTAGCCGCTGCACCACGTGGCTACGCTGAAACCAAAAGAGACTTCCTCCCTTTTATCCTCGACGGCGGCGATAAGCAAACAAAAAAAATATCTCAACCCTCGACGGGATTCGACCCCGGGTCTTCTCCCCGCTAGCGGAAAGCTTTGTCCGCTGAGCCACGCCCCTCGGACGTGACGTCAAATGCACGTGGGGTATATTTTAAATACATGGCGGAAGGTTTTTTTTTTTTTAAAATTATTTTTTTTATCCCACATGCAATGGGCGGAGGCGCAACTGGGCTTTATCAACCCAAAAACACACAAACAACTTCGATTGCCTTTCGGGCAATCACAGTCGCCTCTTTTTGCCGCAAACGCAGCCAATCAAACAATGCCACGTTGACCAATGCAAATCCGCCACTCGTCGCCATGTGGCACACTTTTCGACCAACCACTTGCCGCCACGTCCGTTGCCTCGATCCACGTGTTGTCCACATCTACTGCCTCAATCCGTGTGCTGTCCAATTAGTTGCTACCATGTCAGCTGCCACTTGTCACCTCGAGATCCGTGTCGAGCCTCTGTCCGCTACGTGTTGCGTCCTGCAGCTGCCACGTGTCACCTCGAGATCCGAGCCTCCAGATATCCGCCTGACACCAGCTCATGATCCGCCTCGAGATCCGAGCCCTGCTAGCGATGCCTCGACTTTCACGCCTGACACCTGCCTCGGGATGCGTCCCCGCCTGGCTTCACCTCGGCTCTGATACCAGTGATCGACCGGGTGCAAACTTTGACGCAGCACGAAACAAACAAAAATTTTTAATAAATAATTAACGCAGCAGAAAAATACTTTTTATTAAATTGCACCCTTCAACCTTACACTTATATGATATGTACCAATATTTATATAGGGAAGAGGAAGAGGAAGGATGGAGGGATAAGGGAATAATACGTTGGAGGGATAAGGTGGTTGGAGAGATAAGGGGAATGAAAGGCGTGGAGGAATAAGGGGAAAGAATATAGGAGGGAAAATAGGAGGGAGAAAAAATACAAATTATGCCAACAAATCGAAAAACAACTTGCCGACAAATCTTGGAGTTTTCACACTTAGGACTAGAAAAACAAACTAGATTTTTCTAAGCCACTTAAGTAGAAACCCTATTCACACTTGCAACACAAGGTGGGTTAGTTTCCCTATGACAGAGCTTTGACATATTGGAAATCCCTAGCAGACAAGAGAGGTCTCATAAATACTGTTGATAATGACAAAAATGATTCAGCTTGGAGTGATGATGAGATTATGAAAACACAAAATTCATAAATAATTCCTGGTTCTTTTAGAGAGGTCGATTAGGCTTTTTACAAATTACATAAATGTAAAATTTCAATGATTATATGACAAATTCATATAATCAATGTTTTTCTGGATTTAAAATCATTTGTAAAATTTTAGTGATTTCAAAAAATTCATAATATCAATGACTCTCCATATATGATATAATTTTTAAATGTCATTGATTTGAAAAAAATCATATTATCAATTATTTTTTGTATTTGATCAGTTGTAAAATTTCAATGATTTGGAAAAATTCATATAATCATTCTATTTTCAATGATTTTGCATATTTGCTTTTTAATGTTATTGATTGTCTATGTTGTCAAAATTTATGATTTACGCTTTAGTTTTGAGTAAACTGGAAATTTGAAAACCAATTATGCATAATGATGCTATGTTATTGAATTAATTATCTATGTTGACAAAATATAATTATTTATGATTTGAGTTTGAATGTATGTATGTGTGTATCATTAAAATCATTAGTATGTAAACCATGTTGACAAAATTTTATGATTTATGCTTTAGCTTTGAGTAAACCATGCATGCATACATAACTAGTAAATATTTCTTAGTATCATTAGTATGTATGCTTTGACTCTAGAAGGAAAAATGCAAATAGCATTTTACTCTAGATATGAAAAATAAAAATTATAACCCATTCATAGATATATCCATCGTAAACTGACTTTGAAATATAAAAATAATATAGCATAATACAAAAGACAATACTCATTTTTATACAACAACAAGAATGACTATGAATAAAATGAAAATTTAAACCCATACATAGATATATCCTTCGTAAACTCACTTGAAAATTGAAATATAAAAACAACATAGCATAATACATGGAAAATGAAAATTTTAACCCATTCATAGATATATCCATAGTAAACTGAATTTGAAATATAAAAACAATATAGCATAATACAAAAGACAATACTCATTTTTATACAACAACAAGAATGACTATGAATAAAATGAAAATTTAAACCCATGCATAGATATATCCTTCATAAAATCACTTGAAAATTGAAATATAAAAACAACATAGCATAATACATAGAAAATGAAAATTTTAACCCATTCATAGATATATCCATAGTAAACTGACTTTGAAATATTAAAAAAAATATAGCATAATACAAAAGATAATACTCTGGCCATGGAAATGCAACATGTCGTGACATCGCGACACCTTTTCATTCTCTAGCCGTGACAATGCAACATGTCACGATTTCGTGATATTTTTTATCCTTTTGCCGAGACGATGCAACATGTCGTGATTTCATGACACTTTCTTTCCTTTGGCCATGATGTTGCAACATGTCGCGATATCATGACACATTTTTTTGTCTAGCCATGACGATGCAACATGTTGTGATATCACAACATTTTTTTTCCTTAAGCCATGCTAATACAACTTGTCGCGATATCATGACACTTTCTCTCTTCTGGCCGTGACATTGCAACATGTCACGATATCGCGACACTTTTCCTCCTTTGGCCACAGCAGTGCAACATGTCATGATTTCATGACACTTTTTTTCCTTTGGCCATGACAATGCAACATGTTGTGATATCGTGAAATATTTTCTTATTTGGCCTCGACGATGCAACATGTCGTGATATCATGACACATTTCCTCCTTTGGCTGCGATGATGCAACTTGTTGTGATATCGCGACACTTCTCTTTTGGAAGCGATGTTGCAACATGTCGTGATATCGCGACACTTTATCTCCTTCGGCCACTATGTTGCTTCTTGTTGTGATATCGTGACATCTCTTCCTATTTTGGCTACGTCCGTGCAACATGTCACGATATCACGACACCTTTTCCTCCTTGCTTTTTCCCTATGCTTTGGACCGCAAAAATGCAACTGGTCACGATATCGTGACACCTTTCTTCTTGTGGTGTTTTGCTTTTTCTTTGATCTTTAGCTCTTGGGCCTCCTCGGTCGGTTTGGAAAACATGTAAAAAAAACTTGTACAAGGTTCAAGAACCTTTCAACACCCTTTCAACCAATCAAAAAAAGAAAGAAAAGATAATACTCATTTTTATACAAAAACAAGAATGACTATGAATAAAATGAAAATTTAAACCCATTCATAGATATATCCTTTGTAAACTCACTTGAAAATTGAAATATAAAAATAACATAGCATAATACACAAGACAATACTCATTTTTATATCACAACAAGAATAATTTTTAAGAAAATGAAAATCTAAACCTATGCATACATATATTCTTCATAAACTTAAAAATATTTGAAACCCCATAATACTCAAGAGATAAAAATAACACACTATTATAAATTTAAATAATATGATAGTAAAGTAATAAAAGCAAGTGTCTTGTTTTCAAACAAAAACATATTAATGTCATAAAATTATCTTTTTGAAATATCAAATTTTCAAATGCAGTTTCAAGCTTCAACATCTTTTCCCTCTTCCACTCCTTCCTCTTCCATGACTTCCATGACTTCCACATTCTACATTCCAATGACTCCTCCCTCATGATGGGTAACATTACTCTCAATTGCTCCAGAATTGACAATGATATTCTCAACACTTTCCAATCCTTTTAGCAGGGTGTTTTCCTCTTTCCCAACATCTTCAGATATTGGTGCAAGAACTTCTTTACCCTTTTCCTTTAGCATATCATCAGGATCCAATCTGTTTTGGATAATGATTTTTTGAAAAGTGTTGATTTGTCAAACCGCTTCCCTAGCTCTTTTTCATTGCCATAGAAGCATTTAAGAAATCCTTTGCCATCTTGAGATAGTCTTGCAGGTTTTGAACCTACTTCTTGACATTATCATACTTTACCTGCAAAAGAAAAAATAAGTAGTCAGTAGATATTTACATTTTTTAAAAAGAACAATTTTGTTTTTGAATACATTAATCAAACCTCAACAACATTATTTGCAGCTACAACAACATCAACCTTCTTCTTATCATACGCCCATTCATTATAATAATCTTGGGCCTCAGTGTTTATGTTCTCCAATTTGTTCAACATACCTTAAAGTTTCATTTGTGTAAGAAGTAGTAACCTTCACAATGCTAGATTTTTCTTGATGTAATAGAGCCTCTATATTTTTAGGTTCATTTTAAAATAAAGAAAAAAAATTCTCCTTTTGAATTTTTTTTTAATCGGGCATTAATTTCCTTTATCAACACTTTGGTCCAATACTCCCATTTTTTCATTTCTATTATATCTGGAAGATCTGTAATGGTTGCTTAAATGTTGTTAGAAACATAATATTTTTTAGAAATATTTACTCTTTCATCCTCTAGCTGAGGATGAGCCTGAGGGGTGTTGGTTTCCTTCGGAGGATATTTGCTTGAATATTTTACTCCTTCATTTGCAGGATCTTGAAGCAGTTATGATATTTGAAAGGTAGTGTGTGTTTTTCCTTGTAAAAAGAAATCTTCATCATGTGGAATATTATCCAAACCAACACCAAAATATTCTTGTACACTTGTAAAATTAAAATTGCCAAAATATATACGTCCAAATCCTAAAATTTCCTTTGTTGCATCTTTCTCTAGCCTAGATGGAAGAATGTGTTTTCCACCCGAGAAGCATTGGCCTCGCATCTGAAGTTGGCATGGTGGAGGAGGGGGTGACATCGACTATTTATTTTTATGGTGGAATTTTTTTATAGAAACTTAAAACATCAAAATAAAAATTGGTTAGAAAAATTGTGAAGATATATTATGAAAATTGGTTACAAAATTTGTTATAACACTTACCGACAGAAGAATAGACCTCTTGCATAGGTAGATATGCAAATGGAATGTTGGTGCACTCATGCTGTACATTCGAAAATACAAAATAAAATTAAGAAAAAATAGTAAAAATTTGATAACAAATTTTGTTAAGGTAATCTATAAAACTTACTTCTGAAGATTACACCTCTTGCACAACTACTCCTATTAGCAGTGGATGTGCAATCATAGGTGGAGGTTATCGAGGATTAGGAGAACTAGATATTACATATTTCCTTTTTGATATTCTTTGTAGCAGTGGTGTTGTTTCCTCTGTAGGTGTTTCAGAGTCTCCTAATTCCTCTAGATTGTAACCTCTAAAAGTAGCATCCCGCTTTGAAGAGGAAGAGGATGTCCTTTTCTGTGTTATGTATAAAATGATAAAATTATAAAAATGACAAACATATGAAAGATAAAAATATTACTTCAATATTAACTAAAAATTACCTGAAACTATTGTTCTATCATGGTTGCATTGGCTAAGGTTGAGTGCCAAGAAGTCGGTACTTGAGTGTTCTGCAAATGATAAAAATATTCATAAAAAAAGTAAGAATATAGTTGTACGCACTTATAGTCGGTGAAAGTGAATCCTGTGTTATCACGTTCTAGATATCCATTTTGATCCGATGTGAGACATAGATGGACCAGTTGAATTGTATGTGTCTAATACAACGAACCAAATATGCTAAGGTCTACATCAGAATTTTTGTTAGTCTTCCTTGCAGAACGAGTATGGCAGGAAGAATTCACAACATGCCCAAAGAATTTATTCGCAATAGATGGTATAGTCAAACCTCTTTTGGACTTGGTGGCCCTAACTGTAAAAGAACAAAATCAGTAATTGTAGACACTAGAATTCAAATTCAATTAAATAAAAAAAATGTAGTTATACCTTGAAAATATTTTGGTTGCACTTTGAAGGTGGTCTTTAGGTAGAGTTTATCATCATCAGTTAATGTGAATTTGGATGTGATTGGATCACAACCGGTGTGGGATAATGTTGTCAATCTAGTGAAATTAGAGGCTACGAAATAAAATATGATGTTTTGTTATCAATGACAACATGCACCTTACCCAAATTAATTTTATAACCTATAATAGTCTTCTCCAACAATTTAGTATCCATGTCAAATTGCAGCATCAAAACTAGATTTCGAAGACCAGAGTCCATTACCCATGACATATCGTAACTAGGTGTTGATAAAACTTTAGAAATTAAGGGGTAAACAAGGTTTTTGAAATTAATTTTTGACATTCCAAGGGTGATAGGGGATGATGCCATAGGGTTCAAACAAGAGGAAAATGGTTAAAAATCTATTAAAACTTAATGTAAATGGTTGAAATTGTGTTAAAATGAGACGAAAAGGGATAAAATTGTGTAAACGGGAGGAAAAGGGTTAAAACTATATTAGAAAAGATGAAAAAATGGTTTTTTATACCTTTATATAGGATTTACTACATACAATCATTGCATGGATGGTTGACATATGGCATATGCATACAATAATTTCATGGATGGTTGACACGTGGTATAGATGCACCGCATCATCAATGCAAATGATCGGCTAGAACCGATGGGGTGTGCTACAACTGATCAACTTTGCTACATTCGATTGAATTTACTGCATTCGATCATATTTGTTGTAATTGATCGACTTATTTGCATTCGATCATCATTAACACAATGTATTTGTTCATCATCAATATAAAGCATCGACATCATTCCAATTGATCAAAATTCTATAAACCCATCGACATTATTGCAAATGATCATATTTGTTATAAGCCATCAAAATTGTTATATCCAATCATCATTCCTACAACCGATCAATATTCCTATAACGGATCATCATTCCTACAACCGATTGATATTACTACAACCGATCTTCATTCCTAAAATTGATCGATATTTCTTCTACCAATCAACATTCCTGCAACCAATCAGTATTACTACAATTGATCAACATTTCTTCAATCGATTGATATTCTTGCAGTCGATCGACATCCCTATAGTCTATTGGAATCCCTACAACTGATCAACATCATTACAATGGTTGGTATATCTACAATTGGTCAACATATCTATAATCGATTAGCATTACTACAATCGATTGGCATTACTACAACTAATCAGTATCCTTGCAATCGATTGGTATCCTTGCAACTCCTCGAAATTGTTGTAACAAATTGGTATATTTGTAATCGACTGATATATTTGCAATCGATCAACATTATTGCAACACATTGGCATAGTTGCAACTGATTTTCTTATATGTAATCGATCTATATTACTGCAACCAATCAATATTATTGCAACCGATCGATATTACTGCAATTGATTAGAATCTCTACAACTGATTGAAATCATTACAACCAATCGATATGTCTACAACAAACTAGCATATCTAAAATAAATGAACATTATTGCAACACATAAACATAGTTGCAATCAATCAACTTATATGCAATCAACCAACATGTTTGCAACCGATCAACATTTTTCAACCATCATATCTGTAGCCAATCGTCTCAGACCAATCGTCCTAGATTTTCTTAATGACACTATCCTATAGGCATAGGGTGATCGACATAGCTTTTCCTGTCGACAAAAATTCTTTAATTTTGTTGTACATTCCTAGAATTTGCAATCCAATATTCATAGCCCCCAACACAAAAAAAATTCCACAGTTTGAATTTTTTTAAAAAATGAATGCAATTTGCCATGACTCCTTGGGCATAATTCACCAGGATTTCAAGGCAATTTACCTTGATTTTATAAGTAAATTTTGGTCCCAACCCCTTATGCATAACCCTAGTCATGATGATCACAGTGCAACTATTATGCACAAACTAGGTTGATATTGCTATTCTTCTACCACCATTTAAGCCTACAATTTATTCAAACCTTTGTGGCCAACCCTTGCTCAAGGACAACACATGACCACTACTATGTTCTAATTGTATTTTTTAAAAATATATTTTTCAAAAGTGGTCAATAGAGCCCACTTCACCCACGTGAAATATTACCCACACCTTGAATGATATCTTCGATGGAGTTTGTGCTTCAATAGCTCAATTTGCTCATCCAACTAAGATATATGAAGGGTATTCTGAGTGCGATTGGGGAAAATAATCGGTTAACAACCAGGTATCATGGAGGATCTAGTTATTGTGATGTTGCAACATTTTCTATACCTAGCTTTTGGTCAAAAATATGTTCATCAATACTTCCATTGGTTGGTGGAAGTAAAGGATAAAACAATGTTGTGCAAGTTGGTCAAGGACCGTTGAGATACAATTTATTTTTTCACAGGGTGCATGCTATATCCATGGATGACAACATCCACTACACCCATTCCAATTCTATCTCCAGTGCAAACACAATTCTACCACCACAAGGATTTTTGTGCAGATCTTGTAGTCCACAAGATTGATCGCCACTGTGGTTGACTGATGCTATAGTTAGCTGCCACAAATACCAAATCACCAAATTAATTGCCACCAAAGCTACCATATTGCATGTTAGTTGCTAAATCACCCTATTTATAGTCATGCAAGCACAACCAAGTGGTAACCATAGCCATAGTGGAAAATAAAAATATGGTCAGCTTTGTTATTACTAGTTGTTACCACTAGCATTGTTAATGCCACCAAATTGGAAGCCACCGTCGTGGATAGTCTTATGATGAAGGAGCTATTGTAAACATTAAAAATGTAGAGAGCCACTTTATTTTGCACATGCCACTTTCTAATGTGTATCCCACATGTATTTTTTAAACCCCACATAGAAATTAGGAAGACTTAATTAAGCCCTTTTATTAATGGACAAAAAATGGCCCAAACTAAAATTTTAATTTAAAATGCATATTTCATAAGAGATTAAGTGGTAAGTGGATGAAAAAAGCCACTCCACTCATATGAAAGGCTACAATAGACTTTAAAATTTGCTATTGTATTCATTGTAATGCAAATAGGAGATGGCTCGAGTAGGTCCACGTAACCTTCCCTACGAGGGAAAATTGATTCCACTTGTTTTACCATCAAAGATCAATGTCAAGAATATTCTAAGGAGAATATTATCTGATGCCACAAATATTCTTAATTCATGATGTAAAGGGACAAATTTTCCCTCTTGTAATCAAGACTCAAATCAGATCTGAGTATAGTCATGCAGGCACCACTTTCTAATGTGAATCCCACATGCATTTTTTAAATCCCACATAGAAAGTGGGAAGACTTAATTATGCCCTTTTATTAATGGTCAACAAATCGCCCAAAATAAAATTTTAATTTAAAATGCATTTTTCATGAGAGATTAAGTGGTAAGTGGCTCACAAAAGCCACTCCACTCATATGAAAAGCTACAATAGCCTTTAAAATGTGTTATTGTATTCATTATAATGCAAATAGGTGATGGCTCAAGTAGGTCCATGTAACCTTTCATACGAGGGAAAATTGATTCCACTTGTTTTTCCATCAGAGAGCGATGCGAGGAATATTCTAAGGAGAATATTCTCTGATGCCAAGAATATTCTTGATTCCTGATGTAAAGGGACAAAGTTTCCCTCTTGTAATCGAGGCTCAAATCAAATCCGAGTATAGTCATACATATACTCATTGGAAAGAATTTTTTGAGATGGACACAATGATGGTATCCATTTTGAATTTTGAAGCAGTTTGATATGCTTAATTCTTGATGTAAAGAGATAAAGTTTCCCTCTTGTAGTTGAGGCTAACATCATATCCAAGTATAGTCATGCATATACTTGAAAATAATTTTTTAACCTGAACAAAATAGTGGTGTCCATTTTAAGTTTTGAGGCGGATCTAGAACTATTTTTCAAAGTAGAAGATCCAAAGAGCAAGAGCCTAGACATTATCCCAAATTTGTGTTAGGGATGTTTGAATGTTAATGTGCATTTTGTACTTAGAAAAGTGCACATTATGGGCGAATATTAGAGTTAATGTGCACTTTGCATATGCATGTTATAACACTTATCATATTTTCATATAGGACTCATGCTTATATATGTGTACTCCTTTTATGTACAATATATCTCTTTTTAGTTCCTTCACAATTAGGAAGCTCTTAATTGTTAGGTTCAATTTTTGACCACGAGGTAAAAATTTCAATATCCAGAATTAACTTTCAATGCCAAAAATAAAAAATTTCAATCTTCGAGCTTAATTCTTTAATTTCTAGATTTTATTATAGCCAAATTTTAAGTGTTGGGTTTAATTTTAAATGTTTGAAAGTTTATTTCCAATTGTCAAGTTTGATTTCTATTTGTTGGATACAATTCTAATTACTAGGTAAAATCTTTAATTCATTCGAGGATGCCATATATTTAGTATTACTTTACTTGGTGAGCACATTACAATGTTTTTGGAAACATTCACATTTAATAAAATTTATTTATTTAATTATTTTTAATTTTTATAGCCAATGAAAATTTGAGAATGAATTTGCTCTTTATCATGGCCAATAAGTTTTTGGTACCACATTAGCTAAGCACTAGGACACAATATTTTTGACAAAGCTAATGGATTTTTAGGATTTCTCTAGACTCGAGATAGGTCTCATATTTCTGATAAAGCTGACAGACTTTCAGTACTCCTTAGCATTGTGACATGGTACATTATATATGACAACCTTTAGACTTAGTCATATTTTTGCTTTCATGTGGTGGGTTTATTTTCTTACTACCGAATGTTGACTCTTCATTGTTCAGATGCTAAATTATTAGACTCATTGAACTTTGACTTTATGCATTTTTCTTTTTAATAGCTTGTGAAGGATTTTATGATTGCCTGACAATGATTTTCAATGCTTAGAAATAAATTCGAATTGTTCATAAGTAAATTTAATGTGGTGCAAAATTATAGAAAAAATTAAAAGTGTTCATAATTTCACAACAAAATTCCATGTGTCTGAATGGACCTAATGAGTATTCAAAAATGTTGAGATATATCAATAATTTATTATGGATAAAAAGATATTGTATTCTAAATTTTGTTGGCTACAATGGGAAATTACTATTTCTAAAAAAGTTCATGTCTGAAATTCTGTAAATATTGTACCACTATAAATATGATCTCAACATATTTCCACTAGGATTTGAATCATCTTTTTTATCATAATTTATGACAATTTTGATTTTGTAGTAAATTTAGGGTAAGATGATGAAATTTAAAGAACCCTAAAATTGAATTTAATATTTTGAACCTTAGGATAAACCTTTGAAATTCAATTTTCTAAAATATTCAATCTAAAATAATGTCATTGAAATGCAAATATTCAAAATATTCAATGCAATCAATTTCAAAATGTTCTATGTAAGAAATTTTGACACCTTGATGTAAGAAAAACTTAAAATCTTGATGTAAACAAAATTTTAGAATTAAAACCAAAATTTCAAGTGGGTCCTCGATTAGGGTATGTTGTGCAATGGCAACAATAGATCCTCTAGCATCAACTTAAAACATAGAATCCAATGGTAGTTGTAAGCCTACTCCAGTGGTAAGGGATTTGGCCTCTCTTTGAAAGGTCCATGGTTCAAACCCCACTCAGTATGAGGGGACTAGGACCTATCATAAAAAATTGTATAAACACATAAAAATGCTTGACGGTCCGGCCAGTTGGTCAAAGTACTCCTGTGGGAGTGTAGATACCCTAGTTCATATCTTGAGGCCTTGTAGTACCAGAGGGTATGTCACACCAATGCCACTAATTATGTTAAAAGAAATTCCTGATGCAACTAGAGGTCAAAAAGGCAGTAAGGAGTAGGATTTGAACCCACAATGAGGTAATGAAAAGTGTAACGAGTTATCAATTTCTCTAGTATAATCAAAAATAAAAAATATAATCCAATGGTAAACATAATTAACAGATGTAGAGTTTTCTAGAGGATTTGACTAACCTGATACATTTCTTAGTCAATGAAGCAATAGCCTTCAGGTGTAATTTTTTCATATTTGGATTCTACGAAAGAAATTCAATTCTATACATACACATTAGGTGTTTGATTTTGATGGTTAATTTGATTTTTAATTTGAGTTGATGCATGTCTTTCTCAAATGAATGTTTAAACCAAACATTTATCAATATTCACACACACACACACACATACATATATATTATAGAATAATTCTAATTTTTATCTTCTACAAGAAGGAATCCACACTATTGTTGTAGGTTATTGATGTAGTGTGTAGGAATTTTTCTATGATGTTGGATGTATTTTGTTTAAAGTAAATAAAACTAGTGGTGTAATTCCTTTCGAGGTACTATATTAGTTCATTCTTTCTACATTGTTGCAAATCAAGGGTCCACTCCTTGGAAAGGTGGAAAACATCTTTTATTTTTTACTTTTAAAGTTATGTTGTTCTAATTTTTATTTATTTTTTCCAGTTAGTATCTATTGTTAGATTTATCATAGTAGAATTCATAATAACCTCCCTGGAGGATTAGAACTAATATAGGATTAATTCTAGATTTACTCTATATTTTTTATGATAATATAGTTTTACGAGTGTGGCCATTTCAATTTAGTAAGATTTTATTTATAGTTGTATGCTTTGCTTAGATGTGTCACTAAGATTTCTTCAAATTTACTTATATGCTTATGTATAATTTTGCAATATGAGTGTAATATTAGCATAGTTTACTTTATGAAATGATTGTTATTTTTTGTTGTTCATTTTCTACAAGTTTTCTTGGAAATATGATATTGAAAACCTACCAAATATAACCCTTCTTAGTGCATATAGCCTATGTATGCCACCGATTAAAGTGGTGTATTTCAAAAAATTATCAAGATGGAAATTTTTGGGCTTGAGGCAATGTTCAATGTGAATCAAGGAGATCATATCATTATAAAATTTGGGTCAAATAAACAATTTTTAACTCCTAAGAAAGTGGTAAAAAAATCCCCTCTAAAAACATAAATGGTGAAGTCCATTATAATTTATGTGGATGAACCACGAGAAGAAAATAATAACATAAGGAATAAAAAAGTACAATGTGCAAGTTCAAATTCAAGAGTTAAAGGTGTGAACAATGATGAGGAGGCAAAAGAGATCAATATTAGTCTAGATAAATTATCTTCATGTTTATCTAGTATATTATTTTTGATAATTTGGAAGAAGGGGTTTTGAAAGGGTCCTCAAACCTTTTACATCACAAACATGAAGAGAGATAGTAGAAATACAACATAGAGTCCATTTGAAAACCATCCAATTTCAACCATAGAAAAGGATCTTGGATGAATAATTCAAGAGAAATAAAATATATGACAACTACATAACATGTAACAATAAAAAAATTCAACAAGGGCAATAGGGTTGCAAAACAAACTCACTAAAGATCATTATTTCTAGTAATCTCTATCTAGACTTCCCTCTCTAATATGGACCCACCATCATTTAGATTATTCTTTGTGTTTATCATGATATGGACCAAGGTTTCCCTAAAATCCTCTCCTTTCCATAAAATTGAAAGTAGTACAATGTGTATCCTTTACAATTTAGGGTTTCAAGATCAACATAATAAAGAAATGTATATGGAGGACATCCATATAAAATAGGGTTTATAGAGAAGCATAATAAATTAAGTACTAAAGGGGATCATCCTTGTACTTTAGGGTTTTGGAGAAATCATAAAGAACAAAGTGTTTGTGAGGCTTATCCTTTTATGTTAAATTTTATAGGTCAACATAATTCTTAACAATATAAGTCTCATTATGAACAAGATGAAAAATTGAAGAGTGATGAACATGAAGTGTCAACAAGAGGTGGGTTTAATCCCACTAATATAAATTAAAAATAATAATGAAAATTGTATTATGGAATATTAGGTGTATAAATAAGGTCTATACAAACTATCTATCAAATTATTGATAGGTTGTTATAGTGTTGAGTTTTTTTAATATAAAATTGAATAGTAATAAATGTAAGGATGCATTCAAAAAAATTGGAAGATGAGGGATGTCTCAAAGTTTTTTCTATAGCAACTTCCAATTTTATTATGAAAATATTGGATGAATATACTTGGTATAGGAATTTGATAGAAGCAAAATTATTTTGGGTTTTTGATCTATATAATGAGAAATAAGAAAATATTAAAGTTGTATTTATAGATATATATGGTCCAACAATAGTTATTCCTCAAAAAATATGTTGGAAGGACAACATATTTTTTATATACAATGATGATTCCTAATTGTGATTTATAAATTCATAAGGGGACTTGAACATAGTTCTATTTCCTTCCAAAAAGAAGGGTGATATTCATGGATGTTCTAAATCAAAGTAACATTTTGCATACTTTTTTAAATCTAATAGCATTGGGATATTTTTCCTTTAAGTTTCCAATATACATAGGATAATAAATGCATCGGAAAAAATCATATAGTAGAAATATTGGTTACATTTTTGTTATCCAACACACCATTATAAATAGAGTATATAATCTCTTAAGACATTTTATTGTGAGTAGGATCAGACCACAAACCCATTCTATCAAGGTATAATTTTCTTAACAATGGTCATTTGAAGATATTTCACTTTTAGTCTTTGTGGCTCTAAGACCCTAAGTTCTTTTAGATGGTTATGTTAGGGTGAGATGAAAAAAAGAATAATAATTATACAAATTTTTAAAAAATAAAATATCTAAAGCGGAAATAAATTTTTCTAATGCCAAATATTTTGGTAACATATTTAAAGGAAAGGAGAATATTGAATCTAATCTCAAAATTTTACAAAAAAAAAAAAGTAGAAATCATTGGAATGGATTGCAATTATTATATTGAAAAAAATATATTCTTTTTTGGTTATATTAATGTATTGGAAAAGAAGAAGACATACTGGTTCTATAATACGAGGGAGATATGGGTCAATGAAGGAGATAAAAATACCAAATTTTCTATGCTATAGATAAAACAAATATTTTTATTTCATCATGTTAAAAATATTTCAACTCCAAATGGATGAAATATTGAGAAAGAAGAAGATATTAGAAAGGAAGCAATTAATTATTTCAGGGATATTTTGTTAGATGTTGGGTAAGATAAGGAGGCAAATGTAGGATTTTCTAAAATATTCCATCATATAATTAAAATAAAATCTTAGTGGAGGAGCTATATGAGGAGATTTTATTTTTTCATCCTAACAAGGCATCTAACTTTTATGGATTTCCTATAATTTTCCTTCAAATTATTAAACAATGATATGTTAACTCTAATTTAATAGGATCACAAAATGAAGGCTATAATATATGATATAAATTCCATATTTATTAAATTGGTTCCCAATAAAGTAAGGCCAAATTTGTTTTTATAATTTTTATCCAATAATCCTTTGTTTTTTTAATTTATAATATGATTTCAAAAATTATGGTTTAAAAATATGAAAAGCATTCTATATTGTGGTGTATCATAGGAATGAGGTGGTTTTATTCATTATTACCATATTATTAATGGTGTAGCCATTGCATAGGAGGTGATACAATTTTTATCTCTTGAAAAATATATGTATATCTATGAAATTAGATTTAAATTAAATATATGATAGGGTTTGTTGAAGTTTTCTACATGATATTCTAAATTTTTTTGGTTTTGATAAATGTTAGTGTGAATGGATTAGATATTTTTATAGCACACAAAAATATTATGCTTATCAATGGATACGTTATCAAAGGCTTTAATTCATCTCATGGACTTTTTCATGGTTTCCACCATCTCCATATCTATTTATTATTTTATTAGAGGCATTAGGGAAAGCTTTATCAAGGGTAAAATGGAAGAAAAAGTTAAAGGTATTCAAGTTGTAATAAATTATCCCTTCGAATATCATCTTCAATTTTTGTATACTACTTTTATTTTATTCCATCCATTAATTAGTGATATCATGGATTTTAAATCATTATTATCATTCTATAAGAAGGATACTATATAATTGGTTAATAGTACAAAATTTAAGATCTTTTAAATTAACATTATATTAGAATTACAATTGATTATTATGTACATTTTAGGGTTTAAAATTAAAATTTTTAATCAAAATATTTTGACATTTGTTTCCTTATAAAGGAAAGAAGAAGGGCCTCTTAGACACAATTTTGGATATAATGAAGTCTTATTTGGTAGGTTGAAAAGGTAAGTTCTTAACCATGGATAGAAGGATGCAACTCACAAAGACTCAATTGCAAACCATATTTGTGTATACGATGTTACTTTCAAGATTTTAATAGGTTTGTAATACAATTTAATAAAAATTAAAAAGATATTATTTAGAAGGGATGTGAAGAACGTTCTAGGTTTCCTCTTTGAGTAAAATTTTCTCTTTACGTAACAATTTTTTTTTCTAATCCAAACACACATATGTTATATTAATCATAGTATTTTTTAAATGAATATGCACAACTATAATTTTTACTTTCCTTTAGTTACAAATTCCACTACCTAACTAACATGATATAGAATATGCATACCCATAGTATTCAATTATAAATTCCACTACCTAACTGACATGCCAAATAATATGCATGAACACTACTTTTTCTCAACATCACATTTTCATAATTATTCCCTTAATGTTGATAATTCTCATAAGATATTCTCTAATTTTTAAGAACTATGCTTTGGAAACTCCTTTTGTGAACATGTCAACAAGATACCCTTGAGTGTTATAGTACTTCAACTCTATTCTTTTCTTTTATACCATATCCTTGATAAAATAATACTTCAAATAAAAGTATTTAGACCTATTATGATGGATGATATTATTTTCCAATTAAATTTTACCCATATTATCATAAAAAATTAGTATAGGATGGCATTGGTTCTTATTAATATCCTCCAATACCTTCCTAAGCCACAAGGCTTATACACTACCTGAAGTGACTGTAATATACTTAAGTTCTATAAAGAAAAGAGAAAGTAATATTTGCTTCTTTTAGCTCCATGTGATAATTCCAAAACCAAGAGAAAAACAATTACTGGAAGTGGACTTCTTGTTATCAAAGTTGTAATCCAAACAAGAATTGCTAAAACCAACAAGCTCTATCTTCTTAGTGGGATAATAATAAATACCAAAAATCAAGAGTACCTTTCATATAACTAAATATTGTCTTGTAAGACTCCATATAAATTGAATATGGTTCATTCATGTACCTTGAAATAAGATAAATAACATAAGCAATGTCTAGTCTAGTGTTAGTGAGAAACATCAAACTTCCCACAATGTTCCTATGAAATATCACATTTACATTCTTAGTTTCATCATCCTTGGATAAAAATACTCCATTATAAATTGGAGAGGTAATTGGTTTACATTTGTCAATACAAAACGTCTTCAACATATCTTTAGCATACTTTGTTTGACAAATTAAAGTTTCATCTTCATGCATCAACCTCAATTATCTCATTTTAAACTTATTAATCATAGTGGTTGTGAATTCATACCCATATATTAGGGAATTCCAATCTCTTTATGTTTGTGTGAGGTCATACAATGCATACACTTTTTCTAAGTACCCATTCAATAAGGAAATTTTCACATCCAAGTGATACAAACTCCATCTCTTTTGGGATACCATAGTAATGACCACTATTATTATTTCTTGCCTTACTATAGGTACAAATGTTTATTCATAATCAATTTTATACCTTTGTGTGAATACTTTAGTAATAAATCTAGCCTTATGTATTTCAATATAGCAAACATTGTTATACTTGGTCTTTGTAGACCCATTTGGAACCCACACATTTATTATCATTGTTAATTCACATAAACTCTTAGGTATAATTATTTTGAATTTTTTTATCTCTTCTAGCATTGCTTTCACCCACACATAATTAGTACAAGAATATTTAAAACAAGAAGATTCAAACTTGTCTTGAGACATCAAAGCATAATCAACCAACTCACCTTAATATTCTTCTTCATCATCTCCATATATGTGAATATTTTATAATATTGAAACAACTTGATCAACTTATTGAGTTTGGTATTTTATAATTCTCATTTCAAAATTTTTATTAATCATTTGACTTTGTGGGTGAGCTTAAAGAGTTATATTTCCCTTCTTAGTATTCATAAGATCAATAATGAGTGATGAATTACTTGAAGAAATTGATAGACTTTCCTTAGGGCTTCTTGAAGAACTTCTTAAAGGACTTATTGGATGACTTAAAAGAGTATTAGGTACACTAGTGGGTTGTTCATAACCAACACTACCATACAAATATCCATGGTCTTACCAACTTGGAGTCTTTGATGACCATATACTCTCCCTTCATTAAAATACACATCTATAGAAACCACTACTTAGTCTTTAAATTGTAGAGACTACAAGATTTTCTATTTTCATAATATCCAACAAAAATTTAAGGCTCACTTTTTGGATCAATATTTTTCTTTTCTCATTAGCAATATGAACATAGGCTTAATAACCAAAACCCTTAAAATACTTAGCATTGGGTGTTTTTCTTAGACCATGCTTCATAAGGAGGCATATTATCAAGATTAGTTGTGGGACTCCTATAAAAAATGTACATTGTTATAGCAGCTATATCATCCCAAAAATAATTTCTCAAACCCTTTCTTTAAAGCATACTTCATGTCATTTCAACTACAATCTAGTTCTTTCTTTCAGCCACCCAATTTTATCGAGTGTAGGTATTTTTCAACTACCTCTTGATTCTATTATTATCACAAAACTATGTGAATATCCTTGAAAAACACTTACCAACATGATAATTTATTAAACACTTAATTCTATATAAATTTTTATTTTCTACAAAGACTTTAAATATCTTGAAAATATCTAAATTCTCACCTTTACTATCTAAAAAATATGTCCATCACTTTCTAGAAAAATCATTAATAAAAGTAATAAAATAGGATGACTTAAGATTTTGGTTTGCATTGGGCCACAAATATAATCATGAAATAATTTAAGTTTATGTTCCCCCCACCATCATTTTCCTCTTATAAATCGTTTTCTAACATTATTTCCTTTGGAACATCCCTCAAAACTTCTTTATGATCTTCAAATTTGGATAAACCAAAAACAAATTCTTAAGAATTTAACTTCAAACTTTCAATTTTTAAGTGGTCATACCTCAAATGCCACAACCAACTCTTATCTTCAATAGAAACAATTAAAAATTTGTTTCCATTACCTACGAAATTCAAAGGAAATATTAAAATTTTTGACATGGGAACAATAGTGACAACTTTGTTTCCATGGTTCTTGTCATATATGATATTTTCTTATAAAATAAAAAACTATGTAATTCTCTTCACAATTTTTCCTAATACTCAAAAAATTGTTCTTAATATCAAGAGTGTAATAAATACCATGAATTTATTTTCCTTATCTTCCTTAGTATTTACATCCATTATGCCTAATTCTACCACCTCCGTAAACTCATTATCACAAAGATTGATCTTGGTCTTGAATTTCTTATTCATAGTAGCAAATAGCTCCTTGTTGCTTGTAATGTGGTTGGAATAGCTAGAATAAAGATACCAAGTCTTTTGAAGATTCTTTTCAGCCTTGTCATATGATAAAAGTAAGTTTCTTAAAACTTCCTCATTCTCATTTGCACAATTTAATATTTTTCTTCATTTGCAACCATTACATTCTTTTTAAAAATATGCATACCATTTATAGTGGTAGCATTGGACATTTCTCTTTTAAAGTATTACTATTTTTATAGTAGTATATTTACCTTTGTTCCTCCTCTTTTATTCCACCCTTTATCTTGTTCTTGTCATTGGTTTCTTGTACTAGCACCATTACTCTTTAAGACTCTTCCCTTTGAGACAAAATCCTTCTTTTCACCTTCATAAAAGGTGTCTCTTAGTCTTTTTCATATGACATAAGATAACCAACAAGGTTATCAAACTAAAGTGTTGTTAAATATTTAATCTCTTTAATAATGAAAACAACATGGTTACATCTTTGTGTTAGAGTTCTTAGCACTTTCTTCACAACAACTTTATTCTCTATTGTTTCTCCAAGAGTGGTCATTTCATAAACCATGTCTTTAACTCTAATACAATATTAACTTATGCTTTCATATTATTGCATCCTCAAGTTATCAAAATTTATTTTTAAGGTCTACAACTTGACCACTTTCACTTGGTTACTACCTAGGTAATCCTCTTGTAGAGCCTTCCAATCATCCTTGGCTAATTGTGCATCTACAATACTTGGAAATAATCTCTTGTCTAGAGCTCACTAAATGTGGTACAATACCAAAGCATTGTTCTTCTTGGCCTTCTTATTTGATTATATATCATTATATATGATATTATATAAATATTATGGCTCATCATAACCAACATTAATAATATCCCAAATATCTTTCCAAGTCAACAACATCCTCATCTTAATGCTCTAGTAGTCATAATTTTTCCCATTAAACTTTGGAATAGGAAGGGGATTATTTTTGGTCATGATAAATGGTTAGAAATATTAGGTAATCAACATCACTCCAACCCAATACCACTAATGAGTTTGATTACAGATGTGAAATATGCTATTTTACATAGCACATTTTTTGTTAGGTCAAACACAAACATATGCTATAGTAATTACAATATTTTTCCTTGAATATGCATATCTCAAATTTTGAACTCCCTTTACTTACAAATTCCATTACCTAACTAACATAACAAACAATATGTATAGACATAGTATTGAGTTAAAAATTCCATTGCCTAATTGATATGATAGAGAATATGCATAGCTACAAAAATTTCTTAGCATCATGTTTCCACCCTTTGTAAGAGCTTCCAAAGCCTACATCCCTCCACCATCATCACCGTCTCATCCCTTATTTTACCACACAAAGGTGTAAGAAGCCTTGATTTATATACCTAATAACATCATCAATGACATTCACCATATCCCTACCCCCCACCAGCTGGAGGAGGGTTCCCATATGCTTATTGAGGAAACTATTGATGTAAATCTAAGCATAGACTCAAATAATTCATAGATTGTTAAACTTACAAAAGGATTATCTAAAAAAGAGCAAGTGTAATTTATAATTCTTCTAACCAATTAAAAGGGTGTATTTGTAAGGTCCTACGAGGATATGCTTGGCCTTGACACCAACTTGGTGGTCCATAATCTCACCTTGAGTCCCAATGCAAAACCAATCAAGCAAAAATTATGAAAACTTCACCCTACCATTGCCCTCATGGTTAAAGAAGAACTCCAAAAACTATTATATGTGGGTTTCATTCAACCCATTGATTACCCTGAGTGGCTTTCAAATATGGTACCCATTTGCAAAATGAATAGGGTGATTCGCATATGCACAAATTTTTGATATTTAAACAAAGCATACCCTAAGGATGTTTTTCCACTACCAAACATTGATACTCTCATAAACTCTACTATTGGTCATGAAATTCTCTCCCTAATGGATGGTTTTTCAAGATATAATCAAATTTTATTAAATATTAATGACCAACATAAAATATCATTTACAACACCTTGGGGTACATTTTTTTACAAAGTAATCCCATTTAGTCTTAAAAACATAGGAGCTATACCAATGTGCCATGACATATATTTTCCATGATTACATGCATAATATCATTGAATATTATGTGGATAATTTACTAGAAAAATCTACAACACAACATGAGCACATCGATGTATTATGTAAAGTCTTTGATCAACTTCTCGAACATAAGGTGAGATTGAATCCTAAGAAATGTGTATTTGGAATTACATTAGATAAACTTCTAGGGTTCATTATATCCAAACACAAAATTGAATTGCACCCTAATAATTTCAAGACCATTGTTTAAATGCCACCTCTAAGAAAACTTAAAGAGTTGTGTAGCTTATAAGAGAAGATTCAAGCACTTTGTCACTTCATAGTGTAACTCTCTAACAAATGCAAAACATTTAATCACCTGATACAAAAGGGGGTAACTTTCTTATGGACCAAAGAGTTTTAAGAGGCTTTTGATAACATCAAGCAATATTTAGCCTCTTTATCGGTTCTAAATCCACCTCTCTCTGGAATCCTATTTAATTTGTATATTTCAACCATGGATTTTGCATTAGGGACAATGCTTACACAAAAAAATAAAAATAATCAAGAGCATACAATTTACTATATTAGTCAGACGCTTGTGAGCTATGAAATAATATATGCATGTATGGAAAATTTATGTCTAGTAGTGGTTTTTTCCACTAAGAAATATTACATGCTAAGTCACATCACTTACATCATAGCTTGCAAAAAACCTTTGTGTTACATGATGACTTGCACATACAATAAAACTTGTACTACAAAATGGATAGTGGTTTTAATATAATTTGAGCTTGAATTCATTTGTCAAAAATCCGTTAAATCTAAGGTGATAGTTGATCAACTCGTAAAAGCTTTGCTTCCCAATGATCAACCTTTATTAATAGAGCTACAAAATGATATAGTCATTAATATCATAGAAAAAGAAGAATATATCACCCCTAAATATGATGTTAACATCACCCTATTCTTTGATACATCTAAGTGTGAGACAGAAAAAGGTGCAAGAGTTATATTTTACACACCATAACGAATGTCTATCCCTTCACCATTTAAACTCGACTTATCATGCACAAACAAAAACACAAAATATGAAGCCTTAATTTTAGGAATTCAAGTAGTAGTGACCATGGGCATCAAGCGAATTTGAATATTTGGTGATTTGCAACTCATCATTTACCAAGTAAATAGAATTTACCAATGTAAATGTCTAGTTTTAAAAGATTATAGAGAAGTAGCAATGAAGCTGCTCATAAATTTTGATTCGTACAAGATTGATAATCTGCCTTATTTGACTATTTAATTTGTAGATACAATGGACTCTCTTGGTTCATTAATTTTGAAGAAACCTATTGGATAGGTCACACCGGTCATCATCACAACATTGTTCCAATACATAATTTCACAAGTAGATTCAAAATATGTAAAAGTTATTTTCATTCAAGCACAACCATACGAACCATGGCTTAATCAGGTCAAGCATTTTTTCAAATTCAACACTCTCCCAGTATATTTATCATGGGCTATCAAACATACTTTAAAATAGAAAGCAACTTGTTACAGTCTTTTAGAAGATGTGTTATATCAGTGTGGCTATTAAGGGATTCTACTTCATTGTCTAGAGCCTGCAGAGGCACAATGGACCATATTCGATGCTAATGATGGTACTTGTGGTGGTAATTTTAGTGGGATGGCCATTTCAAAGTTTATTCTATGCATAGGTTATTATTGTCCCATCATGGAAAGTGATTGTTGCAAATATATCAAGAAATATAAAAATACCAACAACATGCCACTTTAATCCATGTGCCATCGCATGCCTTACATCCAATTCAGACCCTATGGCTCTTTTTGCAATGGGATCTTTATTTTATTGGTAAAATATTACCTCCCTCATTAGGACAACATACATTCATCATCACTACCACTGAGTACTTTAAAAAATAGATTTAGGCAATTCCTATGACTAGCACAATATGACCTTGAATTGCAGAGTTTATACTCCAATATATTATTTATCATTTTGGTATGCCTAGGAAATTATTTTTTATAATGAAAATTCTTTGAAGAATAAGTATGTTCGATCACTTTGAAAAAAATACCACATTCAACATAGTTTCTCAACTCCTTACTACCCACAAACAAATGGATAAGTTGAGGCCACCAATAAGACATTGATAGCCATTCTAAAGAAACTCGTCAAAGATAACCACAAATATTGGCATATTCAAATCCCCTTAGCATTATGGTTTTATCAAATGAGCATTCATATGCCTATAGGAGCAATTATTTTTTCTCTTGTCTATGGGATCGAGGCAATTATACCTAGTAAGATCAAGATCTCCTTACTGCACATATCTTTACAAAAAAAATCATGTATGACAATGCTACCCGATAAGCATGTCTTCATCAGGTTACACTCTTTTATGAAAGGTGAATCAATGCCTTGGAGCATCTATGAGTATATCAAATTAACAATGATGTGGTAGCGGGTGCCTACAACTTGCAAAAATTTATTGACGTAGTTGACATAAGTGTGACATGTTCATATCGATAAGATATATAGGAATTTGTACATATATTAATTAATTCCTTCCTAAAGAAGTTGTGAAGTTGGGTCAAGCATTCACCATATATATATAAGATATTGATTTCTATCAAGATTCTAGTCTTCTTTATAAATTATTGTGATGTCAAATGCTACCACCCAAATTAATAAATAAGTATACTAATGAATACAAATTTAAAATCTGTTGATTATTTTTTTATTACAATAATAAAAATAAAGAAGAATATTTGTTTTTTATATAATAAAACATCATAAATATATAATAAGACCATGTCACAAGTAATAGTGATGCATAAGTTTTATTTCATATTAGTCCTAGGGGTTGGGTGGATTGGTAAGTCCTAAGTGCTTACTAAGAGGATATCTAGGTTCAAACCTTGGAAGCAACCCTTTTGGGGGTAAAAATAGTAGTTTGACCTGAATTCACTGAGTGCACATCAATATGATTAAGGCAATACCAATTTCAAGCCATCAATGGTCCTCCTCACATCGGTAAATGAACAATGAGGTGGTATAGGTGGTTATAGGGGGTAGCCCCAATATTTGAACCTTTATTGGTAGTAAAAAAATATTGTGGTTGTAATTGATTCCCCTATGTATTAGAAAATAATATTTTTTTCATATTGGTAAGTTTTCACATTGAATTTCAATTCCTTTATTTATAAAAATATGAGATGCATGAGTAAGGGTGAATTAATGTATGAACATGAATCACTTTATTATGTCTTAAGTGGTGATATATTTTTAGCTATCTAAATATATGATGATGTGTAATAATTTTCCTTTAACCCAATATTAGGTATGAGACAAATGCTTATATTCTTTAGGCATATAAGCTTGAGGTTTACACTAGTTCTCTAAGCATTAGTGCTCAGGCATGTTGTCTTTACCTCTTTTTCACTCTTAGGTATTGAAATGCAATTGTTGATGTTGGGCTACACCATAAAATCCCTCTATTGATACTTTTTATTAATTTCATTGTGATTGTGGGTCTTGTGATGCTTGCACCACTTGCCTTCCACTTCTTGTTTTTGTTTATCTTGTGATGGGAGGTGACTTTGATTTTTGTTGCATTACAAAATCCTTTAGTTGTGGTACCTTGAGGTATTTTGGCCTAGACAAATTTTTGTTTTCACATCTGCTAAAATCACATGATAATGGTGTAAAATATTTTTCTTTGCATAATATTATTCCTCCAAATTTATAGCAAACCAAAAGGCTTGCACCAAAGTGTTAACATAAAGAAAATTGATCTTTGAGCAAATTTTATAGCAATGTTCACTGATATTTTTGGCATTCAAATGAGAAAGAAGGTCATTGTACTCATCAATGTACTAGTGGAGTGACTAGTTGGCATAACTACTAAAAATACAAATACTCATATTCATAATGATTAAGAGCATAGAAATGAGTGTGCAAAGCTCCATGAACTTCATCCAACTAGTATTATGGTATTTGTATTCTTACATTTTTATGCTAGTTGTTTCCCACCAACAAAAAGCTAACATGAAAATATTTAGTGTTGTGAAGAATATTTGATCAATATCATTGAAACAATTTGTAAAGTAATAAGATTCTAGATATTGTAGCTACTTGTCCAAATATTTGATATTTTATTTGATAATAGATATAAATATCAATGTTGATCTGCACCATGAGTGGAATGCTCCTCTAAATAATTATCATATTGGAATCATGAGATCCTAAAACTATCTAATAAGTTATTTCTATATTATTATAATGCATCTTAAATGAGCTTCTTAACATCTAGGCTTTGGCTCTTTATGGAAGACAACTTTACAATGTTGGCCATCTTTGCATACAAACAACATTCTTTAGGTTAGTCAAATACAAAATATGGCATGACTACTTGATCATAATACCATGAGAGTATATAAGTCGACATTCAATGTTGAAATGTATTAAAATAATTTGCTTAGGTAGAAGTCACTTCAAGAATAAAGGTTGGAAACTATAAAATACAAAATTTGAGAAATAATGCTCTTATACAAAGATCCACATCAATGGGGCCTAATATAGACATCTAGATAACAACTACCCAACTCAAGTATTGATGTCAGATGAGTAATGCTTTGGAATTGTGCAATAGAACTATGCACAATAACTTACCTCTTCAAACATTCATATATTGGATGGAAAGTAGGAAACAACATGAAGGATGTTAAGTAACAAAGATGCATGAAAATAAAAATGTATATAAATAAATGGAAATATTTATTTAAAAATAATATAAATGATGATAAACTATAGGATATAAAGAACTCACATAGCAGAGTTGGCTATAAATCCTAAAATAATCTATAACTTATAGACCTTGGGTTGCAGTGTGCACCTTGAATGTTGAATTGTTAAATTCCTATCTTAATTAATAAAAGAAGACTATAAGAAATAAATAATTTTCTAAAAGAATATAAATTGATTCTCCAACACACTCCTATATTACATAATCTGGTTATTGAAGACTTTAGTATTCAATATTTTATTCTTGCATTTGTTCTCTTGCTCTAACCTTATCACTACTCGAGAATATGGTGCCAATCTACTAACCTATTCTCTTCAGTATTCATTAGACTTTCTTTGTGACCATAAAAACATTTTAACATATCCATGATTCTATTCCAATATAATTTTTTATCCATCCATAGTGAACCTCAATTTTCTTTTCATAATTTATCCTTGGTTTGGTCTTCTCACAAAGTTTACAATTTTGAGATGTTCTAGATTTTATCTTGGACCTTTCATCTATTTTTATAGTCTTATCTACTACTTTTATTTTGTTACTTGTAATATCAGTGCCAATAGAAATTTTTGGAAGAGCTTCCTTTTTATCTTCATAATTATCTTGATTTTGATCTTCAACTATAATCCTTGTTATAAGGGCTCTAATTTTATTTTCTTATGTAGCTTCTTTTATCTCTTTTATCTCTTGATTTTTTTGGACTAAATTACCTTTTGGACTCTTTATTGTAATTGTTGTTGTTGTCTATATTTATATTGATACTGAGGCTAATATTACCTTGGATAAATATTTTTGAAAGGTCTATTCATTTTTTTTCTTTGATTAAAATAATTATATCTACAAAAAATTGTAGTATAACCTTTTTTCTTGCATATGTGATAGCATCTTTGTTTCCATCTAGGATGAGACTATGATGATGTTGAAGTGTTACTTGGTATATTTTCCTTAGATATTAAAGAATTATTAGTCATTTCATATTTTACTAAATGTTCCACCTCATACTCTTGAAGAATATTAACTAATTCATCAAAGGTTGTTTCCTTATTTAGCACTTAAAGTGAAGTGACTAAATATTTGTAATTCTTTGGAAGTGCTCTTAATGTAACTTGGACAAGAAGCTTATCTTCTACTTTTTCTCCTAGATTTAATAGCCTGGCATTTAAATTGGTTATCCTTCAAAGAAATAATTCAATACTCTCTCCATGATTAACCTTTAATAAAATAAATGTGATTACAAATGCAATATAGTTGCTTTGTTATTTCCTTCAAATATATCTTATAACTTTTTCAAGCAATTTTAGAAGTCTTTGCATCACTTATATATGGTTGTATTTCATAAATTATCCCAAATGTAATCAACATAAGGGATTTTGCATCATTTAATTCAAATTTGTTTTTCCATTTTCATCTTCTAGCTTATCCTTTGTTCCATTCACTATTTTCCAAAAAAAATCAACAATGAGAATTGATTTTATTTTGTTTTTCTATGATTAAAAATTAGGTCCTTTCAAAATTTATGATTCACAAATATTTTTTTTGCTATTTAACATAATGGACTCATTTAAATTTTAAATATCAAATTTATCTATTTCAAATTCCTTTGGAGTAGGAAACCTTTTCTCTATGGCATCTAAATAACAATCAATCAACAAAATTCTATAAATCAATTTTCATATTTTAAAAAATCAAGTTTTTGAAAGTATTTTTTATTTTTTATTTCTCAATCAGTCAATAATAAATTTTCATAAATCAAATCTAATTTCCATTATATCTCCAATCTCAAATTTCCCTTAGTTAAAAATCATCTATTAAATAAAAATTAATTATAACTCCAAATATTCAAAAGCTTTGATAAATATGCGTCTTTTAAAAATTTGACTTTAAGTAGTCTTACTCTCTAAAACCTGCTTGTCATAACTAATACAAATTTTGAATATTTCATGACATCCATGTCTTTTCAATTTTTTGCTCTAATTCTAATGCACACTCTGATCTTGGACATAAGGAATAATATACATGTGTTACCAAATATGTGTTACCAAATACTGATAAATTCAATGAGTATTCATACCTTTGTACTTTTTGTTTCTTCTTCATGAATATCCAAAAATCTTAGGTGCATCATGGACAATGCTTTGCTTTTTGACGTGTTCTCTTAAAATTCTTCTTAAGTTTCTTATATTGAATTCTCTTGCAACTTCAATGTCAAATAGCTACTTTAGCATTTCTTAGGCACTTCAAATTGCTCTTTGTTCATAGGCTTTGCTATGATTCTTCTCCTTTGGATTAATCTTACTAGGTATACCTCAGGGTATTTATCAAAAATATGAGTGACTTTCATAGAATCTTCTATACTCCAAATATATTAATGTTCCTATTCAACCAATTCATTAACAAAAGGTTTCTTCTTGAGACTTTTAATGCTTCTTAAGGCTTCACTTTTTGGATTTGTCACCCTTTAAGTCTAGTCTTTGTATCCTTTAGGAATTTAAAAATATTAATAAGCATTTCTCTTATAACTTTTCACAATTAGGGTGTATTGTACCAAAATCAATCACTTTCTCTTTTGATATAGTTGCTTGAATTCAGCTCTAATGTCCCAACGTAGCACTTTTATCGCATTCGACTTTTGATTTCAATATCTCATCCTTCTTTTCAATAATATTTTTTCTTTTGGCATATTTCTTCACTTATTTCTTATTATGCCTTCTTCCCTCAATAATCAATTTATTTTCAAATGATTTGAGTCAAACTCAAATATAATATGATCCTGATCAGCTCTTCAATTATCAAGATTTTTCTCTAAATATTTTAATTTAAATTCACACCAAAATATTACTCTGATTCTACCTTTCAAATCTAAAACTTATCACTCCAAATATTCACACCAAATTTCTTCTCTAATGCTAGCTTTTAAATCTAAAACTCATCACTCCAAATATTCACACCAAATTTCTTCTTTGATGCTAGATTTTAACCTCAAACTTTTTTCCGTCACAAATTCATAAATTCATACCAAATTGCTTCTCTTTGATACTTTCTTTTAAATATTACTCCTCCAAGATTGGATAGAGTGTGGTAACTCTAATACCATTATTGTATTTTTATCTATATTATCATAGGTCTCGATATTTAGGAACAAATATAAATAACATAAAATACATATATGAAGACTCAATCACAACATAATGTCAATGTCAATGAATATAATATTTATGAAATATAAAAATATCAATGTCAATCAACAATATCCTCTCTATATCATTGATGAATTAAATGTACAAGATTTGTAATCAATATTCAAGCTTGATTACAATATGATATTCTTCAATACAATACATCGATATTTATCTCCATAATATAACCTTACAAAGGTGACTCTTCTATTGAGCAAGGTGCAGTGACATTATTGTCATTGTTGTCAACACAGTCAGATAGATCGATTGATACAGTGGACAAGAGTTCAGATGTTATTCAGAGTATGTATAGTGATGTTAAATGCTTATGCGGATGTTTACCCGCCTTTTTTGCATATTTTCCAAGAAGACCGAAGTGGCCCATATGCTAAAGATCAAAGAAAAAGTAAAACACTGCGAAGAAAAAAAGTGTCGCGATATAGCGACATGTAGCATTTTCGTGACCAAAAGAGAAGCGAAAAATCAAGGAGAAAAAAGTGTCGTGATATCATGACATGTTGCATTTTTGCGGCCAAAATAGAAGATAAAAAACATGGAGAAAAAGTGTCGTGATATCGTGACATGTTGTATTTTCACGGGCCAAACCAAAGAGAAAGAGAAGAGAGAAAAAGTGTCACGATATTGGGACATGTATTTTCGCGGACCAAAGCAAAGAGAAAGAGCAAGAATAAAAAGTGTTGCGATATCGCGACATGTTGTATTTTTGTAGGCCAAAGAAAAGAGAAATAGCAATGAGAAAAAGTTGTATTTTCACGATCCAAAGCGAAGAGAAAGATCAAGGAGAAAAAGTGTAGTGATATCATAACATGTCACATTTTTGTGACTCAAAAAGGGCAGGCAGGCAGAGAAACAAAAGTGTCACGATATCATGACATGTCATATTTTCACGACTCAAAAAGGACAGGCAGGCAAAGAAACAAAAGTGTCACGATATCGCGACATGTCGCATTTTTGCAAATCAAAAAGGGCAGGCAGGCAGAGAAACAAAAGTGTCGTGATATCACAACATGTTGCATTTTCATGACTCAAAAAGGGTAGGCAGGCAGAGAAGCAAAAGTGTCACGACATCGTGACATGTCACATTTTCACGACTCAAAAAATGTAGGCAGGCAGAGAAACAAAAGTGTCGTGATATCGCGACATGCCGCATTTTCATGACTCAAAAAGGGTAGGTAGGAAGAGAAATAAAAGTGTCGTGATATCACGACATGTTGCATTTTTGCCAAAGGAACAAAGTAGTTGACAGTGCATCTGATATTAGTGATGAACACCAGGATGGTGAAACTGAAGACTGCATAGTGACATGGATCCATAAGGAATATTTAATGATTTTAAATCATTTAAGATGGTCATTAAAAATGGAAAGAAGCAGATGCATGCCCATGTGGAGAAAATGAACAGTCAAAGAAGGAGAAAATGAACAGTCATGGAAAGAAGCGGACGCATGCCCATGTGGAGAAAACGAACAGTCGAAGAAGGAGAAAATGAATAGTCATGGAAGGAGAAAATGAACAATCATGGAAAGAAGCGGATGCATGCCCATGTGGAGAAAATGAATAGTCATGGAAGGAGAAAACGAATAGTCATCAAAATAGAAATGAAAAGCCTTTTTAGAAACCAAAACGCATGCATGCACAAAGGAGAAAATGAATAGTCATGAAGGAGAAAACGAACAATCATGGTAGGAGAATATAGTGTCAATTCTTTGCATGTGATGTGTTTGAAGAAATGCCTTCTCAATATATACATATGATAATATGAAAGGTGTTACAATTGACAAGTGGCGTATGAGAATATGAAAGAAGGAGTTACAAGTGGAGTTACAAAGAGAAAGGATGGTTATAAAAGGAGTGTTGCTTGGAGAATTTAAAAAGTGTGAGCGATAGGCAAGCGAGAAGGGTGTGTGTTGTGTGAATTATGGGTGATTTTGGGTAAGCAATAGACCAATCAGGGTCTTGTAAAAGTGAAGGCATTTCTATGTCAATATTCTAGTTTCAAGATTGAAGTCCAAGTTGGTGCTTGGCATCAGGGGTTGGTGCTCCTTCCAATTGGTGCTGGTAAATCAAGGGTTGGTGCTCCTTTCTGTTGGTGCAGATAAATCAGGGGTTGGTGCTCCTTTCTATTGGTGCAGATAAATCAGGGGTTGGTGCTCCTTCTAGTGGGTGTTGGTAAATTGATTGTAAAGTTGTGCTTTGCAAAGGCTGGATTTGGATGGGAGTCCAAATAGTCATTTTTGAGGAGTAGCCAAATTGGTGAACCTCGGTACATCTTGTGTTGTGTGATGTTCTCTTGTTATACCTTTTTATTTGGTTTTAAGTTTTCATTGTTTCAACTTTAAGAGTTGAAGATTTAAGTTGTAAAGAGCTACACTGATTCACCCCCTCCTCTCAGTGTCATTGTGAGACTAACAATTGGTATCATAGCTAGTTTCCCTTATCAGGATAAATCGGATAGGGTTGATCTTGGATTAGTACGCAATGGGTAAGAAGAATAGATCCTCATCCAATAAGGCATCTCAGTCAATTTCAGTTCCTATGGAAGAGAAAATTGAACTAGAAAAGATAGAAGGAGTGAATTTTGAAGTATGTGATGAAAACCTTGAGGTTGAAGTAGATCTAGAAGGTGAGTTGATCGCTGCACTTGAAAAGTTGGGTATAGAAAGGAAAAATAAAAAAAGACTGTCCAAGAAGTTGGAATAATATGGGGATAATATTGAATATCTCTTCTTACAAATTCATAAAACCAAGAAAATAGAAGAAGCCTTGAAGTCACACCTAGATGATAAAAGCAATGTATGTAGCAAACATGAAGAGGAATCTAACAAAGTTATTAGTGATCTAAAGTTGCAAGTAGAAGAGTCCAAAAGGATTGAAGAAACTCTCAGATCATAGATCAATGAGAAAGAGATTGTTTGTTGCAAACAAGAAGAGGAGAATTTTTTATTGAGGAATCAACTAGAAGAGGCCAATACAAATCTCAAATTTGAGAAGAGCACAGAGTTGCTAGATGAAATGATAAGGCAACAAAGAAGCTCCATGGCTAAGCTTGGTCTTGGATATGAAGCTGAACAACCTTCATCTTCTAAATCTATAGAGAAGAAGAAGTCCACTGCTGAAGGATCAAAGCAAGAAAAGTTTGAAGCTGAAACTTCAAAAGGAAGAAAATCTTATAATGGAAAATTTCATCCATGTAAATTCTAAGTAGGATATCTCATCCTTAAAGAGTATCAACAAAATACCAATGTTTTATCACACATTCAAGACAAATTTGTGTCTAATTGGTTGGGTCCATTCATTGTTAAAAAAAAATTAGAACCTAGAACATATAAGCTTTCTAATATCGAGGGAATAGAAGAGCCTAAACCATTAAACATCATTCACTTGAGAATTTCTTCACCTGATGTAAAATATGTATATATACATGGCAAAAAACATAATAATGTACATCCATTTGTATAAAATAGTTTCATTCATCTTCCTGTAAATTGTATATGCATTCCTACATTTGCATTCATACACTTCATCAGCTATATTGGTTTTTATTTAGTTTGTTTAGATAATTATTAGTTTGCTAAGTCTTTTTGCCTTAATTAGGGGTACCTTTATTTTAGTATTGGTCTCATTCCACCATTCATAACCATGCTAAAAAAATTACCATAATTATTATTTGCATATTTCTAATTTTAATGAAATCTTATTTCTTTGGTAGTCTCTTATTTGAGGAATCTCTAGGTGCTTTCAGCCACTCAGCCACTACTAGTGTTTCAAACAACCTCCATTGAACATCAAATAGACCTCCTATTTATAAGTTGTTCCTGGTTAAATTAGGTTTCCTTTTGGACCATGCACATGTATCACACATTAATCACATTGTGATGCCTTAGAATAATGAACTCATGCATGGATATTGCCATAAAGTGAATGGTTTTCCCTACTCATCCTATCATGCACATGGTCTAACTCTAAGAACTGGCAAAAGGATAAGCATAAAAACAAAATACAATTCTTTAAAAAAAAAAAAAAAAATCTAGAATCCTTGGAATTTTTAGGTCCTTATACCATGGGGTTAACCTCCATTGAGGCTATAGATGCCTGATTGGCAATGGGGTACACCCTACTTGGAGATATGTCTATCACATTAGTGACCTTATTTTGTATAGATCTATGCATTCTTGTGGATGAACTAGCTTATTGGCATAAGTTACAATTGATTAGTCTACATTTTATCATGATTGGAAATGAACATTCGTTGCACATACAGTTGGTCCTTGAGATATTTTACTCCACTAGGATACCCTTAGTATCTTATGGATTCATGAGATTATTAGATGGGTTTTATTTGAGGTCACTAGGATGTTTTAATATTTGGGAAATAACTCTAGATACTTTACCCTTAATATGAACAAACTGATAAGGGAGCTCAAATTTCATACCGCCATTGCATTGCATCACACATATCTTAAATTTTGTTTCATTATCCATCACATAGTCAAACCAGTATTATTGTGTTGGTGCCCCTGATTAAGCAATTTAGGCTAAGTTTACTAATGAATATTCCACAACTTTCTCAAATGATAATCAATTAAGAATCAACATTCATTCACCCAACATATGCTAATCTATGTCAATCATTATCATCTAATATGCATTTCATCTACATTCTACTCATTCCATCACATGTTCAACCATGAGATTTTAAGGTAGCACCCTTTGCCTTGTCATCATCCATAATCCATTATGAGGTTTTAAGGTTGCACCCTTTGTCTCACTCTATCAAAATTCAAAAGTCTCCAAAGGAACCAAACTCCTTTGGTCACTTTCAATCCAAAAAACTCCAAAGGAGACACCCCTTTGGTCAATATAATTCAAAAGGCTCCAAAGGAACCAAACTTCTTTGGTCACTTTCAATCCAAAAGGCTCCAAAGGAGATACCCCTTTGGTTAATTCAAATTCAAAAGGCTCTAAAGGAACCAAACTCCTTTGGTCACATTCAATCCAAAAAGCTCCAAAGGAACCAAACCCCTTTGGTCACTTTTAGTTCAAAAGTCTCTAGAGGCACCAAACCCCTCTGGTCAACATCTAGAATAGCCTTTTCTTTCCTACACTAGCTTATGATTTACTCAATTGTTGTAGATCATCTAGTATAGATTATTAAGTGAATCTTATACCTATTAATCTTCTCTAGCCACTAGTCGATTGTAGCAATTAGTTTTACAAGCAAACTAGTAGGATGGGTAGATCACCATAAGAATGTTTGTTTAAAAAAAAAACAAAAAAATACCACATTTCTCCATTTGTTCATGTCAGGTTCCAATTTTTATTCATCTCATATCCAACCTATCATGGCCCATTCCATAAAATTTTTCAATTGTATCTCGAGTCAAAGTTCAATATTCAATCACCCAATTTTGGAGTCACATATGTCTAAGAAGCTTTGCCAAAGGCTATCATCAAAACCCTTTATACGGGCTTGCAAAAGTAGAACATATAATAAGATTCATAATTGGTATGCACCATGCCACTTCCAATATGGGTTTACATGTGATGACTACAATTGATGTGGTAAAACCAAACCTCCACCTTTGAATGATTCCATTATCATATGCATTCCATCATTGTATGCTTTGTATGCCACATCAAAAGTGCTCATAATTATTCCAAAGGCAATCATTTCAATAATGCATATCCACTTCAAACTTGGGGTAATTAATATTGATCTTGATTCGCAATATTTACAAAAAAATAAAATTTCTCCATCATCCACATTGTTCAATCATCTCGTGGGTCTCATCTATTTTATATTCCACCCACTTGTAACTTGAGGGGGTATCTAAAACTAAATATTCATTGGTAATTTCCATCCTTGTATTGGGATAACAAAATCAACTCCACCCAATAAACTAGGTGACTCTTGTTTTTAAATTGCATTGCGTTTTATGCAATGTGGTACAAAAGGGGTATTTGTAGACACCAAATCCTAACCACTCACTAAGGTTTCCTAGGATTTATTATTCCACTTTAAATAAATTTCTAATAGTGTAGATACCTAAAACACATCATGTTGAGGATTCTACTCATATGGACACCTTTGTAGATCATATGACTGATCTTGGACCTTGACAAGATCCAATCGTGGTTCTAACTACTCAAATAGAGTAGTCTAGTCCTAGTTAGTTGTAGCCACTGATGAAATCAGTGGTTGCATTTGTAGCCATTGATGATCAAAGCAAATATAGTCTAGCTATATTTGTTGATAGCGGTTATGGGCAACCTACCCATAGCCATGCTTGTCAATAGTGGCTAACCCTGTAACCAACTCAGGCTACCAAATCTGAGTGAAATCCATTGAGTGTAACTAATTTTTGGATGGTTAGGAGATCAAAAATTCTAGAAGTTTCCCTACAACTATCAAAGCATAATCGTTTCTTGTTCTTGGCTCCCTTGTGAAGCTAGGATGATAAATTTGGTATCTATTTAAGACCCTAATTTTATATGCAAACCCTAGATAAATTCATGTGTTAATTCCATAATGAAACTCTGCCAAATTGATGAGTGAATCAAAATCTCTTTGAGGCACAATGAAGCCCTATCGAATTGCACAATAACACATATTTTTCCACCATTGGAGACTACCCTAGCTTGAAGATCACCCTTGTTGTTCAAGTGCTAAATTACAATGGATCAAAGGTAATTTCACTGTAACACTATGTTCTGAGATACATGCAACCCTTGAACATAAATTCTATAGTAGAATTGATCAATATCAATCTAGAAAACAAAGAGCATAACCCTCATCCTGCAGCCGTTGTTTTTGATAGTAGCCTACAGGCGTAGTCGTCGATATTGATAATGAATAATAGAGCTAGCTACCCTGATCATTAGTAGCTATGGTCTGATAGATATTTTCTTGCATTTAGCCATATATGTTATCATTTCCATTATTTCAATTTGTTTTCTAACATAGATTAGAAGTATCTCTTTCATCTTCTTACATTTATTTTTGTATTTCAAACATCCTTTCTAGTATTTCATGTATCTTTTTATATTTTCATGTATTTGCTTTATGGTTTACACTTTTCAAGAGATAAGCCTCATTTAGAGAGGTCTCATATGCTACTAAAACATATTATAGTTCTTTGTGTGTAGATTACAGTGTATTTCACAGTTAAATATCATCAAAACCCATCATCGTTATCATCACAAAGAGGAGGTTCCAAGGATAATACCTCCTATAATCAAGTTTTGAGGATTCTAAAAAATTGTTGAAGACATTTAAAACATGGAGTGATTTATTTGTAATATGTATCAAATGGTCAATCTGTTAAAGGGATGCTCTTGTAACCTCATGTAAAAGAGAACTTATGAATATGAATAAAATGGGCACTATTTCTTATATTTCCTTCTCTTTGCATTGATTTCATGTTATATCTTGTACATTTGATCACATATTGCCATGGATGTTAGATTTTTAGCTTCTTTCAATGGCGATCATGGTGTGCCTAGCCAATTTTTTGGCTACTAACTATATTTATTTATATTTTTCTCATTGCAGGTATAGTTACTCTAAGCAATATCAGCTAACAGTTGTAGTCGCTCTGAGAGATAGCAGATAACACCATAGCCACCCTGATCATTAACAACTATAAAAAATATAGAGAAAATCAAATATATAACAATTCTTCTTTGGATGAGGACTCACTTGTAAGTGGTTCTATCCCTATATTTCTATTTTTTATTGCATCTATGTTTTTGGAAAAGGTAAATTTAGAATTAATTAACACACAAAGAAAATTTATAGGTAAAATAATTAGGTTTTTTGTGTTTGTTGTTAGCTTCTACTAGGAATAGTGGTTATTGATATTAGCCACCCTAGAATATGGGGCTATGAATTCTTACTACTCTTATGTACAAAAACTAAGACTGTTGCATGTTGTTCATAGAAGCAACTATTATTAGATCTATTTGTAGGTTTATCTGATTTGAAGCCTTCTCAAAGGGTAACTCTTTTTAATTATATCTACATATTTCTAAACCTGAAATGTCTTTTTATAATATATTTTTGAAAATAAAATATCATTTTATTTGCATGTAGTGGAAAAATCATGGTGTGCTCTTTGATGCATATTTGCTTTTTGTTTATAAAATGAACACTTCACACACCATATTTCAAGTGTAAACATTAGTTGTGTTGCGCTTTCACATCAAACCAACTAATAAATACCAATAGTAGATGTCATTACCACTTGGTTTACTTGTATATTGAGCTTTTTGTTACCTATTTGTGGCCAAGGCTGGTCCAAGAACCATTGAAGTCATGAAAAATAGCATTCATTTATATTATGAGAGTGTATTGTTGCCCACAATGGATTGGGTGAGGATTGGTAGGACTTGTGCTCCCTAACTGGATATGGGTTTCATCTCCATATCTCAGTGGGCATGATAACCTAGACTTCACTACTAGGTTTTTCACTGCTAGTATACAGGTGAAAACCTTAAACAATCAAGAGTATCATCAATAATTTGCAAACTCGATAAGAGAAATATTTGTTTTCCAAAAAAACATAATAAAAAAGAGGAGTTTAGGAAACACAAAGAAAATTTAAAAGAGATAATCATTTTTTATGCTTTATTTGTTTCTTAAAATTTACATACAAGATAAATTTACAAGGTTATGGTCACCACACAAGGCCACCCTCAATCTACAACTGAGGTGGCAACCAATGCACCACAAAACATAAATAATACTAGAGTTGATCCACCTATACAAGATGTACTTGAATGATGTTCAAGTAGCCTTAGAGGATATAACTCTACACATGGAGGATCTCACCAAGAGATTCCAACTAGGAGATCTAATCCAAGATCTTCTTGTGATCTAAATGAGGGTTTTGTAATACCCCAATCATATATTCATATACAAAACCTTCCAAATGAGGGGTAAAATAAAGGGGTTGCATCAAATCACATACTCATTATAGTTCTAAATCCTTCCAAGAAAAGGGGTGCCATTTTTTATTCTGTAATATTGGTCAAAAAGGTATGCCTCTCGACCAACCGTGGAAGACTCATCAACTCAATTTCCTAGATCAATATGATAAAAATATAATTTAAAGATCCACTTTGACTACTCACTCTCATTTATATATTGTGCATAGTGAATATGTAGTGAGGAGTACTTACGCCCAAGGTGAGTTCTCTAAGAACCTACGTAGCACAACTGCTCCATCCACACATGTGTACATAGAGTAAATAATAGAACATGATGTCAATACAACTTCCATAGATAGAGGAAAGATGATAGAAAATCCTTATACTAGAACTAATATTGTTAAGACTCCTCATATGGAGTTATGAATTCAAAGGTCTTATATAGTAGACTCATCAAATCGATTACCTAGGACATATATAACTCAGAGAGAATAGATACTCCAAGATTAATTGGAACATGTTCGCATGGAGCGTTAGCGTGTAGAGAAATAAGATGCAGAATGACAAAGGTTATTTTTACCAATGTTTGTATGAGTACCACCTAAATGAGAAATGTATCATTGAGCAAAAGGATCAGGAAGAATGATAAAATAGATTGGCTTGAGTGGAATTACCCCTGTATAGTGAGTATAGATAGTAGCACAATAAGAGACATGCTACATCATACCCTGAGCTGTATACTAGGAAAGTAGATAATCATACTCATTGTACATCATACCATACTTCTAAGCAATAATAGCACCAAGCACAAAATCTACCTAAGCATTATCAATATGAAGAATCAGAACAATGTGATCAGGAGTAGCCATATCCTAAGCCATCTTCTATATATGTGGCTGATGAATATAATTGACCACCTTGATGCCAAAGAAACCTACCACCTCCTGCTCCCTAAAGATCTCTTCGAGAGGAAGATATTATCTCTTCTCAGGATTACAAAGTGTTTACCAAGAGAATCAAATATCTCAAGAAATAAGGAATGACTTACCAAAAGCCTACTTTAAGCAAGATCCACAACCAAGCTCTTTGTCCTTTGATTCTAAGTCCTACGTATCCCAACATTTTGAGATGCCCAAGCTAGATAAACTCTGATATGATGATGATGTGCAAGAGCAGGTAAATATTCTTATAAATTTGTGTTTTCAATTGCAAAACAATAATATCTTGTTGTTATAAAAATTTATTACTACCATTTCAGGTGTAGCCCTTGAATGGTATAATCAATTACCAATGCACAACATCACTAGCTTTGAGCAGCTAGCAAATTCTTTTCTTGAATGCTTCTTATTTAGCATCAAGAAGAAAACAAATCTATCTAACTTGGCTAATTTATGATAATACGATGATGAGCTAGTGATGGATTATGGGAATAGATGGTAGAATCCCATGGTAAAACTACCATTCACTATTCCTATGACTAAAATTACTCGATTTTTTACCAAAATTTATGGCAAAAATATATCGTTATTGCTCCAACTACAATAGTACACAACACTCGAGGATGCTTTGGTGTAAGCCAAAGTGATCAAAGACATACAAATCCAAGAAGGATATTTGAATATTTGAAAAAAGAATGGAATAACAAGAACACACACAATCAAATGCATCAGGCCAAGCCTACATAAATAAATTAGGTTGTGTTGAATATTCTAAAAGTAGAGGGGTTGTAGTGATAATAAAATTATCAATCTTAATCCCTTCTAGTCCAATATAACAATAAACGCACTAAAAACTAGGGTAGAGATAAACAACGTCACCTACATCACCAATTTATGTCATTTTCTAAGTATATAATATCCATATTCAATCAATTGTGTGATTCCAAGGTATTTAAACTTCTAGAAGTCCAATTTTTAGACCCTAATCACCCTAAGCCAAAGGGATATAATAAATATCAGTATTGTATTTATCATAGATAGAAATTCCATGATATTGAAGTGTGGCATAGATTCAAAAACAAGGTACAAAACATAATAGATAGGGATCAATTGCATGTTGATATCCCCTTAGTACCTAATAATAAAAACATAGGAATATTTAAATATTCTCTACCTAATCATGAACCTCCAAGGAATCATGTAGGCTAGGTAAACCAAGTTCAGATAGATCCTCCCATGCAAGGATTTGTCGGTATGGTCAATGTTATCACAATAAATAAGATATACAACTAGCTAGAGCCACCTATGGCTCCCATCCATATCCTAGTTATGCCTCAGAAAATACTAGAGTAAAACCAACTACCAAGCCCATTGGCAAGACCAGTGGTCACCATTAGGAACAGACTCACTTCGAGTCTACAGATGACCTCAGAAAAATTATCCATATATGAGCTCATCCAATAGTCCCATAGGCACAAGGAGACTTTAATGGAGATTCTAAGATCTATAGAGCTCCAGCCCCAGGACCCCAATGCATTCACAATTTTTTTGGGGTATCTCCAGTAGTGTAAAGAGCCAGTGATCACTTTCCATGATCACAAAATAAATAAAGTGTCAGCTAGCATAGCAAACCCACCGTTGCATATAATTGCTTATATAAATTGAATCCTATTCAAGTAAGTATTAATTGACATAGGATCATCATTTAATATTATAAAAATTAGTGCCTTAGGACACCTTAGCATCCCTTAGTCGCACATTATGGCATCCATGTTCACTTTACGAGCATTCAATGATGCATTATGTTTGATTTTTGGAACCATTGTGCTTTCTATCCAAGTAGGATTGAAGACTATATCTATGTCATGTCATGTGATTTAAGGAAGCATGCAATACAAAATCCTCCTTGGTAGACCCTAGATTCATGATATGATATGCATTCCTTCCATCCTTCATCATTGAATTAAGTATGTTCATGAAGGAAATGTTCATGTCATCCCATTAGATGAAGAGTCCTTAAAATATTTCAACCAAGTTGACAATCCTATAGAATTTTTCTTACCCTCTATCCATCTAGACATAAGACCAACATCACCTATCATGTGTCTAGATAAAAAATCTAAAGCAATACAAGTTGATCCATCTACATCAGTGCTGCCATCAGAGCCTAAACCAAAATCCACTTTTGATAAACCATCCTCACCAACAAATTTGAAATAAGAATAGAAGCTAAAGGCACCCATGGTTGATGACCCTAAAGTCATCCCTCATATCTTGACTACAAATATTCCTCATCCCATGGAAGAGAAATATTTGCCTCAACATGCATCCCCTACCTTGTCATTGGGATCATCTACTCCTTAGGTTATGGTACATCTAGTATACCCAAGACTTACAAAATACTTAGTGTATAATGTGACCTTCACACCTATCATAGACTCTACACAGGATTTGGGGATACCTCGTATCCCCTTTTTTTCCCATTGAGATGGTAGTACCTATGGGTATACCTCCAAATTAGACCAAATTTATTTATGGAGGCTTTGGTTAGACCTCCAATAATTCTCCTGAAGATCACCATCATGATGACCCATTCATAGGTAATTTCTACTACCTTTTGAACCCTAAAGATGCTATATGTTACTTCAATCGTTACCATTGTCAAGGCAATGGTCTGGGTATTTACAAGTAGGGTCACAAGATGCCTTACCAACCATAATACTAGTTGCCTACATATAGGTTTGGTTCAAGCTATTTTGTTCATTTACAGGATGAAATTCTAGTTGATTATCTACAATGCCTAAGCTTAGGCTTTAGAGAGGAAATTGATTAGAATTTGTACACCTATCCCAATCCCTCATGCTTATGGAAGTACCATCACCCAGTTACTATGGTAGCGATAGATCCACCGTTAGCCTATCATGAGAACATTTTGATAGAGGATAACTCAAAAAGTGTTCCAAAAATTGATTGGGTTATAGGAATAATGAGTATGCTGATGATGTTAGCATTGTACCTTAGAGGTCTAGCATAATTGAAGAGTTTGAATCAAAACCTATTTTTGAGGAGGATGAATCAAAGTACAACTCTAAATAGCATGAGAGTGAATACATCTTCTATGATGATGAGTATGAATATGAGACTAAAATGGCCTAGTTAGGACCTCAGTACCTGCATCATCTTAAAATCCCCTTGAGAGAGGTAGAGCCAATCAGGCAACTTGTGAACATAGACAAAATCTATCACATTGTTTTCCTTGGTCTTCTTCACTTAAGATAATTGCTTCCCCTAAAATATCCAATTATCTTATCTATTCCCAGAGTATATATAGAGATCCCTATACCTCTTGAGCCACATATAGAGCATGGGAGACAACCCAAAAGTAGTGAGTCTTATCCACATAGTCCTAGAGATTTTGTTCCATCCATAAAAATGATATCCATTGATCTTATCACTCAACTCTAGAATCCATATGAACCTTTAAAACCATTGCATTTTAACCCTAAGGCCATTTATTTTGATCACACCAATTCACCCCTTGTACCTAAGGATTTATTTCCTAACGAAGAAATTTTACAACCATTCCATTTTACACCAGGTTATGCCCATGATGTTTATCATGCTGAGGTCAACCATGATATGGTATATCATTTAAACCCAATTGATGAAATTTATTTGATTCCTATGCCTCATCATATTGAGGATGGCTTACATATATCAATAGAGAAAATTTTTGAAGTGGATATCAGCACAGATCCCATAAATCCAAAAAAAGTTAAATTTGGAGAAATCTTATCTCATGAGAAATGAGCCATCATCATCCCTCTATTTAAATAGAGACCAAATATCTTTTCTTGGACATACAAGGACATACTGTATCTATATTAGAAATTGTTGTTCACAACATTTTGTTGGACCCTACCAAAAATTTGGTCAAGCAAAAACTTAGGAAAATGCATCCAACTGTCACTTTGATGGTCAAAGATGAATTGAATTTTTTTTTGGATGTAGAGTTTATAATTCCCATCGAATATTTGGATTGGGTATCAAACATAGTACCCATAGGAAAACTTGATGGAAGAATCCACAATTGCATGGATTTTTGAGACCTCAACAAGGCAACACCCAAGGATTAATTTATATTCCCAAACATCGATGCTCTTGTAGACACTACTACTGGTCATGAGATGCTCTCACTCATGGATGATTTTTTTGGTTATAATCAGATTCATATTAAAATCAAAGATCAACATAAAACCACTTTTACCAGTCCATGGGGGAAATTTTTCTATAAGGTTATACCGTTCAACCTTAAAAATATTGGTGCCACATATCAACGAGCTATGACATACATCTTCCATGACTATATGCACAAGATATTGGAAGACTATATTGATGACTTACTAGCCACATCATTATTGCATGAAGAGCATACTAAGGTGTTTAGAAATATCTTCAATCACCTGATTGAGAATATCATTAGGTTGAATCTCAAGAAATGAGTCTTTGGCATAAATTCAAAAAAAATATTGGGATTCATCGTTTCAAAATGATTAATCAAAGTAGATCCAAAAAAAGTAAAATCTATACTGGAAATGTGTCCCCCCATAAACATCAAGGAACTAAGAACTATACAAGGTAAAGTAGCATCCATAAAGCATTTCATTGCATAGATATCAGATAAATATTCACCAATGAATCGATGGCTACAAAAGGGGGTCTCATTTAATTGGGAAAAATATTGCCAAAAAGCTTTTATTGAGATCAAGAAATACCTGGCATCGCCACCAATACTAGCTCCACATAGACCAGATGTGCCATTTTTGTTGTATATATCTAGCATGGACTTTACACTGGAAACCATGTTAGCCTAGAAGAACAAGCAAGACAAAGAACATACGATATAATAAATTAGTCAAATCCTAATTAGCTACGAGCTAAGATATGCATGCATTGAGAAACTATGTTTACCAGTGGTTTTTGCAACTAGTAAGTTGTACCACTATATGTTGTCATACAATATATGGTATATTAAAATAAAATATATTATATCAAAACAAAATCCTTTGTAGTATATGATGAGTTGAACATATCATAATATGCATACTGCAAAGTGGATCATGGTATTCATAAAATTTGATCTCGAATTCATAAACCAAAATTTAATCAAAGGACAGGTCATAGTTGATCAACTAGCCGATGCACCTCTTCAGGATCACAAGACTCTTGTCATAGAACTTTACGATGATGCAATATTTGTATTATTGGAATCACTCAAACCTGAAAACCAGATAACAAAGCTGATATGACTTTTTCCATCGATGATTTGAAATATGACCAAGGGGGTGGCATAGGGATCATTTTTTCCATGTTGCAAGGTGGTCCAATGCCCTTGTCATTTAAACTCAACTTTCCTTGCACCAATAACGATGTTGAGTACAAGGATCTAATCTTGGGTCTCCAAATAGTGCTCACCATGAAGATCAAAAAGCTAAATATCTTTTATGACTATCTTCTCATAGTAAACTAGGTTAATAAATCTATTAGTGTAGGTGTCCTATCCTGAAAGTGTATAAGAAACTTGTGGACACTTATTTATCCCAACTAGAATGGTATGACATCAAGGAAGTCCCTCTTACATCAAACACATTTTTAGACACTATGGCATCTTTGGGATCATTAATCCCTTAGAGTATATCTACTAAATCTACTACCATCCACGTTAATATGCTATCACAATTTGCAATGTAGTGTGAGGCTCAATATAATCATGAATCAGTCCACATGATTCATATAGAACCAAACCATGAGTGGTTCTATAAATCTAGAGATTTTTTGAAGAAGACATCCTGAGGATATTTTATCTTGTAGGGTCTCACGAAGAGTGTTACTACCATTCACCATAGGATTGTATCCCAATATGCATTCATACACAGTGAGTTGCAATAGAAACATGTCATTCAGTCTATCGAAGCTATCGCTTATCAGGATTTTTAACCTAATTATGTGATTATATTAAGATTAAAATAATCCCATAGGGATTTTTGCATGATACCAAAAGAGCATTCAAATAAAAGTAACTAGATATATCTTTTTAGGAGATATCATGTATCAGCATAGCTATGATGGAATTCTCATTCATTTCCTTGAGCCTCAAGAATCATCTTGGGCAATTTCATAGGCTCATGACAGTACATACAATGGCTATTTTAGCATCATGGCCATTGTCAAGTGCATCCTTTGAATGAGTTATTATTGGCCCACCATGGATAAGTATTGTTGTACATATGTCAATAAATATATGAAATGCCAACACCATGCTAATCTGATGCACCTACCATAATAGGCCTTACAGACCATCCAAGTGGCTTGGCCATTTTCTTAGTGGGGTTTTGATCTAATTGGTAAGATCTCTCGCCCATAATTGGGCTGACACACATTTATCATAATGTCTACTTAGTATTTCACCAAGTGGATGGAAACGATCCCTTTAACTTCTATGACTGGAGAACGTACTACAGAGTTCATACTTCACAATATCATATGTCATTTTAGTATCCCATCCAAAATAATCTCAGATAATGGTACTTTATTTAAGAAAAAATATGTGTAGGATTTAACGTCCAAATACAATATTCATCACAAATTTACCACACCTTATTATCCATAGGGAAATAGGCAATTATAGGCCTCTAACAAAATAGTAGCAGTCATCTTGAAGAAAACTATAAAAGAAAATCATAAGGATTGGAACATCCAATGACCTCTTGCATTATGATCTTATCAAAATAGAATACGAACACCCACTGGGGCAACCCAATTTTTGCTATTCTATGGCATTTAGATCATCATGCCCTTGGAATTAGAAATTCCAATATTATACATCACATTGAAAGAATTCATTGATGATGACACTGCACAGTAAGCTCACCTTGATCAACTTACCCTGCTTGATGAACATCGAGTCAATGCTCTTGAGCATCTCTATATTTACCAAGAGAATATAAAATAAGCTTACAACAATAAATTCCACATAAGGGACTTTAAATTTGGGTATCTTGTGATCAAAGAGAACCAACAAAACTCAAACCGACTGTTGCATCTGTGAGATAAATTTATGGCTAACTAGTTAGGTCCTTTCATCATTTTAGAAAATATTGGACCTAGTACTTAATGTCTAACATTGATATAAGGTGTTTAATATCTTGAACCTCTCAATATTTTTCACTTAAAGGTGTTTTACACATAAAATTCAAAAACAATTAAAAAAATCTAAAATCCAAACAAATAAAAAAATAATAAAAAACACAAATAATATAAAACATAAAAACACAAAAACAAATAAAAACATCAAAAAAACAAAAACATTTTCATTTAAATTTTGCATATGCATTCATTTAATTTTATTGCATTACTCAATTTCATCCATTGCATTCGCATTAGTATAGGTTGCATTTACAATCTTATGAATGACACCACGTTTGTATGCCAATCATGCATCCACAAGTCATCATCAATCATCATCCCCTGTGAGTAATTATTTTTTTTCAACATAACTATCAGTTGCTATAAGGCATATACTAGGGTTTTTTGGTCATTCAGATATACCTAGTGATCTTTTAAAATTTGTAGAAATCTATCTTCACTTTTGAAGATGATGTCTAGTTTTGATAGTACTTTGCATATATCAAAATCCTATCACATTTTAAACATTAACAATCCTAGTTTGAACAAGGAAGGATGACATTACAAAGTGGTCTTGGTCACCTTAAGTGAAAGGTTTTCCATGCTCATCCTATCATGCGCATGGTTTAGAATGCTAATTATTGTCAAAAGGACAAGCTTCTCCCTACCCAATAAGTCCCTTGCTTTCACACAAAATAAGAAAATTTCCAAATCAAAGTAAAGAAAAATAAATAATGATTTTCATCATTAAGAAAATCCCTTGCTCCAAAAGAACAAAATGTAAAATAAAAAATGATTTTCATCACTAAGCATGATCAACTATCCCAATAAATGAAAAGAAAAGAAGGGGTGAAGATCTTGAATCCTTGGAAAATTTAGTATTCGACCACCATGGTCACTACAGTAATGGGTTGAAAACAATCCACCTGGCAATGGGGTATCCTTACACATGGTGATATATCTGTCACATTAGTAACCTTATTTTATATTGACCAATGTTAGTTTATGGGTGACCTAGCTTTAGGTGGCTTTGTATTTACTTAGTACTCTAGTCCAACTGTGTCCAAAATTAGGATCATGATGAACATATGGTGATCCTCATTACAATAATGGGTTGAATGAAACCTGCATGACAATGAGGTAGTCTTATGCCTCATCTAATATATTAATTTGAACACATATGGATAATGAATATCTTGGTCTTCTTAATATGATTTTATCTTTTAGAAGTCTTGTATAGTCATTAAACAACTTTTGATTAATCAACTAGGGTGTTTGAGTCTCATTGAAAACCTCAAAAAATTCTCTATAGCAACAAATCATCTCATCAATCATACACAATTTTCTTTATGAACTTTTGTTTATTAAGGGGTGTTCATAAAATAGGTTAGATACTAGATGGATATCAACAATGATATTTAGATGACCACTAAGTATTTTGTGCATATCGTATAATTTTTGAAAACTTATAGGGAAAGATCATACATCTTACATCATCTCATCTCATATATGGATGATTAAATGATTAATTTTTATGATCAAAGCTACCATTTTTATTCATGATTTTCATACATTTAGTGGTGTCTTCCAATAGTTTGTAACACTTATTAGAGTCATGTTGTAACACCTTAAAATTGACTCATATTAATTCATCCTAAGTTAAAAATATTCAAAATTGATTAAAACTACTTGTTAACCTTTTGCCTCAATTTTTGCACCTGCATTAAGTTAGGTTTTAAACCTCCTGATGATATGGCTCTATTTGACTGATATCGGATGTCCGATTCGAGATCGAACCTAAATTTGTGAGATCGAATGTCTGATCTCACCCAAAATTGAAAACTTCCTAGAACAGTAAAACAATAAATTAGCTGCAACTCCTTTTATCTTTATCTGCCTAATTGTGTGGAGGTTATGGGATCATATTGACCGATCACACCTAGATTGGAAGAAGTTGCAACTCCTATTTTTGGTCCAACCCCTTCAACCTACCTAGCTTATTTAATCAAGCATCCTCCCCCTGAATTCCTCTTGACTCCCACATTTATTAGAAGTTACTTCCGTGTTCTTAGCACTATTTTTCCTCATAATTTTTATAATAATTTGCAGGTTAGGAAGTATGGTAGCTATGCATTTATAGGTATGATCTCAGATCGAACATAAAATATGGCTTAGAAAGCACTCTATCAAGCTCTAGAACATTCGATCTTATCTGTAGGTTGCCTGGGGGCACCTTTGGACTATGGTTTGCATTATTTCATCTTAAATTTTCATTTCAAGCATCATATTTATTGTCCATAATTGCATTCAATATAGAAATTATTGTTTATCATACTTGGATTTCACCATCCTTGCATTTAAAAGTGTTATTTGCATATCATAGCTCATATTCATAACATTTTATCTTCATACAACATACAATAAGCTTTTATTTATCCTAATATATGCTTGACCAGATTCATATTGAATTGTAAGTTATTTTGTTTTCTATATATAAAATTGTAGGTTTTCGACCATATCAAATTAGTCGATCGTAGATAAGATGTTCAATATCACCTTGCAGCATCTGATTTGGACTACAACAAGAAAAAAAACTCTACATAAAACATATGAGTTGAGTAAGACTATCAAATTTATTTATAACTGAGCATTGCATTAGTTTATCTTTTGTAATTCACTATCTATTGTATTCATTGAAATCTAAATTGCATTTAGTGTAGATTAGTTGCATTGACAAAACTAGGTGATTGTGAGTGAAATAAAAGAACACATCAAACAAACTCCCAACCCTAGGTGTGGAAACTACCAATAAATATTTCCTAGTGAACCCTAAACAATTCATCAAAAAATTACCAAAGAGGGTATGATCTCAAGTGCCTCTCCTCTAAGGTGTAGACCTACCATTTTCCCATTCCCCTTCTAGGCATGGATCCATTAGCCTGAAGGAAAGGAGTGCAAAAATTTTAGAGCTACATTCTTTGGTGAACCCGATGTGAATCGAACACACAACCTTTTGATTCATAAAAAAAACATACAAAACAAAATAAAACCAAACATATCATTAATCAAAACTTGCATATTTTAAGTTTATTTCATAGATGTTAGACTTCAACATAGGAAGAGTTGCAAGCATAGATGTTAGAGCATTATTATCTACATAGGAAATATCCCTAGTAGTTCAAAATTCTAGCATTCCATCTCAATAATAGTGGATTGAACTTTGGAAAAGATTAGACATTATAAAAGCCAACACACCAAGATTTATCCAAATTAAAAGATTTGATATAGCTAGAATCCTAGATCCCAATAACGCTTCTCACGACTTTGATATTCAAAGGGTATGTGAGAGGTGGTTAATGGATAAAAGAGCAAGTGTTTCTTCAACTATTTATACTTTTGATGATTATATTGAAAATGCCATAATAGTACACAAATTTCTAGCACACATAGAATATCAAGAAATAGTCTTGGAAAATAAGAGAATATTTCACAAAACTCCTAGGGCAGTCCATTATCGTGAGTATTGTCACAAATTATACTTTTATATGCAAAATTTTGAAATTGATAGTATCACTATAGCCCATTTTGTCAAATTTTTAAAAGTAATTTTTCAATTTGAGGAAGAACATTATATGTCACTTGAAGAGCTTGAACCTATTAACAATATTTATAGACTCTTTCAGGAAGATTAGATATAATATCTAAAATATTATAATTCTTATTTTCTACTTTGTTTTCCAAAAACACAAAAAACCAAAAACAAAATATAATATATATTATTTATATAGGTATATATATAACATATATACCCAAGAATTTAAGCATATATATATATATATATATATATCACTAAAAGATAAAACATCCTAAAACAAAATGCCTAGAATCTTGAGAAGTGGTAAACAAATAGAATCTGATGAACCAAATCAAGAAAACCTGGATGATAGGGTACTTATTGAAGATGATAAAAACAATTTTATTATGATAATGGAGGGGAAGAAGAAGAAGAAGATCCTAACCAACCTTTTGTAGATCCTCAAGGTAATGTCAGCTTTAAATCTATCCAACAATTTACTGATTTTTTGAAAGAAAATATAGATGAACTTCATCATGTAATAAAGATAGAATATTTACTCCCATCAGGAGATTATTTAATAGAAGCCACTATAGAATATTCTCTCCAATTAAATGCAAATACAATGACATACACAAATAGAACAGATCAAAATTAAGCTAGACCATCTCAAAATACTAATCAAAACATAAATTTGAATAATAAAAAACCAACAACACAACCAAATTCTAAGAAAAAACAAAATTATTCTTCTTCTCAAGCTCCTAATAAAAAAATAGCTACATCACAAAAAGCTAAGAAAAATAAAAATTCCAATCATCATAAACTAGAAGTTCAATAAAACACAATCCCACATAAGCTCCATAACATTGTTCCCACAAACACTTTACACAATAGTATTTCTACTGGAAATCCTTATGTGACAACACAACCATATCATAAAAGACACAACAATATGATACCACAAAATCAATTTGGTTGGAAACCACAAGTACTTGAAGCCTTGGTTAAATAATTAGCTTCATTTCTAGATCATATGGATCCCTACCATCCCTCATATAATTATAGAGATATGTGTAGTCAACCCTTGGATCCTATCATTGTTGCTCAACCTTACCCCAAATATTTCCTTATGCCAGTCCTTCCAAACCGAATATCCTATTGAGCATCTTCGTATGTTTATGATAGCTTGTCATGATATCTCCTATGATGATTTTTTGTTACTAAAAATGTTCCCTAAGAGTATCAGAGGCATGGCCCTAGAATGGTATTATCAATTAACAACTAATTCTTTGAGAAACTTTGAAGAGACAACGGAAATGTTTGTTCAACAATTTTGTTCATACATAGAAGGACATGTCACTATTAAGAATCTATATAATTTTAAACAAGGAAAAGATGAGATATTTCTTGAATTCATAGCCAAATAGAGGTAAATTCTAGTAAAAATGCATTTTACTTTACCTAATCAAGAGATATTGCAAATTTTCATTGGTAATTTACAAGAACAATTATCCTATGAACTTGCTACAACTACAGTTACCTATTTTTATCAAGCTATAGACTTAGAAATAAGGGTAGAAGATGTCCTTATCATAAGAGGACAATTCAAGAAAAATGATGAAGATAAAACTTCCAAAAACCAATATAAGAATAAACAAGTAGTAGGTGATGGATATACTGATAGTAGAAATACCTCAAACATAAATACTATAGAAGCTATAAAGAAGTTTTTGTTAAATATTCCTGATAAACCTCCAAGAGAGTTCACAAAACTAAATCAACCCTTAACCATGATTTTGCCTCAATTATTAGAGCAAGGTTTGATATGGCTGCTAGAGATAAGACAACCAGATACCATTATAGCTAGATATAGGGCTTATTTACATTGTAACTTTCATCAAGTGGATGGACATTCAACTAATTTTTATAAATGGTTGAAACATGTGATACAATATTTGATTGATAAAGGTAAAATAGAAGTGCAACAATTTCCTTCAAACAATAATCCTCAAAATAATACCCAAAAATAACCAACCCAAGATCCAAATAAAAACCTAGATATTTTTCAACATCCTTTACCCAAACATGGTAAAAAGGTTGTAAATCAATTAGAACACCATAATGTTCCTCCTCCAACTCGGTATGTGGGAACTATTAGAAAATTTTTACCACAACAAGATTTGCAAATCTCCTATGTACCTACTCTATATATAGTCACAACTAGACCAATACAATATTTTCAATATTTATCTTTAGAAGATACAAGAAGTGACACAAAAAGTGAAATGGACATCACCTAAAATGATTCAAATAGTTTTGAAGATGTGTCAGATAAAAAAATTTTCATCACAGATTTATTAGTTCCAGAAGAACCATTCTCTAGAAGAGTGACCACTCGACCTTCATCTCAAAAAATGTTTTCAAATGAACAAGCAGTAAATTCTAGACCCCACTTTGGTCATTTAAAAAATAATAATATGGTGGGTACCATTGGAGCCATCACTAGATAACAAGTCCAAAATCAAAATTCTCAATCACAAAATCAAAATCAAAATGAGAAATCACCTCCATTTGTATTAAAAGTGCCCACAAAGGAAAATAATGTATCAAATCCATAATAAAAACCTCCTTATGAGATTAATGAATAATTAGCAAATATCACAGCTAGAATTTCTCTTTTGGATCTTCTAAGAACTTCATCTATACATAGAGAGGAATTAATGAGTACCTTAAGCAAAATGATGGTACCCCAAGATATAGAACCTGATGTTGTAGTTAATGTTGTAATTTCTCATGGGATAAATTATATAGACTTTTAGGATAAGGAAATTCCTCCTCAAATCATGTATAGAGATAATACTTTATACATTACAAAATTTATTGGGGATGTAGGTGTCAAAAGAATCCTAATTGATAATGGATCATATCATTAAACATATGCACATATAATTTTTTTCAAATATTTGGATTTAGAAATAAAGATTTAAAAAGAACTGGAATGATTATCAAAGAATTTAATGATGAAACTCTAGAAACATGTGGAGTATTTTTGATTCCCTTGTAAGGTGGTCCAAGGATTTTAGATAAGACCGTGTTTGTTGTATCTTGCCTCACATCATAAAACATCCTTCTAGGTCAACCTTGGATCAATGCAATGAAAGTAGTACCCTCTAAATTATATCAATGTGTAAAAATCAATTGGTCACTATCCATGGTGACCCTAGACCATTTGACATGTGTGCTATGGCATCACCAATAGGAGTCCCATTTTGCCCTGCTATGTCTTCAACACACCCTAGTCCTCCTTCAGTATCAAAACCCACACCATCTAAACCTACAACTAAAGAAAATAGTCCTTCTACTTCATACCCTCTTTTGGATGAAGTTTTATCGGATTTATCTTCAATACTCACAACTTCAGAACACACTAATTTTACTACCCAATATTCCCTTATTTTATCCCAATTACCACCTTCCCCTAGAATTATGGGCTTGCCACAAAAGCTAGGAAGTATTTATCATGTGGGGAGTTGTACCTTTATTTATGCAGGGTATGATTTTGGTAAAATTAATATTAAAATGAGTTTCACAATTGATCAAAATGGATTTTCTAGATGTTATTTTCTAATGGATATGTAAAATAATAAAAATAATAATATGTAGCATGGGTCATAAAGGTAAAGGTTTGGGACCTTTGGAAAATGGTATACATGAAACTTTAGAAATTGAGGAGTGGCCTGCTCAATGTAGTATTAGTTACATTCCTACAAAAACCCAACCAATCTTGTTTGAGGATGATGGCCAAATTATAACATTTCAAGAGTACTTAGAACATCAAGAATATTTTAAAAATGAGTAATATGATACATTCCTGTAACATATTATCAATAGAATATCCTGAAATGATTGCTACACTAGATGATTGTTTAGAGGGAGATATTTTTCATGATATTTCTCTTGATGAAGTTTTGAGGAATAGATTCTTCTTTGATGGGTCTATACCATGTATAGCCCATGTTCAAACAACCACCCCTCAAGAAGAACTAGCTAAGTTAACCTTAGAATAATTACAATAAATGGGTGTGTCACCCACTCCACCCAACTTTGAAAGAGATTTAAACATTGTGGTAGAAAATGTTCTACAAGTCAATATTGGGATAAAAGCTAATCCTCACATGGTTAAAATTGGAGAAGAATTAGGTTAAGAGAGACAAAATAAATATATTGCATTTCTCACAGAGTATGTTGATGTTTTTTCTTGGACATATGCAGATATGCCAGGACTAGATTCTTTTGTGGTCATGCACCATTTAGTAGTGTGCCCTGATGCAAAACCCATAAAGCAAAAACTTATGAAATGCACCCCAAGGTATAATTGCTAGTTAAAAATGAATTACAAAAAATTTTATATGTTGACTTTATTCAAGCCATTGATTATGCTGATTGGATATCAAATGTTATTCCAGTAACCAAGAAATATGCCACTAAAATTAGAGTATGTACAAATTTTAGAGATATAAATGTTGCATGCCCTAAGGATGATTTTTCGCTCTTGAATATGTATTATATTATAGAATTTACAAATGGGAGTGGGATGTTATCAATTATGGGAGGCTTTTTAGGATACACCCAAAAAAAAATAGCTCCTGAAGATTAACCAAAAATTGCTTTCATTACACCTTGGGGAACATTCTGTTGTAAAGTAATGACCTTTGGTTTAAATAGTGTAGGCGCAACCTACGAAAGAGATATGACATATATATTTCATGATATGATATATGATATTCTACATGACTATGTATATGATATTATAGCTCGTTACTCTAAGGAATGTGATCATATTAATGATCTAAGAAAAGTGTTTGATAGACTAAGAGAATATAAGATTTGCTTAAATCTAGATAAATGTGTATTTGGATTTAAATCTAGAAAATTGTTAGGAGTCATTGTTTCTATGCATGGCATTGAGATATATCCCCTTAATATTAAATCTATCCTTGATAAGCCACCACCTAAAAACATATCATAATTAAGGAGTTTACAAGGAAAATTCAATCTATTCGTCACTTCATTGACAAGTTGGAAGATAAAACCCAACCTTTTCTTATGTCACTTAAGAAAAAAATTCCATATCAATGGGATGATGAATGCAAAGAAGCATTTGAAAACCTTAAAAAATATCTTTTTAATCCTCTAGTGCTTGATCCTGCTAGACCAGATTATCCTTTTATTTTGTATATTTTTGCTTTTGAACTTGCACTTGGAGCAATACTGGCTCAAATTGATGATGATAAGAAATAATGAGCCACATATTATATAAGTAGAATATTAATAAGTTATGAAACCTGTTATGTGAATAACACAAGCTTATACTCAGAGGGGGATGAACAATATAACACCCACTTTTTAATTTCTTTCCAAACCAATATCCATTTGTGTCCTTAATTGCAATAGCCAAATATAGCAGTGTGCATTAATGACATATATAGCAATAGGAAACAAGTGCACAAATCACCACACACAATTGAGACATAAGATTTAACATAGTTCCCCCAATGTGGGATACTCCACAAGATAATATCCTCATAATATTTCACACATAAATAAGGATCCTTATCCCAATACAAATGATTACTTTGATATGCTCAAATCTAGGCAATACACTGATCTACTCAGGTAGGTAATCCACTGATCTTCTCAGCTAGGTAATCCTCATCTTCTCAAGTAGGCAATTCACTAATTTTCTTAGCAAGGTAATACTGATATGCTCAGGTAGACAATCCATTTATCTTTTTTAGCAAGCTCACCAAGAACTTGCCAAAATATACTCTAGCAAGCTCACCAAGAACTTTCCCAAAATCCGCTCGACAAGCTCACCAAGAACTTGCTCAAAATCTTCTAAATAAACTCACCAAGAACTTGCTCAAATATACTCAACAAGTTCACTAAGAACTTCCTCAAAATTTTCTTAACAAGATCACCAATAACTTGCTCAAATATTCTCAACAAGCTCACTAAGAACTTGCTCAAAATTTGCACAACAAGCTCACCAAGAACTTGCTCAAAACTGCTCAACAAGCTCACCAAGAACTTACTCAAAAAATGTCCCAAATCTGTCCACAAATCTGTCCCAAAATCCTTCTCAAAGGCTCAATCAATCATACATAAAAACGACCACAAATCTGTCATGGGAATTGAACAATAACCTCACACAATCACTTGACTAGGTTCAATCAACTCAACTCAACCAATCACCACAAGGGATAAATCTTTCTCACAAAACCCTAGTCCAAGCATAAATCAACCAACTCAAATGTTTCCAACAATTCTCAACCACAAATCTCACATAACAATGATACTCATGTTATTTTCTAACTCAAGTTCTTTACATAACCAATGGGCTTCAATAACTATGCTTATAAAATAAGGTTTAATCACAACTATCAAACCATAAAACCTTGAAGCATTCAACCAACTACTTTCAAAAAGGAAACCACAATCAATCCTTTTCTCTCCAATGATATTTTAGAAATCAACCACCATAAACAAAGTCAATGGAGAATATTGCTCATACCTTTTGATGCCTTATTTGATGTCCACTAAACCTGCCACACTCAACAAACTTCCTTTTCAAATTTCAACAAGGGTTAGATATCATGATTAATATCACAACAATAATATCCAAATAACACCTTATCACTCCTACTCAATAAGATACAACATGTCCCCTCATGAAAGAATTAATCACCTTTGAAAAATAACAAAACAACCTTCACTTTTGAAAACCTTTACAAAAATAGAAATATCTCTTTACATACACCTTATTTCTCCCACTAAGCAAGTTAATAAAATATCCCTATAAATAATCTTTCCAACGATATATAATATGATATACTTTCAAAAGGAGAAACACCAAAAATATCTCTTTTTTTAAACATGCATCACAACCCTTATTCCTCCTAGGGCAACTTTAGAAAAATAAAATATATTAAAAAAATTATTAACTTGCCTCTATCCCTGATGGGATTCAATCTCATGAGTTCTCCTTGCTCAGTGCTTTAACCATAGCCAACCTATAATTGGGCCACACCCCCTCAGTGTCCAAAGGGAAACGAACAAAAACTTATATCATAAACTTTTGCAACCTTCGAAAAACTTAACAATGCTTCGAGCACTTCAACAAAGCAAATAACCACAGTGGGACTCAATTGCAAGACCTCCTGCATAACACACAGCACACGAACCACTAGGCCAAAGATGCCTATGCGTCTTATTAAACTCCGTGAACTATTTTTCAATAGACCAAAGTCACACTTCTCTCTTTTTGTAATTTGTTCCCCAATCGAAGGCATTCGAAAAATAAGCGTTGGGGGTCATTAAGTCTAAGATTTTGTTGGCATATATATATATATATATATATATATATATATATATATATATATATATATATATATATATATATATATATATATATATATATATATATATATATATATATATATATGTATTTCCTCTTTATTTAGACTTCGGTGCTATAAATTAATATAGCATTTCCTCCTTTCTTTAGTCGGCACTAAAATTAATATATTTAATTTTAAATAATTAAAATTTTAAATAATTTAAAATTTAAACTAAATATTTAAAAATAAATGTCTCCATCATTGGGGCACCTTTTTTGATGAAACAAAAATTCAATCTAGATTTTAAGAAAATTCCATTTCAAATATGCCATCCATGGTTTTAAATAAAACATTTTATTTTTCCTACCTTGGTTTTTCACAAAAACCCTGTATATATCCATGCTCTCCAAAATATCATAAATGCTTATTTATGAAATGCTTTGGCCACTAAAACTCAATGTGATCCATGTGACATCAATGACAACATAAAATAACTCAAATTACCAACAATATCCCCATTTGTCATTGATGGCAACACCTCTAATGCAAAAACCACAATCACTGCAAAAACCATCTCTGAGAATCAAAGCTGCTCCCCCTGACTCAATACTCTCTATGGAGGCTGCTCCCCCTAACTCAATTCTCTCTTTGTAGGATGCTCCCCCTAACTCAATGCTATCCACTTTGACATTAATGGAAAAAGGGATACCTATGGGGATAAAATATATGACTCTTTAAGCTTAGCCCCCTCACCACCTTCTCTCTTGAGGTGATTAATTTTGGAGTGGGAGTACTTTTACTCCCATCTTACATTTTTTCTTTCCTCTTTCAACTTCCTTCCATATTTTTATGATATCCTTCTCTTGATAAATTACTTGATCTTCTTGTCTTGAACCTGTTTGACCTTCTTGTCTTGAACCTATTTGGAATTGAGTCCTACACCATTTTGCAATATGTCCAAAGTTATTGCAATATGTCCATATTCTGAATTCTTTGTTGAAATAATTTCCATATCCATTCCTTTCCTGAACGTTGTATTGTAAATTTTTGTTTTCATAATTATTATGACCATGACTTATGAATTGTGTAGCTCTAAAACCAAAACCATGTTGCTCATTATCTTTGCACTGAGAATCTTTATGACCAATCCTATTGCATAAGAAGCAATGTTACTGAAAACCATACCTTCTTCCTTTGAAGTTTCTTCTAGCAAAATCAAACTTCTTTGATCCATGGATCATGTAGTGTATAGCCCTGATCCAAATTCATTACAAGAAAAACAATGTCCTTGGAAATCCCTCTATTCATGCCTTGGTTCCTCACACCTTTCTTGTAATGATAATTTTAAACTTTTGCATTGCATCCTTGAACCTTCTTTGTAGTATCTAAATCCTCTTACTTAGTTTCTTCCTTGCTTTCCTCTTCAAGATTTTCTTTTCCTTTTAAACTTGATTCACCTATCTCAAAATAAGATCCAAACTAAATATTAGGAGCCATACAAACTTTGGAAATTTCTTCATAAAAATTAGGTTCTTCCTTGCTTTCATCCATTAGAACTTCCTTTCCTTTTGAGTGTGATTCCCCAAACCTAAAATATGAGACCTTTGGTGCTTTGGGACCTTCCTCTTCTTTCTCTTCATTTGTGTCAAATAGAAAATTGGAACACATCTCTATAGCCTCTAAAATGCAAGTATTTATTTTTGCTGCTTCATTTTATTTGGGAACCGGTTCTTCCTTATATATTTATAAAACAAAGCCTCTTGATACAAATATAGGTCCTTGTTTGCTTATTTCCCTTATTCATAACCAAGCCCTATATTTATAAATGGATCTCATTGTAAATCAAAAAAATTATCCAGAGTTTTTGAAATCGTGCTAACTCATTTATGTAGGTCCCCAAACATTTCTGATCTTCTTATTCTAACTGATTACATATTTATTTCTTCTCCTTCAATTGCTCAGAAATAGCGATGCCAAACTCTTTTGTTTCTTGAAGCTCTTTTTCCAAATCTTGAATGTATTGATTAAGCATCATTTTGACCTTTTCATTTTCATGAACCTTATTTTCAATTATTTTGATTTTCCTTTCCAATATCCTAATTTTATTCTCCTTTTTTGTGGATTCCTCTTCTTCATCATCACTGTTGCTAGAATTGTCACTAGAACTGCTACTAGAACTATTACTGGATCTACTGCTTTCTTTTTCAACAAATAAACTTTCCTTTTTGCAATTGTTGTAGTATGTGCAATCATCATCTATATTCCCAAAATCTTCACATATGAAGCATTTTAGTATTCTTAGACCCTTCTTGTACCTATTTTCTTGCTCAATGGCTATGGCAAGCTCTTCATATCTTTCTTTGATAGATATATCATCTTATTTAACTTCAATACCTAGGAATAGGTGTTCTTGCCTTTCTTCACTTATTCTAAAGAATGTACATTCTTCTTCATCTGACTGGTCTTTATTGTTGTGATCTGAACCATCACTTGCTTCTTCAGTGTAGAAAGTTTTTTTGTCTTACGAAAACTTTTCTTCTTCTCATACCTATTTTGCTTGAATCTATCATATTTGTCATTCTTATGCTTTTCGTCTTCTTTTCTTATGTGACCCTATTTTTCATCATCACTATTTTCTTCATGTGGAAACTTGTGTGCATAGTGACAAAAATCACCACACTTGTAGCATTTTATTTTCTTCATATCCCTAAAATTTCATAAGTCATTTTCCTTTTGATGAAGCTAGCTTCCTCATAATTATCTGAATCTCTATCTGTCTCTGGAACTTTCCCTTTATTTTTCTCTGAAGCCTTGAATGCAATCTCTTTTATTAGAACATGATGCTTACTTAACCTCATCTCATGATCTGTGAGAGTTATTTATAGTTATTTCATTGTTAGATTATTGATATCCATAGTTTCTTCTATTTTTGAAACCTTTGCATGATACTTCATGGGAAGTGATCTCAAAACTTTTTGAGTAACTTCTGATTCTTTTTGTAGACATATAAAATGCGTCATGTCAAGGGCGACTACTCATATGGACATCCTACAAGATCATATGGAGGATATTGGAAAAACTCCAAGATAGAGCAGTGGTTCTAACCACTCAATTTAGGCATTTTGGCCTAATCAATTTGAACTGTAGCCCAGACCTACGGTCTCCAATCTAAACCACGGTTTACACCTGCGGTCTATAGTCTGGACTACAAATATGACCTACGGTCTTAACTAAAGTTCAGTTAGGCCTTCCATCTGATCCAAATTGGTTGAAACGGCCAAAAGATCTAGAAGAAGGTATTTGAAGAATGAAATATTCCAGAGGCTTCCATCCCAACTGTCCTAACCACCCTTCTTGGTCTTGGCTTCTCCATGAAGCCACCCCTAGCCCTAGGGGCATGCTATAAATACCCCCTCCAAAATGGGGAGAAAAATGGAGAGGAATAAATAGATGATTTGTATAGCAAAGCACTAACGAATTATTGAGTGAGTGTGAAGTGATCAAGCAAGCAGTGAAGCCCTATCAGATTGTATACTGAATTTGTGCATTCAAAGGCTACTTTGCTAGTCATCCAACAATCAGTTTTCCATGGAAGCTATAGGATCCTAGGAGGATCAAGAAACACAAATTTGGATAAACTAAGGCCCTTCACATTGAATTGACCATCCAATCAGTTTGAGGACAACAAAGGTGACCCTTGAACATCAATTTGGACAAGGATATCAAGCCCACTATCCATGATTTTGAGGGAAAACCCATCATAGGTCATATCATAGATGTCAACCATGGTTCATAGTGCAGATCACTCACTAGAGTTGTGGTTTGCAATAGGTGACAAATCACCTTACTCTTTTTATTTTTATCCGGTTAAATAGGGTAGATTATTCATTTATTAGGTTTAATTGCATTTTAGAAGAATTATGACCATAGGAATTAGCTTAGAATAGATAGTTTATGCTTTGCATTAATTAGGACATTTATGGATCTTTTATGCACCTCTATGCTTCTATTTTATTATCTGATCCATGCATTATTTTTCTAATGATCTCCTTTATGCTATATTACAAATCTTGATTTAATTAGCATATTTTAAAGGTTTTCTTTATGTTTTCTTGATTATTAGTTTAAATGGCATTATCATGTATGTTTTCTTAAAGGGCCTCATTATGAGAGGCTATCTATATTTTTATCATGTTTTGTTGTTTCTTGATCGTAGGAAGATAGGTACAAGAGGAGTCTATATCATAATCCTTTCACATCACAAAGAAGGGGTCAAATCCACCCCAAGGTAGTTTGCGACTAGTCAAAGGGAAATATTAATGCGCCTACCCTATTGAGGGCATTGGTAATTGTATAAATTGTATCATCATTCAAGTGACCCTAATAGGGGCATATTTGTAATAGAGATTCATTCATAATAACTATAAGAAATATCATTTTATTGAATTTTTGCAATGTTTCAAGCTTTTTACGCTTTTATGATGACTATAGACTAATACAGTAGATAGGTGCATGCTTTTTGGTTATTTCAAAAGGAAATCACGATGGAACTCCACATTTGTAGCCCTTGAGTGCTGACATTATTTAATTTTCTTATCTCAGGTGCTAATCGCAACTAACAACTATGGTTATTTGTCGGCCCATGGCTTTCACCCATGGTTCACACTGCAACCCATAGACCAGATCTACGGTTTACAACAGAAGCAAAAGACAGTAGAGAAAACACTTGGCATCAAATTAGGAGTTGAGGTAGGCTCTATTTTTATTATTTGTTCTATATTTTCTTCTATGTATTTCTACAGTAAGCGTTAAATTGATTTCAAATTAGGTACACTAAAGAAAAAGGGTGAACAAATAGTCATAGTTTGATTTCGCATTCCTTCCATTAGAAAGGCATTGCTAGGAACAATGGACCTCTGATTGTAGTCCACTCTAGAATACAGTGACCTTGATAAAAATTGAGTGGTTGTTTGTATGCTTGAGGCCCAATTAGAGGCTAGGTCATCGTAATCGCATTGTCATAACATCATGTAGGACATAACATGCATAGCTTTCTGAATTTGAAACATTCCTTTTCAGTTTATGCATATCATGTAGGAATGATCATATGAATGCTCTTGTATGCATTTGTCTTTATATAAAGTAAAAATAACCCCACACACCACATTTCATTTAGACATCAGTGGCGTTGGCTCTCACGTACAACCCATTTGATTGAGACCAACAATGGATGTCATTACCACTTGGTTGGCTCATTTGAAATTGTATTATCGGGACCCGCTAGTTGCCAAGGCCGACCCAATAACTGTCTTATCCGTGCAAAATAACACACACTCATCTTTGGAAGACTGTATCATTGTACACGATGTGCTGGGTGAGGGTTGGTAGTACATATGCTACCTTGTTGAGTATGGACTTCACTACCATATTCGGCTTGTGCGAGTGTATAGGTGAAAGCTAATTAAACTGATAATAAAATCCAACAATTTTGCAAAACACACGAGAGTTTCTCATACTGATACAACACATTTTGAAACAACATCAAACAATTTAGGGCTCATTTTAAAATTTAAAAATAAGATAAGCATCATTGTATACCTTATTTGATAATAAAAGATACATCTAGACGTTAGGTACACTATGGTGGATACATGGGGTGGTCAGCAAAGGTGAAAGCCTGAAGCCAATGACCAAGCCCCAACCGATTCACAAATACACATGTCTAGTCCTCAACCACATGATAAAACCAAATGCCATTTGGTGAGCATTAGAGGAGACAAATCGACACGAGGGGATCCCATTGAGCGTACCCCTGATAAACTAGCATTAGTGTGTTCTGTTATACATAGATTAGAGCATGGAGCTTCTCAGCCTAAGGGTGCTCCACTCGAAATCCATTATTGAGACTATAGTGCACGCACGTCCACGAGATCGATCGAAGAGTATTTCGTGAAAGGGACAAGATTGGTACCCATTCACACTAAGTCTACAAGGTGTACTATACCCCCACCTTCGGAGTATAGAAGGAATAGAGATCCGCCCATTCAGGGGCAAGTAGATGGGCTCCCTGCTAAGAACAAGTCTATCCATAGTCCCATGCATACTATAGCATGCAAGATCACCATTGATATATCGAAGGTGGGAGCTAATGGAACACCACCCCATGAGAGGTGGAGGTCTAGATAGCTATATGGTCTAGGTAGTGTTTTAGATCAGCTAGGCTATAAGTCTTTAGATCTACCCACTTGTGCTTCAAGTGAGCATAGCGAAAGCACCATTAGAACTACTAGATAGAATGAGGAGACTTCTAAGCACCATCATGTATCACGTACACCATCCATGCATGGTGGCACGCAGCACATGACACAATATAATGTCGATGTCATCTTCACAGACAGAGGCAAAGGCACAACACATCAATTTGATGGGTAAAAAACCCATAAGGTTGCTCATACAGAGCAAACATACCAAAGGCCTCCTACGATTGACCAGGTCAAAATATCATATCAACTGGCCTCTAAATAGAAATGCCAACTCCTCCAAGATCAATTGGAGGATGCTCACCTAGAGAGGTAGCGCATTGAATATAAATATCTTCAAGCATAGAGGCTTACTAGATAGAGGTTGTATGAGTAACACTTGCACGAGGAGTGCATCCTCGTCCAGAACAAGCATGTAGAGCAGGAATATAGGTTGGCTAGGTCCGACCTATATTCTTAGGATGAGAGTAGAGAGCAGGTTCATAGGAAGGATCTTTCACAAGCTGACATGCACCATGAGTGCGTAAGCATTCACAATCATATCATTGCCCATTAGAAAGAGTGACCGCCCTCAATCAAAAATCAGAGGTAGCAATATTGTGAGGAACAAGATGGAAATAGATGCAACCAGGAATATCCTAAGAGTTCTTGAGTTGAGGAGGAGGAAGAGCAATGCCCTCCACCTTGACAAAAGAGGATTGTACCTCCTAGACCACCTCCACGTTGACTTAGGGAGGAGGACTTTCTATCTTCTGAGGCTTACAAAGCTTTGGTTGAGAAGGTCAAAGAAATTAAGAAACAAGGAGCATCTGTCCAAAAGTCAACACTAAGAAAAATTCACAATGAACATTTAGATCCCTTGGTGCATACGCCCCCATACCCTAAGCATTTTGAGATGCCTAAGTTGGAAAAATTCAATGGTGATGAAGAGGCGCAAGAACATGTCACAAGCTTTCTAGATGCTTGCTTCTAGATAGAGAACAATGATGCATTGTTATTGTGTATGTTTGTCATGACTCTCTCTAGTCTAACTCAAGAGTGGTTCAATCATCTAAAGAAACATAGCATAACAAATTTTGAGCAATTAGCCAATGCCTTTCTCAAAAGCTATTCCTTTGGCATCAAGAAATAGGCCAACATTTCTAATTTGGCTGTGCTAGCTCAGCGTGATGACCAACAAATAGAATAGTATGGGAAGAGGTGGAGGAGATTAATGGTAAATTTGTCATTCTCAATTTCCAACATAAAATTAACCCAAATTTTTACAAAGAGTTGTGCCAAGAACATCTCGCTACTGTTACAGCTATAGCAGTATGCTACATTCGAAGAAGCTTTGATGCAAGTCAAGGTAATTGAGGACATCAAGTTGTAGGAAGGCAACTTGAAGCTCAAAACTAGGAAAGAGGGATATAGGAATATTACCTCAAAGCAACAGGGCAAGTAGGCCCATGTGAATCGGGTGGTACTAAATCTCCAAAATGAGGATAAGGGGCAAAAGAAATAGAATTATCAAGCCCATCCTCCTCTTGCATAATACGACCAATGCAAGAATAACTACAAGGGCAAGAAAAAAGAGCAACGCCCACCTCACATATTCACGCCATTGACGGAATCATTGACATTGATTTTTCATTAGCTCTGTGAGGCTAAGGCAATAAGATTACCTGAAGTCAAGATGCTTGATCATAGTCAGCCCAAGCCTAAAGACTATTAGGAAGATCTATTTTGCATATTTTATAGAGTGAAAGGCCATGACATCGAGGTATGTTGGTATTTAAACATATTGTGCAAAATATAATAGAAATGGGAGAGCTTGTGGTACCAATCAATTACCAAGTAATGGACAACCAAAACATGGGGATTTTTAAAATTCCTTACCAAACCATGAGGTGCCCTGTAACCACGCTGGCCATGTCATTCAAGTGCGGGTTGAAACACCTACCCAGGGGTTCGTCAACATGGTCAATATTATTACCAAACATGGGAGGTATGAACGGCTGAATCAACCTCGTGCTCCCATTCAAATACAGGCCACACCCTAGTAGCAATAGATATAAAATATTCTAGGCCCACCAACGAGACCTGTGGTGACCATTAGGAGCAGGCTGGTTCAAAACCTGTAGACAATTCCTGTGAAGTTGTAAATATATGAGCTTATATAGTAGTCCCCTAGGCACATGGAGACTCTTATAGATATTTTAAGGTCCATTGAAGTACAGTCCTAACACACATAGGCATTCACAAAATTCATGGGACACGTACAATAGTTCCAGGAACCAATGGCCTAATTCTACGATCATGAATAGTTTTTGCAAGTGTGGCTGACCCACCACTACATATCATTGCATATGTTAACCACATGCCATTCAAAATGGTCTTGATTGACACTGGTTCATCGATCAATATAATCATGACTAAGACACTACACCATTTGAAATTGCCTAAATCACTTGTTGTACCAACCACCTTTACATTGAGAGCATTTAATGACGCACTATGCTCTATGGTTGGCACGATTGTCCTACCTATTCAGGTGGGACTAAAGACCATTCCCGTAATGTGTCATGTGATAGAGGGCACTTTGCAATATAACATCCTATTGGGGAGGTCTTAGATTCATAAAATATGTTGTGTTCCCTCGATATTGCATTAGTGTGTCAAGTATATACATGAGGACAAGTTCACGTGGTTTCATCAGATGAAGGACCATTCAAGTTTGTGAACTTAGAATATTTACCAAGGGGCTTTGTACTCCCATCAACACACTTGGACATACAGCCCACGTCATAGGTAAGGGTTCCAAGAAGCAAATAGGTGGTGCATGTTCAACCATCGGTAGCTGTATCAAACATATCTAAACATATGATTTCAACTTCTCTAAGACTGAGTGCATCAACAATGCGTCAGGACGACAATAAATTAAAAGTGAAATTTGGCAGGAAAGAAGCAAAGAACATGCCCAAACTAGTAAATTTTGAGCCTCCCACTCCCATGGAGGTGGAGGAAGCCCAGGATCAAGTCGAGGAGGCACCTCAGCATACTTATCTTGCATCGTTAACAGGGTCATCCACACCGTGGGTTACTGTTAACCTAGCTAGTACATGTATGGGTGAGTATCTTGTGTAAAATGTGACCTTTGGTCCTATTTTAGAGACTGCATGAGATATGGGTCGATCGATAGCCCATCGATACCCAGTTGGATTTGTAGTACCGTTGGGCGAGCCACCCAACCAAACAAACTTCATCTACGTCGGGTTGGATCAAGTTCCAACGTGAGCACCCATGGAGATGGATGATGAGGAATAGTTTATGATGAATATTCAATACTTGTCCAACCCAGAGTATGCCATACACATTTTTTAGCTCTATCACTAACATGGATACGACCTTGGTCTTTTCTAACAAGGATGAAAAACCCCTATTGAACTATGTTATCAGTTGGTAACTGATAGGTTCAAATTGGGATTGTAGATTTAGGGACATGATGATTTACTCGTTGTATTATTGGATCATTTATACTTGAGTCTGGGGGACGATGTGGATTTTAATCCATATCATCCTAACATGTCTAGTCTTTTGGGCAACAACCCAATGGTGTCAATGATCACCATTGAGAGACCAAAGCTTGAACATGAAGAGTTCTCAAAGAAGAACCCCAGAGGCAACTTGGGTCATCAAAACTGTATCACAATCGATGATGCTGGAATGCAGGGGCCCAACCCCGCCATTCTAGGCGATCTCGATTTAGGATATCTTTGTAGTGAATATGGAGAGGAGTCCACCTCCGGAATAAGTGGACCGAGTTATGATGCAGAAGGTGAGTCCTCAAATAATGATCAATTTGAGGAGGAAATTGACCAAGCCTTTGTGGTTCTAGAATTTCTAAGCCATTTGCTGCCTATAGAGCAATTAGATGAGATACAAAAGCATTTCATAGTCGATAGTGATTATGAATATGAGATAGAGCAGGCCTACTTAAGGCCTTGTCCAGGTAATCTCCCAATATTTATGGACACGGTAGAGTGGTCTACTCATAATAGCAAGCGTAGCGATGAGGTTGAGATGACCGATCTGAGGCTTGTATACCTGCTACATCTATTGCCTATAGAGTCAGAGTATGTTATAGAAGATGTTCCTCTTAACACTGATCACTTTGAAGAGTAAGCAAAGCTAGTTTTTGCACCAGTGTCATATATACGATCGTTCTATTCAGTTTATCTGGATAGTGATGATAGTGACAACAAAATCAGATACATGGGGCTACATCTGGCAGATCACCCCTTACATATGGAGGAAAGTGAAGGATTATATATGTACATTGATGATGATTATTCATTGGAGATGGCCTATTTGGGGCCTCATCACCTACGTAATTAAAATATACCTCGGGGTCTACCACCTATCATAGTTGCATGTTTGCATCAAGAGATTAATCTCCAGCGCTGCCTCAGGGAAAGAATCAATTTGGAAGAGGAATATTAAAGGATATTTCCCCATATACCTACTTATGCTGAACTACTTGATCTGAGAGATCCCATTTTACAATTAGTGCATAGGGAGGATTCAGTTGTTTAGGCATCCCACAGGGAGGACCCGTTCGTACCCATACCATCTGAGCCAAATCTTGGGTATAGAAGTTGCACAAATGATGTAGATTTTAGTCTGTGTGGTCCTGGAGATAAATTCCATTCCATCAACATGGTCTCCATTGATTTTACCACTCCATTTTGCAATCTTTTAGATCCATCTAAGCCATTGCATCTAAACATGAATGTTATCTATTGGGATCGCACTAATTCGCCAGTAGATCCTGAATACTTCTTCCCAAACGAAGAGATGCTACAACCATTTAATTTTGGACCAGGTTGTGCTTATGATGTTTATCATGCTAAAAATGATTCCAACGAAGAACATATAAATCTAGTGGATGACATCCATTTGATCCCTATGCCTTATAAGCTTGAGGAGGGATCCCATATGTCAGTAGAGGAAACCTTTGAAGTGGATATCGGTAACGACCCCACCAATCCAAAGAAGGTTAAATTTGGAATGCCTCACTCAAGATGAGCGTGCTAGCATCATCCCTCTGCTGAAATAGAGACCTAACCTTTTTGCTTGGACATACAAATATATGCTTGGTCTAGACCCAAAATTGGTTACTCATAACCTTTCTCTAGACCCGTCCAAGAAGCCCGTCAAGTAGAAGCTCAGAAAGATGCATCCAATAGTAGCCTTAATGGTGAAATATGAATTGCAAAAAAAATTGGATGTAGAATTTATCATTTCCATCGACTATCCATAATGGGTATCCAATATGGTGCTTGTGGGAAAACCAGATGGAAGGATCCGTATTTGTACGAATTTTAGAGATCTCAACAAGGCAACACCCAAAGATTCATTTCCATTGCCCAATATCAATGCTCTAGTAGACTCTACTATAGGTCATGAAATGCTCTCCTTAATGGACAGTTTTTATGGTTACAATAAAATTTGGTTTAAGCTCGAAGACCAGCACAAAAATGTGTTTATAATGCCATGGGGAAAATTTTTCTACAAAGTTATGTCATTTGGTCTCAAAAATGTTGGTTCCACATACCAGCAGGCCATGACATACATTTTCATGACTATATGCACAAAATTCTTGAATATTATATCAATGATTTGCTAGCCAAGTCATTGCTATGAGAAGAGCATGCAGAGTTCTTAAAAAAAGTCTTCGATCGCCTGATAGAACACAACTTTAGGCTAAATCCTAAGAAGTGTGTATTTGGTGTAACTTTTGTAAAATTACTAGGGTTAATCATCTCTAAGAGAGGCATCGAAGTAGACCTAGTGAAGGTCAAGGTCATTTTGGAAATGCATACTCCCACCAATATTAAGGAATTAAGGAATTTTCATGGCAAGGTAGCCTCGATAAAGCGATTTATCACCCAAATATAGGATAAATGTTGACCCATGAATCAACTACTACATAAGGGTGTTCCATAAAACTGGGATAAGGACTGCAAGGCAGCCTCCACTGAGATAGAGCAATACCTGGTGATGTCACCAATGTTAGCTCCACCAAGGCCAGAAGAGTCTTTTCTACTATATATATTGATGATAGACTTTGTGTTAGGGACCATGTTGGCCCAAAATAGCGTACAAGGCAAAGAGCAAGCCATACATTACATTAGCCAAACCTTTTTTAGTTACGAGCTAGGATACGCATATGTGGAAAAGCTATGTTTAGCAGTAGTTTTCACTACCAAGAAATTACGGCACTACATGTTGAGTCATACGACATATGTGATATCAAAAAAAAATCCTTTGTAGTCTATGATGAGCAAGACATATCATAATACACATACTGCAAAGTGGATCATACTATTGACATAATTCAATTTGGAATTCATAAGCCAGAAGTCCATTAAGGGACAGGTCATAGCAGATCAGTTAGCTGAGGTGCCACTGTTCAACAATAGGCCTCTAAAAATTGAGCTTCCAAATGATGCAGTGTTTGTAGTAACTGAAGCTCTCGAACCTAAAGAACCAAAGAACAATGCTGATATGACTTTGTTCTTTGATGGTTCGAAATGCGAGCAAGGAGTTGACATAGGGATAGTATTTTTCACATGGAAAAAAGCTCCAATACCCTTGTCATTCAAACTATACTTCTCATGCACCAAAAATAACGTTGAATATGAAGCCCTACTTTTGGGCCTCCATACAACCGTCGCCATGAATATCAAGAGACTAAACATCTTTGGTGATTCCTTACTCATAATTAACCAAGTGAAGGGACTATTTCAGTGTTGATGTTCGGTATTGAAAGCCTACAAAGATCTTATTGCCACATATCTGGCTAAATTGGAATGGTATGACATCAATGCAGTCCCTCATTCATCAAATAGGTTCACAGACACCATGGCATCTTTGGGATCCTTGGTCCCTCAGAATTCATCCATCGACTTCACTACCATCCATGTCAAGACGCTCTCGAATCCTATAGTAGAACATGTAGCATTTGATAACAAAGAATCAGTCAACATGATTAGTGTGGAGCCAAAAGTTGATTGGTTTTGCAAAGCTAAATACTTTCTCAAGAAATCACCTTAGGGGTATTTAACCTACTAGAGTCCTACAAGGAGTGGCACCACCATTCACCACAAGGTTGTTTCCTAGTCTGAATTTGCAAAAGTATATATGTAGGGGGTATAGGTTGTCTTAGTAGTCAAAGCTGAGGCTCATCAGAATTGGATGTCACAGATTCAATACTTCCTAAGACTTGGTTTTGCCTTGGAAGGACTGTCGTGTGCCGCAAGACACACATTTAAACAGAAAGCGACTAAATATGTCTTGATAGGAGATATTTTGTATCACCAAAGTTATGATGGAGTTCTCCTTCATTGTCTTGAGCCCCAAGAGTCATCTTGGGAAATTTTAGAAGCTCATGATGGTACTTGCGGTGGCCATTTTTGTGAAATGGCCATCTTCAAGCGCATCCTTTGAATGGGTTATTATTTGCCCACTATGGATAAGGATTGCAATGTATATGTCAGGAAATGCATAAAATGACAGCATCATGCTAATATTACGCACTTGGCATCACAGGCCCTACAACCCATCCAAGCGGCTTAACCATTTGCTCAGTGGGGGTTTGATCTAATTAGCAAGATCTCTCCTTAATCATCAGGTCAACATACATTCATTATTATGGCTACTGAGTATTTTACAAAGTTTGTGGAGGCCATTCCCTTAACAATGACCACTGGATCTTGCATAGCATAGTTCATAATGGAGCATATCATAAGTCATTTCGGGATACCATCCAAAATAGTTTTGGATAATGGAACTTCTTTTAAGAACAAAACTATGTGAGATTTAACATCTAAGTACCGCATCAAATACAATTTTGCAACTCCATATTATCTATAGGCAAATGGGCAAGCTAAGGCCTCAAACAAGATTGTGGTAGCCATCTTGAAAAAGACAGTGCAAGAACACCACAAGGATTGGCATATACAGCTGCCCCTTGCATTATGGGCTTATAGGACTAGCATTCGGACTCCCACTAGGGCAACTCTGTTTTCACTAGTATATGGCATCGAGGCCATTATACCATTAGAGTTGGAAATTCCAATGTTGTGCATCGCATTGAAAGAGTTCATCGATGACGACACCGTGAATCAATCTCGACTAGATCAATTGATGCTACTGGATGAACATCACGTGAATTCCCTAGAGCATCTTCGTGTCTATCAAGAGCAATTAAAATGAGCTTACAATATCAAAGTCCACCAGAGATACTTTGAAGTTGGGGATATTATGCTAAAAGAAAACCAATAGAACTCAAATTTACCGCCTAATATGCAAGATAAATTTGTGGAAAATTGGCTAAGACCCTATATCATATCTAAAAACATTGGTCTAGGTACCTATCACCTGACATCTCTAGGGGATGTTGAAGAGCCTGAACCTCTCAACATCATCCATATTAAGGTGTTTTATGCTTAGAGAGTGTAGCAGAAAAGGCTCCAAAGTCATCTGTAAGCCCTTTGGTCAGTCAAAAAAGCACCAAGGATTTCTAAAAATAGCTTGATCAACCCAAAGGATTCGAGGGTTGCTTAAAGACACTCGGTCATCCCAAAAAGGCACCAAGTATTTCTAAAAAATTGCTTGGTCAATCCAAAGGGTTCGAGAGTTCCTATAGCTTATCGGTCATTCTAAAAGGCTCCAAGCTCTCTTGCTGAGAATTTGGTCAACTAAAAGGTTCCAAAGGCATCTGTAAGCCCTTTGGTCAATCCAAAAAGCTCCAAAGGCATATATACTCATCATTTGGTCAAATATGAAAGCTCAAAAATTCATAAAAATTTGAAAATATATAAAATTCCAAAAAAAAATTGGTAAAGCATAAAATCTAAAAACATTTTCTTTTGTAGTTTGCATTTTCATAAATGCATTCACCTCATAATATTGCATTTAGGCATTTTTCATTTGTTGCATTCTATAGTAGAGTGTAATGTGTCTATAAAAATATTACAAATGGTCGCACGTTTGTGTTTCAATCATGCACCCTTACATTTATCATAATTCATTGCATTCATACACGATACTTATTGCGGAGAAATATGTATGTATATTAAGTTTTCCAGTCACTCAAACATACCTAATGGGTTCTTCAGATATTGTAGAAAGATTAATTTTCTTTTATAGACGAGGTCATTAGTTGGGATAGTGCTTCAACATATCAGGATCCCGTCACTAAGCAAAAAACATAAAATCCTGCTAAGACAAGAGATGATGAAACCTACGAAAGCAGTCTTAGGTATCTAAAGAGATGGGTTTCACGACCTTATTATCTTGAAAATAGTTCAATCTAGAGTGGTGAACTTTGGCAAAAGGACAAGAATTTCCCCTATATATCCCAAAGTTACAAATTTTAAATCCCAAGTTACAAAGTGCAAATTTCAAAGTACAAAGTTCAAATCAAATGTAAAGTGACATAGTGAATCAAAAGCACTATAAAAATCCATTGCTTAAATAAAATGGTAACACATGGACTAACAATGATTTTTATCACTACATATGAGCAAGTTAGAAGGGTGAGAACTTGAATCCCTGGATTGTCCACCTTTTAAAAGCCATAGAGTGATCCCCGATCACAGTAATGGGTTGGAAGAGTCTCGCCTGCAATCGAAGGGGTAGTTCTATTGGATGATCCCCAAATGTAGCAATGGATTGAAAGATTCCCATATGCATTTGGATGGGTAGCCCTGATAAATTTGCAATATGAGCTAGCTCTAGGTGCATAGGTTTATCTAGTTGTATAAGTCTAATCAAAGTTGAAACAAGGATGGTACGATTGTATGAGGAACCCTATCTCACATATGGGTTGAAAGAGTCCCGATTGACATACGAGGTATGCTTATGGTCTATCTGAAAATACTCACATGCACACATAGGGATAATGAATATTTGGGTCTATCATGGAAAAATCCTTGTCCAATAAAAGCCTTGTACAATTAGTATGTGATTTTTGGAGAAGTCTCCTAGGGTGTTTGAGTCGCATGGAAAACCTCAAAAAGTTCTCTAATAGCAACAAAATACCAAATATCATTAGACATAAAAAATATGAGTCATTCATTTATCATAATGTATTTTACAAAGCACAATCAAACATATAGGATAGATATCGTATGAATATCAAAAATGATGTTTAGATAACCACTGACTATATAGTGTAGCAAAAAAAAATATACAAAATGACATACTCATTCATTAGCATTATACCAATCCATTTTACTGCATTTCATATATGGGTGATTAATTGATTAAGTTCTTGTAATAAGAATTATCAATTATTTTGCATGATTGTTATACATTCTTTGGTGTCGTATTTTCAAATTGATATACATATATTACATTAATTCCTTATGTTTTAAGTGATTAAAGCATACAGGTTCATTCCCATTAGATTACGATTATGTACTTAATGCATTACCATACATTGCATAGCATACAATAACGTCATAAAAATAAATGCATGCCCACAAAGCAAAAACAAATATGCGTTAAAAATAAACAGTGCATCCATATGCATACATCATAAAAGGCATATCTAATCATCTATATTACTACATCTCATCAACATCATCATAAATAAGATAGCTATCTAGTGCATGTCATACATACATTACATCATATAAACATAGCATCAACATAAGCATTGCATTCATATGCATCAAATAAATATAAAATCAAAAATAAATATTGGTACACATAATGAGCCATAAATGATCAAGTCGTATATATATGTGTCCAAAAGAGTACATAGGGAGTGTATCAAAATATCCACAGGCTAAAAATTGTGTAGGTCCTCGACATTACACCCAAAATAAATATGGCATATCAAAAATGTAGTTTACATCTAGTAGAGCCCAGATCTAGTTTTTCCCCCTATACCAAAGCTCTTGTCACCTCCCTCAACACTGTGCTCTAGAGCCTGCTCTCCTATCTGCTCTAGCACCCATGGTGGGTCCTAATGTGAATCCTACTTGCCTCCAAATCCTAAGGCACCCTAAACATGAGAAACTCGTAACTGTAGCATGCTAGTCCTCTAACCGATGGCCCCTAAAGTCTGCCCAACATCTCTAGTCTTGGCACGTGAGGTTGCACCATGTGTACTAGAGGACCTATGCATCCTCTTAGTCTCGTGAGTCCTATAAATTGAGCTCACCATAGACTATCTCAAGGTCCTAGACCTGGTTGGATGAGACTCTGAAGTGAAAGGATCCTTAAGAACCTATAGCCCATGCATCTCAATATAGCTGACTAGGTGATCAATGTGAGCAATTCGAGATGCATGCATCTCATTGGTCCTCATAACCATGATTCATAGTCACTCTACCTCAAACATCAGATCCTGAACACCTACTGGAGCTATTGTTGGTGTTATTAGAGACCCATAGTAACCTAAGGAGGTTGTATATCCCCCCTCGATACCTAGAGGAGATCCCTCTCCACCTCTACTATAGTCCACTGTGCCTGTGCTAACTCCAGGGTAGTCTGTAGTCTCTAAACCTGGGCCTCTACATCTATGGTCCATGTAGTAAGATCATGTATCTGATCCTACACATCAGTTAGGCGCAAATCCCTATCAAATACCTTCACCTCCAAAGTAGCGATAATAGTATCTCACTTCAACTACTATGTATGGAATCATCTAAGCTAACTCTGCAAGTCAGCCACCTAAGCTAAGAGTAGAACCTCTGTGCTATCAGGAGGGACCTCACCCTCCTTTGGAGCCTCGTCATCTGGGTCAATCTCGAGAGCCTCCTTGGTGGTGGCCTCTATGCCCTAGCCACCCTCTGTCCACTGGCGCACCCTATGCCCGTCGGGATCCACCTCTGTATTTGCTTGATTTGGCTCTCGGTCCAAAGGCCCTGTGTCATACTATATGAACATGGACCACCATTCATCATACTCTAGAGTGGTCCTATTAGTATCAAATCTAATCTCCTAGTAGTCATCAGTAGCATCTCCCAGAGGCTCAAGAATGATCCACTATAGATCATGCTCCATGACCAAGCGTTTGTATCTGAGTGGGATATCTAAAATATCTTGTATGATCCCAAACTACTATAGGACCTGAGAGTAGAACTGGTACTCTCGAATCTTATCCTTACAGCCAATAAACCATCTATCACGGTGTGCCTATCTCATCCACTGGCCCTCCTATGGCCATGTTGGGCAATCCATATAGGACTGCCACTGAACATCATTCCATCCAAGTGCCACGAACTGAGTGATATAATGTTGGACGTTACCAGCATTGATTTGACTGTGGGTACCATCTGCCTCATGAGGCCAATAGGTGACATAACACTGACGATCATTAGTAATAAAAGTGATGCATAGTGGAATATCTATAGGACATTCGATCTGAATGTGTTGCCAACCCTAGATCTACAACATAAGACTCCAGTTGATGCCCTTACAACTACACTCAGTAATATGATACAACTCCCTATAGAGCTGACATAGCAGGGTGCTCCCCCATGATAGAAGTAAGGGATCCTCTGTAGAACTCTAAAGAACCCTCCAAGCAGTGGACAAGAGGTTCCAAGGAATCCTTCAACCCGAGGAGTTTGGAAGGACAATATGTACTATAAGGTGCATGAAGAGGGCTTATCATACAGAGAATACATCCTTGTGATACGTCGTCGATGTGCACCCCTCCATGGTCAATCCTATCCTGAGCATCCTCGCTCTGGTCATTGAAGATAGCATCAAAAATAGCCTCCTCTACCCCATAGGTAGAAGAGACGATGGCCTTGTCATCAATAGATATCTTGAAGATCCTATAGACATCCTCAAGAGTAACAGTCATTTCACCTGTAGGCAGGTGAAATGTGTTGGTCTGCGCATTTCAACATCAGGCCAATGCAGTCAGGTAGGATTGATCTACCCTTATAGTGGGCATATCCATGACATAGCCAAACCTGACAGTTCAGAACCAATATCGGTCATCATCAAACAAAGCCTCGTGGAGAGTCTTCAGAATGTTAGGCTCCCGGTCTCTAGAAGTCAATCTCTGAAATAAAAAGCATAATGTAAAACAAAATTTGGCTAAATAGAGCTAAAAGCAATGCTAAAAATGACAAAAACATATATATATATATATATATATATATATATATATATATATATATATATATAAACTACAATCGAAACCTATAGTTCCTAATTTGCCAATTGGGAACCGCAGTTGAAACCTGTGGTCCCCAATTTGCTAATTGGGAACTGCAACTACTAGTTGTGGTTTAGAAGAGGCACCCATTTCGGGTACCCTCCTAGTCCACTAAGTCACAAAATTAAAATCCTAAGCTAACCTAGACTAGTGGGGTTCATTACAAGCAGTTTAGTGAGGTTCATTATCCGCATTACTTAATGTGGTTCATTTTACTGGTATTGAGTGCAAGGTCTCGGTTTCGAGTTACATTTCCCACACCTTGGCCTCGGCTAGTAGATGGTCGATCAGGATTCACCATCGAGGTAGACGAGTGTAATTACGATAGAGTGTGGTAGCATTTTGGATTAGAGAAGGTTCTCTCTCTCAAAGCTCTCAAATTGCTAGTGCTTGCAAGAAAATAATAAAAAATTTCAAATGGGAATTCAATTTATAGGTTCTCTTAGTCTCGACAAATCATAGCTGACACTTGCAGTTCCAGAACTAGGGTTTTCTGCCCGCAATTTTGACTTGTCGTTCCCAAAATTTGAAAAATTAAACCGTAGACCATACCTACGGTCATGATGCAGGAGCCTATCTTTAGAGGGTTTTTTGTTAAAGGAGTTTTAAAGTATTAATTACTCAAAATGGAATTATTTGATGCAAAAATATAATTTGCTGAAAATGGTAATTACTAAAAAAGGTAAATTTTTATGAAAAAACAATTTGGCGAAAATAGTAATTACTTAAAAAGGTATTTTTTGGTGAAAAAATAAATTTGCCAAAAATAGTAATTTTTTTTTTATTTTTAGGGTTTTAAGCTTTAGGGTTTTCTTTTAGGGCTTCAAGTTTTAGGGTTTCTTTGGGGATATATATTACCTTGGTATTGCATTGAAAAATGGGAAGTGAATCCAAAAATGAAAAAATAAATTATTTATTGGTTTATTTCCATGTACTGTAGTTCTTATATGAATGGAGGGTTTTACTCATTATTTCAATTTATTGCAATTTTTATGTAAATTAAGGGTTTTACATATTATTTTAATTTACCGTAGTTTTTATGTAATGGGAGGCATTTTGTTTTGACCTCTTGCAGTTGGATTTACATCATTTTGTATAAGAGCAAGTTGGATCTTGTTGGGAGGAGAAAAGAGGAGAATAAAAGAGAAAAGGAGAGGAGAGCAAAGAGGCTTCAAAAAAAAAAATTGGCATTCTGTGCAGTGCTTGTAGAATGTTTGTAAAACCTTGGAGATAGAAATTGACACTTTGTGTAAGTGCTTGCAAGAGGTTTTTTTTATGTAAAAGCCTCAGAGAAAGAGATTGGAACTTTGTATAGTGCTTGCAGAAGGTTTGTAAAACCTTGGAGAAAGAAATTGGCACTCTGTGTAAGTTCTTGTAGGAGGTTTTTTTATATAAAACCTTAGAAGGAGGAATTGACACTTTGTGTAGTGCTTGCAGAAGGTTTGTAAAACCTTAAAGAAATAAATTGGCACTGTGTAGTGCTTGCAGGAGGTTTTGTTTTTTTCATTAAAAACCTCATAGGGAAGAATTAGACTTTGTGTAGTGCTTGCAGGAGGTTTGCTATTTAAAACCTTGAAGGAATAAATTGGCACTATGTGTAGTGCTTGCAAGAAGTTTGAGATATAAAACCTCAAAAGGAGATTGGTACTTTGAGGAGTACTTGCAGATGTGTGGCACTCTATTAAGAGTGATTACGAGTTTGATCGAAGGAACTCGTAGGAGCAGAGTTATTTTCAGCCAAAGGAGAATGATGTAGGAGCCTATCTTTAGAGGGTTTTTTTTAAAGAAGTTTTAAAGTAATTTTTTTATTACTCAAAATAGAATTATTTGACACAAAAATATAATTTGTCGAAAATGGTAATTACTAAAAAAGGTATTTTTTTATGAAAAATAAATTATCGAAAATAGTAATTACTTAAAAAGGCATATTTTGGATCTGCTTGTTGTGGTGTAGTGGTAAATGCCCTGTGTGCTAGTAGAGGCTGACACAGGTTCCATTCCCCTGGTCTCCATCCTGCAAATATATGGTATAGTTAGGAATGTCCTATGTGCTAGTAGAGGCCGACAAGGCTCCATTCTTCCTATGCCCAACCTGTTGAAATTGGCACTCCAAAAGGGGTGTTTTCCACTATAAATTAGTTTTTACCCAGGTGTTGTAGGTGAGTTGGAGAGGAGAGGGCAATCCTCCAAGGGAGGTCCCAGGTTCAAATCTCCACCCTACCAAAAACCTGAATTGGGTATCCAAAATCCAATTGATAATGTTGGTGTAGGCAGGGTCAGGTGTGACTCCCGAGTGACTTTCCTTGGTCTCTTAGACCAAGGCGGCCCCGCAAGGGGTTTTCGCTTAAAAAAAAGGCATTTTTTGGTGAAAAAATCAATTTGCCAAAAATAGTAATTTTTTGAATTTTTAGGGTTTTAAGCTTTAGGATTTTCTTTTAGGGTTTATTTTAGGGATTCAAGCTTTAGGGTTTCTTTTGGGATATATATTCCTTTGGTATTGCATTGTAAAAGGGGAAGTGAATCCAAAAATAAAAAAATAAATTATTTATTAGTTTATTTCCATGTACTGTAGTTCTTATATGAATGGAGGGTTTTACTGGTTATTTCCATTTATGGCAGTTTTTATGTAAATTGAGGGTTTTATATATTATTTTGATTTACCATAGTTTTTATGTAATGGGAGGTATTTTTTTTGACCTCTTGCAGTTGGATTTACATCATTCTCCTAGTCTCTGTGAACCACAGCTGACACCTGCAGTTTTGGATCTAAGGTTTTCCACTCGCAGGTCTGACCCGCGGTTCCCAAAATTTGAAAAATTAAATCGTAGACCATACCCGTGATCCATAGCTCGCATTAACTACACTCAAAACTCACTTTGGGAAGGTCTAAAAGAGCAAATTAATGAATCCCATCGGATAAAAATTCAAAATCAATGATTAAAATTACAAATCTGGTGATGTTAAAAACACCAGGATCAATCAAATAAATGCAAAATTAAAACAAAAAAAAAAAAAAATAATTAGAAACCAAATCAATGATTTATCCTATACACTTGGCGGTTGCGGCGAGTTGCGATCCATGCAATCCAGCAAGATGAGTAAATCATCATAAGGACATTTGGGGTAAAATTGTCATTTCTTTTATGACATATTTTAGCAAATCATCGACAAATATGATTCAACATAGGTCTAATTCCATTTGTATTATTTTGATTCCTTAAGATGACTATTTTAGCCTAAATACTCCATGGGATAGAAATGTGCAGATACTGCTAAGAGTTGCAATTATAAGTTGAACTAGGCCTAGCCAAGGCATTAAAGGGCTCGAATCTAAATTTGTTCAAGATCATTCATTATGGTCAAGCGATTTTGTCGCTTCATACATTGTCATTACCCTCATCTCTGAGATTGTAGATCCCTTGATCTTGTCAAAATTATGTTTGTTCTTGCAAATCATTGTCAACATCTATCATAAGCTTGCCCCTTTGCTTGGGGAAAACAATAAATATGATAATTGGTTTGTAACTCTCATCCTTTAGATTTATGGGTCAGAAGATACCTATACTTGGCATTGATGTTATCTAAATGTCTGATGATGAGTGCAAACTTGTCAAAATGTATGCCTTTCATGAGTTGGAAGCAATGATTCTAATATGTGTGTCCTTTTGCTGGACTTGGGGCATCTAATGTTGATCCAACTAATGATCATCATAGAACTTAGGCATCATTTTAGGATGTATATTTTTGTCAGTGTTGTTTGATCTCACAACTCATCTCAAAAGGGGCATTTTTAGACACCTAAAACACATCATGTCGATGGCGAATACTCATATGGACATGCTACAAGACCATATGGAGGATCTTCTACAAAATCCAAGATAGAGTAGTGGTTCTAACCACTAAATTTAGACATTTTGGCATAATCAGTATGAACTGTAGCCCAGACTTGTAGTCTCTAGTCTAAATCACAGTTGACACCTGCGGTTTGTAGTCTAGACCACAACTGTGACCTGCGGTCTTAACTAAAGTTCAGTTAGGCCTTCCATCTGAGCCAATTTTTTTGGAATGGACAAAAGATCTAGAAAAAGGTAGTTGAAGGACAAAATATTCTAGAGGCTTCCATCCCAACTGTCCTAACCACCCTTCTTAGTATGGGCTTCTCCATGAAGCCACCCATAGCTCTAGAGGCATGCTATAAATACCCCCTCTAAAATGGAGAGAACAAGAAAGAGGAAGAAATATATGATTTGTATAGTGAAGCACTGGCAAATTATCAATTGAGTGTGAAGTGATCAAGAAAGCAGCGAAGCCCTATAGGATTGCATACTGAATTTGTGCATTCGAAGGCTACTTTGCTAGTCATCCAATGATCAGTTTACCATGGAAGCCCTAGGATCCTAAGAGGATCAAGAAATGTAAATTCAGGTAAATGAAGGCCCTTCACATTGAATTGACCACCAAATCATTCTGAGAACAACAAAGGTGACCCTTGAACATCAATTTGGACAAGGAGATCAAGCCCACTACCCTTGATTTTGAGGGTAAACCTATTAGAGGTCAAACTATGGCTATCAACCATGGTTCATAGTGTAGACGTCTCACCAAGGCTATGGTTTGCAATAGGTGATGAATCACCTTACTATTTTTATTTATGTTTGATTAAATAGGGTAGATTAATCTTTTCTTAGGTTTAATTGTAGTTTAGAAGAATTCTGACCGTAGGAATTAGCTTAGAATAGATAGTTTATGCTTTGCATTAATTAGGAAATTTGTGGATCTTTTATGCACCTCTATGCTTCTATTTTGTTATCTGATCCATGCATTATTTGTCTAACGATATCCTTTATGCTATATTACAAATATTGATTCAATTAGCATAGTTTAAAGGTTTTCTTTATGTTTTCTTGATTATTAGTTTAAATGGCATTATCATGTATGTTTATTTAAATGACCTCATTATGAGAGGTTATCTATATTTTTTATCATGTGCTATTATTTCTGGATCATAGGAAGATAGGTACAAGAGGAGTCTATATCATAATCCTTCCACATCGCGAAGAAGGGGGTCAACTCCACACCAAGGTAGTTTACAACTAGTCAAAGGGAAATATTAATGCGCCTACCCTATTGAGGGCATCGACAATTGTATAAACTATATTATCATTCAAGCGAACCTAAGAGGGGCATTTTTTTAATAGATATTCATTCATAATCAATATAAGAAATATTATTTTGTTGAATTTGTGCAATGTGTCAAGATTTTTATGCTTTTATGATGACTATAGACTAATACAGTAGATAGGTGCATGCTTTTTGGTTATGTTACTTTCATCTCAAATCCTAGGCCTCTCATGGTGTTAGTAATCTCATCAAATCAAAGTAAAAACTTTTCAATATCTTCAAAATCTTACATTTTCAATTCCTCAAATATTTTTCTATGAGTTTGTAGTTTTTCCAACTTTACCTTTGAATCTCCTTCATAAGTATTCCATAACTTGGTCCACATTTCATTAGCTAAATTACATACCATGACATTTGAAAAATCTATTTCATGTAGCCCACTCAAAATATAATTCATTGCCCTTGCATTGATCTCAACCAATTTCCTGATAGTCTTATCTGCCTCAGAATCACCTTCAACCTTATACTCTTTTTCAAACCATCTGCCATACCTCATATCCTTATGATATCAAGTACTTCTTCATTCTCATGCTCTAGAAAGAATAATTGTTACCTACAAACAATGGAGCCTTATTTGTAGATAGTCCATTCTGTGAAACCATTTGTGTTCTTGTAGAATCTACCCTCAAGATGTTAGAATTTTTGAAGGAACCCGCTTTGATACCAATTAAATAACACAAACTTATACTGCGAGGGGGGGTGAAAAATATAACACCCACTTTTTACTTTCTTTCCATACCAATATCAATTAGTGTCCTTAATTGCAATAACCAAATATAGCAGTGTGCATTAATGACATAGATAGCAATAGTAAACAAGTGCACAAATCACCACACACATTTGTTACATTAGATTTAACATGGTTCCCCCAATGTGGGGTACTCCACAAGATAATCTCCTTATAATATTTTACATAGAAATAAGGATCCTTATCTCAATACAAATGATTACTTTGATCTACTCAAAGCTAGGCAATACACTGATCTGCTCAGGTAGGTAATACACTGATCTACTCAGCTAGGAAATCTTGATCTGCTCAAGTAGGTAATCCACTAATCTACTCAAAAGGAAATCCTTATCTTCTCATGTAGGCAATCCACTAATCTAATTTAGCAATCCCACCAAGAAATTGCCCAAATATACTTTAGAAAGATCACCAAGAACTTGCCCAAACTGTACTCAACAAGCTCACCAAGAACTTGCTCAAAATATTTTCAACAAGCTCACCAAGAACTTACTCAAATATGCTCAACAAGCTCACTAGGAACTTGCTCAAATCTGCTCAACAAGCTCACTAAGAACTTTCTCAAACAATGCTTAACAAGCTCACCAAGAACTTGCTCAAATCTGCTCAACAAGCTCACTAAGAACTTGCTAAAAATATTCTCAACAAGTTCACCAAGAACTTGCTCAAAACTGCTCAACAAGCTCACCAAGAACTTTCTCAAAATATTCTCAATAAAATCACAAAGAACATGCTCAAAAATGATCAACAAGCTCACCAAGAACTTGCTCAAAAACTATGCCAAATCTGTCCACAAATCTGTCCCAAAAGCCTTATCAAAGGCTCAATCAATCATACATAAAAACTGCCACAAATCTGTGCATAAATCTATTGACAAATCTATCCCAAAAGCCTTCTCAAAGGCTCAACCAATCATGGTCAAGTATCACTCAAATCTCATCCAAAAATCTATGAAGGCAAGGCTCAATGATGAATTCAACAATGAATGGCAATGCACTCTACAATGGATGACAATAATGATGATAGGAGGGAAAACTGAAGGGGTTTCTATTATTCATGAAATGAGTTACAATATATAGGCATAAGCCTATATGAAATGCATGACACTTGTCAAGTGAAACTGACAAGTGTCAAGGAAGGCATAGTGCACATTACATTAACTCTAACATTCCCCCTTAATGTGCACTATCCTAACTAAAGAAAAAAAAACAAGTCAACATTAGGTAACATTCTCCCTTAATGTTGACTTCTTGAAAACAACCTATCATCCTCCTTATTGTTGATTTGGTCTTAGGCTCGAGCTCTGTGCTCTTGCCTCTCCAACTATGAATAATGCTAGATTCACTGTGTATACATATCGGTCTGTTGCCTCAGGGTCAGCCACTTCAACGGGTCTGTTGCCACTGGGTCAGCCGTCTAAGTGCCTTAGGGTCATCATGGGTGCCTCAGGGTCAGCCACTTCTGGGTCTGTTGCCTCTGCAGGTCATCCTCAGAGGATGTTGCCTCTCATAGGTCACTGACTAGATTCACCATGAGTATGAAATCCCTCCTCATGGTGAACTCAATCTAGAAGGTGTCGGTCTCTGTCAAAAATGCACCTAATGAAAGGAAAAATGAGCCATATAAGAGTGTTGGTCTCTACCAAAAATGCACTCAATACAATAAAATGAGCCATAGATCCAAATAGGAGGAGAGAAGAAGAAAAGAAGAGAATCTTCTGAAGTGTCTTCATCTGTAGTCTTCAAGAGTAGATCCGAAAAAACCTCGGATAGAGTCTAGAGTGTCTATGTTTGTAGTCCCTAGTATTAGTGTCCTTATGGTGACCATGTCATCCCACCAAAATGCATGGGTAACCAACCACTGCATTCACCAAGTGTATAGAAAAGGTCACTAAGTACAAGGATCACATATAAAATTACCTTGGGAGTGTTTGGTACAACCGAGAGTGCACTCCAAGGTAGAAAAACTTTGAGGCTAAAAAAATCAATTGAAACAGCCTCAAAATTACAATATGACACCACCATTGTGTCCGTCATGGAAAAACGTTTCCAATGACTATAAATACCCCTATATTCCATTATCAAAGGGGCCTTCATCATAATGAAAAACAACATGCCTCTCCAAGACAGCAACTAAAACCTCGCACTATGGCGGCATCGCTCTCTGGCAGAAAAAAAAAGTCTCACAATTTTCCCTCGCAAGGGAATTACATAGGCCAAAATGATGTTGGCCATTTGCTTCATGGGTACCATAATTTTCCTCTCCATACATGTGGAAAATAAAGTTCCCCTACAATTAATAGTGGTCCACTGATAAAGTTTTAAAATAAAACTTAAAAAAAAACAACTTTTAAAAACTTTAAATAGTTGACCTTTTTAATCATATAGATAAAGTCGGTGGGCCCCATGCCCACAGACTTAAAAAAAACATGCTGAAGACTGCCCGTATACAACAGCGGCACCAGCGCCCGCACGGGCGGCAAAAAACATGGCCATCCCCAAAATAACATTCGCATATAGCTGGAACATACAGCTGGAACATCCGGCGCACGGTAGCTCTTTCCGTTGAAGTAGTGGACTTACTTTCCGTCCGCATAAACAGCATCGGTGATGGCGACGTGAACTGATTAAATGAGCCATCCGTAGTTCGATTCAAAAATCTACTCCACGATCTCCCGATATTCACTCCAATGCCTTCATAAGCCACAATGATGGGCCCAAACTGCACTTCTACTACGCTTGAAAGAATGGCCGTGAGCAGGGTGGAATTTGGAGAACTGTGCGCTCAACAATGTTGATCCACCAACAAAGGACAAGTGGCAAAAATCAAAGCAACTTAAATACACCAGTGGCCATGACCACCACGCAGGTATCATCCCTCGTTTCACTACTTTAGCGCTCTCAAATGGTAGCATCTCCTCTTGGAATTTCAATACCTGGAAATATGTGAGCACAATGACATCTTCATCTTCTACATCGCCAATTAATAAAATTCTTGCCACTTGTATACAATAAGATTAAAAAAATAGCATCAAATTCAAACTGTCCTCTCCCTTGCATTAATAGACCCGACCAGTAACAATATCACCACTGACAACGAAGTTACAAACTAGCCGCCAACAGTTAGAGATTATGTTGAAAAAGTTCAAGCAATTGAAGAAAGAATATCCTGATAGAATTCTCATTGCTTCAATAATGGAGGAGTATGATAAAGCTACTTGACAAGAGCTCATAGAACGAGTGGAAGAAACTGGAGTAGATGCGCTAGAAATTAACTTCTCTTGTCCTCATGGGATGCCTGAATGCAAAATGGGTGCGGTCATTGGTCAAGACTGTGGCTTAGTGGAGGAGTTTACTGTTGTTTCTCCATAATAATTACTGAACAAACTACCGCTATCTTGCCAAAGAACAAGATTTGCATGTGGTGTTTAATTCTTCTCAAGGTGAGGTGGAATCCTAGATTGACAGCACAGTTCTATATATAAAAAAAAAAACCTGTTGGTGATTCACCTTCTCTAGGCCACCCATTCCATTAGCAGTGATATTTATTTATAGCCGCAGTTTGAAGACCATTTTTTTGTGACAGGAGCATTTTCGTAGAGGTTCACACCAGTTTTTTTGAGATACAAAATAATTTTTTTTATACGTGCAAGCCAATGGTATTTGTGCAGTCCTGTCGAAGTCGTGGCCAAGAATAAACAACGGTTTCAACATACAGTGTCGCTGTATTTTTTTTGCGGAGATACAATGGACGGTCACTGATAAGCTCAATATTTTTCCATCCAATGATGTCTCCTTTGGCTGATCCATTAGAACCTAGATGGGCATACCGTGGAGTCACATATTATGACTTTACTTGAATCTAAAGATACAATTTTGGCAATGACAGCGCCCCATCCTTTGTCAAAGGCATTTTGCATGACGTTGTAATTTGTTTTGGGACTTCCTGAACCAATCATGAACGGGTTCGGCATCTCTAGCCCATTCACCTTCACGCTCAAATCTGACCGAAATCCATCTCCCGCTCTGATATTCAACAAAACTACTTTCCTTCCTATCGCACTTGCATGCAGCTGCAAGCTATGATTTGGTGAATCTGTCCATCGTGTGCATAGATTCTAACACAGTCAGAGGTGTTTGAATCAGTACTCCACATCGTAGCAGATGTTGTGGGCATAAATTCAAAAATTATTAGAGCCTGACGTGCAGAACCCAACATAGTCACAGCAGAAGTTGATGGATCTAGTATGGGAAGAATGAATCTAAAAAAAAAAATTGGGGGCAGCTATTAATTTTCAAGTTATCTGGTTTCTGATCCATTTTTAAAAAATGGAGAGCATACTCCCTAGGCTTGAAAAAAAATGGGGGAAAAGGATGAGGGAGAATTTCCCGAGGGAAATCCCCCCTCAGGCTCACAAGGCCAGAGAAATCCTGGAGCTCTGATTCCAAATGATAGGAGGGAAAACTGAAGGGGTTTCTATTATTCATGAAATGAGTTACAATATATAGGCATAAACCTATATGAAATGCATGACACTTTTCAAGTGAAACTGACAAGTGTTAAGGAAGGCATAGTGCACATTACATTAACTCTAACAAATGATCCATAATGATCTCAACTCAAATCAATCTCAAATCAACTCAAGCCAATATTAACTCAACTTAAATCTTATAGAAGCATAAAGAGAATTGTTAGAGACTCAATATGTTCTAATCTCAATTCTCAATCTCAACCCAAATCAGAATTATAGAATTGTTTGTTTCATAGGACCTAAACAATCACCTCACACAATCACTTGACTAGGCTCAATCAACTCAACTCAACCAATCACCATAAGGGACAACTATTTCTCAAAAAACCCTACTCCAAGCATGAATCAAACAACTCAAATGTTTCCAACAATGCTCAAGCACAAATATCACATAACAATGATACTCGTGTTCTTTTCTAACTCAAGTTATTTGCATAACCAATGGGCTTCAACAACTATGCTTATAAAACAAGGTTTAAACACAACTTTCAAACCAAAAAACCTTGAATCATTCAACCAAACACTTTCAAAAAGTAAACCACAATCAATCCTTTTCTCTCCAATGATATTTCAAAAATCAACCACCATAAACAAAGTCAATGGAGAATATTGCTCATACCTTTTGATGCCTTATTGGATGTCCACTAAATATGCCACACTAAAAAAACTTCTTTTTCAAATTTCAACAAGGTTTAGAGATCATTAATAATATCACAACAATAATATCCAAATAAAACCTTATCACTCCTACTCAATAAGATACAACATGTCCCCTCATGAAAGAATTAATCACCTTTAAAAAAAAATTAAACAACCTTCACTTTTGAAACCCTTTACAAAAATAGAAATATATCTTTACATACACCTTATTTCTCCTTCTAAGCAATTTAATCAAATAGCCCTCGAAATAAGATTTCCAACAATATATAATATGATATACTTTCAAAAGGAGAAACACCAAAAATCTCTCTTTTTCTAAACATGCATCACAACCCTTATTCCTCCTAGGGGAACTTTAGAAAAATAAAATATATTAAAATAATTATTAACTTGCCTCTATCCCTGATGGGATTCAATCTCATGAATTCTCCTTACTATGTGCTTTAACCATAGCCAACCTATCGTTGGGCCACACCTCCTTACATGTCCAAAGGGACACAAATGAAAACTTATATCATAAACTTCTACAACCTTTGAAAAACTTAACAGCGCTTCGAGCGCTTCAACAAAGCAAATAACCATAGTGGGACTCGATTGCAGGACCTCCTGCATAACACACATCACATGAAACACTAGGCCAAATATGCCTATGCATCTTATTAAACTCCGTGAATGATTTTTCAATAGACCAAAGTCACACTTCTTTCTCTTTTTGCAATTCGTTCCTCAATCGAAGGCATTCGAAAAATAAGCATTGGGGGTCATTAAGTCTAAGATTTTGTTGGAATATATATATATATGCCTTTCCTATTTATTTAGAAATTGGCACTATAAATTAATATAGCATTTCCTCCTTTATATAGTCGGCGCTAAAATTAATATATTTAATTTTAAAATTAAAATTTAAATTTTAAATAATTTAAAATTTAAACTAAATATTTAAAAATAAATATCTCCATCATCGTGGCACATTTTTCGATGAAACAAAAAGCCAATCTGCGTTTTAAGAAAATACCATTTCAAATATGCCATCTACAGTTTTAAATAAAACCTTTTATTTTACCTACCTTGGTTTTTCACAAAAACCCTATATATATCCATGCTCTCCAAAATATCATAAATGCTTATTTATGAAATGCTTTGGCCACCAAAACTCAATGTGATCCATGTGACATTAATGATCCATGTGACATCAATGACAACATAAAATAACTCAAATTGCCAACATTATACACCATTATAAAATATTTGTCTAGAAGTGTTTTCTACACAAAATTTACACCACTATATGCTTAGTCAAAAAACATTTGTTATTGCTAAGTCTGAACCATTAAGGTATTCGATGAGTAGACCTTACTTATCAGGCCGCATAGCTAAATGGGTTCTTGATCTAAGTGAGTTCGAACTCACCTTTATTGGACAAAAATCTATCAAAGGCCAAATTATAGTTGACCAACTTGCTGCTACACCTCTTGAATCTACTCATCCTATAACCATTGAATTTCCTGATGAGTGTCTTAACTTAGAAGAGGATATTTCTGAATATTGGTCCTTGTATTTTGATGGAGCTAGATGTATGAGTGATGTAGGTGCAATTATTATATTAATATCTCCATAAAAGTACCTTAATATTTTGTCTTTTAAAATTCAATTTGCTTGTACTAACAATACTATAGAATATGAGGCTCTAATCCTTGGATTACGACCAACTTTAGCCTTAAAAATTAAATTTTTATTAGTCTTCAGATATTCTCAGCTTGTGATAAATCAAATTAATGAAGTATATCAAACACGAGATGAGAATATTCATCCCTATAAATAATATGTTCTTAATATTATATCCTTATTTGAGAAAGTAACTTTAGAAGCCATCCCTCGCACTAGCAACCATGTTGTCGATGCCATGGTTGTTGCTACCTCTTTGTTAATTTTAGAGTTGGATGATGAATATGCTACAATCATTATTCATAAAATCAAAGAACCAGATTCATCTAAGTCTTGTCTAGAAACATTGGATGTATTTTTAATTAATGAGATAACTCCAGAGCCTTGGTACATATATGTCTTTAATTTTCTCAAAAAATGAACCTTCCAGGAAGGATTAGATAGAAACCAAAGTAGGCTATTACATAAGTGAGCTATTTGCTTTGTAATTATTGGCAATACCCTATATAAAAGATCTTTTGAGGGCATCCTTTTGAGATGTCTCAATTTAGAAGAGTCTAAGAAAGCATTAAGTGAAGCCCATGATGGATCTTGTGGAGGACATTTTAGTGGAAGCACCATTGCTAAAATATCCTACATATTGGATATTTTTGGACTTGTATGGAAAAATACACTAATGATTATGTGTGTCATTTTGATAAGTGTCAAAGACATGCAAATATTGTTCATGCTCGTACTCAGGAACTTCAAGCTATATCTTCTCCATGACCCTTTTCTAATGGGTTTTAGACATCATTGGTAAAATTAATCCTATCTTATGATGGTCATAAATTCATCATAACAACAACAGAGTATTTTAAAAAATGGATACAAGCCATGCCATTAGCTTCTTGCATAGGAGTCCAAGTATCCAAATTCATATTTAATAAAATTATTTGTAGATTTGGTATTCCATCAACTCTCATCTCTGATAATGAAACATTCTTAAGAACAAAGACATTAAATTTTTTTTTCAAAAATATAAAATTCAACATTGATGGTCTACTCCTTACTATCCACAAGGAAATAGCCAATCTGGAGATTCTAATAAAATATTAATCAAATTTCTAAAAATATTGATCAAATTTCTAAAAATATTGGTTAATAAATCTTGCCATGATTGGCACATACAATTATATCTTGCTTTGTGGGCCTATCGAACTAGTGTTTGTACTCCCATAGGAGTTTCTCCTTTTGTCTTGGTCTATGGTGCTGAAGTAGTTTTTTCATTTGAGTTGGAAGTTCCTTCTCTAGATATTTTACTTTAAGATGCTGAAGTAGGGTATGAATATCAAGCTGGAAGACTAATTCAGTTGGAGTTTCTATATGAGAAGCATATTCATGCTCTATAGCATCTTCGCTCTTATCAAGATAAACTCAAAAGATAATATGCCAATAAAATTCACAATCTATCTTTTGAAGTTAGTGATTTAGTACTTCAAGAAAATCAAAAAAATACTGAAAAAATCTTAAAGGTAAATTTCAACCTAATTGGCTTGGACCATTTGTCATCACTACCAAATTTGGATTAGGTGTGTATCTTTTGGATACTTTGGATGGAAAAGATCTCAAAGAGCCAATTAATGTTATGCATCTCAAAAGATATTATGCATAAAGCAACAGTTCCATATCTATATATAATTGTAAATAACTTCTTCATCAATTTGCAACTATCATCAAAACAACCAAAAAATAAAAAAACATGAAAAATTTCCAAGGATATTTCAAATTATTGTTAAGTTCTCATTCCTTGCATCAGTGTGTAATTTTTCCAAAAAATGAACGTTATATTTTATCTTATTTTAGATAAACTCAAAATTTATTTTGAACCACTCACTTAATTTACATCTTTACTAAATTTTGATTTCGTCACTTTGATTATAAATCTCTCCTATACCAAAAAGCACTACTACTTCACTAAATAAAATTTTAAGTTTTGGTAACTGGTCTTGCTAGTTGTTGAACCAAGAACACACTTTCATAACTTAAAATGATTTGTTGTAAATTTTAAAATGATACTACATAGTAGTCTTAGTTTCCTTAAGTGAAAATTTTTCCTTGCTATCCTATTATGTGCATGGTCTAGAATACTAAGAATTGGCAAAAGGACAAGCTCCCCCCTACCCAAATAAATCTTCTCCTTGTCTAATCTGAGAAAGCATTCCAAAAAAGAAAAAAGAAAGAAAAATAAAAGGCAAAAGAAAAATAAGAAAAGAAAAATAAAGAAAATAAAAAGTAGTCCTACTACAAAAGCAATAAAATCCTCTTGTTAAAAAATGGACAAGAATACCTACTTCAAAAATAAAAATAAAATAAGGGGGTAATGAGCTTGAATCCCTGGAATTCCTTAGTTATTCAAACATCATGGTGTGATCCTCATTACTGGTTTGGTGGCATCAAGCTAGCTTGGAAATGATGGTATCCTTATGCATGGTGACTTGTCTATCAAATTAGCAACCTTATTTTGTACAGACTAATGTCCGCTTGTGGATTAGCTAGCTTTTGGTGACTTGACTTACATGGTAGTTTAGTACAGTTGCATTCACAAAATCATGGTCAATGAATTTTTCACTTGCACACACATTGGTTCATAAATGTTGGCTTGTATCATTACCTCACTCAAAATTGGTAAATTAACCTCACAAAGCACACACAATTGATCCTTGAGAGATTTTTTATCGTTATGACAATCAATATGGATAATAAACTCACACAGCACACACTAGTTCTCGATAAATTTGACTTTGTCCTTGAAATAATATAAATATTTCTTTAATTTTGCTTTAAAAAAAATTAGTTTATAATTATTTGCATTCATCCATATCACTTTAGCAATCACATATATCTATTATTATCTTCAAAATATTTAAAACATGTGACACAATGATTTATTACAAATAAAACCTTGCATTTCAAAATCACACATAATCATTTTATCATGCATTGCATTTTGACTTCGCGATGATGGTATAATTCCTAAGTAATTATTTTCTACAACTTCACACTTAGGAATTTTATGCCTAGCACAAGTCATCCTTCCCAATTTTTCATGCTTAATCATTTTATTTTCTCACAAATTTATCAACATAATTCTCAAAATCAAAATTTTCTCAAAAACAAAATCAACATTTTCTTTTATCATCATAAATCCTCAAGATTATTCTTGAGCCCACAACCCTTTTTATTAGCAATACAAAATCCCTCGCAATTGGATCCACTTCGTGACCTATGAAGAACACAAGCTTATACTGAGAGGGGGGGGTGAACAGAATAAGACCTCTTTTTACTTTTTCCTTTATACTTCAAAATAGTAAAGCAATATACCCAAAGCAATATCAAAGCAATGCACAATATCATCCACAAAGTGACACCAATTTTAACGTGGTTCACCAAAAATGGTTGGGCTACATCCACAAAACTTTTCTCTAAAAGTTATCTCAAAGTTCTTTGGGAATCCTTCCCAATTACAATGTTTATGAGCCTCGGCCCAAAGGAGATACCTTCCCCCGATCTGAATTTATGAGCCTCTACTCAAAGGAGATACCTTCCCCCAATCTGAATTTATGAGCCTCTGCTCAAATGAGATACCTTCCCCTCTGCTTTGGAAATGATCCCTCAAAAGATCAACTGCCTCTACCTCTTGCCAGCACGTGGAACTCCTTTCCATCGAAGACCTCTTGTCCTCAATGCTTAGCCTAAGAGACCTCTGCCTTCTATGATCATGTCCACAACAGCTCAACAACCTGTACCAAACACCGTCAGCCGGTCTAGTACAAGTCTTCCTCTGTCTTTCAGATCTGTCCAACTCTTGAACAAATCAATCCTATGGACACAAGCCTTTTCAAAGACTTGCTAAATCTATCCTCAGGTTCTTCTCAAAGAACCAATGCTCCTCTGTCCTCAAGTTCTCTGATATAACTCTCAAAAACCAGCTCACAAGTCCTCTGCTAGGACCTGTCCAAATCTGCTCACAAGTCCCCACTAGAACCTGTCCAAAAATGCTCACAAGTCCCCATCGAAACCTGTCCAAAACCTTAGCAAGCTCACCAAGAAAAACTTGCTTAGCATGAACCCACAAAGAGAATTGTTAGAGACCCAATGTGATTCATCAAAATCATAGAAGCATAAAGAGAATTTTTAGAGACTCAAAATGTTCTATACTTAACTCCCAATACAATCTCAACTAAATCTCAATCTCAAAAGAAAAAGATAGATGTAGTATGCTTTTCTCAAGAACATGAAACACAACCCAAAAATTGCCAACCATGCAATATCTCATATAACAATAATACTCATGTTATTTCCACAACCAATATCTTTTCTCAACCAATTAGGGCTTTAACAAAAATGCTTATAGACAAGGTTTAACCAACATCATTCAACTCAAAATTAACCTTGAAGCATTCAACCAATCATCATAAGAAAAGGAAACAAGTAGAAATCATTTTCCCTCCAAAGATATATGAACAAAAAGCCACCAACACAATATCACCAAATGCAAAGAATAACTTGCTCAAATCAACTCAATGGAGTAAGCCCAATATCATGAATCAAGTAAAGCAATAACTTGATCAAACAACCTCTATGGAAGCAACTCAACCATCAAACTCAAAACAGCCAACCAAGGGTTCCACCAACTCAATGCAAGTAGCTAGACTCACAAATATAAACCCTAGTGCACAAAAATTCCACTATCTCAAACCAAAAATTATGCATTCACCAAAAACTCTCATCAAGGATAACAATGCATAAGTAGTCTTCAACAAACCAAAAAATAGGATTTACACCTAGCCAAAGGATACCTAGTAGAATACCTTTTCACTCCAACATTATTTTAGAAAACATACACAAATCATACTCATAAGAAGAATGTGTCCATACCTTATTGGAGTAGAAGATAATTGAACCTTCAAACTTGGCCAACCTTAGTTCACCATCCTTTGGAGAAAATGAATAACACCACCACAAATGCTAAAGCGCTTTCATTGATGCTATCCTCGTGCATCACGACCAAGACGAAATTGCCCACAACATGGGTCAAATTTGGCACCTCTGCCCAACGCTTCTTCACTCAACACACCACCACCATTGGAGCACAAGTGCCCAATGAAAAATATAATGTAATCCTATGTGTTGTCTTCCTTCAATTGCCAAGGATTTGAAAACGTAAACGTTTTCCTCAAGCCACCACCATCATCATCAGCGTTGTCCAAAAACATAACTCCCAAAAAACATAGTTCACAGTCTTATCAAATGTCAGAGAAAAACAATCTGTCGGACATAAAGCGCAAGAAAATCTTGGGCAATTCAATATGGATGGACAAAGAAATACAGTGAAAAACATCTCTTTTACGGAGGGCACAGCTACAAAATTACATCGATCGAAGGTACATTACTTTAGAAAATCATCCCCACTTATATAGCCATTTCTCCTTAAATGTTTGACGTTGGTGCTCCTCCAATGATGGCAACATGTCGGCGAATGAATTCTTTATGTGCATCGCTTAAGGGTTAAAAGACCCTTTAATAATAATTAAAATAATAATTATTATTATTTTATTAATAATAAATTAAACTTAGACCTTTGTCAAAGGTTTGAGTTAATTTAATTATTAATAATAAACATGGACCTTCAAGGTTTCTCAAGAAGTAAAAACCTTTGCATTAAGTTAAGCTTGGTTTTAATAAAAACCCTTAATGATTCCAAATGGTTTTAAGAAAAACCTTTAACCTTGTCACCATGGTTTTAATAAAAAACCCTTTAACATTATGAAGCTTTTCAATATATTTTTGACATCACACTCTTTTTGATATCAACACAAAAAATGCCTTTTGACATTAATGACAACTTATACACTTGAGCAAATGCAATGTACCCAAAGTACCCAAAATTGCCAACAATCTCCCCCTTTGTCATTGATGGCAAACCTTTACTGAAAACACTTCTCAAGAGCCAAAACTGAAACCAACTGTGCTAAAAACTGACCAACTATGCCCACAATTGAGAATCTTCCTTTGAAGTTTTGCTCCCCCTGACTTGAAGCTTTCCTCTTCACTTTGAAGCTCTCCCCCTTACTCATATCTCTCCCCATTTGTCATCAATGGAAAAGGGCCACCTTTGGGGCTCGGGACTAAGAATGAGCCTCTTAGCTTAGTCCCTCCCCCACCTCCTGATGAGGTGATTAATTCTAGGGTGGGAGTAAAACTCCCATTAGGCACTAATCATCATCAATGTCTATAACTTCCTTGTCGGGCCTTCTCTTGAACTCTTTGTCCATATTCCTATTCTTGTCACTATTCTTGTTCTTGTTTTCATTCTTGTTCTTATCATTGCCTTGATCCTTGGACCTGTTCATACCATTGTTCTTGTTCTTGTATTCTAGAATTTCAGCTCTACACTGTCTGATTGTGTGACCTTCATTGTTGCACTTGAAACACTTGACGATGTTTTTTCTCTAAGGTAAACCTGATCTTTGAACCCACCAGTTCTGACCAAACTTGTTTTGACCAAATTTGTTCTGGCCAAACCTGTTATGACCAAACCTGTTCTGGCCAAACCTGTTCTGACCAAACCTGTTCTGACCAAACCTATTCCTGTTATTTGCCTTGCAATAAACTGCCTTGTGCCCAAATTGTTGACAAGAGTAGCAATATCGTTGAAAGTAACTAGCACTTCTAAAACTGTCATTTACCTCCTTCACTTGAGCCATGCAATGTGAAGCCATGTGACCAAACCTATGACAAGAAAAACATCTGCCTTGAAACTTTCCTTTATTTGACCTCTTGGGTCCTGAAAACTTCTTCTTCTCATTCTAAATTCTATTTTCCATTTCTGTGCATCTATCATTCAAGGACTCATGATCTGAAATACTTTCCTCATCAGAACTCTCTTCCTTTTGGAGTATCTTACTAGACTCTCCAACTTGTTCCTTGTGTTGCTTAACAAAACCAAGGCCTATTTTATCTATTGTCTTTCTTTGACCTTTGATGAGTGACTTAACCTTTTTAGAGCTATCTTGAAACTTGTAAAGCTTATCCTTGTACTCTTTAGTTTCCTCTTTCAAAGAATCCATTTTCTGTTCTAACTCACTATACTCAAGAACCTTAGACTCTAACTCATCCTTGAGTTCTTGTGTCTTAGCTATAGAGAAATCAAGATTTTCTATAAGATCATCTCTCTCCATATAACATTCATATAACTTATCCTTGAGTCTAGCATTCTTCTTTCTTTCCTTTTTCAAAGCACTAAGAGAATTAATAAGTTCACTTTCAAGATCCTTTATTTGTTTGCTTTCTGAAACATCAAAGCCTTTTTTAGATTTCTTATCACTAGAGGTGCTACCTTTTTCAAAAACCATACAAGCATCTTCCTTATAGTTTTCTGAAGCATCCTCATACATACTAGAAACCAAATCATTATTTGTGCAATCATCCTCAAGGTGACCAGAATTTCCACATCTAATACATTTCATGATAATGAATCTATGTTTCGGTTCTTCCTCTTTTTTTGATATGAACAATATCTCATTTTCATTATCACTTGAAGAACTTTCACTATCACTACTAGAACACTTAATTGCTTTGTCTAGGTAGAAACTCTTCTTGTTCTTGTGAGAATACCTCTTTCCTTGATTGTTGTGCTCATCTTTGTTTTTCCTATGATGCTTGTGCTTTTCGAATCCTTGCTCTTAGAATCCTGTTTATCTTCATCACTTTCATTCTTGGGAACAATACAATCAGTAGCATAATGACCAAACTTTCCACAATTGAAACATCTTATATTTTTCATACTTTTGTGCTTTCTAGAGAACTTGAATTTCTTGCTATAATATGCCTCTTCATCACTAGAAGACTCATCACTATCTTGAAGTTGTTTACCCTTGGAATTCTTGGTAGCCTTGAAAGTCGCCTCTTTCTTGACATCAACCTTCACTTGAGTTCTCAACTCAAATGCTGCAAGTATACTATGGAGCTCACCTTTTTCAACTTATCCAAATCTTTAGCTTCCTCAATAGCAAAAATATTTTCACTAAATCTATTAGTAAGAGATATTAAAATCTTATCACAAACATCATTTTCAGCAAGCTCAAGACCTAAGTCTTTCATGGAGTTAACAACCTCATCCATATGAAGCATGTAGTCACTAATATTTTCATCATCATTCATCTGGAGTTGTTTAAACATACCTTTGAAGTGTCTCAACTTGGCCTTTATAACATTTGTATCACCTGTATGAACCACCTTCAACTGCTTCCACATTTCAATAGTTGTCTTACAGTGAATCACTTTGGTGAGATCTACTTTCTGTAAGCCTTTCAGGATTGCATTCATTGCTTTTGAATTGTTGTGATGTAGGAGCCTTTCTTATTTAGTATTAGGACCATGTTCAGGAATAGTGTACTCATCTTCAATCACTTCCCAAACCTCATTCCCAAGTGCCATTAGATGAACCTTCATCCTTGCACTCCAAAGACCAAAATTTGACCCATCAAGAATAGGTGCTGCATTGCCACTTGAATGATCCATTGTGTTCTTTACTAGATTTTCCTTCAAGATGTTAAACTTTTCGAAGGCACCCGCTCTGATACCAATTGAAGAACACAAGCTTATACTAAGAGGGGGGGTGAACAGTATAATACCTCTTTTTACTTTTTCCTTTATACTTCAAAATAGTACAACAATATACCCAAAGCAATATCAAAGCAATACACAATATCATCCACAAAGTGACACCAATTTTAACGTGGTTCACCCAGAATGGCTGGGCTACGTCCACAAAACTTTTCTCTAAAAGTTATCTCAAAGCTCTTTGGGAATCCTTCCCAATTACAATGTTTATGAGCCTCGGACCAAAGGAGATACCTTCCCCTAATATGAATTTATGAGCCTTTGCTCAAAGGAGATACCTTCCCCCAATCTAAATTTATGAGCCTTTGCTCAAAGGAGATACCTTCTCCTCTGCTCTGGAAATGATCCCTCAGAAGATCAACTACTTCTACCTTTTGCCAGCACCTCGAACTCCTTTCCATCAAAGACCTCCTGTCCTCAATGCTTAGCCTAAGAGACCTCTGCCTTCTATGATCACATCCATAGTAGCTCAGCAACCTGTACCAAACACAGTCAGTCGATCTAGTACAAGTCTTCCTCTGTCTATCAGATTTGTCCAACTCTTGAAAAAATCAATCCTCTACACACAAGCCTTCTCAAAGACTTGCCAAATCTGTCCTCAGGTTCTTCTCAAAGAACCAATGCTCCTCTATCCTCAAGTTCTCTGATATAACTCTCAAAAACCAGCTCACAAGTCCTCTGCTAGGACCTGTCCAAATCTTCTCACAACGTCCCCATCGTAACCTATCCAAAACTGCTCACAAGTCCCCATCGAAACCTGTCCAAAACCTCAGCAAGCTCACCAAGAAAAACTTGCTTAGCATGAACCCACAAATATAATTGTTAGAGACCCAATGTGATTCATCAACCTCATAGAAGCATAAAGAGAATAGTTAGAGACTCAAAATGTTCTATACTTAACTCCCAATACAATCTCAACTAAATCTCAATCTCAAAAGAAAAATATAGATGTAGTATGCTTTTCTCAAGAACATGAAACACAACCCAACAATTGCCAACCATGCAATATCTCATATAACAATGATACTCATGTTATTTCCACAACCAATATCTTTTCTCAACCAATTAGGGCTTTAACAACAATGCTTATAGACAAGGTTTAACCAACATCATTCAACTCAACATTAACCTTGAAGCATTCAACCAATCATCATAAGAAAAGGAAACAAGTAGAAATCCTTTTTGCCTCCAAAGATATTTGGACAAAACAGCCACCAACACAATATCACCAAATGCAAAGAATAACTTGCTCAAATCAACTCAATGGAGTTAGCCCAATATCATGAATCAAGTAAAGCAATAACTTGATCAAACAACCTCTATGGAAGCAACTCAACCATAAAACTCAAAACAGCCAACCAAGGGTTCCACCAACTCAATGCAAGTAGCTAGACTCACAAATATAAACCCTAGTGCACAAAGCTTCCACTATCTCAAACCAGAAATTATGCATTCACCAAAAACTCTCATCAAGGATAACAATGCATAAGTAGTCTTCAACAAACCAAAAAATAGGATTTACACCTAGCCAAAGGATACCTAGTAGAATACCTTTTCACTCCAACCTTATTTCAGAAAACATACACCAATCATACTCATAAGAAGAATGTGCCCATACCTTATTGGAGTAGAAGATAATTGAACCTTCAAGCTTGGCCAACCTTAGTTCTCCATCCTTTGGAGAAAATGAATAACACCACCACAAATGCTAAAGCGCTTTCATTGCTGCTATCCTTGTGCATCACGACCAAGACGAAATTGCCCACAACATGGGTCAAACTTGGCACCTCTGCCCAATGCTTCTTCACTCAACACACCACCACCATTGGAGCACAAGTGCCCAATGAAAAATATAATGTAACCCTATGTGTTGTCTTCCTTCAATCACCAAGGATTTGAAAACGTAAATGTTTTCCTCAAGCCACCACCATCATCATCAGCGCTATCCAAAAATGTAACTCCCAGAAAACATAGTTCGTAGTCTTATCAAATGTCAGAGAAACGCAATTTGTCGGACGTCAAGTGCAAGAAAATCTTGGGCAATTCAATATGGATGGACAACGAAATACAATGAAAAACATCGCTTTTACGGAGGACACAGAGCTACGAAATTGCATCAATCGAAGGTAAATTACTTTAGAAAATCATCCCCACTTATATAGCCATTTCTCCTTAAATGTTTGACGTCGGTGCTCCTCCAACAATGGCAACACGTCAGCGAATGAATTCTTTATGTGTGTCGCTTAAGGGTTAAAAGACCCTTTAATAATAATTAAAATAATAATTATTATTATTTTATTAATAATAAATTAAACTTAGACCTTTGTCAAAGGTTTGAGTTAATTTAATTATTAATAATAAACATGGACCTACAAGGTTTTTCAAGAAGTAAAAACCTTTGCATTAAGTTAAGCTTGGTTTTAATAAAAACCCTTAATGAGTCCAAATGGTTTTAAGAAAAACCTTTAACCTTGTCACCATGGTTTTAATAAAAAAACCCTTTAACATTATGAAGCTTCTCAAGATATTTTTGACATCACATTCTTTTTGATATCAACACAAAAAAATGCCTTTTGACATCAATGACAATTTATACACTTGAGCAAAGGCAATGTACCCAAAGTACCCAAAATTACCAACAACCTAATGAGCAATGATCTCCACCAATGATCATATAATAGCACTACATCCTTTAAAGTTCATTGCTAATCCATCAATTCTATCATCATCCAAAAATATCCTTTTCAAAAACATACTTTACAAAAATAAAATCATTTTCTTTTATGTTAAACGTGATCAATATATTTAAAATTCCAAAGCATGATTATATGAAAATAAAAAATCATGAAACAAATGCAATCAAATATTCAAAATAAAATCATTCAAAGTCACATAAGACAAGAATATCAATATATATCTCAAAATTTTGTATACAAAATGAAGGTCATACTGGTATGCCACAATATCTTAAATTGGCATACTTAGTCACTAAGAAATAATAGTACAAAAATAAGTTATACATGTAGATCACTCTCTAGAATCCCTAGATATTTGAGCATCGTCATCCCCACTAGGGGATCATGGTGGTCTATAACCTCCTACTCCTATAGTATTAGCTTTTAGAAGTCAAGCAAGACACTGACCTCGAGCAACTAGGAGGCTCAAACACCTCGGGGTATGGCTGCCTCTACTCTATAGATACTACTATAAAATACAAGTCTTGCTAGAATTGCACCCACCTGATAGCCCGTATAAGCTCATCCCATGAGCCAATCCTCCTAGATTGATTCATTTGAGAAGATGTAGGAGTTGGAACCATCACTCCCTGAGTTGCCTAAACTCGCACTTATGCGAGCTCCACCTCTAGAATTTTAATCCTAGTCTTCAAACTCGCATCCATCTCCTCTAGAGTCTGAATCTTAGTATTTTGGCTAGAATTATCCTCCCTCAAACTAGTGTTATCCACTTGGAGAGCCACCATATCACTACTCTTCCCCTCCCCTATCATGGTGCTCTTCCTAGGTGAGTCAGGTCTCCTCTCCTACTAAGAGGATGCTCTCCTCTCCTCCCTAGTATCCCTGGACCTCTCCCTTATCCCAGCAGTCCTTCCGAATATGGATATAACCTAGATTAGATACCCTCCCCTAGTGAAATACCTCTCTCTCCTTAGAGGTACTTGTATCCTCTATTACTAATTTTGGCTAGTTGGGCTTTGCAACTATCAGACCCACTCAATTGCATGGTTCACTACATTCCTCGTCCCGGTAATCCACATAGGTTGGATCATAGCATACCACTCTCTATACCTATATATCATCCCAACATCATCTATATCAAATGTAGTGACCACCTCCTAATCTGGCTATGGATCCATAAACTATGCCATGTTGGAAGCACCACTTAGTGTGGTAGCATCCCAAGTTACCCTAGAAAAAGGAATATCCCTAGTCCTAGGAATGTAATGTTGCAACCTAAATTATTGCATAAATCAATCGATGTGATGCAACTCCATATCTCCCTCGTCCATGTATAACCAAATTACTCACCTCATATGAGCCAGCTCATATCCATCCTCTCTTCACCTTAGAATATCTCTCCAAGATCTCCACAAGATAACATCTATCATCAGCTCATCAAGCAACCTCCTCCCTATGTCGAGGCTAATCCACCCATGGTGCCCTCTATGCAGGTGCCAATAGAATACTCTGGGCCTATCTTCCTATACCCAAGCCTCCCATCCTCTACCCATGTCAAAGGTAATCTTGTAGGTCTCTTGATGGCCATGTGCTCCTAGCACCATATATGTAGGAAAGAAGAAATTACCAAATCCTTATCCCTCTTGTACACAACCTTGTAGAGTATCCTATACAATCAACACAAAATATAGGGGCCCTAGGTAAAGCAGATAATCTGATCCCACATGTCATAAATGACCTCTGCTAAGGTCCAAGATAGATGTCAACTGATGATATGGCACAACAATAATCCTACCAGTATACCACTCAACACAATTGTCAATCTAGATACTCCCTCTATCTAGATCAACTTGTCGATGCCTACTCTGCCCTTCTTAAGTTCAAAGCTAGGATCCCCAGACAAACATCACATTGCTTATCCATGATTTCTAGATAGATCTATAAAGGCACCCCTAATAGGAATCTGAAGAATCCTCTAGATATCCTCTAGAGTAGGGTTCATCTCCCCTGTCAGTAACTAGAAGCAAGATGAACTCGGATACCATCTCTCTGCCAAAGCTATAAGAAGCCTCAAGTCAACTAGTATTGTAGCATCTCCACCATATACCTCAACCAAACCACCTCAATCATGGTCCTCTCCTCATTCAAGAGTGCACCCAAGTCTTCTTGGAGACCATTGTATCTCCATTACCTATTCTTTAAAACTGCTTTCTCCAACAAAATAAAGTAGCAAAATAAAATTAAAGTTAAATCAGACCTAAATTTGCATAATCATATCTAAAATTGCAAATCAGACCTAATTACGGACTGGTTTGCTATATCACACCCTAAAATTTTTGCAATTCTTCCTTACAATTTTAGAAATAGTAACAAATGAAAATGAATTAGGGTTTTACCCTAAATTATTCATTTACAAATTTTACCCTCAATTTACAAAATTTTTTTTTTCCACCAAATGCAAAATTTGATGTAAAAAATCGAAGGGGGTATCATACCTAATGCATTTTGTAGTAACAAACTTTAAACATCAATAAAATTTACAATATATTTTTTCTTTCTTGAAAAGCATGCCATTCTTTTCTTTAACATATTTTATTTTCAAAAATGCGCTAAAGATGGGGTAAAATGTAACACCTTAAAATTGACTCATATTAATTCATCCTAAGTTAAAAAAATTCAAAAATTGATTAAAACTACTTGCTAACCTTCTACCTCATTTTTTATGCATGAATTAAATTAGTTTTTAAACCTCCTAATGATATCGGCTCTATTTGACCGATATCAGATGTTCGATCCGAGATCGAGCCTAAATGTGTGAGATCGGATGTCCAATCTTGCCTAAAATTGAAAACTACCTAGAAGTAAAATCATAAATTGGTTGCAACTCATTTTATCTTTATCTACCTATGTGTGGAGGTTATGATATTATATCCACCGATCACACCCATATTGGAAGAAGTTGCAACTCCTATTTTTGGTCCAACTCCTCCAACCTACCTAGCTTTTTTAATTAGGCATCCTCTCCCTGGATTCCTCCTGAATCCCATGCTAATTAGAAGTTACTTTCACATTCTTAGAACTAATTTTCCTCATCATTTTCATAATTATTTGTAGGTTCAAAAGTACGATAGTTGTGAATCAATGGGTACAATATCAGATCGAACATCTTATCTGGCTCTAAAAGCACCTGATCAGGCTCTACAACATTTGATATTTTATGTAGGTTACCTAGGGGCACCTCCAAACTCTAGTTTACATTATTTCATCTCAATTTACATTTCAAGCATCATATTTGTCATCCATCATTGCATTTAATATAGGAATTATTGTTTATCATACTTGGAGTTCACCATCCTTGCATTCAACTGTGTTATTTGCATATCATAGCTCATATTCATAACATTTTATTTTCATACAACATACAATTAGCTTTTATTTATGCTAATTCATGCTTGACCAAATTTATATTGCATTGCAAGTTCCTATTTTGTTCTCTATCTATGAAATTGTAGGTTTTTAACTATATCGGATCAGTCGATCACTGATTGTATCAGCCAATCACAGATTGAATCAGTCGATCATAGATCAGATATTCAATATCATCATACATCTGATTTGGCCTACAATACGGAAAAGACTCTACATCAAACATCCAAGTTGGGTAAAATTATCAAATTTCTTTATAATTGAGCATTGCATTAGTTTATCTTCTATAATTCACTATCTATTGTATTCATTGAAATCTAAATTGCATTTAGTGTAGATTATTTGTTGTTGGGCACTAAATTGCACCAAGTTTTCACTCGATAATACAGTTGTCTATCTTCCTATTTTTTGTCTAGGCTTGCATCCGATAGCTACAACTCAGCACTCAACATTGGATGGACCAAAATAGGGTTTTCGATCCAACCTCTAGAGTAGGTTGGTTCCTTGTCAACTTAATAGGTTGTTGACTCAATTATGCTCACTTAGGGTTTAAAGTTTAGGGTAATAGAATATTAGGATTAGAGAAATGTGAATAACATTGGATGGATAGGTTAATAGCATTGCACTACCATAAGAAGCTCCCAAAAACCATACCAAAGATACATACTCAAACCAACAATATCTCAAATTAGATTTTTACTTATTCATTAATGCACAACAGAGAAATATTTTAGTAAGAAATTTCAATACCTAGATAGTGATAATCCAAATAACATAATTCACCAGTACCTAGATTTTATAGAAATGCACTCCTTAAAAATATAGAACAAACTCAAAATCATATTTCAATTACTTTAGCAACTAGTAATCGATTAATTAGGCATAAACTAACAATTCAAGAATTTACAAAAATACAACTAAAGGTTCCAAACCTCTGATATTAAGCACAAGAACACATATTTGAGGTGAAGATCAATGTAATGATCCTTTCATTAGCTCTTCAAGAATATTTATAGTAGCACAGGCAAACATGCTAGAGCCGACCCATTAAAAATAAGGGCTCGAAATCTATTTATAGTTTTGCAAAATTAAAATAATCAAGAAGCATTACAAATATCTTTTTTTGACAGTGCAGCAAAGAGATCTAGTTGACATCTAATTACTAGTTCATCCTTTGAAAATCTGCTAAAAATGGTCTACCATGGCAGCTTGGGGCCTTTGCAACTTGCTAGTCACTAGACAAAACTAGATTTTAGGTCGTTGGAAATCATGTCCTTTCGTAAATTCTTCTTGGGAGTCATCCACTATTGTCGATCTATAACCACCTCTAGTTCAATTTTCTAAAAAAATATTCGATGCTTCATATCCCAACTGACTGTTATCAACCTGATCGAGAAATGTTCTTTAAACATCTAAAATTTGTTAACACATCCTCCACCATTTATTCTCCTCATCATATGGTTCAGATTCAATCTGATATAAGATTATAAAAAATGGCGAGGAGGATGCAGTGCCATTCCACTTTAAAATTTTGGTGACATATTTTTGAATCAGAAGCTGTGAAATCTCCAATCCGAACCTTGGGATGTAGTGCCATTCTGCAACTTGCTAGTCAATAGACAAAATTAGATTTGAGGTCATTGGAAATCATGCCCTTTCATCAATTTTTCTTGGGAGTCATCTGCTATCATCAATTTGTAAGCACCTCTAGTTTTATTTTTTGAAAAAACCTTTGATGATTCGTCTCCCAACTGACTATTATCAACTTGATGGAGAAATATTATTTAAACATCTAAAATTTGTCAACGCATCCTCCACTGTTGATTCTCCTCATCGTATGGTTCAGATTCAATCCGACATAAGCTTATCAAAAATGGCGAGGAGGATGTAGCACCATTCCACTTTAAAATTTTGGTGACATCATATTTTTGAATCAGAAGCTACGAAATCTCTAATCCAAACCTTTGAAATTTTAACAACAAACCCACTTTTTGTTTCTTAGAAATATACCATATTATGCATATTCTTCTTCAATCTGCATTAGAATGTTGATGATGTCATCATTTCCTTATTTGTTTTGTAGATTCTATTTCGGTCAGAACAAGTGCGTTGGTATGTAATAACCAATCCGGTTCTACCATAGTGTGAAGCAACTCCTCCATTCTGGATAGCCTTGAAGATGAAACACTCTACCTTGTCACCATTCTGGGTCTGGGGTTAGTCACATATCATCTTGTCATGAATCCGCACCTTCCTCATTCTATTGTCTTGCATTGTCATCATTTCAGAAAGGAAACACTCCATTCATCTTCTGAATCATCAATCTGTACTTCTTCATTGCTGACGTCATCCTTCCTCATAGACTTTTGTGGATTTGAGAGTAGTGCCAATCCAAAGTCAAAAAGAAATTTCTTGGAATTGCTTCAAGTATGAAAAATTTACTAAGTGTTGGGCAGGTTCATATCTTCTATTATGGATCCACTTCAAAGTGCACTGCAAGGTATGTGGAATGATGAATCTATCACTTAGGCAAAATTCTAAAAACTGTACACAACACTACTCTCTGAAAGTTTTATCAATTTGCTAAGAGAGTAGAGATTCATATCAAAGTGATGCCAAAAATATATAGCACTGATCTAAAAATATTGATTATTGCTACTATATTCAGAACTGTACACAACTCTACCCCATTTATAAAGCCTTCTTTCAAAGAGTGCCTTCACAAAAAAATTGCTTCTCTGTTGGCTTCATGTCTTTATTGCTTATTTCTAACAAATTGTTAGAGTAAAAACAAAAATACAAAACTTATATATATGTACAAAAAAAAATGACTTAAGTGTGAGCCGCTTCTGGGCCTATAACTATTGCATCTTATTCTCCTTCTCCTGTGGTCTCTTCATCTACTTCTTCTTCTTCTCCTCCTTCTTCTAGAGCAAGTACTTTTTGATTACCCTCACCAGAGGTATCTCCAAACAACTAGATCATTGATTCTAAGGACTATAGAGCCTATTTCCAGGATTCTTCTGAGGGATTTGATGTTTCTTTAAGTTGCTTATAAACATATTGTAGTTCCCCAACATTCTCATAGTTAGTAGAATTCCATCTAGTCACCATATATTCCATGATATCTATCAACCAGGTATAATTAATAATTATTTTAGAAAATTTTTCTTGGGATAATGGCTCTTTCAATGAATTAGTTTTAGATTCATCTTGTAAATTTTCATTGATGATTTGCTAGACCTCTTCCATAGATAACAAGTTATGATCCTCCTTCGAGAGTCCCTTAAAACCAACCTGAATCATTTCCTCATTTATTTCAATAATATATTTAATTCCCTTGTCCATCCTATCAACCAATAGCCAAGCCCTTTGAACTACCCTATGCTTTTTAACCACTATTTTGGCAGCAACTCAGGCTAGATTCCATTCTTTATTGGAAATTGGTTTAGCAACATCTCTAAGTCTGCTATCAACTAGCCTGTATATATGTTCTACTAGAATTACCATAGGCTATAACTCTCCAGTGATTTGATCCAAATCCTTCTAAATGGTGGAGAGTAATCAGCTAGCATCTTCAAGATAATTGATCATAAGTTGAAGTCTTGAACCTTTTCTTGAACCTCAGAAAACAAATCCTTCTTAATATTTTTCAAATCATCCTTAGAAAAGCCTAAGGATTTAGCCTTATCTATATGAAGCTGATGTTTCAAGTTCTAAATTTCTTTTTCTTGATCTTCATTTAGCTTCTTTTGTTCTTCTAATTGGTCCTTCAACTTATTGTCCTTTAGAAAATTTTACTTCCAACCCTTAGCCTATTTCCTCAGATATTTTTCCATATCTTTTTTATCATTGAGGCTCTTTTTAAGCTTTTCAATCTATTTTTTTAGTGTATCCACCTTCTCTTTGGTTATATCATTTTTCACATAGAAGGTATCTAAGTGGGCCTTGGCTATCACCAGATCGTCTTTAGTAGGGAGCTTGTTAATATCTTTTGTGACCTCTTACGCTCGATAATATTGAAAAATCATTTCATTCTTAGGTTTACTTACCAGTGGAATCATAGATCTTGATACCCTCTGCCTAGTAATAGGGCCAACATACATACTTTTTCTTGACACAACCATCCTGCTGGAAGGCTTGGTAAGATTTTTGGCCCGGTAATCATTTATGCTCTAAATGGCTACCTACTCCTTTGGTCTAGTAATGGGTTTTGAAAAACCAGTAGCCAAGGGATATGATGACATTAAAAACAATAGGGTAGACAGAGTTGTTGTTGGTGGGGTGAAGATAAAGCTATAATAGCCTCTATTACAATAGTGGACTCTATAACTATCGTTGTCGTAGATACAGGTAAACTCAAAGAGATAGATAAATGACTAATATTGGAATGAGTGGATGTACTTTGAACACAGTGTCCCATTGATGATGGTGATGAAAAATATGGAAGTGGAGTGATGGTAGATGTGGAAGTGGAAACCTTAGAAGTGAAAGGTGGGATTTGAGGTGGTTGTGCCAAAATAGAACTGACATGTACCTCCATTATTTTTGATGAAACATGGGGTGGACTATGAGAAGTAGGAGGTAAATTTGCCAAATTTTCTTAATTAGAAAGGGAGGGAGGTTCCTTTGGATATTCATAGAGATGAAGAGGAGAAGATGGATTAGAAACCATACCTTCATCTATAGATGTAGGGTGTTCTTGTTCTGCTTCTATTTCTAGTTGTTGCTATTGATAAATCAACCCTTCTGTGGTAAAATTAGCTACCTCTTTAGCAATTCCCTTTGTTTCCATTTTATATTTCTTCAAAATTTCTCTATCCTCTAATTTTGGGGCTCTCTTAGTCCTCCTACAAACTAGTTGGAAAGTAGCCATATCATCTTCGAAATATTATTCCAATACATCTTCTTGCACTACTCTGGAAATTAGTGATTGCTTGGCAATGGAACATATCTCAACAGATGATGCAGGAGAAAAAGAAAGTAGTCTAAACCTAAAAATTTCATTATTTTTCCTCCAATAAATATCTATGTCTGGAGGTTGTCCCCCCAAGGCTAAATGTCTAGGCCTGAATATTGTTTCAATGATAGAGGTATTCACAACATTTTCCTTAGAATACTACATCTTTCTCATAAACCTAGACCCCTTAAGAAATTTCTCTACCTACTCAGAGGTAGGATTAGAGGTTTTCAACACATCAAATTCTATCACATAAGTTCTTTTATCTGTAGGACGTAGAAGGGATTCAAAACCACTTTGGGGTTTTTTAATCGTCAATACTATATGTCTGACATCATTCAGTCTCCAAGTATCGATATTTTCATTATATCTTCTTAAAAACTCCTTATCAATCTTAATTCCAAATTTAAATTTAGGCTTTCTAATTTCAACTCTCATACACCACCAATCCATGATCTTTACTTCATCCCACGGCTCTTTATCCTCCTCTTCTTCTCCTCCCCATACAACTTCTTCCTCAGGTAGAGGTTCCTTTTTCTTTGTAGACTTGGTATTGGAAGGAGGATCCTTTTTCTTTGCATATTTTACTTTAATATTACTAATCATATCCTCTATAATCTGATGACTAGGCTTATGATATGAATCAAAATCCTCAATCTACTCATAAAAATCAAACCATAAAGGTAACTTATCCATATTTGCAACGTTACATTCCAAAAGAGTAGTCTCATCATTATTTATCCCTTGTTCAAAATGTGCCCTAGGCCTTTTATCAAACTTGTAGGCCTTATATTTATTCAGGGTTTTATTTCTTGTAGTGAAAATTTCATCAAGGTCATAACTCCATCTTTGGGGAATATAAAACAAACCTAATCTGTCAAGGTATTGGTCAATCTATAGACTCTTCCCCTTATTGGTGATGGTGATATCCCCTAAAGTGTGGTGAGTAAGGAGATACTTACTTTTACTCCTTGAGCCATAGTTTACATCAATGTACTCTACCAACCTCAGATATTCCAAGGCAAAAAGTCTCTTTGTGACAAGTGGAGCAAAAGGAAAGGTTTAACCATGAAATCATACAGTTTGATGACTATGCCTTCAGTTAAAAAAATACCAGTCTCCTTCTTCTACACCCTTAGTCCTTAGAATATTCTTGGCTAAGGGTGGAAATCTAGGGAGCTTATCATACATTATTTTGAGGGCTGGTCCAAGAAATTCCAAATTAAATCTATAGTAAGACTCACTACTTCTTAAGTGACTTGTCCAATAATACACTAACAAAGGTTCTCCATTATTGGTCTTATCCTTGATTGGAATCCACGACATGCTATATTTAATAGCAGCATAGAACATCCATACTAGATTTGAGCAATGCCTAAAACTAGGAGCATCAATGGTCCTATTCATGCTTACTAGTTGCTCATGTATTCTTTGGGTGAGAAAAGTTGGCTAGTCAAAATAAATCACTCTTGTCACTTTCTTTCCTGCTTCCTTTTCATATATTATTTCATTAGAGATACAGTATGCAGCGACGATTTGTCATCCATGAACCATTCTGTTAGAGTCATAGCCCTCCATGTAAGCCAACATAGAGAACATGACGGGGTTGGCGATTTTATTAATGGAGATGGGGACTTCAAGAAATTTTTCCTAGGGTTTGGTATTAAGCTGCTTATAAACCCAATTTTTGAATGACTCACCGTCATTAGCTCATTTATCTATGGTGTAAAAACCAGTTTGTTCAACAACCCTAAATGGTTTCGGTGTTACTAGCTGGTCTTCCCCTAGGGCAAAGAGTTTGTGGTAGAAAGAAGTAGTGATACTAAAAAAGGTTTTTCCATCATGGGTATTTATTGACTTAGCTAATGTGTCATAAAATTTGGCTATCGTAGCTACCAACTCAGGGCAGGGATGTACGAAATCATAAATATAAAAAGAGAGATAAGAAAGGATGGAGCATCTACCTTCTACTTACAAATCAACCCTCTTCTTATATCTATCATTCATGCTCCTTCTCAGCTTCATCCTCTTCATGATGGTCATTTATGTGTCTGCCATAGCTTCGAATTTGTCGAGGTATGATGCCACCACATTTTTATCTAGAGTTTCAAATTCCAGAACATCCTCTACGGTATCGGTGGGTGATTTCTTAGTAGCCATCTTGGTAGTAGTATGTGCTTGTTCACTGTAATTAGCAAGAAAAATATATTTTAGAATATTTCTCTGCCTCCTAACTGCTTCATGGTTTCCAAATGATCCTCACGTATGCCTTCATCACTTTTATCTTCTGAAGCACGCGTATCTTCTGCCATTAATTTGGCTACTATGCGATATTTCTGTTGGCACACTTCAAAATCCTTTCCATTATTTACTTTGGCAGTTCGAAGGTGGAATCCTACATTTTTATTAGTCGAATTTTAAAATTGCACTTCTAGCTCATCACATCCATTTGGCTACTCTTTAATCCAAGTGTGATTTCGTTAGGATTGAATGTGAGAATGTTCTCTAGCCCCCATGTGTCAAATTTGAACCTGATGCTCGACTCTAACTTGATTCCATTTTGGTGGCTTAAGAGCCTTTTGGGTCCACTTGGTACTTAAATATTTTATGCTAAAAATAAATGCCTTGATTCCACTTTGGCTATATTTAGCTTTGAGAGGTTTTCGGATTGGCGTCACCTTTGTCCTTCTTTATGCGAAATAGAAACTGGTTCACCACTCTGTGGAAATCCACAATACTTTGATGTGGATTCGAGAGGGGAATGCCATTCCAAAAAATCTCACACGACATTGTGTGCGGAATGGAACATTACTATGCACTTGTTCAATACTTAGTCATTTTTTTGCAATTTTTTCTTTTTTCAAATTTTTTTGGAAGAAAATCAATTACAAAGTGTAGAAAAGAATTCAAAATACAAAGTGTAGAAAGGAGGGGAAATAATTCTAAAATGTATATACATATGTTACAATGAGCTTACTCTTTGCACATAGTAGATATTGAGGTGAAAACCATTTACCGAAATGGATTGTATGCTTCCCTCTAGACCTTACAGATGGAATACATTAGACTCCTTAGCTTTTGCTATTTTGAAAGGACCATCCCAAAAAGAATCAAACTTTTCATGCTTGCCTATCTTTGCTCTGTCAACATTCCATCTAAGAACTAAATCCCCAACTTGGAATTTTTTTAACCTGGCTTTATTATCAATCCATGCTTAAATTTTTTGTGAATGCTTTTGAAAATTGTCATATGCCTGAGCTCTGCTCTCTTCCAACCAGAACAAGTGTGTTAACCTAGTTTCATTCTTCTTCTATACTGACAAGTTTAAGTGCTAAAATTTATAAATGAATTGGCAATACTACCTCTTTTCCATATAACAGTGCATAAGAAGAAGTCTTAATGGAATTTTTAATAGTAATCCTATCCACCCACAGAGCTTGGTCCAGCAATAGGTGCAAACTTCTTTTATTACCTTCAAGATACTTCCTCAAAATTCTTAAGACGTTCTTATTGGTAGATTCTGCAAGTCCATTACCTTATGGATAATAATTTGAAGTATTTTTTAGAGTGATGCCATACTTGCTGGTAAACTCAATGTACTTGGCTTCTATGAAAGCAGGGCCATTGTCACTCACCAAGGCTTCTGGGACTCCAAACCTAGAAATCAAATTTTCCATAAAATTGATGACAACCTCCTAGTTTGCCTTCTTAGTGGGAATGGCTTCTACCCATATGGTAAGATAATCTATAGAATTCAAGATAAATTTATGCTCTACTAAATAATTAAGGTTAATAACCCCTATGAAATCTAACCCCCATTGTTGAAAAGGCTCCTCAACTTGTATAGGCCTCAAGGGAGATGAAGCATTTCTTGTTCTTCCAACATACCTATGACATTTGTCACAAGCCCGGGTAATTTTAAAAGCATCAGTGAATAAAGTGGGCCAATAATAGTCTGCTCTTATAATATTTGAAGTTGTAACCCTTCTTGAGCTATGTCCACCAATTGATCCTCCAGGGAATTATTCCATGATTCTTTTTTGTTGGTCATATTTCAAACATTTTAGGAGAATTCCATCCAAGTTTCTTTTGAAAAACCCTTCAGGTAGTAGTACATATTTTAAAGCATGAATTCTATATCTCCTTTGATATGCATTCATATCTGGTGGGCATACTCCAGTTTGAAAATACCTAATCATCTGGTCAATCCAATTAGAATCTGCAGTGTATACCATTTCTACTTGATCCTCTTATGTTGCCTGACAAGCTGTCACTTCGGCCAATGTTGGAGCTTCTATCAATTCTTGGCACAAATCTCTACCTCTTACCAGCTTGGTGGGATGTATATCTACATCATATTCTTGGATCTTGGTAATTCAACCAGATCTTTTATCTCCTAGGTCACCCTGTAATATAAAGCTCCTTACATATGGATGAACCACATACACTAGGGTTTTGCTCTGCACTAGATACTTCCTGAACTTCTTCAGTGACTTCATCATAGAAAACACTTTTATTTCAATGAAGTTATATTTGACTTGATAATCATGCAATGTCTAGCTCCAAAATAACATAGAGTGCTCATCCCCTTGATCATATTTTTGGGTAAGTACCAAGGCATAACTCTCTTCATCTCCATATGCATAAAGAATAAAATCTTTACTGAAATATGGGTTTACCAATACTGGAGCTATTGCAATGGACTACTTGATTATCTTGAAAGCTTGTTTCCTAGACTTAGTCCACTTGAACTCAGCTTTCTTCTTGAGTAGTTCAGATATAGTCCTCACTTTCTATGTAAAATTAGAAATGATTTTCTTGACAAAGTTGATTTGGTCTAGGAAATACTACAAGGTCTTCTTATTCGTAGGCAAGGGAAGAGCAAGAATTGCTCTAATACTATATGGCTCTATGGACATGCCTAATTTTGAAACCACATGACCTAGTAATTTTCCTTCATGAACTACAAAGAATGACTTCTTAGGATTGAGTGAAATGCCAAATTATTTGCACTTTTGAAAAACTTGTTCTAAATGGAACAAATTATCCTTTTTATCATGGGAAAAAATCGTCATGTCATCTAGGTAAATCAAAATAATTTTTTTGATCAACATCCCAAAGGCATAATCCATGGCTCTCTGAAATGTAGCTCCTACATTGGACAGCCCAAAAGGTATTCTTTGGTATGCAAATGTACCCCATTTTGTGGTGAATGTTGTTTTGTACTGATCCTCATCTTTTCCTCAAATTTGGTTGTATCCAAAGTAACCATACAGTAGTGAGAATCTCTATGCTCCTGCCACTACCTATAATATTTGATCAATCTGTGGTATAGGATAGTGATCTTTGAGGGATGCTTTATTCAGATTTCTAAAATCCACACATAAGTGTATATCCCCATTATTCTTTATTATGGGTACCAGATTGGCTTCCCAAGTGGAATGTTTTATTGGATATATTATCTTAGCCTTTAACAAATTTAAAAGTTCTTCTCTCATAATGACCTCTATCCTTGGATTGAAAGTCCTATGTTTCTGCTGAAATGGTTTTGCATTAGGTTCTAACTCAATAGTATGCTAGATAATCCTTTTGTCATACCCCTTGAGGTCCTCATATGACCAAGCCACAACGTCTTGGTACTTCAAGCATAATTCTTTAATATTTTTTGCTTCCTCAGGTGAACATTGGATTCCAACATTAAACTTCTTTTCTATTCTGACCTCTACTTTATAGATATTTTCACTTACCTTCATGGCTTTGACCTTCTTTCTATCTTCATTATCAAATAAAATTTCAAGGGTGACCAACCCTCTTGGGATATGATTGTTTCTTAGTTGGATAATGTCTTTCTGATCCATATCTTCCAAGTTCTCCTCTTGGATAGTTGAGAGACATGCTTTCCTTACCAAAAAGTCAAGAATTTGTTCATCACTTTCAAAAACCTGCCAGAAAATCTGCTTGTTTGGTACTACAGGCCTAAAAATAATTTTAATTCCCTTGGTATTCTTGGTTCCAAATTCAACAAAAGGTTTTAATTTTGCTCCCTTAATTTCTAATGCATCATCCAGGGTATTATTTTCTTTGGGCACAAATATTAAATTCAGGTCATCAAATGATTTCATCAGGTCCCATACTCTATTTCTGTAAGCTTTCAAATAATGGTATTTACTACTACACCTATTCCTTACCTGATGGAATATTAACTTAGAATCACCATATATGTTTAGAATATTGATGCCCATACTCTCTACTTGTATCAATCCAAGACACAAGGCCTCATATTCTATGACATTGTTGGTACATAACCATGTTAGTCTTTAAGCAAAATTCTTTATCACTTCTAATTGTGATTGCAAGAATACACCAACTCCTATGCCATTCTTGCATTAGCACCATCAAAGTGCATAAACCATGTTTCTTTCTCTTTTAGGGATTGGTTAGATATAGTAGGTATTTTATTTTCTGATTCGGTTGTTATGCTATATGTACCCATACCAGTTCCAAACTAACTATAATCCTTTCTGAAAGGCAATTCATCTTCAATGTCTAGCTCCTCGATATTTTCTACTAGATAAAATTACTCCAAAGGATTAATAGTGCACATATCTTCTTCAATATTCTCAATATGATAAGCTACTAGTTTCTCAGGTGTTATACTTATCATTTTTCCTTTAAAAGGGATTATCATGCTAGAATAGTCCATGTACATACATCCTCCTAGCTTTGTAGTAAACTCTCTTGAGAGACACAATCCAAAATAGGGTTCTAAATCCACCACTACTATTTCTTGCACCACTGTCATCTCAGGGGCTCTATGCAACCTCATCAGTACATCTTTAATAAATCCAACTATCTTTATAGGTGTTCCATCTAGTTGTAACAATCCAGGAAAAGATCGGGTATACTCCATACCCATCTCTTCACAGACTGCTTTAGGCATTACTGTAGTTGATGCTCTTGAGTAAATCATACAATTTTGGACTACCCAACCTTCCATTATTAGGGATATATAGAAAGGAGGAGGCTTATTATTTAGCACAATAGGTGTCATTTCTTTCTTTTTTGATGACATACTAAGGGTTGTTGTGGCCAACCTATTCTATGGGTTTTTACTAAGGGATGCTTTAAGCAAGTCAATCTGACAAGGAATGAATAGAGTGTCATATAGGGTAGCTTTTGAGGGGATTCTCTTCATTTATTCAACAATTTTGTATTCATATTTAGTCAAAGAGAGTTTTTCCAGCCCTCTTTCTGGCTCACCATATCTTCTTTTATATTGTTGGATGGCCTCTAACCTTTGTCTTTTAGTAATATAGGGGAACCTAAGCCTTTCTTGATATTCACCTTTAGATCTCATTCGATCTCCCTCTATTTCTTGTTTTGGTCTCTTTGGAAGAGTATATGTCTTCTCTTTTCCCTTAGCTTGGGGAATAGGGAAAGTGTCACTGCCTTGAAGAGGGGAGTCAAATTTCTTCTAAGAAGGGACTTGGAAATGCCCCATTTTTTGTGGATCCACTTGCAAAGATTTCTTTCTAGACCTTGTCATAACAACAATTGGACTTTCTTCATCCAGCTCTTTTCTAGCCATGATTTGATTTGGATGCCATAACATATTGACTCTTCCCTTTTTATTCCTCTCAACTTGATCCATAGCTTGTTGAACATGGTGTTGATACATCACATAAGACTATGAGTCATGGGGGTCATTGCATACTAAGAACCAAATATTTGCAAGAGTAGTATCTGAAGAGCATTCTGGACCCTCATATTCTACATTCACCCTAAACCTAGTACTATTACTAGGACCAAGTCTCTGATATTTGTTTACATATGGGAATATCCTCTATTGTAACCTTTCTTGATCTCTTTTTTCCATTGAATTCATTCTATTGCTCAAATTTTTTAGGGTATTTTGTATATCAAGAATAGAAGAAAACTCTTGAGATGGTTGAGAAGGTAGGGGAGGAAAATGGGGTGCAGAGGATATAGAATTTGGTAGAGGAATGACATTCATTTGTGGATATGGATATGACAAAGAAAGGGGGTCCATGTGCGATTGACTTTGGCTACTAGTGGTTTTTGGGTTATAAGGCAACACAGTTTTGGGGGGAAGCCTTCCTACATTAATTAGGATATTTTTAGAATGAACAACTATGTTATAAATCTCGGGGAATATTCTACTCCTGATTGTTGTGTCTGTAACCCTAACTCAGATCCAAGAGCTCAAATATAATACATATAAGCCAAACATGTAGTTGGTCTGGCAATGGGGGGAATTCTTTTCCATGTTCTGCTAAATATCAAACTAAAGTCTGAGATAGTTTCTTACTGGTTTTTATGCATAGATGTAAACTAATTAAGTAGAGAATAAGGATCAAAAGATTCATTAAATTCCTCTATGAACATCTCAGTCAATGCTCGCAATTAAGTAATAGAATTGTCTTCTAGAGTTCTAAACCAATGCAATATCTTTCCTCTAAAAGATAGGGTTAGAATTTTGACAATAATATTTTCTTCTTTTATGTTGTGGATTGCTGCCAAATTCAAGATATCCTGATCTTGCTCATAATATATATTCCCAGATCCATCATAGGTGGTAATATCCTTAGATACAACCTAGGGAATGACATCCATTTGGGCTAATCTAAGGGGACCGATTGTTTTCTAGTCGGGGTACTTCTGTAATGGCTGATTGGGAGCCACATTTTGTGCCATACTTCCTATTGTATTTCTTATTGGGAAAACTACTAGATTTTCTTCTATAAGTTGTTCCTCCTCAAGGAAATATTGATCTAAAATTTTGGAAACAACAGCCCCTACGTAATGTAACTCATAGTAAAAGTAGGAATTAGGGTTATTTATTTTGAAAGACCTGGTATACATGAAATGACACTGTTCTATAGGGATAATAATTTTTTTGGGTCTAATGACCAAGGAGTCACTAGGTGAACTTTATTTTCTCTGCTTATAAGATCAAGTCAATTAACCAAATATTGATTCCTTGAGGTTGAGATAATAATACTCATTAGATGGGTTTCATGTTCCTTATGAACTGGTCCCATCAGGCGTACCAAAAACTATTAGGCACTGAATTGCACCAAGTTTTCACTCGATACTAAGGCTATATATATTCCTATTTTTTGTCTAGGATTGCACCCGATAGCTACAACTTAGCACTCAACATTAGATGGACCAAAATAGGGGTTTTCGATCCAACCTCTAGAGTAGGCTGGTTCCTTATCAACTTAACATGTTAATGACTCAATTATGCTCACTTAGGGTTTGAAGTTTAGGGTAAGAGAATATTAGGGTTAGATAAATGTGAATAATAGTGGATGGATATATTAAAAACATTGCACTACCCTAAGAAGATCCCAAAAACCATACCAAAGATACATACTCGGACCAACAATATCTCAAATTAGATTGTTACTTATTCATTAATGCACAACAGAGAAATATTTCAACAAGCAATTTTAATACCTAGATAGTAATAATCCAAATAACATAATTCACTCGTACCTATATTTTATAGAAATGCACTCTCTAACAATATAGAACAAACTCATAATCATATTTTAATTACTTTAGTAGCTAATAATCCATTAATTAGGCACAAACTAACCATTCAAGCATTTACATAAATACAACTAAAGAATCTGAACCTCTGATATTAAGAACAAGAACACATATTTGAGGTGAAGATCAATGTAATACTCCTTTCATTAGTTCTTCAGGAATATTTATAGTAGCACATGCAAACATGCTAGAGTCGACCCTTTAAAAATAAGGGCTCGAACTCTATTTATAGTTTTGCAAAATTAAAATAATCAAGAAGCATTACAAAGATCTTGTTTTGACAGTGCAGCAAAGAGATCTAGTTGACATCTACTTACTAGTTCATCCTTCGAAAATCTACTAAAAATGGTCTACCATGGCAGCTTGGGGCCTCTGCAACTTACTGGTCACTAGACAAAACTAGATTTTAAGTCATTGGAAATCATGTCCTTTCGTCGATTCTTCTTGGGAGTCATCCATTATCGTCGATCTGTAACCACATCTACTTCAATTTTCTAAAAAAATATTCGATGCTTCATATCCCAACTGACTGTTATCAACCTAATCGAAAAATGTTCTTTAAACATCTAAAATTTGTTAACACATCCTCCACCATTGATTCTCCTCATCATATGGTTCAGATTCAATCTGATATAATATTATCGAAAATGGTGAGGAGGATGCAGTACCATTCCGCTTTAAAATTTTGGTGACATATTTTTGAATTAGAAGCTATGAAATCTCCAATCCAAACCTTTGAATTTTGAACAGTAAATCCACTCTTTGTTTCTTAGAAATACACTATATTCAGCATATTCTTCTTCAATCTGCATTAGAATGTTGATGACATCATCATTTCTTTATTACTTTTGTGGATTCTATTTTAGGAAGAATTAGTGCGCTGGTATGTAATCACCAATCCGAGTCTGCCATAGTGTGAAAAAAATGCTTCTCCAATATGGATAGCCTTCAAGATGAAACACTCTACCTTGTCACCATTTTGGGTCTGGGGTTAGTCACATAACCTCTTGTTGTGAATCTGCACCTTCATCATTCTATTGTCTCACCTTGCCATCATTCTAGAAAAGAAACACTCCATTCATCTTCTGAATCACCAATCTGCACTTCTTCACTGCTAATGTCATCCTTCATCATAGAATTTTGTGGATTTGAGAGTAGCAACAATCTAGATCCAGAAAGAAATCACCTAAAATCGCTTCAAGTATGAAAAAATTCACTAAGTTTTGGGCAGGTTCATATCTTCTATTTTGGATCCACTTCAAAGTGCACTGTAATGTATGTGGAATGATGAATCTATCACTTAGGCAAAATTCTACAATTTTTTTTTAATTATGTGGCCATTTTGGGCCTACATTTGCATTGACCAAACCAGGTGATTGTGAGTGAAATAAAAGAACGCATCAAATAAATTCCCAACCCTAGGTATGGAAACTGCCAATAAATGTTTCCTGGTGAACCCTAAACAATTCATCAAAAAATCACCAAATATGGAACGATCTCAAGTGCCTCTCCTTTGAGGTGTAGACCTACTATTTTACCATTCCCCTTCTAGGCATGAATCCATTAGCCTAAAGGAAAGGAGTGCAAAAATTTTAGAGTTGCACATGTATTTATGTTTTAAGTGATTAAAACATACAAATTCATTAGAATTAGATCATCCTTATGTAATTAATGTATTACATACATCACATTTATCATATTATATCACATATATTAAATGCATAAATAATTAAATCAAATTAAACATGCATTTAACATTTACTATTGCATCCATATAAGCATTCACAGTAGTACATCTACTCATATAAATCACATACATCTATCATCTAGCTAGTGCATGTCATAAATACATTACATACATATAGCATAATAAAATAATTATATAAGAATTGCGTGAATAACTACATCACATAAACATAAAATCAAAGACATAATACACATCATGAGACAATAATAAAGTATCATATATATGTGTGTGTGTCAAAAAGTACATAGAGGTACAAAAATGCTCGTAAGCTACAATGGTGTATATCCTTAGACCTTACACTTTAAAATGATACAAGTCAGCATGACATATCAAATAGGGCATACATCCCTGAATCACCTCCACCCTTAGCTCCATCTTTGTGAAGTTGTCTAGAGATAGTACCTACTGATCTCTCAGATTAGGTAATTGACCTGTGACTGAGCCACACTGATGACTATCGAGACTCACTTTACTTACTTCAATGAGAGCCCCCTATTGTAGACCTATTTGGTAAAGTGCCACCTAGTACATCAATATGAGCCTCTAAAGCAACAATGTATGTAACATCTACTCCCATTTAATCTCCCTCTAATCTAAGATATCCCTTAGGTGTCTAATATCTATATTAGCACCTAAATCAGTTGATCCTTGAGGGACTGGTGTGGATGGTGTGGCTTGAGTAATAGGAAAAATCCCTAGCTGTGTCCTCAAAGCATCTCTCTTAGCTTTCTTGGTATCTATAAGTGCATCCCTAGCTATCAAATGTGCCCATAGGAGATCCCTATCTTATGTAACCTAATCAATCTAGGCTATGGTAGAATTTACCTAATCCTGTAGAGTGGTCCTCTCCTTTGCATACCGTCACCAATACCATTGCCCTACACTCAACTGACTCTACACGGTAGTGAGAGATGTGTCTCACTCCATAACCTGCATTTGAGCCATCTGAAGTTATGTCTATAGGCCATGAACCTAAGCTCATGGTTGGGAGACCTCATCATTTGGGGTATCCTCCTCCCCCTTATCATCATGAGTATCCTCCACCTCCCCTGCATCTTGGCCCCACTCATCCATACTACGATGCACTCATCACCCATCACCATTGCCTCCCTCCATAGCTACCTCATCTATAGATCTACCTAAGATACTTCCACCCTACCATAACTGAGTGGTCCATAAAATATCATACTCTATAGTAGTCCTAGGTTCCACTTGATCCTATAAGGATTTGCCTCCTTTGTTAGTGTTGTGACCTGGGGTAATAGAAATTATGTCTCTACCTATTTGTGATGGTAGAGGATTGGCTCATCTGGCACATCCTATGCAATCCCAAACTGCCTAGTGACCTTAGAGTAATGAGAGTACTCTCTAATCCTCCTATGATGTCGTATAAGCCATATACCACACCTAACATGAGCCAAGTTCCTCCCTACCTCCTCCCAATCAGGATAGTCCAGGTAAGATCTCTATATAATCTAGACAACTTGAAACCCTATCAGTGACATTATGTAAGGGTATAAATCAATAGCATGTGATCAACTATAGTTGATCTCTACCTCTCATGGCCACCTCATAGCATAGCATTTAGAATCCACTACTATGGTTGTTATCCCAAAGGGTAATCCACCAGGTCAATCTATACAGATATGCTCCTACCCCTAGATCTATAGAATTAGGATGCATCCCACTCCTACTTGTTCCAACTGCATAATCTGACATAGCTCATCATAGAGCTATGCCAACAATACACTCCCCCATGCCATTATTAGATGCTGTCACAAGGTGCACTCTAACAAATCCTACACCATGTCTAGGAGGTTCCAAGGGAACCTCACTCCTAATGCGTCTGGTAGTAGCACATTATAGATAATGTGTATTAGTAACACCTGGCACTGAAATAAGACATTCATCCTAAACCAACGTTCAACTGGAACCCCTCCATGCTCAATGTTGCCTAGTACCTCAACAAATTTATCTCAAAAAACCCAAGCAAATACTGTATACCTCACCATAGTAGGAAAAGAAATGATGACCTATCCATCGATGTGAATATTGAATATATGGTAGGCATCCTCTAATTTCACTGTCATCTCTCTAGTCAAGAGATGAAAAGTGTTAGTCTTGTTATCCCATTGATGGGCCAGGGCTATCAGGAAAGAGTGGTCTGACATCACAGTTGGTAATCTAACAACATAGTTTAGGCCAATCACCCCAAACCACTCCCATTCAACATCATCTAAATGGGGTTGCAACTCCAGTAGTATATTAGGATCTTGCCCTCGAGTTGTCATAGTCTAAAATCCAGGAGAATGGTAAATCAATTCACTCATTCACTTATTACAAAAAAACCAAAAAATAAAAATTAAAAAAATTCCTAAGGTTCTCAACTGCTCACATCGATGGCAACTGCCACTGTCATTGTCGATGTCATTAGTAGCTACTATCAATGATCAAAATTTTGACCATTAGGGTTTGAACCTAGTTTACCACAATGATGGTGGCCCCCAATTTCTAAATTGAGATCCACCCTCACCAACAATGGCTACAAGATTAAACTCACACGAGGTCAATACCCCCGTCAAAAATACCAAAAAATTAAATATCCACCCACCTAAGCTAACCTAAGATAAATTCTAACCTAAGGGGTGAGGTTCATTTTTTACAGTTTAGTGAAGTTTAGTTAACCCATTACTTAATGAGGTTCATTTTAAATGATTAATTCACTAGAGTAGGAGATGGTGTATCTACCTTAGGAGCTCTGGCTTCACCACTTGTAGAGGCTTCTGGTTGATCTGCCATGGTGGTTTTGGATAGTTTTTGACAACATGTCGTATCAATTTTTAGCTTCTCTCCCTAAAATATCTCACTTTCTCCACTACCAATTGGAAATAATGAACTAAAAATTACCAAAATTCATATTTATATTTTACAATTTTGGCAATCGCTCACTTTGACAATGGTTGTGGATCAGATCAACCCCGTACATTGAATTTGATAGTGGTTACGAGATTTGCAAACCATGGCTATCATACCTCATAATGACTATGAAAAAACAATAAATGCACCTAATTTCTCACCATAAGGAGTTTCATATTGGATATTAATGCTTATCTACCAGTTCATAATCATCAAAAATCACAAAATTAACAAAAAAATTAAATAAACCAATTTTCAAATGTGCCTTGTATTCAGTTATTTACTCTATACACTTGGTGATTGCAGTGAATTGCACTCTATGTAATCTGGTAATATGAGTAAATTACCATAAGTCCATTTGAACCAAATTATTCATTGTCAACTTGAAATATCTTCACTTCAATCCCAAGAAGGCCATTGAGACTGGACTACTCCAAGGAAAGAGGTATTCATTTCATTTCTTCTATGAATTTCATAAAATCATCGAATATAGTGATTAATAACATACTTAAAATTGAATTACTATCATCTTGATTCCCTAAGAAGGCCATTGCGATCAAACTGCTCCATGGGATAGAGATGTACAATTACTATTAATGGTTGAAATCATAGCTATAATAGGACTTACCTTACAACTTTAATCATCTTGAACTATCCAAATCAGTCATCTTGGTCAAGCGGCTCATCACTTTCATCACTTACCATTTTCCTCATCAACCCATCACTTGAGGGTTAGTCATAATCAAATAATTCATAATAAAGATCAACAATTGAATACTTAATCATGTTAATTGTGTTCATCCTATGAATCATTGATAACAACTATCATAAGCTTACCCTTTTGTTAAGAAAAAAAATATATGCTAATTTAAAGCTTTATCAATCTGACTATCAATTCTTTGTTAGTGCAGATAATGTGATCTAATTTTATTTAGAAGGATTCAAATTTTTACTCAAATTAAGCCTTCCATGTCATTGGAAGCAATGATTCAGAGATGCATACCCTAATGTTGACTAGATCAATGAACATCAATCAACCTATAATATAGCTTTAGGTTGTCTATTTTTGCTTAGTGTTGTGTTTTCCCATAATGCATCTCAAAAAGAGGCATCGATAGACATCTAAAATATGTAATTTTTAGGAGGCTACTCATATGGACACATTTGTAGGACATATGACTGATGTTGAACCTTACCAAAATCCAAAAGTGGTTCTAACCACTCAAATAGGTAAATCTAGTCCTAGATAGCCATAGCCACTAATGAAATATGTGGCTACATTCACAACCACTAATTATCAAAGTAGTTACATGCTAGTCGTACCTATTGATAGTGGATATGGGCAACCTACCCATAGCTACACCTATCGATAGTGGCTAATCCTATAACCAACTAGGGCTACCAAAGCTAAGTGAAATATATTGAGCATAACTAATTCTTAGATGGTTAGGATATTGAAGCTTCTAGAAGCATCCCTATAACTGCCCAAGCATAACCATGTCTTGTTCTTGACTTCCTTGTGAAGCTATGATGAGAAATTGGATGTCTACTTAAGGCCCCAATATTATATGCAAACCCTGGAGAAATTCATATGCTAATACCATAGTAGATATTTGTTGAATTAATGAGTGAATCAACATCCCTCTGAGGCATAGTGAAGCCATGTTGAATTGCACAATGACACATATTTTTCCACCATTGGAGATTGTCCTAGATTGAAGATCACCCTTTTTGTTCATGTGACAAATTACAATGGATCGAAGCTAATTTCACTGTAAAATTATATTTTGACACACACGCAACTCTTGAACATTAATTCTATGATATAAATGATCAACATAAGGCTAGAAAATAGAGTAGAACCTCTATCCCATGGTCTTTATTTATGACAGCGGCCTGCAAGTACAACCATCAAAATTGATAGTGGCTAACAAAGCCAGATGCTCTGATCATCAATGGATACTATATGATAGATATTTTCCTACGTTTTAATCATAGTTTTTATCATTTCCAACATTTCAATTTGTTGTCTAAGATAGATTAGAAGCATATATTTCATCTTCTTACATTTTTTTTTGTATTTCAAATATCCTTTCTATTATTTCATGTACCTTTTCATATTTTCATGTATTTTCTTTATGGTTTACACATTTCAAGAGACAAGCATCATTTTGAGAGACCTCATATGCTACAAATCCATCTTGAAGTTCTTTGTGTGTAGATTATAGAGTATTTCACGATTAAATATCATAAAAATCCATCATCATTAGCATCACAAAGAGAAGGCTCCAGGGATAATCCCTCTTATAATCAAGTTTTGAGGATTCTAAAAATGTGTTGAAGACATCTATCACATGGAGTTATTTATTTGTAATATGTATCAAATGGTTAATCCCTCAAAGGGATGCTCTTGTAACCTCATATAAAAATAAACTTATGAATATGAATAAAATGGGTACCATTTCTTATATTTCCCTCTCTTTGCATTGATTTCATGTTATTTCTTGTGCATTGATCACATATTTCCATTGATGTTAGATTTTTAGCTTCTTTAAAAAGTTAGAAAATATCTCCTAGGATGTTCTCCTATAACTACATGTCCTAACTACCACTACCCCTTCCCTTGCCACATATCTCACCCTCATAAATGCTTCACTTTCCACCTCCTTCCTAAGTGAGATACCTTAAGTATCTCACTCTAATTACCCAAAAAACTTGATTACCCCATCCCTACCACTTGACTACTCTAGCTTGCCACCTATCCTCACACCCCTCAACTTCCAAAAAGTCTACAAATCACCTCCATCATTCCATATAGGAGGGGAGAATAAAAGATATCATCATGCTATTGTATTTATACCAAAAAACTCACATCCCGATTGAGGTTTGAGTTGCATAGCTCGAGGAGAAATCTTGTCAAGCCTAGTTACCCTTTTCATATCAATCATACCCAAATGTAGCTCCCTACATTTACACAATTCCAAATATAGTCCCCTATATTTGACCATTCCCAAACGTAGCTCCCTATATTTTATTAGCATCCCAAAAACAACACTTTATGTTTGCACATCCCCAAATTTAGCACTCTATGTTTTCTCATCCCCAAATGTAAAAATATACTTATGCATAGTCTTAGGTGAATAACTTCAGATCTAAATTAGCATAGGTAACACAACAAGGTATATTTTATTTATTTTATATCCTACACATTCTTCAAGGTTTCTACAATTTCATTTGAAGGGTTTTTGTCACTTATCTTCATATTGATATGGGCATTACATGGTTTAGGTCCCATATATACTATTAATATCTTGTGTTAGTAGAATATAAGTGTAGATAACAGGTTTTGTAATGTTGGTGAAGCAAGGGTGGCCTATAAGGATACACAAGCCCACCCACATTTTGATTGAAGCATGAAGACATCATCACTCATCCTCATTTGATATGTAGAAAAGGAATTTCTCCCCTTTTTATATTGTACTTAAAACAAAAATTATTTGTAATCTAACCCCTACTATTAGGTCATTTCATTGTAAAAGGAGAACATGACTTTTAAATATTAATACAAATACATATTTCTCTTTTCATTGCATTTTCATGTTTTATTATTTTTATTTTTAGGGTGTCATTTTCGTAGCTACAATGTGTGAGTTATTAGATTAGGGTGTGTGTTTTATGTTTCCCCTAAAGTATATATCAACATGTGAGATGAGTCCAAGTGTCATGTAATAAATTGTGCAAGTGTGTAGAAAGCTAAGATTCATGTGTGTAGATGTCAAGTATACAAGTGAAGATGTAAAGTCAAGAGACATGAAAGTTTTGTCTTATGTGAGGAAAGGAAAAGTATGCATATCCTAAATATGTGAGGAGAGCAATAGTCAATTATTGAAGGGTCATATTCAAAGGTTATATTATGGAGACAAAGCTCCATGTATTGTATAGAAGAAAATTATATTGAGAAAATATCATGTTGTATATTTGATTAATCGGTAATATTGTGAGTATGTTTCAGTAATATTATTATTTCATAAAATTTATGTTCATTAAAATTGGCCAAAGATATTGAATACTCTAATATTGAGTTTGCTTAATATCCTAGTTGATATTGGGACCTATAATTAAATCTAGCTAAAACTCCAATAGTGGTATCAGAGCCATACTTTCTCCAAATTGTCATCTAACATTGTGAGAAAATAAAGGGTTGATTTTATCCTAAAAAAATTTGAAAATTTTGAAATTATTTTTATAGGTTGATTGCACCCATAATTTTCTAAAAGATATAAGATAAGGTGAATATTAGCCACCTAAAATCACAAGGAATAAGATGAAGAAAATTTAGATTGATTTCATCCTAAAGTTGCTAAAGTATTCTTAATAAAAAAAAAATTGTAGATGTATTGATTAAACATTTGAAATTTATTGACATTAAAGGTGAAGTCTTGAAAGAAGTAGGATAAGACAAAAACATCGCTACAATTATTTATTATTGGTAGCAAAGGAAAAAAATCTAAATTGTATCTATTGTATAGTATATATAGGTGCACTTGAGAGCAACACTAAGCAAGAAGAATATAGATCCTTGTAGTATTAGAAGTTTCCAAAGAGTGAAGAAAATGTTGATAGCCTATATGGATAAAAAGAAGGGGATGAAGAGTCTTGAGAATGAGAAATAATTCTAAGATACACCTAAGGTATATATGGGGTATATGAGTAACTTGTAGGTGCACGATTTATTAGTGAGGAGTTATAAGGATTAAGAATTTTGAAATTGAATTGATTAAAATTTGGAGATATAAGGTTTTTAAAATAAATTAGAAATATAATTTTATAATGTAAAACCTTATAGAAATTTAAAATATAAATTGGAAGACATACGGGATATTAAAATTAATATTTGAAAGATTGTTTGAAAATTGAAAATTTGAAGAAATTAGATTGTTGAAATTTTTGAATTTTAAAATTTGAAAATTGATTTGAAAGAATTTGTGGTAGTTATAAGAAGTTATAAATTTGATATTTAAATTAGTTCTATTATGTCAAGTAGTAATTTTTTCCTTTTTGATTCACAACTTCTAAAAGGACCTAATTTTGCATCATGAAAAAACAAAATGAAATCAATTCTCATTGTTGAAAAACTTTGGGAAATAGTGAATGTAACAAAGGACAAGCCTAAAAAAGAAAGAGAAAAACAAAAATTTGAAGAAAATAGAGCAAAATCCCTTATGTTGATTACATTTGGGATAACTGATGAAATTTAGCCATATATAAGTGAAGAAAAATCTTCAAAAGATGTTTGGAAGAAATTATGCATGGTATTTGAAGAAAAGAACAAAACAACTATATTGCATTTGCAGGTCTTAGGTGTAGACCAATTGGTTCCCCCAAACCCCGTAAGGGGGTGGAGGTCTAAGGCTCAAATATAGGGCCTTGTCGGACTGAATTCTTGTCCCTTTCCTAGAGCTTTTAGTGGTGTAAAAGGTTTAAAATGATCATGACATGGTGGTTATAGGGGCAGACTACACGGATATCTATGTGGCAGATTCTAGGGCGAATAGTGCAAAATATTATGATGAACATAAAAGTTGGACAACCTATCTCGATTCATGGTGGCTATCGATTACACCATGTAAAATATATAAAAAACTATATTGCATTTGCAGCCATATTTGTATTCGTTAAAGGTTAATAGTGGAGAGAGTATAGATATTTTTCTTTGAAGAATACCAAATTTAAAGACTAATTTATTAACTCTAGGAGGTAGAAAAGTAAAAAGAATATTTTTCATAATATAATTGAGAGAAAAGTAGAATGGAGGATAATGGAGTAGAGCAAGAATAGTGTAGGCATTTGAATTTTGAATCTGGTCATGGCGGGAATGTTGGAAGCTCCCCTAGTGGTCACAGGTTGATCCTGGGGGATCATGGCATGGTTGATCCTAGTATTCTTGAGGTATACTAGGATAGGAAGGGAGAGTTTATGAAGATGCTATGGTGGAGCTCCTCGAAGACCCCCCTAATGGGACCAATACTGATATGGTACCCTTTCATGGGACTCCCATAATGGGGTAGGACACAAGACCTCCTCATGATCCAAAAAATTCTTTTGTAGATAAAGTGAGAAAGAATATCTACCAGGATCAATTAGACCCATCACCAACCATCGATATCCTCTCTAATGATTTCAAGGAGCTCAACTTTCCTGAAGATATCATGACACTGGTACTGAGCAAAAAATCTCTTTCCCTTGTTGGTAAGTTCATTGGATCATGACTTGCCATCGAATCCATTCGTCGATGGGTGACAAACAAATGGAAACATGAGGGCCACATGTAACTCATGGTTCTAACCCATGAGTTTTTTATCATACGACTAAATAATCTGAATGATATAGCTTAGATTCTAATTAGAGGACCTCGGTTCTTCAGGAGGTGACCCATGTTCATCATGCGATGGAATCCTGGCTTCAACCAAGGGACACAAAGCATTAATGTGGCCCCTATTTGGATTAGGCTACCCAAGCTCCAATTTTATTTCTGGGAAGAAGGTTTCATATGATGTATGCTCGTGCAATCAGTGACTTGGTAACTTTTGACCAACCACCAAAGTTTAGTTCTAAATGCCTTACACCCATTTTTACGTAATGGTAAACCTGTATTCCTAGCTCCCGATGTACATCAACCTAACATATGATTCATATCGATGGAGATAGGATTTCAAATATGAAAATAAACATGCCTTCTATGTGGATTGATAGAAATAGGGTCATATTAAATCTCAATGTCCCTTGACCAAGCAAGTCTCGTAGGTAAAGAAAGTAGCATATATTTTGTGCAACATACAAGACCACTCCAAGGAGCAGTGTCCATACTTTAAGAAGGATTTCTATGGAGCACACCTTGGTGGGAAGTACTTCAGACGTGTCAACCACTTATGAGGAAATCAAAATATGAAATCCTATTTGGAGAAAGGAAAGCAAAAGGAAGCTCCTCCTGAATCGTTATCTGAAGGACATTGTGGTACCAACAAGGTATTATCTATTTTTGCTAACTAGTTTGAAATTATTACTAATAAGGATAGTGAAGTCCCTTCTAAATATTTTTTTGTTGAGAAAATTTCTCATCCATATCCATCCCTTATGAACCAAGGCGTTCCTCCTAACCCTCCCATCCCTAGGAATCCCATCCTACCGCCCCTCCCCTCTTTTGTCCACCCCCATCACTACAACTTCCACCCCTACCTCCCCCATAACTTCCCCTTCAAGAGCCACCCTTCCAAAAAAAATCCCCCCTCTACCCGCTCCCCATTGGTCTCTCCCCTCAAGCCAATCTCCCCCTTGTACCACTCATTTCAACTCTCCTTACTTGTGTCACTTTCTCTAGTCAGCTCCCCCATGTGTGAGGGGCATTCCCCCATTGAAGCATTTTCATCGGGCTCTCCTTCACAAGCCCTTGGTTATCCAGGTGGTGGCTAATCCTCAATTCCCCCATGAAAAATACCAGAAGTCACAAAAATCCCCAATGTAATGTGGGTTTGGAGAGAAAATAAGGCCACCCATCCAACCTTGATTCTAGGAAGAAGTAGATGACAGATGACATAGCTAGTTGCATCCAAACAACATTATTATCCTCGTTATATCCTCTAAAAGAGATGTCTAAGGAAGAAGGTAAAATACCAAAACCCCCATAAATGAAAGGGGGAAAAAAAACCATTTCTAAATCATGCAAATGAAGGTCCTATCCTAGAATGATAGAGGCCTTAATGGAGTTGTAAAACAGAGGGTATTGTATTCCATGAGAAAGGAAATGAGACCTTCAATATTCATCATTTAGGAAACAAAAGTGGAAAACCCAAATATAGAAAAAGTGGTCAAATCAGTGTGGAATAATTATAAATTTGTGGCAAGTCCTACCCATGGTGCTTTAGGGGGTTGTTGTACCTATGGGATCCAACCAAGGTAACTGGAGAATTGTTATCTCATAATGATAGAGTTATCAACATCCACTTCAAATGTAATGAAACCAATAAGCAATGTATTTTAACCAATATCTACGCTCCAAATAATTTCAATGAATGAATCTTAATGTGGGATAAACTCATGCACATGCATTCAAACTTACCTTGTCATGAATGGATGTTGGATGGCAATTTTAATAATCCTCTATATCCCACTAATAAATTTGGAGGTTCTCCAATCACTCCCAGGAGCTATGAGTACTTTGTTGATTTCATTGATACCAATGAGTTAATGGATGTTGAACTACAAGATTCATTGTTCACTTGGAAAAACCAACATGAAGGAGACCAACTCATCCAAATGAGACTTGATAGATTTCTATTATCTAGAGAAGTCATCCCGATCCTCGATGATGCTATGTTGTCGTCCCTGCCAGTAATATCTTCTAAATACAATCCACTGCTTCTAGATGTCTTAAGACCGGACCCTATTCATAAAACTCCATTCAGGTTTGAGTCTATGTGGCTTTAACACCTAGAGTTCAAACCAAAAATCATTGAATGGTGGAGCTAGCCCTTCAACGGTTTGTGCATCTTCAAATTTTGCATGAAACTAAAATTCCTCAAACTTCAGCTCAAGAAATGGAATAAGGAAGTGTTCAAGAATATATTTGAGTCACGTAGAGTAATTTTCTCCCAATTTAAATAAATAGAAAATTAGGTTCAGAATGGTAATGCCACCAATGATGTGAGAAAACAAGAGAAAATACTCTTAGCTGAGTTCCACAACTCGCTATCCAAAGAGAATATTCTGGTGGTAAAATTCTAGATAATTATGGCTAAAAGAATGTGATTTAAATACAAAGTTCTTCCATGCCACTACAATGAGGTATATAGATGTAAACATTATCAAATGTCTCTACAAATAATATGGGTCATCAGTCGAAGGTACTAAAGATATTAGATCTGAGGCTATGGAGCATTTCCACACCATCCTTGGCCCTTCTCAGGCCTGCTCAACTAATGTGTCTGAATCCTTTCTTCAACACATCCTGCCCCTCGTCTTCCAAGCTGATAATAATTTTTTGCTATAGCACTTTTCCCATGATGAAATAAAAGAGGCTCTCCTTTCCATGCTATTGGACAAGGCCCCTAGCCCAATTGGGTTCCTTCTAAGTTTTTTTAAATCTTTTGTGATATCATTGGAGAAGATGTTTCTAAAGCCTTCCTTGAAATCCAAAGATTCAAGTTTTTTCCCAAGAGACCTTAACTCCATGTGTCTTAACCTCATCCCGAAGTCTCATGAATACAACTCCATTATTTATTTATGTCCTATTAGCCTTTGTAATATATTGTATAAAAACCTCACCAAAAACATGGAAAATAGAATTAAAATTATCATACCTAAGATCATTTACCTATTCTAGGGCAGCTCTATCCAAGGAAGAGTCATTACCGACAGTGTGACCACCATCCATGAGCTCATCTATGGCCAAAGGATTACCAATTTTTTTTAAACTAGATATTAGTAAATCTTTTGATATAATTTCATGGGATTTTCTCATTGTTGTTCTAACCTAGTTTGGCTTCCATCATAGATGGGTTCATCTGATCAAATCCTACATCTCTTCTGCATGGTTCTTGATCATAGTCAATGGAGCAACAATAGGGTATTTTAGAAGTAGATGTGGAATAAGACAGGGAGATCCCATGTCACCATTTTTATTCATCTTGGTGGTTGACAGTCTGGGAAGGGCTCTTAAGGATGCTTGCTCTACTAGAGATATATCAGGGATCAAAGCTTCAAATGGCCTTCCCTCACTATCTCACCAATAGTTTGTTGATGATATAATTTTTGCCAACCTCTCTAGCATCCTAGAAACTAAAGTTATTAGATCCATATTGGATGCTTACAAGCATGTCGTTGGCAAAAAAATTCAATTATCTAAAAAGTAGTATTTACGCTCAAATATGGATAAAAATTGCTTAAATCTTAGGATGTGCCATTGCTGAGTTTCTTGTGATATATCTTGGACTTCATCTCTTCCAAGGACATCATTTGGAGAGAATGTAGGACAACATCATTCAGTGGGTAATGAATAAGCAAGTAGGATGGAATGGAGCCCTTATCAGTAGCGTAGAGAAGTTCACATTAGTCCAATATTGTCTTTAGAGTGTGTCAATCGATTTCATGTCCTTATTCAAAGCCCCAATCGTTGTATGTAACAAGTTGGAAAAAATTCACAAGGAATTTTTATGGTCAATAATGGAGAACAAAGGAATATATCCTCTCGTTGCATGGGATAAAGTCTGTATTTTGAAGTGCAGGGGTAGGCTAGGCCTTTGAAGAGTTAACCAAATGAACGTGGCAATGATATCCAAATAGGGATGGAAGTTTGTAAGTAATTCTCCATTCTAATGGATGGATATTGTAAAAATAAAATATCTTAGGCAAGGGTCCCTGATGAATAATTCCCTCATGTCATTTGGTTCTACATTTTGAAGTTCGGTATGCCATACCAAACCTATAATTCAAAAATGGTACCATTGAAATCTTGGGGATGGATCTCAAATCAGATTCTAGGAAGACCCATGGATTACGACTCAACCTTTGATTCATGATCAGTCTATAAGTATCCTCAAACCCATTACTGATCTGATGTTTGGTCCCAAAGTTGATAATTTTATCATCCATGAAGTAGCTTTTCCCCACTAGGTTAACTTATATATTGATTTGAAATTGTTGGAGCTTCGTTCTACAAGTCTCCATATATTTGAACTTCTCCAAACTCAGTTGATTCCTAGTACTCAGCCACCCGATGCTCCTTTCTAGAAACTTAGTGAGTCTCGGTCATTTTAAGTCAAAATAGCCTATATGTCATTGAACAAACCTAAGGATGATTGGTTCCCTTCTAAGAACATTTGGATAAAAAATATCGTTCCCAATATTACTCATTTTTATTGGTTGACTGCCAAAAATAGACTCTCAACCACTAATAATATGATAACTCGTGGAATGATCCTCCCTAATAGATGCTTTCTCTGCAAATATGCTTGGGAATTAGTCAACCACCTATTTTTAGATTGCTCCTTTTCTAGTCATGTCTTGTCTTCTATTCTTTACATTGTATCCATTTCTTGGGTTGCCCCCTAGTGCATCATTGACTTCATCATCCAATGGCCTAACCCCCTTCATTCCACCCACTTGAAGTACTAGTGGTTGGTTATCCTCCCTCACTTCATGTGGTATATTTGTCTAGAAATGAACAATAGAGCCTTTAGGTTCTCGTGGATTGACTTGAAATATATATCATTGAGAATTGTCACCTTTGCTTCCAAAAATACCAACATTATTCTCTCCGAGGATTTTCCTTCATCCTCCTTTGAGATCCAAGTGGCAAGTTCCGCTAACCTCTCATTTGAGGTTTCTGGCCATCCTCATAACGCAATGGATAGATCCTTTATTTTATGGATTCCTCCTCCCCCTAATGGTTCAAGATCAATTTTTATGGTGCATCCAAATACAATCCTAGGGAAGCAAGTTGTGGTGGAGTGATCCAGAATGACAAAGGCACAATAATTTTAGCTTATGTAGAAAGTCTTGGAATAAAATAAAATAACTTTTTTGAGGTCTAAGCTACCTTCCATGGCATTCAAATGGCCCTAGAGTCCAACATCTAGAACTTGATCATTGAAGGTGACTCTTTAAACACTATAAACTACATAAAAGGGGTCTCGAATCCACCTTGGAATGTGGGGCCTCTCATACAAGAAACCATATTCCACCTTAGGGTGATCAAAAACACTTGTATCCAACATGTATACGGGGAAGGCAATAAAGTCACTAATGTCATGACCAATTTTGGATTAATAGTGTAGTCCTTATCAATGTTATGGGAGGACCTTCCTCAATGCATCATCAATTCTTACCATGAACTCATAGTTGCCACCTATGACTAGTGCCATGAAGTTGAGGACTATTTTTCCCCACCACATAAGGAGTATAAATGGACCTTACTACACCACATTTAGGGTTATGCATAGCGGCTATTTATAGCCAATTGGCTAAAATTAGGATTTTTGAAATTTGGAATTGGCTAATATTTGGGACCCTTGACCAAGGCCCATTAGCCAAAAAAAATTGGGTGTAATTTTTTTGGGGGGATCAATTCGCCCCAATTTTATAATAATTTGACCATTTTAAGTTTAAATTTCCAACATTACCCCTAATAATAGTTAACCTTCTACATGTGTTTTGATACTATTCACCTAGATTTTGAAACTAATTCGCCAAATTTTTATAAATACATTTTGGGGCTGACCCCTTATGCATAGCCCTGACCATAGTACTGAGGTGGCATCTTGATATATGCTACCATGTAAGGAGAGGTTGTAGACACTCGTACCTAGGCATCATACTTAGGAACATTCGTGTTACTCCATGGATCGATAACTCTCAGGGCAATGGCCATTGTAGTGTGGTAGTATCCTACCAACTCAACAGTGGTTTTTACAATAGCAACACCAAAACTATCCTCATCCATTGGAAAAATGCAAGTGGATAGAGAGCTAAGAGAAAGCCCCTCCAAGAATGTGGTCCTTTTCACATGTTTGGAATGATTGATCTAGGGACTATCACCTCGTACAAGGATGATGATTATATAGAGCACGATGATAGACTTGTCATACTTGTACCCACTATGGATACCGATGTGGCATCAACTACCTTTAAGGATCATCAGTGGAAGAATGTTGCATATATGGCATGTCTTCAGTGGTACACCCTATCCACTATTAAAACTACCAACTACTTCTCCCAAAAAAATTTCCCTGCTCTAACCGCCTCTGTTTTTTGTGCATGTTTACCATACAAACCAAATTATTATTTGAAATAAAAAAAACTACGCTTCAAGACATATCACACCTAAATAGCCCAATTAGCAACTCCAAGTAAGTCCCAAGGCCGAGCATATAGGTATGAACCATTTTTGGCTATTGGAGGGAAGCTTTTTATTGCGCCTGAGTGTAGTGAGAACCAAAGTACTTTTAAAGCAGAGTGGGAGTTTGAGGTGGTGGCATGAAGTGTTTCCTTTGGTGTGGGGGAATATGGCACTACTTGAGCCTAATCAATTTTAGTTGGAATTAATGGTCGAAGAGATTCTGGCAGCTCACAGATTGTTAAATTTCCTGAAGAAGTTCAATGGTCATGACCCTGAAATATCCTATAAATTTTTTGAGAGCTAGGATAATGGCACTGTAACTTTGAAGGTATTAACCTTCATTGTCACCATAAACATGCTTGCAAAAATAACTGAGTTTATGAATGAAGGATATTTTGTCCGTAGGGACAAGCATTCTATGGTGGGAAAATTGGTGCTTCTATGAGACAAAGGGAAGTCATTATTAAGAAGGATAATGGTTACATTAGGGAAGGGCTTCCCCCACCATGGAACTAGGTCATGGTACCTATTATGTAGTATTTGATAGTGGATGAGCCGACGTCCCCCTTCATAGATTCCATATGTCATTCCTTAATTTTCTTAAGGATTTCAAGAAAATAAACATCTCATAGTACCTTTTTCGATCGATGAAGATTTTAGTTGTGTGAAGACAAGAACACGACACTTAAAAATAAAGAAATAAAATAACCCAAAGAAACACAAGATTGCACAAATAGATAAATTTATTCAATAAACGAGGGGGAGCTAATAAAATCCTTTTGATACAATTTGTACTCAATGAGTATTTGATACAAAGATATACAAGATGCTAGGGTTCTTTGAAACCCTAGCTACAATAATGAAGTATCTTCAACTGGTGTGTACTTGCTTCCAATGGAATGAGTGGGCTTCAGATATCTGATTTAGGACTACTCTAGCTTCAACAACCATTCAAAAACAGATAGAAACTATAGATCTACATACACATAAACTGAGAAAGAGATTAATAACACCTATGAGGGCTCCATAGTGTGAGACCCTAAGATATCAGTAAACCCTAACTAATAATGGATCAACTAGCATATGAAATCTATAGATCATGTAATAGAATAACACAATAATGATATACCTTGCTTGTGATGATATTTTATTTTGTTATTACAGTTTTGAAAGTAGATGGCATGACACAACAGACTATGATTCATGATTCAGTGATAACAGTAGGCTTGAACATGAGCTTTGCAGGCTCTAGAGTGAGTCTGCAATATAGCAAGCATATGCATGTGCTTGTCAAGCTCTATAGTGAGTTTCACAAGCTGGGGAGGGCACCTGCGATGAGGATAAAATCTATAGAAGTAGATTGCGAGGGTTGAGATAAATACAAAGGATGGGAAATGATGGGGGTAATAGAAAATTATGAGGGGATGGATATGGAGGATGGTTGGAACAATAGAAATATTATTGGCTAGCTCGGGCTTTGGATCTTCAGAACTCTATCTTTTTTTGCTTCACTGGGGCTTTGCCAATGACTTCTTCATGATGCATGTTACAATATTAGGGTTCTAGGGTTTGAGCATTTGTAAATTACCTTATATATAATACAGCCTAGTATTTTCTTAGGGTTTTAGCCTTACACTTTTAATCGTGCGGCTAATATTAAATTAGATCCTAAGGTTGAGATAAATTTTTAGATGTGGCATGGATTAATGAATATGGATGGTGGATATTAGATTTGATCGGACGACTATGGTTAATTGAGTTTATAGATATATATTTTATAATAAATATATTATAATATAATATAAAATATTATATAAAATATTAAATAATATTAAATAATATTAAATAATATTAAAATAATCCCAATTGGGTTAGGAAATGAAAGAAAAGAGCTAAAGTGGGCCTTTTGAAGGTAATAAGGGCTAAAAGTGACTAAATGGATGGCGGGATAGGTGTATGGTGGACAAGTGGGTGGTGGGATGGTTAGGATGGAGGATTAATGTCTATAATTTGATATCTACAAGTTGATAGTGTTAGGCAAGGAAAATACACTCACCCTAAACACTAGGGCCTCCACTACATCATCTTTAATTTTATTACATAGAACCCTAACCAACATACCTTAGAGTAGGAGAGACTAGATGGTGATATTGAACCTGTTCTCAAACCCCTGGCAATTTTGGATGGCACCCAAGAAGCTCTACCGATTGAAGTGAACATTGGTACTCTAAGTAGAGTCAGCTACCCAAGGATATTACCTCTTGTAGGGCCATTTTGGACTCCCATGTGGCGCTTAGTACAGTTTAAAAATGCTAATGATAAATCAAAGAGCCCATCCCCGACACGTAAGAGCTAGATAATTACATCTTGACCTTACTTGGGATCCCATTTTGTTTAGTAAATGGGTGTCATGGATCAGATTACTAACCTGGAAGACATCATCACCCTGGCCACTTCAATGCTTCTCAAATCTAGTAAGATTATAACCTTGATGCACACGTAGAAGAACACCATCTCTATGGAGGATGACCCCAAGGAGGATGAGGATTACATCTTAAAATGAAAATATAATCTCAAGGTGGTTTCATCACTGGATTTTCCCATTTTGATGCTAGGATTATCCCTGTGCTCTCTCTACATTTTTTGGTTTTCTTCTTGAGGCCCCGAGCTATTATTGTAATAGGTTTTTTGCTTTTTTTATGTTGTATGGGCTCAACGTATGGTCCACTTTTATATTGTCGTACAGAGAGTTGAACCTTCACGGGATTATCTCTACAACATTTTTATAATATTTTGGGTCCCTTTCAAAATTCGTTGTCAATTAAAAAGAAATTAACTCTAGGAGATAAAGTAGAAGTCCAAATTACATTAAGAGCACTTCTAGAAATATACAAAATTTTAGTCACTTCACTTCAAGTGCTAAATAAGACAACAACTTTTGATGAATTAGTTAATTTTATTCAAGAGTATGAAGCATAAAATTTAGTCAAATATTAAATGACTAATAATGATTTGATATCAAAGGAAAATGTACCAAGAAACACTACAACATCATCATAGATCAACCTAAATGGAAACAAAAGATATTATCACATAAAGGGTCATACTACAAATATTTGTAGATATAATTATTTGAATCAAGGAAATCAAATGAATAGAACTTTTTACAAATTTCAACCAAGGCAATATCAGCCTCATACTAATATAAAGAACAATGACCAAGAAAATAGAAACAAAGAGGAAATTAAGTTTAAGAAATTCAAGAGGCTCAAGAGTTAGAAGAAGCTAAATAAGGAAAATAAATTAGATCTCTTATAGTGAGGATTATAGTTGAAGGTCAAATTCAAGATAATTGTGAAAAGGGTGAAAATCATCCAAAATTTCCTAATGCCATTAATATTTAAAATGAAAAAATAAAAGTAGTTGAAAATATGACTATAGAAACATATAAAAGGCCCAAGATAAAATCTAGATCATTTCATAATTGTAGACTTTGTTAGAAGACCAAACCAAATGCAGGTCATGAAAATAAAATTGAAGTGCACTATGGATGGATGAAAAAATAGAATAAAATGCATATGTTACAATGTTTTCATGGTCACAAAGAAATTATAATGAATACTACAAGAAACAAGTTTGCAAACCAACACTTGAACCCCATGTAGTGTCAAAGCTATAATAGAAGAAGAAAAACAAGAATTATAGATTGAACACTTAAACTCTTCAAACTAAATAATGTAATGCAAGGGGGTGTTGGAGATTGGTACTATGTAAAAGTACCCCAATGGTACATTTGTACTATTTTAAATATTAATTAAGGTGTGAGTTGTTATATAGGGTGTGTAATTTCTATTTCCCCTATAGTATGTGGCAATGTGTGATATGATTCTAAGTGTTATCTAATAAAGTGTGCAAGTGTGTAGAAAGCCATGAGTCATGTGTAGGTATCAAGTATAGAAGTTATGTAACAAACCTCATTTTTCCAGCCATCTTGTGACATAATTTCTTTTTCTTTACTCATAAGTAAAGTATATATTCAAGGATTACTCAAGCATGTACTCAATGTAAGTTGTAAAGCAACACTTCACTAAGAGATAACATGGTCAGTTTCTACCTCTTGTGAATAGGAGCTGCTAATATCCTATAAGAACAACAAATTTACCTTCATATCTTCATGGTATAAGGACACCTCAAATATTCAACCTACCTTTTCTACATTATTCATGAATCAGGAAAGTCTCGACCATGGATTTTAGGAATTCTCCTCTTCTCAATAGACCAAAGAATGGGATAGCCATTTACCTTCTACTAAATTCTATCTAATTTAGTCCCAACCTAATTCTGTCTAGGTTGATGTTAGGCATATGCCCTGCAAATTGGATATTGCATCACTAATATGGATATCTATCATTTATAGTGCTTTCTTACCCTCAACTCCAAAATGGGGTAGGTAATATGGTTATAATTTTCTATTGATAAACACATATAGACCATCTATTGTATATCACCTATCTTACATGCATAAGACTATCTTAACGACCATGATAGGAGATAAAATCTAAATTAGACCTTCCAAATGTTACCTTCTTCGGACCCTGCTTTATTTCCACACTTCAAGTATAACTTATGCAAATATTCTAGGTATTACCTTTTCATAATTACCTCATGTATAAAATATATCATCAAATACATAAATAGGGTGTTATTTAAGTTCAACTACTTAAATAATTTAACATATATATCTTCATTAAGAAGTCACTTAGATAATATGTAATTCCTATGTCCACTATCAATCCATAAAACATGATAATTTGCATAGCATCATAAATTGTGTTACAAAGCTACATAATTCATATTTTGAGCATAATTGGAATTCCATCATTTACATATCTTATAGAGAGTAAAGCAATACATCCATTCCATATTACAAAATAATAATCATGCTAGAAATTTCTTTTACAAAAGAGCCTTTCATCATGAAAGCCTTAATACAACATATGTCAAAGGGATCAATGTCTAAATTTTATAAGTCTTCACTAGTCCTTCTTGCCTCTCCATCACTTGATTGATGGTGGTAAGGGATCGGGATATCTCATGATATTCATGTAGTTTTCCCTTAAATGCACTTTTGTTAAATAGTATATCATAAAAAAATGTATGTATTTTATAATTTTAATGCAACCATGCAACCATAATGTAACCATGCATTATACATTCATTTTAAAAAAGGAAGGAAGCCGCATAATTTCCCAAGAAAAAATTCCACATTATTTCTTTTATCACATACCCTTTTCCAGAAAAAGATATTCCTTTGTTAGCATAATTACAATTACAAACACTTCTAGTCCAAGAAATAGAGAACCCCATAAATTCCCCCAAAGAATAGACTCCCCACCCATTCTTTCTTTTTCATAACTTAGAAGATGCATTTATAACTAAATTTTCTATATTACTCATTTCAAGCAATCACTTCTAGTCTTGTTCATACAAAAACACGAGGGAACCCCATAATTTTCCCAAGAATGCTTTTCCCACCCATTATTTCCTAAAAAACTAGAAGGTACTTATATAAACAAAATTCCCTTAATTTCCATTCACACATAAACAAAATTTAAATAAATGAATCAATCATTTGATCTTTCATTTAAATTTTGATCTAAAATCCATTCAATTTTTCCACAAAATTGTTTATCTAAACAACATTCAATTTTTCCATAAAACATTCCTTCAACTAGCATTCATTATTTCCACAAAATTGTCCTAGCTAACATACAATTTCTCCACAAAATTACCCTAAATTTTTTCTACCAAATTGAATTACAATATTTTCCACAAAATTGTTTCACAATAATGTTCAATTTCTCCATAAAATTGTTCCATAATTTAACCTACAATTTATCCACAAAATTATTCCATAATAAACCTACAATTTATCGATAAAATTATTTAATAACACATATTACCTTTAGTTGCATGTTTCAAGGTCTATCCTTTTTAAGAAAACCAATTTGACATATCTTTCATTTGAGTTTGCTCAATCAATTCCTTCATTGTATAAATAGATTTTTTTCCTTTAGATTTTAGTCTCTAGGAACGTAGTGTTAAATTACAAAAAGGATAGATTCTAGTTGAGTCAATTCTTCAAAAATAAAAGATTCAAATATTCAAAAAGGATGATATATTAAGATCAACATAATTCAAGCCGTTCAATCCAATTTTTAAGCAAGTCAAATAGTCAACGAGACATCCACCACCAACGCTCGACCTCCACCAGTGGTGGCTAACTGATTAGCCTCAATGGATATCCTAAACACCATATAGTGGTTAGGCTAATAAGGGAGTGATACCCTATATATTATCCCTCGCATACTCCCATAGGGAGCATGTGGGATAATACCACAACATTATTTTAAAAACTTGGTTTTAAAACTTTGTTCCTAGCAACATAGGGAGAATGTGGGATAATACCACAACATTATTTTAAAAACTTAGTTTTAAAACTTTGTGCCTAGAAATGTAGAGGGCATGTGGGATAATACCACAACAATATTTTAAAAACTTGGTTTTAAAACTTCATGCCTAGCAACGTAGGGAGCATGTGGGATAATACAACAACATTATTTTTAAAACTTGGTTTTAAATACTCATGCCTATAAATTGGTTTAAATGTAACTCAAATATTAATATCCATGAGGTAAGACAAGGAGTGACCTTAGGTGAGTCAACTTATGGGTTTACTACTACAACAAGTATCTAAAACTAGTCATGTATCCAACCATGCACCCTCAACTAGCACGTAGTGGCCCCTACTTGGTGCCCACCTTGACCACCGAGTGGTGGTCACTCACTAAGAGAGAACCTTTCCCTTTAAACCACACTTAACCTCCCACACTATCAATGTGGTATAAATCATTTCACTTGGATAAAAAAAATTAATTTTAAGCTCGACCTTACGAGTGCACTAAAAACAAGTCACATGCATCCACATGGTAAGGTTTAGTTAGAATCAACAAGGATAATTTCATGCTATGTGTGTTTCCAACTAGTGCTAGTCAACCATAAAGTATTTTAATCCCTTGATCACCACTTTGTGGTCAAAAGTTTTAGGGATTCAAGCTCCCTTTAAACCTTTTGGCATCCTTAGTATATCCCATGTGGTATATTGCTCATGAAATACATAAATAGTCTTCTACCTGAGCATGTCGAAAATGATCCAAATCATGAAGGCCACTTAGGGGGACGTTAACCAAAGATCACAAACCTATACAAATTCCACCAACACATAAGAACCAATGACAACCCTATAAATGACATTCCTCATAAATATTTTAAAGGATTCAATTTAATTGTGACATGTTGAAGTGTCTGAAGATATTTTCCAATACAAAGGACATAAATTGACTTCAAACAATGCTTTTAGAGGGTTAAAATAGTAGTATATCTACTAATTCAAGCACATCCAAAATTTTTGAATGACATCCCAAAATAAAATACAAACCTAAGACTTTGTGCACAAAGGATTCAAGGGGGAAAACACAAGTATGAAGCTTAATATACCCTATTTAAGCATTTGTTATTTTAGAGTAATAGAGGATAGGGACTACGTATACTAAAACCATTGGAATCAAATGGATTCAATCTTGCATTAGGTATCTATGAAAGGGTATTACAACTCCATTATTTTAATCTACCGTAATCATGACCATAAGTAACAAGAGAAGCATTTAATTTTAAAGCAATTGCTATGCAAAAGGAAAGGTTCTATAATAGAATAGAGGTCTTCTAAAAACAAAGGTAAAAAGCACTATCATTTAAGGCATAATTTCCAATAAGGATAAGTTTAAAACCTTATATCCTTAACACCATAGGATTTACAACCAATTTGAGCCTCAAAAAAAGCATAAACACATTAGATTTGAAACCAACTAGAGCCTTAAAAAAAGCACAAACACATTGATTTTAAAAAGGAAGACTATCACAATACCTTGAAAGAATTGGAAGGAAGTTCCTTAAAGAGCTAATAAAATTCTTAATAATCCATTGAAGCATAAACAAATTAATACAAAAGCTTAACATTCCCCAACCTGGTTCTCCTAAAATGTTGGACTTCTTAAGCTCTTTCTTTAGTCTCCTGGTCTCCTCCTTGTGCTTGTATCCTCATACCAAAATTATAAGCCTCCATGACTATCCTTTTCCTCTCCTCCCAAGAGGCTCTCAATTTATAAGAAAACTCCTCCCCATGTAGAAGAGATTCTGTAATAAAATAATGGTTTCCACCATGCTAGCTAGGGACAAGGGAGAGATTTAAATATTCCCACATGGGTAAGCACTATGAGAATGGAGGTCCTTTCCCTATTAAAATAATACCATACCCATGCTAGGTGGAGACAAGATAAATATAATAAAATAAAAAAGTAGAGATAAGGTGATCCATCCCTTTGTTTCTTGCCTCCTTCTCAAGAACATTGACAAATTTAAAACTATTAAAGAAGAGAAAGGGGAATCATTATATTATTAAATTATCTTAGTACTCTCTTGGTCTAATAAAAATTAGACACATTTTATGAAGATAATTGCATTCCAAAACCTACCAAATTAATGAGGTAATATGCAATTAGATTAATTAAACCATGATTAATTGATTTTCTTTTATTTTTTTCCAAAACATATTTCCTAAAATATATCTTTCACAAAAGCATCAATTAACTTCACAAAACATTACAAAACTAAGAATTAGGTCCTAGTTCACCATGTAGAAGGGTCATACCAAGGCATGTCATGACATATTACCCTCATTGGACTAGACACAGTCCTCTATGTTTATCTTAATGGAAAACATAAAGCAATTATATGTTTGATAAGCATTGCAAATCAGAAAAAAAGTAACATATTTTCATAAATCAGTAATCACAGGCATAAAACAAATTCTCAATGTTTCACACCATTGTTTTATCCTTAAGTGGATGGCCTATTTTAAGATAGACTCAACTACCATCGAAAAAATATAAGGAGACTAGTACTAGACATCATGGTCCAATGGTGCAAACATGAGGTATAAGTAAAATGCAATGCAACTAGATGAGGATAATATTCCATGTTACCTTGAGTTATCTTCATCATCATTTCCCTTTTTCTAGTATTTCATTCCTAGTGGTCAATCATCTTCTTCCACCCACAAGAGTACTTGGACCTGTAATTCAACAAAATATCAGTAGTACCATATCCTCAATGCAATAAAACATCCATATTGCATAAAAATTAAGTATTAAAACATCCATAAATACATAAATATCATCATAGAGTCAAATCATTGAAACATCTATCAATGCATAGTCAAACTATAGTAGGGTCCTGCAATAATAAAATTACAATTCATTAGGAAATTTTAATTTCAACTCATCAAAATGCATCAAACAAAGAATTAATTTACTTAGATATGTCCTTCATTTTTCTAAGTGGTACATAATTTATCTTAAATAGGGGATCCCACACTTGTCTCTATAATATATTCCCCATCTGTTCCCTTCCATCAAGAATGCTTAATACTTAACTAAGAATAGATTCTACATCTATTCCTTGCTAGTAAAACTTATCTAGGAATAGCTATATTAGATTGACATAGATGTATCCCAAAAAAAAATTTCTTCCTTTACAAGGTATACCACAACTAAGAACTAGTCATTGTAGACGAAACTCAAGTGGTCAGGATGCAGCCCCATCCTATAGTATTAGGATTTTACCTTTATATACCTCCATGGTACAAAGGATGCCTTAATGGTCCCCCACATTGTCTTACCATTTTTTGTGAATGTAAGACCATTTGACCATAGCATAGGGTTCTCCATTTTTGTTCATAAAAAGGGAACACTTTTTCTCTATTCATACATAAGTGATTCTATGTAGGATCTTGGTATTTTTACCTTGGGCCTAGATACATGTCCCTTAATAGTGAGTCATCTAGGACTTAGTGCTTAGTTACCATGTGGCTATTTAAGGCTATTATTACTAAATAGCTTGACCTCCTTGATCCTAAGGTGCCAACACAAACTTGTGATAATAACTCATAACTCCATGGTAGGATAATTAGTCCAATATTTACTACTTAGAACTTTCCAAAAGTTTTTCTACTTTTTTAAACCCTCTGAGATACACCACCCTGAATATCATAAGAGGACTTGAGTGTTGCATACCGCAACTCCTCTCAAGAAGGTTTAAGTGTCGCCTACTGCAACTCCCCTCAAATATAAATATTTGAGTGTTTACTACCACAAATCCATTCAAGTATTAGAATAATTTGGTCCAATTCTTAATGAAGTCTAAGTTTAAGTTAAGAAAGTTCCCATCCCATGGGCTCATGAGTCCACAAGGAACCTTAACATTTATATTAACATTGCATGTTTCTTTGAGTGATTAATATAGTCTCATAATTTGGTACATTGTTAAATATATTAGAGAGAGGATCCCATACTCCTTTCAAAAATAGATTCCCCACCTATTATTTTCCATTAAAAATATTCAATAGATTCATCATCTATTCCTTCATTAAGTATAATGAACTTAACTAAGAATATATTTTCTCCTCTATTCCTTCTACTTAAGTATGACCATAACTTAACTAAGATTAGTTGGATTTTGAAAGGATCCCATAATAATTTCAAGAATATATTCCTCACCTATTGTTTCCAAATTAGGTATGTTCAAGCTTAAATAAACTATAAAGATCACTTTTTCAATTTGTTATATTTATCACCTAAATTCATAAGAATCATAGTTTATGTTTGTAGACACCAAATCCTAGACACTTGTAAAAACATAAACCTTAAATAAACCTAATATATCAATACTCCCTACCCTAACATTCCAAAATGTTATAAAAATATTATCACACCCATGAAGGAATGGGATGTAATCATATTATCACACTACTCATGTTTGAACAAGACTGCTCAAACTATCCAACTTATTTTGGCTATATCTCACTCATCCAAACTTGAATTGATCTGGAATTTTTAGGGTAGGTTCCTTAAAAACCCTAGAATACATCCACCAATATTTATATTATTTGGAGCAATATAGATCCAAGTAAAGCTCTATTTTTTAATGGGATAAAATTCAACCATCGATAGACCCAAATCAAAGCAGGTAAATCAGTAAGGTATAAAGTTTTTTTTTGTTCTCTACATATTTCATAAATTATAAAAGCATCTATATTATGTTTTTGGTAGCTTCTATTCATATAAAATAGGAACTCACACATTGGAGGCTTTGTAAGTGCTACTAATCTCTTTTATGTTTGCATCCATACATGTGTAGGTAATAGGTCTATGAGTAGTTGTTGAGGCAAGAGTGGCCCACCAAGGATACACAAGCCCACTCATAAAAATTATTTGTAGTAGAGGATAATGCAAGAACCCATTTCCATTTAAAGCTAAAAAACCATTTGGATCTATTGTAACTTGAAAGTAACAAGTGAAACATTGTAATCAAGTCCTCATCATTTAGGGTAAATCATTATTTGTAAAAGAAAGGAGACCAAGGCTCCAAAAATTTCAATATAAAATTAATTTATTCTTGCAATCACTTGTTTCAAATTTTTATTGTTTGGGTGTATATTTATCTGCTTACGAAAATGGTGATCATGGTGGGACCCACAATGGGTCTTATGTTGATTTGCATTGTTGTTTAACTTTCTAATTTCTATTTGTTTCATGATTGCAGGTTTTGAAGCTCAAATGCAAGAAAATTCATAAATCAAATTTGAAAGTTTTATAGCCTATTTGGGCTATCCTTGTACATTTATAAATGTAGATCTACATTTGAGGATCTAGAGGAGGAAAACATAAGGCTTCTAGGTAAGCCATTTTTGGAACACTAGCTCAAAAAAAATCACTTTTAAAAGAACAAATTCTATTTTATGTATTTGTTTCATTATAGGCCTTAGATTAAATGTTTTGTAAGCATTTTAAAATATTTTTTAGGTATATTTAAAAAGAAATAATCAGATTTAAATTACATTTTAGAACATTTATTTGGATTTTTAGGTTACTATAAGCATAGTAGTTGCATCAAAGGTTAGTTTTGCATCCTAGCATGCATTTTAGGTCATATTAGAGTTTTAGGCTCACCTTGTTCTATTTTTGACACACAATCAAAAACATAGATCTATGTTTTCGTAATCCTAAATGTAAAACTACATGTGACTAAATGTAGACTTATGTTTGATCAGTCCCAAGTGCATCTCTGCATTTGGATTTGTGTTTTAGAGTCACTTTAGGGCCTGTTGGGAACTTGTGTGCTGCATTTTAATATAGGGTTTTCTCTATTTTTCTATTATGTATACTTTATGTATGTGTTTTGACTACATTTTAGGCAATAAATCATATTTTCTTAATAGATTACATTTTAGGGTAATTTTATGCTTTTGCTTTACAAAAATATAAAAAACCAAAAACGAAAAAACCACCACACACACTTTGCACATTTCAATATGCCACACCGATGCATGAAAAGTGTGAGAAAAACCTCCTAAAAGAGTTGGATTTCATAACCAAGTAACAGAGAGCCCTATACTAAGCCCTAGTTAGTTATGAAAGTTTCTTGGACTTCATCACCAAGAAACTAGTTACTCTTGAGTATAGCTCGAGGTAACAAGGTTAGATGCCCCTCATTACCAGGGCTTAATAATTAGAAAATTGTATATGTTTATTTCCAAGCTCAAATGAGAGGGTGAAGTGAAAGCCTATTTAGGTTGGAAGCAAGACACTAGACAATGCAACCTCTTCCAGAGGTATTTTGTTTCCTTAGGTTACACCCATTGCCAACCCTCCATCTAGGAAGTTATGTTAGCCATTCATGTTTCATATTTCATATTTCATAAAAAGGGTGGGTTTGAACACACATTTTAGTTTCATTCCCACCTACCTTGCATATCTTTTAGGCCTAGTTACACTAAAAATTCAAAGAAAAATAAAAAAGAAAAGAAAATTAAAAAAATCAAATTCAAAACAAAACATTGCAAAAATTGAGAACTCTTGTTTTCTTATCTTATAGTGTAGATATTGCATCTTGGAACACACATAACTTGCATACTATTTGTATCCCTAGTTTATGGTATTGACCAAAAGTAAATCCAAATCTTTGAACCAGTTACTAGCAAGACAACCACATTCAATCATGGAGGACTTTGCTTAAAACTCTCATCCCCAACCACTTTTATGGCTAGCCAAGTTGGTGTGTCATGGACTATGCATCTTGAATTGTCCATAGGGCCCTCAAATCCAACATCCACTTAGAACACTGATATGATGTAGAGGGCTATCCATACCTCCATCCTTGAGACTCCCTTCACCAAACCACCCACACCATCTGACAATCACATTACCTATATAGATTATTATGTCATTGAAAGCAATTTGAACTTGGTCTTCCCATATTTGGTTTCTCTTCCCATTACATCGAGGTCTTTTCATACCTTTCAATAGGAATCCACCTATACATAACCTAACCAAATTAGCCAACTCATCACAAACCCTCTTTTCGAGGTCAAATTCATACCCTTTAATTAGATCCTTTCATCATCATTTAGAATACACATCTCAATACCATCCACTCATAACAACATCTATTCTAATCCAATATTCAAAGCATAAATTAACACTACTTTGCAAGCACCAGTTTCCATCCCACCCACATCATAAGGATCTATTGATCCCATGCAACATATCACTCTTCATTTGATTATGATCCCCCCCTTTGCAACTTATCCTCCATTAACCTCAACCCATGTTGTGGCCACTCATCATGTACAAACATTTGCTCCTCATGCAACCATACAATACACATATGTAATTGTCATACAAAAAGCATTGCAATATCTACAACAATTGCTTATGGGTAATTCCGATCAAAGCTTTCATCCTACTTTTTAACAATAATTGTAGGTGGTAGATTTCTCAACCCACCTAAACCCAAAATAAATTATTTACCCAAGATACATCCTGGGTGTCATGACCACCCACCATAACCATACCTATACCACTTCATTATCCCAACACACTATTATTCCCCCAAATCCATATCATCAACTCCCACCTCATCCACATCAATCATTTCACAATCAATTTTAGAAGAACATCCAACAAAATCAGATCCCAACTACAAAAATTAGAATATCATTTTATCAACATAATTCATCACCCAAAACTCCCCCATATACACATATCAAGTAAACTAGGGCTTCCAAGTACCATTGGAGGATCCTAAATTTTAATTCTTACAAAATCATATTGATAGCTTGGCTATGCAAACACCAAGAATGATATACTAGAAATCAACCTTGAGATAATTGGTTAATCATCCAATTCATCCTTTGATGCCATTGCTACCCTATCCCACATATTTCACCTTATTGAATTTTAACAATTTTAAAGGGGAAGAGGACCCTAGAGATCACAGAAGTGTGTTTAACAATGCATGCTTTATTTTACAAGATAATGATGCCTTAATGATCCAAAACTTTACTCAAACATTTGGAGGAGATGCTCTAGAGTGGTACAATAATTTTCCACATCATAATATTTTTACCTTTGAGCAATTAGTAGACCAGTTATTAGAGTATTTCTCCTTAAATGTTAGAAAGAAGACAACATTAACCAACTTGTTCAATCTACGATAATTCAAAGATGAGTCGATTTATGATTTTGGAAACCATTGGAGTGCAATTATCACTAAATTTCCAAACACCCTCCATGTGGTAGAATTAACAAGAATGTTCACAAGGAGTTGTTAAAAACCCATATCCTTCCTACTACAATTGCAAAAATATAGGATATTTGAGGAAGTTCTCACCCAATTTTGTGTCATAGAGTAAATTAATATTAAAGATGATGAGATCAAGCTAAAGAAAAAGGAATGGTAAGATAAAGGTCAAAAGGGAAATAATCATGGCCAATACAAAGCGGGCCAAGTAAATCAAGTAGTATTGAGCCAACCTCCAATGCAAACACAACAAGATCAAGTACAACTTCAACATCCCACACAACAATAAAAACCGCAACAATAGACTTATCAAGCAGTTCCACCCTCATAGCAACTGCACAACAAAGCTACAATAATAGATAATAATCAACATTGATAATACAATCGACTAACCTAAAACTATACCCCACTACCTGAGCCACTATCTAGCATTTTCTAGAGGTTGTATGAAGTGCAATATATTACATTACCATAGATTAATCCAGAGGATCCCAACAAGCCTCATGGCAATAATTATGAGGAGTACAAATATTGCACCTATTATCAATAGAAAGGTTACGATATAAATGATTGTTATTCATTCAAGAACATCATCCAAGACTTGATCGATAAGGGGATTATCAAGATTGATAACCCTCTAGCACAAAAAAATCAAAACCTTGGCTTTTATCAAATACCACTACCTCATTGTGAGGCTCAAAAATAAAAAGTAGGTGCCTCAAATTTTACAGGTTCCCCTAAACAAGTAAATCATATATACAATACCGAGTAGTACCATGTTTTTGTAGGTGTTATTCATGAAGTCACCCACGGTCAAGGAAATACAAATAAAATACAACAATCAAATGAACCAGCATAATTGATACTCCTATAGGCAACACCAACACCTAATGTACCTCAAAAACTGAATCACACCAACCCAGCTCCATCTTTACATACTCCAAGTCATCCACCAAGACCCCTTATCACACTAAGGAGTCGGTTGACACATAGTATCAAGCTAGATTCAGTTAAATTGTTAATATATGAGCCGATACAATAGCCTAACCCACATCGAGAGGCATTGATGGAAATCCTAAATTCCATTGAAGTTTAGATCCAATATCCCAATGCCTTCATCAATTTTGTGGGGAAATTTCAAACATGCATGCAAACTTTGATTGAATTTTATGATTTTGATATCAAGACAATATCATCAAAGTTACCAGATCCACTTGTTGAGTGGTATTTTCACCCAATTGTGAAAATACACTCTTCCTTAGGATTTGGGTTCCAAATCCCCTCTTGCAAAGAAGTTAGACCAACAACTTCTCCAAGGTCTCCGCTATATTAGCATTTGCATATGTGTATTAGTAATAAAGATATTCAATTTAAATGCTTGGAACACCTTAGTGATTGCAAGTAACTGTAAACAAGGGGCAATGTTGGTTTATTTTACCATGAAACTTTAGTGATTGTTCATTGAACCAAAATAAAGCAAATGTGAGTTGGCCCTCATATGACCATGATGTAATGCTTTAATTCCTTTTATCTTGAGGGTTTTAAGGTAGATTTTATCTTGCTATTAAATCCTCAATGATGAATTGGGTCTTCAAATGTAGCTTCTAAATGTCACTCTAACTTATCCCTCTTAAATGAAATCAAATTTTCATCAAGATGAACAATTAAGTGCTTTGAAGAAAATACCTTCAATGTAATACTCAAATTACCCCTCTTTCGTAAAATTAGAATTTTTATGAAGAGAGGGTAATTTTAGGCTCAAAATGGAAATTTGTGAAAATGCCATAAAACATAACTCCTTCAATGAAATTGGAATTTTCATGAAGGGAATGTCATCATAGGCTCATGAGTGCAAAACAAAACCGAAAAAATGAAATTTGACCTTAAAATGGAAATTTTCTATTTTCGGATTTTTAAAATCTATAACAAAACATCTTCGATGAATTTTTAAAAATACTAAACAACTCCGAAAATGAAATTTCAAAGTGCGTAATGGAAGTATGATAGGTGCTCTACATAATGGTGCAATTATTTTTTTGATTTTAAAATTTTTTACTGTTTATTTTAATGCCTAAAAATAAGAAAAAATTCTGAAATTAAAATTTTGGAAAACAAAAAATTAAAATTTTGCATCAAAATAATTGCTGAAAATGCAACAATGCAACAAGCTCCTTCAGTCTGATAGCACCCCATCCTGCAAAACCGAATATGTGAGATTTTCGTACATGCAACCTAGCCTATTTGACCTGTAAAACAAACACAATCAAAGTAAACTAGGTGCTGGCTCCTAGGGTTTAAAATAATTTCCAGATTGCAGACATTCACATGAAATAACCCAAAACAATGGCATAAATTTCATATACAAATCTGAAATCTGAAAGGAGGAACATAGAACAGTTAAAATGAAGCATGCAGAAAATTTCTCATCCTTTCTTGCTAACAAGGCCTGAAATTTCTAAAGAGAAGCTTTAGCATTGAAATTATATTTCAAGTTTTACATATCAAAATCTGCCGCATTTGGCCATGCCCAAAAATTCCATCCCTCATTCACCTCCTCGATCCCGTATTTGAAACCCTTGAAAATATTTTCATTTTGTGCCTTTGGCCTTTCGTTTCCTCCTTTGGGTATTGTGATTTTCTTCTTCTGTTAAGTTTTGCTTGGTTTCGAATCATTTGGCTTCCTCATGTGGTAACTGACGATTAGATTTCCTCTTTTTGAAACGCTTCACAATTTTTAAATGTATATTGTGCCCTGTTTTTAAACCTTCGATAATCGAACCATTTAGCTCCCATATCCTGTTTGTAACAATCAACGGCTTTGAACATTTTATTAATAATATGGTGCCCTTTTTATCTCTACACGCCTTTATGAAAGGCATATTATTTTGTCTTATTCAGCCCCTTAATGCATCCCTCTGTTACTCTTTCCGACTTATATGTTTTCATTAAAAGAACATTAACTTTGACCATATATGAAAACATTTAACTTACTTTGTTTTTAATCATCACCATCCACATATGTAACTATCAGGGATCATATAAGCCCATAACGTCAATGAATATTCTGGCGTCCCCGTCATAGCATTGAACCCTTCTTTAGAAGTCGTTGATCTACTCTCGGAGCTGCTGCCAAACTGTTATACCATGCTTGCTATAATCTGAACACTCACAGCCGAACTTCATCTCAGGCCGCCATAATCACATCTGCATGATAAACAAGCTATCTACCATGATATCTGAGCTGTCTTGCTATCTGGAACCTTTCGGTTGGAGTCTCTAGTTGTCTGCTTGTGTTTTCGTCTATCCCACATCCACATTGATGGGTTTGTCCATTCCAAACTGTGTCACGTCCTGACATCAATGCCCACATTTGCTGTCATGTTGGCCGCTTCATTCTATGCAACAGGGTGTTCGAGTATTCATCTGCCGTGATATCCGAACTGTCTTGCTACCTGGCACCATCTAGTTGGAGTCTCTGCTGTTCACTACCACATCACCATTTTTGGTGATAAGATGCACCAAATGTCACCATCGCATGGTCTTCATTCACCTACTCGTCGCATCCTATGCCAACAGCAGTGCATCGTGCACGGGAACCATCGATTCATCGTTTAAATTCTTAGCTCCATATTAGCTCATAGTATTTGATGCATTATCCTCTAAGTGGACCTTCTAGTGGTCCACGTTATCTTCCATCGTCGGTGTCTACCCATATTGGAGGTTGGTCCGGCAATCAAGCCTCAGGTCCGCCACGGCTCTTCCCGTCGGTTACATCGCCCGAAACTGCTCCACGTCCACATCTTTCGCTGTCATGTTGGAGACAAAAACCCTGCACACAAAACAAATCACTTATTAAATTGGAATCAAATTTATTAGTGCACCACCAAATCCTTTACTATATTACGTAATATATTAAATATATATTTTTTATTGAGTAAATACTTCTTATACATATACGTATCCGTCGTGGGGTGAACCCGGGTCACATCACCGAAAATGCAAGTGGTGCCCTTGTCGGTAGACCACAACACTATATATATATATATGTGTGTGTGTGTGTGTGAGATGTATATACTTAAATTCATTTGTTATTTTCATCTTCTATTCTTTGACCCAAACAAATGAAATAAAACCTAACAACTGGACATCAAACTCTCAAACGATAACACTGACAAAACAAACTTGCCGACACACAAACTGACGATAAAAAAGGAAACGTCGACGAGAAAATGACCACAAAGTCGTTAACAAGAAAATGACGACAAAAGTCGTCAACAAGAAAAAGTTGTCGACAATTAAATATCGTCGACAAGAAAATGATGACAATAAAATATCGTCGACAAGAAAAAGTTGTCGACAAGAAAATATTGTCGACAAGAAAAAGTTGTCGACAATAAAATATCATCGACAAGAAAATATTGTCAACAAGAACCGACAACAATTGCAAAACCTACGACAAAACGAAGGATTAGACACTAAAAATGAAATGCAAACACCCGGATATCAAAACGAAAAGGTGGGTCCCCAATTTTGGGGTATGTTGTGGAACAGCCACAACAAATGGCGACTCTGCTGGGAAATGCTCCTGAGCATTTCGGTGAGAACCCAACCTGAAAATACACAAACTCAAATACAAGCATTAGCAAATATCCAAAGAATGCAAATAGATCAGAAATACATGAAGCATCAGAATCGCTAAGCATCAGCTCGATGTGTGCAGTGTGCTTCATTCCCTATCATTTGAAACTCATTCAACTTTCCATTGTCAGTTTTACATGAATGCATATGTGAGATTGTGAATGATTTGTGTAACCTGATAAAATAGCTAGACAGATATCCTTTATAGAGGCTCAAACCTTCTAATATCATATACAAAACATTCTAAAATTATCAAACCCTCTTAGGATCAAATATGTATAATGAATTGCTTTATTAGATCCCAAAGTTGGTTATGAGTCACTACCATCTTGAACCCATGTGCAAGTGTAAGTGAAATCAGAACTTTGGGGAATAGGATTCCCAACCTAAGCGAGATGGGAATTTAACCCTATCCTTACTATTCTGATTTGGAGTTCATTACCTCATCTTGAACAAAATAATTTAACCAGTTATGGATGAAATGGTCAAGCTAGTCTATCCATATGAGCAATCAGTGGTCTTGCTTTTAGACAAGACATGTTGCCACGCATGAGCATACTTAACCCCATAATCCATGGCTTGGCTTCATTCATTCTTTTCTTTTATTTCTTGGACCTTTGGGATGACTACCCATCCTTGCTAGGGACATGTAGTACGATCCTTCCAATCCAAGATTTATGAAATGGGAAATATTAGTTAATTTTATTACTTGGACCTTTGGGATGACTACCCATCCTTTGTAGAGGACATGTAGTACTATCCTTCCAATCCAAGTTTTATGATGAAATGAAACATAGAAGCTTTGGGGAATCAGATTCTCAACCTAAGCGAGATGAGAATTATGTCCTATCCTTACTACTCCATGTAGGTCAAATCAGAGCTTTGGGGAGTTGGATCCTCAACCTAAGTTCGATGAGGATTTAACCCTATCCTTACTACTCTGGTTTTAGGCTTTAAGCTTTTATGGGAGTGGTAAAAACCACTGTTTTAAGGATTATGTTGCATGATAGGATAGACATGAAATATTCTTTTCACCTCACCTTTTCATCCAAGTATGGTTTTGATCATTTTGCTCAAGATTCCTTTTAATGTGCATGGAATGTGCTTGGTTCAAGATAGTTTGGGCAGCAGTTCCCAACCTTAGGATCCTTTTAATATATGTTATAGAATAACCCTAAGAGGATTTGACACACTTTAATGATTTGTATCTGAAATGAATATGCAACTGAGATGGCATGTATATGCAAAGTGAGATGTGATATGAATGCATTGCTCCATTTGAAATGTGGATGGAGTATTGCCATAAAAATGTAAAACTGACTACTTCATGCATCACAAGTTTCAAACGATATTATTTAAACTGTTTGTGTTTCTTGTGGAGCTTTCTACAACACAATTCCAATGTTCCATATTTCCCTGATCTAAAGCATAAGTTAGCATCTCAAGACCTTTTTAGACAAACCAAACATGTCACACAACTTGAATCCAAACCTAACTAGCAATCCAAAAAATGAAACTTGAAAACATAAACCAAAACCAAAAACCAAAATCTATATACAAATGTACAATATAATACAAGATGATGCAAAGCTTGGATTATCACTTCCCTGGATCCCAAACATGATTAGAACACTTCAACAAAAATATAATGTGATATACATGCCAAGTGTTGTAGGAATCCAACAAAAACAATATTAGACCACACCATGCACCAACTTTTAACTTCCCTTGCTCACCCCACCAATTAGATTTAATTCCATTAGTACTCTCATAGGTGAGCGTTGAAATACTAAAATGATTAGACAATAAATGATATTCAATTTTATCTTGTCTATTCTTGAAAGTATCCATTTCATAGTTCGATTCATGATTTAGAACTAGGCTCTCTTTATCCAAAATGAGACTTTGTAAGCAAGAGCCTATTTCTAAAAATTTTAAAGCCAAATCATTTTCCAAATTTGTAGGCCAATCAAATTTGTGTAACAATTTGCAAGCATCTAGGATATTTACCAAATTGAGATCATTAGGAGCTTTTATCCTAGGTTCAAGAATTAATTGTTGATGAATTTGATTTAGCAATTTAAATGCATCAAGCTCCTTTTCATTCATTAAAGTAATGTTATCAAAGGTGTGGTTAGAAATTAATCCTTGTTCTTCATTCACCTTCAATGGCATTTCATCATAATGTAGCACTTGTTCTTTCTCCATGATTTGTTTATCAAAGGCACCAAACCTAGGTACCCAATTGAACACATGTCCATCCCTTTCAAACCATAAGTCTTGTCTATCTAGGGGTGGGTTAACTAACATATTTCCATGATCAATCACTTGGGTTGTTTTGGGTAACGTGGGATTTTCAATTGGATCATCAATGATATCAAACCCAAATGATTTAGGTTTTGTAATTTTCTCATTTTGAAATGGCATAATCGTTGTAGCACAAGTAAGTGGATCAAGATTTTCAACTTCTTTTCCTTCAAAGGAATCTAAAGCAAGTGACTCTCTTTCTTGATTCATGGTTGTAGAATCCTTATCATGTTCCAAAATTTGATGAGATTCGAATTCCTCTTCCAAAACTTTCTCAAATTGTACAGGATTTATAGTATCCTCATGTGAGGAAGCAATTAAGTTGTCCTGCATATTATTTGACACAACAAGTTTGTTAGAAGATTCAGATTGATAATATTCTTCCCATTTCTTCCATGAATCATAGTAATCATCTTCCAAGTTCAAGTTGTGACGTTCAAGTATTTCTTCTTCATCTTCTGATTCATCAACCTGTTTCTCATCCAACTCATCTTCACCTTCCTTAGATGGTCCCGTTATTTCCAAAAGTGGGTTATTTCTTGAATTCAAATTGGTAAGGCTATCATAATCCAAATTTGTAACCCATGATTCAATTTTATCACAATTTGGAAGGTGTGGATCCTCTTGGTCATCACTTTCGAGAGCATCATCCAAAGTGCCTTTCGAGAACAAGTGGTGAAATTCGATTATGTCTTCAACTTCATTTGTTGATTTTATTTCAAATTCATTTTCAGCCACTTGTGATGACTTAGGAGCTTCTACAATGGGATCAATTTTTGAATTCCGTGTCATATAGTTGCTCCAATCCTTTGCAAGTACATCTGCCCAAATCATATCCACATAAGTTTGTTCATCCAAATACTCCTCTTTGGGTAATGATTCTGGATATTTATTTTCCAAAACAAGATGGTGATTATTTGATTCCAACTTCTTGTTACCCATCCATAGAATTTCTTCTCCAAAATCTTCATGCTCTTCAAGACATTTCGAATAGGTATTCACTTCAACGTGAGTCACCTCAAAATTTCTTGTATCACTTGAAGAAGCATAACATGAAACATCATTAAGATCGGCATTACGAATTTTCTTATTAGGATGATTTGGATGCATACATTGATGTGCTCGTTTTTGTGATGGAACATGCCTACATACCTTCTTAACCACTTTCTTTTGCTCTTTTACTTTCGATACAAACTCTTTGGGTTGAGTGGTAGAAGTAGTAGGATTAGTTGGATTAATATCCATGGACAAAGCTTGAACATTTGTTGCAATAGTTCCATGAGTGACCAGATGATTCTCTAATTGAGGCATAGTTGGATGGATGGAAGTACTTGTATAAGCACACGTGGGAGCATAAGTTGGTATGGTAGGATAAAGTTGATTGTAGGGAAAAACATTTGATATCAAATTTTGTTGTGCCCATGCTTGATCTACCATCAAGGCTTGATTGCAAGCCCCTAGTTGTCCTACCATAGTTGATTGCTCCATTCCATAACCTTGTGGCCTCAATTGTTGATCTACAATCATAGCTTCTATGTAGGCCGATGCAAGATCAGTAACCAAGGGATTCATCCTAACAAATATGGCAAACAATGGATCCAATGCTCGAAAGTATATTTGAAGAGCACCACTTTCCTCAATAGTATAGGGAGAAATTAGTCTCGCATAAAGTTTTCGAAATCTCAAGTTGAAACTTCTCACTGGCTCATTAGGTTCTCTTTTGCAAGAAGCAAATTGTTGATATATCGTGAGAGGATCAATGAGTAACCTAAATTGATTGATAAAATCATCTTTCAATTGAGTCCAAGATGTAATAGAACCAACGGGTAAATTGATGTACCAATCATATGCCACCTCATCTAGGGTTCCAGGAAACATTCTACATGCCACATCCTCATGTTCAACATTCCATCTGACTAGGATATCCACATAGGCTTGAATATGTTCCTCGGCTAATGTTGGACCATTGTGCTTAAACTTGGGCAAAAGCTTTTCTACGTTCTTGGGTAAATCATGAAAATCTCCACTAATGTTCAAAGGATTAGCATGTATCCCATACCACGTTCCTGCAGTTGTAGCCATTAATGAAACTCAAAGAATAATTTCAAAACCAATTTGTTAGTCATCAATAGAAGAAGGAAACATGACAAAGCAATATTCTAAAATGTAAATTAGTTTCTGATTCACCAGATCGCATATGCGCAAGTGAAGAGCATACTCCTAGTGTTGTAGGTTTCTGATTCACAAGATCGCATTACACGCAAGTGAAGAGCATAATACCGACAACAAATACATTTTAGACAAAATAATTCCTTACAAATAAGTATGAAATGACTAGCAAATGTCAAACATGTAATGTGTGAATAATCATGTTAGCATCAACCAAAAGATGTATCCATTAAGCTCAAATGAAAGTAATTGCATGGAGACAACCTCGTTAGTCAAGACCAATTTTTTTTTTTTTTTAAATCCAATCAAGAACCATTATTCCTGTATGAACAATAAAAAAAACGTTAGAACAATGCATAGCAGTTCATGTCCTCCTTTTAACAGTACAATGTTGTATTGTTAAAAGAGGGCTAAAGATAATAACCAATAGGGCATGAAATATTCAAAATTTAAATCCCTATAGCATTTAAATCACACTGCAATAAACCGGTTCAGGCCCTCCTTCTAGCGCCAAAATGTTGAGTGGTATTTTCACCCAATTGTGAAAGTACACTCTTCCTTAGGATTTGGGTTCCAAATCCCCTCTTGCAAAGAAGTTAAACAACCAACTTCTCCAAGGTCTCCGCTATATTAGCATTTGCATGTGTATTAGTAATCTCAAATAAATATATTCATTTTAAATGCTTGGAACACCTTAGTGATTGCAAGTAACTGTAAACAAGGGGCAATGTTGGTTTATTTTACCATGAAACTTTAGTGATTGTTCATTGAACCAAAATAAAGCAAATGTGAGTTGGCCCTCATATGACCACGATGTAGTGCCTTAATTCCTTTTATCTTGAGGGTTTTAAGATAGATTTTATCTTGCTTATTAAATCCTCAATGATGAATAGGGTCTTCAAATGTAGCTTCAAAATGTCACTTTAACTTATCCCTCTTAAATGAAATCAAATTTTCATCAAGATGAACAATTAAGTGCTTTGAGGAAAAGACCTTCAATGTAATACTCAAATTACCCCTCTTTCGTAAAATTAGAATTTTTATGAAGAAAGGGTAATTTTAGGCTCAAAATGGAAATTTGTGAAAATGCCATAAAACATAACTCCTTCAATGAAATTGGAATTTTCATGAAGGGAATGTCATCATAGGCTCATGAGTGCAAAACAAAACTGAAAAAATGAAATTTGACCTTAAAATGGAAATTTTCTATTTTCGGATTTTTAAAATCTGTAACAAAACAGCAACTTCGATGAATTTTTAAAAATACTAAACAACTCCGAAAATGAAATTTCAAAGTGCGTAATGGAAGTATGATAGGTGCTCTACATAATGGTGCAATTATTTTTTTGATTTTAAATTTTTTTACTGTTTATTTTAATGCCTGAAAATAAGAAAAAGTTCTGAAATTAAAATTTTGGAAAACAAAAAATTAAAATTTTGCATCAAAATAATTGCTGAAAATGCAGCAATGCAAAAAGCTCCTTCAGTCTGATAGCACCCCATCCTGCAAAACCGAATATGTGAGAGTTTCGTACATGCAACCTAGTTTACTTTGATTGTGTTTGTTTTGCAGGTCAAATAGGCTAGGTTGCATGTACGAAACACTCACATATTCGGTTTTGCAGGATGGGGTGCTATCAGACTGAAGGAGCTTGTTGCATTGCTGCATTTTCAGCAATTATTTTGATGCAAAATTTTAATTTATTGTTTTCCAAAATTTTAATTTCAGAACTTTGTCTTATTTTCAGGCATTAAAATAAACATAAAAAAAATTTAAAATCAAAAAAATAATTGCACCATTATGTAGAGCACCTATCATACTTCCATTATGCACTTTGAAATTTCATTTTCGGAGTTGTTTAGTATTTTTAAAAATTCATCGAAGTTGCTGTTTTGTTACAGATTTTAAAAATCCGAAAATAGAAAATTTCCATTTTAAGGTCAAATTTCATTTTTTCAGTTTTTTTTTGCACTCATGAGCCTATGATGACATTCCCTTCATGAAAATTCCAATTTCATTGAAGGAGTTATGTTTTATGGCATTTTCACAAATTTCCATTTTGAGCCTAAAATTACTCTCTCTTCATAAAAATTCTAATTTTACGAAAGAGGGGTAATTTGAGTATTACATTGAAGGTATTTTCTTCAAAGTACTTAATTGTTCTTCTTGATGAAAATTTGATTTCATTTAAGAAGGATAATTAGAGTGACATTTTGAAGCTACATTTGAAGACCCTATTCATCATTGAGGATTTAATGCAAGATAAAATCTATTTTAAAACCATCAAGATAAAAGGAATTAAAGCATTACATCATGGTCATATGAGGGCCAACTCACATTTGCTTTATTTTGGTTCAATGAACAATCACTAAAGTTTCATGGTAAAATAAACCAACATTGCCCCTTGTTTACAGTTACTTGCAATCACTAAGGTGTTCCAAGCATTTAAATTGAATATCTTTATTACTAATACACATATGCAAATGCTAATATAGCGGATACCTTGGAGAAGTTGTTGGTCTAACTTCTTTACAAGAGGGGATTTGGAACCCAAATCCTAAGGAAGAGTGTACTTTCACAATTGGGTGAAAATACCACTCAACACCACCATTGCATATAATTTCTCAAATAGATCAAAATCCATTAAAATGAGTGCCAATTTACACTTTGTCCTTGATCAAAATCATCACCATTATAGCTCTTCAACACCTCAACCTACCACCATACCACATCACTTCATATAGCTTCACCTTATGGGTATTTAATGATGCTTTATGCTCTATAGTAGGAAATGTGGTCCTACCTATGAGAGTGGGGGTTAAAATAATTCACACCTTGTTTTACATCCTAGAGGGAGCCATGCAATACAATATACTTCTTGGGTACCCCTGGATATGAGACATGATGTGTGTTCCATCAACGTTGCATCAATGTTTGAAATATATGCATGAGGGATATATCCATTGAATTCCAGCTAACACATAGCCTTATAAGTACTACAACTTCATCTCAAATCCATATGAACCATCACTTCCATCCAATCATATATCTCTAGCTCCACTAACTACAACATCCACCTCACACCAAAACACTTCATCCAAAGAACTCATCTTGGAGGCTCTTCCCATAGTCGGGCATACCTCCAAAACCTAAGCTACAAATTCAAAGTAGGTCTCATCATCAACCTCATATCATCTTCCAATCACATCCCATCATCCCATAAACCAACCATCATCTTCATCAATTCAAACCCCATCATATTATCTTCTACATTGTAAAATAAACCATCCACTTCATCATCAACATATCTAATCATTCATCAAATCTAATCATATACCCCATCCATTTCACAAGCACCCATAATCCCCTCATCTTAGCTTGAACCTTTAGCCATTTGCCACTCTGCTCAGTCAAATTCACCTCTGTCTCCACCAGCCAATGTCTCATAGATTAAGCTATTCATCTATGATGTACCCTTGTAGCATACACCATATCCCCCATCAAAACCATATATCATCCCAAAAGCCTCCATATTTGCACCCAAGTCATCCACATATGCATCCACCCAAGTTGTAGTCCATATCATTAATCCCATCATTGGGGAGTATGTAGTTTAGGATGTAACAATCACCACATATAGCATCAAAACTATTAGATACTATGGTTGCCCATGCAACCCACCCTAGCTATATTCATAGTTTATAACATAGGTTCAATTCAAAATAGGATTAATTTTGTGTATGGAGGAGTTAAATCCTCATCCAATCCATCTCCCTAATGAACCTTGAGAACAATTTTGTGCTAGTATTGACTATATGTCCAACGTAAATTTTCCACTATTAAGTAAGGATATGATCTAGGACAACATGAATAGGATATTTGTGACATATTTGATCCCTACTATCGCAAAACACATGATCGTTTTGGCCTAGGGTATAGGCCACTATCCTCTATCATCCCCTTTGAGCAATAATTTGAACAACTCACTATAAATACCAAAGAGGATAGTGAGGAGGATGAGGGTAGTGATGATAGTGAGGATGAATACATAGACTCTAATTTTGTACCTATTTTGTATGATGCCTTTCCAAAAATTAGATGCAAATTGCTATGATAAACATCATTTCCAATGAAAATTTTGAGGAAGACTCATATGAGGAATATGAAGTACTATCGATCACGTCATACAGTTTTGAAGAATAATTATCTCTAGTTGCACCATTCACAAAGGAAAATGAGTTCTACCTCTATATATTTCCCATCCATCAACCCATATTTCATTTTCTTCTCATGTTAGAGTTACCCGAGCCACCTGTCGATCCACCACAACCAACTTGGCCACCTTGATATGAAATATGTACATATACATACAAATTTTAGCTAGTTATTCATATTTCATCTCATGCATACATTCTATATTCATTATGTATACATATTATACAACATCTTCTCATGCATTGCTTTTTCACATCCATGTCACTTACATTATGTCATGTCTCTTGCCATATTAATCGTTATTTTATTAGTTTGGGTAATTATTCATCCACATAATCTTGTTGCCTTAATTAGGGACACCCTTAGTTTAATGATTAGCTTCACCCTATCATCCACAAATCATGTAGAAAACACAAATAATTTCTTATTTAATCATTCATATTGCATCACATGCATCCATGCTATTTTCATTGTATATCATATACCACATCATTTTCACATACATTGCATTTCTCACATCCGCATCACTTCATTATGTCATGTTGTTTGTCAAATAAAAATTCATTCAACCAGTTTGGACAATTGTTCATCCATTGAATCTTGTTGCCTTAATCAAGAGCACCCTTGGTCAATGTCAGTCTCATTTCACAATCAACATAAGTTATGTCAAAAAAAAGTTGTAATAAAATCCCATAGCACCTCATTACTTTGGTAGTATTTGAATATCAAATAGTCTTTAGGTGCTATAGATTGTTCCTAGTTAAACCATGTCTCCTCTTGGACCAAAACACACTTTTCTACTAAGAAAATTTTGAGTTTTGGGAGTTTATTCTACCATTTTTTAACCAATCACATGACACATTTATTAATAAGATCTTGCATCAGAGAGGGATGATGGCATGATTGGATTGAGCCTTGAAATAAAAATTTCTTGCTTGTCCCATTATGCACATAGTCCAAAAATGAAATCTTTCACAAAAATAAAAAAGTGAGTATTAAGGATAGGATAAAATTCTCATTAAGACTCGATTCGAGTGGTTGAGAATATAATTTCTAAATGTCTAACTCTTTTTACAAAAACATAATAATATAGTGAATAGTAAGGATAGGATACAAATATCATTAGGACTCAATTCAAGTGGTTGAGAATATGATTCCCAAAATCTCTTTATTTATAAACACAACAATAATAATAGGCCTTTAAGTAGTAATAATAGGGTTTAATTCTCATCAAGACTCAATTTGAGTGGTTGAGAATTTGATTCCCTAAATATTGGAGACCCTAGCATTATACTATGCTCATACATGGTAATATGTCTCTCTTGAAGAGAAATTTGAATGCACATAAGGAAAAGCTAGCTTTTTGCTTCTCTTCACAAGTAGTTTAACCTTATCTTACTCAATATTGGTAAATGAATTCATTATTTGCACACACAATGGTTCTTTATTGGCTTGAGTCATTACCTAACTCAAAATCAATGGAAAATGAACATTCATTGCACACACAGTTAGTCCTTGAAAGATTTAACCCCTCTAGTATGACACTAGCATCATGGATTTGCGAGATGATTAGATGAGTTTGTTTTAGATCACTGAGATGTTTGAGTCTTAAAAAAAATAACTCTAGATTCTTTATCGCTAAGGCAAACAGAGTCATAAACAAGTTGTCATTCCATATCATCATCACAATATCATGTATGTATTATATGTCACTTCATATTCAGGTATTAGATGTATGTGTTCCTGATTAAGCAATAAATGCAAATTCTACTAAACAATGGTCCATAACCTCCTTGAATGATAATTAATAATACAACACAACTCATCCATTTTCATACATCGTCACCAATTGCATTCATTCATAATAAATTTATTTCATCACATGCATACCAAAAAAATAAGGCTCCAAAGGAACCAAAATCCTTTCATCACATTCAGTTTAAAATAAAGAGGTTCTAAAGGAACCAATATCCTTTGGACACATTTGATTCAAAAAGGCTCCAAAGGAACCAAACTCCTTTGGTTACATTCAACTCAAAAGGCTCCAAAGAAACCAAACTTCTTTGGTCATGTTTAATTTAAAAAGGCTGCAAAGGAGTTTAAAATGGCTCCAAATGAACCAAACTCCTTTGGTCACATTCAAATCAAAAGGCTATAAAAATCATTATTCTTGCACATTAAGAAAAGATTCCATTTCTCCATCCAATAAAACTAGGTGTCTCTTGTTTTTGCACCACATTGTGTTTTACACAACACGGTATAAAAAGGGAAATTTGTAGACACCAAATACTAGCCACTTTCCAAATCCTAACCTTTCACAAAACCTAATCCATCACTCCTCCTTACCCTAAAATTCCAAAAGGTTATAAAAATCCCATAACTCCAATGAAGGAAGGAGACAAAATCATACTATCACACTACCCACATTTACGTAGGACTACTCAAACTTCCTGAATTGTTTTATCCATATCTCACTCATGTAGTCTCATATTAAGCTAAACTTTTGAGGGTAGATTCCTGATAAACCCTAGAATATCTCCACCAATTTTTAGAAAATTTGGAGCATTAGAAATCTAATAAAATATCTATGTTTTAATATTATTAGATTCAGCCATTGATAGACCCAAATCAAAGTAGGTAAATCAGCAAGGTATAAAGGTTATTGTTTTTTTCTATTATTTGCATATTTCATATGTTTTGAAAGCATTTATAATAGGGTTTTTGGTATTTTTTATTCAAATAAAATAGGGTCTCATAGAGTGGAGGCTTTGCAGGGACTACTAATCTATTTTATGTTTTCATCCATACATGTGCAAGTGATAGATCTATAAGTAGCTATTGAGGCAAGAGTGGACCACCAAGGATACACAAGCCCAATTACCAAACTTATTTGTAGTAGAGAAAAATGCAAGCACCCATTTCCAATTAAATCTACCAAAGAGATTTCCACCCATTTGGATCTATTGTAATATTAAAGTAACAAGAAAATCATTGTAATCAAGTCCCTATAATTCAAGGAAAATCATTATTTGTAAAATAAAAGAGACCAAGGCATAAAATTCATTTATTCTTGCAATTGCTTGTTTTGGTGTTTCATTATTTGGGTGTATATTTATCTACTTACAATGTTCATAATAAGTAAAAATCCCAATTTAATTTTCAAAGTATCACTATATGTATTTACCACTCTACATGATACATACTTGGCCACCCAATCCTCCCTAATCAAGGTGCCATCACAGTCCAAGATACACTACTTAGTATATTCCCAGAGCCTATCCACTTTTGGGAACTTTATAGATTACACTATCTAGACTATCACAAGAAGACTTGAGAGCAACTCCCCTCAAGTATTTATCTTATGGTTATAATGAATGTTAAAAATATATTCTCAAATTATGAGCCTCAAGAATTAATCTGTAATCAAAGAGAAAATTACATAACAATAGAGAAGTCTATCTTGCAAATTGATTTTTTTTGTTTTGAACACCATAATTCTACCAAATATTCACCACTTGAATCTTCTTGCTAGCTTTTAAGTCTTTCCACATTCTAAATATACATAAATTAAATTAAGGACAAAACTTACTATTTGGGTTATAAAAAAGTAATTTCATCATGGAAAATATTCTTGCAACCATGCCTCAACTGATATTTCCAATACTATTAAATTCAAAAATTCCTTGGCTAACTCTAAAAATATTTGAGCTTTACGTCAGGATCTAAGGAATTTCTTATACTTCAAACTATCCCTTAGAATATGTGATGAGATAGTAAAAAATTTAAAGGCCACACCTCTATAGATTCTATAGTTCCTCCATAGATCATTCTACCAACTCATGTTGTCATATTTACTTAGAAATAAGGAGGGAACTTATCTAAGAGACATAGATGCCAAGTGAGATCCTAAAAAGAGTCTAAAGTACACCACTTAAGATCAAAAATATGTGGAGGTGTTTGCTTAGATCTTCCATTTTGAATCACCAATGGTTACAATAGTGAGATGAAAAGACTTGAACATAAGTAGACTCCAAGTACTTGCTTCTTCCTTACAAAGTATGCAACAATAGCTCTTCCAGTAATAGAAAAAAGATTACTAAATCTATAATATGCTTAGTGAATGCACACCCTAAAATAAGGCCACAGAGTATTGCACACAACAAATTAGATTAGAATGCTATTGTATCAATCTATTCTAGGTATCTTTGCCATGATAATTTATTACTATATATTCAACTATGGTAAATAGTTAACTATGACAAAGCCAAAATCAATGATTGAGATCTAGATTTAGAGTTAGAATCTTTCGTAGATCCTTTATCAACCATTTGTCTTCACAAGGTCCCTTAAGATCTATTCTTATCATGTATGCCTTGAACTATTAAATGTTTTCACATTAGGTTCTCATATGTGGATATCAATAATACCACATGCATTGTGTTGTGGTATAAACCATTATTTAAATAGTGCACAACATGCTATTAAACTTGACCACCACCCGATGTTCAAGTGGCATATTGCTCTACTTTGTAGATGGTGATGCTTGATGGTGTCTCAGTCGTGAGAAAGGTTTTGTTTACCTCTATCATTAGATGTTATGGGGTATGTTTAAGGTTCATGTTGGATCTATATCTACATTATTTCACCATTCTTTCATGTCTCAATCATATTGGGACACATTAATCCTCTTTATGTCACCCATAATCATTTTCATATTAATTAACTAGGGATATATCATTCCTCTAAGATGCTCAGGACTACAATATTTTCCAATGTGATTTAAATCCTATTATTTCTTCACATGTGTCCATTTTTTATGGTATTTTAACCCATTTGAAGTCTCATCATATAATTCCATCAATCCATCCCATACACCTTATCCTTGGGTGCTATTTTTTTAATTCTAACTATTATCATTTTTTTGATAATGTTATAGGTCACACTTGCCTACCCATAAGGTGCCATCTCAATTTTTTTGCACTTTATCATTCATATAATAATGGTTATGATTATTATTTCTCTATGAAATATACTAATTCTATGTAGGTTTATGCGTTATCACTCACATGATAATGATGGTCATTATTTCTTTGCGTAAGGTACCATGGAAGATTCTAGTCCTATGACCAGAGCCTTGACAATTGAAACATTGTTATCATGGTTCAAACAAACTTAAAATCTAATTGAACAACCTTTAATATTTAACAAACCTTTGGTTCTTTTACCAACATATTTTACCAGCCTAGACCTTATACTAGAGTCCATTTTCTAGCCTAGGCTCTGATACCAACTACAACAAACCTCATTTTTTCAACCATCTTGTGAGAGAATTTTTTTTTATTCATAATTAAAGTCTATATTCTCAATAATGTACACAATGTAAGTTACAAAGCAACACTTCACTAAGAGATAACATGGTCAGTATCTACCTCTTTTGAATAGGAGTAGTCAATATATTATAAGACCTATAGGTTTAACTTCATACCTTCAAGGTATAAGGACACCTCAAATGGTCAACCTACCTTTCCTACATTATTTATGAATGGAGAAAGTATTGACCATGGCATTGATGGATTATCCCCTTCTCAATACCCCCAATAATGGATAACCAATTCTCTTTTACTAACTTAGTTCCATCTAAGTTAGTCCCCACCTAATTTTGTCTAGGTCGATGTTAGGCATATGCATTACAAATTGGATATTACATCACTAAGATGAGATATCTATCATTTATAATGCTTTTTTACCCTCAAATCCATAATGGGGTAGCTAAGGTGATTATCATTTTTAGTTGATAAACTCATATATACCATATATTGTCTATCACATATCTTACTTGCATAAGACACTCCTAACCACTACGATAGGAGATAAGATCTAAACTATACCTTCCAAAGGTTACCTTATTTGGACCCCACTTGAGTTCCTCACTCCAAGTGTAACTTATGCAAATATTCTAGGTATAACCTTTTCATAATTACCTCATGTATAAAATCTATCATCCATTCCTTAAGCATATCTCTATCAAATACATATATAGGATGATTATTTAAGTTCAACTACTTAAATAAATTTACATATATATCTTCATTAAGAAGTCACTTAGATAAGATGTAATCCCTATTTCCACTATCAATCCATAAAATATGGTAATTTTCATAGCATCATAAATTGTAGTGCAAAGATACATCATTAATATTTTGAGTATAACTGAAATGCCATCATTTACATATCTTATAGAGAGTAAAGCAATACATCCATTATAGATTACAAAATAATACTCATGCTAGAAATTTCTTTTACAAAAGATCCTTTCATCATGAAAGCCTTAATACAACATATGTCAAAGGGATCAATGTTTAAATTGTATAAGTCTTCACTGGTCCTTCTTGCCTCTCCATTGCTTTATTGATGGTGGTAAGGGATTAGGACAGCTCATGATATTCATGTATTTTTCCCTTAAATGCATTTTTTCTAAATAATCTATCATAAAGCAATGTATGAATTTTATCATTTGAATGCAACCATGCAACCATAATGTAACCATGCATTATACATTCATTCAACAAAATAAAAAATCCCTATAATTTCCCAAGAAATAATTCCACATTCATTCTTTTATCGCATACCCTTTTTCCATAAAAATATATTCCTTTGTTAGCACAATTAAAATTATAAAAACTTCTAGTCCAAGCAAGAGAGAACACCATAAATTCCCACAAAGAATTGATTCCCCACCCATTATTTCTTGTTAATAACTTAGAAGTTGCATTTATGATTAAATTTTCTAGATTACTCATTTCAAGCAATCACTTCTAGTCTAATTCACATAAAAACATGAGGGAACCCCATAAATTCCCCCAAGAATTATTATAAAATTGAGTGCAACAATTATATTGATAATGTAGTGTATAAATAACAATTAATTTAGACTATGAATAGCCTAATATAGGGATGAAGGTAAAACCCCCCTTGAAGGTAGCTAACAAATGTGCTAACTAACACGCTAAGAAAATAAAGTGCTAACTTACTAACCTATCACATTAACATTGCTAACAACTAACAAATCCAATGACATAGATATTCACTAAATATATATTTAGTGAATATATTTACAATGGTAGAAAACCTACTACCTAGGAAAATATACTAATTACCAAATAAGGTAATATTAGGAGTTACTAACATAGTAACTCTAACATCCCCCTTATTACATTATTTGGATAATAATTATAATTACTCTAATACAGTGGAAAATATATTGATATACTGGCTCTTGATATAGCTTGAGCTCTGTCACATTGCTATGGCTTCTCTAAGAAAAAAAGTGGGTCATTCTCACTTTGTTTTCACAGCTACAGCAATGTGACAGAGCCCGATCCAGAGCAAGAGCCAGCATATCAGCATGTTTTTCCATTGTATTGGGGCAGTTATATCCATTACCTAAATAATATAATAAGTATGGATGCTAGAGTTACTATGTTACTAACTCCTAATATTACCTTATTTGGTAATTAGTATATTTTCCTAGGTAGCAGGTTTTCTACTATCTATCGAATTGCATGGGTAACCAACCACTACAATTGCTAGGTGTACTAGAGTAGATCACTACATATGAGGTTATTTCTGTTACAATATGATTTTGCAAAAGTTTTGATAAGGTAGCTAAGGTTTTGGTCGCTATTGAAAATGCACCCTTATAAGTCTTCCTCCATTTTAGAAAAATATTTTTTTGATGAAATGTTGCAAGAATTTTGACTAAGATGTCAATTGCTATCGAAAATGTATCTTTTTTAAGTCTTCCTCCCTTTTTAGCAAAATATTTTATGAGGTAGGAAAGAAATTTTTATCCCCCCTTAAGTGCAAAAGATATGCAACTTATGAAGCTTTTTAAGGCTTTTACAAAAAATTGCCTCCTAGGCAAGTTTCAAAAATTTCACTAGAAAATCCCCCCCTTTATTACAAGTACTTAAAAAAAATAAGAGTTTGCTATTTATGAAGCCTAAAAAGAGGTACAATCACCCATTTATTGCAAGTACTTCAAAAAAAACATTTTCTATTTTATGAATCCTAAAAAAAGGTTTGTAATGGTACTACTTAGGTGTACACAATTGTTTCCTTTACAAGGTTGTATGGGCCATGAGAACTTTGTGTGCTCTTTCTGAATCAAAATAAAAATCAGACACCTCACTAGAAACATGGCCTCTTTGTTGTCTATTTTTCCTTTGTGGTGTGCCTTTGCCCTTTTTATCTTGCTTATTTTTAAACCAACACCGATTGGTGTCATGGTTGTACTTTTTACAATTTGTGTAAAACTGCTTTTCTGATTGATGTTGCTTGCCATTATCTTTGGAATATGACCCCCTCTTCTTTTGTTGACCCTATTTATGTGTAAAAAGTGCAGTGTTGGACACTTCATATTTTTGTAGCTAATTTGCTTCTTTAGTTTGAAGCAAATTTACTAGCTCCAAAAAGGTTGCATGTCTTATAGACGCTTGAAGAGATGTTATCAACATTTTGTACCAGTCTGGAAGAACCCTTAATATGACTGAATTCAAGTCATTATATTCAATTTTTTCTTCCAAAGCATTCAATTTTGATTTTATTTCTACCACTCTACAGAGGAATAACTCTACTATTTCACCTGAATTCATATGGAGAGTATGAATTTGTGATCGAAGGTTAAGAATTGTGTCTTCATTTTTCCCTTCAAAAATGGTAGATAAAGCATCCCATGCTTCTTCACCATTGTCAACATCACAAATGTGAGGCTGAATTTCATCAATAGTTTCTAGAAAAATCAACATGAGAAGTCTATTGTCCCTTTTATCCCATGCCTTTTGATCTTCTCCTGGTGTAGTGGGTCTTTTATAGTGCCATCCACTATATCCCACATTTCCTCTACATTAAGAATGGCCTTCATCTTGGTTTTCCATGCTGAATAGTTAGAACCTTTAAGAAATTATGTATCATTTAGGTATTTGTTGATAGTTGCCATGATGAAGGTTCTAGAATTGCACAAAAATGGTCTTCCTTTCACTCTAATTGATTTTTAATGGCACCTACCTGAAAAATTTCTTGAATAAATATGATCAGATTGAGGAAATTTAAGCCAAACAAATAAAAAATAAAAATAATTCACTCTAATTGATATTTAATGGCACCTTCCTGAAATTCCTCCTGAAGAAGGATAATCAGTTTGAGGAAATTGAGCCAAAAAAGAAGAGTGAATTTAGGGTTTTATGGAGAGAATATCAATATTAAAAATGGCTTATACTTATGCAATGAATTACACAAATGAGTGTGAAATTTGAGGTTTTGAGTGCTCTTGATTTTGATGACTTATAATTGCAGAAAACAAGAAATTAAATGCAATAATCAATCAAAGAGTGCCCACAAATTTTTACCACTTAGGTGTCGGATGCAACCAAAAATGCACCTAATTTATCAATGCCAATTTGAAATAAAGGTGTCGAGTAATATCGAAAGTGCACCTTATTACTAATTTTGGGTAGCAAAATTTTGATTTGTGTTGTGTAAAAATTTGATATTCAATTTCTCCTCTTGTTTTACAATTTTGCAAAGAATTTGGACAAAAATAATTGCCCTTATTTTTTAGTTGCAAAATAAAAACAAATTGTTATTCAAGTGCCCCGCCCCCCCTTTATGTTATAATTTTGTAAATAAATACAATTTCTTGTCATCCCCTTTTTGTTTTGCAAAATTAACAAGGTATCACACATTTCAAGCCAAGTTGACACACGACAAGCTTTTGAAAGGCTTTCCAGAACCAGGCAACACACGACTTGGTTTTAGTGGACCCAAGGTCTATAATTCATTAGACAAAAATTGTACTCTCAAAATAATTGATTAGAAATTTTTTGGAGCCAAACGTTTAGAAGTCTCAATTTGCAAAAAAAAATAGTACTTTGTTTTTTTTTGTCTCTTATCCCCCTTGTGGAGAAAACAAAAAAATACTTATTCTTGTATTTTGCAAAAGAAATAGGCCTTTAATTTTCAAATTTAATGCAAAATTCTAATTAATTTCAACATTAATTTAGTCAATAATAAAATAATTTTGTTAAAAAATCACTTAATATTAAAAAAAATGATTTTAAATCAAAATAATATTAAATTATTAACAAAAAAACACTAAAAAAAAATATACAATATATATATATATATATATATATATATATATAGATATATATTTAAAAATGTTACCTTTGGAATTGAAAAATTTTCAATTTTTATGTGCTAATAGGTATTATTTCGTCCCTGATGGGACTTTATCCCGTGATCCTGTGGGTATTAGCCCAATGACTGGTGCTCCTACCAGTCAAGTGAGGAAACCTAATGGGATATGAAGGGAAGCGCCTTCACTTTGAAGGATTTACCACTCCCTAGTAGGAAAAAAATGGGATCTTATTATCCTATATTGCCAATATGGGTAATATTTAATTTCTTAAAATCCAAATCGTACTGTATTACAGTCAAATACTTACGGGCAGTCAAGAAACACTACCTTTTATCATATGGATGTCTCATGCATGGGTGCCACATGTTGGAGTTGATCGCTACCATGTGTCCCAACCAAAAATTGCCAACTTAGCGCCTCAAAATGTATAATTGTGCCATGTGAGTAGCCAATGAGAAATTGCCACATCATATGCTAGGTCAGATGCCTAGCTCATTCGCCATGTCAACAGTTAGCCTCGAAGTTCATGCCAAGTTTCAAATAGTCAGATGTGCCACATGTCCACTAAGTGGTCCTTGGGAGTCATGTCATCTAGGTCGATAGATGTACCTCAAAGTTCATGCCATATGATGTCAATATTGTCATATACTTCTTGGGATCCAAGCCGAGCACCAAATGATGTCAGCCTTGTCATATCCTCATCAAGATCTGAGTCGAGCACCACATACAGTCAGTAGATCATATGGATTTTTGTACTGATCAGTAGATCACATGAATTTTAGTGTCGATTAGAACATGATGGCTACCTTCTTCCCTTTGTTGTAGTGTATAACTGCCTTGAGATATATGTGAAATGGTATATCCAATCACCTCAAAATATATGCAGAACACCAGATCCAATCACCTTGGGATTCATGTAATTAGAGATGCACCAGAGTGTTGGGTGGTCAATTTTTTTCTATTTAGGGGTGTTTTTTATTATACATTTTATATTAGGGGTCACTAGAGATGAGCTATCAATAAAAGCACTACTAGAATTCAGTGAAGCTGATGGTCAAAGATGGTGGTCTGGTCACCGGTCTGGTGAGCTCTATGGGTCGTTCACCACTGGTCACTTGCAGATCAGGGTCGTCACCTAAAGGTGGGCTATTTCTTGTGCTATATGGTGGTGGGCCTATCATGATCAACTACGGTTCATCCAAAAAATGAAGAGAAACAAAAAATTTCAAAGGAATATAATGAAAGAATTTTGCACGCCAAATAATATCGTCTGCCTGTGAAGATTCCCCAAAGAACACATTCTATCTAGGGGGGTCCAAAGTCTCAATATTTTGGCCTCGTGGTCAATCTATAATGAGTCATTACCCGCCTTGTCTAGAGTGTTTCGAGTGTGTCTAGGTAAGCTAGGTAAGCTTCCACTTTGATACCAATATTAGAAAATTAAGCATAATAATTATATTGATAATGTAGTGCTTAAATAACAATTAACTTAGGCTATGAATAGCCTAATATAGGGATGAAGGTAATCCCCCCTTGAAGGTAGCTAATAAATGTGCTAACTAACGCACTAATAAAATAAAGTGCTAACTTACTAACCTATCACACTAATGTCGCTAACAACTAACAAAGCCAATGACATAGATATTCACTAAATAGATATTTAGTGAATATATTTACAATAGTAGAAAACCTACTACCTAGGAAAATATACTAATTACCAAATAAGGTAATATTAGGAGTTACTAACATAGTAACTCTAACAATAATGAGCTCCCCACCCATTCTTTCCTAAACATAACTAGAAGATACTTATATAGATCAAATTCCCTTAATTTCCATTCACACAAAAAAAACACTTAAAAAAATGAGTCAATCATTTGATCTTTCCCTTAAATTTTGATTTATAATCAATCTAATTTTTCCACAAAATTGTTTATCAAAATAACCTTCAATTTTTCCAAAAAATTTTCCTTCAACTAGCATTCATTACTTCCACAAAATTGTCCTAGCTAACATACAATTTCTCCACAAAATTACCCTAAAATTTTCCTACAATTTTTCTACCAAATTGAATTACAATTTTTCCATAAAATTGTTTCACAATAATATTCAATTTCTGCACAAAATTTTTCCATAATTTGGCCTACAATTTACCCACAAAATTTTTCCATAATTAACCTAAAATTTCTCCAAAAATTTATTCCATCATTAACCTACAAAATTTCCATAAAACTATTCCATAATTAACCTACAATTTCTCCACAAAATTTTCCATAATTAACATATAGTTTCTTCACAAAATTATTCCATAATAAAAATTACCTTTAGTTTCATTTTTCAAGGTATTTCCTTTTTAAGATACCCAATTTGACCTATCATTCATTTGATTTTGCTCAATCAATTCCTTCATTGTACAAATAGTTTTGTTTGCTAGATTTTAGTCTCCAAGAACCTAGGGTTAAATTAGAAAAATGAAATATTCCATATGAGCCAATAATTCAAAAATAAAAGGTTGAAATATTCAAAAAGGGTGATATATTAAGGTCAACATAATTCAATCTAGTCAATCCAATTTCCAAGCAATATAAACAACCAACAAGGTGTTCAATTCAATAGTCAATGAGACATCCACCACCGAAACTCAGTCTCCATTGGTGATGGCTACCTGACTAGCATCCATGACTATCCTAACCACCACATGGTGTCCAGGCTAATAGTGGAGTGATACCCTATATATTATCGCTCACATGCTCTGTAGGGAGCATGTGGGATAATACTACAACATTATTTTAAAATCTTGAATTTAAAACTTTACACCTAACAATCGATTCAAATACAACTAAGATATCGATATCCACGTTGTTATATAAGTAGTGAACTCATGTGAGTCAAATTGTGGGTTTAATACTATAATAAGTATTTAAAAATAGCCATGTGTCAAACCATGGACCCTCAACTGGTGCATAGTGGCCCCTGATCGATGGCCACCTTGACCATTTAGTATTGGTAACTCACTAAATCAAGCACCTTATCCTTTAAACTACACTTAACCTCAAACACTACCAATATGGGATAAATCATTCTACTTGGATAAATAAAATTAGTTTTAAGTTCAACCTTATGAGCACATTGAAAATAAGTCACAGGCATCTACATGGTAAGGTTTAATCATAATCAATATGATGAATGTCATGCTATGTGCATCACCAAATGGTTCTAGCTAACCATAAAGTGGCTTGATCTCCTGACCACCACTTAGTGGTTGAAATGTCTAAGGAGTCAATCTCCCTTTAAATATTTTGGCACACCAAGAATATCACATGTGGGATATTACTTGTGGAAGACTGAATTAGTATTTTTTCTAAGTGCATTGGATGCAATCCAAATCATGAAGGTCACTCAGGGGGCATTAAACAAATGTCATAGATCTCTCCAAATTCTACCAACACATAATAAGAACTGATCACAACCTATAAATGACATTCATCACTGCAATTTTAAAGGATTCGATTTAATTGTGACATGTTGAAGCATTTGAAGACATTGTCCAACACAAATATTTCAAAAAATACTTTCAAGGTGTTAAAATAACAATATATCTACTGAATTAAGCACATACACAAATGTTTAATAGGATCCCAACAGCAAATGCAAATATAAATACTTCATTCACAGAGGATTCAAGGGAGAAAACATGAGTATAAGGCTTAATATGCCCTATTTAAGCATTTATTATTTTACAGCACCAGAGTACATGGACTACATTTAATAAAACCAATGGAATAATATGGCTTCAATCCTATATTAGGTATCTATAAAATGGTATTACAACACCATTATTTTAAGATATCGTAAGCATGACCTTAAGTAACAAGAGAAGCACTTCATTTTAAAGTAATTGTTATACAAAAGGAAGGGTTCTACAATAGAACAAATGTCTAATAAAAATAAAGGCTGAAAGCACTATCATCCAAGGCATAATTTCCAATAAGGGGAAGTTTAAAATCTTATATCCTTAACACCATAGGATTTGCAACCAATTTGAGCCTCAAAACAAGCATAAACACATTGTATTTACAACCAATTTGAGCCTTAAAAAAATCACAAACACATTGATTTTATAAAGAAATATAATCAAATGCATTGAAAGAATTAGAATGAAGCTCCTTAAAGAGGTAAGAAAATTCTTAATCATCCATTGAAGCACAAAAAATCAAGAAAAAAGCTTAATATTCCTCAAACAGGTTCTCGTGAAAGGTTGGACTCCTTAAGTTCTTTCTTCAGTCTCCTAGTCTCCTCCTTGTGCTTGTCTCCTCATACTAGACTTCTAATCCTCCACAACTATCATTTTCCTCTCCTCCCAAGAGGGTCTCAATTTATAAGAAAACTCCTTCCACATGTAGAAGAGTCTCTCTAATAAAATAATGGTTTACACCATGCTAGCTAGGGACAAGGGAGATATTTACATATTCCCATATGGATAAGCACTACAAGAACGAAGGTCTTTTCCCTATCAAAATAATACCATACCCATGCTCGGTGAAGATAAGATAAATATATAAAAATCAAAAAGTAGAGATGAGGTGATCCATCCCTTTGTTTCTTGCCCTCTTCTCAAGAACATTTACAAATTTAAAACTTTTAAAGAAGAGAAATGGGAATCATTATATTAATAATTTATCTTAGTGTTTTTTTGGTCCAATCAAAATTAGACATATTTTGTAAAGACAAATATCACCTAATTGTATTCCAAAACCTATAAAATTAATGAGGTAATATGCAATTTGATTAATTAAACCATGATTAATTAATTTGCTTTTATTTTTTATAAAATATATCTTTCACAAAAGCATCATTTAACTTCACAAAAAATTACAAAACTAAAAATTAGGTCCTAGTTCATCATGTAAAAGGGTCATGCCAAGGTGGGTCATGAAAAGTGAATATATAAATTCAAGAGACATGAGAGTTTTATATTATATGAGAAATAGGAAAGGATGCATCTCCCATATATGTGAGGAGATAAATAATCAAGTATTGAAGAGTCGTCTTGAAAGGTTATATTATGGAGACAACTCCATGTATTGTATGGAAGAAAATTATTTTGAGCAAATATCAAGTTGTAAATTTGATTCATCAATAATATTTTGAGTATGTTTATTTAGAAATATTATTGTTATTTTATTAATTTTATGTTAATTGGTATTGTCCAGAGATATTGATTACTCTAGAATTGAGTTTTTTTAAGATATTGGATATTGGGACCTATGACTAAATCTAGCTAAAAAACCAATAGAAAACACCTTGAAAAATATCCTTATATTTGAAATCCTCAAGTATTATTTGGCACATCAAGATATTATCATCAAGGTTTTGACTCAACCTCATATAACAAAGTGTTACAGGATTTTTTAGTGAATACTAAAGAATTATTGCCCATTTGGCTTTTAATATCTACAAACTAGTCTTGTCAAGGTCCTTTTGAGGACACAATTAGAGGAGCTTGTTCAAAGGTTATTAGGGTTTATACAATATTAAGAGATATTGATAATTCAAATGCAACTTTTGAAGTTATACCATGACCACATATATATGAGCATCGAGGTAGACTTCTATTCAAGGGTGTTTAGATTTACTTTTTAACATTTTATCTTTTAATCATAGTTTTTATATTTCTTATTTGTCATAATCTTATCTACAATAATTTTTCAAATAGTCATTTAAAATTTTATATTAAACCATTTCATTTATAATTTAATCAATCAATATTATATCATAGTTGGATCCATGTACCCTTACTAGTCAATATCCCATAACCCAATCATTTATTATAGGTTTATAAGTCTTATACCCATTTTGCTACATTTATAAAATTTATAAGATTGTGGTCATGATAGTGTTATTATTTTTTAGTTTACTATCACATAAATTATAAATATTCCAATATATGAATCTATGTCAACAATAAAAAGCATCACCAAGTCAATAGAGCCACCAACAATTTTGATAGACAATGGAATTTTTGTTGGTTTTCAACCATTCATCAATTTTGGCTTTTATGTTTTATATGTCTTTCTTGAATAGGGGTTTAACTTAGGTAGACATCTTAGAAATCTAACTATATGGATTTTGTCACTGTGTAGGTACCCCAAGAAAAAGAGACTAATAAAAAATTCAATCATCCATAGTTGTAGACATAAGTGCCACTACACCAATAACATTGTCAGTGCTTCTACCAAACTAGGACCAAAACCATATTTTTTGTACTCTTTTTTTTTATTTTTTCTTTTTATGTTAACTTTTATGTTTTTTCTTCTATTTTTCTATTATGAATATTTGTATTTTATTGTTATTTAAAATTAAAATGCATACATAATCTTAGAGCAAATATTATTTCATCATTTTTATCAATTAAAACTAGTAGTTAAAGTAAAATACTACATTTGCATGAAATATTGGATTGTATGTATATTTAAACTTTGTCTGTTACAATTTAAACATCTGTGTGCCCTTGCTTAAAAATAAAAGAAAAATATTTTCCTATTTGCATCATTGAATTAAAATAGTGCATAAGACTAGAATATATTTATTTACATTTTGTATCCTAGAATAATTATTTAAATTAAATTTAGGTCATCTCTAAATTATTTCTAAGATAAAGTAGGTTAAATAAAATCTTTGAAAAACATATATGTTTTCAAGACTCCTCTTATCCTCAAAGTAATATTAATGAAAGCTTATAAAAAATGTGGACATAAGAGCCAACATGCCTCTTCACATCCACAAACTGACAATCCTTCTCTTATATATCTTACAAGAACCACCATTAGAAAATTAAGGGGTTGTCCACCTTGCCACCCACAAAGCCTTTCCATGCAACCTAAAGCTTTTCATAATTCTTTCACTCACATAGATATGTGGTATAATTTATAACCACTCATATTGAGACAATAATAATGGGTAAACCAAGAAAATACCAAAAAAAAATGGAATGCTCCTAGCTTAACTCCAATTGATGCTTTTTTGACTCCATGTAGGTCCTTAATAATATTGTTTCCCTACACCATGCCTCCATTATAATTTCTACTCATGGTGGTATGGGTGGCAATATGTTGTAACCTTATCTAAATGTTATACTTCATTTAACTCTTCATGTTTTGATTTTATTGTTTTAAATTCATCCTCATGTTCTTCTTTCTTATGCTCATTTTTTGTTTGTCCTTATGATATACCCTTCATTATACTTTACTTTTGATTCTTCTTTGTGTAAAGGGGAAATGAACAACACCAATATAATGATAACATATCAAACATAAGAAATATTTAACAATGAAAGAATTTTATTGTATTGATTTAAAGAAGCCTGGATCTCCATAATTACAACATTGGTGTGCCCTAATATTAGGGATCACAAAATACAATTCATATTTAATACAATGATTACAATCAGAGGGTTTAAAACCCTCATTAAAATGAATATTTGGTGTCTCTAGGCCATATTCACTCCAAACACATGTGAGTGGGCTTGTGTATCCCTGTGGGGCCACTCGAAGTTGCAACAGTCGTAAATGTATAAATACCTCCTATAACCTGCACACAAACAAACCATAACAAATTAACACCTACTGGGCCTCCATAGTGTGAGGCCCACTAAAATTTGAAAGTGTATAATGCAAATCCTAACTAAAATATTTTCTAATTAAAGTACAAGAATACAAAAAATGTAATTAAATCAATAATACCTTATACCTTGTTGAAATGTGCTTGAGTTGTCTAATATATGCTCCTATTTCCTTGATCTAGTGATGCGTGAACACCCAAAAGCATTTGAGGGTTTTTGGACTGCAAATCAATAAACAATGAATGTTCAAAAATATTTATATATGGCTATGGATGTCCTAAAATGTTCTAAAAATTCTCTACAACATTCTAGAAATGCCTTGGAGCATTCGAGGGTTACGAGAAGGTGTTCTACAAAACTAAATCTGGTTTGTAGAGGTTTTAGTGGTGGATATGGTGGATGTGGTAGCAGTGAGGAGGGGATATGTTAGTAGAATTCTAGGGTTTAGGGAATGATTATGGATGATCAATTATTTTGTGTGTAAGACTTTTCAAATCTCAAAAATCAACAACCACATAATGTTTTCTAACCCCTCATTCACAAAAGTGAATGATCTTTTATAACTTACCTTTAACATGTTAGGTTTTCAATGACACCAACGGGTTGCCAATATTATAACATGATGAAGGGTTGAGATTGAGATTGAACAAGTGACACAAATCATGTGAAATGATGGTTGAGATTAAAAAGTGATGGGCGACTATATATATATATATTGTTGGACATTTTGAGTCAAAGTTGTCATTGATGTCAAGGAATGAAGTCATCATTGATGTCAAGGAATATGTCAAGGAACAATGCAAAGGTTAATGGCAAAAAACTTCATAATATTTTTAATATTATGTGGAAGCATATGAAGGTTTTTTATGGTGAGCAAAAATAAAAGGTTTTTCCTTAAAACCAATGGTGGCACAAGTAAAAGGTTTTTCTTAAAACCAATGGTGGTAGAAAATAAAAGGTTTTTCCATTAAAACCATGTGAGCAAGTTGTAAGGTTTTTCTAAAAACCTAAAGAGGCCCTTAATTTTGGTTTAAGGCCAAAATACCATGTTAATTATTAAATTATAATAATTAAATTCTTAAATAATTTAATTTATTATATTTAATAAATTTCCAAAGCTAAAGTTTGGGTGCATTTCATAAAATTTGGGCGTCGGTTTGTACGCATGCAAAGTTGCCCCTCTTCCACCAAAGTCACCAATTTCTAGACGATGTCCTCAGCACCGAAGTGGAGCAATGAAGGTGTATGGTATATAAATACCATAGCATTATCAAATGCAAGGCATCCACTCACATCCACCAAAAATAATTAACGTCGGTTTTCGTATGCAATTCTCTCATGACAATAGTTCGTACGAAGTTTTTGGATAGCATGAGTGAAGAATCCAATTCATGGATTATGCAAATAGTGGAAGTCAAAGAGTGTAAGGTAGTGGAGGTTCCAAAGGAAGCACAAGATCCACGGAATTGGGAGCTATGGTGAAAGTTCTTGTGGAGAGAAGCACTCAATTCGAATCTTCATGAAATACAAAGTGATTTGTGTGGTCTAATTATCATCAAGCAAAAAGGTATGAGCACATTCTTCCATAGTTGAGTTGATAGGTTGGTTTTATTGAAAATAATTTTTGAGTGAAAAGGACTTGATTAGGGTTACCTTATTGAGTGTGTTACCCTATTTTATAAGCATTATTGTTGAAGCCATTGGTTGTGTGAAGAACTTGAACTAGGGTTTAAAAAGAACATGAGTATCATTGTTATAAGAAGATTTTTTTATACGCATTGTTGTTGAAGTGAGTTTTTGAGTGAGGAACTTGAACTATGGTTTGAAAATAACATGAGTATTATTTTTATGTGAGATTGGTTGATAAGCATTTTTTGAAACATTTTGAGTGGGTCTTCATATGCTTGGACTAGAGTTTGTTATCAAGAATTATTTCATTAAGTGATTGACTGAGTAAAGTTGGTTGAGCCTAGTCAAGTGGATGTGTGAAGTGATTTTTCAAGTTCCATAAAATAAAATATTCTAAATTCTAAATTGATATGGGAAAGTTATTGAGTTGAAGCATATTGAGTCTCTAAAAATTCTCCTTATGTCTCTATGATATTGGACAAGTTCTAGTGTGGACTTGTTGTGCAAATTTGAGATAAGTCTTTGAGAAGGCTTGTGAGCAGAGTTGATTGATTGATTTGTTCAAACCTTGAGTTAAGGTTTGGGGCAAATCCAATAGATTTGATTTGAGATTGAGTCAATATTTGAGTTAAGGCTTGAATATAGAGGTTGAGGACATGTCATAGGACAAAGTTTGGTGTAGATTTGAGGATAAAATTGTGCCAGAATAGAGACACATATTGAGGATAAATTTATGCTAGACCAACAGACTGTATTAGTATAGATTTAAAATAGAGATTTGGAGGTGACAAAGTTGAGGACAAAGATCTCCAACTAGATCAAGGAATACAGGTGTCTTTTGTGGATAGAGTTCCATTTGCTAAGGGCAGTGGAGGTAGATGTCTTCTATAGGATTACCAACTAGAGCAAATTTAGGAGGTTGGTGTCTCCTATGGATAGAGATCCATGAACTTGATTTAGGAGATTGGTATCTCCTTTGGATAGAGGTCCATAAACATTGTAGGGAAAGGATTCCCAAGAGAATTTATTTGAGAAAAATTTATAAGAAATATTTTCTCCATGGAGTAGCCCACATTGGGTGAACTATGTAAAATCATGTCTCTCATGTGTGTGATGCTTTGTGTAATATTTACTACTTTAATATTTTTGATGCTATTATTTGGATTAAAAAGTAAATTTTTTTATCTTATACTGTTCACCTCCCCATCTCAGTATAAGCACATGTTATTCAATTGGTATCAGAGTGGGTCTCTTCATGAAAATACTAACAAATTGGACGAGGATCCATCAAAAATGCACATGACTTATAGAAAATGAATAAGATATCATGTTTGATATAAAAGAAGAATTATTTGCTATTATCAAGAAATTATAAAGGATTAGAGAAAATAATTCAAGCTTGAAGGAACAAATTCAAGAGGAGGAAAAAACAAGGATATAACTCAAGGTAAATGTAGAAGAAGGAAAGAATATTGAGCAGGATATAATAGATCTATTATGATAAAGAAAAACAAAACATGAAATATTAGAAGAAGAAATTGTCTACTTAAGGAATGAATTTGAAAGAATCATGGCACTACAAGATGTATTTTATAAGAAACAGAAAGAGGGACCAAGTCTTCAAAAAGCAAAAAATTCAAACAAGGATAAGCAAGCAAAGGATATCAGAAAGGAAGAAATCAAAGAAGAACCTTGGATAAGAGTTAATCACAAGAGAAATAATACTTCACCACAAACTCCAAGGCATCCAAACAGGTTACATAATTTCTTCCATGGTCATTGATTTTCTTGTAATAAATATGGTCATAGATTTGTACACTGTATTAATCATGCAATAAACAATGTCAATAGAAATTTCAATTCTTTTGCACCTCTTACGGATGATGATATTATATGTTACAAATGCAACAAGTTTAGGCACAAGGCTATATGGTGTAAAATGATATTTCCTGATTCTAGAAAAATAATTTCAACAACTAGAAAATATGAAAGGGAAAATGTTAAGGTTAGATCAATGTTAGTTCAAATAGCTCTTCATGCTTAGGATAAAGAAGAACAATGGTATTTTGATAGTGGTTTCTCTATTCACATGACAGGAGACAAAGACAAATTCATTGTTCTAAAAGAAACCAATAAAGGATCAATAAATTTTGGTGATAATGGATCAGCAAGGATTGGTGGAAGAGGAACTCGGAAAACAAAAATAGAAAATGTGTTGTATGTCAAAGGGTTAAAACACAATATGCTAAGTATAAGTCAACTTTTTGATCAAGGGTACATGGTTACTTTCCATCCAAATATATGTGAGAAAAAAATAAAAAACTAGAAAAATCATTGCCAACACAAGAAATCCAAACAATTTATACATGATCAATGATATCAAAGGGAAAAAGTGCTTCCTATCATAATAAGATGAGAGTTGGTTGTGGCATAGAATATTGGGTCACTTGAATTTTTAAAATGTAGTCAACATAGGCAATAAACATGCGGTCAAATATTTACCCAAAATAAGAAGACCTCAAAGCACAATTTGTGCACCTTGCCAACATGGAAAACAAACTAGGACAACATTTAAATCAAAAGGATATATGTCATATGAGCCCTTGAGTCTAACATATACTGATCTATGTGTTCCTACTAAAAGACAAAGTATTCAGGGTGATAGCTATTTTATATTGTTTATATATGATTATTCCAGAATGGTTTGGGTAGCTTTCCTAAAAGAGAAGTCAAAGGCTTTTGAAAAAATCAAAGTATTTAAGGAATTAGTTGAAAATGAAACCAACAAAAGGATTAAGTGTCTGAGATATGAAAAAGGAGAAGAATTTACTTCAAATGAATTTGTATATTTTTGTGAACAACATGGAATCAAAAGAGAATATTCAACAACAAGAACTCCTCAACAAAATGGAGTAGTTGAAAGGAAAAATAGGATTGTTGAAAATATGGCTAGAGTTATACTAAAGGAATCTAAGCTCTCAAATGGATTTTGGATAGAAGAAATCAACACATTAGTATACATAATAATTAGGGCTCAAATGAGGGTAAACCATCACAAGACTCCATATGAGCTTTGGAAAGGAAGACATGCCACTGTAAAACACTTCAGGATTTTTGGAAGCAAGTGTTACATAAGACAATAATATCAAAACTTATGCAAGTTTGACCCAAGATGTGATGAGGGAATATTTCTTGGTTATTCCTTAAGGAGTAAAGCCTATAGATGCTTCAGTAAGAGAACATGTACTATGGTGGAAAGTATAAATGTAACAATTGATGAGAAGATAGATTCAAAAGAACTAGTTCAACAAACTATGTATCAAGAAGATGGATATTGTCAAGAATATTTTTATGAGGAATAAGATAAATAAGAAGAAGAAACACATAGAATTATTCCCAAAACTCCATCCAGGTATGTACAAAAGCATCATCCAAAATATTAAATCATTTGGAATCCAGATGAAAGATAGACAAGGAGAAGAATAATAACACCATCTCAACAAGTAAATTTTTCTTTGCTATCTAAGATTGATCCAAAAGACTTCACTCAGGCAATTGAGGATAAATTTTGGATTAAGGAAATGGATGAGGAATTAGATTAGATAGAGAAAAGAAAAACTTGGGAACTTGTTCCATGACCAAAGGGAAAAAATATGATTGGCATAATTTGGGTATTCAGAAACAATTTAAATGAAGATGGACATGTTGTCAAGAATAAAGCAAGGTTAGTATGCAAAGGTTATGCACAGGTAGAGGGAATTGAATTTTATGAGACATTTTCTCCAGTTGCATGGCTTGAAGCCACAAGAATATTTTTATCCTTCTCAAGTTTCAAAAACTTCAAGGTATAACATATGGATGTCAAGTCAGCATTTCTAAATGGTGTTCTAGAAGAAGAAATTTATATTGAATAGCCAGAGGGATTCATATTAGCAGATAAACCAGATCTTGTATGCATATTGAAAAAGGTACTGTATGGTCTAAAACAGTCTCTGGGAGCATGGTACTCAATATTGGATAAGTATCTTCAAGAATAGGGATTCAAAAAAGGAATAGTAGATAGTAATTTATATATCAAAAATGAAGGGAATGATTTACTAATTGTGGTTGTTTATGTTGATGACATCATTTTTGGGGGAAACAATGATAAGATGTGTAAAAAAATTTCTAAGAACATGCAAAATGAATTTGAGATGTCTATGCCTGGTGGATTGTCCTTTTTTATTGGACTTCATATTTAACAATCAGAGAAATGGGTATTTCTCTCACAAGCCAAGTATATAAAAGAAATGTTAAAGAAATTTAGTTTAGAAGATTATAAACCAATAAGTACCACCATGGTCGTAGAATGCAAGTTGAGTAAGGATGATGAATCTCCAGATGTAGATCAAAGATTATACATATCTATGATTGGAAGCTTATTGTATGTTACAGCTACAAGACCAAACATAGTATAGTTAGTGGGATTAGTGGCAAGGTTTTAGGTAGCACCTAAGGAAACACATGTGGCAACGGTAAAAATAATTTTTAGGTATCTAAAAGGGACTATGGAATTTGGGATTTGGTATCCCAAAAGTGACAGTTTCACATTGATAGCATATACAGATGCAGATTGGGTTGGCATCATTGATGAAAAAAAAAGTACAAGTGGAGAAGCATTCTTTATTGGATGTTGTTTAGTATCTTGGCTAAGTAAGAAGTAGGTTTCAGTATCCTTATCTACAATGGAAGCATAATATATTGCAATAGTATCCAGTTGTACAAAGGTGTTATGGATGAAGTGAACTCTAGAAGACTTCAAGATAAAACATGATCATCCCATTCCCATACTATGTGATAATACAAGTGCTATAAGTATCTCAAAAAATCCAATAATGCACTCTAGGAAAAAGCACATTTTTATTAAGTATCATTTTTTGAGAGAACAAGTGACAGATAAACAGGTCATGTTAGAATATGTTACTACAAAGGAACATATAGCAAATATTTTTACTAAGCTACTTTCAAAGGAAACCTTTAAGTATCTTCGAGAAAAATTGAGAGTAAGACTCCCACCCTAGAATTAACCACCTCAAAAGGAGGTGGGGGAGGGACTACTCTAAGAGGCTCATTCTTAGCCCCAAGCCCCAAAGGTGACCCTTTGCCATTGATGTCAAAGGGGGAGAGATTTGAGTAAGGAGGAGAGATTTGGTATTTGAGTAAAGAGGAGAGATTTGAAAAGAGTATTCAGCCAGGGGGATAAGAACCAAGAAAATTTTAAGTTTCTGGTAAAAAGAATTTGGGTTGTCATCAATGAAAAATGGGGATATTGTTGGATATTTTGAGTCAAAATTGTCATTGATGTCAAGGAATGAAGTCATCATTGATGTCAAGGAATATGTCAAGGAACAATGCAAAGGTTAATGGCAAAAAAATTCATAATATTTTTAATATTATGTGGAAGCATATGAAGGGTTTTTATTAAAACCATGGGTGAGCAAAAATAAAAGGTTTTTTCTTAAAACCAATGGTGGCATAAGTAAAAGGTTTTTCTTAAAACTGATGGTGGCAGAAAATAATTTTTTTTTCCATTAAAACCATGTGAGCAAGTTGTAAAGTTTTTCTAAAAACCTAAAGAGGCCCTTAAGTTTGGTTTAAGGCCAAAATATCATGTTAATTATTAAATTATAATTATTAAATTATAATAATTAAATTATTATATTTAATATATTTCCAAAGCTAAAGTTTGAGCACATTTCATAAATTTTTGGCACCGATTTATTTGCGTGCAAAGTTGCACCCTTTCACCGACATCATCGATTGCTAGATGATGTCCTCACTATAGACGTGGAGCAATGAAGGCATATGGTATATAAATATCATAACCTTATCAAAGGAAAGGCATCCACTCACATCCACTGAAAATAATTAACACCGATTTCCATGTGTAATTCCATTGTGATAGTAGTTTGTGCGAAGTTTTTGGACAACGTGAGTGAAGGATCGAGTTTGTGGCTCATGTGAACAGTGGAAGTCAAAGGGCATAATGTAGTGGAGTTTCCAAATGGAGCACATAGATCCATGGTGTTGGGAGCCATAGTGAAAGTGCTTGTGGAGAGAAGTGCTCAGTTTGAATCTTCATGAAATGCAAAGTAATTTGTGTGGTCTACTTCTCATCAAGCAAAAAGGTATGAGCATATTCTTCCATAGTTGAGTTGATTGGTTGGTTTTCTAGAAAATAAGTTTAGAGTGAAAAGGACTTGATTAGGGTTTCTTTATTGAGTGTGTTGAGTTAATGCTTCAAGGTTTTATGGAATAAAGAATTGTTATTAAAACCTTGTTTTATAAGCATTTTTGTTGAAGTCATTGGTTGTGTGAAGAACTTGAACTAGGGTTTGAAAAAAACATGAGTATCATTGTTATGTGAAGATTGTTTTATAAGCATTGTTATTGAAGTGAGTTGTTGAGTGAGGAACTTGAACTAGGGTTTGAAAAGAACATGAGTATTATTGTTATGTGAGAGTGGTTGATAAGCATTGTTGGAAACATTTTGAGTGAGTGTTCATATGCTTGGACTAGAGTTTGTTATCAAGGATTATTTCATTAAGTGATTGACTGAGTAGAGTTGGTTGAGCCTAGTCAAGTGGATGTGTGAAGTGATTGTTCAAGTTCCATAAAACAAACTATTATAAATTCTGAATTGAATGGAGAAAGTTATTGATTTGAAGCATATTGAGTCTCCAACAATTCTCCTTATGTTTCTATGAGATTGGACAAATTCTAGTGTGGACTTGTTGTGCAAATTTGAGATAAGTCTTTGGGAAGGTTTGTGAGCAGAGTTGATTGATTGATTTGTTCAAACCTTGAGTTAAGGTTTGTGGTAAATACGTAAGAGTTGATTTGAGATTGATTCAAGATTTATGTTAAGGCTTGAAGATAGAGATTGAGGACATATATTGAGGATAGATCAAAGGACAAATTTTGGTGCAGATTTGAGGATAGATTTGTGCCAGAATAGAGAAAAATATTTGGGATAAATTTATGCTAGACCAATGGACTGTATTTAGTATAGATTTAAAATAGATCTTTGGAGGTGGTAAAGTTGAGGACAGAGATCTCCAACCAGATTAGGGAAGACAGGTGTCTTCTGTGGATAGAGTTCCATTTGCTAAGGGTAGTGGAGGTAGATGTCTTCTATAGGATCACCAACTAGAGCAGAGTTAGGATATTGGTGTCTCCTATGGATAGAGATCCACGAACATGATTTAGGGGATTGGTATCTCCTTTGGACAAATGTCCATAAACATTGTAGGGAAAGGATTCCCAAGAGAATTTATTTGAGAAAAAATTATAAGAAATATTTTCTCCATGGAGTAGCCTAGATTGGGTAAACCACGTAAAATCATGTCTCTCATGTGTGTGATGCTTTGCGTAATGTTTACTACTTTAATATTTATTATGCTATTATTTGGATTAAAAAGCAAAAAAAACTATCTTATACTGTTCACCCCTCCTCTCAATATAAGCTGATGCACCTTGTCGGAGCCATAAATTTTGAACCGTACGTCTGTTTGCCTTGAAATTTAATAGGTGGTTCCACGTGCATGTTCTGCATAAGGATAATATTTGAACCTCTTGACCCTCAAAAAATCATGTTTTCGGGACCTAACTCTGACATCTAGTGCCCCAAAATTAGCTTTTAGAATAGGTTCTCAGGTTTTTTGGGTTTTTTTGGTTGTTAGAAGTTTATTATATTTTTTTATACCTTAATTTGAGACCTAATACTTTAAATTAAGGTTCATTATTGTAAGAGGGATGTGTGCATTGAATTTGGGCACAATCCGACTCATTTATACTTTTAGTAGTTTTTAAGGAAAAAAATATATTTTTAGCAGTTTTAGAAAAAAGACATGTTTAGGGTTTATTTAGGGTTTCTTGGTTTTCGATTGCTATATGATGGATTGTAATATTTTGTAGAAGGGGTGTGAATTAAGGAATGAGAAGAATATCAATTGGTAGTTTTCTTGTAGTTGGGGCACTAGATGTCGGAGTTAGGACTCCAATCACATAACACAAATTGGAGTCCATTTTGTTGATCTCTTGTAGTTGATTTTACACCATTTGGTATCAAAGCGGGTGTGATATCGCTAGTGAAGGGAAGATGCCACCTAGAAGATATGCCCAGATGAATAGGCATATCAAGGATCTAAATACAAAAATAGCACGATTGAATGGTGTGATTGATCACATGGGAAAGAGACGTCCTAGGGCACATGCAAATCAAGGATATGATGATGAAAATATACCTAAGGAATATGGATTTGAGGTCCGTGCAAAAGTAGAATTAGAGGTCCCAGAGGAAGAAGGGCATAGTTTTGAAAATAAACTGATACAAGATCTAGAGGGGCTTAAGGGGAATCAAGATGGGATCAATATCGAGGTTCTTGAGTATGTTGGTGGGTTGAAACTAGAGGAGTTGATCAATTGGATAAATAGCCTAGAAAAATATTTTGAATGGAGTAACCTTGCTGAAGAGAAGAAGGTTAAGCTCGCATGCCAAAATTTGAAGGGACATGCATTGATTTGGTGGGATCATTTACAAACTACATGATAGAGGAATGGAAAGGAAAATATCAGGGATTGGACAAAGATGAAGAAGAAGTTACAGGAAAAAATTATACTTGTAGACTACTCCCAAACCCTATTTCATAGATTTCATAATCTACAATAGAAGGATCAAAGCATTGAGGACTATACTAATGAATTCTACAAGCTATTCATTTGAGTGGAGAACAATGATATAGAGGACCAAAAGGCTGCCAGGTATGTAAATGACCTAAGTTTTACTGTTCAAGATGAGATGAGCATGCATCGGACTCTTACAGTGGAGGATGCATATCAAATGGCCCTGAAGGTGGAGGAAAAATTGAAAAGGATTAATAGAAGAGATAAGAAGGGATTCACACCCTCTTCAGGTTGGGGTCAAAGTAGATCTAATTTTCTCAAGGGATAATCCTCAATACCTACTAAAAAAGAAGAAGATGGGAAAAATCTAAGAGGAAGAGGATACCAATGAGGTAGAGGTTACAATGGTGGACAAAATGGGAATGATCCGAGGAGGTCGTATACCTGTTATGGATGTGGTGAGGAGGGCAAAAGAGCATTTGAGTGTCCCCAATGTGATGTACAAGAAAGGGGTCAAGGAGGACAAGGAAGGGTCAATCTGGTTGAGATGGAAAAGCAGGATGAGGATGAAGTTGTTGCTAACACAGGGGAAGCACTTATGATAAGGAGGACATTGATGCTCCTAAGAAAGAGATGGTGCAGAGTAAAGAAAAGGGGTAGACCATAGATGGTGAATATTATTGGCTATGAATGAACATATTTTGAATAAGGTGTACATCAGGAGGGAAGGTATGTAACATTGTAATTGATGGTGGTAGTTGTGAGAATATGGTGTCAAATTTCATGGTTTATAAAATACACCTGAAATGTGAAAAACATCCTTATCCATATCGCATATCATGGGTTAAGAAGGGGAATGAGGTAATAATAGATAAAAGGTGTTTAATTAAATTTTCAATTGGGAACACTTACAAGGATGAAGTGTGGTGTGATGTGATCTCGATGGATGCATGTCACATTCTATTAGGAAGACCTTAGCAGTACAATAGGGATACTAACCATAATGGGAGAAAGAATACTTACACATTCTAGAAGGATGGTGTAAAGGTAGTTCTTATACCTCTGAAGGAGGATGGGCCAAGTGAGAGCTTGTTGACGATGAAGGAGTTTCTTGCAAAGATCAGGGATGCTAGCTTTTGTTATGCCTTAACAGCTAGGAAGCTAGAAACAGAGGAAGTGGTTATGCCTACAGCAGCAACTAAGTTGGTAAGTTAATATAAAGATATCACACCAGAGGAGTTACCATATGGACTACCACCAAAAATAGATATCCAACATCACATGGATTTGATTCTAGGATCATCGCTCTCAAATTAGGTAGCTTATCAATTGAACCCGACATAGAATGCAGAGTTGAGTAGGCAAGTGACAGAGTTGATAAATAAGGGATTAGTTAGGGAGAGTATGAGTCCATGTGCGACTCTAGCATTGCTAAACCTGAAGAAATATGGTGACTGGTGAATGTGTGTAGACAGTAGAGCCATAAAAAAATCACAATAAAGTATCGGTATCCTATGCCGGGAGTGGATGACATGATGGATGGATTGGCTGGAGCTAAATACTTTAGTAAAATTGATTTGTGGAGCGGCTACTACTAGATTAGAATTCGAGAAGGGGATGAATGGAATATAGCTTTTAAGATAAAATATGGATTGTACGAGTGGATGGTGATGCCATTTGGGTTGTCTAATGCACCCAGTACATTTATGCGGTTGATGAACAAAGTACTATAAGAATATAATGGTAAGTTTATGGTTGTGTATTTTGATGATATTTTTATTTATAGTAAAAGTGAAGAAGACCATTTGTTACACCTGAAATTAATGTTAGACGTGCTCAAGAAGGAGAAATTGTATGTCAACCTGAAGAAATGTAGATTTCTTCAAGATAGTTTAGTGTTTTTGGGATTTGTAATCTTGAGAGATGGCATGAGGATGGATGAGGAAAAAGTGAAGGCAATTTTGGAATGGCCTATTCCACGATCTATAAAAAAAGTAAGGAGCTTTCATGGACTAGCTACCTTTTACAAGAAGTTCATCAGAAACTTCAATAGTATAGCTACCCCTATAACTGAGTGCACGAAGGGGAAAGATTTTGTATGGACTATGAAAACAATAGAGAGTCTTGAAGGAAGAATTATTCTACATATGATGTAGAATTTTATGCAATTGTGCAAGCATTGCAACATTGGAGGCACTACTTAATCTCAAAGGATTTTTTGTTGTTTACTAATCATGAAGCATTGAGGTATGTCAATTCTCAGAAAAAGTTAAATAATAGGCATGCCAAATGGGTTTCATTTTTGCAAAAATATACATTTGTCATGAAACACAAGTCAGGAAAATAGAATAAGCTTGCTGATGCATTGAGTAGCAGAGTCTTGTTGTTGACCACTATGAAGAATGAATTGGTAGGATTTGAGGGGATTAAAGATCTGTATGAATCTGATGCAGATTTTGGGAATATTGTGCAATAGTGTAAAAGTGTGGTAGGGGGTGAGTCCCATACTATTTTTGAAGATTATTTTTTACGTAATGGTTACTTGTTTAAGGGTAATCGATTATGCATTCCCAATGGCTCTATGAGAGAGAACATATTGAGGGAATTACATAGTGGGGGTTTGGTTGGTCATTTTGGAGTCATAAAAACTACCACTCTTATAGAGGAGAAGTAATATTGGCCAAAAATAAAGAGAGATATAATCAAGTTTGTCTCTAGATGCATAGTATGTCAAATGGCTAAGGTCCATGCACAAAATATAGGGTTGTATATGCCACTTCCAATACCTACAGGACCATGGACTGATTTGAGTATGGATTTTGTGTTGGGGTTGCCCAAGAAACATAGGGGTAAGGATTCAGTTTTTTTTTGGTAGATAGATTTTTAAAAATGGTGCATTTCATTGCTTGTAAAAAAACTAATGATGCAACTAGGACTGCAATATTATTATTTTATGAGATTGTGTGGTTGCATGGTGTTCCAAATACTATTACTTCTGATCAAGATACTAAGTTCTTGAGTCACTTTTAGAGGACGTTGTAGAAAAAATTGAATACCGGGTGGCATTTTAGTAGTGCTTACCACCCACAGATCAATGGGAAAATAGAGGTAGTGAAAAAAATCTTGGAAAACCTTTTACGATGCATAGTTAGAGAAAAACCAAAACACTGGGATTTAGCCTTGTCAGAAGCCAAATTTACATACAACAGTTCAATGAATAGGTCAACAGGTAAATCTCCTTTTCAAATTATTTATGGTCAAAATCCTAGAGGTGTATTATATTTGTTTGAGTTACCAATTGGAGAACAAGTTAGTGATGATGCAAAAGCATTTGCTGAGCATATCCAAAAAGTGCAAGAGTCAGTGAGGGAAAAATTGCAAAGTAGTAATGCTCACTACAAAGAGTTTGCTGATGCACATAGAAGGGTGAAAGTGTTTGAAGAGGGTGATATGGTCATGGTTCATCTTAGGAAAGAAATATTTCCTAAGGGGACGTATAACAAACTAAAACTTAAGAAAATCGGGCTATGTAGGATTTTGAAGAAGATCAATGATAATGCCTATAAAGTGGAGTTTTCTGATGAATTTGATATTTTTCCCACTTTTAATGTTTTTTATTTATTTCAGTTTCCTGGTACTATCGAGGATGGTGAATTACAGGAGATAGTAAATTGGGCACGCCAGATGCCTAAGAAGAAAAAATATAGAGTTGCATAGGTGCTCGATAAGAATGTGATCACCACCAAATATGGGAGCTACAAAAATTCTTGGTTCAGTGGGAAGAATTACCACAGTCAAATAAAACTTGGGTTTCAGAGTTAGAGCTAAAGAAATTTGATAACCAAAAGCTACAAGATTTCAATTTAGCTGAACTCACAGGAGCTGAGTTCTTTTTCACCAGAGGAGAATGATGCACCTTGCCGGAGCCATAACTTGTGAATTGTACGTCCGTTTGCCTTGAAATTTAACAGGTGGTTCCACGTGCATGTTCCATTATTGTACTTGTGTTATACGATTGGATTCCATTTTTTTGGTCTCTTGTAGCTGAGTTTACACCATAGGCACATGTTTTTCATATATATATGTGAATAAATAATGGATGGCTATGATTGGAGGATGTGTAGATGACAAGTGCTAGGTTTTGGTGTCTATATATATCCCTTTTTGTATCACATTGTGTGAACACAATGCAGTTCAAAAATAAAAGACATTTGGTTTGGTGAAGCAGCTTCTTTCCTAGGTGCACAAGATACAAATTATTATTTTAGCTTACCCCCTCAATTGGCGAATGAGTAAAGAATGAATATCATGATCCAATTGATAGAATTGTGGATGATGTGATGAATGTGAATAGTGCAATGAATATGAATAGTGCAAGGAATGTGAATAGTGCAATGAATATGAATAGTGCAAGGAATGTGAATAGTGCAATGATTGATTCTATTTTTTTCCCAACAGAAAAAAGGGTTTTTGGAAATGTGGATGATATGAATGATGTAAATGAATGTGAATGATTGATTCTACTTTTACCCCAATAGAAAAGGATTTTTGACAATGTGGATGATATGAATGATGTAAATGAATGTGATGAATGATTTTGCTTTTACCCCGACAAAAAATGGGTTTTTGGAAATGTGGATGATATGAGTGATGTAAATGATGCAATGATTGATATTGCTTTTGCCCCAACATAAAAATGGGTTTTTAACATGTGGATGATATGAATGATGTAAATTATTGATTCTAATTTTGACCCAAAAAAAAGGGGGGTTTTATTGGATGATATGAATGATGTAAATGACTAATGCAATGAATGTGAATAGTGCAATGATTGATTCTATTTTTTCCCTAATAGAAAAAGGGGTTTTCAATATGGATGATGCAATGACTACGAATGGTGCAATGATTTATTATATTATTGACCCAATATAAAGAGGGATTTTTTATTTAGATAGTGCAATGGATGATGTAAATGAATATGCCAATGTTGAAATCAAATTCAAGGTTGGTTGCCCCAAGTTTGGAGATGTTTCCATGTTTTTTCAAATCTACTCTTAGCAGAATGTGCAATGTTGTTGCTGAAGGTAAATTAGCCAACATTGGTAAACATGTGGTGGAGGTGGGAAGACCACCTAACTTTATGAGACCACACTCTTTTAACCTAACTATAGGTTTAATGCAAAGAAAATTTGTAAGAGTTCCACTTTTTTCCCACAAATAAGGCTAATGATAGCTTTGAGTAAATTTTTGTGAACATGATCACACTCAAAAATGGATTGACCATATTTATTTTATGTTGAATATGACATGGGATGATAATTTGATCAAGTGTCCTTATGGTGATCTACTCATCCTACTGAATTGCATGGATAACCAATCATTGCAACCGCTAGGGGAAATAGAGTAAACCACTAGATACAAGGTTCACTTGGATGATGTAAGTGGATTTTATAATGTGTAATGATGGTGTAAAAGCATTGATGAGTATATTTGATAGTTTTGTGGAATGAGATGGAGTAAATGCATTTTATTCTTGCAAAGTGAAATAGAATGATTTTACCTTTTCCCTAAAAAGACAGTGTTGGTGTTAGATTGATTGGTTCTATCTATGCCCTAGCATAATAGGATTATTGATGGATTTATGGATTGTGAATGCAAGGCAAATGGCGTAACATTTGATAAAAGGATGCAACCTTTTGAACCTAGCAATTGATTTTATGAAGTAGTTTTTTGGACTGATGGGGAAGGTGTGATACCTTAAGAATCTTGAGTTGATTGACTATTTCGATTGGGGAAGGTGTGATACTTTGAACATACCCAAATGGATTGTTTTTTGAATTATGGGGAAGGTGTGATACCTTAAACACCCCCAAGTTGCTTGATGATTTTTTGATGTATGCAAATAAATGAATGGCCATCATGTTCTAATGATCATTTGTAAAAGGTTTTAGACTCTTGCTTGACCAAATTTATCTTTGTTTCTTAATCAGGGATACCAACATCAAATGGTGTAATGTGAAATGGAAGACTCATGTAGTGATGTTTTTATGGTATGGATGTTGTTTTGGCTTGTGAATAACAACTCTAGAATTTTTTTGCAGAGACTCAAACAACCTTATAATGTCAAACAAGGTCACTAAGTGCTTTATAAGTTCTCCAAGATCAAATTTTTATAGTGAATGTTCATTTACAAATCATAAGCATGGTAGTGACTCAAGTCAATAAAGAACCAATGTGTGTGCAAGTGACTTCATTTAACCATCTTGAGTAAAGTGAGATAAAACCTATCATGGAGAAGACCAAGAAGCTAGCTTGTCCTTATGTGTGGTCAAATGTCTCTTCAAGATATACATATCACCACACATAAGCGTACTCCACTACTAGTCAAGCATCTATAGAACCAATGGAGATTATCTCCATAGTCCAATAATATGATCTCTAAGATTTGGAGATTCAAACTACCTAACCATCTGGATGGAAATGTAGTTCTATCCTTACTACTTGAGGATTTGTGGTGTGTGATATATAAAAGAATTAGAGATTTGGGGAATCAGATTCTCAACCACTCAAATTGAGTCTTGATGAGAATTTTACCCTATCCTTACTACTCTTTCTTTTATTTGGGAGTGATGTTAGTGTTGAAGACCACTATTTTTATTTTGGACTATGTGCATAATGGGACAAGCAAATATAACTTTTCACTTTGAGTTTCAACCCAATCATGGTATTATTTCTCTTTGACACAAGATGTTATTAATAAGTGTTGTATGTGTTTGGTTTAATAATGTTGAATTCAACTCCCAAAGCTCAATATTTTCTTAGTGATAATGTTCTTTGGTCCTAGAGAAAACTCGACATGTTTTGGAGGTTGCTTGAAATACTATGAGTGGTTGAGTGACCAAAAACACCTAAGGGTGATGGAATTTTATGGCCAATAATGACATGACTTATGAAATAGTTAAATGAGATGGATATTAAATCGAGGGTGTCCCTAATTAAGGTGACAAGAATTATTAGATTAAAAAATATATAAACTAAACAAATGACCATAAGTATGGTGGATGACATGTATGGATGTAGATGATATGAATGCATGAATGCAATGTGATGGAAATGTAATGATTTTGAATTTTTTTGTGTGTGGGGAAGGTGTGATACCTTAAGCATCCCCAAAGTGTTTTGTGATTTATGAGTGTGGGGAAGGTATAATACCCTGAGAATCCTCAATTTATTTAATTGTTGGTAATGTGGATGATTGAGAAGGTACATTACCTTGATAATCCTTAATATTTTTTATGGTTGATGATGTGGATGATTGGGAAGGTACGATACCTTGAGAATCGCCAATGCTATTTGATTTTCTACTAAGGTCTTAATCAAATTAGGTGACTTGACCATCTATGAAAAAGACCTTCCTATCAATAATATCTTGGACAATATCCTTAAATGTCAAAAAATTATTAATGTTGTGACCCATTTTCCTATGATAGAGGTAATAATGATCTCCCCTATACCACTTGGGTTTAAGTCTATTTGGATCGAGAGGGTGCATGTTAGGTAAAAAAATTGTTTTTACCTCCTACAACTTTTGAAAGATGGTCGACATGGGCTTGAAAAGAGGGGTATATGTATGGAGATGGCATTTTAAATGAGATGAATGAGGTGAACTAGGAATGGTGAGGTCCCCCTTGTCAATAAGATCTTGGACCACATCTTTAAATTTGTAGCAATTGTTGATTTAATGGTCCACTTGTCGATGATAAGGGCAATACAATAATTTCTTTTTGTTATATGGCATGTTTGGATCTCTTGGTTTTATTTGTGGTAAGGTAATTTTACTTTCCTCATGCAACCTTCGAAATATGGATGATTAAGGCTCTAAAAGTGACGTGTAGTCATGAGGGAGCTTTGTCAAATTCTTGGTGTGATAGTTCGATTGTCGTTGATTTTGAGTTTGTGGCACAGGTAGTGTGACCTAAGATGTGCATTGTAGAAGTGGATGTTACAACTATTGAGGTTTCTAAGATGGATGCTGATGATATTGATTCTGATTCAACTATAACTCAATGTTTGTAAGTTGAGTTAAAATTTGTTGAATAATTGGAGTGTGTTGGAACCATGATTGTAACTCGATATTAGCTAACTAATCCAATATTTGTTGTAAATCTAGTGGTGATGGCTACTGATGTTATTGAGGGGGTTTTTAGATGGATTGTGATGAAATTTATTCATAATTGGTAGGTGGTGGAGGTGGATTGGGTGCAGGTGACAAGGAACAATTAATATGCCATGGATCAAAATTCCTTGACATATGAGCTGGTATGAATGGTTCATGATGATTTTGTCTAATGGGTATATCCACATGCTCATGTTCCTAATTTTTCTTAGAATTTTCAATTGTGGTAGCTATATTATCCCCACCCTAGTATAGTATGTATAATTGTTCTTTATTCTATGAATATTTTAGGTGAGATGGAGTAGATGTAACTTGATTCTATGGTAATGATACTTGTGGTGTGGGAGGAATTTTAGGAGGAGCTATAGGTTGTGTGGATTAGTTTGAACATTCCTAATGCTTTCTCACAATATTGATCATTCCCATAAAATCTTGGTGAGGTGGACTATCATGCACTTGATTCATCTACTTAGATTAATTTGCTTGATTGGCAAGTGTTGTGTTAGTCTCATGTGTTGACGAGTGATATTTGAAGACTCCTATTTGTTGTGAATGATTTGGAAGATGAATGGGTTATGATGGATGACTTGGAATATGAATGAGTTGATATGGCTTGGTGAAACTTGGAATATGGATGGGTTGATACATATTGGTGGGTTGTTGAATTGGTTGAGATGAATTGGCAGAAAAATGAATGGACGGATATGGATTAGAATATTGTGGTGATACATTTTTTGGTTATGCAATGGAAGGTTAAATTTCTTACAATTAATTATTTTTATGGTTTATGCTTTGTTGACCTAGTGTTACCACATAGATAGCACCCAAAAAACCTTTGTTTTGTTGCACATGATTGACTTGGTTAGTGGGAATCATAGGATTTTATTCTCTTGTTGTCTGTTGTGTTTCATTATGATGAGAAATTTGTGTTTGATAAATGCCAAGGTTTTAATTTTGCTATGCTAGGGGATTATCTAACTTAATGACCCCTATGTCTATTAGGTATTGCATAATGTATTTAAATGTAAAGTAGTTATTAACGTCATACCCATTATATTGATGAAAAGGAAAAAAAAATGATCCCTATAGCCCTTGCCATGTTTAGATAGATCATATGGTTTAACTTTGGGTAATGTGATAGCATAGGTATCATAAAACCTATGGAATATGGAGGTATATGATTTGGATAAAGGTGTGTAATTGCAAGTATGTCGAATAGATTGCCTATATTGATAGTTGTCTATAGTTGGCATTATGTTATGGAATTGTGTGGTGGGGGAACCACTTGAAAAGATACTTGTTGTGGTTGTTGAAATGATATTTGTGGTTGGTGTTGATCATGGGGTTATTGATTCATTTGGGTTTGACTCAAAACCACTTGATTTACTTGTCCTAGTTTTGATTGGCCATAATAGTTTCTTTTAGATTGGCCCTTATTTTTATATTATTTCTTCTTTGGTTTGACCTCACCCTCATGGATCTTGATTTCTTTGGTGACACGGGCTTAGGCAAGAGCTTCATCGAATGTTCTATATTTATGTAATTGAAATAAAAAGGAGATAGGTTTTAAACAAATCCTCACAAACATTTGAGTTAATTCTTCCATTGGTAGGGATAATGGCTACTTGGTGATGATTGTCCTTCAATGGTTTCCAAAATCATAGACTGACTCTTCTTCAAATTGTTTGAGATTGTACAAGTCGGTCAAGGTAGTTTTATTGCAAAAATTGAGGGAGAACCTTTCCAAAAATTTATCCACCAATTGTACAAATGTGTAAATGCTATGATGTGGTAGATGATTGTACCAATCTAAGGCATCTCCTCCTAATGTCTAAGGAAAATTTTAAAGCATTAATGCATCATTATATTGGATTCGAAAACATGCATGGATGAATGTGCTAATGTGCTCTCTAGGCTCCTTGGTCCCTTTGAATTTTTCAAACTTCAATAGTGTAAAGTCTACTGGATAAGTCGGTGAAGGTACCAACCAATGAATGGGTTTATTGATTAGTTGTCTTAATGTAGGTTTTTGATACATCATACGAGGAGTATGCATAATTATGTTGTTAATCTATTGTTGCATGGCTTGGATATTAGGGTCTTCCATGTGTGTGGAAATCCTTGTTTTTTTTATGAGTGTATGGATGGCTATGATTGGATGATCCATAGATGACAAGTGGCTAGGTTTTGGTGTCTATACTTGGAAATCTATTGTTGTCTCTTTATTATTCAATTTTTTATTTCTTTATTATTTCTATAATGTGTTCTCTTACAAAAGCCTCTTGATTTACCTATGATATGTGTTTCTTAAGCTAAGAAATATATTGCAACATTTGTTTTATTTTTCCTATGCCAAATATTCATAGATGTCTTTAGTACCAAACAATTCCAACCAAGGAAAATTAAAAAATATCCACATCATCCATAAATGTACCATAAAAATTTGAATTTCAAACAAGTTTATTCATGGCTATCCTTAAATATTTGAAAATTTGTACATCCTCCTCACCCTCTAGTTGTATGTCCTTACTATTTTTTATTTGAACTTGTAACATCTTAGTCAAAGCAATATTGTTGAAATTATACCTACTATTAGGGTTCATAAAAATAATGAACTTTTCCATATAAATGCATTTGTGAACATTCAAATAGAATTTTTAGATAGAAAAATATACCTTTGATAAATTTGTTGCCTATATAATTCCAAATGTATGTACCCCTCAGCCTTAACATTATCATCCATATATTCATTCCTTCATTTTTTTCCTTGAAATTTTTGACTCCCTTTTCATTTCATTTTGTTCCTCTCAAAGCATTTTATTTCTTCTTCATATATCTTAATGGTAGCCTTCAAACTAACTATCTTACTCTTATGTGCCCATCTACTCAAGAGTTCTTGTGAAAACTATTCTCGCATGCACTCCTAGTTGACTTTATTAAATTGCATCCACCAAACCAAAGCTTCCCCTCTAAAACTAAAATAAAGATCAAGTTTTTAAAAATTATTTAACTATTCTCTAGCATTAGTTTTATCCCCTCTAAAAATAGTTTGTAACTTTATGAACTTAGTCCCAATCAAGGAAACCAACCTCTACAAGTAATTCATCATTACAAAAATAGAATAATCATACAAGACATATACATAGATTAAATAATAAAATATCATGTATAAACCAAGAATAAGCACATACATAAATATTCCATGCATGATGTATCCTAAAAATTCACATATAAAACCTCATAAAAACACAAAATAATCTTATATGCAAAGAAAATATATCATGAATTGGTGCTCTCTGATAATTTTTATATGAATTTTGATAAGAATTAAATATTCTAACCCTCTTAAAAAGATAAAATTACATGATAATTTTTATCTAGCCAGGACATGAGGATGTAACTAAGTGAAATGGGTGCAAACCCTAGATATAATAAAGCATTACAAGAAGAGGGTTGTTTACAACCCACTCATTATACTCAAGAGGACATGAGGATGGAATAAAACGAAAGGGGTGAAAATACTAGGTGCAGTCAAGCATTGTAGGAAGAGGGTTGTTTGTAGCTTATATGTTGTACTCAAGAGGACATGAGGATGGAATAGAGCTAAAGGGATGCAAAACCTAGGTGCATTCAAGAATTATAGAAAGAGGTTCATTTGCATACCACTCAATATTCTTAGGAGGATATGGCTCTTCAGCCTATGAGAAAGCCTCTTTGGTCAAAAGAAATGTCTCTCAAGGATATTTGGATTCACGAGTGGAGCTTTCTGATGAACCTCTACCCTCTGTAAATATTTTGAAGGATGAATTTGGGTTGGATTTGGTTTATCATGAAGCTCAAATTATTATTTTCAAACTTAGGGTCAAAATACTAGGCTTGGAGGAGCTCACAGGATACATTAAACTTTGGTGGTCCAATAAATTCCAAGTAACTTTGCTACCCAAAAAATTCTTTTTGTTTTATTTTTTGATTTAGCAGATCGAGATAGGGTAATTTATTATAGATACAATTGTTTTTTAAGACAAAGGGGTGTATATATATATGACCTTCGACTCTTGGTTTCAACCCCCTTATAAAATATGTTGATGGCTTCTCAATATTTGTGAATCTATATGCTCTCCATATGGATTTTTGGGGAGATAATATATTCAACAAGATTAATAACACCATTCGTGCATTCTAGTATATGTATGTCCAAATAGAGGAAAATTTGTCTAGTAAAATTAATATAAGTAAAGCAATATTGGTTATTTGGATGGATGTTTTAGTTCATTGGCCTCAATCCATTACTATATCCTCAAGCAAAGGGGAATAGATCCAAAATATTGAATATGAAAACTTCTCCTTGAGATGTTATGGTTATCAACAATATGGCCACCTGAAGAAGAGATGCTCAATCATATGATCATGCTTTGATTTCTCCTTGGTGGAGGAGAAGTACCTACATGTGAATGATCTTGAACCTTCAAGCATCCTAGTTCACAAGAGGAAGCTCATCCTCTAGCTATGTCAATTATCCAACAAGAATCAATTGAGTAATAGAAGAATAAACCTCGAAAGGAGTATTAAAATTAGATTATTGATAAAATATAAATGGTTACTAAAGACCATCCAGTCAGATCCATGAAAAACATTAGCACCTCAAATAGTATTCTTGAAGAAAACTATGAAATAATTGGTGATAATAAAAAATGAATATCATACAAAATGTGTTATAACTAGATATTACATCAAGAGCTTGAAGTGCAAAAATGCATTCTCATATCTTTCCACTCTGAAGGAGAAAGTCCCTATGCCACAAAAAACAATCAAAAGACCCATTGACTATGAACTCCGTAATAGCCCCAATGGTTTTAGACTATTGTTTTTGTTATGATTGGGTGGTAGCTACAATTTTTTTTTAAGTTTTTGTTTTGGAAGTGGTCTACTAATTTGTCATGTTTTGGAAGTTGTTTTATCGATATGCAGTATTCTAAGGTTTAGTTGTAGTAGTAAGTGGATGATAGTATTTTGTAAGGTTGTTGCAACATATTGTACTATCTTACACAATTTCATGTACATGTTTGGGGACCCTAAAATCTCTTTTTACCCTAATAAAAAAAAATTAATATTTTTTTATAGTCCTAGCAGGGACACTACAATGGCATAAGGTATTTGGCTCTACTAGTGGAGACCCAAGTTCAATTCACAGGTAGGGTGGTCCCTGATTTGCCCCCAACTTTTCAACCTATTAACAAAAATTATCTAGCCAATAAATAACAAGTATAAAGAAGTCAACTATTAACAATTTATTTTTATATTTGAATAGGTTTGAAAAGTATATATTTATAAGACCATTCAAAAACCTTGTTTAAACATAATATTACATGTTTTTCTTAATCTTGAAAAATACAATCAATATCTTAAAGTATTGAACTTAAAGTTTGATGCACATAATATCTCAAAAAATCATACATAAATTTTAGTTATTAAAAATTAAAATTTTAAAATTAAACAATATGTTTCAACATATTCCTTAAATTTATTGCATAACAAATATAAAACATCAAAATACAAATTAAAATATCCTTTCTTGATGTAAGTCATAAAGATAAATCATTGTAAGACAAGGAGATCCTCTATCTCCTTATTTGTTCATATTTATGGTAGAGGTTTTGAGTAGGAACTTAAAGAAGGCTTACAAATATGGGCTTATAAGTGGACTTAAGGTTAGTAATAACATCGACAACCCATAAATAGTTTGTAGATAATACAACCCTTCTTGGAAGGGCAAGTATAAATGAGGCTAGATCTTTGAATAATTTTTTAAAGGAATACAAAAGTGTATCTAGGAAAAAAATTGTTAGGATAAAATCCAAAATTTACTTCCTTAACACTCCATATAATATCAAAATAATAATTTGTAGGTTACTTCAAATGGAGGAGGTAAATTTATCAACAACTTATCTAAGGATACCTTTATTTGAGGGGAAAATGAGGATAAAATTATGGAATCCAATTATTAGTAAAGTTCATAATAAACTACTAGCTTGGAAAGGTCGATGGTTATTCTTAGCAAGAAGAGTGCAATTATTTAAGGCAGCCTTATAGGCCATTCCAACATATTATATGTCATTGTATACTATGCCAAATCAGTTGAAAAAAGTTTAATCTATATTATGCGATCCTTTGTAAGTTAAAAAGGAAATTTCCTTTGGTGAAATGGAGCAAGGAGTGTGATGATAAAAATAGGGGAGGTCTTGGTTTAAGAGTAGAAGACAAATGTAAACTTTGCTCTTAGGACAAATAAATATGGAGATTGTACAAAGAGAGTAGAAGACAATGGATAAGAATTCTTCTATGTAAGTATGTTGAGCCTAATGATCCAAGTCTAATATTTGTTGCATTCTCTCTACCAAATGGTTCTACTCTTTAAAAAAATTATTGATCTAACGATTAAAGGTTTAATATGGGTGGTGGAAAATTTAGAAAAAAATTTATATTTGTATGATGTTGGTCACGAATCTACCTAAGTACAAAATATATGTGTGCCCTAGACCCGACCAACATTGAAATGCAGAAGGAAAGAGATGTCCTTTGTGTCAATATCTAGAGAGGGCTAGTTCCCATACCAATTTAAGATTAGTATAAGCTTAGGGTAACCGAAATATATGGAAAATGATAGAAAGGAATGGGAAATATGTCTATGAGCCAAAAATGTAAGGTAGGGATAAATAAGTAGCTAAAATTCAAATCAAGTTTTAATTAGCATGTAACAAAAATAAAAATCATAGGAACCATTCACAACTTGCAGAGATGACTTCCAATAAATATTTTAGCATATAGTTCTTTATCAGGAGTTAAATTCAAAATGCAAAATTTAAATTCATATAATAAAGATCATGAAAATAACAAAAATTATAGGCATAAATTAATTGCATACACCATTGATCCAAGAACCAAAGCCAAAATATTTCGATTGATGCAGATAAAGTGTATTTTGGCATAGTGTCTATCCTCCCTATTTACATCAAAATGCTTAGTACTTATAGAGGGGTGCACCTATGTAATTAAATGCACACTAAACCAAATTGCTAGCTATTCAAAGATAAAATAGTAGCAATTTTCTCCTTGAAAAGAATAATGCTCGAATTAGCACCTTCTTTTAAAAGCAGTGATCCCATTTTGGTGGAAAGAACCTGGGAAATCAGTAAGAATGGATGATGGAAAATCATATCAAACATCGGTGCATCAGAATATAGCAACATCACATAAAAATTGAGAGCTCAAAAAGTAAATATTGGTTGCTAATTCATTGTCTTGCACCTCCAAATTTTATTTTTTCCAGGAAGACTCAAAGAAAATCAAATTTTCTTGGATAAGGGGTAAAATCAGTGGACAGTACCTCGAGAATGAATAGGACCACACAAAACTCAGCAACCCTCTAGAGATAATTCTAGGAATATTAATTTATTTGCCTCAAAAAATAAATTTGCAAGCCTTTAGTCTTTCTCAAAAATGATCTATACTAAAAATGTTTTTGGAAAAGAATTTGCTGGAATTTTCTTCATTAATTTTTCCAATTTGCTCACTTTGAATTTTTTCTAGGAAGTGGGGTAAGAATAACTCTCGCTACTAAAATAGGGTAAAAATGATGAATTTCACTTTTCCTTGGACCAAAATAGACTTCCATTGGAATAAGGAGCAAAAATACCCAGTGGATGCTTTCGCTAGCGAAACTGCTAGCAAACAACTTGTTTACTCTTATTTATGCCACTAAGTAAAATTAACTATGACTTTTTAGGATGCTTTCGCTAAGACGTCAAGTGTAGATGAATTTTGTTATTAAAGTGGGGAAAAAATAAATTTCGCCCCTACTTGAGGTGAAATTGAATTTGATTGGCACACAAAGATACCTTTTCATTGGTTTTTGCTCCAAAAGACAATTTTATTGCTTTCGCTCCAAATTGAGTGAATTCATCCAATTTGCTAGAAAAAATGGTGAAAGAAATTGGTAAATGCTTTCACTAATTTTTTTGCTCCAAAATCAACCAAAAATAGTAATTCACCCAAAATAAGAACAAAACTGACTTTGACTTGCTTAGAATGAATGTTCTTGGGCAAAAATGCCTTAACTTATTTTTTTCTATTTTGCGGGTGAACTCCTCTTAGACCATTTTCGATGGTGCAACTTCTTTCTTATATTTCACCCATGAAATTGTCCCAAAGTATTGTCATTGATGAAATACTCTTAGATTATTTTTGTTAGAAAAAACATACTTTTCAACAAACATCATTCTGAAGTTTAACTTTTAATTACTCGCAAAACCATTCGATTTTTCCCTTGCTGGAAAAAAAAATGATCTTTAATTCCATGGGCAAAATCATTCTTCTTTATTTGAAATAGAAAAATTATTGAAAAGGGAAAGAACAAAAATAAACAAAGATTTAAAAATACCCCAGCGAAAACACATCATTCATTTTATGCTTGGAATTTTTATAACAAAATCCAGTGTGGCAAAACTGCCAACACTTTTGGTGGCTCTCGGGGTATTCAATTCATCTAAATGCAATCAACCCTAGGCCTTCATCCATTGGGCTCAACTCTCACCTCCATTGGCTACATTAGATGATACATTTGATTCAGTAGCCTCCTTCTACTCTATTTCTTGCTCCATAAGACTCACACTAGTAGTCTCATACACTGCAACTGCATCAACCCAAGAATCTTCACTGATCATCGAAGGATACTAGAGTGAATTTATAATGAAGTGTAATGTTTGGATCTAGTTCAAGCTGATGTGATTGGCTCTCTCGCATAGTTCATACAAGGATGACTTGATGCGGGTGAGCCTTTTCATGAATGGAAATACCTGCTCCTTTATAATCGACTTTATCCAACTATCAATCTTAGAGGTATTCTCTACAAACTCTTTCTAGGATGCCTCCAACTCTTTCTTCGATAATATTTCCCTTCGATCATCAATGAAGATTCAAAATTTTGCATCAACTATAGCCTCAAAGTAAATGAGTGAAACATATTGCTTCTCATATATATCAAGCAGCTTATGACTCTATCTAGCCAAATCCAACCTAGAAAAATAGTTGCACAATGTTATCCTAGCATTAGACCAAGCCTAGTCCATCCCACTCATGGGTTTACATTAGAGGGCAGAATTAGCTAATGTTTGAATCTTCAGTGCCATCTCCAATTTTGGTTCTAACTACTCCTCGACATATTGTAATGCTTCCTTACCAAATATAATTAAAGTTTGCACCTCTTGAAGATACAACAGAACCAAGAGTGCTTTTGCTACCCATTTTATGTAGTCTTCAGTAAAAAATGACGAGCTTCCTTGATCTTCTCCTTGGAAAATCCTATTGATTGTGTGTCATTTTCAGTTAGTTGATTCTATAAATATTCTAGTTGGGCAGTTAATTTCTAGACCTACTGTTTAGCTTCTTCCCATACTTTCTAATGCTCCTAGGCTTCTTTATTTAAATCCTTTATTTTTTGTTGCCAATTATTTGAATCTGATTTTGTTGTCTCTAGTTGTACCCTAATTTCATCCAGATATTCTTCTAACTCAACAATTTTCACCTTAGCCTCAAAAATGTTCTTATAATTCTCATCATGCAAGTAAAGTGATATCATATCCACCTGAATATTTCCCATATTCTTTGTAATATAAATCTTTGTTAGGTTATTTATAATGAATTCATAAGAATAATTACTTGGAGCCATCTTTCCTTGGGGTTTTTGGACCTAGAGGATCATGTTTACTATGTGGTAATTCATAGCTTCAGGGTAAAATGATACCTTCTTCAATATATTTGCTGGAGCTTGAGCCTCTTTTCACTTATGTATTTTCAACCACTGTGATGAACTCTGGTGGGATTGACTTATTTTTGCTGCAATAGGATGCTTTGACACAACTTCTATCTTTGATTCTGGAAGAACCTATAACTCCAAAAATAAATAAAAGTGAAATGATCCTGCTAAGGATTTGGCTCAGGAAGGAAAGTATAAATGGGAACAATTGATTGAATTGAGATAGTTGAGGGAATGAAAGCGAGGGGTTCGACTACAATTATACTTACTGGAGGAGGATCTTGTGCTATTATAATAATGGTAGAAGTTACCAGAATGGAGGATGGAGGAAGCAAAAAAATATTGGGTGTGGATGTAAAAGAACTGAAAGAAAAGGAAATAGAGGAAAAAGGAATATAATAAGAGGGAGCATTGGCAACCAGTATCTGAAGACTAGGAGATGGAATGGAAATGGAAGGTATACCAAATGGGGGTAAAATGGAAGTGACAACTTTAGAATGAGGTGTGACAGTCACCAATTTATCATGAGTAAGAGAAGAAGGCAGGGAAAACGTACCTTCGGGCTTCGACACCATTTGAGCTGATGATGAGGGCGGCTATAATTTTGGTTGTTCCTTGGCTTGTTATCCTTTCGTTTCCTCCTCAATATTTATGATATCCATATCCTAGCTAATCTATTCTTCTTAGACTAAGGGATGAGTCTCTTGAGTCTTTGAAATGCTAGCCTGTGTAGCTACAACTATAGGAGGAGTGTTGCACCATAAGAAGAAACTACACCAATTTTTAGCTTCTTGACAACATTTGAAAAATCTAGCACCTCACCTCTATTTTTTATCTTATTTTGAGGCTAATTGATGAGTGTCGTCAATCACACCATTTAATCATTATAATTGTCAATCCAGGGTAGTGTCCAAGGCTATATATGAAAGGCGATATAGACAGCTTGAAAATCAGCTCATTCAGAAAAAGAGGCTTTATTGATGAGACAAGTTAGTTTTGGGGTTTTTTGGTGTCACCACTAGTCTTATGAACTGAATTAGAATCTTAATTACATTTGCTGAAGAAAAAGTGCAAAAATGGAAATGTTGCAGAAAACTAAAACTAATTACCCTTGCAAAATCTAAAATAGCAGGAATAAAACCTATTTATGCTTTACAAAATGAAAATGACAAAAATAACAACTTTGCAGAAATTTAATTCTAATGGCACTAGAAGAATTGAAATAACAGAAATGAAAAGGATTGCAGAATTTAAATGCAAACTCAACTAATTAATCACACAGTGGAGAATATCAAAATGCTGGAAATAGCTGATGAAAACAAGAAAAAAACATATGCTAGGTTTTCATATGCCATGCACACACATCTACTACTAAAAATATGACTTGCATTTACTAAAACATAGTTAAGAACAAAAAATAAAATATGACAAGTCTCTACTTAATCTACTGCAGCAAAAGTTACAAAAAAACCTGTCACCAATAAGCCTTCTTCTAAACCTGGAAGTGGCCCTTGCTCCCATGTTCCAGAAGAAGGTAGAAAAACTCTCTTAACTGCTTAAACACTCAAAAATTTAATGGGACAAAATATGAATGAGAAATCCTGCACTTTATTTAGTCTTAAGCAACATTACAATATTTGTAGGAAAACCTGCTAAAAACTGCAATTTGCCATAGATCTACTTTCTTACCACAAGTCCTATCCTTATTCTCTACTTCTCTACTTCTCTACCTCTCTACCTCTCTACCTGGCTCAACCAACATGGGAGCCTATTATTTATAACATTCTATTACATATGCCAATCCATTATGTTGCTACCTTTCAAGGATTTAGCAATTGTTATGAAGAAGTCTTCCTGAAATGCAGCAAATTGTTATGCTACAGCATATCCATTTTCCTTGTTGTGTCATCCATTGGGAGAAATACGTTGGAAGGGGTGATAAGACTCCTCATATAGCTAGATCCATCTTCATCTCACCATTTTCCACCTTTTTGACCATTTTGTTTATAGTTTTGACCAAAATTGGTCCTGTTCTACTCATTCTAGAGCTGCTCCGAAATATTAGGTAGTGTAACAGTTTTGCACTTATCCATGCATCAAATGTGTAAGAAAGTGGTTTTGACTGACTAAAAAATCTTCCTTCATTCCCAGAAGACCAATTATATAGATTTTACATGCTAGAATTGACAAATTCCAAGCCATGCTATTTATTGATAGTTGGCTGAAATTTGTATGATTGTTTCTAGATTTCCTACAATTCAATATTTTGACTGGTTGCTCCTATTTGGATCATGTGGAAGTGTTGGCAAGTGAATAAAGAGTCACTCCTAGCCTCCCTCATATGTTTCCAAGTGTATCCTGCATATTTAATTGACAAATTCCATGCCTTCCTTCATAGTGACAGGTGGATGGAATTTGTATGGACTGTCACCTGTTTTTTTTATAGCAGTCAAAACATGCCCAGTTGCCATTTTGGAATGCTTATAACTTTTTCCTCATAAATCCAATGTACACCAAAATTTACCCACATGTTTTTGGATGTATTAATTACATCTGGTTCAATTTTCAGCTCTTAACTCCTCAAGAATTACTCCCAGAATTGTTGTCAATTTGGCATCTAACACAGATTTTTACCAAAATTTCCAGCAGTCAAAAAATGTGAAACTATCATTTTTTGGGCCCCATAACTTCCAGATTATTTGTCCATATGCCTTAAATTTTGGGTCATGTGTTCTCTCCGTTATGAAATATAATTCATATGAATTTTTTTCCTTAAATTACTTTGGATCATTTCTAGTAGATCCGAAAATATGCCCCTTAACGCAAATTTGCACCTATTAACAACTCAGGAAAAAAAAGGCATGAGCTCCAAAATTATGTAACCTTCATAACTTTTTATCTACATCTCAGATTGAATTGCTTCAAAAAGAAAAGTTGTAGTTATCGATGAGAAGAATCTATCCATACCATCAAAATGTAATTTTACTATAGTATGACATCAAAATTGACATGATACTCATTTTTGACCTTTTACAAGTAAAATGCTTAAAATAGTCAAAACATGGGTATAATGTTTCTAACATAAAATCATGTAAAAAATTAACAATTAATATATTCTAATCAACTATTCAGAAATTTAACTTTGTATATTTAATAATATGGCAGTTTTTATATGTTAACCATAGTGTAAAATGAGGCATTTCTAGGCATCATCACTGATTTTTGGGTGGTGATTGTTTTTCTTCCTCCACAAGTGGCACTTCCTCAACCACAGGTTGCTCTCCTCAATCCATGATATCTACACTGTCATATTCTTAAAATATTTGAGGAATAATTTTAGCGAAAGCGATTGGCTGATAATTTTGAAAATAATCATTATATATTTCCAAAAATACATCCATCACCAGGTTGTAGGGTGACCCATTCTTTCCTTGTTGGGTCCTCATAATCCACCAATTGGTAAATTTCTCCTCAAACTAAGTGGGCAACTGAACCTTCATTTTTCTAAACAGACCCGATGGAGGAATCTAGTGCTTATGGAGTTCAATATTATATTCGGTCTCCATATCATAGAAATTGTGCCATGGTAGGAGTGTCATCATATTCTCAACATGCCACTCGAGATCATGCCCCTCTAGATTATTTATCTATCACTTAATGTCTACCTTGGGAAAACAATAAAAACTTTTTGCTTTGACCAATATCACAAAATAATCCAAAGGGTCGTATTTCCACCACTAGGGCAACTCAAACAAGCCAAGGTCATAGAGGGTTTTTGTAATCAACTCATTTTTTCTAACCTATCTTAATTCAATATTGTCAAAGAAAAATGGCATGATACATGTGGTTCATTTACCTCGACTTGCACCATAGACATCATTAATGAAATCGTTCTGGTAGGCAACCTCTAGTGCGAAAAGGTGCTCTATAGAAAAATATAGAAGAAGGAACAACTTATTAGTAAGCCAAAAATTCATACATTAATGCCTTGCATTAATAAGAAATGTCACCTTTCTCTTTTGTGATGACCTCCTCTCTCATCACCCTCAACACTCTCTCACATATGCCAAAAATAAGCTTGAGGGCTGGGCCCAAGAACATTCGATTGAAATTATAATATGACTCCTTCTTGGACAAACTCAGAGTTCATAAATAAATGGGTAGCTTCTTGTCTGCCTCATTAGTATGCTTTATAGTTAAAAATAAAAAGTGTTGGTGCATGTGGAAAAAGAAATACTATGCTAAAAATAAAGAATGTCTAAACTCTTCTCCACTCTGCACTCTCTCTAACTAGGTATGCATTATTCGAGCCACATAATCCACCCAATAAAAAAAAATTGGGTTCGTGCTCACTATAATTGCTATCAAAGCATAGAATTCTATGTGCAAAATACATTGTACAAGTACCACTTGCCATTAATGCATTTTATAATCGGTAGGAATACCAATCACCCAGGCCAACATGGAAAATATGTTTGGACTCTTAAAATCTATTAGAGGCTTTGGAAAATTCAGCAACTCTCCAAACTATGGTATTTTTATTAGTTGATTCTCCATGAACTAGTGCAATGCCACAGTTGACTAGTACCTCTCATCTTGCTCCCCAAGATTTAAATTTTTGAAAATAATGTATAGAGGAGGCCTAACCCCGCAAGTGAATGCTTCTCTAACTGTGTTAGATGAAATACTGAATAATCTATCTCCTTTTGCCTTCCAAACAACTCTTGTGATAGGGTTATAAAATTTCACAATATCCAACACCAGTTATGTGTAAGTGTGAATAGGTGTACACAGGTACCAAAATATCTATACATGATATGCAATAGTTAATGGAATTTCTAGCATCAAACCTTGTTTGATAGCAACTTCTACATCCTGGCATAATTTTTGCATGCCTTTATTCAAAATTATGCAATCACCAATCTGAGCTAGTGCGTCATGATATGGATCAAGCTCTTCATCTTCATTTTTCTTGGTTTTTTTAGCTTTCTTGGCTCCTATTTTTTTTACGTTTTCTTTGTGTCAGCAGTTTTCTTTTTGTCAACAGTTTTCTTCCCCATATTTGTCCTTCAGTAATTACACTTCAACATTTTGATAGTTCTGCAATGGAGAAGCAATTCGGTAAAGCTGAGTGATAATATTGTAATGCAAGCTTCCAGTTCACCCTATTTATAATTTTTACTTCCAACTACCCAATTTAATGCATGTGGTGCACCTTAAGAAATTCGGGCAAACGTGCTCCTTGGTTCTCTCGCTCGACATGCTTTCTTATGATTTTTAACTGCCAATAACACACTTGCACTGTAAATCCTCTTTGAATGTCATGCCTAGCCACATTTTTTATTTGAAGAGCTCAATCTGGTTATTTAATGGCTAACTCCGAGAATGATAAATGCCACATATGCATGATGGAAGCGCTTTTTGGGGTGAAATTAATAAATTCACTGAATTTAGATGTTAAAAATATCTTTGGAGAATTTCACCAGTGAAATTAGCTTAATCTCATGCACTTAACTAAAGCTCACTCTAAAATTAGCTCATGCTAGTGAAGGATGCTTTTCTAGACAATTTGCTTTTCTAGAGACGTCAATTGGGTCAAAAATAACCTTGTGCAACTGATGGTTTCATTCAACTGAAGCTCCAAAAATACCTTTCCATGCTTTCATTGCTGAAAAATACCTGTTTGGAATTTTTAAATTAATTTATCATACCTTTTAAATTAATTTATCATACCCCAAAAAGCTTTACTGCTTCAAAAGTAAGTTTTTAATGCAACTGAGAGTCATTGCTTAAAAAATCAAGGTGAAAATTAATTTTGCCCCCTTCTGTTCTAAAAATAAACTTGCCAACTAGAGTTCCCAAAAAAGCATGTGAAATTTCCTTTCTTCTCTTGACTTTTCACCCCGAAATTAACTGTTGGTGGAGCATAAAGGAATTTCACTTTGAAAATAAGATATGCAGGGTGAAATGCTTTTTCCAGGAAAAAAACATCTTCTTATTCTTCTTTTTTAACATTTTTTTAATATTTTTCTTTTTTTCCTTTCTTCTTTTGTCTTTTCTTTCTAGCAATTAATATAGGGGTGCATTTCAATCTTATATTCTACTTGTTTTAATATTTCACCTTGAAATATGACACAAAGGCTTTAAAATGCTTTCGAGGTGAAACCACCTGATTTGGGGCAAAATTAATCTCCCTAGAAAAATTACCACATTTTTTTCATTCTTTTAAGAGGGGAAAAGAAGAATTTTCACTGAAAAATGAATTTCACCAGCAAAAACACCCCTTCACAGTGAAAAGAGATTTCTCTTCTCATCCTTAGCCATTTTTTCAAACAAAACTATATTAAAAAAAACTATATACATATGTACATTTGTAATCCTGATTTTTTCACTAGTAATAGGCCTTCAAATGAAGACCATTAACTGGAATTGGCAACACATGGTCATCCATATCCTACAAATAAAATGATTTAACTTGATTGACATCGGATATCTGGAAAGGGCCCTCCAAAATCACCTTGAAGTTGTGGTATTTTTTTGGTTTTGTCTTGTTCTCATTCCACTTTAACACCAGATCACCCACCTTGAATTCCTTCTCAAAAGTATTCTTACTAAACCACTTCTTCATCATTTGAGCATATTCCATGAAGGCATTGTACAATTTCTCCCTTTCTTCCTCTAGTTGTAAAAGCTGAGCCAATCTTGTGTTCATGGGGTCAAATTCATCATCGTCACCATCAAGTAAGTGCAAGGATTGAAGGACCGACAATTCAATGTGAATGGACAATACTGCTTCTTTATCATACACCAAGGAATAGGGGGATGCCTTGATAATTTTTTTCACTAAGATGCAATTGGCCCATAAGACTTGGTTCAAGAGCAAGTGCCAAATTTGCTTATTATCTACAAGAGTCCTCTTGAGAATTCAAAGCAGATTCTTGTTCATGGATTCAACCAAGTCATTTCCCTATTGATAGTAATTTTTTGAGGTTTTAAAAAAAATACCATACTTGCCCGTGAACTCACTAATTTTGGCACTGATGAACAGAGTTCTATTATATATTATAATTGCATCTGGGATGCCAAAATGAGTGATAAATCCTTAAAGTAATGTGATGACCACCTCTTGGTTTACCTTCTTGGTTAGGATTACTTCAAGCCATCGAGTGAAATAGTCAATTGTAGTTAGAATGTACTTATGCCAAGTGAATGAATTAGGATCAATGACCCCAATAAAGTCTAAGCCTCATTGTTGAAATGATGCTTCTATTTGAATTGGATGAAGGGGCAAAGATGCATTTCTGCTTCTACTAACATACCTCTAGCATTTATCATAGCTTTAACTGACTTTGAAAGCATATGCAAAGAGAGTGGGCCATAAATAACATGCTTTGATGATCTTGAACACCATGGGTATCCCTATATAGTGTCCTCTTGACAATCCAAAATGGAATTCTTCTAGGATTTTTTCTTGTTTGATTCTTTGATGCACCTTAGAAGTACTCCATCAATATTTTTATGGAACAATCCATTTGGAAATATCACATACCTAAGGACTTGTAATCTGAATCTCCTTCTCTATGAAGCATTGAGATGTGAAGGACATCTTCCTGAATTTAAATATTCAACAAGTTCCTATATCCAATCACGATCAACTATAGAGTGATTAGTGAAATTACTTCTACTTACTAAATATTCAAGTTGGCAAACCATGAATTTGGAAGCAATGCTCTTTGCAAGCTCTTCACATAGTGCTTGGCCTCGAACCAGCTTGGTTGGTCGAATTTCAACATCATACTCCTGGATTTTAGAAATCCAACTAGCTCGCTTGTCTCCAAGCTCTCCCTAGATGATGAAACTTTGGATATTTATATGAACAACATAAACTATTGTTTTGATCTAGGAAACAAAATACCAAAACTTCTTTAAGGAATTCATTACTGTATATACTTGCTTCTCAATAAAATTATATTTCTCTTCATGCGGTTGGATGACTTGGTTTAAGAAATCAATTGGCTACTCATCTCCAGCATCTCCCTTCTATGTGGGCATCATTGCGTAACTCTCTTGTTTACCAACAATGTATAGGATAAAATACTTTGAATAATCAGGGTTTACCAAAATCGGGATTTGAGAAATTCTTTCTTTAATTTATCTGAATGCTCACTTCCTCTACTCAGTCCATTTGAACTAAGAGTTTTTATTTAAAAGCTCAATCATTGGTTTTACCACTTGGGAAAATCTACAATAAAATTTCAAAAAAAATTAATCTTCCTGAAGAATGACTATAAATCCTTCTTTTTGACTAGTAATGGAAGCTTCAAAAGAGCCTCAGATCTATCTAGATCAATAGCTAAACCTTTTTCAAAAATCACATGGCATAGGAGCTTTCCTTATTTCACTGCGAATATGGACTTCTTTGAGTTGATGAATATTCTAAACTCTTGATATTTCTCAAACACTTGCCTTAAATATAAACTATGCTCTTCCCTATTGTGAGAGAATATATCCATGTCATACAAATAAATTACAATGACACGATTTAACAACTCACCTAAATCTATGTCCATCACTCTTTGAAATGTTGCTCCAGCATTCGAGAGACCAAATGACATTCGCTAATAAGAAAATGTTCCATATTTTATGGTGAACATAATTTTATATTGGTCTTCATCCTTGACCCAAATATTTTTATAGCCAGAGAATCCATCCAACAGAGAAAAACTCTGAGCTCCTGCAACTATGTGAAGAATCTGGTCAATCTAGAGTAAAGGATAATGATCTTTCAAGGATGCCTGATTCAAATTCTAAAATTCAACACACAGGTGAATATCTCTATTCTTTTTCCTCATAGGGAGAAGATTCACTACCCAAGTTGAATGCTCAATCAGGTAAATGATTTTGGCTTCCAGTATCTTCAATAGTTCAGATTTCATTAAGGCTTCAATATTGGGATTGATTGAACTCTATTTTTTCTGAAGGGTTTCACTCCTTACTGTAGCTCAATGGTATGCTCTATCACACCCTTGTTGCAGCCTTTCAAATATTGGTAGCTCCAAGTGACAATATATGGAAAATCATGGCATAGCTCCTTGATCTGCTCGAGCTCTTCTAGACTGCAATCAGTGCCAACTTTGATTGATTTCTCATGTCCCAACTACAACTTAGTGTACTCCTTCTCATCCACTTTGATATTATGCTTTTCAGCTCTATCATTCTGATCAAAGAGGCTTTCAAGCATAATCAATCCTTTTAGGATATGATTATTCCTCAGTCGGACTAGTCTCTCAGCTTCTTCTTCATCAAGTGTTCTTCATTCCATAGTACTATCTTCTTTTATCAAGAAATTTACAATATGGTCATAGTTATCAAAAAATTGCCAATAGATATTCTTGTTAGGAACTGAAGGTCTATAAACTAACCTCACAGTCTTGGATTTTCTCACCACATGATCGACTGGAGAAAATTTAGCACCAATGGATGCTAGAAGATCAACATGTTTGTTCTATTTCTGCAAGATCACTTGGATGTTCAATATTGTGTAAGCTTCAAATAGGTCCTAAAATTTACTGTGGTATATCTTCATGTAGTGCTTCTTAGAGACACACTTGTTCATTACTTGATTCACAATCAACTTAGAATATCAAAAAATTTGTAGTTGTTTAATCCCAAGCTTCTCTGCATTCTTCAAGCCTAGGAACAATGCTTCATACTCGACAACATTATTGGTACAAATCCAAGTCAACTAGTATGAATAAGTTTTCGGCATGCCAAAATGAGAAAAGAGAAAAACCCTTGCTCCTGCACTATTCTTGCATCTTGCAATGTCAAAGTACAACTTCCAAAATTGATCGAGAACATGATCTTGTCATCATACACCTTCACTTCAGTATTTTCAATCTTGGTAATTGTGTAACATTCACTTTTAATTTCCATCATGGCATTAAAATAAAGCATTGAAAATTTATCTTCGGTTCAAAGCTCATCCAAAACTTCTTCCATTAAATTCAATTCTTCTAATTCTTCAGTCATCATGTTGACAACATTCATGGATTTATCTTCTTCTTCAATCTTATCTATATGAAAAGTAGAAGGCTTCTCCTTATATATTCAAACTCTTTTCCCTTTGAAAGGAATATCTAGATGGGAATAGTCTAGAAAAAGATAACCTCCCAACTTTGCAATGAACTCTCTTGAGAGGCATATATTGAAATACGACTCCAGATCAACCATAACCACCTCTTGGATCACAGTGATATGAGGTATTTTATGCAACATAATGGGGATGTATTTGATTATCCCTACTATTCTCATAGGGATTTTATCTAACTACATAATTCCAAGGCTACTTCTTGTATATTCCATGCCCATAACATCACAAACTACCTTTGGCATGATAGTTTTCGTAATGCCAGATTCGATCATGCAATTGTGTATAATATAACCTTCCATCCTAAAATACAAGTAGAATTGATGTGGTATATTCTTTCCAATAGCTAAATTGGTTAGCGTTTGAGAAAAAATAGTCTGAGTAGGATTCTTTTCCTTATATTTAACAAACTTCAACGATTCTTGCAACAAGTTGACTTGTTCAGGAAATTGCAATGCATCATAGAGACTAACCTTGAATGGAATCTTCTTTAGTTCTTCAACAATATTACACAGATAATTTGTATTTTCTCCCTTCATTGGCAGCCTCATACTTGCTTTGATACTGTTGTGTGGCTTCTACCCTATGATGCTTGGTCAAGGATGGGTATTTGAGCTTTTCATTGGCCTATTCCTTTGTTTTAGCTTTTGCTTGCAAATTTGAAGCCTTTTCTTGTAATTTTTATTTCACTCAAGGAGGCAAGATGTCTTTTAACATGATAGGTGCATCTAGCTTGGGTGCTAAAACATGTATTTTTATTGGTGCTTATTTTTTCTCATTCTATACTTTCGAATTAGTGGTTACCTTTAGCATATCCATTTCAGTTGGGTCCACTATGACTAGCTTTCTTCCAAATCTCGTGGGAATTAAAAATTATTCCTTAGAAGGTACCATTAAATTATAATCAAATTTTGTAATAATGTTCAAGTGAACCATGCAATTTTGTACATAGTTCAAGTGAACCATGCAAGTTTCTTCACCATGCGGATTGCAGGTAGAGCACTAATACACCTTATCTGATGAACTAGCTTCTTCATTTTTCAATACGATAGGATTTCTCTCAGGTGCCTTGCTGGTTGAAGTTGCTTTCTCTCTAGTGATTTGTGGAGGTTAAAATATCCTAGGCTTGAAATCTCTCTCAGCCTACTTCTTCTTAATCACCATGATCTCATTGCTCATCACTCTTATGGTTGAGTTCATTGATTGTATCTCTTTTAGTAACTTCTCTTGGGGATCAATATTTGAGGGTATTAGAGGAGCTAGTAATGGAAGTGGTACAGGTGGAGATGGCAGTGCTAGGAGTGGAACCAAAATGTGTAGCTATGGATTGGATGGAGCAGGCAGTTACGAGATTGAAACTATCATCGTAGTTTGAGATGAACTTGGATTCCATTAAGGGACCGAATACATGGGGGATATTGATAAGTACTAAGAAGATATGTTGGAATACAAATAATATGGCAGGTCAAGAAATATAGGCATCATCATATTCGATGGAAGCTTACCGATAACAATCAAATAAGATTTAGCCTTTTGCACGGTAGAGTACAAGGTCAAAAATATATCAATGTTGTACTGACTGATGGCCATGCTAATGTTAAAATTGAAGGCTTAGAGGTAATAGAATGTGACTTGTTCAGAAGTCAGTTAGAGACCATCAAGGACTCTATAAATTTTGGGTAAACCTAACATTTAAGTCAAAAATTTCCTCCTATGGATGCCTTTGATGGTAGTAAATTGATGCAACAGAGAGAAAGGATCTGCTTGTTCATTGAAACCTTTTATCAATAATTTAGCCAACTGGTCACAAGTGGTAATAGTGGCAGGTTGTAAAGATCGATATCAGTAAAATAACTTCTCTCTGAGATAGAGCATGAGAAATATTACCATGACATATTCGTATGTGATGCTATGAATGGTAACCAGAGAAGCCACGTCTTAGATATGCTCATAAGCTATTTTACATGTACCATCGTAAGTAGGCAAAGTTGTCATTACTGCTTGCAAAATCAGGTTCTGAGCTTGCAGATTCAAATATTTAGAGTAATTTCACGTTCATAACTATCTTGGTGGTGGTGGTAGATTTTGGGCTATTTGTACTAGAGTGTTTGCTTGAGGAGGAATGCTAGTAGGAGTGCTAGTGGGACTCGAAAGAATAGAAAATACACTAGCTATCTGTGAAGATTTTGTGACTGATGGAATAATCGAAGTGACTAACCTAGAATTATCTCCGAAAATTTGGGTGTCAATCTAATATAAATGAATGGGATTTTTAGAATTTTTTGCCTTCAATCTTGTGATCATGAAGTAAAGCTTTTGCCAAATTCACGTTTAAAAGCTTCTAGGTAAAACTAAGTCTCTAGATGTTCTAGTCAGATTGTAAAAATATGAACATCAAACCTTATTACTACTCAAAGTGGAACTTTTAATGTCCCACCAGGTGTGCCAAAAATTTTTGGTCACAAATCTGCCTAAGTACAAAATATATGTGCGTCCTAGGCCCAACCAACATTGAAAGTCCAAAGAAAAGAGATATCCTTCGAGCCAATCTCTAGAGAGGGTTGGTTCCTGTACTAATATAATATTAGTCTAAGATTAGGGTAACCTAAAGAGATGGAAAATGATATAAATGAATGGGAAATATGGATATGATCCAGAAATGTAAGGCGGGGATAAACTAGCAACTAAAATTCAAATCAAGTTTTAATTAGCACATAACAAAAAAAACAAGTATAGGAACCATTCACAACTTGCAGAGATGACTTCCTATAAACATTTCAACTTTCAATTCTTTATCAGGAGTTAAATTTAAAATGAAAAATTTTAAATTCATCTAATAAATATCATGAACATAATATAAATGATAGGTAGAAATTAGTTGCATACACCACTGATCCAGGAACCAAAGCCAAATATCTTTCAATTGATGTAGAGAACTCAAAGTATTTTTTGGTAGTGTCTATCCTCCCTCTTTACATCAAAATACTTAGTATTTATAATGGGTTGCACCTCCGTAATTAAATGCACATTAAAGAAAAATGTTGGATAGTCAAATATCAAACAACAACAATTTTCTTCTCGACAATAGTAATGCTCGAATCAACACATTATTTTGGAAGTAGTGATCTCGTTTTGGTGAAAAGTGCCTAGGAAAATAGTAAGAATGGATGATGTAAAACCATCCCAGATGTTGGTGCATCAAAATATAACATCATCACACTAAATTAGGAGCTCAAGAAGTAAATTTTGGTTGCTACTTCGTCATCTTGGACCTCAAAATTTTATTTTCGCCAGGAAGACTCAACGAAAATTAACTTTGCATGGAGAAGGGGTGAAATCAATGGATGATACATCAAGAATGAACAAGATTGTACAAAAATAAGCAATCCTATTGAAATAATCTTGGGAATATTACTTTATTTGTCTCAAAAATTAAATTCGCGAACCTTTAGTATTTTCCAAAAATTATTTGTACTGAAAACATTCTTGGAAAATAATTTGCTTGGATTTTTGTCATTAATTTCACCAATTTTGCCCACTTTGGATTTTTGTCAGGAAGTGGGGTAAGAATAACTCTCACTACCAAAAGGGGGTGAAAGTGATGAATTTCGCTTTTCCTGGGACCAAAATAGACTTTTACTAGAATAAGGAGCGAAAATACCCATTGGATGCTTTCGCTGGCGAAACTGCCAGCAACAACTTGTTTACTCTTATTTCCACCACTAGGTGAAATTAACTTTAACTTTTCAATATGCTTTCGTTGAGATGTTAGGCACAGATGAAGTTTGTTATTAATGTGGGGAAAAAATGAATTTTGCCCCTACTTGGGATGAAAATGAATTTTGTCCCTACTTGGGGCAACATTGACTTTGAATGGCATGGGAAGATGCCTTGTCATTATTTTTTCACTCCAAATTAGGTGTTTTTATCGCTTTCACTCCAAATTGGGTGAAATCATCTAGTTTACCAGAAAAAGGGTGAAAGCACTTGGTAGATGCTTTCACTAATTGTTTTCACTCCGAAATCAACTAAAAATAGCAAGTCGCCCAAAAGAAGAATGAAAATGACTTTGAATTTCTTAGAATGAATGTTCTTAGGAAAAAAAACCTTAACTTATCTTTTTCTATTTTATGAGTGAACTCCTCTTATACCATTTTTGATAGCACAACCTCTTTATTATACTTTTTCCCATGAAATTGTCCTAGAGTGTTGTCACTGATGAAATCCTCTTAGATTATTTTTGTCAGCGAAAACATACTTTTCAGCAAACATCATTATGAAGTTTAACTTTTAATTGTTGGTTAAACCATTTGATTTTTCCCTTGTTAAAAAAACACTTGCTCTTTAATTCCATGGGCAAAATAAATTTTCTTTATTTGAAATAGTGAAATCATTGAAAAGGGAAAGAACAAAAATAAACAAAGATTAAAAAATATCCCAGCGAAAATACATCATTCATTTTATACTTGGAATTTTTATAATAAAACCCAGTGTGGCGAAATTGTCAACAAATGGATACTTGATGTGATAAAAAACCACTCAATTTAGATCTAATTTTGAAACCTTGGATGATATTGCTTCAAGATAAATATGGTGATAGGATTTCAAATATTTTGTACAAGGATCAGGAAGGAATATATAAATGGAAAGAATTTTTTTTACAAGTATACAAGACATTGATGCTAGGAGGCAATTGAGTAGATAGATAACAATTGTGATTATGTTGAGGGGATTCGAGGATAAATTGATTTGGGAGTTGAATAGCTTAGGAGAATACATAAAATAAGTGGAATAATGCAAAGCACCAACAAAATAGTAATATCACTAGAATATGGAGAGATATTTGGGATAGCCCAAGCATTCCTAAAGTCAAAAATTTTGTTTGGCTAGTAGGTCATAGAAGAATTTTATCCTAGGATAACCTTATTAAAAGGTTTTTTCATGGTCCCTCTCAATGTATTCTCTATAAAAAAGAGGAGGAGAGTATAGAACATTTCTTGGGACATTGCTCAATAGTCTAGAAACTATGGCAATGGATTTTTAATATATTTGGTAAATGCATGGTGATGAATAGCAAAATAGAATATTGGTTAAAGTAATGATATAGCACATATAAAATCAATGCTTTATAGACAATATGGGATATATCAAAATATACAATACTTTGGACTGTATGGCTAGAAATGAATAGAAGAAGTTTCAAGAGAAAGGAAAGTAGTTTAGAGGTAATGAAAAGGAAGGTATGTTTAGCTATGGAGGAGTATAAAAACAACCTCATCAACTCACCCAATCCCTAATCTGTAAGTAGATAGCCTTAATATATGGAGTCAAGTCATTAAATAGAATTATGATGTTGGGTACAAGAGAAGAAAAAATAAGGTAAAAAATATAAAGTGGAAACCACCAGATGTGGAAATGGTTAAATTGAATTTTGATGGAGCATCTAAAGGAAATATAGGACCAACAAGAGGAGGAGGAATAATTAGAAATAATAGAGGATATATTTTATCTCATTATGCTTTCAATAGTGGATTTAAGATAAATAATAAAGCTGAAGCTTGGGTGGCTTTAGAAGGGTTAAAAATATGTAAAAAAAATGAATTGGAATAGAGTATGAATGGAAGGTGATTCTCTCATAGTAATAAATGTAATTTTGAGGAAAGCAAAGGCTCCATGGAACATATAAGAGATAATTATGGAAATTCAAGATCTTGCTAAAGAGTTTAAAGAAATTGGATTTACACATACATTAAGAAAAAGAAATAAATGTGCAAATAGGCTAGACAATATAAGGGTTTTTATTAAGAATCGTGAAGTTAAATTCTCCTTTCCATGGTTAGAAGAAGTAGTAATTTTAGCTTAAGTTAACCAGAAAATATTGATTGCATGAATAAAATAATGATTTAGATTTACTTTAATGTTTTCCATTGGTAATATCTACTTTATTTTATAAAAATAATGTGTTTTCATATAAATTATTAATTATAATATTTATGGTTGCACTTGTGTTTCAAGAAGGAAACTAGCAATCCAAATTTGGTAAAGTAGACTATGATAGTGCGATGTTTTGGAAATATTACTCTACTAAGATGCAATGCATAGATAGTAGAGGTGAAGTTTTGATATTGTGAAGGTTGCTATAGAAAAATTTCAAGAAAGATAATAAATTCTAGAATATTTGTATTCATACATAAAATTAAAAAGATCCAAAAAATCAAAATCAATAATTCAAGCATTTTATGTAAAATGATGTAGGTTTCTAGCTATAGCATCTTAATTGAGATGAGAAGTGTATCTATTTGTAAAATCTCGAGCTCTAAATAAGAGAGTTGCAATTAGTCAAGATAAGGAACCTGAGTACAACCCCTTATTATCAACCATTTATATATATATATATATCATCATCATTAAATAAATAATTCATATCCCTTAATAGAAAATATTTACCTCTTAAAACGATCTTACACAATAACTATGATGCAAACTACTTAAGTGTGTGCTTAATAAATTATTTTAAATGATTAAAAGCTAATATATTTTATTTAGCATAGCTAAAAATAATAAATTTTAAAAAAATTAAAAACTAATTGATACTTTACATGGTATGGAACAAAAAACAATTTAAAAATTTTATATCTTGGTCTCTTTTAGTGGCCTCTCATTCAAAGGCCCAAGTTCCAACCACAATGGGGTGTGGGTGCGTGGGTGTTTTTCATAAATATTATATCTTTTTTTTTTTTTTTGATGAGGAACCTTTTATATACAACATATCCACAACATATTATATCTTTTAATAGGAAGGGATAGGTCAGTTGGTAGCGATTTGTTGCGGTCTATTCAGATTCTAACATTGTTTTTACCCAACAAACTAGAGTTTATAAAAAAAAAATTTAAAATTAAAATTAAAATATATATATATATATATATATATATATATATATATATATATATATATATATATATAATTTTTTTATTAATGGTGAAAATTGGGTTTTGAAAGGTCCTATAACCTTTTACATTAGAGGAGGCAGAGAAAGATAAGTCCAATTAAGCACAAGACAACCTCCAAGGCCAAAAGAAATAGAAATTAAACCAAAACAACCATACAAAAGCAAAGACCAACCCACCACCCAACAGTGCATAAAGGAGAAATATTGTTCAACTTCCTTTTAGAGACACCAACAATCTTTCTCTATTTTTGCATAATACTAGAAGAACATTAAATACATCAAGATGCAGATAACAAAACTCCAAAATTAAAGAGCAAGGGTGAAGGAAAAACACCAAGCATATTCCTTGAGAATGGTAACCACTAGGGAGCCAAAGGGCGAGCCCCAAAAAATGACCCCCCAAAGAGAGGATCACAACACAAATGAGATCTCATCCAGGTAGAAAAATAATAATAAAAATATACTAGATAGGTAAACCCAATGCTTTCAAAGCAACAATTATCATTAACCATGAAGGGAAATTGTCTTCCCAAATTCTGAATTGGCCACTATCCACCCCTAAATTGGCCATAATATCAGCAACCTAGTTACCTTCCCTATAAATATGCTCAATTTCAACTTCTAACAGACCTTCTAGAATATTTGAGGTATCATTAATAATATCCATGATGAAACAATTATCAATATTTCCAACCCGTAGATCTCGAATGATGTTTAAGAAGTCACCTTGAATGATAAGTCTTCTGAATCCCCTCTCAAAAAATTGATGAACACCCAAGAAAAGTGACTTAGCTTTAGCTATGTGGTTGGTTTGAATACCATAATCTTTAGCATAAGCCCAAATGACCTTACCATTATTATTTCTGACAACACCCCCTCCACCAGCCCTCCTCGGGTTACCTTTGGTAGCCCCATCAAGTTTAGAATGACCCACCCTTTAGCTAGTTTATGTCATCTAGTAGCTAATATTTTTTGAATAGTGGAAGCAAAAGCATAATTCCCTGCATTCAAATTCCAACTAATAATAGCCCATTTCTCCATAGCTTCCTCCCTACTAGTTCCAACAACAAATATAGCCAGGTTATTATCAATAGTAGATTTAATCCTTCTAAAGATGAAGGATTCATCCCTACCAATATCCTTGAAAATTTTGGAAGGGCTTTGGCTTCTATTTTAGAGGTTCAAAGTTCAAACCCCACTCAGTATGAGGGGACCATGACCCCTCATAAAAACATGTGTAAACTCATTGAAAAATATCCTTGAAAATTCTTTTGTTCCTCTTTACTATAGTCCATTTTTAATATAGTCGACAACTATATTTGATTTATTTAAATTATTACTTATAGGTCCAAGGTTTTATTCTTTTTAATCATATATCTAATTTTTAATTTACTTTAATCTGTGATTCTCTCATTTGGCCTATACGATGGGGAACTGCCCTCCTTGAGTGACAATAATTTATTTATCATTTAACTTTGCTTATTTGATTAATACTTTAATTGATTTACATTCTACTGCTATCTATAGGTTTGGATATATTTGATTTCTACATTGGATTATTGGAACCCAAATATAGGCGTATCTCTACAAGTGGTATCAGTGGTCATGACCTGGCATGGTGGGGGAGTTGTTCTCAAAAACCATAGGAGGCCTTACACTCACATCTGTGTTCGTTCACTGCCTTACCGAAGTAGTGATATTAGTTCGAGCGTAGAAGACTCCAATCACATTCATCAAGATGATAGGAGTGGGGGACGGGCGAAAGAATCACTGTGGCACAGTATGAAGCAACCACAACTATCACTGATTTAATAAGCCAACTGCAGTCTCATAGTTCAGGTGCTTCCTACAGATGGTCCAAACCACGCATAAACTACCTCAGATAGAATGAATCATGTTTCAAAATCAAAAATCACCAGCGTTCATGAACTAGAGGCATCACCCAATTAGAATGAAGCATTAATCAAATTATCAACGTTAACCTAAGGTAAAAATTGTCATATTAATTTTTTTATTATTTTCTCATGGGCAATTATCCCACATCGTCAGTTTTATGGGCGTAAAAAGCTTTATAAAGCAAAACGTGCAATTAATGAATTGTGACTTCAGTCACATGCATTCGTATTGGTTTCTCATGCATCTTCATGTCCTTTCATCCTTTGTACAAGTGTCGTTCAAGTTGTCAATTCTCGTGTCCTAACTGTTATCTGAGCTGTCTACTCGCACGTCGTTGGTTTTTTCAATCGTGTCATGGTTGTGCTATATTTTGTGTCTCGTGTCCTTTTGTTGTGTCCTATCTGTTGTTTTAGCTGTCTACTTGTACGTCGTTGGTTTCGTTGATCATGTCATGGTTGTGTTGTATTTTGTGTCTCGTGTCCTTTCGTTGCTAGGTTAGTGTTAGGTTGGTCGAGTTGGGTCTTGTATTTGTAGTCCACATCTTGGATTCCATCCGTAGTCCAACGGTCATCTTTGTAGTCCATGTCTTCTTTGTAGTCCAACAATCATCTTTGTAGTCCAGCTGTCATCTTAGTTGTCTTATCCATAGTCTAGCTATCGTCCAGTTGTCTTCATAGTTCATAGTCCAGTTTATTCGTAGTCTAGCTATTCCTTCATAGTTGTGTCGTGTCCAGTTGGTCATGTGGGTCTACATAGTCCACGGTGGTCCCAAATTAGCATGTCGTATTTGTGGTTAAGTGTCAACTTTTTAACACAAGTATTGAAAAGTTATTAAGAAAATTGAAAATTTGTTAAGGAAATTGTCAAAAGTTGTCAAAGGAGGTGAACCAAACTTCAAATATGTGTCATATTTGGAGTGACAATTCGGCAGAATATAAACCAAATTTTTGGACAATTTAACAAATGTTTTCAAAAATTTGAAGCTTAAAGGCTCCTAAAAAGGGGATTTTGAAAAGTGCATGAACATAAGTTGGATCAAAGGATCTTATGGTCAATTAACAAGCTCGAAAACTCCCAATAATAACGCTATAAGAACTCATTGAAGCCCAGGTACAAAAAATTCTCCTTCTCCATCCAGAATTGGTAGTTTTAATTCAAGTCATCCAGTGGTCAGCCTAATGCCATCCAATTCTTCTCCAGATTCAGCACAAGAAAACATCACCCAAGTAGACAGTAATCATCCAGTTCTCAATGATTAGTTGTTAAAATATTTAATAGTAAATGTTCATATGATGACTGCAAATTTCAACGCATCTCAGAAACCATCCCAAAAAATCCTTCTAGATCCAATCACTAGAGTATGGATGTCTACAATAATGACTACACACACTATAGAGGTCAAAATAACCAATCCCTGACTCACAATGGTCACAAAAATATTGAGGATAGGGGTAATGAATAAAATATGGAGCAACAAAGAGGGTTTAACAGACCCTATCAAAATAAAAACCAGAGAAAAAGAAGTAACGAGGAACAAGATAGAAATAATTTTCACTCCCAACCAAGAGGTCCAATAGGAGTCAATCATCCACACATTGATATGCCTACCTTTGAATTCCAGGATCCACGCGGGTGGATTACAAAAATTGATGGCATATTAGAATTTTATAAATTTCTAGAAAAATACAAAGTCCCTTTTGCAGCAACCAAATTTGGCACTAAAGCTTATCAATGGTTTACATGGTATAAATGTGAGGAGCCCCAAAATGCATTATATTGGGATACTTTCAAAATAGCCTTTATTCACAGATTCGACAAAGGTCCTACAGGTTCATACACAGTATGATTGTTGTCACTTAGTCACATAGGATCAGTAGGGGTGTATATTTTTGAATTCACTAGTTTGATTTCCTTTGCACAAGACCTACCACAGGATGTGATAGTAGTGGCTTTTTGAAATGGATTAAAAGCACATATTAAGGTTGAAGTAGACCTACACAATCTATCCAAATTGGATGAGTGTATAAGTATTGTCGATGGTGGATATAAATGCACACATAAGCCCTTCCACATGATGTTATTCTTATGGGCAACCTCCATTTTGCAAAAAATATTTTCACAGAAATGATCAACCATCACGGTACTTCTGCTACAAATGTCACACTCAACACCTAAAATACCAAGCATGTACACCATGAAAAAATATTTAGATTGAACATGCTTACAAGGAAGAAGAAGAAATAGAAGAGTATGATGCACTCGAGGATCTCCCAATGGAGGACCAAAATGCACAAGACAAATTTATCACTGAGGAGGATACCATGACTATTTCAGTACATGCTCTAATGGGGTTATCCTCTCACCATACAATCAAGGTGGATGGTTTCATTTAGAAATATAGGGTGACAACATTAATTTATTTTGAAAGTACTCACAACTTCATTGATGCAAAACTTGTAAGGACATTGGGGTCGCACGTCTTCTCTTCAGTTTAATTATAAATGGGTACGTATACATGTCAAGGTCTACTTTTTGTTATGGAATTAGTAAATTCATAGGTTATTTTAGGTGTTGCATAGATGGAACAATTGGAAACCATGGTGGGTTTTAATCACAAACATCGCTTCATGGAGTGGAAAGCCAATGGGAGAACCATTCGTCTTCAGGGATTACCCACACCCCCATCAAAAGTTGTAAGTTCACATAGCATGGAGAATATTTTAAGAAAATATGGTGGGGGATTCATAGCCTGAATCAATTTCATATAGAAATTAGAACAAGATATATCAAAAATCAAAGAGGAGGATCTCCAAAACATTATTGCTAACTATGAGGAAGTTTTTCAAGAACCAAAAGGACTACCACCAAAAAGATATCATGACCATGCCATACATCTAGTGCCTGGAAGTCTTCCACCCAATGGTCGTCCTTATCGATATCCCCAACCCCAAAAAACAAAAATTGATAATATTGTCCAAGAGCTATTATACCATGGTCATCCATCATAGCACTAGTCCTTACTCCTCACCTGTAGTCCTAGCTTGCCGAAAAGACAATTCTTGGCATATGTGCCCTGATTTTCGTCCTCTCAACAAAATCATGATCAAATATAAATTTCCTATTCTTGTCATTGATGATTTACTAGATGAGCTACATGGTGCCAAATTCTTTACCAAACTAGACTTACATTTAGGTTTTCACCAAATCCGAGTTAGGGAAGAAGATATCCCTAAAATCACCTTTCGCACTCATGAGGGTCATTATGAATTCTTGGTCATGCCCTTTGGTCTCACTAATGCTCCATATACCTTCCAAAGCCTCATGAATCAAATATTTCATTCATTTATTCGTAAATTTATCCTCGTATTCTTCGATGAAATACTCATCTATAGTAAATCTTGGAAAGATCACTTATCACATGTGGACAAAGTCTTCCATATCCTACACAAGGAAAAGTTGTTTTTCAAAATATCAAAAAGCTCCTTTGGTGTTCAATAAGTTGAGTACCTTGGTCATATAGCATCTCATGAATATGTTAAGGTGGATCCCAATAATATTAAGGCAATACAAAAATGGCCTTTTCCTAAAACTATCAAGAAAATTCATGGTTTTTTGGGTCTCACTGGCTATTACCGCAAATTTATGCATAACTATGGTAAAATTACAGGTCCTCTCATGGATTTCACCATGAAGGATGCTTTTCAATGGTCATAAGTAGCTACCAAAGCCTTCAATTATCTCAAGGAGGCAATATGTATGACTCCAGTTTTGGCCACTCCAGATTTTAAAAAACCAATTTTCATTAAATGTGATGCCTCAGGAATCGGTATTGGTGTAGTACTAATGCAGGAGGGTCATCCCTTAGCATTTGAAAGTAAAAAACTTTCAGGGAAGAATTTGGGTAAATCTACTTATGAAAAAAAAATGTTGGCTATTCTACACGTAGTGGGAAAATGGAGGCATCACTTAATCAATAGCCGTTTTATTATTAAAATCGATCACAATAGTCTCAAGAATTTTCTAGAACAAAGGTTTTATTACCCAGAACAAAATAAGCGTTTGACTAAATTTTTGGGATATGATTTTGTAATTGAGTATAAGAAAGGTAAAGAAAATGTGGCAGATGATGTATTGTCTAGAAAATACAAAGATGAAGTAGTTATTAATGTCATTTTAGGACCATGTTCACAGTGGGTGTTTCAGTTGCAGGAAGAATGGTTGTCTAACAATGAAATAGCTAAAATAATTCTAGAATTATCTATGGGTTCCTCTAAATACCCTCTTTGTACATATGATGACCAAATATTACATAAGAAGAGTCGCATTTACATCCCACACAACTCACCAATAAAAGCATAGATTCTAGAGGAGTCACATGCTTCTCCTTTAGGAGGACATTCAGGGTTTTTGAAAACCTACATACGAGTTAAAGAATCCTTTTGTTGGAAAGGGTTAAAAGCGGAATTCAAGCAATAGGTAGTCGAGTGTAAAGTGTGCCAATGCAATAAGGGTGAAACAATCAAGTCGCCAGGTTTTCTTCAACCGTTACCTATTCCAAATCATCAGTGGGAACATATATCTATGGACTTTATTGAAGGGCTTCCTAAGTCAAAAGGTAAAACAATAATTTTTGTGGTAGTGGATCGCATTTCCAAATATGCTCATTTCCAGGCCTTACAACATCCATTTTTAGCAAGTAAAGTGGCCAAGCTATTTATGGATTAAATTTTTAAATTGCACGGAATACCCAAAAATATTGTAAGTGATAGAGATCCCATTTTTACTAGCAATTTTTGGAAGGAATTGTTTCAACTTAGTGGTACAAAATTAAACATGTCTTTCGCATACCATCCACAAATAGATGGTCAAACAGAGGTGGTTAACAAATTTTTGGGTACTTATCTGAGATATTTTTTCCAAGATAAACAATATCAATGGAGTCAATGGCTTTCATTGGCAAAATGGTGTTACAATACTTCCTACCATTATTCCACTAAGATGTCTCCTTTTGAAGCATTGTATGGAACTAAGCCACCAACTATCACAAATTATGTACCAAGATCTTCCAAAGTGGCCCTAGTAGATGACTGGTTGCAACAAAAACAAGCAATGCTCACTCTGCTAAAAGACAATTTGATACAAGCACAAAATCGTATGAAGCAGCAATAGGACAAACATCATTCGAAACGGGCATTCAATGTTGGTGACATGGTGTTTTTACGCCTTCAGCCTTACAAGCAGTTGTCTTTGAAGATCAAATCTAGTCAAAAGTTGGTGCCATGGTTTTATGGTCCCTATAGAATTACGCATTGCATTGGGGAAGTAGCATATCAACTGGAGTTACCTCAATCCTCTTGCATACACCTAGTGTTTCATGTCTCCTGTCTCAAAAAGGTAATTGGCCAAAAAGTACAATCTTAGTCAAAATTACTAGTGTTGGATGACGAAGGGCATATTTACCTGCAACTAGAAGTAGTTCAACAGACCAGAGCCCACAAACTAAGATCTCATCACATACAAGAGTTTCTCATCAAATGGCAGGACTTATCTAAAGAAGATGCAACCTGGGAATCTGAAAGTATTTTCCAGTCATTTCTAGCTTTGAGGACAAAGCTTTCCAAGGAGGGGAGTCATGCTACAATCCATTTTTAATATAGCCGACGACTATATTTGATTTATTTAAATTATTATTTATAGGTCCAAGGTTTTATTTTTTATCATCTATCTCATTTTTAATTTACTTTCATCTATGATTCTCGCATTCGGCCTATACGGTGGGGAGCTGCCCTCCTTGAGTGGCAAGAATTCATTTATCATTTAACTTTGCTTATTTTGTTAATCCTTTAATCGATTTACATTCTGCTGCTATATGTAAGTTTGGATATATTTGATTTTTGCATTAGATGATTGGAACCCAGAGATAAGCGTATCTCTGCACTCTGCCACTAGATACCCCATAAAAAATGAGAAATAATAGATTCCACACCATAGTGAGGTTTTGACTGATGAAGGGGGATTTCCATTGAGTGAAAATTTCCTTGAAAGTTAAAGGTAATGTCCATCCTACCAAAAGAACACATCCTTACCATTCCTAATATGTCAATGCATACCCTCCAACAATACTTCTAACCCCTAGCAAACCATTCCAGATCACATAGTCCCTAGGAGGAGCAGTACTTCTAAAAAAGAAATGTGATTTTCTAGATACTTACCTCTCATAATATCATTTCACAGATGGTACTCCTTAGTACATAATCTCCAGGCTATTTTTACAATCAATGCCTTATTGAACAACAAAAAATTTTTGATCCCAAGACCACCTTATTTCTTGGAAGAGCAAACCCTTTCCTAAGATATAAGGGACACTGTCTGTTTCTCCTCCACCCCAACCCATAAAAATCTCCTAAATATATAGTCAATCCTCCTCCTAACTTTGAAGGGCATTCTAAAAAGATACATGTAACAGACGGGAATGCTTTGGAGGGTATCTTGAAGTAATTGCAACTTATGTGTTTGGCTCAAGATATTACATTTCCACCCAACTAACTTACATTGAATCCTATCCAACACAGGATACCACAACTCCTCCTTCATCCTCCTAGTAAACAATGGCATACCTAGATATAAATAAGGAAGGTTAGCAATGCCACAACTAAAAATCCCTATAATTCTATGTTGAAGCTTACCCCCAATATTCACAAAAAATATAAATTTTTTATGGAAGTTAATTTGTTGGCTGGAAGATTTCTCATACAACTACAAAATATATAGGAATTCCTTAGCCTCTTTCACAGTAGCCTCCCCAAGAAGTACAATGTGATCTACAAATTGTTGGTAAGAAACTGCTTCTACAATACTAGCAGGCCTAATACCCTTAATATTAGAGGACAAGGTAGTAGCAATAATCGATCTTCTGAAAGCTTTAGCCATACAAATGAAAATATATGGAGACAAGGGATCACCTTGAATAATACCACTTTGACCCCAAAAAAAAACACTCAAAATCCCATCAATGATAATAGAAAATTTTGCAAACAAAATACAAACTCTATTCCACTTCCTCCATAGATCCCCAAATCCAAATTCTTACAACATCTTATCAAGAAACTCCCAAGAGACCCTATCATAAGCCTTTTATATATCAAGTTTAGGAAGCATTCAACCCAACCTACTTTGGACATAAAATGTAAAGTCTCATGAACTGTATTGATCCCATAGACAATTTTCCTACCTTGAACAAAACCACCATGAAGAGGAGAAATCAGGATGTGGAGAAGCCTTTTCAACCTATTAGCAAGTGTATTAGTAAGCAACTTATATAGGGTATTGCATGATAGGTCTAAAATACCATAGATAAAAGGCACCATGTTTCTTCAAAAACAAAATAATAAAGGTAGTATTCCATGCCTACAACAAAGAGGAAAAATATTGGAATTCTCTTAAGGCTTATAAAATATTTGAACCAAGAAGATGCCAAAACTTCTTGAAAAACTAGTAAGAAACCCATCTGGCCTAGGTGCTTTGTCCTTATTCATACTGAATAGGCTAGTCCTGATCTCATAATTAGAAAAGGGGGTATTCAAAGCATTATTAATATCAACTATCACCACTTGGGAAATATTCCTGAGAAGTTCCTCTGAAGCATCCTCATATTCCTTTTTGTTTCTAGAAAATAAATCCTAAAAGAAGGATATCATGGTAGTAGTAATTTCTTCCTTATATTTAAGGCATTCATCAGAGTCCAATGTAATTTCTCTTATTTTGTTAGCACTCCTATGTTTCAAGGTTGATAAGTGGAAAAACTTTGTATTCCTATCCCCTTCCTTAAGCCACGTAGCTTAAATTTGTTACCTCCAAAAAGACTCCTCGCTAGCAATAATTTTATGGAATTCTGCAAGAATAATTTGCTCTTTGCTAGCTAGCTCCTCTGACCAACCATCATTTTGGTATTTTTCCTCAATTTCTTGTAATTCTTGAAATATTTTTTGCTTTCTATGGAAGAAGCTTCTAAAAACCTATTGATTCCACCTCTTCAAGTTAGATTTTATTATTTTTAGCTTCTTGGCCACTTGGAACATCATAGTGCCATAGACATTCGTATTCCACCAAGACTTAATCAAACCTTCAAGATCTGAATGAGAAAACCACATTGTCTCAAACTTGAAAGGATAACCTTATGAGCATTTCTCCTCCATGAATTCTAACAGTAATGGGTTGTGGTAAGAAGCAATTCTCGGTAAAGTTCTCAAAGAGCAATCTTGAACCATGGTAAGTCAATTCACTAAAGCAAGGGCCCTATCAATCCTAGATTGAATCAAACCCCCTTCGCTTCTTCTATTGGACCAAGTGAATTTAGAACCTTGCAAATCAATATCCACTAGTCCCATGGAGGTCAAGAACCGCCATACTCCTCCATACAATCTAAAATTTGAGCCCTAAGTTTCTCACTAGGGAGCAAAATAAAATTAAAATCACCAGCAAGCATCCATGGTAGGTCAAATGCACAACCAAGGGCTTTTAAGTCAACCCAGATTTTTCTTCTATCCACAACAACATTGGGAGCATGCACATTAGTAGAAATCCAAGAAAATTTAGTTTTTTTGCGATAGAATAAAAAGGAAGAGAATCTATCAACATGATGAATGAGCTTGCTCTCCACATAATCAGGATTCCAAAGCGTCCACAAACCTCCGGAAGAACCATAAGCAGTCATACTCACACCTTCACACCCCTTCCAAACAAACCTTCATAATCTATCAAAATATTCATCGCCCATTTTAGTTTCTTGTAAGAAAAGAATATTAGGCTTGAAACTTAAAAAAAAAAAATTAGCACTCTTTGTTAAGTTGGGGCATGCAAACCCCGAATATTCCATGATACAATCTTCATTACTTCAAGGATTGTGAAGTCTTCCCTCCACTTAGAGGTAATGTAGGCTGGGAGCCATTATCCACATCTTGAGTTGTTTTCTTTAAGAGCACCTCAGATTTTTTTGGTCTTCCTAGCCCCTTCCCACTACTTAGATTCATTGTTTTTTGAGTGTTTTTTATGGGCCACATAAATCCAATTGTTCCCTTCTTGCTTGCTTCTACTAATTGAGGAAGGAGTTGTTGCTGAGCTATTTTCTTAAATTTCAAGTCATCTTCCTCGGAAGAAAACAAAACCTCCTCTGATTCTCTATCCAAAACATTTGTAAAAATATCTCTTTCTTCTACATTCCAAAAAAAGACTTTTATTATCTAAAATATGTATTGCTTATTTATTAATTTATCACAAAATTTCATTAAAATTTTTGCTTATTTATTAATTTATAACAAAATATATTATCTAGAAAATGATCTATGAACTAAAGGTCGATAGTTTCCCGGATCCACACGTAAGGTGGGGATTAGGTGTTGCATACATTTATTTATACTTTATTAAAGATTAAAAAAAATCTCATTCTGATCATTTAAGCAATCATTTGGAATTGCTAAATAGTTTGGACGTATATGCGCTCGAGATATGTTGATTTCCTTTATTTTAGGCATGCTTAATAGTAATTAGAACTTCAGCCATCCAAATCGAAGCAACTATAGACTTTACCTCTTTTTCATGACATACAAACAAAAGTCTTTTCAGTGCGATTTTATACCAAAGTCTTTTCAGTGCGATTTTATACCACCTGCACTAATGTTTTCATTTTCAATATTATGCTTCTTTTTTAACAAGTCTTATTTCATAATTAAGACATACATGTATAAATAAATTATATTTAAAAAACAACCTTTTAATATATTACTTTTACATTTTTTAATGGAATAAAATTTTTCTAATATGCTTTCACATTAGTGTATTCCAATTACCGATGGGATTGGAAGCAAGTTGTTCTTTGGCTATTATAATAAGAATAATGATAATATATAAAGGCGTAATGCTTTTAAAACAATTTGATATCCTGGGCCATCAATACCATTAATTCTCTTTCTCTTGTTGTGACATTTGATTTTTCCTTGGTTTTGCTTAGCAACGAAGGAGCGTGCCACGGACCCACCAAATATCGATAAGGGAAAATAATTTAATCAAAACCCATATGCGACTTGTAATGCTGCAACTCGTCTACAAAACTTTCCAAATTCCATTCGATATTTGACTTATCGATAACTAAAGACCAACCAAGAGAATAGCTTGTTATGTAAAATTTTATAAAAATCTCATTCGTAATTGTGGCTTTTATTATACCGCGTGGCAAAATCATGTTCTTAAAAGCTGCAATGCCGGTTTACTCCTCCGACGGAGATAGAATATCCCTACATTTCTCTAGTCTTCCCGCAGCTTGCAAACACATTGATTTTCTCCTTATTATTACGCAGGTAAGTCTGAGAATTATTTCTCACCAGCAGCATGAGACTGCAAAGATGGGTTATCTGTGATCGAGGTTTGGGAATGTTCATTGCAGAAACAAAGAGCGATCTATACAACCAATATCATAACCAACAAATGTCGTTTTGAAAATCATAAATTCACATCACTTTTTGACGAGGGCAGCCATAATACAAGTCACGAACCTGGAAGGCCTAATAATCCCCTTCTCCAACAACTCGCTGGACTTTATCTCCAATATCTCAAATAACGCATTACACTCGTTCAATCCGATTTTCTGCTGCACAAGGCTTCCGGCAAAGCTCCTCACCAGCCTCGACTTCTTCTTCCCAAAGCTTTCGATATCACTCACCCACTCCTCGAATTCTGATTCACCCATACACGGAACTCCGCTACACACTTCCAATTTTTTGATCTCGAAGGCACCCGACGCTTCGACGGCCTCTCTTGTTTCTTCCGCGTTGGGAAAATACCACGGAAGATTGAAACCGTCTCTCATCTCGGCCGTTACAATTCCCTTTGAAAAAATTCAAGAACCCTGAGTACATTGACCGCAAAATCAATTTTAAACGAATGCACATATCTAATTTCGACATTTAAGGGATTACCTTGGAAATAAGGTCCTCCCAAGCCGCTTCGAAGTCGGCTCCGCAATACTCGCCCTCGACGGTGGCTTGGTTCTCCGGAGGCTCTGAATCTGGGCGGCCCATTGCGCACAAAAACATGACTCCCCCACTTGCTATTTCCTTCGCTCGACAGCGAAAGAATTGACGCAGATCTTGCTGAGATTGCTCTGCGTATGCTCTGGCAACCTCTGCTTTGTTCCCATTAATCCACACCTTTCCTCTATTGTACAGAGGCGATCCCACTTCCGTGACCTTGACAGGAACCTGCAGTTACATGAAAATAAATCAGATCACCGAAAATCAAAGTAATATGATCAATAGTGAAACCTAAGTGCCTTTGTGCTGTAAATTACCTGAGAAAGCCAATGCAATGCCATGAGAGAGAAGCATATGTGAATGCTACCACGCGGGAACAGGACGTCGTAGAACGTCCCGGGCACTCCCGCCGCCAAGTAGTCCGGTCTGACTGACTTCAACAGCATGAACAAGTCATTGAAATCGTTGGACGGCAGGTCGTTGAAAAACACCTGCACCTGCGGAACTGTCAAACCTCGCTCTGCGCATAGAAATTTTATGGTCTTGACAGCAAAATCAACTTCAGAGATGGTGTTCATTCCAGTGGCGCAGCCCAAGTCTGCAATACGCACCAAATATTGATGGTCCTCCATGGGGAAAGACTGAATTAGTCGGTAAAAGGCAGGCTGCATAACTTTGAAGACAGAGCCCTGCCTGCTAGAATTTTTGGCGTAGCTATTCTCGTTGTCACCCGAAATCATGTGCAGAACTTTCGAAAGATCATCCGGGTACACTTCTTTTTGATAGCTGCTGATTGGCAATTTGAAATCGCCCTTGTGTTTGCAAGGAAATCTCTCCATGGTCCCAAGTGCCATAGCAAGCAGCGAGGATGATCTCTTCGAAGACAGACACAAACAGGAGGAGAACGCGGCCGTTTGGATTTGTGCTACTGATGATCAAAACGTCCCATTTAACAGACATTTATAGTTCTCTGCGTTGTGCATGTCTAAAAGTTTTCACAGATGGTTTGTTGAGCGCAACGTCGAAATCGCCACTTAACCGAGGGTCCATAGGACCCTCTTAAAACTATGGTTTGGTGGTCAGTTCATATCTCTCCGTGCTGACGTCACTGACTGCCAATTAAATAATTACTAACATGTTTTTCGGTATTTAGGTTGGCTTTCGCTTATTAGATTATAGCGGGTGTTTAGGCCCTTAATTATGTAAGCTAATAAAATTTAATGTATAACCTGCCCAAACCTTATACTGTCTCTGACAAATTAATACTTATTAAGAAAAGTGTGGAAAGTATCAGAATTATTGAATAATAAGGTTGGATTCCTTGCCTATTTCGTGAAGGAAGACCTCATGAAGGGAATGAACACAAAGGACACTAGTCGCTTGTAATTTCAATCATCTAACTTGCTTTTCCAGCACTCAAAACATTTTGTAAACCTTGGCATTGACGGAGAAGATGTAGACAGGTTTGAAGAGAGCTTAGTCTCAGGTTGATTTGCCATAGTTTTCACCGATGAGTAGAGGACATCGGTGCCGGTGCATTATCCATGCTCCACATTCAAAACTATGTGCACTTCGTTGGAGTGCGTTAAGCATTAAATTTTTCTAACTGCCTTCCTAATTTAAAACTTGAAAAACAATCATGCATTAAGGAAAAGAGTGAAAAGAGGTGAATACTTATTCTACTCCTTTGGTCAATTTTTACGCTGAAGCAAATTGCACGCACTTGCCATAAAAGAATCAAATTTTTTGATCACTCAAACCCAAAAACTACAAAAGCTGTTTTGATGATGATGGTGATTTGTGGTCCCTCAATACAGATCAAACAATCTTTGTAATTTGAATTAATGTGAATATAACCCTTATATATATAAAAACAACAAAATGTGTAAGATGGATCCTATCAAGGAAAAGAGTGTGTCATCCACCTTTAAAATAGAAGGGAGAAGAGAACGCCCTTGAAAACTTGGAAAGACGAGGTCACAAGGATTTTTATGCATTAAACATTTACAACTATATATTTTTTAATATCAAATGATGCCAAGAATATTAATGTCTATATACTTAGACAAATATAATCCGATGGATTGTAAACTTGGAAAGACGAGGTCACAAGAATTTTTATGCATTAAACATTCACAACTATATATTTTTTAATATCAACTGATGCCAAGAATATTAATGTCTATATACTTAGACAAATATAATCCGATGGTTTCTTAACACCAACACCTAACCTAAAAATATTATCATTATTTAAATTATAAAAAAAATTCTTAAAACTTTATTGAAAACAAAAGAATAGACAACAAACGACATTTTATCATGTTTGTTCGAAGTAGTTGTAATAATAAAAACCTTTGTACCACCACTATCTATAAACATTATAATGAAAACTTCATCATCATGCAAAAGTTAAAGCCTCTAAAAGCGAATATAATTTTGTCACATGACCAAAGTGGGCCAGTGTTCATAACCCGCAACTAGTGGTCAACTCTTGAAAGGTGCTCCTCAGTTGTATGAGACCACATTTCTAAGATCTTTTCTTTTTAAGATGTATCTTATCTTTACTGTCTTTACCTTAGATTAGAATGATATAGTTGAGCTATTCTTGGTATAGTGTGACTTAACAACTAGTAAATTTGTAATCATGTATTTTATTTGAGTAAATTTTTTTTATAGATAAAGGAATTGGTTATATTTATATTCTTTTTCCTTTTCAGTAATTGTTAAGTGGAAGGTTCAAATCATATGAGCTGTTTCCAACAAGCTTATACTATTTAGTCGTTGATGACCCAAAGTCTCTTAGAATTACAACTCATTTAAAAGATTTAAATCAAACTACAACCTTTACAATAATTATAACCCTGAAATATGAACCTAAATATTTTTTTGGTAAGTGCTTGACCATATACAATTACTAATTCACTAACTTTTAAAAACCACTTAAATAAATATTTAAATAATTACCAATCCACTCACAACATTTAAAACCTCAAGAAACTCAAGATTAAACTGGTTCAAGAATTAACAAGCACATGTTAAGGGTCTCAACACCGTGACAAGGTGCGAACTGTGTTTTGTCATCGTTGACACGGATCATTGAAATTAAGAAAAGGTTTGATTTTGCAGCTCTCACATCCTGGTCTCGTCTTTGGAGATAGGTGATTTTTTCTTTATACTTACCAATCGTTGAATGTCGTTGATCACATTCAGACGTTTAAATTCTTAGCCAAGATAGTACAACAAAACCATCTACATCATTTCAAGTTTTAAGGTATAATATATTTCTTTAAAAATAAATTGGCGAGAAAGTTAAAGTCTCTCAAAGTAATATTAAGTTAAAGTCTCTCAAAGTAATATATGTAGATTCATTCTTGTGCATCTATATACTCAAAATTCTTAACCTTTTATGTATGATATACGTTTCAAAATTTGTCTTTTGGTTTTTTAATATAAATTATATACGTCTTAAATTTAAAATGTTACTTTTTAAATAATATTTTAGAGATAAATAATAAATAAATAAACTAATTATTATATTGATTTTCATGAAGGATAATGAAGGATATTGTTGTGATATGTTTAGGTTTTCATTTAAAGACCCAAGTTTAAATCCAGATCCCTCCTAAAACCTCACATTTTTAGTCCAATAGTATTAGTTCAATTGATTAGATTCCTCCTCCATTGAAAGAGGAAACCTAGGTTCAAATCTTATCAAAAGATACATGCTTAAATAGTCAAATTGTTATAATATCAGCTTTATGATGATATGTGGACAGATACCATTTCAATCCCATTTTTAAAATTATTATTATTATTTAATTAATGTTTTTTATTTTTTAAAATTCAAATAATTTACTGTAATTTATTATAATTTGTTTGAAAATTCAAATAATTTATTGTAATATATTTGTAATTTTTAAAAGTGATATTAACATGTTGACGAATCTAACCGATTGAGCTAATGTCATAAATAACATAAAAAATAAATATCACAATAACTAAGCCAAACGAACTATTGAAAAATCAAACAATATAAGGTAGCACTAAAAATAATCCAAAAGTTTAAAAATTTACCAAAAATATCAGAAATTATTATTTTTATTTAATTATACATGCTTAAAAATTCAAATTGTTATAACATCACTTTATGATAATATGTGGGCGACACCTGTTTCAATTCCATTTTTTTAATTTTAATTTTTTTTTTTGTAATACTTCTTATACACATCCACCACGGGGATTGAACCCGGGTGACATCATCGATAATGCAAGTGGCATCCTTATCGGTACTATTATTATTTAATTAATGATTAATAGTTAATATTTTTTTTTTTTAAATTGAAATAATTTATTGTAATATATTTGTAATTTTCCAAAATTATATTATTTGGAATTTATGAATTTGTTCTAAATGAACATTGTATGCACCTTATAACCATAACAAGTTTTATTGGCCATATTAGTTATCTCTAAAAAATGTTATGGATTGGTAATTTTATCATTTGAATTGTTTCAAATGATATGATCCAATGATTACCTTGAAATGTCAATATTAGATTTTTTACATACATCAATGTCATGGAGATTTTTTATTTGTGGACCATGAAAAAATATATTTTTTACTTGTGTCTATGCATGAAGAGTACATTTTACAAAAGGTAAAAATTTCTAGAGAAGTTGAAGAAGAAGATGGTAAAAAATGTTATAGACTTATCATTTTTCAAGAGAAGTAGAGATAAGGAGTTATATCCCATCTTTGCAAAATTACCACAGACTCTTTAGAAAAATTTACAATGATAACATTTGTGGTAAAGCCAAAGGATTAGTTATAATATGGATTATTAATATTATTGAATTGTATGATTTACATTTGGATATTGTCAATTATCTTGAAATGCGAATATTATTTTTTTTACATAGATCAATGCCATGGAGATTTTTTTATTTGTGGACCATGAAAATATATATTTTTGACTCATTTCTATGCATGAAGAGTACACTTTAGAAAAGATAAAAATTTCTAGAGAAGTTGAGGAAGAAGATTGCAAAGAATGTTATAGACTTATCATTTTGAAGATAAGTAGAGATAAGGAATTATATCCCATCTTTGTGAAATTACCACAAACTATTTATAAAAGTTTACAATGATAACATTTGTGGTAAATTCAAATGATCAATTATAAGATGGATTATTAATATTATTGAATTGTGTGATTTACATTTGGATATTATCAATTATCTTGGAATTAAGTTATTATATTTTTTCATGTCATATCTTCATATAAAATGCTTTAAAATTATTTGTTCAATTTGTGCATGATGATGGTGGTCACACTCAATTTATTTCATAGTTTATTTCTTTCTAGAGATTGCGCCAATCTAGACCTTAGGTTTTGTGAATACTGGTCAGTTTGATATTAGTTTTAAAATTAGATTTGCTACTTTACCAAGGTGAAATTGTTGGATGTGTTGTATCCTTTATAGAAAACATTATACATCTCAACACAATGTATGGGGTTATTATTTTTGAGGTGGTCTCCTTAATTATCAAGTATGGGTGGACTTAGCCCATGCTTTTATACGCATTGTATTCTAATACTGCTTGGTGGTTTAGGGTTGTTCAGTGCTATAGGATACCTAGATAAAATATAATTGCTTTGTTAATAGGGTATAATAATATCAAGAAAGAGGTGTGGCTCTATGTTTCTTCTGGTTTTGCTGGTAAAGGATTTCTAGGATATATATTCATGTTTATTGTAAATACATGCTATTTTACCTTCTATTTTATAATTTTATTTGTATCTGTATAATAGGTTTATCAATCTCTTCATTTGGCATTAGAGCCAAGTTATTATATTTGGGGAGACATCTTTGTTGCTAGATTTTAGCTTGATATGAGATGATCAAGGGTATATTGGGTCTACAATAAACTTATTTTTGAGTGGGAGTTTTGTGCATGTGAATCTGGTGTGAAGGAAAATGGCTAGAAATACAAGAATTGAGATAAAAAAAAAAATTACAAGAACTTTGAGTTATGGGAGCTAAAGATGGAATATTTGATTATGGATAGAGATCAATGGGTTGTTTTGTTACAAAAAAAAATCAATGGATATGTTGTAAGAATATTGGGAGAATTTGTATAGTAAGGGGAATAGTACCATCTAACTGTCCCTTGCAGATTCAATGTTGATCAATGTCTTTGCAAAAAATAGTGTTAAGGAGCTATGGAATAAATTAGGGTTTTTTTATCAGTCAAAGTCCCTAATAAACAAAATATTCCTTTGAAATAAGTTTTATCTCAATCCTGAACCCCTCTAGGGTCCCCCTCACTTGGAGTAAAAGTTTACCAAGGTGTAGCAGGGGTATAGTTGTAGCTTTACTAATTTGAAATTGTGACCATAGGGATAATATGATGGAGACATTAAAAACTCCCTTGTATAACAAAAAAAAAGTTGTATCTCCTTTGGACGAATAATGAGGATTTCGTGGCAAAACATCTTGATGTGTTTAACATTGTGGTAAGTCAGTTAACCTCTACTAATATTAAAATGACTAAAGAAGATAAGTGTATTAATTTGTTATGTTTTTTATTATATTGATGGGATAATTTGGTTGTGACCATTGGGAATACTATTGTAGCTAGTTAGTTTGAAGATGTAGTTTCATCCTTGTTATCAAAAGAAATAAGGCAAAAAATCCATGGAGGGATTTTCCAAGGATGTCTTGTTTGTGAGGGTCTGTTCCTAAGATAAAAATAGGCATAACTTTGAATATAGTTCAAATTCAAGAGGGAGATCTAAATATCCTAGAAAATTAATGTAAACTATTAGAAATGAGGTAAAGTTGGGTATTTGAAGAAAGACTACAGATCCAAAAATATTGATAAAATTAAGATATTTTATGATGCTTCTTCCACATAAGCAAAGATCTCCATAGAATAAGGATATGTACACTTGGAATCTTCAAGTACACATTTAGATCATGATGTATGGTTGATCAACTTAGGGACTTCTTTACATATGCCTCCTCATAGAGAATAATTTTGTGAATATGAAAATTATAATGGAGGTGATGTCTTCCTAGGAGATGATTTGATAACCAGAATCTTAGGATGTGGAGGGGTCAAACTATTATTCAAATATGGGAGGGTTAAACCCTCCTTGATGTTTCATATATTCTAAGGTTGGTCAAAAATTTGATATCTATGAGTAGAATGAGTGATGTAGGTGCACAAATAGTATATGAAAAGGATATAGGTAAGATGGTTCGAGAAGCAATGGCTTTGGTAGGAGGTATTCATATTAGAACATTGTACAAGCTATTAGGCAGCATTATGACTAATGGGTGTAATAGTTTTGTTATTCCTAAAAATAACACAGATAAAACCCTACTATTCATATAGAGAAGATAATACTTTGGTATCAAATAATGGGATATATCGAAGAAAATGGCCTTCAAACATTGCACACTAAAGGTATGGTTGAAGGTATTTTTTACTTTTCTTTAGATTTTGATTTTTGTGAACATTGTATATATGGTAAACAAAATAAGATAAAGTTTTCATCTAATGTTGGAAGAGCAAAAGAAATTTTGGAGCTGATTCACAGTGATTTGTTTGGGCCTGTGCATGTTCCATCACTTGGAAAACCATTGTACTATGTTTTACTTATAGATGATTCTCAAGGTATACATAGATATATTTCCTTAAAAAAATTGAGGTCTTTACAAAATTCAAAGAGTTTAAGGTCTTTTTAGAAAACTAGATTGAGAATAAGATAAAGGTGTTGTAGATAGATAATGGAGGAGAGCTTTTTAGCAATGAATTTGAGCAGTTTAGTAAGCAATATGGAATAGCAACGTAAAAGATAACTCCATACACTCATCAAAACAATTGATATGAGGGAAGAATAAATAAAAAATTGATAAAAAAAAATTAGGGAGTATACCCAATGGTGTAGGGTTAGCATAAGAATTATAGGCAAAGGTTATGGACACTACATGTTACCTAGTAAATCGATCACCTACATCAACATTGGTTGATAAAACTCCATATGAGGCATGGACTAGTAAGAAACACTGTCTTGAACATCTTAAAATTTTTAATTGTGATGATTATGTGCATGTTCCAAAGGAAAAAATGAGAAAAATTAGATAATAAAGGAAAGAAATGTATGTTTATTTTTTATAGAGATGGTGTAAAAGGCTACAAACATTGAAACCTAGAAACTAGGAAAATTATTTATAGCTAATATGTAATCTTCATAGAGTTTAAAAGTGTTTTTGAGTAGGAAGAACAACCAAGAGAGGAAGAACCAAGAAATGTGTAATTTGAGTTCAAGGATGAACAATCTGACTCAATTGAAGATGGTGAACTAGATCCTCAAAATCATGTTTTGAGGAGATCGAATAAAGTAAGAAGAAAAAAAAAGGTACAATTCATATAACTTTTATTCTACTTTTAATTTTTCTTTTATTGAAGATGATCCTATAATTTTTAGGAAGGTAGTTAATGCAACAAATGGTAAATTCTAGAAGAAGACCATGGCTAATGAGATAAAAATTTTAGGTAAAAATAATATATGGGATTTGGTGAATTTGTCCATCAAAGGAAAAATAATTGGTAGCAAATGGATATTCAAGAAGTTTAATACACAACGTAAATTTAAGAAGTACAAAGCTTAATTGGTAGCAAAGGGATATTTTGAGCTATAGTGAATTGATTATGGTGAGTTTTACTCCCCTATTGCTAAACTAGATTCTATTAGATTTTTTTGTATATTATAGTTGCATTTAACCTAAAATTAGAGCAAATTTATGTGAATACAACATTCCTACACAAGGATATAGAAGAACAAATATATGTGTTTCACCCAGAAGGTTTTACCGTAAAAGAAAAAGATATGGTATGTAGGTTGAAGAATTATTTGTATGGTCTAAAATAATCACCTAGGATATGATATCAAAAGCTTGAAAATTATGTAGTGGAACTTGGTTCATGAAGTAAAGATGATCATTATGTGTATATCAAACAGGTTGGTGATCACTTTATTATTATGGCATTGTATGTTGATATCATGTTGTTAATTGAAAATGAAAGGTAAACCATCAAGAATTTTAAGTCTTAATTGTCATCTTAGTTTGATATGAATGATCTTGGTCCTAAAAATTTTATCTTGGACATGCTTATTAAGAGAGATTGGTCAAATAAGAGACTCTAATTAAATCAAAGAAAATATATTGAGATAATATTAAAGAGATTTAATATGCATGATTGTAAACTAGTCAAGACTCTCATTCCTTTGGGTGTAAAAATATTAGCATAACAGTGCCTAAAAACACAAAAAGAGGAAGAGGATATATCTCAAGTTCCTTATGCAAGTGCTATTGGGAGTTTTATGTATGCCATGGTATGTACCAGACCATACATTACCCATGCAATGGGAGTTCTAAGCAGATATATGTTAAGACTAGAGAAAGAATATTGGATTGTTGTAAAGAATATTTTTAGATACTTGCATGGCACAAGAGATTATACAAACTATTATCAACGAAGGTGATGCAGGAGCATCCGGTATCGGTGTGGGCAATCTTGCATCCTCTAATTTTTTTTTGTTTTCGAAGTACTTTGTATTTTATTTGGTTCCAGCTTTATCCCAAGGGGGGAAGATTTGTAAAGGGATCGGAGAGTTTAAGCTTTGTAAAGAAGTGGGGGAGTCTCGAAAAAGTTTGCAAAGTTTGGGCTGGAGTTGGAGTGAGGTCGCGAAATCGCGACCTCAGTAGCTTCGACCTTGGCAGGGGTCAGCTTCGTCGCGATATCACGACATTTATTAGCAGCTGGAGTGGGGAAGATTTTTCGTCACGATATCACGACGTCGTGATATCGCGACGTCAATTGAGTAGCAGTGCACAAGGGTGTTTCCGTCGTGATATCACGACGTCACGGTATCACGACGATGTCATAAAGACAAAGGTGCGGAGGCAGCTGTTCACGATATCACAACGTCACGATATCTCGACGGTTCAACGTTCAGAAGCAAAGCGGTGAGTTGGGTCGTGATATCGTGACATGTCGCATGTCACGATATCGTGACCAGGCTAGATAAGACCAAAGAGAATGAGCCGACGGCCATGCAAGGCCGAATTTTGCCACGTGGCAGCCACGTGTATCAACTGTGTTACAACAAGGAAGAGGCAAGGCCAGATGGCCATGGAGAAGAAAAAAAAGATGAGGGTCAAGGAGGTGTTAAGCAAGGTGTCGGCCACGTATTTTTATTTTTATTGTATTATTTCTGGCAACACAGCATTTGCAGGAAACGGACTTATGAAGGAGACAATAGTGCAAAGGACGGTCAGAGCAAAGCGGACGATGTAGAGAGGCCATTAATACAAGCTCAGGGGTAGATCAGGTAGATGGCCATTTATGATAGAATTTTAAAAACCCGAAAGGGGGGGAAATTTGAATTCAATTTTTTGTTAGGTGGAGGCATTAATTGCCAAGAGGATCGGGGGCCCTGATAAAACGTGGAAAATTGGTAATAGAAAGGAGGAGGTGGACTGGAAAACTGGAAAGGGGGGTGACAGTGGGGAAGAAATGAGCCGAGCTCGGTCATTGTATGCCTGCGGGCTGTTTTTAATTCTGGATGCATGTAAATATTTTTCTGCAAATTTTAATGAAAAGTTGAATTTGTAAGGTGTTGGTTTTCCAGTCTCCATCAGTGGTATCAGAGCGGGAGTTCCTGAGCGTACAATAGACCGCCGAAGGAGAGGCAGTTGTACCAAGACTTGTGGGAAGGCTCGTGAGAGTTGGATAAGATGCCTCCGAGAAGAAACCCTGTGGGTGGAAGAGGCATGGCAGCAGAAGATTTTTGGGCATTGCAGCGGCAAGTTCAGGCCCTGTAAGAAGAACTGCGCAGAGGACACGATCCGAGAAGAGATGCAGACAGTGAAGATGAAGTTGATGAAGACGAGAATCAGTTTGAAGAAGAGGAAGAAGATGTAGATCCGGCACAAGACAGACTATACAAGGCCATATCTCAGATTGGGAAGAGGCCGAAGTTAAAATTTTCTACATATTCTGGGAACTTGAATCCGAAAGAATTAATAGATTGGATAAATGACTTAGAGGAGTATTTTGAATACGAAGAAGTTGAAGATCCCGAGAGGGTCAGATTTGCTAAGACCCGACTGAAGGGTCATGCTAGCATATGGTGGAAGGGAGTACAGCTGGAACGGAACCGAAGAGGAAAAGAGCGGATAACAAGGTGGGACAGAATGGTGGAGAAATTAAAAAGGCAGTTTATTCCCGTGGATTATGAACTGGACCTGCTACGTAAAATGCAGAGTTTGAGACAGATGAACAAAACGGTTCAAGAATACATGGAGGAATTTTACAAAATCTCCATCAGAACCGGGCACTTAGAAGCAAGTAAGGAAAAAGTGGCCCGTTACATTAATGGGTTGAGACCCAGTGTTCAAGAGGAGTTGAGCTTGGTTCGGGTAAGCACCATTGAAGATGCTTACCAATTTTCTTTAAGGATTGAAGAAAAGCTGAACTGGAAGTTTGAGGGCAAGCAAAGAGTAAAAGGACCGAGAGGAAAGAATGGTGGAAAGAAAGAGGAAGGAAAGGAAGAGAAGAAATAAGAGGATAGCAGCAGCCGAGATCAGAAAGAAGATGAAGAATCCAAACCGCAAGTTCAGAATGATGTCTACTCGAGAGGAAGAGGTAGGTCTAGACGCGGGTATGGAAGAGGAGTGTTCCGAGGAACATGTTTTCACTGCGGAGAAGAAGGACATCGGGCATTTGAGTGTCCACAACACCGAGAGAGAGCGAACAAGAGACAAGTGGGTCCTGCCAGAGCAGTTGTGGCAGTTGAAGATGCTGACTCAGAACATTTTGAAGAAGCTAAAAAGGGAGAAGCAATGTTTGTGAGGAGGACCATGCTGGTGGAGGGAGGCAAATCTAAATAGATGAGAAGCCTGTTTCGCACCCGATGCAAAAGTGCAGGCAAAATCTGTAATGTGATTATAGACAATGGGAGTACAGATAACTTGGTTTCTGAGGAGATGGTTTCTAAGTTGCAGTTGGAGAGAAGGAGGCACCCGCATCCATATCGGATTGCATGGTTGCGGAAGGACCACAAAGCATGGGTCCGGGAATAGTGTTTAGTCTCATTCCAAATTGGGAGATACCAGGATGAAGTCCTGTGTGATGTATTCCCCATGGATGCTTGCCATTTGCTGTTAGGAAGGCCATGGCAGTTTGATCGGAGTGCAGTACATGATGGTCGTGCAAATACGTATTCCTTGAGGAAAGATGGAGTGTGGCACAAGTTGAAGCCATTGCAGACCGAAGATGAGAAAGTGTGCAGCAATGCCAAAATTTGTCTGGTAGAGGGCAAAAATTCTTGCCAAGAAACGGGATTGGAACAGGTTGCAACGGTTGATGGGTGTTCGGAAATATTACAAAGGACGCGGACCAAACAGCCTAGAAGTGAAGGTCACTTCTCTTGTTACCCCGGGTGTCTGATGCAGGAGCATCCGGTGTCGGTGTGGGCAATCTTGCATCCTCTAAATTTTTTTTGTTTTCGAAGTACTTTGTATTTTATTTGGTTCCAGCTTTATCCCAAGGGGGGAATATTTGTAAAGGGATCGGAGAGTTTAAGCTTTGTAAAGAAGTGGGGGAGTCTCAAAAAAGTTTGCAAAGTTTGGGCTGGAGTTGGAGTGAGGTCACGAAATCGTGACATGTCACGAAATCATGACCTCAGTAGCTTCGACCTTGGGAGGGGTCAGCTTCGTTGTGATATCACGACGTCGCGATATCACGACATTTCTTAGCAGCTGGAGTGGGGAAGAGTTTTCGTCATGATACCGCGACGTCGCGATATCACGACGTCAGTTGAGCAACAGTGCACAAGGGTGTTTTCGTCGTGATATCATGACGTCGCGATATCGCGACGTCACGATATCGTGACGATGTCATAAAGACAAAGGCACAGAGGCAGCTGGTCATGATATTGTGAGTTATTGAAAAAGCAAGGAGCAGAGGCAGTTTGGGTCGTGATATCACGACGGTTCAGCGTTCAGAAGCAAAGCGGTGAGTTGGGTCGCGATATCGTGACATGTCGCGATATCGCGACCAGGCTAGATAAGACCAAAGAGAATGAGCCGACGGCCATGCAAGGCCAAATTTTGCCACGTGGCAGCCACATGTATCAACTGTGTTACAACAAGGAAGAGGCACGGCCAGATGGCCGCGTAGAAGAAAACAAAGATGAGGGTCAAGGAGGTGTTAAGGAAGGTGTTAGCCACGTATTTTTATTTTTATTATATTATTTTTGGCAACACAGCATTTGCAGGAAACAGATTTATGAAGGAGACAACAGTGCGAAGGATGGTCAGAGCAAAGCGGCCGATGCAGAGAGGCCATTAATGCAAGCTCAGGGGTAGATCGGGCAGATGGCCATTTATGACAGAATTTTGAAAACCCGGAAGGGGGGGAAATTTGAATTCGAATTTTTGTTAGGTGGAGGCATTAATTGCCAAGAGGATCGGGGGCCCCGATAAAACATGGAAAATTGGTAATAGAAAGGAGGAGGTGGACCGGAAAACTGGAAATGGGGGTGACAGTGGGGAAGAACCGAGTCGAGCTCGATCATTGTATGCCTGCGGGCTGTTTTTAATTCGGGATGCATGTAAATATTTTGCTGTAATTTTTAATGAAAAGTTGAATTTGTAAGGTGCTGGTTTTCCGGTCTCCGTTAGAAGGCCTAAATAAAATAATGTATTTAATATTACAAGGTTTTATCAATGTAGATGGGGTTGGAGATCTTGATTTTCAAAGATCCATAAGTGGTTATGTATTTTTCTTGTTCGATGGAGCAGTAAATTGGATGAGAAAGAGGCAATTTGTAATGGAATTTTCAACTATAGAAACTGAGTACATGTAAATCAATCATGCAAGTAAGTAAGTGGTATGGTTACAAAGACTATGTTGATGTTTATTTCTTACTAGTAGTAAGGCTAAATTGTGATAGTCAAAGTATAATTTAGTTGGAAAAAAATTATGCTTATCATTATAAGACAAAGTATATTATAAAATAGTATCATTTATTAGAGACATAGTTGAATAAAAGGTGACATTGAAAAATTATACTCAAAAAAATATTGCAGATTCATTAGCTAATCCTATGAAAATTGAGAAGTTTTCTTGGTTTAGGGAGATAATGGGCTTAGTTTCTCCATGTAGATAAATTTATGATTTGTATAGGCCCCACTGCAAAGTATTCAACAAGTGGGATATTGTTGGATGTGTTGTATCCTTTGCAAAGGAAAAAACTATACACCTCAACACAATGTGTAGGGTCCTTATTTTTGGGGTAGTCTCCTTAATTATCGGGTATTGGTGGTTTTAGCCCATGGTTTTATACCCATTGTATTCTAATACCACTTGGTGGTTTAGGGTTGTTTGGTGTTGTGGGATACCTATATATTGTAATTGCTTTGTTAAAAGTGTATAATAATATAAAGAATGAGGTGTAGCTCTGAGTTTTTACCAGTTTTTCTTGATCAAGGATTTTGAGAATAAATATTCATGTTTATTGTGAATGTAAGCTATTTTTCCTTCTATTTTATGATTATGTTTATTTCTATAGAATAGGATTATCTTTAAGAACTGAATTTAGGATAATATAGACTTTTATTTTTCTTTTCTTTTCTTTTTCATTTAAACCTTTGACTTTTCTTTTGAAATTGTTTAGATTAGAAGTAGATTAATTTCAATTTAAAACATTAAATTTGGATTTCTACCATGCACAACTTAAAATTCCATATAGTTTTAATCTAATAATTATCATTGTATTCGATAATAATATAAATGCAATGAACGGTATTGTTTGGGCAATTACAGTTTACACCATTTAAATTCATATTTGTTTTGCATAGTTTGAATTCATCTCAGTTATAAATATCAATTTTTATAATGTAAGCTTGTTGTTTGTTTCATAAAATTATAATATATCTAGCAATCTGTTAAAAACATTCACTCATGGTTTTCTTAATTTAAACCTACTTCATGCTTTGTAGAGTTGATCATTTTACATAGTTACAATTTTATATTTTTTGGTTGGATAATAAGGGGTTGTACTCAGGTTTCTCATCCTTGAAAAATTACAACTCTCTTATTTAGATATTAAGATTTTATAAATATATACACTTCTCATCACAATTGAGATGCTATAGAGAGAAACCCACATCATTTTACATAAATTGTCTAAATTCTAGATTTTCATTTTCTAAATCTTTTTAATTTTCTATATGAATACAAATATTCCATAATTAAACATCCTTCTTGATATTTTTATATAGCATCCTTCATGATAAAAAACTTTACCTCTACTATATGCATTGCATCTTAGTAGAGTAATATTTCCAAAACATCACACTATCATAGTCCACTTTACTAGATATGGATTGCTAGTTTCCTTCCTGAAACACAAGTGCAACCACAAAAATTATAATAAATAGTTTATGTGGAAATACATTATTGTTAAAAAATAAAGTAGATATTACCAATGAAAAATATTAAAGTAAATCTTAATCATTAATTGATTTAGGCAATCAACATTTTATTGTCAACTTCAACTAAACTTACTACTTGTTCTAAATATAGAAAGGAGAATTTAATTTCACAATCGTCAATCAAAATCCCTCTATTGGCTAGTCCATCTGGATATTTTTTCCTTCCCTTAATGTATATGTAAACTTGATTTCTTCATATTCTTTAGCAAGATCTTAAATTTCCACAATTATCTCTTGTATATTCCATGGAGCCTTAGCTTAAATCCACTATTGAAAGCGTAACGAGATAAAATATCTCCTCTATTATTTCTAATTATTCCTCCTTCTATTGGTCTTGGATTTTCTTAAGATCCTCCATTAAAATTCAATTTAACCCACTCCACATCTCGTGGTTTCCACTTTGTATTCTTTACGTTCTTTTTTCTTCTCTTGTACCCAACATCATAATTCCATTTAATGAATTTACTCCATCTATAAAGGCTTTATGCTTCCATATTAAGGATTAGGTGAGTTGATAGGGTTGGTTTAGACTCCTCTATGGCTAAACATATATTCCTTTTAATTACCTCTAATTTTTTTCCTTTTATTTAAATGTTCTTCTCTTCCTTTCTAGACATACAGTACAAAGTATTATATCTTTTGATTAATGTCATATTGTTTGTAAAGCCTCACTTTTATAAGTATTCTACCATTGCTTTAACCAATATTAAATTCTACTATTAATCACCATGTATTTACCAAACATATTAAGAATCCATTGCCATATATTCTAGACTATTGAGCATTATCCCAAGAGATGTTCTATACTCTCCTCCTCATTTTACAAAGAACACATTAAGAGGGGCCATGAAAACCCCTTTTCATAAGGTTATCCTAGGATAAAATTATTCTATTACCTACTAGCCAAACAAACATTTTTACTTTAGGAACACTTTGGCCATCCTAAATATCTCTTCATATTCTATTGATATTATTATTTTTTGGTTTTGTGCATTATATCCACTTTTTGTTGTATAATATCTTAACTTATTCAACTCCTGATTTAATTTATCCTTGGCTCCCCTTAGAATAATCATAGTTGTTATATTTATACTCAATTGCCTCCTAGAATCAATGTCTTGTATACTTGTAAAAAAATATTATTTCCATTTGTATCTTCCTTTATGATCCTTTTACAAAATGTTTGAAACCCTATAATCATATTTTTCTTGAAGAAATCTCATCCAAGGTTTCAAAATTATATCTAAATTTAGTGGTTATTTATCACACCAAGTATCCATCCAAATATAAATTTATTATCTAGTTCCCACCGCCCATATTAAACCTTAAATCATAAGATCAATAGATTTTTTAAACCATTCCAAAGAGCATAATAATTTGGTAGAGAGAATGTAGTAAATATTAAACTTGGATAATTGGGATAAACATACTTACTTAGAAGAATTCTTTCCAATTGTCTTTGAATCTCTTTGTAAAATATCTAGATTAATTTTTTCCTAAGACCTAAGTTAGCATCTGTAAGAACTCTTAAACCAATACCTCCCCTAGTTTTATCATCACACACCTTGATCCATTTCACCAAAGGAAATTTCCTTTTATCATGTAAACCTGGCCATAAAAAGAATCACACAATATAGTTTAAACTTTTTTCAATTAATTTTGACATAGAATACAATGAAATATAGTAAGTTGGAATGGTTTGTAAGACTAACTTAATTGACTGTATTCTTCTTGCTAGCAATAACCATCTACCTTTCCAAGCTGGAAATTTATTCTAAAATTTATTAATAACTAGATTCCATAATTCTATCGTCATTCTCCCCTCAAATAAAGGTATCCCTAGATAAGTTGTTGGTAAATTTACCTCCTCCATTTGAAGTAACTTATATATTCTTGCTTTGCTATTAGTTGGAGTGTTAAGGAAGAAAATTTTAGATTTTATCATATTAATTTTTTGCCCTGAAGTTGTTTTGTATTCCTTTAAATAGTTATTCAAAGCTCTAGACTCATTTATCCTTGTCATTCCAAAAATATTTGTATCATCTACAAACTATTGATGGGTGATGTTGTTGATGTTATTACTAACCTTAAGTCCACTTATAAACCCATATTTATAAGCTTGCTTTAAGTTTCTACTCAAAACCTCTACCATAATAATAAAAAAATAAGGAGATAGAGGATCTCCTTGTCTAGAACCTCTCTTGGCTTTAAAATATTCTATTAGTAACCCATTGAACAAAACTAAATAATAAAATGCAGAGACACAAACTTTAATCCATTTCTTTTCGAACCCAAATTTTTCTAAAACTACAAAAAGAAAATCCCATTTAACCCTATCATAGGCTTTAATCATATCAAGTTTTAAGATAATTGCTTTATCTTTTCTTGAAGTTGTTGAATTTATAACTTCATGAGCTACTATGATCTTGTCCAATATTTGTCTCCCTTTCATAAATCCTCCTTGCTCTTCTAAAATTATTTTTTTCTAACAATAGCCTTAATCAATTTGCCATAACTTTGGAGATAATAATATATGCCATAGGCTTATGGATCTAAAATAATTAAACAGTTAAGCATCCTTCTTTATTGGAATTAGGGTAAGATAAGTTACATTTATTTTATAGGGTATGTATTATTTTACTTTAGACTATTCCACTACCACCAATAAATAATCCTTCACTATATCCCAATTATGTTTGTAAAAAGTTACAAATAGCCCATCTAGACATGGGGATTTATCCTTATTAAAAGAGAAAAGATCTAAATGAACTTCTTCTAGAGTAATAGTCTCCATAAATTTTCTATTGTCTTCATTCGTTATAGCTAAAGGAACATCTTGAAGAATTTTATCATTAATAACTTCAGTCTCCTCTAATCCTAGAATATTTTAATAAAAAGACTTTACCTTTTTTCTAATTTTCCTCTGATCTTCAATTTGAACCCCTTCTATTTATTTAATTCTACTAATTTTGGGTGTTAATATTTGTACTATAGCCATCCTATGATTTTTTTTTAGTGTTTTTATCTCCTTTTAATCATGTATGTCTTTATTTTAATCTCCAAAATTTCTCTTCCTTACTCAAAATATTATGATATTCACTAAGCAACTTCCTTTTCCTCTAAGCTTGAATTATTATGATCACCTTTTTAGAATTTTGAAAGTTTATCTTTTAGTTCTTATTTCTTCTCAAAAATATTTCCAAAAGTGTTCTTGTTCCATTATTTTAATCTAGATGTCATAGATTTAATTTTATTTGGAAGAGCATACAACCCACCATTACTTGAATAATTCCACGTTTGAGCTATCATATCAACAAATTGAGGATGGTCTTCCCACAATAGATCATATTTAAAATATGATATTTTTTTAATTTACTTCCCACCATTTTAACTCTTATTGGCCAATGATCTGAACCAATCCTTGTTAAAGTATTAATTTTAGCACAAGTTTCTTCATCTAGCCAATGATCAAAGAGTATACATCGATATATTTTTTTCTATTAGGTTCTGACATCTCCTGTTGTTGGTCCAAGTATAGTTATCTTCTTCAAAATCAACCTGCCATAGATTATTATTTTGAATATAAGTTGAGAAATCTCTCATACTTTGGGTTAATTTCCTAATTCCCCCAAATTTTTCATCCAACTTGATTATGACATCCTAAGATCATGAATCGAATTTCTTGGTCTTTACTTCTCATAAAGGTTTCAATACCACTTCAAACATCTAATCTACCTAATTTATTTTTAGGTCCATAGATATTGATAAGGATGAAACAATAATCTACAAAATAGTAACTAAAGAGGCTATCTAATACCTAGTTTTATAAATGGTTACATAAGAGGTTCTAGAAGGATTTAAATAAGTTAGAATTCTCTCTTCTACTCCATAATCCATAGCATCCCTTTCACATCTTTCCCATATTGCTTTCATAGTTTTAGAAATTAACTTAATCTTTTCTCATTTTAGTTTCCTAGATATAAAGAATATCAGGCTTATTACTTAAACATAGGTTCTTAATACACATCTGCTTTGAGATAAAATTATCACCCCTTATATTCCATGAGATGACAATAATATCTCATTAGGGTATTTTGGCCCTGCCTACATTTACCAATATCATTTTTTTGTTTGGTAAATAGAAGTTCAACTAAATTATTTTGTGTTCCTTTCTCTATGTTTGCTCTTGCTTCCCTAGATTTTGCTTTATAATTTAAGGTTCTTTGCCTTGACTATATCACGAGTAGATCTATTCCTCAATATTCTTTCACAATTTTGGAATTCATCATATTTATCCTCTCTTGAATCTATTACAAAAGCTTTTAACTTGTCATATTTATTTTCTAGTATTTTCTTATAAATGGCAAATGTATTAACTTCTAAAATTGCATTATATTTACCAATTTTTTTATCCTAAATGGTGCATGGTACTTCAAGAGAGTCTTCAAAATATGGTGAGATACATTCCTTAGGTTCATCGATAATGTTCTTCCTTAAATTAGGAGCATACTTAATAGATAGTTCCTTTTTAATATGTTAAAATTGTTGTACTATTACCTCTAAGTTTTTATCTACTTTTTCTTCATAGGCTAAAGCTTCAAAAAAGTTGGTATTTCTTCCAATATTCTTCCTTACTAGTCTCCACTATTTATTTTCTTTCAATTTTCTAGATCTATTTTTTGGAAGTTGAAAACCATCTTCATCCATAACCATTTGTAAGTTTATCTTGTGATTTTCTAAATATGATTATGTTGGGCTCTTCTTAGGGCATGATATCTCAATATGCCCAACCTCACAACATCTTATACATCTAAAAGATATGTTTTCATAATCTATGGTTTGGAAACACATCTTATCCTTGTACTTAAGAATGGTTGATTCTAATAAAGCTTTACTTATATCAATCATGACCAATATCCAAGCATAAATAGCCAAGAATCCATATTTAATAATATCTAAAATATCAAGGAATTCTCCTAGAGTGTTGCCTATTTCCTTGAAGGTATCTATTTTCTAAAATTCAATGGGTAACCCAAACATCCTAATCCAAACTGTTACTAGGAATAGATTTATATTTTTAGGTGAAAAGCCTCCATACCCATGTGTAAGGAAGAGTCATGCTCTTTCCATAAACCAATGACTCCTTTTTAAGATTTTTTATCTTTCTTCCCTAGAACAGAAAATGGATAGCAAGAAACCTTGGAAAGAAATGATAGAATCACTCTTGGAGATTTCCAACTCCTATTAGTCTATTTTTGCAAGTTTGAAGCCCCTATAAAATACCCATTAAATTTACCAAAAAAATCCCTATCTTGGAGCAACAAGGATCTCTCTAAGGTGTGCTCACTAACCTCTACCACTAGAGATGATTATAAGGATTTAACTATAAATAGGTTCATGGAAAGGAAACTAAAACTAAAAATCTATTGAAATTTATTTGAATATCCTATAGAAAAAATAATACTTGATAAAAACTTTATAATAATTTGTATGGAAAATTTCTAAGATAAAAAGGGGAAAAATTTAGCTAAAAAATTCTATGTACAGATAGAATGTCTTGTCTCACTGAAGCCTTAGCCCTTCATTGCTATTCCCATCATTCAAAACCTAGCTAAAAAATATTTGCAATTTTTTTTCATGACTTGAAACATCGTCATTATCTTTATTTCTGATGGTTGACTTCATAGGATCATATCTACCTCAATATTCCTCGGATTATTTCATATGATCACTCATGTTAAATCTATTTAAATTCCTCACAAGTTGGTTCAAGAATCGTGAAGATATGGCTCCTAAAAGATGAGATATTTTTCAGACCATAGTTATAATCTTATTGTTTATGCCTATTCCACCTTTTATAAAGTTGCAAATATTTGGTAATAAGTTAACCAATGTATTTTATTATGTTATAATATCAATGTAGTGGAATTGTTTTCTAAAAAATTATATATTTAGGTTAGGACATTGTGATTATAAAGTTACAAATATTTGGTAATAAGTTAACCATTGGTATTTTAGTATGTTATAATATTAATGTAGTGGAATTGTTTTCTAATAAATTATATATTTAGATTAGGACATTGTGATTAAGAAACCTATCTCTTAGATTCATGCCAAAAAATGCCCTTTGAAGGAATAGCTACCATTTATCTTTGTGTTTATCCACATCGATCAATACCTGGCTATACCAGGACCTTGAGGGAAACAAATTCCCTTTCAAGAGGGAGAATTATTTATTTCAAGTAATTTGACTTTCCCTTGACACACTGATAATTTGGCTTTGGCCTCTTCAATCCCAACAAAGCTGACATTACAGGAAAGTAAAAATGTGTTATTTACATGGTCAACAATGTTAAAAGTTGATGGAATGGGTACCATTGCTTTCCAAATGGTGAGGAATAATCTAGATATATGACCTATTTGGGGCACGACTTCAACCCTAAAATACCTAAAACTATTTTTTTATCCTAACCACACTATCAAGGGTTGGAAATATTAGAGGGAGAATAACAATTTCTATAGTCAACTCCAATAGAGACAAGTTACAAGCACTAGTAGAAAAAAATACTATAAAGGCTCTATAAAAATTTCATTTAACATGCATTTAATAACTCAAGGAAGGTGCATCATTGCATTTCCATATGGGTGACCTTATAACTCATGAAAGGTCAATCACCATATTTCCATATGGGTAACCTTCCATATTCAATATGATAAATACAATGTAAAAGCCTCACATCTCTTCTCAAGTATTACGTGCATTCTACTTTATTTTATAAGTGTTGATGTTAAAAATATATGCTTAAAATTACATCGATGCACATCATCAAAATGGGAATATTCCTCTCGTGTGGGACTGCTTGAGACGAAAAAATCACTAGAGGAAGTTGGATCTTGTAAACAAAAATAAAACCCACAAGGGAAAAGGGAGAAAAAAAATAAATAACGGTAAAACAAAAATAGATAGGGAAATAAGAAGAAAAAATAGATTATTGCACAAAAAATAAGAATGGTTGATTGATCCATTGAAACTACATGAGAAATATAGTGGAGGAATGTAAAATAGACTTCACAACAACTATAGGAGGTAAGGTTGGTGTGAACCAAGGGCCAAAGGCACATGAATTTTTTTCAAACTAAATATATACAGATGCAGCCATTTCTATATTAAATTTATTCAAATGCAGTATAACATATATGAAATCAAAACAGATGCCACAACAACTATAGGAGGTAAGGTTGGTATGAACCAAGGGCCAATGCCACATTAAATTTTTCCAAACTAAATATACACAAATGCAACCATTTTCTATATTAAATCTGTAGTGTTACAAATACCATCCAAAATTTGGTAGTGAATCAACCCACTAGGGCTAAAAGGTTGAGCCCAAAAAGTCCCTAGTAAAAATTTGAGATTACAAGGTGCACGTGATGTTGTTATATAGAACACATAGTTAAGGTGACTACAAATAAAAAAAAATAGCCTGCATAGCTTTACAACTTAAGCTCAAAGTGGAAAATGACTACATTTATAACTACATATAGGTTTTGCTAGTCCCTGACCACCTAGCCACACAAACTAAGCAATGCTTACATCCTTGCATTGAATCCAATAGTCTTAAAGTCTTTGAATGACCCATGTACAACCAACACTACACTTTACATTATAAACCCCCTTAAAATAATTGGCATTGCATCAAATTACTAACATAACCATGCTACCAGAGCCCTCTACCTTGATATTATGCATGGATTTACAATAAGACTTACATATATTTTTTTACCTACTTACTGAATTTTTACATATCTTCCCTACTATTTGTCTAGATTTGTAAGATTTTACATGTTAGAGAATTTGGACAACTCACAAAAAAGAATGCTTAAAAAATAATTTTAAATAAAAGCCACGAGATATTTATATTGTTTTTAATATTTGGTCAAAATAATCTTTGTAGGCGTTAATTGTGATATAGACATTAAGAAATGGGATATAGGCACCATAAGATGGGATATAGACATCGATAAATGGGATATAGGTACCACATTCCAAGATATAAGTACCGATGGACGGGATATAGGCATTGGAAAATGGGATATAAGCACTTCCTGATAGGATATAGGTGTTGTTTACATGTACCGACCAAATTTACCAGGATACCAAAAATTGATAGATTTGTTAGTACTTACTGCTTAAAACTCCCTACCAACTGTTAATATGAACTTGTCCACCACGTATCGCTAGATTTTTTAATTGGTGCAACCATTAATGAATTTGAATGGGAGGCTCAAAATTCATTAACATTTTGGCGACTCATAGGGGACACATACCTATAATGTGAAAAGAACCTAGAAGACCAAGTGGCCTTAACATCCATTGGGTACAAAGTCATTAACATCTTTAGATTTTCAAGAAATAGAAATCCACACTAACAAATTTGCTATATACCCATAAAATTGAAACACAAAAAAATAAAGGCGTTCCAAAAAAAAAGTTAAAGAACGAAAAATAAGGTAAATCTAGATTAGTTCTTTCAGCGGAGTTGCTAGGTGATTTAAAAAATATTCTTCAACAAGTAGATAACAGTTAAAACAAACACCAAATCTTGACTGATATAAAACATAATAAGATCTATGCAAATATTTTAGTAAAATTGTAGATTTGTCCCATCGGGTATGCCAAAACTATTGATGGCTAAAAATATATGCTCACATATGCACCTGTGCACAATATCGACATGGGAATATTCCTCTTGTGTGGGACTATGTGAGAGGAAAAAACCTCTAGAGAGAGTTGGATCTCGAAGATAAAATTAAAAACTAAACTTGCAGGGAAAATGGGAGAGAGGAAAAAACATCGAAACACAACAATAACAAAACAAACACAAAAAGAAAAGAGAATATTGCAGCAAAAATAAAAATGGTTGATTGATCCATCGATACTGCATGAGAAACACTATGGGAGAACATAAAATAGATGCCACAATAATTAAATGAGGCAATTTTGGTGTGAACCAAGGGCTAATACCACATGAAATTATGTTCAACTAAATATATATAAATGCAAGAATATCTATATTAAATCCGCCCAAACGTAGTGCAACACATACAAAAATAAAACAGATGCCATAAAAATTGTAGGAGGTAAGGTTGGTATGAACCAAGGGCTAATGCCACATGAAATTCTCCCAAACCAAATATACACAAATGCAACCATTTCTATATTAAATCCGCAATGTTACAAAGACTAGCCAAAATATGGTAGTGAATCAACCCACCAAGGCCAAAATCCCAAGCTCAAAAAGGCCTTGAATGAAAGCCAAGATTACAAGGTGCACGTGGTGTTGTTATATAGAGCACGCAGTCAGGGTGATTACAAATTAAAAAATAGTTTGTATGACTTTACAACTTAAGCTCAAAGTGGCAAATGGTCACATTTATAGCTACGATAGGTTCTGCCAATCCTTGACCATCTAGCCATGTAAATTGAGCAATGCTCACATCCTTGCATCGAATCCAATAGTCTTAAAGTCTTTGAACGACCCACATATAGCCAAAACTGCACTTTACATTACAAACCCCCTTAAAATAATTGGCATTGCACCAAATTGCTAACACGACCATACTTCTAGAACCCTTTGCCCTAACATTCCACACGGATTTACGACAATACTTACATATATTTTCTTACCTACTTGCCGAATTTTTACATATATTCCCTATTGTTTGTCTAGATTCATAAGATTTTACATGTCAGAGAATTTGGATAGCTCACAAAAAGAGAAGTCTTAAACAATAATTTTAAATAAAAGTCGCAAGCTATTTATATTTTTTCAAAACAATCTTCATATGAATTGATTGGGATATAGACACCGATAAATGAAATATAGTCACCAACGAATGGGATATAGACATCGAGAAATTGGATATAAATGTCATCTGACAGGATATAAATGTTGTTGGATAGGATAAAGGTATCAAAAAATGGAATATAGGCATCACTTGTCGAAATATAAGCACCATCTGCGTGTACCAATTAACTCTACTAGACTGTCAAAAATTGACAAGCTTGCCAACACTTGTTACTCAAAATTAATTAACAATAAGTAATAAAATCATTATATTATTTTTATTATACATGTCTATATTTTTATTTTATTAAAATATGCATATATATCTTAACTTAATATATTCTATTATTTTTTTTTTTTTTTGGTATATAGAAGCAATGGTTACAATCACGATTTTTAGTAACTACCAAAGACACAGCTGGTAGGGTATTGGAATAATTTAATTAATTTTAAAGGCTCAATACCAAAACCTTTTTTTTTACTTTACAAGTTGGTAAATAATTTGACCTTGGTAGATAGTTTGGACCTACTAGCACTTGCTTATTTTGATTTTTTTATTATAATATTAATTTTATTTTATTTTAATTATATAAAAAAAATTATAATTTTTAGTTTGTTGTTAAATATAAAATTAATGAAATTTTGATAATTCATTGATAATTATTTAAATGTTATTAACCAACTTACATGAAATCCTAAACACTTTACCATTAACAACCAAACTATCTTAAAAAAAACTTAAATTTTTATAAAAAATTGGATCTTTTGATTAAATTTAAGTTTATAATTAAAAAGAAGCATTTTAACCATCTTAATTAAAGCAATAAAAGAATTTGCTTTTTAACCATCTTAATTAAAGCAACTAAAGAATTTGCTCCATTAATACCTTTTCGATGCGATTTTATACTAAGCGGCCGTACTCCATGTTCAAATGTATGTGCCCCACGTTATTGTGCGTCTAAGCATGTAATTTTTCCAATGCCCTTTGTAATTTAAAACTTTAACAAATAGAATACATTAAAGAAAAAGCTTAGAAAATAGGAGAATGCGCTAAAAGGTTAAAACAAACAGTCTATCACTTTGTCAATAATTACACGCCTTTAAGGTACTTTCACACACGTGCCATAACAGAACCATTTTTTATGGGTAAACTACTCTATGGGTTCAGTCACCTCAAACTGTTAAAGCGCAAAATCCGGATTCTAACCAATAATGTTTCCAAGCTAGGTCCCATCAACCAAAGGAATGTGCCATCCACAAGGATTTTTATGCTTTAATGCGTTAACCTTAACCTTGCTTAGGGTTTAACTTCATAAGGTTGTAGGATCACCTTCCAAGATAGGTTTCCCCTCCATTTAAAAATAGATTATTAGTAGTTTTCTACTTTTAGTGGATTGACAAGTATTTGTTTGTTCAGGCATTTTCAAAGAAAACATCTAAGTTTAAATTTTGGGGGCAACCTGTTAGCAAAGGTAAAAGTCTGATATAAATCCGTTAAATACCGACCGACCGATATGAATTTATGGGTGGAAACAGCGTTAACATACTGTCACCATCCTTTTAATGCATTTCGATCTGACACTATAGGCATTGAACTCGCTGGCTAGGTATGGATAGGACCCGTTCTGAATGTCACTTGTATTATCGTTGATGTGATCTGGGTTTAATCTCCACGGTGGATGTGTATAAGAAGTATTACTCAAAAAAAAAATGTGGTTGTTACCAATTCTCTTATGTAAGAACATTCTTTGTGGTTTAAACCTTACGCTTATTAAACTAAAAATAGTGTGGTTGTCACAACTCTCCTATGTAACATAAAAAAGAAGGAAAGAGATTTATAATAATAACATTGGAAAAATGAATATCACACCCCAACAATAAAAAGGTGTTAACAATTCCTTATCAAAAAAAATTCGTTTAATCATTCCAATAGCACTTTTAATATTTGTTGTCCTTCACGGGCGTAACACATTATCATGAGTAATGATCGCATAAATTGTTAAAAAACAAAACCAAAGCAAATATTTATTTGTCACTAACTGAATTAGGCCACTCATTCTCCCTCAATATGATGAGTGCAACTAGCAACTTGATTGTGAAATTCTAAAAGTTGTTCCTTCACTACTTGTAATCATATGAGACTACACTTCCACAATATAAAAACCAAAAACAATATCTTGCAGTATACTTTTTTAAATTTATTTTATTTTGGCGTTTAAGTAGTATGTTTATTCACTTTTTTATTGATCAAATGCTTATCTCGATAAACTGCCGCGATTTCATTTCAATAACTTAAATTAAAAGTTTTTACACAATAACTATATAAATATAATAATATAAACATAAATATTTCACCCATTCTTCGAAGTATAACGTGATTTTACACACATTAATATAAATATAACAATTACAATATAAATATAAATATTTCACCTATTCTCTGAGATATAGTGTGATTTTACAATCATTAAGAGTCTCAACAGGGTAAGAGATGGGGAATTGTGTTGTGTCAACGGCACGCATCTTTGAAATTAAGAAAAGATTTGTGCTGTCAACGGCACGCATCTTTGAAATTAAGAAAAGATTTGATTTTGCAAGACAAATGCTTGACATTGGAGACCATACTTTAAAAAGATGCCATTCCTTTAAAAGGGGACTTGTCATTATTGCTTCCCAAAGTTTGATCACATGTTAAATGAAAACGAAACGTTTAAACTGTGAGTGAAGAATAAATTAAAGGAAAGAGAACCATCTTCATCATTTCAAGGCATAATATTTTGTGAGCAAGAAAAAGTTCCTCCAAAGTAAATATTGATGCGTGCATTATTGTAATAGTGCATATTCATAATTGATAACCTTGTAAGCATAAATATAATTTTTTTTTAATATTTAAAATTATTTTTTAAAAGATTTTTTTGGTTTAGGTTATTGTGAGAAACTTTTTATGACTATGCACAGGGCTGAGCAATCTCCTCCTAACTATGACCTCTCGTAAAGCCGAGAGCTATACTTATCAAAAGAGAATTTAACACAAAGTCACCACATCCACCCCCTCACACACTCACCCCACGTCGTGGTTTGAACCTTGAACCTCTCAAAGAAGAGCCAAAGCCCGAACAGCTTGCGCTGCACTCCCATGTGCTAATATATATATATATATATATATATATATATATATATATATATATATATAAGATTTTTTTTGGTTTAGGTTATTGTGAGAAACTTTTAATGACTATGCACGTAGCTGAGCAGTCTCCTCCCAACTATGACCTCTCGTAAAGCCGAGAGCTATACTTATCAATAGAGAATTTAACACAAAGTCACCACATCCACCCCCTCACACACTCACCCCACGTCGTGGTTTGAACCTTGAACCTCCCAAAGAAGAGCCAAAGCCCGAATAGTTGCGTTGCACCCCAGGTGCTAATATATATATATATATATATATATATATATATATATATATATATATATATATATATATATATATATATATATATATTAAAACAATATTATTTATAAGTTGAGACAAAATTTTTTAAATCTTAGTTAACAAGAATATTTGTTTTGTTCTTTCAACTTTTGAACAAACTTTCATAAACCCAAGATCCTAAAAACTAACAACTTTTGCTTACAACATTAAAATGAGATTTGCATTGGAGGTAAATCGTCAAACTAAATGTTTGTAATGGTTGTCTACATTTTCCAAACATTGGATTTACTCACTAACCTTCCTAACCTCTCATCCTCAATAGCCACACCACTATGCTACTAAACCCCTACCTCCTTCTCGATACCATTTTAGCCAAGAAGTCTTCCACTTTATTTATAGCTTTATTCACATAAATCAGAATCACATCATCTAATTTCCTCCACAACTTCTTAATTTGGGTGAAAAGAATCCTCAACCTCCACATCTTCAAAATAAAGTTTCTCTTACAATCTAGAGCTCCTACCATGATTTGAGAATCTGACTCTATAATTGTCCTCCTATAACATTATCTTATCAGTTTAATAGAAGCAAATTTGATATCTAAGGCTTTTGCTTCATTGTTCATGGCCTTGCCTAGGTCCTGTGCTTCCCAATAAAATATTTTTTCAACATGAATCCTACAAACCATTCTAATTCCAACTCTACTAGGATTACCTTTTGTAGATCCATCACTATTAAATTTAATCTATCCAATTAGGGGTGTTTTCCAACTAGCTTTGTCCTGCCCTTCCTACACTTTAGCTTCATTCTCCTTTGTCCCTATATCAGTCTGGGTTTCTTCTTTAGCATACACTACCATAATTTTCATGACTTTTCTCCAAATGACTTGTCAAATGCCATCCAAGGATGAAAATATTTCTCTAATAAAAATTCATTTCTCTCTAGCCACACTTGCCACAAAATAAATTTTAATCCAAGATTCCACCTGCCCCTCTTCCTTCTTTCAAAAATATTAATCCATTTCAAATGACCATTAGCTTATATTTTATAAGCTAAAAATCATTGCTTATATATCTAACACATGAATGGACACTCAAACATAAAGTAATCATATATTTTTTCACCACAAAACACATTGAGATGAGCCAAAAATTCCCCTACATCTTAGATTATCAAAAGTAAGAATTCCATTCTACATGAATTGCCAAGCAAAGAAGTTTACTTTTGTTCAACCCTTGGACTGCAAAACATTTCTCTAATTCTCAACATGATATCCATAACGAGGAGATTCTAGAAGTATCTATTCATATCCATACGTCACCATGTAGACTTCAATGTTCCCATATCCCCAAGATAATTTATTCTTCTCATATCTACCTATGAGAAATACTTTTACCAATATTTTAGTTATGACAGGTGTCAATTTTAGAGGGATTGGAATTAACCACTCATCCAACAACTTCAATTATTAAAACCTATAATCCTCCTACTGACTAGTTTTCAAATAGATTTCAATATTTATCTAACCCCTACTTTCCATGGTTATTTTTATTGGTTGTAGTTCTAGGAATTCAACAATGATAGGTGGATATTGATCCCATGAAACCATCCAAAATCATACCATATCTTCTCCCCCACTTTCCAAAATAATCCATATTTTACTACCTAAGATCCTAACTTTAGAGTCTTCCACACTAGGGATCCATTGCCATTCAAAGGGAAACAATTCACCTTATTCGAGTTCACCTATCTCAAATATTTACTAGTTAAAAATGTACTAAATAAAGAAACTAGTTAACCAATTGTGAGACCAATGCTTAATTATTTTTTTTATATAATATGAAAGATTCCTCAAAATGTCTATCTTTAGTTTTTTAAATGTAAAGAGACATCAAATAGACCATTGGGAGAGAAGTCCTTATGAATCCTAAGATCTCTAAAATTATGTCCTAAAGCCTTCAATCAATATTGAAGAAGAACACTTTGGATTTCTTATCATTGATGACTTAGTTTATGGCCTTAAGGTAAACATTAAGAATATCTCTGATAATTCTTTCTGTCTTGAGGTTGAACACTCCAATTAATTATGTATCATCTAGAACTATAGGTGAATCAAAATCTCCCTGTCTACATTGATATTTGTTAGCAAACCTTGTTGTCTTCTCCTCAAGATGGGTATATCCAAGTCATTAGTCAATATGAGAAAAAGATCAAGAAACAAGGATCTATGTGACAAAGGCCTCAAGTGGCTCCAAAAGGTTGCGCGAGAAGACCTTTGATTAACACTGAGTATATTGGATTAGAGACATAGCTCAGACCCATTCTATCTATGGTCAAAGAAAATATACCATATTATTAATATAAAAGATGTTACAAATTGAGATTTTACAACTGCCCCTTGGTCTACAATTAGGTTCTTCCAATGAAGAATCCCTTTTATAGTATACTCTCTATGGCACTCCATACTTTTTATGGCCACCTCAAAAGAGGGGTTGGTTTATGCCTACCAACGTTGGTTGAGTGAGTCTCCAAAACCTACACATAACCAAAATAAGATGTTAGTAGCACCTATGGGCATATCTCAGTTAGAGTCAGATTAAGAAGAGTACAAATAATTGATAATTAATCTATTGCATCAAAACATAATTTGAAATAAGATAAAATCACATTAAAATAATTATACTCACCTCTATTTTTGGTTCTCTAATTTCCAAGTGGCTAAAACTAGTTTTTGATGGAAATTGTCCTATTGGGATGGTTCTAGTTATAACTATCCTTGTTAGGATGGTTCTGGCTATAACTATTCCTATCTGTATAGTTGTTGTTGGTTTGGTCCAACTAAAATTTTCTTCAGATAAAATCTTCTAATGGTTCCTAGAAAGCTCTGGTTCAAGTTTAATGGTTGCTTGAGTTTGCTTCTGCAACCTTTTATAAAGTAAAGGGATACAAAAATAGGTATGCAAAGGCATCCATGGGGTTAGCACAAATGAGGGGTTGCTTGCAAATGGGGGTCTAGAGTGATTTTGGTAGAGTTTCTCTAACCTCTTCTTGCAAATGAAAGAAAGAGGAGGCTATTTATAGAATTTGGTAAGGTTTATGAGAGGGGGGTGAGGTGGCTTGTGAGGTGGCATGGGTGCACCATACCTCATAAATGATTTTGGATGGATAAAGTCCTCACCCATCCATATGCATTAAATGGGCATGGGTGCACCATGCCTCATAAATGCATGGGGGTGGAGAAAGTCTTCACCCCATTTATGGCATGTGGATGAAAGTCTTCAATGTCATTAATGCACATGGGTGGAGAAAGTCTTCACCCCATTTAAGGCATTAAATGAGCATAGGGATGTGGAGAGTAGGGGGTAATGTAGGCTAGGGTGAGGTGGACCTAGGCTAGAGTCAAAAGATAGAATATGGTGAGGTGGACCTAGCTAGGCTAGAGGGATGGTCACATGGTGATTAGAGTCTAGGTGTAGGATGGGGCATACTGGGGAAAATGGGCTTAAATGACTAATTAGTGTTTTACTGCAAATTAAATGGATTTTTGGAATTTTTGTAAAACAATTAATTGTTAGAACTGTACAAGGTATTGTGACATTTTTAGGTTTCTACATTTTCTTTATTCATTTTTTAGAAGTCGAAATAAATAAATAAAATGGAAAAATTTTCTAGTAGAAGCAAGAAATATCTAGTCCAATGAAGACCATATAGGTTAGGATAATCATTGATGGTACTATATAGCCATGAATAAATTGAGTATAAAAGAGCAATTGTGATTTAACATGGTTCAACTAATGTGGGCTACTCTATAGAGAAAATATTTCTACTAAATTTTCTCAAATAAATATTTGGGGAACCACTTCCCTATTACAATATTTATGTACCTTTTTCCAAAGGAGACACCAATCCCCTATGCTCTAATTTATAGAAATATATCCATAGGAGAACTCTTTCTCTTCTACTCTAGTTGGTGATCTTCTAGAAGACTTCTACCCCCTCTACTTTGGCTTGTGGATATCTCTCCATAAAATACCTTTGTCCTCACTACCCTGGCTAATGGATCTCTAGCCACTGGAGATTTTTATCCACTACTATGTCACATCCAAAGTCTACTCTCAACTCTACTCAATATCTATCTCAAATCTGCACTAAATTTGATCCTTGATCTAGCACAAATCTGCTTCAAATCTATCTTAGTTCTAGCGTAAGTATGCTCACAAATTTGTACTAAACTCTATCCTCAAGTCTATCATCAAGCCTTAACACAAGGCTTGATCCAATTACAAATCAACTCTACATAGATCTACCCGAATCCTTAACACAAATCTTGAACAAATCAATCACTCAACTCTACTTTCAAGTCTTCACAAAGACTTATCTTAAATTTGCCTACAAGCTTTCACAAAATCTTGCTCAAACCTATATTTAAGATTTCAGAAAAGCTTACTCAAATCTACTCAAACATATGCTCAATACAACTCACAAGATATGCTCAATCAAACTCAAATCAATGAAACACAACTTGCTCACAAACCCTAAAAAAAAAAAATTGTACTTCTTCAACCAAAGAGCATAATGTGGGTCTCAAACCCTAACTCAAATAATCTTCAATCTCTATCCCAAATGTACTCTAAACGTTCACCAATCATGTGTATAAAAACGACTCAAATATTTCCAACAATGCTTATCAAACAATCATTTTCACTCCACCTTATATTTCACAACATTCAATTCAACAACACTCTAATCAAAGGATGATGTGCCCATACCTTTTGTTTTGATGGAGATATATCTTCAAAACCTATTTCACTCACAATGAATTTTGCTACTATAAATATTAGCATAACACTTCTTTATGAGTTAGCAAACCTTTAATTTGTGTGCCCAAATAAATTCCAAACCACTCTCTTGGTTTCTCAAAATATTATCAATTCTAATAATCAAACCCTTAAAAATATTATAGCAAAACATACGCGCATTCAGAAATTCCTCATACATATTTAACTCCCTCTTAGCACACTCAAAACATAATAAAAAAAGACTCCAAAAATTCACTTTCTCAATAATTCACTCTAACTTCCTTCAAAAATTTAATGCATAGAATAATCAAAATTACTTCCTTATATCTCCCTACTTATCAAAAATGCATTTTCAAAATAATTATAACCACCATTCAAAAATATTCCAATGCACTTATCAAATCTCAATTTAAATCATTCAACACCCTCAAATATGGCAAAAATAAAATTTATTTTAACCACCTTATATCTCCACAAAGTGCATACCATATGACTTAGACAAAGGCACAATTTATTAAATAAAAAATTAAATACCTTTTACGCGTGATGCCTTGGTGGGATTTGATCCCTTGTCACGTTGCCACCAATGCCCTACCCATGGCCTAACCATCGCATGAGCTAGGTGCTCACTTGAGATGCCAAAGCGCCTCGTGCGATTTGTTCCTCCTGGTTAGCGCCTAAACAAAAATAAAAAACCTTTGTCTTCTGTTACCGCTGAGACTCGAACGCAAGACCTCTATTCGTACAATGACTTATGATTTCAATGACTTACCACTAGCTTAACCATGTGGTAGGTGATAAAGCCTTGAGTCTTTGTCACTTTAACCTTCCACAATTTTTGCTACCTTTAAAAAATAAAAAATTGTTGTCCTTTTGGGCTCATGATTTGCATCAACCACGCATATGCTATTAATTCAAAGACTCGTCATAATTTCACAAACCCTATGGTATAAATACGATACACATTTTTTCTCGAACATCAGCGGGGCGGGGGGGGAGGGGGAACTTTAATGTTTTTGTGCCAAACATTAATTTATTTTATAAATTAATTTATAATATAAATATTATAAATAATTTATAAGTAACCTTAGGCATTATTTTAACACTTAATATTATAATAATAAATATTATAATATTGTTTCCTTTGGGCCTAGGTATTTTCCTTTTTCAACCTTAGGCCTTAATTGAACACCTTTAATATTATAATAATAAATATTATAATATTATTTCCTTTGGGCCTAGGTATCTCCTTCCTTTAGGGTATTTAGCCAGTATTTTGACCAATCATGTGAAGCTTTAAATCAAATCTCTTGGGCTTAAAATATAAATATTTTAACCCTCCTTTTTTTAATCCTTGCACTGACTTTTGACATCACTAACACTCACTCTTGACATCAATGACAACACAACTACTCAAAATTTCCAATATATAATACTAAAATAAACATTCATTTAAATAATCAAATATGAATGTAAATGACCTAAATCAATCATAAAATATGCATGAAAAAACTTACAATATTAGTTTCTCAAAAATCCACATACATGCTTTATTATTTTTCTCCCTGTTATAACTTTGTAATCTCAAATGCTTATCCTTTTTGTATTACATTCTAATGGAGTATTATCTCCATAATATAGCCACAATAATGTGACTCTTCAAGTACCTGTCTATTGATCTCCATAGAAAAAGTCCCATGACTCTTGGCTTATGATCTTCCCACTTGCATACTAGATGGATACTTGACTCTAAGACACTTGCACACATATACATTACTCTTACACTTCTAAATGCACTCATATTCTAATACACTTGTGCACATCCTCATGTTACATATTTGCATACTTACATACATGACACCTATGCAGATTCTCTCAATCTACACTTGCACTCTAACTTATATGAAACTTGTGTATTTTCTACACATTGATAATTACGTAAAAGGGGAAATATAAATCACAGTATAAACTATAGACTCGACTCTAATCTATTACATATTTACAAATGTATCATGAAGGTTTCATGGGAGTACATTAACATGTACCAAATAATGTAATATTCCTCAACAACCCCCCTATATTACATTATTCGATTTTTTAAGACTTTAGTCATCAATCTTGGTCTTCATCTTTATCATCTTTATTCTAATGTTTGGATAATCAAATTCTTATTCAGGTACATTGTTCATGAACCTTTGTTTGATATTTGTCTCTTTTAAGTCTTTATATGAATCTTTAGTATATGATTCTTATTTGACTTTAGATTCATGTATTTTTTTGTGCTTCCTTTTGTGCTTTCCTCTATTCTTCTTCCTTCCTCTTCTCTTCTGCATATTTATTTGTTATATACCTAATTATGTGTCTTCGAAAACTTGAGTTAGCAAATCATCACAATAATATAATCTTGATTTCAGTGATTCCTCATTGAGTCTAAAATATGCTTCATTCAAGTTTTATGTGTCATATTTTTTTTCTTAATTTTTTTCTTGAAAGATCTCAAAGGTGAGTACTGATAAATATATCATTAAGCATTATTATGAGGAAATTATAATGGTATTTTGTGAATTCCATCATGTTCTAATTTGTTTTTCATGAAGATAACTTATGTGTTGTGAACTTTTCCTCTTTTGCATCCTTGAGAAATAATGATAGTTTCTCTTTTAAAATATTTTTCATTTGCTTCTTTCCTTTAAAATCATCTATTAAGTTTTAAGAATAAAACTTTAATTTATTCATCATTTCTTCACTATCTTCAATGATTGCATTTCTAATAATTCTTCAATGATATGAATCAATTCAAGAAAATCTTATAACTCCCAAATTCAAATAATTATAAAATTTGAAAATTCTAAATTTTCTAATCCTTTGATGTTGAAAACCTTTTAACTCCCTAGTTTGATTTGCAAATTTTCAAAATTTAAATACTTCATTTTTTTTAGAAACTTCAAATTTAAAAAAATTTAAAGTGTTTAAATATTTCCAATTTTCTAAAAACTTTAAATAACAACCAATCTTTAAAAAATTTATTCAAATATCAAAAAATAAAAATCATTAACTCCTTATAACTCCTATTCTTTCAATTTCCAACTTCTTAAATATTTGAAAAACTAAATAATCAATAATATTAACCCTTATATCTCTTTTTTTTAAATCTTAGCACTAAATATTATTTCAAAACCTTACTTATTCCCTCCAGAAATGTTTAGCATTGAATATAGTGTAATGGCAGTTACCTGAAGATGCTCGACAAGATTATAGCTAAGCTTAATTCTGCAATCAACATTTTGGTAATGTTAGAACCCCATCCTAATATTTTTTTGGTAATTCTCATTTGATTATGTAATGATCGACTTCCAATATGGGGACCCCCCTTATAATGTTATTTTGTAATATTTTTATAATGGTATGTGGCAAGTAAGACACCTAGACAAGTGAGGCCATTTCATGTAAGCATTATCAATAATGTAACCGATGTTTGGTTGAAGATTCTAGCTCGAGTATCATTTTTCATGTAAGTTAAATCTTGAGCTTAGGGTTATATTTGCATGAATATTTTCTTTAAAATAAATGGAGCCATGTACAAATGTATATTTTTACCAATTAACAAACTATTGAAGGAGGTTGCCCCCTTGAAGAGGCCTACGATTTTGTTTATTGTAAGAGTGTTTATTTTTGCATTTAATTGTTGTATTGTGATATTGTGATATTGTGTTATTGCATGAATCTTTGTTTTATTTTAGTATTTTGTGTGAGTAAGCTTATTTTTTATAGTAAATTCTTAACAAGTGGCATCAGAGTTATTTTTAGGGTTGAGTTCTACTATGACTATGATAATTCTTTCCCATCCATTTTGATTGTTAGGTATAATTTTCCTATGTTTTTTATTTTGTTATCCTTTATTAAAAAAATAGCAAAAACCAACAAAAATTATAGTATTTTCTTTTTATATAGTAGTTGAGTAGGTTAGAAACCCTATGTTAGGGGTTTTAAAATATTGTGAAGGAGATTTCATTATTGGCTAAGCTAGATAACCCATAAAGCGTCTAATGAAGTGATAGGTTATTAAGCTCAAATACCTAGGCCTTAGACAACACCCACACATGGAATCAGACTCCCACATATCTTTGAGTATTTAGGAAGACCATCTAGGGTTAAAAAAAAATTTATCCATTAGGAAGCTTTTTAGCCTTGTATTATCCATAGTACATGGGACACAAAATCCTGAAACATTATCCTTCCATATTGTCAGAGGTAGATAGTGTGCTCAAGGGTATGTGTGGAATCCTACTTGGATAGTGACCTAAAATATTGGTTTGAACACTATTGTTCATCACTATGGTGTAATAGTGGGCCTATGGATATTACATAATCCTTTGCCTAGCATACCCTAGTTCTATCAAAAAGTTCAACCTACAAAAACAAAGTATTCTTGTTTTGCTAAACCTACAATTTTTTTCCATAAAATTGAGCATACAAAGGAGACTTCCCTATCATGAAAAATTGCATGCACAAAATAGTCATGGCAGAGTCTGCAAGTGTCTGTGAAAATCAAGAAATATTTTAGAAACATTTGGATTAGTGGTAAAAATAGTTGGGTTAGTGGCAATAACATTCATCTGTAATAGTCAATAATTATAAGGTGGTTAGTGATAGAAATAGAATAGTCAGTGTTAATAACTGCATAGTACAGAGAATCCTAGATTTAGTGACTAAACATTTTTAGTGGCTACAGTACTGGTGATAAGATGGTGTTATGAGTGGTAAGTAGTCAAAACAAAAAATGTATAGTCAGCTAACACAATACTCAACTTTTGAACCCAACCTCTAGAGGAAAACACAACATCACCAGTAGACTCATCAAAACAATAGTAAAAAATAAAAAATTTAGGGTGCCCAAAACTAGTATTGTGGAATACTTCTCATTGTGACAATTTTTTGAGCTGATAATTTTGATATATCGCATCCAAGCACTTTTTTGGACTTATTACTAAAAATAGTAACTCTTGAAATCACACTTCTATTGTTAGTAAATCACTAGTTGTCATTCAAATCACACCAAAATGGCTACTAGTACTCATGGAAACCAAAAAAATATGAAATAAACCGCCTCATGACTAGAGACCATCACTAAATAACTTAGTGTTATTCTGCAAGATAATCAAACAATACAAGATGACATCCAATGCTTTAGAAGTGAATACATTACCTCCAAAACCAAAATTCAAGAACAAATTCTAGAGGTTGAGTCTAAGCTTCAAAGTGGCCCACAAGTATTTGAGTATCATGATAATAAATAGTTAGGGCAAGAAAAATGATCCCATAAAGAAAAGGAATGTTTTCACACTAATTTTGACTGTGATACTACCTTCAAGATGGGGTAGAGCATAAAAATGAGCATACAGAGGAGACTTATCTATCACAAATAAACTACATGCACCAAATAGTCAGGGTAGAGTTTGCAAGTGTCTGTGATAGTCAAGAATTATTTTAGTAACATTTAGGTTAGTGGTAGTAATAGTTGGGTTAGTGGAATCTGGGAAGGGTTGGACGGGAGCTCTGGCGATTTGGCGGGAATTCTTCTGAACTGTCGGAGGCCGAAGCTCTTGGATTCTGGCTCGCGGCTTCTTCCTGGATCTCTGTTGGTTTGACCTCGTTCCCCTCTGCAGGCTCGTTCGTTTCCCAGGGAGGGCCCCATGGGGTCTCCTCCAGGTTCTCTTGACGGGAAGAAGAGCTCTTATGCCGAGATTCTAAAAGAAAATTTTGCGTCTTCTTCTGATGAAGCCCAGCGGGGTGCTTACCAAGCGCTTCTCAAGAATGTTGGCAAGGGTTCTTCTCGCAAACGTAACTAATGGATGCCTCCCGCAATCGGATTCCAGACCTAAGATAGTCATAGAACCAAATATGGTTGAGGATACGATCACCTACCGTGCTAACCATGACTTGATCTCGCAAATTCATGGGAATCCGACCCACTTTGCACTTTCTGCACACCTGGGTTAGACAGAACTGGGAACCTATCGGTGAGTACTCCTTATGGCCTATAAGCAACGGGTATTTCATTATTAGTTTCTCTTCTTCGGTAGATAGAAACAGAGCATTTGAATCCGAGAAGAGGACCCATGGCCCGGCAGGGTTATTTGTCCAACCATGGAGAGTGGGTTTCGATCCTCGCATTGAGCCCACGACTGTTCCAGTGTGGATCCGGCTGTACGCTCTCCCGATGGAGTTTTGGGGCGAGCAGATTCTTGAGATGATTGGTAACTCTCTAGGTAGATTTATGGGAGTTTCCAAAGATACCATAGAGGGAAACACTGCTGTCTTTGCTAGAATCTGCGTTGAAATGGATATCACCAGCCACTACCAGCTGAGGTGGAACTGGAGTTAGCAGGACAATCCTGGATACAACAGTTAGATTACGAAGCCCTACCTTTTAGATGCAGGGTCTGCCATAAGCATGGCCATTTGGCTAGGTTCTGTTCGAATACCTTGAGCACAAAAGCGGAGGCCCCGCTAGGAATCTCAAATCGACCCGCAGAGGGTAAGTTCACCCCGGCCAAAGAATCACAAAACACCCCCAAGGTTATGAAGCCCAGAAAGATGGCTTTGAACAGCAGAAACGAAGAAGAAACAAAAAGAGAAATGGCAAGGACCAAGCTTCACTCAAGCCAACCAACCGGTATGAAATCTTTAAATCCCTGGTGGATCAGGAAGACCAAGCTATGGATGGAGTGGATGGGAACATTGAGGATTTTAACATCCACTCTCATGTTTCTCCCTCTTCAACTCCCCGCCCGCGAGCAGTGCTTAAACCCACCGATTTTTTACAACCGGAGAACCTGTGGGCATTGGTTATCCATCCCTCAAGACATCCAGTTATTCAGGATGTCATCATGGGAAGTGCCGAAAAGAATAGAGAAAGGCCAGCCCCGGGATTACCTGTGGAAAAACGGTCCAAGAATAACATTTCTCAAGGTGCAGGCAGGAAGTCTAATAAGGACCTAATAGCATCGCAAGGAGACAAGTTGGTCACTGATGGATCAGTGAGAACAATTGACTCTTACTGCTCTCAAGGTTTCCAATGATTATTCAATCTTGGAATGTTAGGGGTTTAAACAGCAGAACCCATCAATCTGCTGTTCAAAGACTCATAAAGAAGGGTAAAACAGATTTTTTACTCCTCCAAGAGACAAAAATGTCTTTAGATCTTATGTGTAGAACAGTTGGTAAAATATGGAGGGGAGCTGGATATATGGATGTGGCAACTCAAGGGGCCTCAGGAGGAATTGTTACTTTTTGGAACCCCCCGGAATGGTCTCGCTTTAGAACATATAGCTTGGAGGGGTGTTCTCACATCTCTTTTTAGGAATAATATCACAAGTGAGCAAGTTTTAATTACAAATTTTTATGGGGCTCAAAGCCATGATGGCCGTAGGCTTCAATGGAAAGCAGTTCACAACATGAGGTCCTCAAGACAAGCTTTTGACTGGATCATTGCTGGAGATTTTAATGCCAAATTATCTGTTCGGGATCAGGAAGGTGGTTCCCCTGTTTTGGATCTGGGGGATCGGCTTCTGATTGCCCAGGTTCAAGCTTTTCACTTAGTTGATGTCCAAGGTCCTGGAACTTTTTTCACTTGGACTAACAAACGGAGGGATCCACACCGTTGTAAGGTAAAGTTGGATCGCTCCGGTCTCGGAGGAGGCTTTTGTTAAGTGGAATGTGCAATTACAGATTTTGGACGGTCCTCGTTTCTCGATCACTCTCCCATCATGTCGAAGGGTGGGACTCGACGAGGCGCTCCATAAACCGTTTAGATTTGAGAATTTCTCGGCTTCGAAGGAGGACCTTCATGAGGTAATTCCGCAATGGTGGGAAGAAGGTCGCCCACCTTTTGGGACAACAATGTTTAAATTTCACAAACAACTTCTTTTTGTCAAATTTAAATTGAAACAGTGGAGGCACGCCAATAATTCGGATTTCAAGCTGCAAAGAGCCCCCTTGTTGGCCCGCTGGGATGAGGTGCGTAAACAATTTAGGGAAGGTTTAATTTCCGAACAACTTAAAACTGAAGATGATGCCTTGCGCAAAGCTGTTGAGGACATTGATAACCAAGAGGAAATTTACTGGAAGCAGCGGGCTAGAAATTCTTGGCTTTTGGAAGGAGATAGAAATACAAAATTTTTTCATCGTTCAACATGTGCTAGAAGACAGATGAATAATATGGCAGTTTTAAAAGATGAGAATGGTCACTCCTTTGATACTCTTCCAGGTATGCACTCCCACTCTGTGGATTACTTCTCCAAGCTTTTTGCAGAAAACAGGGACCAAGATGTGGGGGCTCAAAATGAAGTTCTTGATGTTATTCCCCCTATTATCACTCCAGCAGAAAATCAGGCTCTCCTCAGACCTATTGATCGTGATGAACTAAAAATTGTGGTCTTTGGAATGAGCACAGGCAAATCTCCCGGTCCAGATGGTTTTCCTATTGAGTTTTTTCAGGCCTTTTGGGACACCTTGGAGGAAGATGTTTTGGCTGTAATTGAGGAGTCCAGATCTAATAAGAGAATGCTCAAGGCTCTAAATCATACCTTTATCACGTTAATTCCAAAGGGGGAGGAAGGAGTTCATATCTCTGACTTCAGACCTATTGCTTTATGTAATGTAATTTATAAAATTATCACAAAAATTATAGCTGAACGTCTTAAACCTCTCCTTCATTACATCATTTCTTCAGAATAGGGGGGATTTGTTGAGGGTAGACAGATCTTGGATGGAGTGATTCTTGCTCAGGAGGCTATTCATTCAATGCAAAACTCTGGTAACAAAGGAATGTTCATCAAACTGGATATGTCTAAGGCTTACGATCGGGTTGAGTGGGGTTTCCTGTCAAGGATGTTGGCTGCCTTTGGCTTTTCCCAAGAATGGATTGACTGGGTTATGAGTTGTGTTTCGACGCCTTCATATTCGGTTCTCATCAAGGGGATTCCCTCGCCTCCCTTTGGAGCCTCTCGTGGCCTCCGACAAGGGGACCCTTGCTCGCCCTATCTATTCCTTATCTTAGCTGAAGGATTAGGCCGACTCTTCTTGAGAAGAAGACTTCAAGGCCTGATAACAGGTATTAAGGTTGGGGATGAAGTCTTGACTCATTTACAATTTGTGGATGACACTGGCTTGGTTGGAGTGGCTAGTCTCAGGGAAGCTAGGGGAATCAGAGACTCTCTTTTTGTTTACCTTAGGGCCTCCAATCAAGTTATCAATGACAACAAATCTAAAGTTGTCTTTTTCAATCTTGCCCAACGGATGCAGGACAAAATCTTAGAGATTTTGGGCTTCTCTAGATCATCTCTTCCTTTACTCTATCTGGGGGTTCCTTTGCACTTCAAGAAATTGAAAAATGACATTTGGAAAGATCTTCTGGATGGCATCAAAGATAGAATGAACCACTGGTCTCACAAATGGTTAAGCTACGGTGGCCGTTTAACTTTCTTACAGTCAGTTATTCAGGCCATGCCTATCTATAAATTTTCTATCTTGGCTGCTCCTCTTTCTATTTGGAAAGAGCTGGACAAACTGGCTAGGCGATTCTTATGGGAAGGAGCAAAAGGTGGGAAGAAATGGGCCTTGGTTGGCTGGGACAAAGTTACTCAGCCCAAAGAAAAAGGAGGGCTGGGTTTGAGAAGCTCTATTCTCAACAATAAAGCCCTGGCAGGTAAATTGTATTGGAGATGGATCTCCCAGCCATCATCTTTATTCAGCAGAATCTTGACCAGCAAATATTTGGGTAACATCCACCCCCATGAAATTTGCCGTTTCCCTCTGGATGGTAATGGTTCCCTAGTTTGGCAAGCTCTCAAGTTGGGCTCTCAAGTAATTAAAAATCAATTGTTCTGGAAAGTGGGAAGGGGGGAGAAAGCACGTTTCTGGACTGATTCATGGGACCAGCTTTCCATCCATCATTGCGGAGTTTCCTGAACTGCTTCCAATTAAAACCGCCATAGAATCCATGGGCTGGGTCACTATTGAGAACTATTTCTTCACTAGTCAATTGGGTGAGTATAAATTCAAGAAATTTAAGCGACTTGAGGAGTGGTCTGTCACTATCCCTCCGGAGCTGGCAACCACTCTGACCAACATTTTGTCTGCAAGATTTCTCACGGGCAGAGATGAAGAAGACGAGTTAGCTTGGGGTCATGGGAATCTTGGAATTTACACTGTGAAGGCTGGTTATGATCAGCTTCTCCCGCAGCCTCCCCCGCATTTATTTCTCGGTTCATGACTCGGAAGAAAATCCGGCATTCCAAGTGCTGGCCGAAAGTGAACTTCTTTGTCTGGCGCTTTATGCATAATGGCATCCTCACCTACGATAATCTCAGAAGCAGAGGAATTATTGGTCCTTCTCAGTGTATTTTGTGTCGTAAGCATGAAGAGACTGCTGACCATTTGATGTTCGAATGTTCCTTCACCGGCGGATCTGGAATCGATGGTTCTCTCTTTTTAATCTCCAGGGTAATGGTGCTCTGACTCGGAATAATATCTGGCAAAAATGGAAGAAAGTTAGATTTAAATCAAAAGCCCTTCGATTGGGGTGGGAGCTTGGTCTCTTCTTCATCTGGTGGCAAGTGTGGCTGGAAAGGAACGCTCGAATTTTCAGAGAAACCTTCTCCTCTCTTGATGGAATTTGGCAGGTTATCTGGAGCAAAGTCACTGAGACGGTTGCCTTACATGCTGAAGAAGATATTCTGGTTGAGCTGGGCCCACAGGAAGAGAGAGTTGCTGCTCACGTTAGAGAAAACATGGTTAGTTGGAAACCCCCCCCGGTTGGCTGGATCAAAATTAACACGGACGGAGCTGCTAAGGGCAATCCGGGCAACGCTGGAATCGGTGTTGTGTGCCGTGATCATACTGGATCTGTTCTTTATTGGGAACTCCAAGGTATGGGAAGAGCCACCAATAACGAAGCCGAAGCTTTTGCCATCAAAGTTGCTTCTTTCTGGGCTGTCTCTCAGGGATACAGAAAGATAATCCTTGAGACTGATTCTCAAATTTTGGTTGGCGCTCTTGATTGTATGAGAAATTTTGCTTTGAAAGCGTGGAGGATTCAGATCTTAGTCTCTCAAATCAAGGTCCTTTGGAGGGAACTTGAGGATGTGATCCCTATCCATGTGAATCGGGATTCAAATTCGGCGGCCGATTTCCTTGCCAAGTTGGGTGCGGAAAAGGAGGTTGGAGTTCAGCTGCACAGTAACTTGCCTGTGGAAAATGCTGTGATTAGACAAGGTCTTGCAAAATTTCCGAGCAAATGATTAATTCTGTCTTGGGAGTTTTTCGTCGTGTTTTCGTGACCTGCTGTGTTATCGCGACCCTCGGTGGCAACCTGTCGCGATATCGCGACAGGTTTTGTCGCCACGGCCTTTGGAGACTTCCTGTCGCGATATCGCGACACTTTTGGCGCATTGGTGGCATTTGGAATTTGCGTAGCGATATCGCGACAATTCTGAGGACTGTTTGCTTTGTGATGTTCCCGTCGCGATATCGCGACATCTTTTGTGGTCGGGAGCAGCTGGACTTGGTGGTCGCGATTTTGCGGCATGTCGCGATTTTGCGACATGTCGCGATTTTGCGACATGTCGCGAAATCGCGACACTTTTGGTGCAAAAGTGGCAACTGGAAAATTCGTCGCGATATCGCGACAATTCTGAGGACTGACAGCTTGGTGATGTTTCTGTCGCGATTTCGCGACATCTTTCGTGGTCGGGGGCTGCTGGCTTTGGCCGTCGCGATTTTGCGACATGTCGCGATTTCGCGACATGTCGCCAAATCGCGACACTTCTGGAGCATTGGTGGTATTTGGTTGATTCGTCGCGATATCGCGACAATTCTGTGGACTGACCGCTTTGTGTTGGTTCGGTCGCGATATCGCGACATTTTTTGCGGTTGGGGGTTGCTGGCTTTAGCTGTCGCGAATTCGCGACATGTCGCGTTTTCGCGGCCAGTTGTGCGGTTGTGACCTCGGCCGGCTTGTCTGTCGCGACATCGCGACATGTCGCGATTTCGCGACATGTCGCGATTTCGCGCCTTGTTTGTCTCTTGTGCTTAGTGTTGGTTTGTGCTGCCCTCTCTCTCTCTGCTGAGGTCTTGTGTCTCTGGGTTCTTGGTTGGGATGTTCTTGCTCCCTCTTGTACCTGCTCTTTGTTTTAATTCAAGATTTTCAATTTTTTTCAAAAAAAATAGTTGGGTTAGTGGAAATAACATTCATCTATAACAATTAGTAATTATAGAGTGGTCAATGATAGATAATAGATAGTTTTAGTAACTACATAGTATAGAGAGTCCTAAATTTAGTGACTGAACAATATCATTGGTCATAGTATAGGTGACAGGATAGTGTCAAGAGTAGTTAGTAGTTAGAAAAGATAGGGTAGATTCATTTGACATAGTACCCAACTTTTGAGCCCAATCTCTAGAGGAAAAAATGACCTCACCAATAGACTCATCAAAATAATAGTTAAAAAAATTTGGGTTACCCAAAACTAATGTTGTGGGATATAGCTCATTATGATCAATCATTACCCTACATTCACTAGCAATTTCTAGCAAGAATTATTTAATTTATAGGGAACTCCACTCAAAATGAGTTTAGCTTATCATTTGCAAACAAATAGCCAAATTGAGATCATCAACAAATATTTGGAGACCTACCTTCATTGCTTTACCTCTGATCATCCTAAATAATGGGTGAAGCGGATTTCCTTGACCAAGTGGTGGTGTAATACTTCCTATCACATGATGACCAACGTCACCCCTTTTGAAGTAGTTTATAGATGACATTTATTCATGTCTTCCTCCTGCATTCCAAATATCTCCAAGGTCCATGCAATCGACACTACACTCAACCAACATGTCGAAGTCCTCCGTAAATTAAATATGAACTTGGAAGTGATCCAGAATTGGATGCACAAACGAGTTGATCAACACTATCTAAGTGTAGATTTGATGTTAGTGATATGGTCTTCCTTCACTTGCAACCATACAAACAATCATCCCTTCAACTTCATAGGTGCTAGAAAATTGCTACTAAATACTATGGGCCCTACTATATTTTACAACAGATTGGTGCTATGGCCTACAAATTGGTCCTACCATCGACTTCTAATCTCCACTATATTTTTAATGTATCCTCTCTTAGGAATGTTATGGGAAATCAGGTATAGGTTCAATATACCCTCCTAGAATTGGATTAAGAAGGTTCTATATTGTTCAAGCTAGAATAATTGTTGGATCATAGGATGCACATTTTTTGTAATTGAGCTATTATTGAGGTCCTTATTTAGTGGTATGGTCTATACGCAAAATATGCTACATGGGATTCTTTCCAGCAACTCCAACACCAGTTTTTGAAGAACACAAGATTATACTAAGAGGGGGGTGAACAATATAAGACCACTTTTTACTTTTCTTTCCCAATAAATATTATGCAATATATAAATAGCAATATTAGCAGCAGAAATCAAAGCAATGTACAAAACACCACACACAATAGAGACACCACAATTTACGTGGTTCACCCAATGTGGACTACTCCACAGAGAAAATATTTCATGAAAATTTTCTCGATCAATATCTTGTGAATTCTTTTCCTATTACAATGTTTAGGGACCTCTGTCCAAAGGAGATGATAATCCCCTAAATCAAGTTCATGGATCTCTATCCACAGGAGAACTCCTTCTCCTCTTCTTTGGTTGGTGATCCTCTAGAAGACTACTATCTCCACTACATTGGCTTGTGGATCTCTCTCTACTGAAGACTCTTGTCCCCACTCAGAAGACCTGTCCTCACTACCCTGGTTGATGGATCCCTATCCACTAGAGACCACTGTCCTCTTTTATCTATCACCTCCAAGCTCCATCTCAAATCTGCACTAAACATAGTCCTTCGGTCTAGCATAAATATGCTCAGCAAATCCACATAGAACTTGCTCAAATATGATCAATAAGTCCACACATAACTTGCTCAAATCTTCTCAAAAATTCCACACATAACTTGCTTAAATCTGCTCAACAAGTCCACACAGAACTTGCTCAAATCTGCTCAACAAGTCCACACAAAAATGCTCAAATCTGCTCAACAAGTCCACACAAAACTTGCTCAAATCTTCTCAACAAGTCCACATAGAACTTGCTCAAATATGCTCAACAAGTCCACATAGAACTTGCTCAAATTTTCTCAACAAGTCCACATAGAACTTGCTCAAATCTACTCAACAAGTCCACTCAAAACTTGCTTAAATCTACTCAACAAGTCCACACAAAACTTGCTCAAATCTGCTCAACAAGTCCACTCGAACATGTCCAAATCTGCTCAAAAATTCCACACAAAACTTTCTTAAATATACTCAACAAGTCCACACAGAACTTTCTCAAATATGCTCAACAAGTCCACACAGAACTTGCTCAAATATGCTCAACAAGTCCACATAGAACTTGCTCAAATCTCATAGAAACATAAAGAGAATTGTTAGAGACCCAATATGTTCTATACTCAATGCCCAATCACTTTCTCAACTCAAATCAGAATATAGAATAGTTTGTTTTATGGATCTTGAACAATCACTTCACACATCCACTTGACTAGGCTCAACCAACTCTACTCAACCAATCACTTAATGAAACACCCCTTTCTCACAAACCCTAGTCCAAGTATATAAACACCAACTCAAAATATTTCCAACAATGCTCAACAACAAATCTCACATAACAATGATACTCATATTCTTTTCAAACCCTAGTTCAAGTTCTTTGCTCAACAACTTACTTCAACAACAATGCTTATAAAACAATCTTCACATAGCAATGATACTCAAACCCTAGTTCAAGTTATTCACACAACCAATGGCTCCAACAACAATGCTTATAAAACAAGGTTTTAACCACTCTTATTTATTCCATAAAACCTTGAAGCAATCACTCAAACACACTCAAAAGGAAACCCTAATCAAGTCATTTTCACTCCAAACTTATTTTCCAAAAAACAACCAATCAACTTAAACTTTGGAAAAATATGCCCATACATTTTTCTTGATAAGATGACCTTCAAGAATCTATCACAATAACACAATATTCCTTTTCCAATCTCAAAAGGATTAGATGACAATATAATGCATATATTAATTCATGAGTATACCTTATTACTCCAATCTCAAAATAATATCCAACACCATACTATTTTGAATATTCACCTCTCAAGCATAAGTCACTTCACTATTTTGATTTTCAAAGCCCAAAGCTATTTCTACTTATAACTCCCTAAAATTATTATTGCAATAATCTATCTTTCCCTTTTCTAAGGTAAAAATATTTTACCCACAAGTAAATATTTTCACCTCAATACTTTATAATAAATACTCCCTCTTAATTTAGGCATTCACTAAATTAATTACAACCTTATTTCTCCTTTATTCAACCTTAGCCTAAATTAAAATTAAAGATCACAATAATAAAATGTTACCAATTTTATTAACGCATGAAGCGCTTCTTCTTCCAAGCGCCTTCCTCTTGGATGTCACCACCGTGGAGCTACGTTCTCCCTTGGAGCCTCCACACCTTACGCCTTCACCTACTTCAGGCCATGCCTTGCCTTGGCTTTGTTCACTGCCTCAAGCCATGTCTTGCTATGTTTGCTACCTCAGGCCACACCTTGGCTATGTTAGTTACCTTGCACCACTCCTTGGCTATGTTTGCTGCCTTGAGCCACTCCTTGGCTATGTTTACTACCTTGAGCCACACCTTGGTGACGCTCACTGCCTTGCGCCACTCCTTGGCTACATTTATTGTCTCTAGACACACCTTGGCTATGTTTGCTATCTCTAGCCACACCTTGGCTATGCTTGCTGCCTTGTACCACTCCTTGGATATGCTTGTTGTCTCTAGCCACACCTTGGCTATGTTTGTTGCCTTGCATAACAATATTTTCGCTGCTCTTTCTTCCTTACAAACTTAAACACAATTGCACATTTTTTATCATTGAGCAAAGGGATAATTTGAAATGCCTCCAAGGCATTATCTTTTATACTAAATCTCTTCCACCATGCATGATGTCGGCGCTCGATTTACTCTCAACGTTTTTGGACGTCGACGCTCGAATTTCCTTTGAAACTTTATTAATTTATAAAATATTTAAATTCTTTTGAATTTAAATTTTATAAATTAATTCTTTAAACCCTATGGTTTTATTTAAACCATCTTTCACTTTGCACCTTGGTATAAATAATATTTATTTATAAAATTTAAATTCATTTTGAATTTAAATAATTTATCAAATAAATATTAAACCTCCCTTTAGCTTTGCAAATAAAATTTCTTGGGTTTTTATGAAAACCTTTTAACTTATGCTTCCACATAATATTTAAAAATATTATGGAGCCCTTTTCCTTTAACCTTTGTATTGTTCCTCTTGATCTTGACTTTATTAGAAGCTTCTTCCAGAATATCAATGACAACTTTTATAACTTGTTTCTTGATAAATTCCTTGATATTTAATGATGACTTCATTTCTTGACATCAATGACAACTTTAACTTTAAGGACTCAAAATGTCCAACAATACCCCCCTTTGTCATTGATGGCAACCCAAAAATTGTTTACTAAAACATCAACTTTTTCTTCTGTCCTGCTCCCCCTGGGACATTGCTCCCCCTGGCTCAATGCTCTCTTCAAATACCAAGTCTCTCCCTCTTACTCAAATATCTCCCCCTTTGACATCAATGGCAAAGGGTCACCTTTGGGGCTCGGGGCTAAGAATGAGCCTCTTAGCTTAGCCCCTCCCCCACCTCCTCTTGAGGTGGTTAATTCTGGGGTGGGAGTATTTCTACTCCCAAAAAGCAATGCTCTTTACCTTTATCCTCTTTCCTTCTTATTTGATCCTAATTCCTTTGACTATTTTTTTCCATGTCCATGTTTCTATTCACATCCTTTTTCATGTTCCTGTTCATGTTGTTGTTCATATCCATGTTCCTATTCCTATTTATATTCCTATTCATATACCTACTCATATACCTATTCCTATTCCTATTCCTCTTCCTGTTCCTATTCATATTCATATTCTTGTTCCTATTCCTTTCATGTTCATATCCATATTCCTGTTCATGTTCCTATTCATACCTATTTCTAGAATGTCTGCTCTACACCACTTTGTTGTGTGACCATCATTATTGCACTTATAACACTTAATTTTATTATTCCTTGGAGGTGCAAATTCCATAGGATTTCTCCTAGTGAAGCCATATCCTCTTCTATCATGAACCTTGCAATTCATTACCTTGTGACAAAACCGATTACATGAGTAGCAATACCCATGGAAAAGTTGTTTGTTCCCATATTCATGTCTTTCTTGTGTCCTGCACTATGAAGCCATGTGCCCAAACCTATGACATGAAAAGCATATTCCATTGAAGCCTCCTTGCCTTGACCTCATTGGTCTCTTAGTCTCTTCTACTTATTTCCTGTTCCATATGTTCCTTACTTGTGCATTGTTCCTTTCCTTGTTGAAATTTCTATTGTCCAACTTATCCTTAGAAGTCTCACTCTCTCTTTTACTTACTTATTTTGATGCTTCTTCTTTTCTGGTTCTTGAGCTTGACTCTCCTTTTTTTCTTCTTTCCCTTGTTCTTCTTTAGAACTAAGTCTCGTTATGGTGACTGATGACCTTTATGCATTGATAATCTTGTCCAAAGTCTTTGAATTTTCCTCAAACTTGTGTAGCTTGTCCTTAGAACCTTTTACTTCCATCCTTAGTGAAACTATCTCATGCTCTAATCTTTCACACTCTAGATATTTTACCTTTAATTTTTTAGCCATACCTTCTTCAATCCTTCTTGCCTCTTCAACCTTGATTTTGAAGTTGGTGAGTTCCTGTAGAAACTTTGCTTTTGCTTTCTCATCTTCTTGAGCTTGAAATCTTAATCCTGAGTTCTCCCTTTTTAATTCTTAAAGAGTAACCATAAGTCTTTCACATTCTATCCTTTTTACCTTTGACTTTTCAATCACACCTTCTTCAACTCTTCTTGCCTTTTCAACCTTATCTCTCAAGTCAGAGAGATCTTGTAGAAGATTTGTCTTACATTTCTCATATTCTTGTATTTGACCCTTCAATTCTAAATTCTCTCTTTTCAATTCAACAAGTTCCTTAAGAGTAGCTTCCTCTTATTTTTCTAAATCTTCCTCTTCTTTATTTCTTTGATCTTCTATAGGAACATTTTCTTCTAATACCCAAAGTAGAGTTTTTTCTTCATACCTATTTTGATTGTCCTTGTTATCCTTTCTTGAACAAACCTCTAATATTTCATTTCTGAAAATATTTTCATCTTCATCGCTACTGAACCCATTGCAATAATCTGCATCATGACCGATTTGACCACAAATAAAATATTCTTCACCTTCTTATGGATAATAAGCTACACGGTGACCTATCTTCCTACATATTGTACAAAACTTTATCAACCTAGCTTTTTCTCCATTGATTGATTCATCTCTTGAATCTATTTCCATTCTTCCTCCCAAAAAAAAAAAATTGAATTCATCTTCCTTTTCTTTCATGACCATGTGTGTTCTTTCTTCTTGTGTCTCATGGTTCTACTTTTGCCTTTCTTTTCCATTTGTGTTCTTGTAAGATATTCCTTCAAGTTGTTAAACCTTTTTCAAAGGAACCAGCTCTGATACCAATTGAAGAACACAATCTTATACTGAGAGGGGGGGTGAACAGTATAAGACCACTTTTTATTTTTCTTTCTCAATCAATATTATGCAATATATCAATGGCAATATCAACAACATTAACAAAAGCAATGCACAAATCACCACACATCATAGAGACATCACAATTTACGTGGTTCACCCAATGTGGGCTACTCCATGGAGAAAATATTTCACTCAAATTTTCTCAATAAATCTCTTAGGAATCCTTCCCTATTACAAAGTTTATGGACCTCTGTCCAAAGGAGATACCAATCCCCTAAATTAAATTCGTGGAACTCTATCCACAAGAGAACTCCTTCTCCTCTACTCTAGTTGGTGATCCTCTAGAAGACTACTACCTCCACTACACTGGCTTGTGGATCTCTCTCCACTGAAGACTCTTGTACCCACTCAGAAGACCTGTCCTCATTGCCCTGGCTAATGGATCTCTATCCACTAGAGACCACTATCCTCTTTGGTTTATCACCTCCAAAGCTCTATCTAAAATTTGCACTAAACATAGTCCTTCGATGTACCACAAATATTCTCAACAAGTCCACATAGAACTTACTTAAATCTACTCAACAAGTCCACACAAAACTTTCTCAAATCTGCTCAACAAGTCCACACAGAACTTGCTCAAATATGCTCAACAAGTCCACATAGAAATTGCTCAAATATGCTCAACAAGTCCACATAGAACTTTCTCAAATATGCTCAACAAGTCCACACAGAACTTTCTCAAATCTACTCAACAAGTCCACAAAGAACTTGCTCAAATATTCTCAAAAAGTCCACACAAAACTTGCTTAAATTTGCTCAACAAGTCCACTCAAAACTTGCTCAAATATACTCAATAAGTCCACACAGAACTTTCTCAAATCTGCTCAACAAGTCCACATAGAACTTGCTCAAATATGTTCAACAAGTCCACACAAAACTTGCTCAAATATGTTCAACAATTCCACAAAGAACTTGTCCAATCTCATAGAAACACAAAGAGAATTTTTAGAGACCCAATATATTCTATACTCAATGCCCAATCACTTTCTCAACTCAAATCAAAATATAGAATTTTTTATTATTTTATGGAACTTGAACAATTAATTCACACATCCACTTGACTAGGCTCAACCAACTCTACTCAACCAATAACTTAATGAAACACCCCTTTCTCACAAACCCTAATCCAAGTATATAAACACCAACTCAAAATATTTCCAACAATTCCCAACAACAAATCTCACATAACAATGATACTCATATTCTTTTCAAACCCTAGTTCAAGTTCTTTTCTCAACAACTTACTTCAACAACAATACTTATAACAGAGACACCACAATTTATGTGGTTCACCCAATGTGGACTACTCCATAGAGAAAATATTTCATTAAAAATTTCTCAATCAATATCTTGGAAATCCTTTCCATATTGCAATGTTTATGGACCTCTATCCAAAGGATATGTTGATTTCCTAAATCAAGTTTGTGGATCTCTATCCATAGGAGAACTCCCTCTCCTATTCTTTGGTTGGTGGTCCTCTAGAATACTATTGCCTCTACTGCACTGGCTTGTGGATCTCTCTCCACTGAAGACTATTGTCCCCACTCAGAATACCTGTCCTCTCTACCCTGGTTGATGGATATCTATCCACTAGATACCACTGTCCTCTTTGCTTTATCACCTCCAAAGCTCCATATCAAATATGCACTAAACATGGTCTTTTGATCTAGTACAAATCTGCTCAACAAATCCATATAGAACTTGCTTAAATATGATTAAAAAGTCCACACATAACTTGCTCAAATTTGCTCAACAAGTCCACACAAAATTTTCTTAATTGTGCTCAACAAGTCCACACAAAACTTGCTCAAATCAGCTCAACAAGTCCACACAGAACTGCTCAACAAGTCCACACAGAACTTGCTCAAATATGCTCAAAAAGTCCACAGAGAACTTTCTCAAATATGCTCAACAAAACCACACAAAAATTGCTTAAATATACTCAACAAGTCCACACATAACTTGCTCAAATTTGCTAAACAAGTCCACACAAAACTTGCTCAAATATTCTCAAAAAGTCCACACAGAACTTGCTCAAATCTACTCAATAAGTCCACACATAACTTGCTTAAATCTGCTCAACAAGTCCACACAAACATTGCTCAATCTCACAAAAACATAAAGAGGATTGTTAGAAACCCAATATGTTCTATACTCAATGCCCAATCACTTTCTCAACTCAAATCAGAATATAGAATAGTTTGTTTTATGGAACTTGAACAATCACTTCACACATCCACTTGACTAGGCTCAACCAACTCTACTCAACTAATCACTTAATGAAACACCCCTTTCTCACAAACCCTAGTCCAAATATATAAAAACCAACTCAAAATGTTTCCAAAAATGCTCAAAAACAAATCTCACATAACAATGATACTCATATTATTTTCAAACCCTAGTTCAAGTTCTTTTCTCAACAACTTACTTCAACAACAATGCTTATAAAACAATCTTCACATAGTAATGATACTCAGACTCTAGTTCAAGTTATTTACACAACCAATGGCTCCAACAAGAATTCTTATAAAATAAGGTTTTAACCACTCTTCTTTATTCTAGAAAACCTTGAAGCAATCACTCAAACACACTCAAAAGGAAATCCTAATCAAGTCTTTTTCACTCCAAACTTATTTTCCAGAAAAAAACCAATCAACTTAAACTTTGGAAAAATATGCCCATACCTTTTTCTTGATAATATGACCTTTAAGAATTTGCCACAATAACACAATATTCCTTTGCCAATATCAAAAGGATTAGATGACAATATAATGCATATATTAATTCATGAGTACACCTTATTATTCCAATCTCGAAAATAATATCCAACACCATACTATTTTGAATATTCACCTCTCAAGCATGAGTCACTTCACTATTTTATTTTCAAAGCCCAAAGCTATTTCTACTTATAACTCCCTAAAATTATTATTGCAATAATTTATCTTTTCCTTTTCTAAGGTAAAAATATTTTACCCACAAGTAAATATTTTCACCTCAATACTTTATAATAAGTACTCCCTTTTAATTTAGGCATTCATTAAATTAATTACAACCTTATTTCTCCTTTATCCAACCTTAGCCTAAACTAAAATTAAAGATCACAATAATAAAATGTTACCAGTTTTATTAATGCATGAAGTGCTTCTTCTTCCAAGCGCCTTCCTCTTGGCTATCACTACCATGGCTTTACATTCTCCCTTGGAGCCTCCACACCTTATGCTTTCACTTGCTTCAGGCCACACCTCACCTTGGCTTCATTCACTGGCCCAAGCCGTGTCTTGCTATGTTCTATGCCTCAGGCCATGTCTTGGCTATGTTAGCTATCTTGCACCACTCCTTGGCTATGTTTATTTCCTTGAGCCACTCCTTGGCTACGTTTACTACCTTGAACCACACCTTGGTTACGCTCACTGCCTTGTGCCACTTCTTGGATACATTTGTTTTCTATAGCCACACATTGGCTACGTTTGTTGTCTCTAGCCACACCTTGGCTATGCTCCCTACCTTGCACCACTCATTGGCTACACTTGATGTCTCTAGTCACACCTTGGCTATGTTCATTGGTGCATAAACAAGATTTTCATTGTTCTTTCTTCCTTACAAGCTTAAACACAATGCATGTTTTTTATCATCCAGCAAATGGATGATTTGGAATGTCTCCAAGGCATTAGATTTTATAATAAATATCTTCCACCATGCATGATGTCGATGCTCGATTTACTCAATGTTTTTGGACGTCGATGCTCGAATTTCCTTTGAAACTTTATTAATTTATAAAATAATTTAAATTATTTTGAATTTAAATTTTATAAATTAATTATTTAAATCTATGGTTTTATTTAAATCATCTTTCACTTTGTACCTTGGTATAAATAATATTTATTTATAAAATCTATATTAATTTTGAATTTAAATAATTTATCAAATAAATATTAAACCTCCCTTTAGCTTTGCAAATAAAATTTCTTGGGTTTTTATGAAAACCTTTGAACTTATGCTTCCACATAATATTTAAAAATATTATGGAGCCCTTTGCTTTTAACCTTTGCATTGTTCCTCTTGATCTTGACTTTATTAGAAGCATTTTTCCAGAATATCAATAACAACTTTGATATCTTATTTCTTGACAAATTTCTTGATATTTAATGATGACTTCATTTCTTGACATCAATGACAAAATGTCTAACAGTTTCCTCATCTACAAATTTAAGGAAAAATATTTTTGAAGGACATTTTAGGACCCCATCCTAAGATTATTTTTGTAATTATCATTTGATTGTGTAATGATCTACTTCCAATAAGGGGACCTCGTTTATAATGTTATTTTGTAATACTTTTGTAATGGTATGTGGCAAGTAAGATGCCTAGACAAGTGGGGCCATTTCATGTAACCATTATAAAAAATGTAATCGATGTTTGATAGAAGATTCTAGCTCGAGTGGCAATTTATATGTAAGCCAACTCTTGAGCTTAGGGTTAGGGTTGCATGAAGATTTTATTTAAAATACATGAAGCCATGTATGGATTTATCCTTTTTCCAATTAATAAAATATTGAAAAGGTTGCCCCCTCAAAGAGGCCAGTTATTATGTGTTATTGTGAGTGATTATTTATACATTTACTTTCCACATTGTGATATTGTGTTATTGCATAAGCCTTTTTTTATTTTCATTATTTTGTGTGAGTGAGCTTATTCTTAATAGTAGGTTCCTAATAGGAAATGCCAAATACTCATCACCCTAATTCTATCATTTACATGCAACATGACATTGCTCTTCCTCCTTGTGCTTGCTTCATTCAGCTATTGGTTTCATAGGTGATTTACCTCATCCTAAGACTTCACCTAAAATTTACCTTTCACTTTGTACATGATTTGCATGTGGTTCACTTCTCCTTGAACCTTTACTTTGGCTCCTCTCATGTTTAGCTATTGCTTTACATATGATTCAAGGCATGTCTATGGTTTGTCTCTTCTCACATTTGGCTTGTTACTTAATTGTTTTCTTTTACTAATATGTTCTACTTCACCTTTATCTTAGGTAAATCTATTTTGTCTTGAATGGTGTAATCTCCCTCAAGTTCCTAGTTTTGATTTTCCTTAGGTAGCCTTTCCTTAGGAGGCTTGATCTGGATTAGCTTAGGTGATTGGTTCACCTTTTTCTTATACTCATTGTCTGTGACTAATCCACCTTAATTTTGGTTACTAGTTCACCTTCTACTTATACTCTTCCTCTATGGCTAGTTCACCTTGATTTAGGCAACTAGTTAACCTTTACCTTCTCTGCTTATACTATTCCTTTTCTACTCCAACAACTTAATCATAGAATTGTTTCTTTAAGCATTGAAACTAACATGTGGTTTCTCTTACATATGCTTATACTCACTTATAATGTCATACTTTTACTTTGAATTCTTTGTATATATCCTCGTAACTCTCCATATGCTTTCTTTGTATGCTCTATATAACTTCTCTCTACTTGTATATGCTTACACTAACTTTGTAAGTTTTGGAAATATGAGCAAGTTTTGTTGTCATTGATATCAAGAGGTTGATGTCCAAGTTTCATCATCATTAATGTCATCATATGGTTTTTCCACAAGGCAAGGAAGAGGTTCAAAGGAATAGGATATAATATTTATTTTAAATATTATATGCCTAAAAAGGCCTAAACAAATTAAATACCTAAGGAAGGAGAAGCAATTTAAAAGGACATCCCAAGGATGGATAAGCAGGTTAAAAATAAATAATAATATTATAATATTCAAGGTTATAGGTTGGTTTGAAGAAAAATAAGGCCAAGGAGTTGTCAAATTTTAAATCCTCCAAAAGACCCATTTGGCAGATTTTGAATACTATGGTTTAATTTATTTAAATTTAAATATTTTAACCATAGGTTAAAATTTAAATTTAAATAATTAATTAAGGTACCAAAAGTTTGAATAATTAAATTCGATTTAAAAATTGAATTGCATAAGTTCACCAACACATTGGACAACATGGCATATGGTATAAAATGGGGCAAGTTTGTTTTATAAAAAATCATCCATGCAAATTCTTAATGCCCAAAGTTTAAATCGTGCACTGCATTCATTAAAGGAGGAGAAGAAGATTCATGTGTGTTAATTTTTAGAGTGCAGACGTGGCAATAAAGAGAATGGAAGTTCCAAAAAAGGCTCAAGGTGCTTGGAAGCACAAGTGGCAACTAAGGGCTACGTTAGGATGATTGTGAGCAAGAAATCAAGGGTTCGAACCATGTGATCAACTTTTGCAAAGAGGGAAAGCTTATTTTTATTTGTGCCAAGTCGGAGAAGAGATAATAAAAAATGGAAGAGGTGCACCTTGTATTTTCATGAGGGCACATAGCCCAAACAGTGGACATGCTTTGTGCTAGGGCACTTGGATAGGCAATATTGCGTGTTCAAATTTTGTCGAAGGTCTTTTAGTTGGGCAGAATAGATTAAAGGTATGCTTCTCATATTTTTAATTTGCCAAAGGTTTTGATAATTCAAAAATTGCAGAGTGTGAAATTAAAAGGTGGTTTATGAGTTGTTGAGGGAGATATAAGGGATTATAAAATTAAATTATTTTATTTTGATTTTGATGGCTAGAATTTATGAGATAGGAGTGATAAGGTATGCAAGGAATATTATATCTTATATTTTAAAATAAAGCTATATTTTGTTAATTATTTTGAGAGGAGAAATAAGGTGCATAAAGGAATTTATTGTGGAAGTTAATTAATTGAATCTTTGCTAATTATTTTTAAAGTTTGGAGAATATAAGGTGTATTTGAGATTTAATATTTTTGTATGGTGAAAGAATTTTGAAAGAAATATTTGAGTATTTTTTTATATTTAACTTTGAGATTGTCAAAGAGGTTGATTGTGATTGAGATACGGTTTGAGATCAAATCTTCATCAAAATAAAAGGTATGGGCATATCATCCTTGTGAGTGAAATATTGTTTTTTGAATGTTGTGAAATACAAGTTGGATTGAAAAGGATTGTTGAAAATTTTTGAGTGACATTTTTGAAGAACACAAGCTTATACTGAGAGGGGGGTGAACAGTATAAGACCACTTTTTACTTTTATTTTCAATTCAATATTATGTAGTGTATGGACAATAGTATCAATAGTAGTAATCAAGCAATGTGCAAAACACCATACATAATAGAAACACCATAGTTTACGTGGTTCACCCAATGTGGACTACTCGATGGAGAAAATATTTTACTAAAACTTTCTCAATCAATCTATTTGGGAATACTTACCAATTACAATTTTTATGGATCTCTATCCAAAGGAGATGCTGATACCTTGATCTCAAGTTTGTGGATCTCTTCCATAGGAGAACTCTTTCCCCTTCTAATTTGGCTAGTGATCTTCTAGAAGACTTTGTCTCTCTGCTGCACTGACTAGTGGATATCTCTCCACTTGAAGACTCCTCACTCAGATCTATCTTCAATTGTCCTGGCTTCTGGATCTCTATCCATTAATACTTTGTCCTCTATAATCTGTCACCTCTAAAGCTCTATAAATAGGCTCACTCAGAACCTATTCAATAGGCTTACTCAGAACCTTATCAACAAGCTCACACAAAACTTGTCCAAATATACTCAACAAGCTCACATAGAACTCATCAAATCTGCTCAACAAGCTCATACAGAACTTGTACAAATATTCTCAACAAGCTCACACAGAACTTGTTCAAATCTGGTCAACAAGATCACACAGAAATTTTCCAAATCTACTCAAGAAAGCTCACCAATAACTTGCCTAAATATGCACTAGCAAGCTCACCAAGAACTTGCCCAAATATGTACTAGCAAGCTCACCAAGAACTTGCCCAAATCTACACTAGCAAGATCACTAAGAACTTGCCCAATAATTTAATCTCATAGAAGCATAAAGAGAATTGTTAGAGACTCAATATGTTCTATACTCAAATCCCAATCTCAACTCAAATCAATCTTATAGAATAACAAAGATAATTGTTAGAGACTCAATATGTTCTATCCTCAAATCTCAATCTCAACTCAAATCCATAATATAGAATTGTTTATTTCATGGAACTTGAAAAACCACTTCACACAATCACTTGACTAGGCTCAAACAACTCTTCTCAACCAACTACCACAAGGAAAAACTCTTTCTTACAAACCCTAGTCCAAGCATGTATCAACCAACTCAAACATTTCCAACAATGCTCAACCACAAATCTCACATAACAATGATACTCATATTATTTTCAAGTTCAATTTCTTTGTATAACCAATGGGATTCAACAACAATGCGAATAAAATATTCTTCACATAACAATGATACTCATGTTCTTCTCAAACCCTATCTCATGTTTTTCACACAACTAATGGCTTCAACAACAATGCTTGTAAAACAAGATTTAATAGCAAATATCAACCTAGAAACCCATGAAGCATTCAAACAACTACTTTTGAAAAGGAAACCACAATTAATCCTTTTCTCTCCAATGATATTTTGGTATGAAACTAAATGGTGCAGGGAGCAGGATCATTTTTTATATTGAATCGCTTTTTGATTGTAAGGTAGAAAACCCACAATAGACTTAATTTATATATTTGTTCGATGATGCCTTATTATCAAATTTGGATTACATTTAAATACCTAGTCTAATAGTTGTAAGATTGAAGGGTTGTGACCCTAGAATATAATTAATAAATAATATAAGGATTAGGACATGTTAGGAGGGTCCTAACATGCCACTCCCCTTAAAGGAGCTTTGTCCTCAAAGCTAGAAATTTGGAAATTGCTGCTGGATATCTTGAAAATTTTCCCATGTTGCATCTTCTAAAGGTAGACATTTCCAATGGATTAAAAATTCCGTGATATCATGAGTACGAAGGTGATGTGAGCAACAATCCAAGATAGCTTCTGGCTTGACTAGAAGTATTCCATTATCAAATAATTCAGGGAGAGTGGTTTGTGTCGTGATATGGGCTCCAACTGCGAGCTTAAGGCAAGATACATGAAATACGGGGTGAAGTTTGGAAGAGGTAGGAAGCTCTAGTTTGTAAGCAATGGTCCCAATAAGTTGGAGAACTTTATACAGCCCATAAAATTTGGGTCCTAACTTCTGAGAACATTTTTGTTTAAGAGAGGACTGACGGTAAGGTTGGAGACGTAAGAAAACCATATCACCCTCATGGAAACTATGTTTGCTTCTATGTTGATCGGCCTGCTGCTTCATGCGATGCTGGGTGGTGTGTAGGTTCTCTTTTAGGATCCGTAGTATGTCATCTCTATTAGCAAGTTCTGTTTCCACCGCATGGACTTTTGTAGTCCTTGGAATATAGGAAGTGAGGGATGGTGGTGTTTGACCATATAGTGCTTCATAAGGAGTCATTTTGATGGATGTATGGTATGAAGTGTTATACCACCATTCCGCTAGTGAAAGCCACTTTACCCAATGGAGTGGTTGAGTGGAAAAAAAACATCGAAGGTATGTTTCCAAGCATTTATTTACAACTTTTGTTTGGCCATCGGTTTGAGGATGGTAAGCGGAGCTCATACGAAGTTGAGTACCTTGTAATTTGAACAATTCTTTCCAAAAGGTGCTAGTGAAAGTTGGGTCATGGTCACTAACAATTGTGGAGGACATACCATGTAATTTAAAGATGTTATCTAGGAATATGTGGGCTATAGTGCTAACGGTATAAGGATGAGCCACGAAACAAAAATGGGAATATTTAGATAAACGATCAACGACTATGAAAATGGTTGTTTTTCCTCCTGATTTTGGTAATCCTTCAATAAAGTCCATAGAAATATCTACCCATGTTTTTGTGGGTATAGGAAGAGGTTGAAGTAATCCTGGAATAGCGAGGGTCTCCCCATTTTGTCTTTGGCAAACTTCATATTATTTTACAAAGTTTTTTATGTAATTTTTCATTCCTACCCAATAGAAGGAGGTAGTGGCTCTTTTATAGGTTTTTAAGAACCCTGAGTGGCCTGCAGTGGGTGAGGTATGTAACTCATGAAGAAGTTTTTCATGATAAGTTGAATTAGGGGTGAGGACCATCCTCCCTTTGTATCTTAATATATTGTCCTTCCAAGTGTAAGGAGGTTTGCTACTAGGATTATGTTGAAGTTGTTGAATTAAGGCATGGATAGTAGGATCATTTATCCATTCTTCATGCACCTCATCTACCCATTTAGGAATAAGGGAGGAAGGAGCATGGACTTGAGACATATCTTCAAATTTTCTAGAAATTGCACCGGCTGCCATGTTGTCCTTTCCATTTTTATATGTAATTTCATAATCATAGCCAAGAAGTTTAGTAACCCATTTTTTTTGTTTCGGGGTATTAGTCCTTTGTTCCAAAAAATACTTCAAGCTATGATGGTTAGTGTGTATAATGAAATGTTGGCCAATAAGGTAAGGCCTCCAATGTTGAATAGCATGGAAAATCGCCAACATATCTTTTTCATACGTAGAGTGAGCTAAATTCTTAGGAGAAAATGCTTTGCTCATAAAAGCTAGAGGCCTTTCATCTTGTATGAGTATGACTCCCATTCCTATACCTGAAGCATCACTTTCAATGAAGAACGGTTTAGAAAAGTTGGGCATGGATAGAACAGGGGTAGTACACATTATAGTTTTCAAGGTGATAAATGCCTCATCCGCTTTAGACGACCATTTGAAAGCGTTTTTCTTAAGTAATTTTGTTAGAGGAGCAGTGATTTTACCATAATTTTGGACAAATTTTCTATAATATCTCGTTAGTCCAAGAAACCCACGTAGAGATTTTAAGTTTTTTGGAATAGGCCAATTTTTCACCTCCTCGATTTTGGAAGGATCTACCATAACTCCTTCCTTTGAGACAATATGCCCTAAGTATTCAATTTCTTGTTTTCCAAAAGAACACATTGATCTTTTTGCATAAAGTTGATTTTCCTTCAATATTTGGAACGCTTGTCTAATATGGTCCAAATTTTCTTCCAATGTTTTGCTATAAATCAAAATGTCATCAAAGAAAACTAATATAAATTTACGAAGAAAAGTGTGAAATAGCTTATTCATTAGACTTTGAAAGGTATAAGGGGCGTTGGTCAGGCCAAATGGAATCACCAAGAATTCGTAGTGCCCTTCGTGAGTGCGAAAGGTTGTCTTAGGAATGTCCTGTTCATTGAATCGTATTTGGTGGTAGCCTGATCGTAAGTCTAACTTGGAAAAATAAGCTACCCCATGGAGTTCATCTAATAGCTCATCTATGACCGAAATAGGAAATTTATCTTTGATGGTCATTTTATTAAGCACTTGAAAATCGACACATAAACGCCATGAGCCATCCTTTTTTCTTAAAATAATTGGAGAGGAGTAAGGGCTTTTGCTAGGTCTAATGACTCCTGCCTTAAGAAGCTCTTGTACTAATTTCTCTATTTCATTCTTTTGGAGGTATGGATAATGATAAGGTCTAATATTAGGAGGTTGATGCCCTGGAAATAGTGGAATTGTGTGATCGTGACTTCGTTGTGGAGGTAGTCCTTTTGGTTCATTCAATACCGCCTTATGGTGGTCTAAAATATTTTATATCTTTGGTGTCTTGTCTTCTTTGTGACTAGGTTGAATTGAAAATAATTGGGCAACCATTCCTTTGTTTCCTTTTCGGATAATTTTCTCCATTCGATGTGAGCTGACGATTTGGGAAGGTCCTAATTTCAGGCCTTGGATAATATAGGTTTGGTTCTTTGCTTTGAATTTCATCCATAGTTCATCAAATTCCCATTGGACTACGCCCAAGGTTCATAACCATTGTACGCCTAGTAAAATGTCGTACCCACCTAGGGATAGGACGTACATGTCGCATTTCATGTTATAAACCCCCATAGTTAGTTTTATATTTTTGCATTTTCCTTTGCATGCAATTTTTCTGTCATTTCCAATCATCACTTCGAAGTTATTACAAGGGTATATAAAACAATTTTCTTGTTTAGCCACCTTTGGATCGATAAAATTGTGCGTGCTACCAGAATATAGGAGCACGATAATGCTTTGTTTCTTAAAATATTGTTTGAGGGGAAGAAAATTCGGCAAGTGCGTTGAAGGAAACCTTTGGTGCATTTTCTTCATCACTTTCAAGGGTGTTGGATAATACCTCTACTTCGAGTTCAGGTTCCTCTTTAGTAGAATTCACTTCCTCTGTGGCATCTAGAATATATAATTTTTGTGAGGCACATATATGATTTCTATCAAATTTCTCATTGCAATGGTAGCAAAGACCCTTAGCTTGTCTTTCCTTCATTTCCTTGAAACTCAGATGCTTAATTGGTAGAGCGAGGTTAATTTTGGGGGCTGTGTAGGAGTTTTGGGTTTGTCCATTTTGCATTGGTTTGGGTTTGGTATAAGTTTTTTATGGTTTCCCCCAAGTTGGTTTTGTGAACCGATTCCATGCCTTAATTTTGTCCTCTGCTAATTTTGCCAAGCCGATGGTCTCTAACATGTTTGTAGGGTTATACATTTGCACCTCTATTCGAATTTCTTCTTTTAATCTGCTAACAAAACATTCTTGAAAGAAGGCAGCATCTAATCTGGATGTTTGATTAGCTAGCCTTTCAAATTCTACTTGGTATTCGCTTACCAAAGTGGTTTGGCATAATTTAGTGAGGGCCCCTGTAAAGCTTTGAAACTTGCTAGGGCCGAATCGCACTAATAGATTCTATGTAAAGGTTGACCATGTCGGAGTGCTATTAGATTTCTCAAACCATTGGTACCATTGGATGGCATCATTTTCCAAGTGGAAGGAGGCGATATGCACTTTTTGCATTTCTGGAATTTGATTTAGTGAGAAATATTGATCTGCTCGGTAGATCCAGTTTGTAGGGTCTCCTCATTCAAATTTTGGGAAGTCTAATTTGGTCGTCCGTGGTAGAATGGAAGTTTGTGGACCTCCTAATATTGCTCGGTTTGATGACCCGTGGTTGGGTGAATTTGCATGTGTTTTTGCCTGATTTTGATTGATGGCATCAAGTTTAACATCCATTGCAAATATTTTCTCGAAGAGTTCTCTTGTTGTATGGGTATTCTCCTCTCTTTCCTGTTGAACTTCTTCAGTGAGCCTTTCGTATTTCTCATGAATGGAATCCAGTGATCGTCGTCCTTTAGCCATTGCGGTTGGTGTAGGTAACGATCAATATGACTTGGTACAGGTGAGCAAAAAATAAAAAATAAAAATTAATTTTAATTTTTTCCTTTGCGTTTCGGACGTCGAAAACCTTGATGCTGCGTTGAAGATTTTAGCTTTTTCAAAACATCCACCAGTCACCACATGAAAGGTCGAGCAATTTGGGTGTAATACAACTTAATTCGTACCTTAGGAGAAGGTTTAATTTTCTACGAGGATTTTGACATGGATCCGTGAAGTGTGAATGTTGTTTGCATCCTCGCAAATGTGTACTGGCTGAAATGTGCGGTGGGAAAAAATTTTAATGGTGAATTTTCTCCTTGATCTAGCTCTGATACATATGGTATGAAACTAAATGGTGTGGGAAGCAAGATTGTTTTTTATATTGAATCGCTTTTTGATTGTAAGGTAGAAAACCCACAATAGACTTAATTTATATATTTGTTCGATGATGCCTTATTATCATATTTGGATTGCATTTAAATACCTAGTCTAATAGTTGTAAGAGTGAAGGTTTGTGACCCTAGAATATAATTAATAAATAATATAAGGATTAGGACATGTTAGGAGGGTCCTAACATATTTCATAAATCAACCACCATAAAAAATCAATAGGAGAATGTGCCCATACCTTTTATGAAGATGAAGAAGCCTTTTGGTTGTCGAAAAAATTTGTCTCACTCAACACACTTTCTTTTTCAAATTTTAACAAAGGTTAGAGATATTGATTAATAACACAACAATAATATCCAAATAGAACCTTATTACTCCTACTCAATAACATACACCATGTCACTTCATAAATGAATTAATCTCTTTTGAAAAGGAACAAAGCAACCTTCACTTTTGAACCTCTTTACAAAATCAGAAATATCTCTTTACACACACCTTATTTCTCCCTCTAAGCAAGTTAATAAAATAGCCCTTGGAATAATATTTCCAATGATATATAATATGATATACTTTAAAAAATTAAATCACCAAAAATCTCTCCTTTTTTAAACATGCATCATAACCCTTATTCCTCCTAGGGCAACTTTAGAAAAATAAAATATATCTAAAAATTATTAACTTGCCTCTATCCTTGATGGGATTCAATCTTGTGATCTTCATTTCTTAGAACCTTAACCACAACCAACCTACCATTGGACCACATGCCCTCACGTGCTCAAAAGGAGCACACAATAAAACCTTATGCCGCAAATATTTGCTCTCTTCTAAACTAAAACGTGCTTCACGCGTTTCAACACAACAAAACACCTCTGGAAAGAATCAAACCTAGGACCTCTTGTTTCACACACAGCGTACGAACCACTAGGTCAAGGATGCCTATACATTTGGCTTTACTCCTCAATAGTCTCTTTAAAAAACATGAAAATCGTAAGCCTTTTAAAACCCTTTTCACACACACTTTGACACACGATGCACATGCTCTTTTACCATTTGAATCCAAATATCAAATTGAGCGCTTACAAAAATAAATCGAAAATTTGGGCATATATATGTCCTCATCCTTTTCTTTGGCGTCGTTGCTATAATTTAAATATTAGTTGTATGCCTTTTCTTTTCTTTGACATCGATGCTATAAATTAAATTTTTATTTTAATTTTTAATTTAAATTTTAAATAATTTAAAATTTAAACTTAAATATTTAAAATTAAATATCTCCATCATCGGGGCACCTTTTTTGACAAAAATAAAAGCCAACCTAGGTTTTAAGAAAAACCCATTTCAAGTCTGCCATCCATAGTTTTAAATAAAACCTTTTATTTTTCCTGCCTTGGTTTTCACAAAAACCCTATATATCCACGTTCTCCAAAATATCATAAATGCTTATTTATGAAATTATTTGGCCACCAAAACTCAATGTGATCCATGTGACATCAATTATCCATGTGACATCAATGAAAACATAAAATCACTCAAATTTCTAACAATATCCCCCTTTGTCATTGATGGCAACAACTCTATGGTAAATCACCACAATCACTGCAAAAACCATCTTTGAGAATCAGATCTGCTCCTCTTGACTCAATACTCTCTATGGAGGTTGCTCCCCTAACTCAATTCTCTCTTTGGATGCTACTCCCATTAACTCAATGCTCTCTTTGGAGGTTGTTCCCCCTAAATCAATGCTCTCCCCCTTACTCAAATATCTCCCCCTTTGACATCAATGGAAAAAGGGACACCTATGGGGCTAAAATATATGACTCTTAAGCTTAGCCATGTGTCCAAATCCATTTCAAGAAAAACAATGTCCTTGAAAAGCCCTTTGTTCATGCCTTGGTTCCTCATACATTTCTTGATCATTATCCTTGTAACCATCTTTGACTTGTGCATTGTATCCTTTAATGTTCTTTGTAGCATCTAAATACTCTTCCTTCCTTTCTTTCTTCTTCAAGAATTTCTTTTCCTTTTGAACTTGATTCACTTATCTCAAAACAAGATCCAAACAGGATGTTTGGAGCCATAGGAACTTTAGAACTTTCTTCATAAATCTTAGTTTCTTCCTTGCTTTCATCTTTTAGAGTTTTTTTCCCCTTTGAGTGTGATTCCCCAAACCTGAAATATGAGACCTTTGGTGCTTTGGAACCTTCCTCTTATTTCTCTTCATTTGTGTCAAATAGTAAATTGGCACACATCTCTATAGCCTTTGAAATGTAAGTATCCATTTCTACTACTTCTTTTTCTTCGGGGACCGGTTCTTCCTTATATATTTTTGAAACAAAGCCTCCTGATATAAATAGAGGTCCCTGTGTGTTTGTTTTTTATTTTCCTTCTTCATAACCAAGCCCTGTATTTATAAATGGATCTTGATGTAAACTCAAAAAGTTATCCAAAGTTTTTGAATTCCTTTGAAATCGTGCTAACTCATTTATGTAGGTCCCCAAAAAATTTTGATCTTCTTCTTATAACTGATTACATATTTCTTTCTTCTTCTTCAATTGCTCAGAAATAGTGATGCCAAGCTCTTTTGTTTCTTGAAGCTCTTTTTACAAATCTTGAATGTGTGAAGCATTATGTTGACCTTTTCATTTTCATGAACCTTATTTTCAAACCTTTTGATTTTCCTTTTCAATATCCTAATTTTATTTTCTTTTTTTATGGATTCCTCTTCTTCATCATCACTGCAGTTGGAATTGTCACTAGAACTGCTGCTAGAACTATTACCAGAACTACTGCTTCCTTTTTCAATAAATAAACTTTCCTTGTTGCAATTGTTGTAGTACATGCAATCATCATCTAAATTTCTAAAATATTCATATATGAAACATTTTAGTATTCTTAGACCCTTCTTGTACCTATTTTATTGCTCAATGGCTATAGCAAGCTCTTCATGTGTTTATTCGATAGATGTATCCTCTTCTTTAACTTCAATACCTAGGAATAGGTGTTCTTTCCTTTCTTCACTTATTCCAAAGAATGTACATTCTTCTTCATCTGACTAGTCTTCATTGTTGTGAACTGAACCATCACTTGCTTCTTCAATGTAGAAATTTTTCTTTGTCTTACAAAAACTTTTCTTCTTCTCATATCTATTTTTCTTGTATCTATCATCTTTGTCATGTTTATGCTTTCCATATTCTTTTCTTCTGTGACCCTATTTTCATCATCACTATTTTATTCATGTGGACACTTGTATGCATAGTGACAAAAATCACCACACTTGTACCATCTGACTTTCTTCATATCCCTATAATTTCTTAAGTCCTTTTTCCTTTTGATAATGTTAGCTTCCTCATCATTATCTGAATCTCTATCTATCTCTAGAAATTTCCATTTCTTTTTCTCTAAGGCCTTGAATGCAATTTATTTTATTGGAACCTGATGCTTACTTCTCGTCATCTCATAATCTATGATAGTTCCTTGTAGTTCTTCCATTGTTAGCTTGTTGACATCCATTATTTCTTATATTTCTTAAACCTTTGCATCATACTTCATGGAAAGTGATCTCAAAACCTTTTGAGTAACATTTGGTTCTTTCATCCCAAATCCTAGACCTCTCATGGTGTTAGCAATATCATAAACTCAAAGTAAAAACTGTGCAATATCTTTAGAATATTCCATTTTCAATTCCTTAAATTTTTTTCTGAGTTTGTAGTTTTGCCAAATTTACCTTGGAATATCCTTCATAGGTATTCCACAACTTGGTCCACATTTTATTTGCTGAATTACATACCATGAGCTTTGCAAAATTTGTCTCATGTAGCCTACTCAGAATACAATTCATTGCCATTGCATTAATCTCAACCAATTTCCTGATAGTCTTATCTACCTCGGGATCACCTTCAATGTTATACTCTTTTACAACCATCTACCATACCTCATATCCTTGTGATATCAAGTAATTATTCATTCTCATGCTCAAGAAAACATAATTATTACCGTAAAAAAATGAATCCTTATTTGTAGATGATCCATTATGTGAAGTCATATGTGTTCTTATAGAATCTACCCTAAAGCTATTAGCCTTTCTGAAGGAACCCACTATGATAACAACTGAAGAACACAAGTTTATACTGGTAGGGGAGGGTGAACAGTATAAGACCACTTTTTACTTTTATTTTCAATTAAATATTATATAGTGTATATACAACAACATCAATAGCAGTAATCAAGCAATGCAAAAAACACCATACACAATAGAGACACCATAGTTTACATGGTTTACCAAATGTGGGCTACTCCACGGAGAAAATCATTTACTAAAACTTTCTCAATCAATATCTTTGGGAATCCTTCCCAATTACAATGTTTATGGATCTTTGTATAAAGGAGATGTTGATCCCCTAATATCAAGTTCGTGGATCTCTTCCATAGGAGAACTCTTTCCCCTTCTGCTCTATCTAGTGAACTTCAAGAAGACTCAGTCTCTCTACTGCACTGACTGGTGGATCTCTCTCCACTTGAATGCTCCTCACTTAGATTTGTATTCAACTATATTTACTGTTAGATCTCTATCCACTGAGACTCTGTCCTCTGTACTCTATCACCTTTAAAGATATATCAATAGGCTCACTCAGAACCTACTCAGTAGGCTCACTCAAAACCTGATCAAAAATATCACATAAAACTTGTCCAAATTTGCTCAACAAGGTCACACATAACTTGTCAAATATGCTCAATAAGCTCACACATAACTTGTCCAAATATGCTCGACAATATCACACAAAACTTGTCCAAATCTACTCAACAAGCTCATACATAACTTATCCAAATATGCTCAAGCAAGCTCACTAAGAACTTGCCCAAATTTGCACTAGCAAGCTCACCAAGAACTTGCCCAAATCTATACTAGACAGCTCACCAAGAACTTGCCCAAATCTACACTAGCAAGCTCACCAAGAACTTGTCTAAAAATTCAATATCATTGAAGCATAAATAGAATTGTTAGAGACTCAATATTTTCTATACTCAAATTCCAATCTCAACTCAAATCAATATTATAGAAGCATAAAGAGAATTGTTAGAGACTCAATATGTTCTATCCTCAAATATCAATCTCAACTCAAATCCAAAATATAGAATAGTTTATTTCATGGAACTTGAACAACCACTTCACACAATCACTTGACTAGGCTCAAACAACTCTTCTCAACCAACTACCACAAGGAACAACTCTTTCTTACAAACCCTAGTCCAAGCATGTATCAACCAACTCAAATTTTTCCAACAATGCTCAACCACAAATATCACATAACAATGATACTCATGTTCTTTTCAAGTTCAAGTTCTTTGCATAACCAATGGGCTTCAAAAACAATGCTAATAAAATATTCTTCACATAACAATGATACTCATGTTCTTCTCAAACCCTATATCAGGTTTTCACACAACTAATGGCTTCAACAACAATGCTTATAAAACAAGATTTAATAGCAGCTCTCAACCTACAAAACCTTGAAGTATTCAAGCAACTAATTTCAAAAAGGAAACCACAATTAATCCTTTTATCTCCAATGATATTTCAGAAATCAACCATCATAAAAAATCAATAGGAGAATGTTCCCATACCTTTTATGAAGATGAAGAAGACTTTTGGTTGTCCACAAAATCTATCTCACTCAACACACTTTCTTTTTCAATTTTCAACAAGGGTTAGAGATCTTGATTAATAACACTAAAATAATATCCAAATAACACCTTATTACTCCTACTCAATAACATACACCATGTCACTTCATAAATGAATTAGTCTCTTTTGAAAAATAACAAAGCAACCTTCACTTTTGAAACTCTTTACAAAATCAGAAATATCTCTTTACACACACCTTATTTCTCCCTCTAAGAAATTTAATCAAATAGCCCTTGAAAAAATATTTTCAATGATATATAATATGATATACTTTCAAAAATTAAATCACCAGAAATCTCTCCTTTTTTAAGCATGCATCATAGCCCTTATTCCTCCTAGGGCAACTTTAGAAAAATAAAATATATCTAAAAATTATTAACTTGCCTCTGTCCCTAACAGTATTCGATCTCATGACCTTCCTTGCTCAGTACCTTAACCACAGCCAACCTGTATTTGGGCTACACACCCTCACATGCTCAAAATGAGCACACAACAAAACCTTATGCCATGAATATCTATGTTCTTCTAAAAAAAAATGTGCTTCACGCGTTTCAACACAATAAAACACCTCCAACAAGAATCGAACGCAAGACCTCCTGTTTCACATAGCACATGAACCACTAGGCCAAGGATGCCTATACGTTTGGATTTACTCCACAATATTCTCTTAAAGAAACACAAAAAATTGTAAGCCTTTTAAAACCCTTTTCACACACACTTCTACACATGATGCGTAGGCTCTTTTACCATTCGAATCCAAATATCAAATCAAGCGCTTAGAGAAATAAATCAAAACTTTGGGCATATATATGTCCTCCTCTTTTCCTTTGAATTTAGCTCTATAATTTAAATATTAATTTTATGCCTTTCATTTTCGTTGACGTCGATGCTATAAATTAAATTTTAAATTTTAATTTTAAATAATTTAAATTTTAAGCTTAAATATTTAAAATTAAATATCTCCATCACCGGGGCACCTTTTTCGACGAAACAAAAATCCAACTTGGGTTTTAAGAAAAATAAATTTCAAATATGCCATCCATATTTATAAATAAAACATTTTATTTTTCCTGCCTTGGTTTTCATAAAAACCCTATATATTTCCATGCTCTCCAAAATATCATAAATGCTTATTTATGAAATGCTTTGGCCACCAAAACTCAATGTGATCCATGTGACATCAATGACAACATAAAATCATTCAAATTTACAACAATTTTCATATGCATGATAAGTGAATGTTTGTGAGATCATTTGAGTGTGAGATTGAGAATTATCCTTAACTAGGATTTGTAAAAGATCATGAGTATCATTGTTATGTGAAGTTGATAACTATCTTGAACTAGGTTTTGTGAAATATCACGAGTATTATTGTTATGTGAAGTTGAGAACTATCTTGAGTGAGGGTTTGTGAAATATCATGAGTATCATAATTATGTGAATTTGAAATCATCTTTAGTCAAGGTTGATTCCATAGTGTGAGTTATTGGAAGCATTTTGAAATACTAGTTTAGGGTTTGTAAGCAAGTTGTGTTTCATTGAGTTATTGGTTGAGTAAAGTTGGATAAGTATTATTGAATGAATGCATTGGAGTGACATTTTAAGTTCTGTAAAACAAATTGTTCTTTATTATAAATTGATTTTAAGGATAGTTTGAAATTGATTGAGTGTTTTGTGAGTGTGAAATATATTGAGTCTCTAACCATTATCTATAAGTTTATGTAAGTTAAGCAAGATTATGAGTGAATTTTGTTGGTGTGAGTTTTTTTGTGAGATATTGAGTTGATGTTTTGTATTCAAATTTAAATTTGAATTGAACAAGCCTTTGTGAAATCTTGTGAGCAGAATTGAGTAAGTCCTAGAGTGGACTTAAGGACAGATTCTAGCAAGCTTTTGTGAAATATTTTGAGCTAACTTGAATAAGTCCTATAGGGGACTCAAAGACAAACTTGTGGAAGATTTTGTGAAAGCTTAAGGACAAATTTGTGTGATATTTTGTGGAATATTACAATCATATTTGACGTAAGTCTTGGTGAAGACTTGTTAAGAATATTTGAGGTAAGTTTAGTGAGGACTTGTTGAGTAGATTTGGGGTAAGTCTTAGTGAAAACTTGTTGAGCAGATTGAGAAAATTCTAGTGAGGGCTTGTTGAGAAGATTTGAGGTAAGTTTTGGTGAATAATTGTTGAGCATATTAAGCAAGTACTAGTGAGGACTTGATGAGAATATTTGAGGTAAGTCTTGGTGAAGACTAATTGAGCAGATTGGGCAAGTTCTTGAGAGAAATTGTGGATAGATTTAAGGTAAGTCTTTGAGAATAATTGAGAGAATGGTTGATTGATTGATTTGTTCAAATATTTATTTAAGGTTTGTGGCAGATCTAGCAGAGTTGATTTATTATTGGATCAACATTTGTGTTAAGGCTTGAGAAAATATTTGAGGACAGATTTTGGGGTAGATTTGAGGATAGATTTGTGCCAAAACAGAGACATATATTGAGCAAATTTGTGCTTGATAGAAGGATAGTGTCTAGTGCATATTTGAGACAAAGATTGAGTAGAGCTAAGAGAAAGCTTTAGAGGTGATAGAGTAGAGGATATTAGTCTCTAGTGGAGATATATCCATTAGCCAGGTTAGTGAAGATAGAGGTCTTATAAGTGATTATAGGAATTTTCGATGGAGAGAGACCCACAAGCTAGTGCAATGAATGCAGTATTCTTCTAGAGGATCACCAGCTAGATCATAGGAGAAGGAGTTCTATTATGGATAGAGATCCATAAACCAGCTAAGGGGATTGGTGTCTCCTATGGATAGGTATCCATAAAATTGATTAGGGTATTGGTGTCTCCTTTGTACAATGGTCCATAAAAATTATAATAGGGAAGGATTTCCAAGATATTTGTTGAAAAAAAATTAGTGGAAGATTTTCTTCGTGGAGTAGCCCACATTGGGTAAACCATGTTAAATTGGTGTCTCTATTTTGTGTGGTGATTTGTGCATTGCTTTAATTAATGTTGTTGATATTATCATTGATATATTGCATAATATTATTTGGGAAAGAAAAGTAAAAAGTGGTCTTATATTATTCATCAAGACTGTTCATGGGATTGAGAAAGAAAAGTGAAAAGTGGTATTATGGGATTGATGTCTCCTTTGCATATATATCCATAAACATTGTAATAGGTAAAGGATTCCAATATATTGATTGAGAAAATTTTAATGAAATATTTTCTCCATGGAGTAGCCCACATTAGGTGAACCACGTTAATTTGTTATCTCTATTGTGTGTGGTGATTTGTGCATTGATTTTATTACTGTTGTTGATATTTCTATATATACATTGCATAATATTGATTGAAAAGAAAAGTAAAATGTGGTCTTATACTGTTCACCCCTGCTCAGTATAAGATTGTGTTCTTCAATATAATAATGGATATTATGTTTCATTTTAATGGAATGGACTTGAAAAATATAAGAGTGGATATTATATTTCATTTTAGTAGAATGGAATTAAAATATAATAGTGGATATTATATTTCATTTTAATTGAATGGACTTAAAATATAATAGTGGATATTATATTTTATTTTAATGGAATGGACTTAAAATATAATAGTGGATATTATGTTTCATTTTAATGGAATGGACTTAAAATATAATAGTGGATATTATGTTTCATTTTAATGGAATAGACTTGAAATATAGTAGTGGATATTATGTTTCATTTTAATGGAATGGACTTGAAATATAATAGTGGATATTATATTTCATTTTAATGGAATGGACTTGAAAAATATACGAGTGAATATTATATTTATTTTAGTAGAATGGACTTAAAATATAATAATGGATATTATATTTTGTTTTAATGGAATTGAATTAAAATATAGTAGTGGATATTATGTTTCATTTTAATGGAATAGAATTAAAATATAATAGTGGATATTGTATTTCATTTTAATTAGAATGAAGTTGAAATATAATAGTGGATATTGTATTTCATTTTAAATTAGAATGGAATTGAAATATAATAGTGGATATTGTATTTCGTTTTAATTAGAATGAAGTTGAAATATAATAGTGGATATTGTATTTCATTTTGACCAGAGTTGACTTGAAATATAATAGTGGATATTGTATTTCATTTTAGTTAGAGTGGACTTGGAATATAATGGTGGATGTTGTATTTCATTCTAGCTAGAATGGACTCAAAATATAATAGCAGACATTGTATTTCACTATAGATAGAATGGTCTAGAAATATATCAATGGATAATATATTTCAATGGAATGATTTAGTCATGAAATATATTAGTGGATAGTATATTTCATTTGGTTACTTAAAATGAGAAATATATTAGTGGATAGTATATTTCATTTGATTATTTTGAATGAGAAATATATGATAGACAATATGTTTCATTTTAGATAGATTGGACTTGAAATATATAGACAATATGTTTCATTTTATATGGATTGGACTTGAAATATATGATAGATAGTATGTTTTATTTTGGATAATTTGGAGGAATGAATGTGGAATTCATTCGAGGGAATTATGGGGTTCTCTCATTGATTGTAAAATACGGATTAAAGGATATATTCACATTGTGGGGACATAATAATCATGGTATTCTTATGTATTTATTTTTATGATGATGTTTTAGAAAAATAACAATGAAGCAAAATTCATTCAAGGGAATTATGGGGTTTCCTCATTGATTTGTAATATGAATTAAAAGAACTATTCATGTTTTGGGGATATAAGAACTATGGGGTTCTTATGTACTTATATTAGTATTGATGTATCAAAAGGAATTATGAGATTCCTTTGTATAAATGTATTGGAGACAACTAGACTTATAAAATAAAAAGGATGTTTTCAAGGTTGGATTTTTCCCGTAAGGGTTTCCTAGGATATATGATGTGTTATGTGTGTATCAAATAACTTCATCCTTTAATATTACATTTAATTAATATTTTATGGATATAATATTACATCTATTAATATTAATGCTTAAGGGTTAGAATTTCATAAGAGAGATTGATAGATAGAGAGTAATCTAACGGATTATGGGACCCCTTCTAGTGGAATTTTTTATGTAACCTTGCATCAAGTAAGACCTAAACTTAAGTGGATACAAGAAGGTAACAACTAGGTCCAAATTCAATGATTTATCAATCACCAATAATGAACAATGGATAAGTTAGCTCATAATGGAGATGAGATGGATAGTTTATTTACATTGCACTTAGTGCACCTATATAGAAGGACTTATGTATGGTGTAGGTATGGGCATACCCTTTTGATACACTAAAAGTGATAAGCTAGTTCATCATGGAGATGAGATATATAGGTTATTTGTGTAATTATTAGTGCACCTACATAGACGGACTTATGTATGGTATAGAGATGAGCATACCCTTTTAATAGACCTAAAGGGATAAGTTGGATCATCACATAGATGAGACAGACAACTTAATATTCAGGAATTACATCAATAGACACCTTCATAAAATAATTTATGTAAGGTGGGAAATATGTAGATCCCTAATGAACTTATAAAAAAAATCTCTCTCTCAAGTGGGTTAGATTTTCTGGTCATTACACTTGAGTTGTTAAAGGTTGGTTGAACTAACTATAGTTTGTGCTATAATGGGAAGTTAGTTCCATAAAGTTATATTGGTCTATTATATGTATGTAAAGAAGTTATGATTACCAATTCAATTATTTAAAGAATTTGATAGATAACATTTTTATAATCAATAAATGGGAATTCTTAGAGTAATCTATTTGAACAATTTAATTAATTATTCATCATATAGTAACATAAATACAAAGGTATATAAAAATATTGGCTCATCCCCTGATCTTCCAAGGAACAATATTGTACCAATTACCACATGATTATATAGGAAAAAAATTTCCAAATAAAATATTTATTTTTCTATCACATGAACCTAAATAATTTGTGTATATTCTTACACCCTTCAATAAAAATTTGTATACTAGATATCACAAACCCTTATTGTTGTATAATAATGACAATATCAAACTATGACCACTAGGTTAAGTAAATCATGCAGAAGCCCCATCCATATAGGGAACCACAATTAAGGACAAGACTTTACTACCCTAGGGAAACAACAATTAAGAATTCCAAAACCAACATTACATAACACTTTTGGTTAACACTTCAAATATGTAGTAATAAAATATATCGATGAAATATACACATACACATAAGAAACTTCACATGGACTTGCATTTAATTTTATGATATCTTCACAATCAAATTAACATCTATGGATCACTTTGATAGTTTATAGTTCTATATACCTCATCTCTCTTTGAGGGATTTGTATTTTCTCTAACATAACTAATAGGAAAAATATGGGGTAATAATAGAGATGCACAAAAATACGTTCATCTATATTAGATATTATAACATCCTCACCAAGTAAGATTGGTATATAGATGGTATGCCCATGTTTAGAGAATATTCTTTTGTATTATTCCCTCCTTATCTTACCTTAGATAAGCCCAACACATTCTCAGATTTATTTATAGAATACTTCCTCCACTTATCTCTTGTAACATATAACATGGACAAGCTTCTACTCAATTTCATATCAACAACTGATAATGCTAGGTTGCCCTTCAACTTGAACCCATGTTTATAAATTGAAGCAATAATATATTTTTGACTTGAAAGTATGCATGATTCTTTGGGATAGCATAATTAATAGGGTTATTTTTCAGCATAATTCCTCACCACATACATAATTAATAGTAATTTGATTAAAACAACAAATATAGAACCTTACTCAGCACATACACATGCCATAGAGGACTTTTTAAAGGAGACAAATTGGTTTATTATTTTATTTTAGTATGTAAATGTTTGGGCTTTTCAATTTACAATTCATGGAGGTTTAGATTTCAACTTAATTGAATTATTGTAGATCTATCCTCCATCATATTGGAACCCCTAATCCATCCTCTATTTTTCCTTATTTCCATTTCCTTATTTTATCTATGAGTGTTCCCTTAGCTTATCTCTTCTATGACATTTTGCATAGTCACCCTCAATTCATGCATCAAAGGTGGAACTAGTTATGTTTCCAATATTTTAATTTATTCCTTTTCTACTATAAGTCAACATACATCATATAGGTTGGTACTAGTATTAAATTATCTTTATTAGTAACTTTAGGATTTTCTAAGTCTCCAAAGTTATTAATTAATCCAAGGAATTAAGTTGATCATTTAACTACTAAGTCACTAGTCTTAGTAATGTCCTCTCCTTGACATGATAAGGTACATGCAAACACTTCTATCTTGACCTTAAACACATATAAGTTTCAAAACACATCCTAGTTACTAGGTTATAAGAAAGTAGAGGACAAGATGGTGGTAACCTTAAAGCCTTACAATTTTTTAATTACTTTATCTCACCCTTTATTGTGGTCCTCAATTGTAAAATAAATGAAAATTTTATTTTTTCCGTATGGTTAATATAATTCCATGAGATCATCATCATCAAAAACTATACTCTAATCAATCAACATCATACATCAAAATTATTGTAAATATTTATAATAAAAACCAAATTACATACAATCTAATATGATATAATTACACATAGTATATCATATTAACATTCCATAATCTATAATCATTTAATAATCCATAGGTTTAAGCTTATAAGGGGTCAAAATGGTTGGAAATATGAATTATTAAGACATATATATATGTAGACCTAGATATATATGAGCTCAACATATATATGCACTTTGTTGTATTTGTAAAAGGAAGCTTGTTCATTAATAATAAAAGGTGATGATAAATATTGAGACAAACAAAAACCACTAGCAAATGAATATTGCTCAATGGATATAAATATAAGGAGATAAGTGGATAGCCACAATTCAATACTAGAGAGAATATCAAAAAATCATATATCAAGGTACACCAACCAAGGTTTTCTACTAATCAAGAAAAGGATGGAACATAAATTATTAAAAGAAATACACTTGTAAGTGAGGTTATTTTCTATACTATGAAAATCCCTAAAAAGTCTAACATTGTACCAAACTACCACCATGACTTAATATAGGAAAACTAGTAGCACCTAATGAATCTAAGAAGAGAAAGAAGAATGTAGCTACTCTGTGCAAACCTATAGAGAAAATGATAAGGTAGATACAAGCAATATAAAATAAGTATCTCAAGATTATATAAGATAAGGCTATTGAGATTAATTACCCTAGGTTGGTAAAGGATGGAATGGTTCTAAAGTAGGAAGCTCTAAGAAGACAAGTGGAAGGTGAGGAATATTATTTTAAGGCAAGGGTATAGAGCAACATCCTTGCCCAATATCTTCTCCCACTAGTTCATCCCTGCTATGGACTAGTAAGGACATGTTCAAGATAATACAACCTACACTTAGGATATGTATTCTAGGTAATTATATTTGGGGATGTTTTCCAAAAAATACTTCAAATACCAAAGGGCTTGACGTGTTAGAGGATATTAAATTATTTGAAAAATTAGGATGTGCAAGATATGTACAAGTGGTAATATAAGAATCCAAGGGTCATATGGAAAGCAATAGTTAAGAATTTGAAGAGTTATCTTGTAAATCTATATTATGGAGACAAATATCCATGAAATGTATCTGAATATAGAGCATAACTCAAGATTGTATATTTTTTACTCTTGAATAATATTGTGAGTATTTTCTTTAGAATTTTTTATAATATGGAAAAAGAAGGTGTTTTGAAATGATTCCCAAACCTTATTATAAGCAAACTAAATCAAGAAAAATAATAGAGCAAAAATAAAACCAACAATATATCCAAAAAAAAAAGAGGGTTAATCCCAAAGAGGAGTCCCAACACAAAATATCATAAAGTAAACCCTTCAAAAAGGGCACATCAACCCTGAAGACCATAAGAAAGTATAAGGTATTCAATCCTCATAACTATAATTTTTAACCATGTATTGATTCAAAATCCAAGATACTTATTTAGCAAAAGTAGAAACCAACATGATCGATATGGTTAAATAACTAAGAAGATCATTAGTAACTAAATCTACCTACTTAGGAGTATTTAGTAGATTCTAATTCTTCCATACAAATATATCCCCAACTAAAAAATATAGAAGAAACAAATGGTCCAAGCCATCTATAACCTTTAGGCCTATACATAATTTATCACCTCTCGAGAGCATAATTAGAAGCAAAGCACTTGATTAAGATCCACCTCATCCCAAGGTATAAAACCACAAATATTGGTTAGGCCAAATGAGAACTCCAAGATAAATGTGAAAATACTAAGAATAAAAAAAATAAGACTCATTAGATTTGACATCCTTGGGCAATGATAACCACTTCCAAAAACCAAATAGAAGCAGGCCAACATGGACAAGAGGTAACAACTAATTTAAGATAAGATTTTGAAAGAACTACCAAAAATGGTAATTCAAAAAATATTCTAAGAGTCCAAATATTGGATTTAAGCAACTTCATTACTAGAGTACACTCTCTTATAGACTACATAATCAGATACTGGGGAAAGGAATTCATCCAAATGGTTAAGTTTTCTTGATTTACACCAATATTGGCAAGAAAATTGACAACCATATTCCATTTCCTAAATATATGTCTACACTAATCACATTCAAGGGAGTTAAGAATTCTTCTAGCTTCATCCATCATGTTGCTAATGTTCTAGCTAGTGATATTGGTTCCTTTAAATGTGTTAATTAAGTTTAAGGAATTCCCCTTGATAACTTCTTCAAACCCAAGGATTCAAGAATTATCATACCTTGAAACAAGGTATTTTTATATGATATTTATTTCATTATTATTATTTTGACCTTTAATATTGTGGTTTATTTATTAAGGGACCTATGATATTTTTGTGGTAGTAAGGCTTAAAAATCCAATAGTGGTATCAAAGCTACCACATAAATTTATCCAATTTTTATAGAGTTATCTTATTAGACACCATAATGTAACTTTGTCCATTCTTGATAGAGTTATAGGAGAGTTTGTTCACTTTGAAGGTAGTGAAGACTCGGGCTTTTAGAAGGTATAATTGAGTAGAGAATTAGGGGATAAGGATTAGTCACCTTGATTTTAATGCTATGATATTTCCACTTGGTTGAAGAAAAATAATGAAGACTAGGAATGAACTGATATTGACTGAAGGCCAACTTATAAGGAAAGTTGGACATTGAATAATTAAGAAAACCAACTCAAAATAAATTTGGTAGTTCATAGACATTAAAAATAACCCTAATAATATTCAAAATTCTCTAGAGCAAAAGAGGAGGAACACTGTTGAAGATTAAGAGAGATCCAAATTAGGAGAAAGTTGGTCATTTAGGGATAATAGTAAACACCTTGATAATATATTGGATTCTCTAGCAAAAGAGGAGAATAATTTTAGTTCTTAGGTGTGGCTTAAGACATTATTGGATTAAGAAGCATCAAAGCTATTATATGATCAAGAAGCAATATAAGCTTCCAAATATTAAGATAATTCAGATAAAATCTAGAGTGTAGTAGAAATAACAAAATTATATATTTCTACTAATTTTGAAAGACTATTTTGAAACCAAGTAATATTGAAGCTAAGCTAAGAAATATTTAAGCTAAGGTAAAAATGAGAGGTGTCCTCCAGCAAAAATAATCACATCAAATATATTACAATCTAAGCACACAAAAGAGGTGTGCCTAAGCAGAGAAGATTCACTTCAAACTTGTAGTCTAAGCATAGAGACAAAGTATATCAAGCTTGGTTAAATTATAATAGAAGAAATGGTTTTCAAGCATAAAATCAACTAAGTAGTCAAACAAGTATAGTGGTGAAGTGGGTAAGAAGTCAAACACCCAAATTAAGCATAGATTAGAATTGGCTAAGCATGCAAGTCAAGCAATGGCCTAATTGAGAAATAAAGAGGCCAAGTATATCGAGTGATATATTACAGTGCTCATAGAATAGTGATATAGAATTGCTCAAGAATAATTCTCATAGTACAATGATACAAAATCACTTAAGAAGAACAATCATAGCATAGTAATACAAAATTTCTCAAGAAGAATGCTCTTAGGTAGAAAATAAAGAGCATTCTTAGGAATCGAGTCACAAAATGCACTCTCATGTAGCAAATTTCTCACAAAGTGCAATATTAGATAGTAATAAACCTCTCACAACACTCACTGTGATTGAAGCATTTGCAGTAATAGGTGAAATAAGCTCATCTGGGATGAGACATACTCATAAAGTATAAAGCAGTGGCTAGTAGAAATAGTCACTTGATAGAGGCAAGAGGAATGTTTTTAATGAATACACAAACTTGATAAATGGAGCAATATAAATATTTTGAGTAAGAAACATCTAAGGTAAAGTATTCTAGAGAATAGAAGCCATTCAAATTTGAGCATTCATAGAGAAGTCCCAGATGAAATGAAAATCCAAGCGGCTGAAGCGAGTGGACATTGAAACAGTTTATGTAATGCCTATGTAATATTTCATATAATTCTTATAATTTTATTGTAATAATTATTATATGTATATAAATGCCTATATATGTTATATTTTTAAGAATATTAAGGAAGGTGTTAGGTGGGATCAACAGGCTCACACCAATCATAGAAGATATTAAAGGAATAAGGTAATTTTTATTACCTTACCATGGATATTAAGGACTTATTTATTTATTAAATATATATTACAGTTATAAGCAATCAAATTTAATTTTTTAATTTTTTAAAGGATTCATAAGGTTTATATGGACTAATAAGGTTTTATAGAAATTTTATTAAATGAGTTATAAAGTTATTTTTATTTAGTTTGAAATCTAAAGTTTAATTTTTTTGTGAATTGATTATTATGAGGGAGATATAATGTTTTCTACTTCAAATAATATTATGTGGTTTAGATTGAATTTATTTAAAATTTTAAAATTGTTTGAAGATTTAAAGTTTTGACGTTATTTGAATTTTTTATTTTTGAAAAAATTGAAAATTGAAATTTTGAAATTCTAATATGTTAATAAGTTAAAAGGATTTCTACATCAAAGGTTTAAAACTATTAGAATTTAGAGATATAATAATTTCAACTTCAAAGGAAATTATCGTGGATTATTGGTATATTGATTCCAGGGCAAGTAGGCATATGACTAGAAATAAACAATGGTTTAACACTTCTCAAGAGAAATATGAAAAACTAGTTATCATAGAAAATAGTATGAATAATGAGGTCAATGGAGTAAGAAATGTCTTAATTGATCTATCCAATGAAAAATGAATAATTAGCAATGTGCTATATATACCTAGATTAACTGCTAATCTTCTTTTAGTATCTCTACTTATGGACCAAAATCTAGTAGTTGAATTCAAAACTATTAAAGATAAAAAAATATTTTAATACCAATCAAGGAAGAGTTATAAATTCTAGTTCATATCAGTATGGATTTAAAAAACAAGAGAACTTTGGCATAAAAGGCTAGGACACATAAGTGCATATTCATTAAATGAGATAAGTAAACATTAAAAGGTTAAAGGATTACCTAAAATTTCGTAGAAATTTACGATCTCTCCAAAATGTCTAATAGGGATACAATATAGAATACCTTTTGAACGTAGTTAGTATAGAACTCAAGAATCATAGAAATTAATATATACAAATTTATGTGGTCCAATGAACGTCACTAGTATTGGAGGACATAGATATTTTTAACTATTTTTTATGATTATTCCAAAATATGTGGATGTCCTTTATGAAATTTAAATCTAAAGAATTTATTTGTTTCAAACAATTCAAACTACTCGTGGAAAAATAAACAAAAATAATAATAATAAATCTTTGGCTAGGTAGAGGAGGTGATTTTTTGTCAAAATAATTTAACCTATTTTTAGAAACCAATGGTATAAAAAGATAAATTATCACAATATATTCACCACAAAAAAATGGTATTATAGAAAGAAGAAATAGATCGGTTATAAAAATGGTTTGTAATATGCTAGAAGAAGCTCATCTTGATCATTAATATTGGGAAAAATTAGTTAAAATAGTTGTATACTTATAAAATAAATCACCTATAAGGATACTAAGAAATGTTATTCTTGACGAAGTATAGTCAGGATCAAAACCAACAATAGAACATTTGAAAATCTTTGGATGTAAGGCATAGAAGAATATACTAAAGAAAAGAAGAACTAAACTAGATGAAAAAACTATGTGGAACATTTCTTGGTTATGATGATGATTCAACAGGTTATAGAATAATTGATCCAACAAAAAAGAAAATTTACATAATCAAAGATGTAGTATTTGAAAAAGGAAACAAAAGTGTTATTAAGGAATAAAAGGTCGATTCATAGGAAATTCTAAGACTTGTAGAAGAAGACTCATCAAGTGAAGACTCACAATAAAATATATATGATGAACAATTTGAGAACTCAAATACTGCTACAACACTACAAAGGAAAGCAACAATATGGCTTAGAGATATATGTAAGGACTCAAAGTTAGATAAAATGTCAGATCTCACTACTAAAAGACCTCAAACTTGTAGTCTAATGAGCATGAATTGGGTATTGATAAGATTTGTAGTAGAACCTACAATTACTCTAGATGCTTTAAGTCATTCAATTTGGAAGGCAACCATGAAATTAAAATGTGCAACATTAATGAAAATAAAACATGGAATTAGGTTGAATTACCTCAAGGAAAGATAATAGTAGGATGTAAATGGATCTACAATATCAAATATAAATTAGATGGTTCATTTAATAAATATAAAGTTTTATTAGTTAGAAAATGATATACTCAAACAAAATAAATTGATTATGAATAAAATTTTGCACCAACAACAAGAATGACTACTATTCAAACAATTTGTGCTTTAGCATCACATATTCAATTGAAACTACATCAAATGGATGTAAAAAGTGTATTTCTTAATGGTGATCTTAAATAAGAGGTATATATCACAACCATAAGTATTTATGATCAAAAGACACGAACAAAGTGTTTGCAAGCTAAACAAACCCTTATATGATCTAAAACAAGCACCAACAACATGGTATATAAAGATTAATAATTATTTATTTTAACATTATTTTAAAAAAAGTTTATCAAATCCAAATATCTATACGAATAAGGTTGGACGTGGTAGAATAATACTTATAGTATATATATATTATATAGTAATCATCGAAAGCTCAAAATTTTTGATAAATGAAGTTAACAGGGATCTAGAGAAGGATTTTGAAATGACATATTTGGGGCTTCTTCATTATTGTCATGGTTTAGAAATTTATCAAAATGAAAACAATATCACAATAACATAAACAAAGTATGGAAAATTATTACTCTAAAAATATAGGATGCAAAATTTTAAACCCAAAGATATTCCTATGGAGCAAAGATTACAATTATCTAGATATGATGAGACACCTCTAGTAGTAGCCACTATCTGTAGTCAATTAATTGGAAGTCTTCTATATTTAACAAATACTAAACTATTTATAGTTTTTATTTTAAATTATCTTTCAATATTTATGCAAGAACTGTGGAAATTCATTGGAAATCCACTTAAAGAATACTACAATATATTAGCAAGACTATAGAATATGGACTAACATATAAAAATGATGATGATAAATTTTGTCTACATGGATAGTTAGATTATGATTATACAAGGTCTATAGATTATAGAAAATTTACATCAGGATATGTTTTCTATCTTTTCTCATGACCTATTTCATAGTACAGTAAACTATATATAGTAGCACTTTCATCTATAGATGTAGAATATCATGTAGAAAAATATGCAATCTATGAAGAACTATGGTTGCAGTATATACTATCATATATGGGCATCAAAATAACTCCTAAATTGCTAAATTGTGATAATCAGAGAGTACATAATTTAATCAAAAATATAATTATCCATAAAAGAACAAAACACATTGAAGCTCAATGTCATTTTATCAGGGATCATATTCAAAATCATCATATCCAATTGAAACATGTTCCTACTTAAAAGCAAATTGTAGATATTTTTACAAAATCACTTGGTTGATACAATTTCAAAATTTATAGAAGCTTCTATGTATATCAAGAGAAGTTCACATCAAATAATGTAATATGGGAAGATGTTATATAATATTACTCTTTATTTGATAAATCAGGATGTGCATGATATGTACATGTGTCATGTAAGAAGGCTAAGAGTCTTCTATGCAAGGGGTAAGCTAGGAATCCAAAAGCCATATGGAAAGAAATAGTCAAGAATTTGAAGAGTTATCTTGTGAAGTTATACTATGGAGAAAAATCTCCATGAGTGTATCTGAATAAAGAGTATAACTCAAGATTATATATTTTTTACTCTTGAATAATATTATGAGTATTTTCTTTAGTATTGTTATACGAGATTTGTTTCATTATTATTATTTAAACCTTAAAAATTATGGATTATTTATTAATGGATCTATGTTATATTTGTGGTATTAAGGCTTAAAAATCCAACACAAATATGAACCCAAAAACTACAAAGAAATGTTATTTAAGAATTAAATATAAATTAGGTTGTTTTAACCAAGACCATGAACATCATGCCAAATTTTCCTCTTAGAAGTATGATTTTTTCACAAGAGGATAGCAATGTACTTATTATGGTAGCCTTCATTTTAAGAGTCCCTAGTGATGCAAAAATAATAGAGAAAATACTAGCCATTTTGCATATGCTGAGGAAAAATGCAAAGAAGAAACCAATATTGATGCTCAATTTCAACAACTTCATAGCTTGACAAATTCATGAAGGGGTGATAAAATTTAGAGGAAATTATGAATTTAGATATTGCTTATTCTTATTTTACCTTATTATATACTAGAATAGTTGGAATTTTAAACAATTATCTTTGGAAAGTGGAACAGAAACCCTCTAATAGATTGGACAAATATCCTATACCTCCACTCCTCTTATCTTATATTTTCAAATAAATTCTTGGTTCCTACTATAGCATAACTTAAATGAGAAAATCCTAAATGAATATCAAATTAAATGGTTGATATTCTAAAAACAACAATAAAAGGTAATTGATCCTTCTTGGAAGAAGGAACCGTGATCCATATTTTTGGTTTTATGAGAGGAGTATTCATCCTTCCAACATATGTGACCAACAGAGTAGCATGTATAAATATATTAAGGCAAGTAGATCTGATATATTCCACTTATGCAAGTGGATAGAACAAATTAGGATTTTATAAAACCTCATTTTAGTTGAGACTAATAAATCAAGAAAAGGGAAAAACCATCAAAGAATTGGAAATAAGGCTAAAGTAGCTAAGGTTAGAAATATTGGAGGATACATGGAACTATGTTCCAAATGGGAAGTTTATAGCAAGGTTTAAAAGTGCCAACATCTCTAAGAAATTTGAGCATGAATCAAGACCCAATCTGAAAAGATATAGAAGTAAGCAGGAAGGATCCCTATCCTTACTTAAAAAATAAATCCTTCTTATAGTAGGATCCCCAAAAGAAAATATATGAGTTTCTATAAAAAGGTAAAATACTTTGATCCCATAGTGAAAATAGGGCCTCTATACAAAAAGGGTTGATAAATTTGGGATGGAGTCATAATAATCTCAAGGTATGGTGTAAATTTCATCAAGAAATTGACCAAATAAAGGTACCTTATGGGAGCCTTGATCCAAATGAATACTAGGTTTTCAACATGGCTTATGACAAAGAACACCTAGAGGAGGCCTCAATTTGAGCTAATAGATATGAAGATACAAAAAATAGTCAGATTGAAAATGTTATAAGGGTCTAAATAGGGCAATTTAATAAAGAAATTTTTTGAAAGAGTTAAAGTAGAGGCCACCACTAAAGAAGAAAAAAAATGTAATTCAAAAAAATCATCATCATATAAGGAAATGAATAAGATACAAGATAAAAAAGAGATATGTTAACCTCAAGAGCCAAAATTTGAGCCCACCACTCATACATAAAAAGAAAAAATATTAGTGGAAGATAATTTTGTGACCACATTAATAACCATATTAGACAAGACAATTAACTCAAAGGAAGCAAATGGAGAAAAATGGGAAAGACATCTTAAAAATCCAAAAATCTCCTTGGAAGAGCTTCCTACATCCCTAGAAATAATTATAACAAAGGAGAACAATACAAAAAAACCATCCAACCAGTAAAGCAACCAAATCCATAAGGCTTCATATTATCCTAATGAGAAATCCCTTATCTAACCCAAATTGTTCTGTGGTAAATCACCTAATGAATAATTTTAGAGGCTATAATATCTACATCAATAGGCAGAACACTTGAATCAACAAAATAACATATTATTTTCAAGACTATAGGCTTCTACCCAAATAGATTTTCATTTTGATTTCCATAATGAAACCTTTAGAATCTCTAGAAAGGATTATTTGATATTATATATTGAATATAAGATTACTAAAAAGGATTGGAAGATAGTAATAGAAAGCCTTAGTATTAAATAAATGTAGACTAAAGATAAAATATGATTTGGGAAAGAAGTGAGAAAAACTATAGAATATGACACTGATAACTATATATTTAGAATAGAAAAGATGGAGGAAGAAATAAGAATGATAAATAAAACATTAAAGAGTTATAAAGAGGAAAAAAAATCCTCAAGCAACATGTGGACAGATTAGTCAAACATTTAGAAGAGCATCTTGTAGACTCCCTAATGTTGAATAAGGAAGAGCAAGTTGAGAAACTATTAAAACAATTAATTGAATTAGAGGTAGATTTTTGCATAAAGATATAGAGTATACAAGAAGAGAAAAAAAGTATTGAACAAAAGAATAGGATGAATAGAAAAAAAATAAAAAATCTTAATCAATAAATTCACTACCACATATTGGGACCACATTGTGAATATGGGTTATCCTCTCTATTAGATATTCAGATTCATCAAGATAAGTGTTGAATTAGAAGCATAGATCAAAGAAGATGTTGAATCCATCATGGCTGAAATATCTAATAGATTGATAGAGGCCAAAATATGTCAAGAAAAGTCAACTCTAATGACGCAAGGTGAATTGAATGCTATGGAGATACTTTACATAGAAGACTCATTGCAGAAAATAATGGCCCTAGTCCATAAAGAGAAATTTTTACATGCATGTGAATAACAATATTTGCTATTGAAAAATTTTATGGTGTGGTTTAGAGATAAAGAAAATATATTACTATAAAATGGGTTCCCATCCCATTATAATTAAGGAAATGAAATCATGGTGGAGCCAAAATATGTTTAGCTCCTAAAATAATACAAATAAGTAAGTTTACCTCTGGAAAAATGGTCAGAGCATCTATAACCAAAATATATCATGCAAGCAGTTGAACCATTTCTTAACCTTAGGACCCAAACATGTAAAATTAAAATGAAGATTAGAAACCTTCCCATAAAGAGCAATATTGAAGTAGAAGTTGCACTCAACTATTTTAAAAAAATTCAATATCCATCAAAAGAGGAATAGGTATCGGTTAGGCAAGCATTGGAGAAGCTTCCTACCATGTAACAATATTTAATTACTATATTTTTTAGTTTTCTATGTTATATTTTGTAGAAATTATGAGATTTTAAATTTAATCCCAAGGATAAAGGTAATTTTGATTTCTCCTTAAAGTAGGCTAGAAGGCCTCTATAAGCTACCAAAACTATAGTGGTTTCCCACTACCCACTTGTGACTAAGGAAAAACCTTGATAATTAATGATAAGATTTTTTTCTAACTCATGGGAAACCAGTTAAAATAACTCTTGATAATTGGAAATTATGTGAAGATCCATTCAAAAAAAGTCTTGACAATAGCCAAATGAGTGTTAAAGGAGCTCGTCCTTCAAGATAAGTACTGATATTAAATATTTTGCAATCTATGATGAAGTGCAACAACAAACTCTTGACCAATTTGCAAGAGATGCTATAAATCCAAGTGGACATGGATTCCTTAATCAAATTAAAAGTGGTGGAGGTAGATAGGCTAAGTTAGTGCTTCCTTGGCTTAAAATATGAAGACCACCTACCAAAGTGTAACCTTAGTAATTGTATCATCATTCAAGACAAAGTATGACACTAATAGTCCCATTTTGATCAATAATTATGATCAGAGAAGTATTTCATTCAGTGATCAAAATCCTTAGTTGAAGTACATGGGATTGTTAGATCTATTTATAGATGATTTTGGAGGAAAATTTTCCATACTGTAATATATAAATTGTAATAATTTAGACTATAAAAAGGATTTATGAGTTTGCAATTATATACATTTTTAGGCTTTCCTTTCATTTATCTCTATAAAAATAGTTGTGGCTACTCAATGGTTTATGGGCAATCTCAAACCTTTTCTTATAGCACAATCTATGTAAAATATTGCTACACACACACACACACACACACACACACACACACACACACACACACACACACACACACACACACACACACACACATATATATATGTATGCATGTATGTATGTATATATATACATGGAAACCTATGTCTATTTTTTTGCATAGCCTAAAGACCTACTTTTGTGTGTATGTATATGTTTGTGATATTTTACCTAAATATTGGGTTTTCTTTAGTGTATGTGTGTGAGGGGCATACACTTATTTTTGGACCAAGTCACTTGCTTGGCTCTCTAATTAGACCTTCATTCTTATGCATGTGTATAACTAGTAACTCTCATTTGTACTTGACTATATCAAGGAGTGGAAGTTTTCACCACTGGCAATAGCATTCAAGCTTATTTTTGTAGAAATACCTTAGAAAATTTCTTAATGCATCATCTTGTTTTTCTTCTATTGAGTTATTTTGTTTTTTTTTTACTTTCTCGCATATATTTCCCTTTGATGAGTAATATGTGCACCGTGAAGATCACATTCTAACCAGGAGCCAATCTTGTAAAAACTCTCAAAGGCCCTTAATTGTGCTAAATCCCATGCTATTTATTATGGCCCTATTGTGTCACTTCCCATAAGGTGTGATTGTCCCAAGAAAGGACAATCAAAGACAATAACATTATTATAAGCTAATAAATATGTATAAATAGGTGGGCTAGAGAAAATACCACTAATATGATCCTTCCAAATGCCAAATAAAATTTTTGCTCTAAAAAACTACCATAGTTGGTCGATCCTAGCATCCATGCCCATCTTATCTCCAAGAAGAGCCATATGCTAGGAGAAGAATCATGAACAAAAAGGTTAGAAAAAATCATGAATCTAGATCCAAATGGTTTGGTCTTAGTGATAGAATTATAATAAGTGCTTGAAAATCCTCACCATTGATAGAAAATGCATCAAGGATTACAAATACCCAATTGAAATAACTTTTCCTATATTAGAAGATCTTGGAAAAGTAGGCACCAATATAAGTATGCTAATTTGGGTTATAGAGCAAGATCCCAAATAGTGGAAATATGTTTTACCATTTTTGGGAGGAGGACTAAAGATACCAATGGGAATTTATAATAAAAACCATAGGTAAATGAGAGGAGAGCCAATGATACCCAATGTGGGGTTTAAAATTCTAGAAAGGGGTATTCAAATTCCACTTCTAGTCTTTCCACCATTGGTGTGGGGTACAAAATCCAATATTTTAAAGCATTTCAAATGGGACTACTTCCTAGATTTTTTGAAAAGCCTCCCATCCTACTCCATAAGTATGAATTGGGTTTTAACTTCAATCTAAGAGATATAATCTCTAGTGTTTAGGGAGAAAAATGTCATATATGAATTTGGAACCCTTATGAAAATGGAGAGCCTTCACCCAAGGTAGCTTGTCTAATGGTTGGTCCTAGTACATGATATGAGGAGACAACTAGAATGAGAGGTTGTTCATAGATAAACCAAAATGTAAGCTTCTACCATCCTACTAGATCTAGGGTTTGAGGGATTCCCAATACCTTTGGATACTTTTTCCTATAAAAGTACATTGGACTTGAATATGCACCTTCATAACCAAGAGAGAAGTAAAACCAAGGCCCTTCCAAGATTTACGATAATAAGGGACACTTGAGGAGATATAGTGTTAAACTAGGACCTTCTAGGCTTCATTTCCCTATATATATTTGATGACTCTTTAGCACAAAGAGCTAATCGTTGTATCTAAGTTTTAATAAAATCCAAACCCCCAAAGTCCCTTGGTAAACAACAAAATTCCCAAGCAACCTGGTGGAAGCCTTTTCTATTAGACAAGACCCATAAAAATAATTTAGGAGCTTATTCAACTTCTAGTATGATGCCTCAAAAGAAACCCATCAAGATGAATAATAAACATGCATGGTGACTAATATTATAGTATAGACCTAAAACTTGCCAACAAGTTAAATAGGCTTAGAAATCCATTTTTGAAGTTTTATCTCCATTATATCAAGAACAAACTACCACAAAATAGATCAAAATATTTGGAATGCAAAATTAATACCCAAAAAGAGGATATTTTCCCATGTTGTATCCATTTTCACTAAAAGTGGCATAATCAATCTAGATTTGGTAGAAAGGATTGTCTATAGCACTAGATTTTTTCCAATGGATACTAGACCCAAAATCTTCATAGAAGATGTCAACACACTATCATGAATTATCAATGGTTATTTATTCTTTATAAAGCATAATTAAGGACTCATCAACAAAATAACCATTAACAAGTTGTTGAAAAGTCAATATGGAAAATTCCTTTCACTATGCCTTGGGAAACAACATTGGATAGAAGGTATACCAACCCCTTAGCCACCAAAACATAGAGGGCTAGGGTTATAGGGTATCCTTTCTTGATGGATCTAAAGATATCAAAAATCAAATATTGATAGCCATTGATCATTAGACAAGTATAAGTGTCTAAAAGCATTTTAGCATATCAAAGAAAGGGGTTGCCAAACCCTAGTGCTTGAAGCATAGCCAGAATGAAAGGCCATTCAATTCAATCACAAGCCTTAGAAAAGTAGATCTTAAGGAAAATGAACTTATAAATAGAGTGTCTTACCCATTATATGCCTTCCTAGATAGAAATAATGTTGCCCAAAATATATCAATTCTTGATAAATCCAATCTATTTAGGATGATCAATAAATAGGAGCAAATTGTTGACCTTGAGTGCCAAATATTTAGCAATAATTTTATAAGATATATTAAGGTAATGGGTTACAAGTTACAAATTTTCTCTAGATCCCCTACTTTGGGGATGATTTTGATATTTCCCTTATTGATTAGAGGATCCAAGGAACCCTTACTTAGAGCTTCTAATAAAACTTGATGTAAATCTAGCTCTATTGTATCCTAAACGATTTTGTAAAACTGACAAGTGAACCCATCATATCTAGGGGCTTTATCATTGGCCATGGAGAAGGAAACAATTCTCAACTCATCATGTAACAAAGGTTTTTCATATAGGGTTTCCTACAAACCTAAGAAATGAGGAACCACTCTAACACATTGTTGGAGAGCTTACTCTTAGGTTGGAGATGGTTCCTGAGCTTGAAAAACCTTTTGGTAGTGGCTGATAAAATCACACAAAATATCTAGAAATTCAATATATATATTGTGTCCTTCACATATGCACTTGATTTTTTGGGTTGGGATCCTCCCTCTAAGTGATTAAAAAACTCTCTACAGACTCGATCTCCAATCTTAATCCAGTGAAACCTTGCTTTGTGTTAGGCACCCCAAGTAGCATGAGCATCTACAAGTAATTATTATTGGTGTATCTTAGCCACATGAAGCTACAATGTAGGGTAGAATGGTCACACCTCCAATGCTAATGTGGCATTATAGAGTTTTAAAGCAATGGTTTTATCTAACCACTTACAAAAGAGAGCTAGTTGGAGGCTATAGATGTGAAGGAAATGAGTGGTACATTCCAAAATATCATTCCACCATGTAATCTAGCTAATAAATATGGATAGGCATGGATATGAATTTTAAATATGATGAACGTGAGTAACTATAGGCTAATGACTAAGTAGCAACATGTGAAAATAAAATTAATAGTTGTTTGTGGTTTTTCCACATCTCACCCATTCAATTTAAAAGTGTATGGGCAAGTGGTCTAAAAGGACTACCATGGGGAGTATAAATATCAAGAGAGAATAATGGTTCATAAAAATAAATATTGGTTGTAGTGATATAAAGGCCCTAATATTTTAATAATGCAGTTTGTGCCAACATGAAAATTAGACCACATGTACCAAGGGTTATTTTCTTGAGAGTGGCTAGTATTAGGGTCATAAAGCCTCTACTTGTTATGCATGTGAAACCATGCTTCCCATTCTACCATGACCCAACACATTGGATGACCATCACATTTATCTATAGTATCATAAATCATGTTGAAATCACCACAAACCAACCAAGTGGTAGAAAGGAATGACTAAATTAACTAGCCCCAAAGCTAGGTATGCTCTATTGCATCATTTAAAATATAAACATCAACTATCCCAAATGCATGATTGTTGACTAAAAATACCATTCATAGTGCATGAGATTTAGAGTCACACCCATGAGCCACTAAGTGAGGCCATCAATGAGGGGAGATGAAGGTGGCAACACCACCATGTCCCTAGCCATGCTTACTATGAAGAAATAAATTGTCAAGCCATATGACCCAACATATGACTACGAATTAAATTTTTTGAAGGTACAATAAATCTAATATAAATTTTTTTGACAAACTAAGTGCACAATGTATTTGTGGTTGGGATCGATGACACCCCACACATTCGATGAGAGAAAATCCATTAAGGTAAGTAATAAAATGATATATCCTCAATGTCAAGAAACTCTGGTGCTTTGAAACAGTTATATCCTTTTGGATCACCACTAAATCTCCCTAAATGAATGTGAAGTTATTTATCTAACAAAAACTCTCCCACTTCCATATCCCTCCTTTGGATACAATATCAAAATGCACAGATGCACAGATATTTGGGGGAGACTAGTTTTATTCCCTTTTTATGACCCATGCTACTGGAGCTCAAAGTATGATTTTGGTGAGGTTGTGGGACCTATTTATTCCCCACCTTCACTATTGAAGGACCACTAGCCAATTTATCTACTGGTGGGTCTGTCACCTTTGTTTAAGGCTATGAATTTATAGTGATCCATACCCTTTCAATGCCTTGGGGGTTGGCACTTCAGTGACACCATCATTTTGATTTCTACAACTTCCTATAGTGTTTAAACCTTCCTCATTGGTCTAAGAGGTTTCCCTAGTGGAGGTTGTAAAAACTAGCTTGGGTTTGTTATGCAACATAAATGGACAGTCTTTCACCTTATGGTTAGGTGCTTGGCATTGAAAATAGGTGTTCAATAAATTGATGTAAACAACCCTCAATGAAAGGAAGGTATCCCCTAATTGAATATTGATGGTATTTTTGAGATCCTTAGATTAACCTCAACACAAACTCACCTATTTGAATGGGCATTGAAAATATTTTCTTGTTTGATCATAACCACATGACCTACCACACCCACAATTTAGGATAAATTAGGCCACAAAGGAATGGAAAAGCTGAGGAACTCTACCCATATCAGGACTTTATTCATTATATCCTTGGACACAATAAAAGCATAGGTCCATGGTAAGAAAATAAGTAGAGAGTTTTGCATGTGCCATGGACCATATTGATAGACATTATTCACATGGATAGGTTCAAAAAATCAAGCAAGAAAGAAACCCTTGGCAAGGTATTGAATTTGAGAGACCTGAATACCATGAGGGGCCCCGGGAAAATTGAACCAAGCCCTCAAAATCAACTTGTTGGGGATGCGATCATCAAAGTAATATACCATGTGTACGACTCAAGCCAATTGCATGTATATTCTAAACCATGTGTAGGGAAAGAAACATTAGAGGAGGAGACCTTACCTAATGAACCACATTTGAGATAAAATTTCATGGAAATTTTATGGCGACATTCTCACTAGTTTTATCTCCCACGAAACTAGAGCTAATGTTTGTCTCACCAAGGTTGGGAGCCATAAATAACATAAGGAACTTGACTAAGGAAAAATATAAAAACCTTAGCAAACAAGAAAATAAATATTTCCCAAATCAATATTGAACAACAACTTTGAATAATTAATTATTTCATTTTTTAATATCTTCTCCTTTCCCAATACTTCTTCCATTTGTAGTTGAAAATTTTATTTATTTTTTTATAGATCTGTATATTTATAAGATACTACCTTCATCAATAATTTGATGGAAATTTAGAATAATTCTATTGTTAATCCAATCCTTACATCCTTTTATTGTTGCTTTAAAAATAATATATGAATACCCTCAATTGAATTATATTTTCATCCTTTTTTCCATGGTTATCTTTATCCTTGTAATAAGTGACCTAGACTTGGAATTTGTAATATATTCAAGAATAAATGAAATCAAACATTATCTAACAAAGCATAACTTATAATTAATTAAAATAAAAAAACATGAATATGAAATATACCTTTAGACACCAATAATCTCAATGATGAATAGATAATCAACCTTAACTAATGAAGAAATGGTTAGACAAGAGGGAATATAAGTACCAACCCATACACAAGTTTCCCAATATCATATATAAAGGTTGACCAATGGATAATAATATATAATAAAATAAAAAAGATACCATCCAAGGTATACATGGAACCATAGGGAGATATACATAATAATAATAATAATACAAAGGTAAATAATAGCCTCATGTGAATATTAACACTTATTTCAACATCCCCATTAATCTAAATGGAGGACATTGAGAGAGAGGCTTTATTAGTCATTCCCCTTAAGGAATTTTCTCCCAATATCATGATATGAAAAACAAGTAAATATAACCTCAATCATAACCTTGATTAGGATGTCTACTAACTAGTTTACTAAAGGGATATATGGTAGAAAATCCTTCATGTATGAAGTCATCAAATATAATTTATCCACACCTCATTATGATTTCTCCATTAATATCAAAATTCTAGATTACAAACAAGCTTAATTATACTCTAATTATCACAAAAAATGTGATAGAGAATTTTTAGGGAAACCCAAGTTGCTCAATGGTTAATAAAATCCATTGCAAGTCTTCTATAGCCTCATTAGTAGCACAATATTAAGCTTCCATAGAATTTTGGATCTAATTGACTATCATTGATAACACAAAATGACTAATTCAAATCCAAGAGAGAACACAATGATAGAAATAGCTATATATTGATCAATATCACCTCCACTCATATTAGTAGAATCTTCAAGTTTTTGTGACCCTCTTTCTAGTAAAACCCATATGCAAGATTCTCAAATAAATATTGCAAAACCTTTATCCCCTAGTTTTGGCTTCTTCTTCTTTGGATTATTGACTTCCTACTTTAGATATTCCTTTGGGTGATATTAGAAAATTGATGTAGTTTTATTTAGATACTTCAACCATGCTTGATGATGAACAAGAAAAGTAAAGACAACATCCACTAAATAAATACAATGGTCAAGAAAATACATCTAAACCATATTCGAAAATATGAAAATCTTATTGAGGAATATTAAATTATTTAGTACATGCTAATGTATCATCATGGTGATTTCATGGTATATTTCTAAATATGTAATATATTAAGGTTGAGTCTATAGTTTAGAGTGTGATTTATATTTCCCCTTTTATGTAAGTTTCAATGTGCAAGAAATGCACAAGTGTCATGTAAGTTAGAGTGCAAGTGTATATTGAGAGAATGTGCACAAGTGTCATGTATGTAAGTATGTAAATATATTATGTGAGGATGTGCACAAGTATCCAAGATTAGGAGTGCATGTATAAGTGTAATAGTCATGTATATGTGTACAAGTGTCTGAGAGAGAAGTGTCCATCTAGTATACAAGTAGCAAGATGATAAGCCAAGAGTCATGGGACTTGTATGTACCAATCTAAAAAGCATACACCTAACTAGTGAATCAATTAAAATTGAGTATTAAAGCATAAAAATATAGACAACAATGAATTTAACAAAAAACAAAGGTTTTTTTTTAATTAAATATTTTCCAAATCCTGATTACAAATACGTTCCTCTTAGGGATACTCAATCTTTGATACAATTGATACAATTTTGAAGACCCTCTAAACGAGGGGATGGTGTAATCCGCAAACTCTTCAGAATGGACATGAACTGCTCACGGCCAAATATAGCCTTCTTCTCCTTTGGTTGGAGGCATATGCTTCCTTGAATGCCTTGAAAATTATTAGGTCTTGTAAACCTGTGTTCAAGAAACAAGATGAAAGGTGTTAATGACAAAGGAGGCCTCTCTTGATGAGGCTTTTGATACAATTGCATAAATTGATGATAAATAAAGCAAGAACATGTAAATCTATGAATATGTGCAATAAATAACCAAATTACTATAAAGCATGTAAAGAAAGCATGAAATATGACTATTATGCATCCTAATTAGCCATTAGAACCTGAAAAGAATGAAACTTCAAGAAACTAGTCAATTGATAATTGCAAGGAAATGGAAGAAAATATACCTCTAAATCCTAAGTTAACTGGTCAAATATTTGCTACAATGTTAATCTATGCTAGATTAAGCTATTTCCACAACTAGAAATGGAAATATACTGCTAAAAGAAATAAAATTAAAGATCAAAATCTCAAAATGGGTCTGAGGTGTAGCTGGCACTGTTAGCTGTGGCAGAGCCGAAAGTATTCTTGCTCTTGTAATCAGGGCTTGAATATTCAGTTTCCTCTATGGAATTAATGATCAAGGGTTGTCTATGTGTTCCAAGATGGATTGGTGATTTAATTTGATAAGATTCACGTTCAATTGGTTTGAATTTGCATGATTTGTGCTTCTTAGTCCTTTGGAAGCTTCACTGATAGATTCATTCTTTTCACTCCACAATTGGCCAGCAATTTGACTCTCCTCAAGGGCTTGTCACTTCACTATATATTTTGGTAGTTCTTCATTGTATTTCAACTCAATATCATTCTAGACTTGCTTAGGAAGCCAAGATCAAGATCCAGGAGGTTGGATCATTTGGGAGTAAAACTCTCAAAGATTCCCTAACCAAAACCATTTGAACTTTTTCATCCAGACCGTTGCAAAAAAAAATGGATTGGCCTAGGATTCAAAATAGTTTCAATGCTAGTTGCGGGTCTGAGGCATAGCTAGCTCTATTAGCCGTGGGTGTCAACTGTGGGCAAGACTAATTAGGCCAAAACTACCTAACTTGATTTGTTAAAACCACTGCTTCATCTTGGAGTTGTCCAAGATCCTTCATATGGTCTATTAGCATGTCCATATGAATAGTCCCCTACACATGATGCATTTTAGGTGTCTACAGATGATACTTTTGGGATGCATTGTGAGAATGAACAATGTTGATTAAAAATAGACCTCCTAAAACTATGTTGTAGGTCAAATGATGATCATTGATTTGATTAATATTAGATGCCTAATCCTGCAAAAGGATACACATCTTAGAATAATTTCTTCTAACTGAGAGAAATCTTAAATTACAAAGTGTTTACAAGCTCCACAAAAAATGGGTAGTCGACATTACAATCATATCGATAGGTGGAAAGATACTAGCTTAAATATCATATTTGTTTTTTTCCCCAACAAAGGGTATGCTTATGATAGTTTTTGGCAATGATTCATAAGATGAATGTAATTTGACAAGATCGAGTGATATCTTGTTAAATTTAATTATGATTATTGCTATTATGACTACCCGCTCAAGAGATGAGTCGATGAGGATAGAACAATTAATGAAGCAACGAGTCGCATGAACAATAGGATTTAATTGAATAATTGAATATTACTTGGCAAGGCCTAATTTAGTCATGATTACAACTGTTAATAGTAATTGTATATTTCTATCCATGGAGAACTTTGGTCACGATGGCATTCTTGAGGAATCAAGATGATAGCAATTCCAATTAGGTTTATGTTGAATCATAATGTTCGATGATCTGCTAAAAATGTCATAAAAGAATTGAGATAAATCCTCATTCTTGTGGGGCATTCTAATCGTTGTGGCCTTCTTCAAGATTAAGGTGAGCCATATCAATTCAATGATGACTAATTTACCCAAAATTTCCTTATAGTAATTTACTCACGTTGCTGGAATGCATGGATCACAACTCATTGCAACTGCCAAGTGTATAGGGTAAACAACTGGATACGAGGCGCATTTGAATTTTTGAATTATGTAAATTTTTTGTTATTTTTGAAAATTTTGGATGGTTGAATATTTTTTATTTTACATTTTTAAGCTCCTCATGGTTGGATTTTGAGAGCATTTATTGCTGGATGCTAACTGTGTTTGTTAGTCACAACCAATTTTGGAAAATTCCTTAGCAGGGACTCTAACCCGTAGTTAGAAAACCCTAATTTTGTGCCCGCATTTGATAGGTGTGGCTATGGGCCAAATGGGAAATATAAAATAAAATTTAGCATTTTCAAAATTCATTATTTCCATTGCCAACTTGTGAAACTAAGAGCTCTGAGAGGAGAAAGTAAAAATTTGACCCAAAACGCTACCAAAATGCACACTCACCCTTATCGATGGCTGATCAATCGAAGGTGTCCACTAGTGGCAGAGTTGTTGCCATGAAGGTAGCATTGCAAACCTCACTTATTTGATTACCAAATTAAAATGAACCACATTAAGAAATGGGTTAAATAAACCAAATTAAATTGTTGGTAAAGAACCTCACCCTAGTTAGTATTAGTCTAGGTTAGCTTAGATGGGGAGGGTTTTATTTTTGGGGCTACTTCAGGATGGGAAGTGACCTTGAAAGGGATGCTTATCTTAGCCATGGGTGGTAGTCGTGGCTTCCAATTAGAAAATTTGAGGCCCAAGTTATCAGCCACAGAGGGATTCAATTCCCAATGGTAAAAAATTTAACCCTTGTTACTAGTCGTGGGTCCCAGCCGTGGCTAAGCAACTCTAGGAAAAATTTTGCAATTTTTTTATGTTTTTGATTTTTGACTTATTTAATTTATTTTTTTTAATTTTCACACACATTTATGATTTTTTTTTGTCTTTTTGAATATATTTTTGATATTTTTGATTCATTTTATGTATTATTGTTTGCCCGTTTAGCTGACTATCAGGGTGAGGGAGTTCGAGCTCTTTTGCAACCTCCTCCATGAGATGATTGATGTTGATCAAAATTGGTTCACCAATATAGGCATTTTTTATGTCATCTGCTTGCCTACCATTAGGGATGACCAGGCCTACATGACTACTTTGCCTCGTCATTGGGATGCATGAACCAACACATTTTATTTGCTGATCAGAGAGATCACAATTAGCTTGGATGATGTTTATTGCATCTTTCGCATCCCTATCGATAGTGAGGCCATCACATCTTTGCCTACCACGATGAATTTTGTGGTATTCCAATGGATTTTTGGTGCCTAGCACAATGAGGCACTCAAGGATATTGACCACGAGGGTGTACCCACTGAGTGTTGGTAGAGGGCATAGGTCTTCATAGAGTGATAGGCCATCCTTATGTGTCTATGCATACATGTCCTACTCCCATATACATCTAGAGTGAGGTTTCCTTGGAACCTCTTATCCAGGATGTAGGACCTTCTGGGGAGTACTATAGAGCAACCACTGATTCTTTCATAGGGTAGAACCTTCCTCACACAGATCTACGATGAGCTATACCAGATCACATAGAGAGGCCACATTGGAGTTGTCGATAATTTATTATTCTAGATATGGGTATGGGAGAAAATTATCATTGATCACCTTGGGGGACTACCAATGCTTATTTGTGATATTGCAGAGGCTTCTCAATGCTATGTTGCTTGTTGGCCTAAATATTTCAAGGGTTTCAGGAGTAGATCTCACATAAGGGATCTCTAGTACTACATAGACTAATTGATTGGACTATGACCATGATAGGTTTTATGATGACCCTACATGGATTGTCCTACATGGGGGGAGTCAGATCACTATTTGATGTGGATGATATAAGATAGGTGGCTTCTTGGGTGTAATCTTGAAATGCATGAGTTCTTCCATTTCTCACACGTTACTAGGTAGTTTGGGATCTTCCAATATATTCTAGTTTTACTTGTTATCTATCACCACCTTAAGGTGGATAAGGATTTGACTTGGCCTCAGGTGACTCCACTAGGGTATGAGGATGATGACTTCTAGGACTTCAAACTAGTGGATGTAGGTACCACTTATGATTATGATGTTTGGTGTACTACCATGATATGGTAGGGTGGTAGCCCACTAGGCCAAGCTAGGGATGGAGCAGTAGGAGCAGAGGTAGCTGAGGTAGATCTATGGGGCATCGAGTTTACCAGTAGATAGAGGGTGGATGGTGTAAGGGTGTAGCCATAGAGGAGGAGACATAAGATGAGGAGGAGGGTGAGGAGGAGATATATGACGAGATCTCATAGCTCATAGCCCATGTGGTTAGCTTACTATCACAACTAAGGGCCACCTACATGCATATTTTGGAGAGGGATACCTCCATTGCAACTCTATAGGCATAGATGAGAGTAACTCAGGGCTATCTTGTAGATGGACAATCCCAATGGTCTGGATACAAGGAGGAGAGGGCAGATATCTAAGCATAGATTACCACTGTAGCTATAGAGATAGAGAAGATCATTGGACAACGTGATCTTCTCTAAGCTTGACTAGATACTGTGACCATAGAGTGGGACTTTCTCTAGTCAGCAAGTGGAGATCCCTTGACTTCTTTGGTTGCTCTTACCAATTTAGTTGTACGAGGACCAATAGGATTAGACCCAATTGCAAAGATCTGGAGATTAAATGCTCTCATATAGACCCATCTTAGGTAGCGCACATTAGATGTTACTCACATCACTCTCATGGAGGAAGAGATCATATTGCATGGTGGTGAGGTTCTTGAGAGATCCATAGATCCAAGGACCTGGAGGACCCAAAAATAGGAGACAAGATAGTCCTCCACATGGTCCAACCACAAGACTCACAAAACGGAGAGATCCATAGGTGCCAACTCTACGCAGACTCATAGAGAGGGTGGAGGTGATGGAGAAGCCTCACAGGTAGGAGGTGTGGACCAGTCATGGTTATGAATTGGGCATATTGTATCATTTTTGAGTTTAAGTTCTGAGTACCTACACATTTGTAGCCTATGGGTATTTTTGATATACCCTCCTCTATGTACCCTTTTAGACACATATATTTATATGATATGACATTGATTTATGACTCATTATATGTGTACATTTATTTGTTGTTCTATTATGATATGCACATGGATGCAGTGCTTATATTTTATATTTATTTGATGCTATATGATGTGATGTATGGATGACATGCACTAGCGAATTGATGGATGTATGACTAAATATTGTGATCTAGATGTGTAGATGGACTACTATGATGTATGCATATGGATGCAATGTTAGATGTTAAATGCATGTTTAAAGTTGCTTTACTTGTATGCATTTAATTTATGATGTTATGATATGATGAATGCAATGTATGTAATGCATTATTTACATGATGTAATCTAATGTAAATGAACATGTATGCTTTAATCACTTAAAACATAAGGAATGAATAAAATATGAGTTTAACAATCTAATGGATGACACCATAGAATGTATAACAATCATGAATGTAATTGATAATTCTTATCATAAGAATTAACCAATTAGATATCCATGTGTGACATGAGATTATGTATTGTTTCTCTTTATAAGCTTTTGTAAATTAAAAAATATGCACAAAATAGTCAGTGGTCGTCTAAATATTATTGTTGATATCCATATGGTATTTGTTCTATGTTATAAATACCCCTTAATAAAAAAATTCTTATAAAAAGAAATTTATAATTGATTGATTTATGTGATTTGTTGCTATTTCGTATTTTTTGAGGTTTTCCATGAAACTCAAACACCCTAGTTGCTTTATCAAAAGTTGTATAATGACTATACTAGACTCTTGAAAAATAATATTTTCACTATAAAATACCAAGCTATTCATTATCCTTGTGTGTAAATGAATATATTAGATGAGACATGAGACTACCTCATTTCCATGTGGGATTCATTCAGCCCATTGCTATAATGAGGATCACCACATGCTCACCCAATCCTAGGTTTGGACTTAGTTGGACTAGACCACTAGGCAATACAAGGCACCTAAAGCTAGCTCATTTGTGAATTGCTAGACCTACCCCAATGTCAAACGGGATTCATTCAGCCCATTTTTGTATTAGGGATCACTCCATGATTTTTGAGTATTGACCATTTCAGGGATTCAAGCTCTTCACCCCCTCATTTTCTTCAATTTTATTGGCATACTTGCTCATATATAGTGATAAAAATCACTGTTTATTTTGTTTTTGTTTTTTTGAGCAAGGGATTTGATTTGACTTTGGGATTTTTATCCTTTTTGCAAGCAAGGGATTTCTTTGTGTAGGGGGGAACTTGTCATTTTTCCAATGACCACTACTCTAGACCATTGCGCCTCACAAATGAGCAAGTAACAAAACCTTTCATTAAAGGTGACTAGGACCACTTTGTAGTGTTCATCTTTCCTTGTACTAATAGGATTGTTAATGTGATTTATTAGTGATGGGATTATAATATGCTAAGTAGTATCAAAACTAGACCTCATATACAAAATAAAAGTAAGCTTTCTATCAAATTTGAGAAGACCACTAGGTATGGTTGAATGACCAGAAAACCCTAGTATATTCTTCATAGCAACATGAAGGGTTGTGTTGAGAAACACAATTACTCACAAGGGTGATGGATGATGATGCATAGATGCATGATTTAAATACAAATGTGATGTTGTTTGTAATATTGCAAACACAACCTATCCTAATACAAGTGCGATGGATGGAAATGCCTAAATGCAATGCAATTAAATGAAATGCATGATGCAAATATTTTTGAATTTTTGTGTTTTGCAATATTTTTAGATTTTATTGCTTTTTGATTTTATGGATTTTAAAAATTTCCATATTTTTGAATTATTATGTATGGAATGGCTTAATATGAAGGATTTTGAGAGGTTCAGGCTCCTCATCCCCTTCAATTGATGTCAGGCGATAAGTTCTATGTCCAATATGCTCTGAGAAGATATAAGGACCTAACCAGTTAGTCATAAATTTGTCTCATAAGTGCAACGATAGGTTTGATTTCAATTGGTTCTTCTTTAGCATAAGATCACCAACTTTAAAGTCTCTTAGATGGACTTTATTATTATAATCTTGTTTTAAGCACTCTTGATAAATGTGAAGATGCTCAAGGACATTCATCGATGTTCATCAAGAAGCATCAATTGATCAATGTGAGCTTGCCACACAGTGTCGTCATCTATGAAATATTTCAATGTAATGCATAGTTTTGGAATATCCAACTCTAAGGGCATAATGGCCTCAATGCCATATACTAGTGAAAACAGTGTTGTCCTAGTGGGCATTCGAATGCTAGTATTGTAAGCCCATAATGCAAGGGGTAGTTGGATGTGCCAATATTTATGATTTTCCTGTACCATATTTTTCAATATGGCTACCACTATCTTATTTGAAGCTTCATCTTACTTGTTTTCCTGCGGATAGTATGGAGTCACAGAACGGAGTTGTATATTGTACTTGGATGTTAAAGCCCTTACAGTTTTGTTCTTAAATTATGTTCCATTATTTGATATTATTTTGGATGGTATCCCAAAATGACTAATGATATTGTGAAGTATAAACTCTGCAATACGTGCTCTAGTTATCATTGTTAAAGGGATTTCTTCCACCCACTTTGTAAAATATTCACCATTATAATAAATGTATGCCAACCTATTGATGGAGGAGAGATCTTACCGATTAGATCTAAACCCCATTGAGCAAATGGCCAAGTCACCTAAATGGGCTATAAGGCCTATGATTTCAAGTGCATAAGATTAGCATGATGATGAAATTTGATGTATTTCTTGACATACACGATGTAATCCTTATCCATAGTGGGCCAATAATAATGCATTCAAAAGATGCGCTTGACAATTTCCATGCCACTAAAATGACCATCACACGTACCATCATGAGCTTGTAAAATTTCCCAAGCTAATTCTTGGGGCTAAAGACAATGAAAGAGAAATTCATCATAGCTTTGATGGTACAAAATATCTCCTATCAAGACATACTTTTTCACTTTGTCTAAATGTGCATTTTGATAAATACAAAAATCCCTGAAGGATTAAACCAAGTTTAATGAAGTTATGTAATTGTGACATCTAGTCCTTATAAGCTTCTACCTCCACTGACAAGATGAATTGTTCCCTTGGCAGTTGTTTGTGCATGAATGTAGACTGGGACACAACCTTATGATGAATGGTGATACCATTCCCCGTAGGGCCTTGCGATATCAAAGACCCCTAAGGTGCCTTCTTGAGAAAGTCTTTGGATTTATAGAACAACTTATTATTTTGTTCTATATGAATCATATTGATTGATTCCTTTTTATCGAGTCTCACGCTACATCGCGGTATGCGATAACATCTTTACATGAATGGTAGTAAAGTTTGTAGAAAAATTCTAAGGGATTAAAGATCCCAAATATGCCAGTGTCTACAAATATGTTTGACGTATGAAATATTACCTCAATGTCATACCACTCTAGATAGGCTAGATAAGTGTCCAAAATATCCTTATAAGATTTTAATATAGGACACCTACATTGAAAAAGCCCCTTCACTTTATTGACTATGAGAAGGGAATCACCAAAGATGTTTAATCGTTTAATATTCATGGTGATAGCTGTTTGGAGGCCCAATATTAGGGATTCATACTCAGTATTATTTTTGGTACAAGGGAAGTCTAGCTTAAAAAACAAGGGGATTGGAGCACCTTGTGGCATGAAGAAGAAAATTCCTGCACCACCCGCTTGCTCACACTTTGAACCATCAAAAAACAAAGTCATGTCAACTTTGTTATCTGGTTCTTTGTGTTTGAGAGATTTCAATAATGCAATGACTACATCATTAGGAAGCTATATGATAAGAGGTCTACTATATTTGAGATGTACCTCTACCAGCTTATCAGCTATGACATGTCCCTTGATGGAATTTTGGCTAATGAATTCCAAATCAAATTCTATCAATAGCATGATCCAATTTGTGATACATGTATTATGATATGTCTTGCTCATCATATACTACAAAGGATTTTGTTTGGATATCACATAGATTGTATGACTTAACATATAATGATGCAACTTATTTGTTGTAAACACCACTGCTAAACACAACTTTTCCACGTATGCATATCCTATCTCATAAGTCACCAAGGTGCGACTGATGTAATATATCACTTACTCTTTATATTGCACATTCTTTTGGGTTAACATAGTTCTCAATGCAAAGTCATTAGCCAATATATATAAGAGGAAAGGCACATCTAGTCTTGATGGAGCTAGAACTGGTGGTGTTTACAGGTATTTCTTGATTTCAGTGAAGACTACTTGATAGTCCTCATCCCAATTGAATGGGACCCCCTTGTGTAGCAACCGATTCATGGGTCAAAATTTGTCTGATAATTGTGCAATAAATCACTTTATGAATGATAATTTGCTTTGTAGGCTTCTTAGCTCTTTGATATTTGTGGGAGGATGCATTTCTAGTATGGCATTGACCTTCTTTGGGTTAAATTTGATCCCTTGTTTTGAAACGATGAATACCAAGAGCTTTCTTGAAGTTATGCCAAATATGTACTTGGGATTCAACCTAACATTATGCTCTATCAGGTGATCGAAGATCTTCCTCAGGACCTCTACATGCTCAGAATACAACAATGACTTTGCCAATAAGTCATCAATATAATATTCTAATATTTTGTGCATGTAGTCATGAAAATGTATGTCATGGCTCACTGATATATGGCACTGACATTTTAAAGTCTGAATGGCATCACTTTATAATAGAATGTTTCCCATGGCATTGTGAATGCAATTTTGTGTTGGTCTTCAAATTTAATTTTAATTTGATTGTAACAAAAAAAAATGTCCATAAGGGAGAGCATCTCATGACCTGTAGTTGCGTCTACAAGAGCATCTATGTTGGGCAATGGGAATGAATCCTTTGGTGTTTCCTTATTGAGGTCTTTGAAATCCATATAGATACGGATCCTTCCATCAGGTTTTCCTACAGGTACCATGTTTGATACCCATTTTGGATAGTCTATGGAGATAATAAACTCTACATCCAACAACTTATGCAACTCATATTTAACCATTAAAGTGATGGTTGGATGCATCTTCCTGAGATTTTGCTTGACAAGCCTTTTAGAGGGGTCTAGCAAAAGGTTATGAGTAACCATTTTTGGATCTAGTCCTGACATATCCTTGTATGTCCAAGAAAAGAGATCATGTCTCTCTTTCAGTAGAGGGATGAGGATGGCACACTCATAAGGAGATAGACTCTCTCTAAAATTAACCTTCTTAGGATTTGTGGGATCGTCACTAATATCCACATTGAAGGTTTACTCTACTAACATATGTGATTCCTCCTCAAGTTGTTGAGGCATATGAATCAAGTGGATGTCATAAATTAGGTTTAATGGTCCTACATCAAAACTTCTCGTAGCATGATAAACATCATGTGCATATCCTGGTGCAAAATGAAAATGTTGCAACATTTCTTCGTTAAGGAAGAAATATTTAGGCTCTAGTGGTGAATTAGTGTGATCCCAATAAATATCATCTAGATTAAGACACAATGGTTTAGAAGGATCAGCTGGATTGTGAAGTGGAGTGGTCAAATCAATGGATATCATGTTGATGGAATGGATTAGATCTCCAGTTGACATGTGTACAATTCTACCTATTTGTGCTACTCGCATACCCAAGATGTGGATTTAGGGATATGGGGATCTCTGGATCTGATCTATGAATAGACTAGAAAAAAATATTGCTTGGTTTAGGGAGCTACACATATGTCAATGGATTAGGGAAGACTATATGATAAATCATATGCAAATTGAATGGTATCCCTCTAAGGCATGGGCCAGGATAGACTCTTTGATACATCTCATCGATATCAACTGGTTCATGACAATGATGCAAATAGTGAGGCCCAAGATAGGCTCTCTTGGTCTCATCCTCATTGTCACTATTATAAATGAGTTCGTCACCCAAATCGAATGGAATAGGGTGATGAGAAATATGAGGCCCAAGGTAGGCCCACTCTTCATAGTAAATATCATCAATGATGGGTCCCTCATTTTGTCTCATTATCTCCATGGGAAATATATGATGTAAATTTAGAGGACCTAAGTAAACCAACTCAGTTTTGTCCTCACATTGTTCATTGCTTAAGGATTTTTCATTTTCATCTGTTCCAAAATCACATTCTGGTCCATCACTTTTTGCAAAGAATTTTTCTTGCACTTCCTTAGAAGCAAATTTTGATTCAGTGTCTATTACTATACCCATATTCTAGATCTGCAAACCAATGTTGTTGGTAGCTTCATGAATTTCAATGTCCAAGTTGGCTCTTGGAGTGTCTATTATGTTGACCTCTACCATAATGTTATCATGATAAATCTCAAATGGCTCAATAAAGGTGTAGGTCACCAACCTATTACCACTTTTCAAGTAATAAGGGTTAGGATGATAAGGATTCCAATCCACATCATCCCCTAAACTAAAGTTCAGATGATCAAGAGATGCTACTAAGAGCTCATCCTATTCTCTTATATGGTAGCATAACCTAAACCTATCAGTTGGTAGCTAATACTATAGTTCATAAGGAGTTTGGCACACTTACTCGAATAAACGTAAACCATAACCATGCCATTGGTAACATTCAAAGTAGTGCAAGGCAAACCTCAAACCCAATGTACGGTCACCTACAGTGTTTATGACCCTGCTGAAGAAGTAGGTGAGGCAGACTGAGGTGCCTCCTCGACTTGATTTTGAGCGTCCCCTTCATCCATTGGACTAGGAAACTTGACAGTTGATACCTTGGGTGCTTACTTTAGATAGTTTTTTCCCATAACTACCTTAATCTTCTTGACATTTATAAGCATCATAGATGTCGTAGGCTTTGTTGAAGCTATTGTTATGTGCTCTGATAGTTGTGGTGCTATCTTGGAAGGTCCTGCACACACTTATTTGAGTTTACATTCTGGATGTTTGATAGGCAACGTTGTACATATATCCAGGTGTGTTGAGGGGATAATAAAATCTCTAGGTAAATTTACTAAGTTCAAATATTTAAATGGGTTCTCATCGGAAGGAACCATGTGAACTTGTCCCTCATGTAGATATTTAATACATTGATGTAAAATTGAGGGAACACAACATATTTTTGTAATCCAAGGCCTCCCCAAGATGATTTTATACTACATTGTGCCTTCTATCACATGACACATCACAGGTATGATCTTCAGTCCAACCTGAATTGGAAGAACTATAGTACCTACTGTTGAGCATAGCGCATCATGAAATTTTCTCAATATGAAAGGAGAAGGTATAATGTGTGACTTTGGAAACTTTAGATGTCAATGCCTTGGTAGTAATAATGTTGATTGATGATACAATGTCAATCAAAAATTCTTTGAATGGTGTGTGATTAACACATGCAATTATATGTATTGATGGGTCCGCTATAGCAGTAGAAACCATTTTAATCTTGTGATAATTAAATTGAATCATCGGTTCATTGCACTACTGCACATGTTCCACAAAGTTTGTAAATTATTTAGGGTTGTGGGTCTGCACTTTGATAGACATTAGGATATCCATAAGAATATCCCTATTCTTAGGAGACTATTTAATTAGTTCATAGATCGACAACTTTGTTGGATTTATCTGTAGGATTTGAACTAGCCTACACCTGATGCTCACCACTGGTATAGTTGGTGGGCTTGGCATATTTTGTTCTAGCATTTACGGGAGTGCAAATTGAACCCTAATTGGAGCTTGAGGTGTATTTGGTTGCTAATACCTCCTTTTTCTTGTGAAAATATTGACCATGTTGATGAATCTTTGAGTCGACGTTTCTACCCACACTTGATTCACATGACCAACATTGTTCCTCGATGGCTCATGATTCGGTAAGGGGTTCTTGAATATCCCCATATTTTTTTTATCTAAATCCTGAGGGTTGTCCATAATTAGCTCATCTTTATCAATCATATTTTGCACCACATGTTTGAAACTATAACATCCTTTGATGTCATGTCCATTCATCCTATGGAAATCACAATATAGATCATCCCTATACCATTTTGGTTTGGGTTGGTTAGGGTATATTAACTTGATATCTGGTAAGTTGATGGTCTTAGCCTTGCATAATTGATGAAGATCGATGTCATCAACTCCAAAAAAGGTGTGAACTGGTGAGGCAGGTACTGTTATTTATTCTTACCCTTCTTGTTATTGTTGCAGTGGTCATACCTTACAAGAGGAGGTTGGGCCTGATAATTTTGTTGTTTCCTCTTATCCCATTTTTGGAGGTTTAACACCACTTGGTTCATGTGGACCAGCTTGGACTATTGATTTTGATTTTGGGTGTTCTTCTTGTTCCATTCCTTCTTGTTCTAGAGCTTCAAGTTACCCTCCTATAACTTGATATCCTTGATTACCTTGGCTTGCACCAAGGCCTCCTCAAATGTTTGATACTATTGCAACTATAGCAGTAATGAGATGGGCTTTACACAACTCTTGGAAAATATCCAAGTTAGTTCTATGGTCAGAATATAAAATGGCAACTTTACCATTAACTTTCTCCATGTTTCCCCATAATCCATGATCGAATCATCATCATGTTGCATTAAAGCAACCAGATAGGTTTTGCTTCTTCTTGGCACTGAAGGAGAAGAATTCAAGAAATGTATTAGCTAGTTATCCAAAGCTAGTTATACTGTACCTCTTAAGTTGATTGAACCACTCTCAGGTAGGTCTTGAAAGGGTTGTGATGAAGGTTCTCAGTAACAAAGCATCATTGCTTTATATCTTAAAGCACACATCCATAAAGCTTGTAACATGTTCCTAAGTATCTTCCTCTCCTTGAAATTTCTCTAGCTTTGGCATCTCAAAGTGATTGGGATACATTGGAATGGGCATTGAAGGACATAAAGGCTCATCGTATATTTTGTTTAAGGTTAGCTTTTGATAAGCCATCCATTGTTTCTCTATAGCTCTAACCTTGTCTACCAAGGCCTGATAGACCTTCAAAGATAGAATTTAATCTTCTCTAAGAGGTCGTTGAGGAGCCTTTAGAGGTAAATTCTTCTTTGGTCAAGGTGGAATACTAGGCTTATACTCCACATCCACTAAGGAGATCTTAGGATATTCTTGTTCTTGTTAATCTCCTATTACTTCTTCGTACTATGTATGCCCATGGTGTTGTAGCACTTGGCACTACATCATATTTTGTGTCGTGTGGTAAGTACAAGTTTCAATATGCTCAAGATGCAATTTGGGCTATGAAGCAGCTCGTCTATGAGTGCACTCCATGTATTCACCACGAGGGGATAAATTGGCATGATCCAATCGATCCTCTCTCTCAGCATACTCCTTTTGATCAAGGATGTGTTGCTTGTGTATGCATTGCTCAAAAATAAATTATCTTAGAAACCTCTATCTCTGAGTATCCTCATTTTTGAGGTGCTCACTCTCTACATGTACGTATTCCAAGTGATCTTAGAAGATCTAATGTCGTTGTTCTAACACAAATTTTTGTAATCGATCTATAATATCAGTTGTTCGTGGTCTCTAGTGGATTCATTCTATCCAGGTAGATTTTTTTGTTGTGACCTCCAACAGACTTGTTTTCCATACTCTTACCTTTGTCTATGTAGATGACATTTGCATTCTGGTGTTTTCTATGATCTATTCCCATGTAGATTGATGGGGCAAGTATACTATGAAAATATTTAGAGCATTATCTTGGTTCTTTGATGGTCCTATGTGTGCTCTCACTATGAAAAATCATATAATGAGAGTGCGCAATCAAGGATTTATACCCTAGCTACCCTAGGAATATATCAAGACCATCCAATTTTCTAGTGTGCCACGACTTATGTGGTGGCGTACCATTGACTCCAACTTTACCCATATCAAATATGAAATTTCCCAATTCATTATTGTTTGGAGTCTTTATGGGCATATACTTTGGAGCAGCCCTCTCTTCCTACCCCTAAATGGGCAGATTTTCTACTTGTCTATTTTGAACCAATGGGGGCCTTGAGCCACCCTTATCTCGAGTATATATGGGAACCAATTTTGTTATATTTTCTTCCTAAACAATGTACTATTTAGAAAATCCAATAGATTCACAAGGTGTACAATCATGATATATGCTCCTATGCTTGAAGGCCCCATGTTGGGATATTTCATACTCAAATCTATCTTGTGAGGCATGTACATTGCCTCCTCTAGGTGGGATGTTCTGATGAGAACCCCTACGCATAGAGTTATCCCCTCTAATTCTAATTGAATGTCATTTGTGAGGATCTTGTGATTGAGGTTTTGATGTGTTGTGTCGTGCACTAGGTGGAGCTTCAGAATTGACCTCAATTCTACATCGAGATCAACCTCTTTGTGTTCTAACCATGATGTGTATTATCTCATATGTATATTTTAAAGCAAACAAAGCAAACAAGAATGATTATCTCTTTTATAATTTCTTTGTGAGCCCTACACTAGTTTGATGTGTTTGAATTTTTTTGAAAACGTAAACTACTCTCACCATGTTTGAAATTGTTGATGTAATACTCAAATAGTTTAAGGTTTTCACTTGTATTCTCATAGCTCGACAACCGGAAAAGAAAGTCACGGTCACGTAAATCCCTTGAAATGTGGAGATGAAATCCACACTTGGGAAAGGATCATAGGTCCTATCGATCATCACCCAGCACCCCATGCATAGTGATACACCCCTCTGAATAGGAATATGTGTTATTTTGCACAGTTAGGATAGATCTTGAAGTAGATATTGGCCAATAGTACAAGGTTTGTGGGAGTTGAGCTAATGGATGGAAATCACTGCCACCGTCGTTGAGCTCTACTAGTGGTTGAATATGACTTCCAACTCACTATCATTTAAATATTGCGTGTTGTGTGTGTTCATTTTAGCTTTTCGAATAAGGTAAAATTCATAAAAAAGCATACAATGCTCTTTCCTATATGCCTAATGATAAAAGAATTTTAATATTCAAAAATATGCATCTAATTTATTTGAATTATCTTCAAAGAATGCAAATAAAATGATAGAATTGGCCTTTGATTGGGCCACAATAGGTAATCTCTACAAACAAACTCTAATTGTTAGCCATGGGATAGAACCATAGGTAATAGTGTTGGTCATGGCACAAAGTCGTGGGCCAAGAAATTAGTCACATTTGATAGGTGTAGCTAATAGTTCTAGCCATGATTGTCAAGCAAGATTGATAGACAACATGCAAATTTTATTGAAGTTCATTTACCCTTACTATTTTTCTAGGTTTTTTGCTTACCTAATGCAATAAAAGTACCAAAAATGAAATATGCAAAGGATCAAAATTACTTGGATTCCTAATCTGATGGAGAGATAATTTGCATCCTGCCTTGTTTTTTTATTGTTGTTAGCCACAACTATCAAGCATGGCTAAGACTGTGCACTATGGCTGTCAAGCACAACTAACACATGCAATAAGAAACGTTCAAAAATCCATCAATTCTCATAAATTTTATGGGATTCTCATCGTGATCGCCTTATGTACCAATATAAAAAGCATACGCTTAAGTAGTGAATCAATTAAAATTGAGTATTAAAGCATCAAAATATGGACAACAATAAATCTAAAAAAAAAGTAAGGTTTCTTTTATTAAATATTTGCCAAATCTTGATTACAAATACGTCCCTCTTAGGGATACTTAATATTTGATACAATTGATACAATTTTTAAGACCCTCTAAATGAGGGGGTGGTGTAATCCGTAGACTCTTTAGAATGGACATGAACTGCTCAAGGCCAAATATAGCCTTCTTCTCCTTTGGTTGGAGGCATATGTTGCCTTGAATGCCTTGAAAATAATTATGTCATGTAAACCTTGCATTCAATAAACAACATGAAAGGGGTTAATGATAAAGGAGACCTCTCTTGATGAGGCTTTTAAGACAATTGCATAAGTTGATGATAAAGAAAGCAAGAAAGCATGTAAATATATGAATATATGCAAGAAATCACCAAATTACTATAAATCATGTAAAGAAAGTATGAAATATGACTATTATGCATCCTAATTAGCCATTAGAACATGAAAATCATGAAACATCAAGAAACTAGTCTAAATTGATAATTGCAAGGAAATGGAAGCAAATATACCTCTAAATCCTAAATTATCCAGTCAAATGTATGCTATAATGTTAATCTATACTAGATTAAGCTATTTGCATAACTAGAAATGGAAATATACTACTAAAACAAAGGAATTTGAAGATAAAACCTGTATCATGGGTCTAATGTGCAGTTGGCATTGTTAGCCATGAATGACAGCCACAAATGAGCCAAAAGTATTCTTGCTCTTGTAATCAAGGCTTGGATATTCAGTTTCCTCCATGGAATTGATGATCAAGGGTTGCCTTTGTGTCCCAATATGGATTGGTAGTTAAATTTGATAAGATTCATGTTCAATTGTCTTGAATTTGTGATTTTTTCTTCTTAGTCCTTTGGAAAATTCATTGATAGATTCATGCTTGTCACTCCACAATTGGCTAGCACTTTGACTCTCCTCAAGGGATTATCAATTCACTATCTATTTTGGTAGAGCTTCACTGAATTTCAACTCAAGATCATTCTAGACTTCTCCCCAATTTGAAGAGGGGTCTTATAACACTCCTAATCCCTAGTATTGGCTTACTTGGAAAGCCAGTATCATGATCCAGAAGGTTTTATTAGTTAGGAGAATAACTCTTGAAGCTTCCCCACCCAAAACTATTTGAACTTCATTTCCTAGACCGTTGCAACAAAATTTGTCTCGACTCAAGATTTAAAATAGTTTTAGTGCTAGCCATAGGTCTGAGGTGCAGCTAGCTCTATTCATTGTGGGTGTCAGTCACAGGTAGGATTTATTAGGCCAAAATTTCCTAATTTGAGTGGTTAAAACCACTACTTCACCTTGGATTTTTCCAAGATCCTTCATATGGTCTGTTAGCATACCCATTTCAGTAGTCCCCTACACATGACACGTTTTAGGTGTCTACTTTGTCATATGCAGAGCAATAGATAAGTACTTGAAGAGTCACACTATTGTGGATATATTATGGAGATAATACTCCATGAGAATGTAATCCAAGAAGAATAAACATTAAAGATTACAAAGTTGTAATAGGGAGAAAAATAATAAAGCTTGTATACGTGCTTTTGAGCAATTAATATTGTAATTTTTATTCATGTATAGTTTATGAATACTTCAGACCATTTACATTCATATTTGATTATTTAAGTGAATTTTTATTTAAGTATTATATAGGCCTTGATATACATATTAATTTCCTCATATATTATTCTACTCTTATATTATTATTTCAACCTTTAATATTATGGCTATTTTATATTGGGACCTATGATATTTTGTGGTAGTAAGGATTAAAATTTTAAAAGTGGTATCAGAGCTACCACCAGACTCTATATATTTTGATAGATTTTATTGAACCACCATTATTAAATAAAATTTTTCCACTTTTGGTAAAGTTGATTTAGATTTTTTCCACTTTGAAGGCAGTCAAACTTGGACTCTAATTTTTAAAGGTCTTATTGGGTAAAAAATTGAGGGTACAAGGACTAGTCACCTCATTTTGGTGTGATCTTTCCACTAGGTTGAAGAAAAACTAGTGAAGACTACAAATCAACTATATTGAAGGAAAGGTTCAACTTAGGAGACAATTTTAGATATTTTATAGAGAAGAAACCAACTCAAATAAAAGTTAGGTACTGAAGATTAAGGATTGTAGATTGAAGATAGAGGATTATAGATTGGAGATTGAGGCTGAATCAACTTAAAAGATAGATGATAATTCATGGATATTCAGTACCACCCTAACATTAATATTGGAATATCTAGTAATAAGGAGAATCATATTGGGTTCTTAGGTGTGACCTAAGACAGTAAAGTTTTTATATTGATAGAGAAAATACGAGCAACAAATATTAATATATAAAGGTTGAGAAGCTTCATACAAAGATAAAGAATAATTTTATCTTTTTATTATAGGAGCAATACAAAAAGTAGAGAATGACACAACATTCAATGATAGAGTAGTAACAATACAAAGAAGAAACTAGCATATATTTAATAAGAAATATACATTGAAGAAATAAGGTCTACATTGGAGAAGAAAGGCCTATATTGAATAGAAAGCCAAAAGGACCTATATTGAATATAATAAGGTTATATAGGACTATATTGGAAGAAAAGGCTAGAGAATCCTATATTAAAGAATATGTCCAAGAGACCTGTATTAGAAAAGAATGTCAAAGAAGATTGTATTGAAAATAAGGCCAGATAATCCTATATTAAAGAATAGGTCCAAGATACTTGTAATGGAAAAGAAGGCCAAAGAAGCCTATATTGAATAAGGTCTGAGAAAGTGATATGCATTATTTAAGAATGTCTAAAAGAGTGACCTGCATTATTGTAGAAGGCCAAAGAAGCCTATATTGAAGATTTAAGTGACCTCCATTGAAGGAGAAGAGGTCAATATTATTGAAGGAAAAGTAAAAATTTCATTATTTAAATAGAAGGCTAGAGAAGCTTGCAATATTAAAGAGGCTTAAAATAAGATTCGCCAATGGCATGTGTACACATATACATAAGGTATTTGTAGAATCATCTACAAGAATCTATAGAAATAAAATAGATCTAGAAGAAGGCTTACTGAAGAACATAAGCTTATACTAACAGGGGGTGAATAATATAAGACCACTTTTTACTTTTCTTTCCCAAACAATATTATGCAATATATCAATGGCAATATCAATAGTAGTAATCAAAGCAATGCATAAATAAATACACACAATAGAGACACCATTTTAACGTGGTTCGTCCAATGTGGGCTACTCCATGGAGAAAATATTCCACTAAAATTTTCTCAACAAATCTCTTGGGAATCCTTCCCTATTATAATATTTATGGACCACTGTCTAAAGGAGACACAAATCCCCTAATAAATTTTGTGGATACCTATCCACATGAGACACCAATCCCCTCAGTTGGTTTGTGGATCTCTATCCATAGGAGAAATCATTCTCCTATGCTCTGGTTGATGATCCTCTAGAATACTACTACCTCCACTACACTAGATTATGGATCACTCAAAACTTATCAAAATATGCTCAACAAGCTCACTTAGAACTTTCTCAAATCTGCTCAATAGGTTCACTTAGAACCTACTCAAATATGCTCAATAGGTCCACTCAAAACCTGCTCAAATCTGCTCAATAGGTCTACACAAAACCTATCCAAATATGCTCAATAGGTCCACACAAAACCTGCTCAAATTTGCTCAATAGGTCCACACAGAACCTTCTCAAATATGATCAATAAGTCCTCTCTAGGACTTGCTCAAATATGCATTGCAAGATTCCACAAAATCTTACACAAAATCAGTCCACAAGCCTTGTCAAATACTTACCTTAAATCTTCTTAAAAAGTCCACACAGAACTTGTTCAATCTGCTCAATAAGTCCTATCTAGGACTTGCTCAAATCTGCATTGCAAGTTTCCATAAAATCTTACACAAAACTAGTCCACGAGCCTTCTCAAATACTTACCTCAAATCCGCTGAACAAGTCCACACAGAACTTGTTCAATATTCTCAATAAGTCCTCTCTATGACTTGCTCAAATCTGCATTGCAAGATTCCACAAAATCTTACTCAAAATACGTCCACAAGCCTTCTCAAAGACTTGTCTCAAATATGCTTAACAAGCTCACACAGAACTTTTCAAATCTCATAGAATCATAAAGAGAATTTTTAGAGACTCAATATGTTCTATACTTCATGCTCAATCAATATCTTACTTCAATATCATAGAAGAATAAAGAGAATTTTTAGAGACTCAATGTGTTCTATACTCAAATCCCAATCTCAACTCAAATCAATCTCATAGAAGCATAAAGAAAATTGTTAGAGAATTAATATGTTCTATACTCAAATACCAATCTCAAATCAAACTAATATCATAAAAGCATAAAGAGAATTGTTAGAGACTCAATATGTTCTATACTCAAATCCCAATATCAACTCAAATCAATCTCAATGAACAACCCTTTCTCACAAACCCTAGTCCAAGCATGTATCAACCAAATCAAAATGTTTCCAACAATGCTCAAACACAAATATCACATAACAATGATACTCATGTTCTTCTCTAACTCAATTTCAAGTTCTTTGCATAACCAATTGGCTTCAACAACAATTCTTATAAAACAAGGTTTAATAATAACTCTCAATTCAGAAAACCTTAAAGCATTAAACCAATCATTTTCAAAAAGGAAACCACAATCAATCCTTTTCACTCCAAAGGTATTTTATAATCAACCATCATAATCAATTAATAGGAGAATGTGCCCATAAATTTTATGAAGATGAAGAAGCCTCTTTGGAAATCTGCCACAATCACAATATTCTTTTACCAATCCTCACAAGGGTTAGAAGATCACAAAATAATCAACATTACTCCACTTCACAATAATATTCACCAAGGCTTTTAATTAGGAAACCTTCTTAATAATTAATGCACAACTTTATTATCACTCCTAAAACCACTTGTACCATAAAATAGAATAAATCAAAATATTGCATAACCTTGTCACTCCAAAAACCACTTATACCATAAAATAAATCAAATATTTTATATCCTTCCTTTCAACACTTTTGCACTTAAAAAATAATCACAAAGCCTTCTTAGGCAATATCCCACATTAATAAAATATCAAACCTTAGCCATATGAAAAAACTAAATCCACTATACTCTCCGTGAAAATTGACGCTTAACAAACCTTAGCAAATTTGAAATATTTCATGCACCCAAAAATTTTGGCGATCGAATTATAGCATACCTTGGAAAATAGCTTCGGGTGGTTTCAACCCCAAGTTACTCCTTTTCATACACCTTAGCGCACTCTCCATCCACCATGTGGGATAAGCCTCCCACATGGAGGCCTTAATCCTTTGATACTTATATTTTCATCCTCTCCACCCATGCCTTGAAACTTGCTCCCTTGTTCCATGTGCAGTGGGCAAACGAAATCGGAAGGGGGAATTGATGATTGTGAAGGAGGGGATAATCGAATGCGGAAAATATTTCTTGTCTCTTTCTTGGTTGATAAAATCAACCCATTTAAATATTTGAACCATTGCATGATAAAATATATGATGTTTGTGGGCATGGCGGGAAAACTCTTTTATTTAATTTCAAAATTTAAATTTAAATTTTAAATAATTTAAAATTTAAACTAAACCTTTAAAATTAAATTTCTCCATCATTGGGGCACCTTTTTCGATGAAACAAAAAGCCAACTTGGGTTTTAAGAAAAACCCATTTCAAATCTGCTATCCATGATTTTAAATAAAACCTTTCCTTTCCTTCCTTGGTTTTCATAAAAACCTTTTTCTAAGCTTCCCTTGAAGCTCCTTTTGGAACCAAATGCCATACATCCCTTCTTGAACCTTTGTTCAAAACATTTGCTTCTCATGAAGATCTTTGTGGAGAAAAATCATAGTGCTTACTTACATAGGTCCTTTTGACATCAATGACAACTTTTAGCTTAGGGACTCAAAATTTCCAACAAAAAGCACCATCAAAGCTAATATTAAATTTTTAGCTCAATAATGTACTGGTTAGTCCTTTCAATTAAAAACCATTATGAGCATAAATAATATCAATCAATTCCTTGGCTAAACAATTTTAAAGTATTATCAAATAAAATATTATATTGTTAGCTCATCATTGTCCACCTGTAAGCATGGTTACCCCGGCAAAATCATAAAAATTTAGCACCACCATAATCATAAAATATAATTTATGTTACATTATATCCTTGCATATTCATATCACCATAAATGTTAGGCATTAAAACAATAGGTCGAATTATATTATATTCTCAACAAGGTCTTGCTAGGGCAGGTCATAACACACTACCCCCCTTGGACTAAACACAATCCTCAATGTTTTCTTGAAATAAGAAAAATGTTATTATATTTTAAAATTAGTAAGGAAAAATATATTTTCATCTTATTAGTTAAACAACAGATTACCATCCACTGATAATGTCAATGAATCACTTAATCCATGTGAAATTTCATACAAAGTTACTATCATTCACTAATAATGGTTACACTTACTCCATGTAAGGTGTCATCCCAAGCATTGAGAAATAAAATCAACAATATCCTTCATTTTACCTACCTAGAAGAGGATATTTATCATATTTTCCCTCATCTCAACCCCTCTAGGGTGAGTGGAACAAGAGAAACTATGTGCTTTTGCATGATCAATATCCTTAATTGTCCAATTTTGGGTATAATTACCTAATCTTTTGAAACATAAGAGTTCATACCACCTTATGTTGAAATCCTTGTTTGCTATGGATTTCTTTCCATTTTGTCTTGAATTTCACTACAAGATCCCTCATGAGATTACATTTTTTAACTTGGTCCATAAAGTCCTTGTGACTATAGGTCCAAATAGCCATAAAACCTTTTCAATATCTAGAGCTCAAGCAGGTTTATCCTATTTTAATATTAGAATTCATTTTTAATATGGACTTATGTACCATAAAATTCTTTATAAACCTCACATTCTAGTACATACTTTATCAAATTAGAGAGGGGATCCCATACTCTTGAGAATAGATTTCCCATATATCCTTTCCACTAATAATTGTTCAAAACCTACAAATAGAATTCCATATCTATCCTTTCTCATTAAGTATGATGAAGAGTTGGATTGTTGTGAGAGGATCCCATACTCCTCTCAAGAATAGATTCCTCATCTATTCCCTTTCAATAATTTTTGTAATCCACCTACTATGTTATATTCATAGTATAGGTTCACAAGGATCCATGGTTGATGTTCATAATAAGTAAAGAGTGTAATTTAATGTTCAAAGAACCGCTAGGCATATTTATCACTCTGTCTGATAAGTAACTTGGTCACTCGATACAAATCTATTCCTTCTCATCAAGTATGATCAACTTAACTAAGAATAGATTTTTTGAGAGGATTCCATACTCCTCTCAAGAATCTAGCTTATGGTTATAATGAACATTAAAAATCTCTTCTTAGGTTATAAACCTCAAGAATGAATTCTACCTAAAAACTAGGAGAATTATATAACAATAGAGAAGTCTATCTTGGATGTTGATTATGGTTGTACAAAACCATTCCACTAAATTTTCATTGCTTGAGTCTTATTGCTAGCTTTGAATTCATCCCACCATTCAATATATTTGTCTTGAAATATGAAGGGTAACCCTACTATTTGGGTTACTAAAGAATAATTCCTCAAGGAAAGGATACGTCTCCAATACATGCAACCACGTATCGTCTAAATTCACCAACTTGGATGTCTTAATATTCTTTAGGTCCTTGGATAGCTCCACCTCTATACGAGCTCTTGACATCATGATATTTATTAGAAGGATCTTCCCCTTGTCTACTCTTATAATTTTTATTCTAGGAACTTGGTTAATAATTTCCAATCATTGCTTATTGTTGATTCATATGTTACCTATATTATTCATTTTGTTCGTGTAGTGACTAAACTACAATAATGAGGTTTTATACCTCTCTATTGAATTTCTCCAAAATTTTCTTTAGGGTCTAGCTTCAATTCGATCCTACTTAGCTAGCCCTAGATTTTGAGAAGATCTTCTTCTTCTCTTTATTATCTTGGGTGCCAATTCTCTTTACCACACAAAGGAGTTGGATGAGAATGTAATAACCCAAATCTAACCATCCTATGAGAGAGTAAAATTTTCTTTCTTTTACATAGTTAAGGTTCAAAAAATATGTACCAGATAAGTTCATAGAGGTTCCACCATATTTTAGGTTCTAGATGCTATAGACATCCCTCAAGTGGATAGGAGTGATAAATCTCCCATAGTTTTCTAGGGTTAACCTTGTACACTACCCATACAATTTAAATGATGCATTCATATGGTCTCCCCCATTTCCTAACACTCTTCCTGAATGTAGGATTATTCGACCACAATGTAGGGATTAACCTTGTCTCTATCATTCGATAAAAGATATGTCAATTCCCTTAATAGGATAAGTATTTCTATGCTAGTACTTAGATGTAAAAACCTCTTAGTTTGCACATTACACCATGAGAAAACTATGGTGTTCAATTATTCCATCTCCATGATGGTTTGATTTATGTGACTATCATATCACGTGACATATCTCACATGGATACCTGACAATCCTTTGAGGTTTCGTCACCAATATAATTTTAAAATGGGATCCAAACCTCCATAATTGGAAGAGAGAATTCAAGCTACACCACCTGAATATTTTCCAAATAAGTCCTTATCTTTGGGTCCACTTTGAAATTCCATTATCGAGGTGCCCATTGTAAATCCTTCAAATGTTGCTACACCACAACATCTTTAGGTCTGGGTCCATCCTTGGGTTATACTGGTTTTGGAATAGCTAAAGTGGGTTATGTAAAAAGTACAAAATCTAAACCCATTTGATTCTTGAAACCCAATACTACTTTTGCACTCTCTCCATTATTGCCTTTATCGTTCCACTAAGTTACAATTACTTTTAGTTGTACTTCTAATGGTTAGCTATATATTCCCAAGAACTAACTTAAATCATTAATTATCACCACCACACTTATATCCCTAAAAGGTGTCATCTTGATTATGACCATTATTACTTTCTAGGTAATGTCCTAGGTCACGCTTGTCTCACCACAAGGTATAATTATCCTTATCCACAAAGGAATTTAGTTTAGTTAGTTATTGATGTAAATATAGTTGCAAGAGGTCAGAACAAATGCCTCCCATCACATAAAACTATGATAAATAGAAAATAAACTGGTAAAACCTCCATTCTCAAAAACTACAATACATGGAATTAAAATGATAAACACTTTATTTTATCCTTCATGGATTCACCACTATAATGCAATATAAGGGGAGAATATATAGATATCCCAAGAGAAACCCTAAAGCTTAAATACCTAAAGATAAAAAAATTACTATTTTCAGCAAATTATTTTTCATCAAAAATTACCATTTTTAGTAATTATCATTTTTGGTAAATTGTTTTTTGTCAAAAAATTGCCATTTTTAGTAATTACTATTTTAACAAATTGTTTTCTCATAAAAAATTACCATTTTTAGTAATTCACAAAAAAAATCGGATTGACATGCAAATTAACACACAACTTTGTAACACCCATATTAGGCATCCTAGAAAATCTCAACACCTAATCATGCATAAATAAAAATTATTTAAAACTTCTAAAAAAACACCCTTTGAAAGATAGGCTCTTACATAATTCTCCTCTGGTTAAAAACAACTCTACTCTTATGAGTTCCTCTAATCAAACTCTTGCAAATTTTTACTATCAATATTTTTCCCAACTGATTAAATCCTGGATTAGATCAATATGATGTTGAATATCCCTTTTTAGGGGTAGTCCATCTCGTAACTCCTCTGGTATGATATATGCAAACTCTTTTACTAACTTTAATACTACGGGTGGTTTAGCAACATCCTCAGTATCCACCTTTTGTGTTTTCAACACATAATAAAAACCAACTTCATTCATCTTTGTAATAAATTCCTTAGTTGTCAATGGGTGTTTACTCTACCCTTCTTCCTTATGTGGTAACAAGACCAATTTTACTCCATCCTTGTAGAATGTGTAAGAATTCCTCGCCCATCATGGGTAGCCTTCCTATCATATTGCTAAGGCCTCCCCAATAATAATTGACATGTGTCCATTGGAATTACATCACACCATATTTCATCCTTGTAGGTATTCCCAATTGAAAACTTAACTAGATGCCTCTTATCTATAGTTATCTTCTTCCTTTTTTTGAACCATGGTATGTCATAAGGATGCGGGTTCTTCTCACACTTCAAGTTAAGTTTATCAACCATTTCATTTGAAACCATATTTTCACAACTATCACTATCAATAATCATCTTACATACCTTTCCTCTAGATGTGCACCTAGTTCAAAAGATATTTATGTGCAACCAAGAATCACCACCATCATTGTCCTATGCTTTCTCCTTCCTTGGGATGATCATTGTCCTTCTCATCATGAGACTTTACCCTATGTCTACAGTAACTTCTATCTTAGTTTTCTCTTCTATATCAACAAGATTTACTTTAGCTTGTTATTCTTGTCCTCTTTCTTAAGCGAGATAATGTAGACATTCAAAATATTTGTGCCCTTCTTCATCATATTTGTAATAGGTATATTACCTCCATGGACCATCCCAAATTTTTCTTCCACCATAGCCTCTTCCTCTTTGAAATCCTCCACCTCTCTAGTGGTTACTGTGACCTTGTCCAAACTCTTCTTATTTTCCTATATTAGAATATTCTCCATTTGAGGAATTAAATCCACTACACCCCCTAACTAGAGGTGACGATGGCCATTTTTTTCAATTCTCTTCTAAAAAATTTTCTCTTATGTTTCTCTTCCACCTTTAATGTGAACTGATATGCATCCTCTACACTATGGATCTGAAGCATAATCAAATCATCTTGTATGACATAACTTAATTCATTCAATTACCTTGCAGCCTTAATTTCTTCTAACTCTTCAAGCTCCGCTCAAATTGATAACTTGTAGAATTCATTGGTTTAGTCCTAGATTCTTTGATCCTTTGTTTGAGGTTCTAGAATTTACAAAACAATGTTTAGTCATAATATTTAGGTAGGAATTTCTACTTCAATTTTTTTTTTTATTCCAGACCCTAATATTTTCCTTTCTTTTTCTCTACCTCCTCTTTCATAGATGATCCCACCAAATCAATGCATTCCATTTCAACTTTATGCATGCAAGCTTTACTTTCCTTTCCTCTAAAAGGTCTCTACACTCAAAGACTTCTACATGTTATTCAACCAATCTATCAACTTATCTGGTCTCAACCCTCCTACATAATCAAAACCATTAATCTTGATCCCATATTTATTTCCTTCCAAGGCCCTAATCAACTTGTCCTAAAAATGATGCTCCTATGGCTTCCCCTATGGTTCTTCCTCTACATGAACCTCTAATCTGTTGTCTTCTTCCATAGTCTCATTATTAGAATCTAGATCTACAAAATTTACTAGATGTCTTTTCATCATATAGGTCATTATTCTAATCAACTAAGCAACTTGTACTTGTAGTTCCTACATAATCCTATTAACCTGGGTATAACCTCCTCTTCCTCTCCTCATGCTAATTTGATCTATGTTATTCCAAACAAAAAATAAGAATAACAAAATAATTGTAATCAATAAAATTACCTTATATTCCCTAGAAATATCCAACTTGCTCTGATATCAAATTATGTAAATCTAGCTACAAGAGGTTAGAACAAATACCTCCCATCACATAAAAACTATGATAAATAGAAAATAAACCGGTAAAACCCCCATTCTCATAAAAACTACAATACATGGAAATAAATCAATAAATGCTTTATTTTCTCATTCTTGGATTCACCACCATAATGCAATACAAGGGGAATATATATATATATATATATATATATATATATATATATATATATATATATATATATATATTTCCCAAGAGAAACCCTAAATCTTAAATCCCTAAAGATTAAATAATTACTATTTTTGGCAAATTATTGTTTATCAAAAATTGCCATTATTAGTAATTACAATTTTTGACAAATAGTTTTTTGTCAAAAATTACCATTAGTAATTACTATTTTTGACAAAAAAATTTCTTGTTAAAAATTAGTATTTTAGTATTTCACAAAAAAACTTGGATTGACATGCAAATTAACACAACTTGTTAGGATCCCATCCTTACATTATTTTGTAATCTTCATTATTATGTAATGACCCACTTCCAACATGGGGGGATTCTATTATATTGTTATTTTGTAATACTTTGTAATGTATGTGGCAAGTAAGGCACCTATCCAAGTAGTGTCATCGCATGTAACCATTATCAAGATTGTAATCGATGTTTGGTAGAACATTCTAGCTCGAGGGATATTTTGCATGTAAGCCTACTCCTAAGACTTTAGGTAGGATTGCATGTAGATTTCTCTTTAAAATGCATTAATCCATGTGAAAATGTATATTTTTGCAAGTTAACTAAATATTGAAGGAGGTTGCCCCCTCAAACAGGCCTACGATTTTGAGTTATTTGTGATATTGTTTCAATTTTACAATTACTTTTTGCATAGTGTTATTTTTTTAATGCATGTATTTCAATTATCTTTTAGTATTTTGTGTGTGAACTATATTTTAATAGTATATTCCTTACAAGTGGCGTTAGAGTGTTTAGTAGGGTCAAGTTCTGCTATAACTGTGACAATTTTTGCTCAACCATTTATGCTTGTTAGGTATAATTTTCTTGTGTTTTTAATTTTGTTCTACTTTATCTAAAAATCTAAAAAAAATCTACAAAACCCAAAAAAAATACACTTTTATTTTTAGTAGTTGAGTAGGCTAGAAAGATTATGCTGAGGATTTTAAATTATTGTGAAGGAGCTATCATTATTGGATAATCTAGATATCCTATAAATTTTCTAGTGAAGTGAGGGGTGATTTGGCTTCAATACCCAAGCCTTAGACAACACTCGTGCACGAAATCGAGCTCCCACACATCTTTGGGTGCATTGGGAGACCATTCTAGGTTGAACAAAATTTTATCTAGTAGGAAGCTTTTTGTCCTTGTATCATCCATAGTCCACGAGATACAACATCCCATATGATTACCCTCTTGTACTGTTATAGAGGTAGATAGAGTGCTCAAGGGAATGTGTGCAATCCTCATTGGGTAAGGGCCTGAAATATTGGTCCAAGCACTATTGTTTGTCACTACGATATAACAAAGGTCATATGGATGTTACATACTCCTCTACCTAGCATACCCTGGTTCTGTTAAAAATTTTAACTTGCAAAAACTCACATCTCCTTGTTCTACTAAATCTACATTCATGATCCTAAAAAGTGAGCATACAAAAAAAGACTTACCTATCACAGAAGAATACACTTTATATGCACCAAAAGTTAGGATAAAGTCTACAATTGTGTATAACATTATAAAATATTGGGCACCATTTGGATTAGTTGTAGTAACAGTTGGATCAGTGAAAATTCGATGACAGTAATAGTCAAGTTAGTGATAGTACTACTTAGATTAGTGACAGTAATAGTTGGGTTAGTGATAGTACCAATAAGGTCAGTGATAGTAATAGTTAGGTCAACAATAGTAATATTAATAGTCAACTGTAGCAATCAAAAAATACAGGTGGTTAGGGTCAAAAACATAACTGTTTTTGTTAGTAACTATAGTATAGGTGACAGGATAGTGACTAGGTGGTCAGTTGATAGAATGTACAGATCACAAATAGTTGATCCAGTAACCAAATTTGAACTGTAGCTCCAAATAAAAAAACCAACTACACCAGTAGACTTGTGAAAAAGAAAAAAAATCATGCAAATCAGAGCTATAATGAATAAGTTGTAGTGGTTTTATCATTACTCTATTTTGAGTAATTTTTAAATCAAAAATAAGGAAAATAGCACTAAAAAAGTCATAAAATCCCTACACAACCCCAAAAATCCTCAAATTTATTTTTTTATCTTAGTTAGCCCCTTCTACACCTCTCATAGAATTTTTGAGTCTTAACTCTTTTTTCTCAAAATTTCTCAAATTTATCATTTTCCACTAGCCCTTTTTGGCCAAATATTCCACAAATACAAAATCTGAGTCTGAGGTGCCCAAAAATCCATGTTGTGGGATATAGCTCATTGTGACCATATTTTTGAGCTGATCATCTTGATCTATAACATCCAAGAAATTTTTTGGACTTCTTACTAAAAACAGTAACTCCTAAAACCACACTTATATCTTTAGTAATTCAATAAAAAAGGTTCAAGGCTATCCCAAATGGCAGGTTATACTTATGGACATCAAAAAGAGGTAGAGAAAAATACCACTACAACATTGGATACCATACTAAGTTTTGTTAGTAGCTTACAAACCACAAGTTATAATATGATGGCAGAATTTCAAACTTTCAAACCTAAACAAGATATCGCCAGAATTTGCCTACAAGACCAACTTGCAAAATTTGAGTCCAAATTGCAAGGTGTTCCAAGAAATTTTGAGTATTGTATTGAAAACTCACATTTCTACTGAGGTCAAGGAAAAGGAACAACGAATCTCACATTCAATTTGATTGTGATACTACCTTTAAGATGTCAAAACTAGACTTTTCTAAGTTCAATGAGAAGGATGTGGATGGGTGGTTATGTTGTGTTGCTCAATTATTTAGACTCTATGATTTTCCATATATCATCGGGTTCAAATGTCTTCTTTAAAATTATAATCTAAAGTCTTAGAATGCTGCCAATGGTTGCAAAAATCTCTCCCTGATCCTTCTTGGATGGAAATTTAGTCTCAATTAATCCCTCACTTTGGCCCTAGTGAGTATGATGATTTTATGGGACAATTGATAAAATTGAGATAAACTTCGATAATTCGAGACTACCAAATACAATTTGAGATATTGGCCAACAAAACTATAGGAATGAATGAAGGGTTCTTTATGAGTTGAGGGAACATCTCCAAGTTGAGGTCACGATGTTTAAACCACAATCCATGATGCATGCTATCAGGTTGTCTCCCAAGTCTAAATTTTTATCTTAGAGGTGGATATATAAATTTCCATAGGCTAAACCCTCTTTTCCTCCTAGATTCTAAAATTAGAATGAACAAAAACTTGTTGCACCCATTGTTGCATCCAAACATCTAACCACTATCAAAATGGATGTGCAATGCACCCAAGGGTTGTGCTAAAATTGAAATGAAAATTTTTCTCACGGGCATAGGTGCACCCAAAATAAGTTGTTCCTCATCGATGTTGATGAGCCTGACACCAGCAACCATAGTGATGGTGACACATAATCAGTAGAGGAACCACCCAAACTAGAGGAAGAAAACTAGGATGAACCTAGGCTGAATTTTTTGTTCATACTCTAGCTGGCATTACTACTCCCCAAACCTTTAAATTTGTGAGTTATTTCAAGGGCCTACATCTTACCATCTTGATTGATTCTAGTAGTACACATAATTTTATTGATACCTACATTTCCAAGTAGGCAAATTGTTACATACATACATGTAATTCCTTTGAGGTTATGATAGCAAATGGTGGGACCTTACCTTGTAAAGGTAAATATTGTAATGTTAAGGTCAATATTGGGGACTATGATCTCAAAGAGGATATATTTGCACTTCAACTAGGGAGATGTGATATTGTATTGGGAGCTCAATGGTTGGGCACATTGGGAGTCATATCGTGGCACTTTTTTGAGTTTTGGATGTGATTTTCACAAAATGGAAAGTCCTACACTCTCCATGGATTAAAATTAGGGCCTTCACAAATTATCAGTTCCAACTGAATGGAGAAGTTAAAAAATCATCTCGAGGTGTCATAGCTAAAATTTTTGTGATCCAACCTCATCCTTTAGAGGAGGATTATGTTCCTATATATTTACAAATTATTTTTACCAAGCACAATCCATTTTTTACTAAGCCATTAGAATTACCACATCACCACTCTCATGATCATGATATTCCTTTGTTACCTGGCAATGCACCACCAAAAATTAGACCATATCGGTATCCTCATGCTTTTAAGTCAAAAATCAAGAAGTTAGTATAGGAATTGTTAAAATCCGATATCATTTGGCCACGTAACAATCCTTGCTCTTATTTAGTTTTATTTGTGTGCAAGAAATATGGGTCCTAGAAGTTGTGTATTGATTATCTAGAACTCAATAAAATCACCATCAAGGATAAGTTTTCTATTCTGGTGGTGGATGAATTATTGGATGAACTTCATGGGACTATGTATTTTTGCAAACTCAACCTTCGATCAGGGTACCATCAAATCAGGCTCAAGGATGAGAATATTTCCAAGGCTACTTTATGTACTCATGAAGGTCACTATGAGTTTTTGGTAATGCATTTTAGATTGACTAATACCCCTTCTACTTTCCAAAGCCTCATGAATAGTTTTTCTTTGCCCATTGATTCAAAAATTCATCCTAGTCTTCTTTTATGAAATTATGGTGTACAGTTTCTCATGGGAAGAACATCTTATTCATGTAAATCAAACACTCCAACTATTGGCACAACATCAACTCGCTGCTAATAATTACAAGCGTTCTTTTGGGTTGATAGAAGTGGAACATTTGGGATACATTATCACTAAGGAGGGTATCAAAATTTATGCCAAGAAGATCCAAGCAATTCAAGAATGGTCAAAACCTCACACTCTCAAAGGTCTTAGGGGATTTTTAGGGCTTACAGGTTATTATCGTAAATTGTTTCGTAACTATGGTGAAATTATAGCTCCCCTCACTTACATGTTAAAGGACTCTTTTACTTGGATGGGATCCAATGAATAGAATTTCCTAGAATTGAAGCATGCTATGACTAGTATGCTTGTTTTGGCCATGCTAGATTTCTCCAAACTGTTCCTCATTGAAAATGATGCTTCAAGTCATGGTATTGGTGCAGTGTTGATACAAGGAAATGATGGAATTCACTAGTAAATCTCTTTCCAATTGTAATTTGGAAAAATCCACTTATGCAAAGTAAATGATGGTAATTATACATGATGTAACAAATTGGTGATCGTATCTCATTGGGTGTCATTTATCCATTAAAACAGACCATCAAAGTCTCAAATAATTTTTGGAGCAATGGGTTGCCACCCTTGAACAACAAAAAAGGGTCTCAAAAATCATGGACTATGATTATGATATCACCTATAAGAAGGGAAAGGAGAATATTGTGGCCGATGCTCTCTCTCACCAATTTGAGGCTCTCAATGTGTTGTGTGTCATTTAATTTTTGGCTCCTCAATGGATCAATTCCTTACACCAGAAGGTACTTTAGAATTATGAATTGCAGACTTTGGTTACTTCTTTACACACTGAGCTTAATTCATATCCAGGCTATACTTAGTATGGCTAGTATTTGTATTACCACCAACACCTTGTTGTTTCCCACAAGTCCCCAATGTTGGAACTTCTCATGATAGAACTATATGCTACCCCATTTTCTGGCCATTCAGTATTTCTCAAAACATATGAATGGCTTAAGTGCACTTTTTTTGGAAGGATATAAAAAATGACATTGAGTTTTTTATGGTAGCTTGTGATTCCTATCAATGGATGAAATATGAAATAATGCATTCTCTAGACACCTTCAACCCTTGGCCATTCTTGACCAGGTTTAGATGGATATTTCTATGGATTTTATTGAAGGATAAATAAGTTTGGAGGAAAATTTGTTATCTTTGTGGTAATATATCATATTTTGAAATATGCTCACTTTTGTTCCCTCTCCCATCCTTACAGAGCATCCATCATTGCCCAAATTTTTCTTGATTCTATCTTTCGCATTCATGGTCTGTCCTTCTCCATTATGTTTGATTGTGACCCAACATTTACTAGTCACTTCTAGAAAGAATTGTTTAAGTTGTAGGGAACTCATCTCAAAATGAGTTTAGCTTATCATTCGTAAATGGATGGCTAGACAGAGATTGTTAACAAATATTTGGAAATATACCTTCATTAATTTACCTATAATAATCCTATGCATTGGATAAAAAAGCTTCCTTTGGCCGAGTGGTGGTACAACACTATCTATCCCACAAAAACCAAGGTTACCCCTTTTGAGGTGGTTTATGGGTGCCCTCCACCCATGCCTTCCTTCTACATTCCAGGTAGCTCTAAGGTCCATGCGTTTGACACTACTCTCAGTCAGCATGCTGATGTACTCTATCAACTGAAGATGAATTTGGATGTGGCCCAAAATTAGATGAGTCAACAGGCTAACCAAAACTGTTCTGAGCATAGTTTTGATGTGGGTGATATGGTTTTCCTCCAAAAAAAACCATACAACTAGTTGTACCTCTATCTTCATAGATGCCAAAAAATTGCTACAAAGTATTATGGGCCCTACTAGGTGTTACAATGGATTGGTACTGCAACCTATAAATTGAACCTTCTACCTACATCCAACCTCCATATTGTTTCTCATATTTTTTCTCTCAAAAATGTGGTGGGTAATCAGGTACATGTTCAATCTACACTCTCAGAGTTAGACGAAGAATGTTCTATCTTTCTTGGACCTGAATAGTTGTTGGATCATTAGACTCACACTTTTCACACCCACACCATTATTTATGTCCTTGTTTAGTGGTGTGGACTCCATCCAGAAGATGCTACATGGGTGTAACAACCCATTTTACCAACCAAACCTAAGATAGATTTTTTTGTACATATCTATTATGTTAAGTTATAACAAAGTATGCTTAAATCAACACCATGTGAGGAATAAATTAACTGGGAGAATTATGACATGGTCAGTTTCAACTCTCATGATAGGAGTGACCAACTCCTATCCAACCTTTCATACCATCATTATATGTATGATCCCTTGGCTTAATTATTTCTACCTCTTCATTATTAGGAGTCTTATATGCATAATCACTTGAATGTCATTTCAATCCATTCTCCTAATTACATTAATTTGCAGTAGAATATCATACATGTATCATCTAAACAACACATGAATATTACTTTACTCATATCAAGACTTTCACTTGATTTCAAATGTAAACCATTCCATCATAATAAAAGAACCATTCTTTTAGAAAGCACAAAGGCATCTTATATCATAATTATTAACCATAGAAAATTTCTTGTTAACAAAATATTACATCATACAACAATCTAATATAAATATTATATGAATGTAAAAGCATCATCTCATTAGAAAGTATTAGCATTTACTTATTTCATTGGTGCAACATCTATGCTCTAACTAGATATCATAATGGAAGGTAAATACATCATCCATACATAAAAATATTTGCAAACCACAAATAAAAGTACACAACATATACCCTAGGAACCCTCACAGGGAATAAACCCAACCTATCATTTCATAAACTTGAATTGTCAATATAAATTTAGAAAGGAATACTAAATATCCTTTATTAAGTCATTATGCAATAAAAGGAAACAACTTATTCCATGTATTAATTATGATGCAATTAAAAAAATGGCACATTTCCTTTCTCTAAGCTATAAACTAATAGGAATCTCACAAATTCCTATATCTACATATTTATGAAAGATCATTGGTCACATGTTAAGGATAAAATTCATTATTTTCCAAGATGGAACCCCATAGTTCCCTCAATAATGAATCCCACGATCATTAGCCAAACTAGATGTCATTATAGCCCAATATAGTAAGGAATTTGTCTAAATTTTTTCCTCCCATGGAAATATCCCACACTCTCTCCAAGATCAGATCCCATATCAAATCTTCCACATCCAGGTTTCACACTTAGACATTTCCATCATATCTCATAATCCATTAATAGGAATATACATTTGGTTAGGCTAGAGTTCCTACGAATTTTACCTTTTTAATCTAACTAGAAATATTACATATTCCTTGCCCTATAACCTACCAACTAAGATTACCTTGTAAGCTATCAACCGAGATTAAACCTTAAACACCAATCAATATTGTAATCTGTCACACAATATTTAAAAAATAACCTCGCAAATCTATCACACAAGATTATAAAATAACCTCGTAAATATATCATACAATATTATGCATTAATAACAAATAGACCTTGTAATCTATCACACAATATTACATCTTTAAATTCAAATCAATATTGTAATCTATCACACAAGACCAATTTTACTCGTAGTCTATTACATAAGACTACCCAAAAAAAATTAAGGTTATGGTCACCTAGCACATTGTTCTCGATGAATTATTAATAGATTTGTTCCCCATGATTTTGTCTAGGGGAAATAATTTTCCCTTTTGAAGCATCCTCTACAAATGTAGATTATTCAAATTAACTCATACTTCACATGTAATCTATTTCAAACAAAACCATGAAGAACTAACCAACCCTCATTATGAGTACAATTAATCAATAATTGAAATGGTCAAATTAAACTATACTCCCCAAATTCTATTTTAGTAATGAGAGAGGAGTGTCTGAATTGAATTTTATTTAATCATCCCAATGGGATGATGGTTATTAACTACTCATACTGTAATTAAGTATTTCATTCTCACATTTTAATTGCTTAATATACTATCCAATACCAACATTTATACCTCATGGCTATCCATTTCAATCAATGGGATGACATTAGTTTGTAAACATGACCATTTAAGTATTAGCCTATTATATTGATATGGTTGTCCTACTTATTAAATAGGGGATTTTAGATCATTTTTACATCCTGAACCTAACTCAATAGCCTAAGAAACCATCCAATAGCATCCAAGTATCAGTTCACCATATGTGGTCAAGATAGGTGGCTATCAATAGTGGAGGGCCCAAAAGTAGTGGTATTTCATGCCATCAAACCCTCGTGTCCCCAAAAGGGGTGTGACTATCATTAGGCAGTTACTATGACCACCTAAGGAGGTATGTTGATTTATTGATTGCCACATTGATCTAGTGGGATCAATATGGGATATCCTCCCTTACACTACCTCAAAAGAGAGGTTCAGGTTTTCAAGTAATTAATCTGCTCAAATTCGAGTGACGATAACAACGTACTCAAAAAACTAGGTAAAGATATATCTTTATATGCACCTTATGCATGCTCATTACCTGCACACACTAATAGTAATAAGGACATAATTTTTGATAGTATGGTGTAAGGGTTCTTCCCCTAAAATCCCCAATCAGGTTCAATTCTGTCCCACATGGGGTATGGATTATAATTTTTGATAATTCTTTCATGAAATAGAACATAGTTTCTATGGGTGGCATTAGACAATTATGCTATGCACAGGGATTCTGCCATTGAAATAAATATGATAACATGACAAAAAAGGAGAAAATTCTATCCACATGGACCAAGACATATGTATTGATGATGAAGGATCGACCAGTTAATTATTTCCAACAAGCACACGCGATGTAGTGCTGACCACTAGCGGAGTCATCAAAAATCTATCATATGGTGAAGCATCTACTAATCGGTACTTACTTTCCATTGATAAGTGATTTTTAGTACACCAAAAGGTGGAAAAAATCCATATGAAGGTTATATTATATTAACCATGTAAAATTTATCCACACTACCTAGATGTGACCACAATTTTAAGGTCTCGAAAAGGCATTTTACCACCTACACTAAGACAAAAGTGATTATATATAGACTTTTAATCTTCATCCCTAATTTTGCAATGGTGTAGAGAATCATTGGGGGTCATCCAACCTAAGAAGACATCGAAATCGATCTCAAAAGTCATCTACCTAGAGTGACATAGCAACAAACTATAATTTGGGTTTAGGAGTATTGCTATGCTTGATTTAGGGTCTTTATTTTCGATAAGAGGTGGCTATAATAGGATGGTAAAGCTGCAAGAGTTGGTTTATATATATAGAGTTATGAGGCCAAAGCTACAATAATATTTTATGCTCTTAAATCAGAGCCTACATGAGATCAATAGCGATCCATAATATTTAACATAACTACAAGCCAGTCACACATCTAATGTTTCCTTAAAAGTAGAATCCCCATTGGTGGGATTACAAAACCTCATTCAGAACTACAACCTTATTTATAGAAAGTAACTCCTGATGCCTGGTCTCACATGCTAGATTGAATTATTGGAGGAAATACTACTGAACTTTGGGAAGTAATGCACATGTGTCTACCATTAATATTAGGTTTATTCCTATCTCCTGTTATGATGACTACTCATTGTTTACGATGGGTTCTAGTGCAGACTTATGAATCCCTACAACCACTCTACTGAGGAATTATTTATAGATAAAAGCAACCAATATTCATAAATACCTTATCTACAAACTTAGTATTCATGTAACTTAGTAACATATTTAACCCTCTTTTGTAGATTTATACCTTGGAGGCAATGATGATCTAAGACATTAAACCAAATTGATCTTCCAAGAAAATTGGGTATAATCACCCAGGGATTTCATTGTAGTGGTAATCATTCCTCCTATGACTAGACAAAGTAGTAAACAAAAAAAAAACTAACATAATATTAGTCCGATTTTAATCCATGTAAGGAACACATATCCCACATATTCCATATCATGGGCATAGCATAGCATAAAAGTGCTTATGCACTAGGTATGTAATGACCATTAAGTGGTGATCATTGAGACCCCGTTGGTGGTTTACTTTGGGTCTTCTCCCACCATATACCAACCCATTATATTTTAATCATACAGGTTTTCAAGGAATCACAAGGTGATCTTAGGGTCTTAGCACAGTTAACATTATAATATTAAAGCCTTAAAAAAATACTTTGCCAAGAAGTACAAGAGTTTCCTAGTACATAATACATACAGGAGGCCCACATTTTAATAAAAAACATCATACCAAGAGTTTCTTAGAAGCACATAATATGTACAGGATGCCCATAATTTAATCATGAGCATTTACCCAATAAAAAAAATTAACTACAAACGAAGCTTTAACAAGGAGAGATTCAACCTGATATTCCTCGAATGTGTCTAAAATTATGGTCTCCATATTTTTTCTTCCAGCTCTTCTCCCAATAAATTTATTCTAAGGTGGCCTCAACTCTCCTTAATATTGATTCTTAAAAATCACTCATATTGAAAAAATACCTTTAATTACACTTAGTACTTTTCTTAGGGCTTTTTGTTTTCTGATCTACCATGGTAGAGAGCATTCTCCCTAAGCCCAAGTTTTCCTTTTTCTTTTCATTGCTTAGCTCTATTTTTATAGGTTTTTCCCATATTCCTCCCTAATGAGAAAGTGGGTATATTTGTTAATAAAATATTAAAGGGAACCTTCTTGGAGCTCACCTAAGTAGTAGGATTCCATTTTTTTATCATTTTTAAAATTAGGGACAAGACAAGAGAAGGTAAGGTGGAGTACTTTACTCCTTTTAGTCTTCACTTTCTCCCAAGCACATGCATTGCTTGCAACATTATTATTCATGTGGAATGGAGAATAATTAATCCACTAGACAAATATGTATACTTTTAATATTTAAGCATGACCTTGATGAATGGTTCATCCTATGTAAAATATATACATATTTTTTTATTAAAATATGACTTTGTCCTTTTTGGGTCTTTTCAAAATTGGATAGATTTTGGGGTGCACCTAATTGTATTAGGTTTATCTTAATAAATATTTTTTGAGAAATATAATTTCCCAAATTAATATTTTGCACAAGCTTTATTTTATCTTCCCCAAAGACCTACCAAAATCCCAATTAAATTCAAAACCCTTCCAATTAACTTGGTAGAGTGTAGATAGTTTTAAATTAGGGATTTCTATGGAATAATTTTACCATCCCCCTAATTTTATTAATTGACCCATTTTTATTAATGCTTGAAAACATTAATGGGGTTTGGTTAATGATAAAATTCAAGGATTAATTGATCCTTTGGATCAATTAATATCTTATAGGTACTCAAACGGGTGGGTTGTTAAAATGGGAGTCTCTCCATCAACACCAGCACTAGTTTCCTCATATTTAGCTTTGAGGAAAAATATTTTTGAAGGGAAAGGACATGTTAGGATCCCATCCTAACATTATTTTGTAATTATAATTATTATGTAATTACCCACTTCCAACATGGGGGGATTCTATTATAATATTATTTTTTAATACTTTGTAATGTATGTGACAAGTAGGACATCCTAGACAAGTGGTGCCATCACATGTAACCGTTATCAAGATTGTAATTGATGTTTGGTAGAAGATTCTAGCTCTAGTGGAATTTTGCATGTAATCCAACTCTTGAGCCTTTAGGTAGGATTGCATGTAGCTTTCTCTTTAAAAGGAATGAATCCATGTATGAATGTATCTTTTTGCAAGTTAATGAAATATTGAAGGAGGTTTCCCCCTTGAAGAGGCTTGCAATTTTGAGTTATTTGTGATATTATTTCAATTCTACATAGTTTTATTCTATTATTGCATGTATTTCAGTTATCTTTCAGTATTTTGTGTGTGTGAACTTTATTTTAATGGTAGGTTCCTTACAAAACTTTGTAACACCCATATTATAAATCCTATAAAATATCGATACCTATTCATGCATAGATAAAAATTATTTAGAACTTCTAAAAAACACCTTCTAAAAGACAGGCTTCTACATCACTTATAGTTAGTTCTTTATCCTCCCAAACTAAATTATTTTATTATCATTCATTTTATAATAATTATGGTTGTTCTTTCTCCATACAAAATACTATTCCTAAGTGTGTTAACCCATTATCAATCACCTATTAATGATGATGGTCATGCTTTCTTAGTACAAGGTGTCATACCAAAGTATAACTACCATTCCTAGCACCACTTATTAAGTAATCTTTAGCTTATCCATAGAAACTTCTAGTCCATTTTACCTAGATATTATCTAGGGAAGCTTATAGTCCTGCGACCATGAGCTTGGATTTCAAAGAAAATTTGTAAATTCAAGGTCTTATCAACTTTAGCTCAAAAACTAAGCAAGGGATTGAATCTAAAGATACCAAAATTTGTACCATATTCTATGGAAGCCTCTAGTCCATCATACCTAGAGTTTTGATACCAAATCTAATGACCCAAAAATCTATTAGGGATATACATGTTTCCCACCTTACATAAATCACTCTATGAAGGTGTCTATTGATGTAATACCTTAAGATTAAGTTGTTTGTCTCATATATGTGATGAACCAATTTATCCTTTTAGGTTTATTAAAAGGGTATGCTCATACCTACACCATACATAAGTCTATCTATGTAGGTGCACTAAGTGTTATGCAAATATGCTATCTCATATCCATGATGAAATCCTTTTAGTCCATCAAAAGGGTATGCCCATCCCTACACCATACATAAGTCCTATGTAGGTGCACTAAGTGTAATGTAAATAAGCTATCCATCTCATATCCATGATAAGTTAACTTATCCATTGTTCATTCTCGATGTTTTATAAATCATTGAATTTAGAACTAATTATTTCCTTCTTCTATCCAATTAATTTTAGGTCTTACTTGATGCAAGGTTACTTAAAAAAATCCACCAAAGGGATCTCATAATCCCTTAGATTACTCTCTCTATCTATCTCTCTTCTGAAATTTTAACCCATAAGCATAAATATTAATAGATGCCATTTTCTATCCATCTAAGATTCATAAAATGCAAGATTAAAGGATAGATTTATTTGATACACACATAACACATCATATATCTTGGGAAACCCTTACAGGATAAACCTAGCCTTGAAAACATCATTTTATTTTATAAGTCTATTTGTCTCTAATATATCTATACAAAGGAATCTTATAATTTCTTTTGATACTTCAATACTAATATAAGTACATAAGAACCCTTTAGTTATTATATCCCCAAAACATGAATGGTTCTTTTAATTCATATTACAAATCAATGAGGGAACCCCATAATTCCATTGAATGAACTCAACATTAATTCTTATTTTTCCAAAACATCATCATCAAAATAAATACATAAAAATACCATGATTTGTATTCCCCATAATGTGAATAGATCCTTTAATCCATATTTCACATTCAATGAGGGAACTCCATAATTCCATTGAATGAATTCCACATTCATTCCTCCAAATTATCCAAAATAAAACATACTATTTATCATATATTTCAAATTCAATCTAGCTAAAATGAAATATATTGTTTATATATTTCAAGTTCAATCTATCTAAAATGAAACATATTTTCTATCATATATTTCTCATTCAAAATAATCAAATAAAATATACTATCCACTAATATATTTCTCATTTTAAGTAACCAAGTGAAATATACTATCCACTAATATATTTCTCAATCCAATTATCCAAATGAAATATACTATCCACTAATATATTTCATGACTAAATCATTCCATTGAAATATATTATCCATTGATATATTCTAGACCATTCTATCTATAGTGAAATACAATGTCTGATATTATATTTCAAGTCCATTCTACCTAGAACAAAATACAACATACACATTCCAAGTCCACTCTAACTAAAATGAAATACAATATCCACTATTATATTTCAATTCAACTCTAATCAAAATGAAATACAATATCCACTATTATATTTCAACTTCATTCTAATTAAAATGAAATATAATATCCACTATTATATTTTAATTCCATTCTAATTTAAAATGAAATACAATATCCACTACTATATTTCAACTTCATTCTAATTAAAATGAAAAAATATATTCATTATTATATTTCAATTTTATTCCATTAAAATGATACATAATATTCACTACTATATTTTAAGTCCATTCCATTAAAACAAAATATAATATCCACTATTATATTTTAATTCCATTCTACTAAAACAAAATATAATATTCATTCTTATATTTTTCAGTCCATTCCATTAAAATGAAACATAATATCCACTATTATATTTTAAGTCCATTCCATTAATATGAAATATAATATCCGCTAACCCAGGTGTTGTAGGTGAGTTGGAGAGGAGAGCGCAATCCTCCAAGGGAGGTCGTAGGTTTGAATCTCCACCCTACCAAAAATTTGAATTGGGTACCCAAAATCCAATTGATAATGTTGGTGCGAGCAGGGCTAGGCATGACTCTTGGGTGACTTTGATGGTGTAGAATCCCCTAGTCATGGTCTCTTAGACCAAGGTGGCCCAGCAAGGAATTTTTTGCTTAAAAAAAAACATAATATCTACTACTACATTTCAAGTCTATTCCATTAAAATGAAACATAATATCCACTACTATATTTCAAATCCAATCCATTAAAATAAAATATAATATCCACTATTATATTTTATGTCCATTCCATTAAAACGAAATATACTATCCACTAGTGCATTTCATAATCGATAAGCAATCAAACTATATTTTCTATTAATATATTTCTCCTTCAAATTGATTAAATGGAAATACTAAATCACTTAAAGGAATTATTCTCATTATATGGAAACATACCCCTTTTCTTAGATGATAGACACAAGCTTCTTTTCCCCAAAAGAAACATAAAGTCCACCTTAATAATAATATCATAAATTCCTATTCACAATAGACCCTAAATTGCCTGTAAATGAATTTTGAACTTGACTTAATAAAAATAATCAAACTCTCAAAAGAAGGAGCAGTCAAAAGGGAATTAGAATGTGGGTCTAAATGGTTCTCTTCATGCATATATCCTTACCCCAAGCATAAGATAGTGATAACATTTTAACAACCAATATTCTCAATGTTAGATTTATATGACTAGCCATATGAGTATATACATATTAACCTTACACTCCCAATTAAACATAAAGCTTACATGGGCTATGTAATACAAAAAATACAATGTCCTTATGCACCACTCCAAACTTATGGTCTGCAATAACTTACACAATTTTTGGTTAAAAGGGATAACATGTTACTATGGTCCACACAATCTATAGCGAATCACAGCCAAACACGGTAGGAATAACAAGTACAAATTGTGCACTACCTACAAAGCCTTTCAATGTGGAATATAAAAAAAACTCTGCGTAAATAAATAAATTGTTAATGAAATAAAATCACTTGCAACGATAGGTGATGTATATGTATATATATTGAATGCACATAATCTGACTTAAGCATATGCTAATATATAATAGCAATATTAAAATCATAATACCTAGATCATTTTCATACCTCTAACACATGTATGAATATCCAAAAACAATCATTTGTTTATTAGACCAAGCCTCTGGTTATACATTTATAATATATTATTCATTAATTTTATTTATAAATAATTAATACATTCAGACAAACAATTCAAAATTTATGTAAAGCATAACAAAAACTTCATAGAGGTACTTTCAACATTGCAGTGCTCATCCATAAAATAAAACAACCTTGTTTGGAATAAAAAATACAAGTTAGACAAGGAAGCCATGTGAATGCACATGGCCCACCTAGGTGGAAAAATGGCTCCTACCAAAACCGTAAAAGCAAACACATGATACTAAAAATCACAATGCCACATAGGGAATCTAAGCTTAAACTATCCAACATCCTCCAAGCACAACATCTAATATTCTAAAGTTTAAGCTTATACTAATCAATCATCGTAAAAGGTAAGCATCCAACTCATTTATGAACACTATAGAAAGACTATGCTAGGCCTAAACTAACAATACACTAGATGTTAGGTTAAGGGGACTCTAGGACATTGGCTACAAGCCCCTTCACTAGGTGCAATAGATGCAGGTTTGATTATATGGGGTACCTATCCCTCAACTATAAAGAAATCTAAAATAATAATAATTTGAACAACATAGGATGTCCCCATCAAACTACAACATAGGGCAAAGGATGAATCCAATATCAAGACCATCATGAGGAAGTTAGAAAATGAGGAGCTTCAACTCGAATCTAATGAAGCTAAAAATAAATAAAAGGGATAATCCCTTTCCTTGCTCTAAGAATAATAGAGATATATTCATCTAAATAGAAAAGTAAGCAAGTAAGAATAGGGAGTTTGATGTGGATATCACCATCGAACAAGCTCTAGTTCTCCTCTTTGCAACTCCTTTCTTTAACCATTTTCTTGTAGCCCCCATTTTTTTTGCTTCCCCTCCTCTCCAGCCACCACCCCCTAAGAACATCATGCACTCTTTTCAAAATAATCATATGCTCACCTGATTTTGATATTCTCACAATGACACTGAGAGGGGGGGTGAATCAGTGTAACTATTTAAAACTTGAATCTGCAACTCTTAAAACTTAAAAATGCAAGATTAAAAAAAAAATATAGCAAGTATAACACAAGAGCATCACACAACACAAGATTTAACGAGGTTCACCAATGTGGCTACTCCTCAAATAATGACTGTTTGGACTACAATCCAAATCCAACCTTTGCAAGGATTCAATATTTACAAATAGTTTACCAGCACCCACTAGAAGGAGCACCAACCCCTGATTTATCTGCAACAATAGATAGGAGCACCAACCCCTTTTACCAAGCACCAACTTGGATTTTTATTTTGAATAATAGATTGACATAAAAATGTCTTCTCTTTTACAAGACCCTCTCTGGTCTATAGCTCATTCAAATCAATCTCATAGAAGCATAAGGAGAATTGTTAGAAACTCAATATCTTCTGTATCTTTCTCAAACCTCTCTTTTAATTTTTCAAATGTAAAACCAGGTTTCAGTTCAGTTGTAGTTTTTCAAAACAACACTCTTTCTATTCTTCTTATAGCACTCTAACTCAACCTTTTCTTTTTTTTTTCACGAATAACCACGGTTGCAGTAACCTCTCTAACTATGCCTTTTCAATTCTTTATACTTGGTTCAATCGAACAACAATTTCAAAAAATGACTCTATTTTTCCCTCCATTTTTCCATGCATTCTTAGCTCTGTTCAATTTGTCAAACCCTCTCTGACACGCTCTATCTTTTAGCCATTTTCTTTCTGACTTATTCTGACATTCTTCTCTGCACATTCTGATAGCCTTTTTTGATAGCCTTTTTTTGCGTATCCTGACAACCTTTTTGCGTATCTCAGCGCTCTATTATTCTTCTTTCTTCTCTTTTGAATTCTGTGCTACATTTTACTTCTGTGCGCGACTGTAATTTTTTGATATTCGCAACCTATTAAGAAACACTAATTGCGATGCATTCAAAATCAAATACGCTTAAGTCCTAGAAATGTAAATTGCATGAAACGAAAGAAACGCATTGGAAGAGACACAAGCAAATGGAGAAAACACAGCCCTTTCATTAAAATTTCTTGATCTCTATTACAAATACGCCTCCTCCCTTTTCAGGGGCTAGGAGCGTTAAAAGAATTTGACTACAATCGAGACTTAAGGTTCCTCTTTCCGCGTGCCCACACTTGAAATGGGCGGGCCAAGATGATGTCGCCGCTGATGTCGATGAGTCCTTCACCTCTGCTGCTCCTCCTGCGAACAAAGAAACAACGAAGATGTCAGTAGCACCTGCTGCAAATAGTAAGTGTTTGTTCTCTAAAATCGCCAAAAGATGTATGTAAATAATTAGCCAAATCAATAGACAAAATGACTCTAAATGACCTGAAAACCTGACAGAGGACAGAAAACATCACCAGAAGGCCACTGCCACTGAGACAGTCGACCAATCTACCTTCAACTAGAATTCGTCCCTGGGCAGGATGAATTCTGACTGCTATTCGTCCCTGGGTGGGACGAATTCTTCTGTGTTGAAAAAGCCGACCTACTGTTGCTCCAATGTCGAATCTCGGGACCTGCAAAATGCCTGCAAAAAGGGGGGTTATGTAATTGGGGCCATTTTGGGACGACCCAGATGGTCGGATTCTCCCAATTTGGCCTCTATCCTCGGGAATTCGATATCGCCACCTGCAAGTTAGTGAAACAACAAAGTGACACAAAACGTGATAAAATCTGATCAAAATGTTACGAAATTGAAGCTATGAGTTAACCAAACAGAATAACACGATATGCAAACTGAAACAATAATCTAGAATGCTTTAAAACTTAGAAAGTGTGGGGGTGCCCAAGTGGGCCTCCCACCGTTGGCACTTGATTTCGGCGCCAATCCACTAGGGATGGGCCCAAAACCTCTTAGGATTGGGATGTCGGCAAATTGGTTGATTCAGGTGTCCATATGTTGGATTTGGGTCAGATTCAAGCTTCCAAAATCCACCCAACAACCTCCCTTGCAAAAGAGATTGGTGGATGTGAGAAGGTGAATCAAAGGGGATGCAAGTGGGTGTTCAACTCGGCAGCACTTCGTTGCTTGAAATCTCCTTCAATCTGTCCTTTTGGGTGAGAAAAGTCCCACCTTTTATAGACCCATGGGGTCTCTTTTGAGAGGGAAGCACAAATGCCATGTGTTGGTCATAGGTGCCATGTGGCAGTCATGTCTTCCCATGAGGGAGGGGAGTCCTCCATTGACTTGGGCTCTCATAACTGCCCTTGTGACAGTCCTCTAACGGCCTATCTATCCACCCACACATGTGTGCGAGGCAGGAGTCATCAACTGACTGTCCTGGGCTGCCACTTGGCACCATTCTTCTTTTTGCCCGTTAAACTTGGAATTCGTCCCTGGGTGAGACGATTTCAGAATTCGTCCCTGGGTGAGACGAATTCCAGTTAGTATTCGTCCCTGGGTGAGACGAATACTGAGCAAAGTGTCTAAATGTGCCAAATTGCTTCCTGACCTTACAAAATTGCTATGAAAGTGGTTAGGACCACTTTTTGACCTCTGAGGGCTGCCCTGGGGGCTGTGTTTGTCAAAGCGATCAGTGTTTGCAGTCACATAATCGGATTGGTGTTGTTTTGGTGTCTACAGATGCCCCTTTTTGGGATGCGCTGTGCATGGCACAGCGCCGAGCAAAAATAGATAACCAAAGCACTAATGATTAGGGTTTCTTAGTAACCTAACCAACTTTTGATGCCCCAAGCATGGAAAGGGCATGCATTCTTGAATCCTTGCTTCTGACGAGCTAAGGAGTTTGATTTCAAGTGTTAACCTATTTTGGTGAGGTGTGACTTGAACTTAGACATTGATCGAGTCATGAATAGGCGAAGGGCATTTTATCCACGGGGGAACCTTGTGTTCATGATTCACGAAATGCCAAGTGTTTGATTGATTTGATTGTTGCTTGTTTATTGCCCCAAGCAGGAGCGTGATTGTCTTTGTCAATGATTCTTTGAATGCATGTCATTTTCCTTAATTGGGTGTGTGATTGTTGATTGGTGACTAAGTGTGACTACCCCCTCAAGCGACGAATCGATGAGGGAATGACCTTCATGAGAAAAGCGACGAGTCGCTTGACCCAAGATGACTTGTGCAAGGGTGCCTTTAGATGGTTTATCGTTAAGCATGTGCAATTTTTCCAACATCTGGACCTATTTTTGGTGGGTGTTAACCCTTTTTGTGATGCCATAATGGGGTGAAATCGTCGACAACCCATCTTCCCGTGGAGCGGTCCGGCTATGATAGCCTTCTTGGGGAAGTAGTAGAGTGACAATTTGAACCCCGACATCGATTTTCTATGCCAAGAGGTTAAGTGCGAGAGCACTTGTGTCCGACAATGCTTATTGCTTTGTTTTTATGTTGCATGTTTTGTTGTTTTTGTTGTTTTTTTTTTTGTGACACCATTTGGGGATTAAATTTTTGAAAATCCGTCTCCCGTGGAGCGGTCCGGCTATGGTAGCCTTCTTAGGGAGTAGGATAGTGATAATTTGTGACCCCGATGTCGATTTTCTATGCCAAGAGGTTAAGTGCAAGAGCACTTGTGTCTGGCAATGTTTATTGCTTTTTGTTTTTGTGTTGCATTTATTTGTTGTTTTTGTTGTTTTGATTTTCTTTGATCTTGTGCATGATGGTTGATGAATATGGATGTATGCATGTTGATTTATTTTGATGGATGCATATGCTATGATGAATGCAAATGGTTTTGATTTATATGTGATATGCGAGATATGAAATGGATGAATGGGGTTTGTGATGTTTGGCTATGGCACCAAGGACTATTTAGAACTCTGTTATTTTGTTTTTAGGCGATTGTTGTGATGCATGACTTTGTATGTATACATGTGGTTTTATCTTTTTGTATTTTTTTATGGTATTGTAAGGATGAAAAGTAGCACAGTTGGTTTAGAAATGTAGCTAAGGTTTTCTGAGACTCAGACGGTTTTAACTCACTAGCCATGACTGTACTTTATCTTACAAGACTTTTGAACAAGGTATGAATCGGACTTGTTTTTGACCGAGCTATTTCACATCCCTGTGTGTGCAATTGAGTTCATTTATGTGGTATTTGTCAGGATACCGCCAGTGCCAGATGGGCTTTCAACCGAACCTGTATTGAGGATCACCTAATTAGCTCCACTAACTCCTTTGTTGTATTTAGTTAGATTAATCTGCGGTGTTATCCAGGATGCCATAAGCTAGCTCATCCACATGCAAACATTGATCTGTACACAAGTTAATGTGATAGATATATCGTCATGCGAGAAGTTTACCGCCAGTTACCGATAGGCTATCAACCAAACCGATACTGAGGCTTGCCTCATGACCTTTTAGAATGCTGAGAGTTCCAGGGATTCAAGTTCAACTCCCTTCTTTTCTTCAATTGTATTGGGATACTTGCTCGTTTGTAGTGATAAGATCATTGTTTATTTTGATTTGTTTTTCTTTTGAGCAAGGGATTGGGGATATGGAGTGATGAAAATCACTATTGTTTGTGCCTTTTGATGTGTGCACTGTATGATGTCAAATATTTGATTTTTGACGTTTTGCAAATTTTTTATGTTTTGCAACTATTGAGAACTAGGGATTCTTAGGGAATTGGGTAGGGAGGATGCTTGTCCTTTTGCCAACTCTCAGCATTCTTGGGGTCATTCGCACGGGGGGATGAGCAAGATAACCGTTTCGCTTTTGGTGAACTGGATTACTATGCAGGTTTCATCTTTCGTTCACACAACTCAGGAATTGTTTTATGTGTTTTAATTTGTGTTGGGATGTTACGTAACAAGGTGTATTTCAAGTATGACTCTACCTTCATAAAATCTGTCTGACTTGATACATTACATGGCTAAAGAGAAAAATGATGACTGAATCATGAAAACTCTTGATACATTAAAAGACCACTGACTCTAGTGTGGTAAAAGCAATGCATGGTGTTTTTGTTGTTTTTGTAAAATGGAACAGTGTGGAATAAGATGGTCTATTAGAGCAATTACAGCCTATGGTGCCTTTGACCTATACGACCACAAATATGCAATGTATGGATGCAATGCTTAATGCAGCTACATGTTTTTGTATTTTTGATGGATTGGTTTTTATGAATATGAATATGAGGTGCGAGAAGAGCTCTCGATTGATGAATTTTAGTATGCCTAAATATGAGATGTAAATTTTTGGTTGTTTTTGATTATTTTTTTTAATTTTGACCAAGTGATTGTGGACATCCTTGGAGCATTTTGGTGACCAAGTGATTGCGATAATCCTTGGAGCTTTTTGGGGTGACCAAGGATTGTGAAAATCCTTGGAGCTTTTTGGGTGACCAAGTGATTGCGATAATCCTTGGAGCCTTTTGGGTGACCAAGTGATTGCGATAATCCTTGGAGCTTTTTGGGTTGTGACCAAGTGATTGCGATAATCCTTGGAGCTTTTTGGGTGACCAAGTGATTGCGATAATCCTTGGAGCTTTTTGTGTGACCAAGAGATTGCGATAATCCTTGGAGCTTTTTGGGTGACCAAGTGATTGCGATAATCCTTGGAGCTTTTTGGGTGACCAAGAGATTGCGATAATCCTTGGAGATTTTTGGGTGACCAAGAGATTGCGATAATCCTTGGAGCTTTTTGGGTTGACCAAGTGATTGCGATAATCCTTGGAGCTTTTGGGGTGACCAAGTGATTGCGATAATCCTTGGAGCTTTTTGGGGTGACCAAGTGATTGCGATAATCCTTGGAGCTTTTGGGGTGACCAAGTGATTGCGATAATCCTTGGAGCTTTTGGGGTGACCAAGAGATTGCGATAATCCTTGGAGCTTTTTGGGTGACCAAGTGATTGCGATAATCCTTGGAGCTTTTTGGGTGACCAAGTGATTGCGATAATCCTTGGAGCCTTTTGGGGTGACCAAGTGATTGCGATAATCCTTGGAGCTTTTTGGGTGACCAAGTGATTGCGATAATCCTTGGAGCTTTTTGGGTGACCAAGAGATTACGATAATCCTTGGAGCTTTTGGGGTGACCAAGTGATTACGATAATCCTTGGAGCATTTTTGGTTTGGATTATGGCTCTTCAGGGGATAGAGGTACCCCCAGCTTGATGGTCTTTGCACTCTGGATCTGGCTCTAGAGGTATGGGCATGAATGGATCGGCCCTATGCACGGATAGGAGGACAGAGTCTACCCCCGACACTGATGTTGTTATGGGATCTCTGGGCGGAAGTTGATCTTTATGTGCCCAAAGTTGTGGATGTAATGCTTGGTCCCACTGCGGTGGGTTAACACGCCACTCATGCCCTAGTATTATGTTTATCTATTGACATGCTTCCTCAAATTTTATGGGATGCCGATGTTGTCTTATGTGATTGCTATGGGCTATGTCTGTTTCATCCTCACCTTCGAACAATGTGTATAGCTCATCAAAATCTGGAGATTCTGAGACATGGAGGACTGCATCATCAGGTAGCCCTACGGTTAAAGGTTGATCCTCTTTGAAAGGAGCCTTATGTAAGTTGGGCCTTGGGAGCTCCAAAATCTTGGTCTCTACCGACTCTAAGTGCTCTAGAATTTTGCATGTATCGGGGCATTTGAGCCCCTCCTCTTTGGTTGGTTCTTGTTGAGGAACTTGGGGCTTATGGAGGGGTGGCCAGATGGCACCCCCCATGCCTTGGTGGGGCTTTTCATCTCGCTCTTCTTCTTGCTCTGATTTCTTAGAGGCTTCTTGATGAATTTCTAAGGGTGGCCCATAGACCTGAGTGGGTTCCTGAGGAAGGCACCCATCATTGGTTATAGGAGCGGCCTCCCGCTCATGTCTAGGAGGCATCGGGGGTGGTGCTTCAGGAATCGGGGAGTAGCCTCCCACTCCTATCTAGGAGGTGTTGGGGGTAGCGTTTGATGGGGTCGCGATGACTTGTCTTGCCCCCATGGGTTGTGCCACTCAAAATATTTTGTCTTATGCGTGTGAGGGGTTGGAGTCTTCTCAGGTAGTTTATAGCGCAACTCATCCGCTTCGCGTTGCATGCGCTCTCTATCCAAGCGGTGTCGATACTCTATCTCCTGATGACTTTGTTTAAGCCGCATGATTTGGGCTTGACGGGCGGTATATCTGGCGACAGCCGGGTCAATTTGGTCTACCCTATTTTGCTCAGGAGGTTCGAATGTTTCTCCTATGTGTTGGCCTCGATCTTGATGATCTAAAATTTCAATGGGTCGCTTCCCTCTGTCGATGTAGGCGGCATGTACTTGAGGCCGCACTGTTTGTTGTCCTCGAGGAATGCGATGATTTTCCTCGTACTCCCTTTCATGTTGGCTCTCCTGCATAGTGTGTTGGAACAACTCATCCTCCTGGCGCTGAAGGTGCTCTTTGTTAATATAGTACAGTTCCTCTAAATGTAGTCGCTCTAGTCGCTCTAGCTCAAGTTGCGTGAATTGCATTTGGCGTGCGACGTGCTTGACAGATTCTAAGATGGTTGGTCCTGTCGCCTCATGTCTAGAAGGCCTAGATGCCTCTCCTAGATATTCTCGATCGTAGTGATCCAAGATCTCTATAGGTGACCTCCCTTTTTTGGGGGTAGCGGCATTCCCTCGGGGCTTTGGCCTCAGTGAGTGGTCCTGATAGATAGCAGGTGCAGAGGCATATTGCTCCCGCACTGTATATTGCTCTCGAGGAAGGTAGGGATCTTCCTCTTGCTCTCTTTCATAAGTGAAAAAGGGACGGACGGAGTTAGTTTGCCCCGCCTGAGGAGCCTTGTGCTCTAGATTTTTCTTTGTAGTCCTGACAACTAGAGGGGGTGAAGGAGGGATAATGTAATCATGTGGTTCCTCCCGTCGAACCCTATGTTGACCTAGCGCTTCATCGCATGATGACCACTCATAGCGAGCTTCTAAGGGAGCTCTCCTATGACTGTACCCCTCATGGAAGGGTGTGTGCTGAATGTTATGCTGAATAGGAGTGCTCCTCGAAGAGGTGTCCCTGTAGTCCCTTTCCTTTAAGGTGTGGAGGGGACTGCCTTGTGTGTTAGGTCACCAAGGTGGTATGACCAAATCCTTGGGATTGTAACGGAGATGACTCATGCCTCCTTGGACATTCCCCATAGCCTCCGCCCGTGATTGGGCTTGGCTACGGGTGAGCACCATGACGATGTCTCTCTAAAAATCCTAAAAATTGAAATGAGTCAGATGGGGCCCAAAATTGGCGTGTGCATCCCTATTATAGTAGATAAGACAAAAATGAAGTTTCAAGTCCTAGATCTGAATACATTAGGAGATATTGACATCCGAACAGCTCAAAAAGTGCAAAAAAATGCGTGCCCAATTTTAAAACCTAATTTTGGGGCACTAGATGATGGAATTTGGCCCCAAAAACTGACTTTTCTGGGAAAATAGGATTCTAGGGAATCATATTTGTTTAAAATTATCCCAACTAACTCCCTGTAAAATTTCGTGTCAATCGGAGCTACGGTTGAGAAGTTATGGCCCCGACAAGATGCACTAAAATTTAGGGAAAAATATAAGATTTCCCATATTTTGTTGGATGCTCCTGCATCACTTATGGGCACATTTGGGGTGATTTTGGGTTGACCAAAGGGTTCATGGACACCTTTGGGGCATTTTGGAGTGACCAAGCGATTACGGGAATCCTTGGAGCTTTTTGGAACAAGTGACAAAATGCGTAAATTTTTATCTTTTTGTTTATGATTTTTTTTTTTTGTTACACTAAGCAGAAATGAACACACACATGCGCAAACCGTGATTATCTCTTTTAAGGGTTTAAATAGTGTGTCCTAAACTGGTTTAGTGCATTTTGATGTTTTGTTTTGTTTTTGTAGGTTTTGAAGAACGTTTAAATGCATTATGACGGCTCATATAACTCCCAAAATGGTCGCCCCTTCAATATACCAACCGAGCCAATATACCAACCTCTCTATATACCCGCCCTTACGAGAGGGAGACTATAGGTACGTGAGAGCAGAAGGTACATGGTACGTAGGCGGTACGGAAGGGGGATTGTCCTGTTAATGGCACCTACCATAGAAAACTTATCCTCGCGCGCATGGGAATCACCCCAACGACACTCGGTCGGCTTTCGTCAGGATTTACGCCTAACAACAGTTGAAAATCGGGAAATGGATGCAAAGCTAAGCCAAGGTGGTGATGAACCCACCGTTGGTCTTGCTCAAGGGCTGGGGTCTTACGACCAGCTCCTTGGTTTAAAATTATTGCGTGAAGTGTGTGGGATTCATTTTATTTAACGAAAATGAAACAAGCATAAATGACTTTTCCTAATGCAATGCAGGATTAAATGAAAACAATTAAAGAAATAGAAACAAAAATAGAAAATTTAACAGAGATCATGAAAATCCCTACCTCTTCTCTGCCTGGACCGGTTGCTTCTGAATTTCTGCTCTAAAAAGTTGCAGACAGAAATTCGTCCCTCGGTGAGACGAATTACAGAACATAATTCGTCCCTCCCAGAGATGAATTTGAATTCGTCTCAGGGTCAGACGAATTGCAGAAAATAATTCATCCCTGCTAGAGACGAATAACAGTCAGAAACCAAAAAGGTACCTGTCAAACACAAAACACAAAAATTTGATCAGTTTTTGTGATCTTAAAAACCAGGGAACAGGGTCCCACCGTGATCGCCACTGAAAGCACGAGATTTCGGAAGCTTTTCAGAAAGAACAACTACTTAGATGCATTCAAAATAAAATACGCTTAAGTCCTAAAAGAAGTAAATTGCATGAAATGAAAGAGCAAACAGATCGGAAGAGACAAAAGCTAAATGGAGAAGACATAGCCCTTTCATTAAACTTATCTTGATCACGGTTACAAAATCGCCTCCTCCCTTTTTAGGGGCTAGGAGCGTTAAAAGAATTTGACTACAATCGAGACTTAAGGTTCCTCTTTCCGCGTGCCCACACTTGAAATGGGCGGGCCAAGATGATGTCGCCGTTGATGTTGATGAGTCCTTCACCTCTTGTTGCTCCTCCTGCAAACAAAGAAACAACAAAGATGTTAGTAGCACTCGTGAGAAGAAATAGTAAGTGTTCATTCTCTGAAATTGGCAAAATATGCATAAGAACAACTATCTGAAACAGTAAATCAAGTAAGCCTAAATGACCTAAAAACTTGACAATAGACAGAGTACATCACCAGAGGGCCACTGCCATTGAAACAGTTGGCCAATCTACCTTCAACTGGAATTCGTCCCTGGGCAGGACGAACTTCTGACTGCTATTCGTCCCTGGGTGGGACGAATTCTGACTGCTATTCGTCCCTGGGTGGGACGAATTCTTCTGTGTTGAAAAAGCCGACCTGCTGCTGCTCCAATGTCGAATCTCGAGACCTGCAAAATGCCTACAAATAGGGGGGTTATGTAATTGGGGCCATTTTGGGACGACCCAGATGGTCGGATTCTCCCAATTTGGCCTCTATCCTTGGGAATTCGATATCGCCACCTGCAAGTTAGTGAAACAACAAAGCGACACAAAACGTGATAAAATCTGATCAAAATGTTACGAAATTGAAGCTATGAGTTAACCAAACAGAATAACACGATATGCAAACTGAAACAATAATCTAGAATGCTTTAAAACTCAGAAAGTGCGGGGGTGCCCAAGTGGGCCTCCCACCGTTGGCACTTGATTTCGGTGCCAATCCACTAGGGATGGGCCCAAAACCTCTTAGGATTGGGATGTCTGCAAATTGGTTGATTCAGGTGTCCATATGTTGGATTTGGGTCAGATTCAAGCTTCCAAAAGCCACCCAACAACCTCCCTTGCAAAAGAGATTGGTGGATGTGAGAAGGTGAATCAAAGGGGATGCAAGTGGGTGTTCAACTCGGCAGCACTTCGTTGCTTGAAATCTCCTTCTATCTGTCTCCTTTTGGGTGAGAAAAGTCCCACCTTTTATAGACCCATGGGGTCTCTTTTGAGAGGGAAGCACAAATGCCATGTGTTGGTCATAGGTGCCATGTGGCGATCATGTCTTCCCATGAGGGAGGGGAGTCCTCCATTGACTTGGGCTCTCATAACTGCCCTTGTGACAGTCCTCTAACGGCCTATCTATCCACCCACACACGTGTGCGAGGCAGGAGTCATCAACTGACTGTCTTGGGCTGCCACTTGGCACCATTCTTCTTTTTGCCCGTTAAACTTGGAATTCGTCCCTGGGTGAGACGATTTCAGAATTCGTCCCTGGGTGAGATGAATTCCAGTTAGTATTCGTCCCTGGGTGAGACGAATACTGAGCAAAGTGTCTAAATGTGCCAAATTGCTTCTTGACCTTACAAAATTGCTATGAAAGTGGTTAGGACCACTGTTTGACCTCTGAGGGCTGCCCTGGGGGCTGTGTTTGTCAAAGCGATCAGTGTTTGCAGTCACATAATCGGATTGGTGCTGTTTTGGTGTCTACATTTCTCTGTAATTGTGATTCTCGGTATATCCACCCTTGTAACAGCTGTTTTGTCTTTAATGCTCTATTCCGTAACTTCCCCTTGTAACTCCAGTTAACTTTTACATGGTTGGCTACATGATTTTCCTCTACGCTTTCCCTGACAACTGTCACTTGTAACTGCAGATCTGACTCCAGTTAACTCTTACGTAACTTCCTGCATGATTTTCCTTCGTGCTTTTCCCAAAACTATCACTGTGCATGCTTCTCGGTTTTTACCCGCCAAACTATTACCTGTCACGATATCGTGACATTTCTACCCATTTGACCTTTTCTGGACTGTTGACCATGAAAACCTGACCTGTCGTGATATCACGACGTTTTTTGCCTCCTAGTCCTTGTCTCGGCATGCACCCATGAAAATAGAACATGTCACGAAATCGTGACGCATTTTGCTACCTCTAGCTCTTTTCTGTCTCCTACCCGTGAAAATGGGACATGTCACGATATCGCGACACTTTTTGCTACATCGAGCTCTTTGTCATCACTTGCCCGCAAAAATGGGACATGTCGCGAAATCATGACACTTTTTGCTTTCCTGCACTCTACTTTGCTTGCACCCGCAAAAATGGAACACATCGTGAAATCGCGACACTTTTCACTGCCATACACTTTTCTCTGCATGCCTCAGCGAAATCAAAACATGTCACGAAATTGCGACGCTTTTTTGCCTTAGCGTTGTTCTTTACCTTTCATCCACGAAAATGCAACATGTCACGAAATCGCGATATCTTTCCCATCCGTACAACTCTCTCTTCATGCACTAGCAAAATCAAGACATGTAGCGAAATCGCTACATCTTTTTCCCTTTGTACTTTCTCTTTCCTTCAGCCTCTGAAAATCCTACATGTAGAAAAATTGCTACAACTTTGTGCCTTGCGCTTCCAAATTTGCTTCGGCCTACGAAAATTTTACTTGTAGCGAAATCGCTACACCTTTGTGCCTTTGTTCTTCCTCTCTGCTTTAGCCCGCGAAACTTCAACATGTAGCGAAATCGCTACACTTTTGTTTCCGTACGTTCTCTCTCCTCTTCGGGTCGCGAAAACTCGACGTGTCGTGATATCACGACACTTTTCACCCTTAGTGCTTTTCTTCTGAATCTGTCACGAAATCGTGACAGTTTCTCTAGCTTTTTCTCTCTCCTCCGATATGTGACGAAATCGTAACATTTTTGGCTATGCCTTCTCTCTCCTCATTTTTGTCGTGAAATCATGACATTTTTGGCTGTGCCTTCTCTCTCCTCATTTTTTTCATGAAATCATGACATTTTTTACTGTGCCTTCTCTCTCCTCAGTTTTGTCACGATATCGCGACAAAAAACATGTCGCGATATCGCGACATGTTTTCTTACTTGTCTTTTTCTGCAAATTTCTGAATCTGGGCCACTTCTTTCTTCTTGGAAATTCACTGTACTTGTTCTGACTGACCTTTGAACTGCATCAATCTATCTGTGTTGACAACAATGACAATAATTTTGCAATACTTTTGTTGCACCTTGCTCAACAATCTCCCCCTTTGGAATTGTTGGCAACACATGTGTAATTTCAATTTCCTATAGTAATTTTTCTCCCCCTTTGCCAATAATACCAAAGGGCTGCTGCAGACTCCCCCTAAGTCTATGCACAACATTCTCAAGCATAAATAATTTTAATGCTCCCCCTGAGAATGTGTTCCCCATAGCTAGTCAGTGCTTGGGTAGTGTGACTACTCCCAACTTATTCTGAAGGTACTCAAAAACTTCCTTGGGCAATGGTTTTGTGAATATATCTACTACTTGCTCTGTAGTTGGAACAAACTCCAATTTGACCTCTCCTTTTGCAACTTTATCTTTCAAAAAGTGATACCGGATTGCAATATGTTTGGTGCGGGAATGCATGACCAGATTCTTTGAGATGTTGATTGCACTAGTGTTATCACATTTAACTAAAATTGGCTCATTGAAGTGAATACCAAGGTCTTTCAATGTTTGTCTCATCCATAATATCTGTGTACAGTATGTTGTTGCTGCAATGTATTCTGCCTCTACTGTGGATAGAGAGACTGATTCTTGTTTCTTCGTTGTGCCATGCTACCGACTTATCTCCAAGATAAAATGCTCCTCCACTGGTACTTTTTTTGTCATCAATACATCCTACCCAATCGCATCGGAATATGCAAAAAGAGTGAAGTCTTTTCCTTTTGGATACCATAGCCCATACTCCATAGTACCCTTGAGGTACCTAAAAATCCTTTTCACAGCTGTCACATGAGTCTCTTTGGGACTAGCCTGAAATCTTGAAACCATGCAAACAGCCTACAAGATATCTGGTCTAGTGGCTGTCAAATACAGCAGGCTCCCAATCATAGATTTGTACATTGTTTGATCAACATCTGGAGATTTTTCATCCTTGCTCAACTTGCAGCCTGTTGTCATGGGAGTGCTAACAGGCTTGCTATCCTCCATAGTGAACTTTTTCAGCATTTCTTTCACATATTTAATTTGGGAAATAAAAATCCCCTTTTCAGTTTGATTAACTTGCAGTCCGAGGAAATATGAAAGTTCACCAATCATAGACATTTCAAATTCTTTCTGCATTTTATTTGCTGTCTTTGCATGATTCATCATTGCTGCTCCCAAATATTATATCATCTACATAAACAACAAGGACAATGAAATTGCCATTCTTAGTTTTGATATATAAATTGCTATCCACCATACCTTTCTTGAATCCTTGCTTAGTGAGATAGCTATCCAATCTTGCATACCAAGATCTAGGTGCTTGTTTCAAGCCATACAATGCTTTATTCGACTTGCAAACAAAGTTAGGATTATCACAGAGTTGAAAACCATTAGGCTGTTCAATATACACTTCTTCTTCAATATTTCCATTTAGAAATGCTGATTTCACATCCATCTGATAAACTTTGAAATTCCTATGAACTGCTAAAGCCAAAAACAGTCTGATTGCTTCAAGTCTAGCCACTGGTGTAAAAGTTTATTCAAAATCAATCCCCTCAACTTGAGCATATCCTTTACAGACCAATCTTGCTTTATTCCTTACAACCTGTCCGTCTTCATTCAATTTGTTTCAAAATATCCATTTAGTACCGATTATGTTTTTATTTTTAGGCCTTGGTACTAATTCCCAGGTTTTGTTTTTCTCAATTTGATCTAGTTCTTCATTTACAGCCTCCATCCAGCTTTCATCTATGCTTGCTTCAATAATATTTTTGGGCTCAATACTGGATAATAGAGAATAGTTGTTTACTACTCTTCTTCTTGTTTGAATGCCAATTGTAGGGTCCCCAATAATCTGCTCTCTGGGATGATTTTTTTGCCGGCTGCCTGTTTTGAATTTCCTATTTTCTTTTATTTCTAAATCATCTGAATCTGATTTCTGTCTCTCTTCTTTTTCTTGATCTTCATCCTCTTCAATAAATTCGTCATAAGTAGGGTAGTTTTCATTATTGCTGATTTCTTGTTTCCTACCTTCATCAACCTTAACATCCGCACTCTCCACAATTTTCTTTAGTATTTTGTTGTAGCATGTGTAAGCTTTTCTTTTTGTTGAGTAACCAAGAAAAATACCTTCATTAGCTCTATCTTCAAACTTGCCAAGATTGTCTTCAGTTCTTTTAATGTAACACTTGCTGTCGAACACTTTGAAGTATTTTGCTATAGCCTTTTTGCCAAACCACAGATCATAAGGTGTTTTGCTTTCATGTGGCCTCAACATGCACCTATTCTGGATGTAAACTATAGTATGAACTGCCTCTTTCCAAAACCTGTCAGCAATTCTGCTCTCTGTCAACATGGTCCATGCCATTTCTTGCATAGTTATGTTCTTTCTTTCTACTACTCCATTCTGTTGAGGTGTTCTTGCTGTCGAAAACTGTCTTCTAATCCCCTGTTTTTCACAGTATTATACAAACTCATCTGAAATAAATTCTCCTCCTCTATCTGATCTTAAACATTTAATTCTTTTTCCTAATTGATTCTCAACAAGATTTTTGAAAGTTTTGAACATCTCAAAGGCTTCTGATTTAAGTTTCAGAAATAGTACCCATGTCATTCTGGAATAGTCATCTATACATAGCATAAAATATTTGTATCCATTTATGCTTTCCGTTCTCATGGGTCCACATAAATCAGTGTGAATTAGTTCTAACGGCTTGCTTGTGAAGTACTCTTTTGCTTTGAAAGTGGCTCTGGTTTGCTTCCCTTTTTGGCATGACTCACAAATACTATTTGAAGGTTTACCAATAGTGGGTATGTCTCTTACTACCCTTTTTGAGCTTATTTTTACCAGATTATCAAAGCTTATGTGATCGAGTCTCTTGTGCCACAACCAATTTTCTTCTTCCTGTCCAACCAAGCAAGCTCCTTCTAAAGCCTCTAAGAGAGTATACAGATTTCCAGAAGTTCTTAGTCCGGTAGCTATCAACTTCCTATTTTTTGTCTTTCTTACTTCACAGCCCTGCTTCTTGAAAATTACTTCATGACCTCCGTCACAAATTTGACTTACACTGAGTAGGTTATGCTTCAGACCCACCATAAAAAGGACTTCTTTAGAGTTGATTTTTTCGTCACTTAACTTCACTGATCCTTTACCCACTATCTTGGCTCCATCATTGTTTCCAAATTTTACAGAACCACCTTTGTAAGTCTGTAGCTTATCAAACTTCTATTTATCTCCTGTCATATGACTGGAGCATCCACTATTTAGAATCCATGGTGTAGATTTGTTCTGGGCTTTGAGATCTATTTGAACGATCAAGGATTCCTTATCTTTCTTAGGTTGTTTCTTTTCTTTTCATTGTGATTTGACAGCAGATCTGGTCACTTGTTTTGCCTTCTCCCTTGCATTGGCTTGTGCCTATTTTTCAAGAAATTTTCTGTTTTGTTTCAATCCAGTTGGTTGAAACTTTCTTCCCTGGTATTTATTTTCTGCAAAAGAGCTACGACAATTTCTTGCAATATGTCCGAAGTTATGACAGTTATAACATTCTACAGCATAATCTATCAAAGGTGAAAAAATATTTCTACTAGTGAAATTCCTTTGTTCTACAATATATCTACAATTTGAAATTTTATGACCATATGCATTGCATTTAAAACAATAACCAAAAAAGAAACAAGTGTACCTGGGTAATGGTTGTTGCCATGTTGTAGTAGGAGCCATGGGTCTTCTTCTTCTTTGATATGTGACTTTGGTGAATCCATCATTGGCAGTACTTCTTTCATGCTTGGCCTTATGATTTTCTTTTACATGATACGGTTTTTCTTGATCAACCCGGATCTTATATTTATTCTTTATTGGTTCTATAGTTATAGCCTTTGAATCCTTTGAGGATTCTCCTTCATCAAAGACCAAACCAAATTTGATACCTGTAGGCCTTTGATTATTTAACATTTTATTCAGCTTCACAGAACTGTCTTCAAATTTATGATGACAACTTAATTTCCGATTCATCTCTTCTAGCTGCATCCTTAATCCAACTATGTCTTATTCTAGCTTATTGCACTCATCTATTTTCACGGTTAGCTATGCTTCAAAATATTTAGACCTTTTCTTAAATTCTTTAGTCTGTACTTTCAAACTGATTATTAATTCGTTGGCATCCTCAAATTTTCTTGAAATATTTTTATTCTTTTTCCTTTCTATACTTAATTCTTCAAGTGCAGCAACCAACTCACCTTCCAGATCTACCTCAGCCTCATCCTCTAATTTTTCATCACACTCCTAGGTTTCCTCTGTTCTTTCTTCTTCAAAAGCCATGAACAAGGCTTCACCAGTTTCTTCTTTAGAATCCTCACTGGAGCTGTCTTCAGAAGAGTCAAAATTCTTGTAAATTAAACTTTTCTTCTTGAAGTTCCTTTTTCTAAAATGTGGTTTCTTCTTCCAGACACTTCTTTCTTGGTGTGTCCCTTCATCACTTTTGTTTTTCTCATTCATTGGGCATTTTTCTGCAAAGTGCTCGATGCCTCCACAGTTGAAGCACTTGAATGGTAGCTTACCTCTGTACTTTCCTTTTCTCTTTATTAGTTTCCTAACAAAGTTTGCTTTAGTTTCATCTGTAGTTTCATCTGTAGATTCTTCTTTCCTTTTCTATTTGAGGGCTTAGTTTGTCCTATTCTCATTTCATATGCTGTTAAAGAACCATGCATTTCATCCATACTAAAAAAAATTAAATCTTTAGCTTCTTCTATGGTAGAAACTTTAGCATAAAATATTTTATGGAGAGTTCTTAGTACCTTTTTCACAACAACTGCATCTTCTATTTCCTCACCGAGTCCTCTAATAGCATTTATGATTCCATTTACTCTCAGCATATAGACCTCTATATTCTCATCATCACTCATCTTTAATGCTTCGAACTGGGCTCGATGTGTTTGCAGCTTGGCTTCCTTGATCTTGCCATATCCTTCATGAATGCTCTACAGTTTGTCCCATATGTCTTTTGCCGATTTACAGCCCATGATCCTTATCAATTCACTGTCTACTAACCCATACATAATAGCATTCTTAGCTTTAGAGTTGTTCTCAAACTTTTTCTTCTTAGTCGCATCTGATGGAGGAGTAGAGGGTATTGTGTATCCATTTTCAACAGATTCCCAAATGTCATATCCCAATGTACACAAATATGTCTGCATCCTGAGTCTCCAGAAAGAGTAATTTGTTTCATCGAACAAAGGAGCTTTGTTGAAAGAAAATCCTTCACCACCGGCCATTGTGTATTTTCCAAGATCACCTTAGCTCATTAAGCTTGTTCAGGTACCTTGCTCTGATACCAATTGATATTCTCACAATGACACTAAGAGGGGGGGTAAATCAGTGTAACTATTTAAAACTTGAATCTGCAACTCTTAAAACTTAAAAATGGAAGCTTAAAAATAGATATAGCAAGTATAACACAAGAGCATCACACAACACAAGATTTAACGAGGTTCACCGATGTGGCTACTCCTCAAATAATGATTGTTTGTACTATAATACAAATCCAACCTTTGCAAGGATTCAATATTTACAAATAGTTTACCAGCACCCACTGGAAGGAGAACCAACCCCTGATTTATCTGCAACAACAGATAGGAGCACCAACCCCTTTTACCAAGCACCAACTTGAATTTTTATTTTGAATAATAGATTGACATATAAAAAAATGTCTTCTCTTTTACAAGACCCTCTCTGGTCTATAGCTCATTCAAATAAATCTCATAGAAGCATAAGGAGAATTGTTAGAAACTCAATATCTTCTGTATCTTTCTCAAACCTCTCTTTTAATTTTTCAAATGTAAAAACCAGGTTTCATTTCAGTTGCAGTTTTTCAAAACAGCACTCTTTCTGTGCTTCTTACAGCACTCTAACTCAACCTTTTCTTTTTGTTTTTCAAGAATAACCACGGTTGCAGTAACCTCACTTACTGCGCCTTTTCATCTTTATACTTGGTTCAATCGAACGACTATTTTAAAAAATGGCTCTATTTTTCCCTCCATTTTTCCATGCATTCTCAGCTCCGTTCAATCTGTCAAACCCTCTCTGACGTGCTCTGTCTTTTAGCCGCTTTCTTTCTGACTTATTCTGACATTCTTCTCTGCACATTCTGACTGACCTTTTACGACGACCTTTTTCTGTGTATCCTGACAGCCTTTTGCGTATCTCGGTGCTCTGTTATTCTTCTTTCTTCTCTTTTGAATTTTGTGCTACCTTTTACTTCTGCGTGTGACTGTAATTTCTTGATATTCGCAACCTATTAAAATATTTCTCTGTAATCGTGATTCTCGATATATCCACCCCTGTAATAGTTGTTTTGTCTTTAATGCTCTGTTCCGTAACTTCCCCTTGTAACTCCAGTTAACTTTTACATGGTTGGCTGCATGATTTTCCTCTACGCTTTCCTCGACAACTGTCACTTGTAACTACAGATCTAACTCCAGTTAACTCTTATGTAACTACCTACATGATTTTCCTTCGTGCTTTTCCCAAAACTGTAACTGTGCATGCTTCTCGGCTTTTACCCGCCAAACTATTACCTATCGTGATATCGCGACATTTCTGCCCATTTGACCTTTTTTGGACTATTGACCGTGAAAACTTGACCTGTCATGATATCATGACGTTTTTTGCCTCCTAGTCCTTGTCTCGACATGCACCCGCAAAAATAGAACATGTCACGAAATTGCAACGCATTTTGCTGCCTCTATCTCTTTTCTGTCTCCTACCCGTGAAAACGAGACATGTCGCGAAATCATGACACTTTTTGCTGCATCGAGCTCTTTGTCGTCACTTGCCCGCGAAAATGGGACATGTCACGAAATCGTGACACTTTTTGCTTTCCTGCACTCTACTTCGCTTGCACCCACAAAAATGGAACACGTTGCAAAATCGTGACACTTTTCGTTGTCGTACACTTTTCTCCGCATGCCTCAATGAAATCGGAACATGTCACAAAATCGCGACGCTTTTCTGCCTTAGTGCTGTTCTTTGCCTTTCGCCCGCGAAAATGCAACATGTCATGAAATCGCGACATCTTTCCCATCCGTACAACTCTCTCTTCATGCACTAGCGAAATCAAGACATGTAGCAAAATCGCTACATCTTTTTCCCTTTGTACTTTCTCTTTCCTTCGGCCTCCGAAAATCCTACATGTAGCAAAATCACTACAACTTTTTGCCTTGCGCTTCCAACTTTGCTTCGGCCTGCGAAACATTGACTTGTAGCGAAATCGCTACACCTTTGTGCCTTTGTTCTTCCTCTCTGCTTTAGCCCGCAAAACTTCAACATGTAGCGAAATTGCTACACTTTTGTTGCCATACGTTCTCTCTCTTCTTCGGGTCACGAAAACCCGACGTGTCGTGATATCACGACACTTTTCACCCTTAGTGCTTTTCTTTCGAATCTATCACGAAATTGTGACACTTTTCGTTCTTGGCGCTGCTTCTCAGAATTTGTCGTGAAATCGTGACACTTTTCATCCTTGGCACCTTTACTCCAAACATGTCGTGAAATCGTGACAATTTTTCAACTTTGCTTCTTTCCTTCCAGCATGTCACGAAATCATGACAGTTTCTCTAGCTTTTTCTCTCTCCTCCGATATGTTGCGAAATCATGACATTTTCGGTTGTGCCTTCTCTCTCCTCATTTTTGTCGTGAAATCATGACATTTTCGGCTGTGCCTTCTCTCTCCTCATTTTTGTCGTGAAATCATGACATTTTCGGTTGTGCCTTCTCTCTCCTTAGTTTTGTCGCAAAATCACGACAGAAAACATGTCGCGATATCGCGACAGTTTTCTTACTTGTCTTTTTCTGCAAATTTTTGAATCGGGCCACTTCTTTCTTCTTGGAAATTCATTGTACTTGTTTTGATTGACCTCTGAACTGCATCAACTGCATCAATCTGTCTGTGTTGACAACAATGACAATACTTTTGCAATACTTTTTCTGCACCTTGCTCAACAGATATCACTTTTTCCAAGTTGACAAGGGGGTACTTGCCATTAAGGCTAGCCCCCTTTCTCAGTACCAACCAACATGGGCCCTTAATTACAGTTTCAAAAATAACCATCTTTTAATGTATTAAAAATACTTGCTTCTTTTGGAAAGTCAAAAGAGACTCATGCCTATATAAAAAGTATTAAACAATTCATGACCTTGGTCACATTAATTGAAGCCATCATGTGCATAAAACAAATATTAATCAATTGCTTTGCTAAACAATTTAAAACACTATCAAAGCTACTATTAAGTTGTTAGTTCAATATTGTAATGGTTAGTCCTTTCAATTAAAAACCATTATATGCATAAAATAATATCAATCAATTCCTTGGATAAATAATTTAAAAGCATTATCAAAGCAAATATTAAATTGTTAGCTCATCATTGTCCACCTACAAGCATAATTAGCCCTAAAAAACCATAAAAACTTAGTGTTGTCATAATCATAAAACATAACCATTGTTAAATCATATGCTTGCATATTCATAGCACAATCAATGTTAGGCATTAAAACAATAAGTTCAATTATATTGTCTTCTCAAAAAGGTCTTGCTAGGATGGGTTGTGACATGAATTGCTACTATAATCCAATGAGCCAATCCAAATGGGTGTGCTTTGCAAAGTTGCCAACACAGGTGGATGACACCAATAAAATTTAGGTACATGTTAATTTTTCCCTTATCTACATGGGATAAATCTTAAATTTGATTGTTCAAATTAGATTAGGCTTAACACTATATTTTATTTTATAGTAATTATTATATAATCTACATCCATAAACAAGGAATACACACAAATAACAAGCCAAATAAAAGAACCCATATTGATACACATTAACTAGGAAATATTTTCCTGTTAGTTTTTGATAATGTGATCTATGGGAGAATGCAATCACAAGATGCAAAATATACAAAAATGTATGATACTGAAATATTCTATTAATGGAAAGTGTCAAAAATGATACAATGCAGTATGGAGGAAATGAAAAATCCAAAACTGATACTAAATAACTACATTGTACTCCCTCATCAATATAGTGATCTACTCAGTATACCTACTACTACCTACAATGATATGTAATAACTCACTATGAGGCCCTTTATATAGAAATATGGATAGCTTGGCCAACACTCTACCTAATTATACATAGGTACACCTTGCACATAGACACTTGTGCATTTATTATATTACTTGAAGTAACTAGATAAATACCCCCTAAAGTAATCTACTACTCTATTTATGTACCAAGGTTGGTACATTTACAAGACCCAAATGATGTAATATACTCTAACACCCTCCTTGCATTACATTATTTGGTTATTGGAGACTTTGGTCTTCAATATAGATTTTCTTCTCTTGAATAGTCTTTGGCATCAACTGGTTCTTCTTCTTTTGTAGTAGTATTCATGTTATATCCATTTTTCCTTGTTTTCAAACATATATTTTTTTTAATGATTAAAAAAAAGGGGTTGAATGGCCCTGACCCTTTACACAGAGCTCAAAATATATACAAGAAAAAATAAGAGAATATCATACAAATGCAATATAGCCCTATCTTAGTAAAACAAAAAAACCTAGGATAAACCTGTTGATGGAGAAGCTAAAATAATATTCCTTCCACTATCCTTCTATTTAACGTAGCTGATGCAGTGCTCAATGCTTTACATAATTGATAAAGAAAATGTCGACAATAATGTAATTTAGTGTGCTCAAATCCTTCATTGCATGATCCCAATAAGTATTTTGCTTTGCTATGCCCTCTTTATTTGCTAGCTTCATTATCAATTCTTAAAATATCTTCCAAATCCATGGGAGCATATGACCATGCCTCAAAATTATTATATTTAACTGCCATATTCATCATTTTATCAACATCTTTGTTTCCCTCTATAAATATGTTTAACTTGACTTTCTTCTAGGTTTCCAAAAATAGTCCTCACATCTGTAATTATTTGGAAAATGCTAGAACTATTTAACTCCCCTTTTTGAATGGAAGTTATAATATTCTTGGAACACCCCTCAAGAATAATTCTCCTAAAACCCAAATTCACTATAATTTGGATGCCTGTAAGCATTGCCCTTGCTTTAGCTTGGTGATTTGTGGTAATTCCTAGATCCTCAACATATGCAGTCACTACCTGGCCTCTATCATTCCTAATGAGACCCCCACCACCAGCATGACTTGGGTTACCTTTTTCAAGTTCATAAAAGTTAATTTTTACCCGATATTTGTGGGGGCATTCCCATATGGTATCTAGTCTCACCTTATTGATTTTTTCCATATTTAAGATATAATTTTCTATAGAGAGGATATTCGCAAGATTTTCTTGGCCAACAATATTTTTAATACAATCCTCCAATAGGGTTGTTTTTATCCTGGCATAAACCCCAATTATTCCTCTATTTTTATTTTTGAACACTCATTTGTTTCTTTCCAACCAAATCCCCCAACAAATATGTGGAATGTATTTTTGCCAAAAAATAATGCTTACTAAGTGCCACTATTCCCAAATCCTGATTAGATAATCTGGAATGACCCAAGAAACATTAATTTCTATCAATAACATATTTAGGATATCACAAAAAAATCACAAGTTCCAAATAGGTGGTCCAAACACTCATCTTGTTTGTTACATAAGACACAAAAAATTGGAATCACAATCCCTCTTTTGAACATATTATATTTTGTAAGGATCCTATTGAGAATGGAAGTCCAAAAAACATAGAAACCTTAGGGATGATGTTTAGCTTCCAAATTCTTTGAAGCTCTAGTTTCTCTGAGGTTACTTTACCCAAGACTCTATATCCATCTGTCACTAAGTACTAGCCTTGCTAGTTTCTTCCCTAAATTATCTGATCCTCCTCTAAACCTCTACCTAAATAATAACTCCTTAAGAGGTTTTGTAGATATTTTTCCTTCGAGCCTTGCATATCTTCTTGCACATTTTTCCACTCTTGAAAATCACCCACCCTATGAATGTAACCATTAATTTTCTTACCATAGGTTTTGGTTAAATTTTCTTTAATATATTTGAATTTTTTATAGTTCGCTAAAGGCTCCTTTTGAATCCAAGGATCTTTCCAAAAGTCAATTTTGTCTCCCCTGCCTACTCTCCATTTTAGACCTTGGCATAGAACTTTTCTGCTATTGATTATATTGTACAAAAAAATAGACCGACGTGGAGGATTAGAAAAACTGATAAAGTGGTTTCTACCCTCCAAGTATTTATTTTGGATAATTCTAGCCCATTTTCCTGATGCTTCAGTGCAAAGCCTCCAACCATGTTTAGCTATAAGGGCTCTATTTATATCTCTCAACTTCCTCAAACCAAGACCCCCATTCTATAAATACTGGCAATAGGTATCCTAGACTACTAGATGTATACGTTTATTGCATTCAATGCCATCCCATAAGAAAAATTTTTGTAGCCTTTCTAAAGTCTCTTCCACTTTCCTTGACATCCTTATGAAATACATGAAATAAATAGGGAGTATTTGAATCATGTGTTTTATGAGTTGTAATTTCCCTACAGAGGATAACAGAGATCTCTTACAACCTTAAAGTTTCCTATTAAATTTATCAATAATTGGATTCCAAAGTTTATCTTTCATCTTGCCTATAAAAAAGGTAAACCAAGATAGGTGATAGGGAAATTTTCCTCCTTACAACCCAACACTTTAACTATTTTATCTCTTATGCTCTCCTCCATGTTTAAAAACATAATCCTATTTTTTTCATAATTTATTTTTTGGCTTGTAGCTTTTTCATAAGAATCAAGGACTTTTTTAAACTCCAAAGCTTCTTCCTCTGTAGCTTCTCCAAGAAATAAAGTATCATCCACAAACTATTGATGAGATAAAGCTTCACCAATGGATGAATGTTTTAGACCTTTGATATTACCATCCTTTATTTTTCTTTCCAAAGTTCTTCCCAGGGCATCTACCATAATGATAAAGAGATATGGAGACAATGTATCTCCCTGCCTGATTCCTCTACTAGAAGGAAAGAACCCAGTATATTGTCCATTGATCAATATTGAAAAGTGGGGGTTAGAAATACACATACCAATCCATGCCCTCCATTTTTCACTAAAACCCATTCGCTCCATTATTTATCTAAGAAAGACCATGAAACCCTGTCATAGGCTTTGTTCACGTCCAACTTAAGGAACATGCCTTAACCTTTCCTCCTTTGAAGAGAGTGTGATATTTCATAAATAGAAATTATGCTTTCAGTAATCTGCTTACCTGCCACATAACCTCCTTGATTTTCATTAATGATTAAGGGGATGATGTTTTTCAACTGATTGGCCAAAACTTTAGTAAAATTTTTATAAATTGTATTACATAGTTGATTGGTCTAAAGTCCTAAAATTTATCTACCCCATATTTCTTTGAAATTAGATCAAGGAAGGTATTATTCCATTATTTTAGCAACTTACTAGATTCTTGGGCTTCTTGGATTGCACTGACTACATCTTCTCCAACAATATCCCAATGATGTTAAAAACAATATGGTGGAAAACCATCTGGCCCCAGAGCCTTGGATGCTCCCACATAGAACACAAATCTTTTAATTTCCTCCTTAGATATTACCTTGCATAGATATTCATTCATGCTATAATTAACTCCTTTGGAAACATTGTTAATGATGCTTTCTATTTCCATGTTGCACTCTATTGATTCTTTGCTAAGAAGGTTCTGAAATAAAGTAATGGACAAAATTTTAATATCATTTAAATCCTCATACTTTCTTACATATTACCCCATAATGTAGAGGATTTTATTGTTTTTCCTAAGTCTTACAGTCAAAACATGGAAGATTTTAGTGTCTCTATCACCTTCCTTAAGACACAAAACTCTTGATTTCTATTTCCAATGTATTTCCTCTTGGGAAACGGTATTATGAGACTCTGTGAGTTGTTTTTCCTTTTCATGTCACTCTAGTTTTCTACTTTCCTTGTCTATTGTTTCCTCTATATCTTAATTTTTTTTTTTTTTTAAGTTGTTTTCTTAAATTGATGTTACCAAAAACCTCTTTGTTCCAAATTTTGATTCGATACTAGATTTTATTTAATTTTTGGGTCACTCTTTACATTATTGATCCTTGAACCTCCTCATACCACCAAGATTAAATTTTATTTGTAATATTTGGGTGCATATTCCACATGATATCATACCTAAAGGGTGCTCCTCCCTGCTTTCCCTCATTTTTCATATCCAAAAAGAGGGGATTGTGATCTGATCCTATTTTGGGTATACATGTAAGTCTATGAATATTATTTATACTTAACCAACTATAAAAAATAAGAATTCTATCCAGGAATCTTTGAATGTGATTATCCCCATCCTTATGTTTGTCTACATAAACTTACCTTTACACATATCCAGGTCAATCAACTTATTATTCTGAATAAAATCATTAAAATCTTGCATACCTTGAGTGATTTTAATCCTCCCTCAACTTTTGTCCTCTATTCTTAAGATTGTATTGAAGTCACCAAAAACCATCCAATGCAAATTAATGAAAAGACTCCTCTAAAAAGATAGCTTATTCCATAGATAAAATATTTCACGATCATCATTTTGATCATAAACCCCTGTCATTACCTAGCAAAAATTAGTTTTTTTGTTCTTCAATTTTATTGTGCAGAATCTCTCTTCTTGATCAATTAAAAATGCCCTCAAAATTCATTTTGTCCCAAAATATACAAATACCTCTAGCAGTACCTTGTGCGGGGATGATGATCCATTTAGCATTCGACCAGACATATTTCTGAATAATGTCAAGATTTATTTGTGTAAATTTTATATTCTTGAAGACAAACAATATCAAGTTTTACTTCCATAAGTATATCTCTAACAATTCTTCTTTTCCCAAGGGAATTTAGCCCCCGCACATTCCAAGAAAGGATTTTCATTTTTTGGTTTTGTTTGATGGGCTTTTACCCTTAACCATACATTATTCATTTGTATCTAATGCTTGTCCCATGTTCTTTGGTACTTTTTGTTCTTATTGTTTGGGGGGTCTTCGTTGCTTTCTTTCCCCATAATTATCTGTATTCTTTGTATTTTTTGTATGTTTTCCAGGAGGATAATTCTCTCCCATTTGATTACATACTATTGGATATTATTATGTTTTTTATTGAGCTATTTTACCCAATTATAGTATTTTGCTAAGTCTTGTTTGCATATCCTCCTTAGACTGCTTTATGTTTTATATTATGCTTATATCCTTTTGTTCCTCAAATTTTTTAGTTTTATTCTTTGAACTTAAAACTTGATCTAATCCTTTCCATTATTTCTTTGATTTTAAACCCCCAAACTCCTTCAATCTGATACTTCTCTTTTTTTGAGTCCATTTGAGTGGATGGGGTATCCTCTACCATTTTAGCATCATCTACTAATATTTATTCTTCAACTTCCAAATTACCATATGCAATCTTTGTGCTGATTGCAATCATCTTTTGTTGTTGTGTCTTGGTATCTAGATTTATATGATTTTCAATCATATTTATTTTCATCTTATGGTTACCTTCTTCATAATTTTTTTTTCTTGATTGAGACTATTCTCTTATTGATTAGTGTTATTTCCAAAACCACTAAAGTTTTGTTTCTCATTATATTCTTCATTTGCTTACTAGTTTAGATCTGTGCATTTAATTGCATACTCCATTATCTTATTAGTATTATGTTGTTCTTCCTTGTATTGTATAGAACATCCATTACTAATTTCACTTTTTGCCACTTCATTTACCTCTTGGTAAATTTCTTGATATTTTTCCTTTTCTTGTGCTCTTTATTAGGGGCTAGAAGTTTCCTTTTTCATGCTTGTAGTCCTTTGGTTTATTTTATTGTCCTTTTTTTACCACTTTTTAGTAAATTTGGTTTGTATTTGTGGTTGACATTTCTCCTCCACATGTCCAAACACTTTACATTGCTTATAGTATACTAAAAAAATTTCATATTCAAATTTTTGATCCCATTCCCCAAGCATAAATTTGATACTCACTTTTTCCACTTTGTCTTGTTTTGGCTTCACATGAACACAGACTCTTGCACACAATATTCTTGTTTTGTTGTGAGTGGGTGGATCCATGGTTGTAAATTTTCCAATTTGGGTTTTCATGCCCTTAATAATTTTATCATCCCAATATTCTATAGGTAGATCTGGGAACCTAATCCATATGGGAATAGAAAAAATTCTTTCTTTTGAGGGTTGAAGCCCTAATGCCAATGTTTTAGGAAAACTAGTATTTTCCCAAATAAAAATGGACCTCATGATAAAGCTGCCACTAGATCCTCCTCAATATTAAACTGGATTAAGAAGTATCCATTTTATAGAACAATAACATTCACTGGACCCTTTGTTTGAAGTTTATAATGGAGTAATTTCCTAAGCACATCTAAATCTATTTTGGGCCCTAGAAATTTGCCTACCATGCTAAACTCATTATCCCTCAATATTTTTTTTATTAGGGAGTCAACAATACATACCTTTCTATTTTCATGAGATATCTTTGTACCAACTTCTCCTTTGATCACTTCCTTTCTTCCTTTGAGAATCGATGCCCAAGAATCCTTTCTTGATCCTTCATGTAGAATTTTTTTTGCATCTGGTATTTCATTTTCTACACATCGATCAACATTCCTTATATCCCTAGCTCTCCTATATGAATCCCTAATTTCACCATTTTTCCCTAATGGGGGGAAGTTTTTATCATTCAAGGAATCCATCCAAAACTCTTGGTGCTCACAACTTGGAAACCATCCAAAACCCTCAGCATTCATAGCTCAGCCTCCATTCAAAATCCTCAGTGTTCACATATTGATATCCATCCAAAACCTTGATGTTCATAGCTTGGCATTAATCCAAAACCCAACTTGTTTCTTATGAAGATAAATTATTTCTTTAAAAGAAAAGTTATAAAAAATATTATCAGACATCTTTGACAAAGTAGTGATCTCATAATTTTGCATGTTGCAAGTGGATTAGGGTGGCTCCATTTTTCCTCCTTTGATTTTTTATATGACCTCTTTCTTTGATCTTCACAAATGTTAATCTTAAACGTATTTTTTGTGGATGCTTATGAAATGAGATCTTGAAAGAAGTAATCTATTATGTGTAGTAATATTTTTTCAAAACTTCTATAGTACTTATATTTATAGTAACAGAAGAAATATAAATGATTATTTCCTCCATAATATTTACAAGTAAGGAGGCTCCAATAGTTCACCTTTTCATGACCAAATTGATTGTAGTAAGTGCATAGTAAATATATTCCAACTACTTTGTTATCTATTTTAGGAATATCATGTTTATCTATATCCTTTATGAGACACTTAAACCAAATATGGAAAATTGAAGTGATGTCATTCTTACTTCATTCATACATTTTTATATCTTTCAGTTCAATATTTTTTTTCTTCTCCTATATCTTCATTAGTGCATTTATCACCAATTTATTTTGTTGTCTCATTTTAAGATGTAACATATGGATCTATCTTTCCATTATCAGAAATCCTTTTAAACTTTATTAATTCTTTCCTTATGTATGTATATTTCTTATTATTATCCATTGAATCATCAATCATACTTCTAATCTAGATTGGTACTTTTATTAAGCCTATTCTGATAACATTATTCAAGATGTTAGTAGACATCCTTATGACTCCCTAGATAAGAGTAAATGAAGTTCTTTGGTAGTGTCTATCTTTCGTATCTCTTTTAGTATTATGAGAGAAGAAATTATAAGTAGTCTACCTTATAACTCCCTAGTTTAAGATATGTGAACCAATTTGATAAACCTTTAAAGAGATTTAGATTTTTTTGAATTCCTTATATCTCCATAATAATAGAATATGCTTAGTTCACCTTCTAAGTTGATTTTGTAATGTTTTAAGAATAATAAACTTTTAATTTAGCCTTATATTTCCTAAAGAAGTATGCTTTGATGGTTGGATTTTTTTTTTGCCTCCTTAGAATGATTACGAGATATTTTTTCATTTAATTCCAACTCTAGATGTAGGAAATTGATTTGCTTCTATTTCCAATAGATTAATTTTCTAAATTCCAATTATATGTATATAATTTGAAGTAGTATGCCTTATATCTCCCTACTTTTTGGAATATTAGAAAATAATGATATTTGCAATTTAATAATGATTTAATCAAGGTTGAAAACCTTATATCTCCTAATTGATTATTACAAATATTATATTATGTGTATGCACCTCAATAATTAGTTTTCTGAAATATAAACTTGCTTTATTATCTACTAATGCTTAGTTTATTTGTATTATCCAATGCACTAGTAAACCTTATAAAAATAACCTTATAGCTCCTTTTAGAATTTAATAAAAGTAAGTAAATAACCTTAGTAATATTGTTGCATGATATACCTTAGTATAAACTTCCTCCAACATATTTTTGCAGTGTTGTATTCGCTATCTAATACTCCTTGAATGGATGTTATTGCTTTATGATATTGAGAATTCAATGCTCCTTCATTAATGGATGTCTTGTATTAATCTTCCATCTCCTTGTGTGGACTTTTGACCTTGCTAGACGTCTAATTTTAGCACTGAATATTCATGTATTGAATTAAATCTTACAATTTTTGCTATGAATGCTCTTTCATACCTTACGGAATTTACTGCATGCCTTGAAATATGTTGTAATTGTCTAGGAATAGGTGCTATTAAATAATGAATATGCCTTCCTTATTATTACAAGTGGTGCTTAGGAGTTACACCAAAGGTGATCATTGATATATGATTTCTTTTAATGCCCATTCTCCTGTGAAATTATGGATGGGTGTTTGTAACCTCTCAATGATGGCTAAGCCTATGTAACCTCCTAGTTTTTAATCGAAGATGTCATTCTTCTTGAAAATTCTTTTGAACATACATTGAGCAATATGAGGGCACCAATAAGGGATGTGCTAAGAGATGCTTAGGGTTTATGCATGTAAACCTTCTCCAATATATTATTTCTTTCCTCTTATTTTTCCAACCAATGCTTTCGATATCGTATATTCAATCTCTTCTTCCAAGCCAATGCATTTCCTATATAGGTGGCTCTAGCTAAGATGATAAGGAATGCTTTGGTGGAGGTTTTATTGCACTCAAATGGTGGATTTTATCCAAATAATAAAAATTTCTTTGGTGGAGGTTCTATTGTACTCCGATGGTGTATTCGAGTTCTCCTTTTGAGTGGGCGTCTTCTCCAATATAAATTATAGGTATTGCTTTCTTTGTTTATACTTTAATCTTTACCTAATTTCAAGTTTTTGTTCTTCTTCCTTTATAGATGATGGCTTATTTCTTTGTGCTATAATACATATGCTTTCAGGTTGCTTGTTTTTAAACCCTATGGATGATGTGAGATTCTTGATATCTCTTTGATATTGCTTGAATAGTGATCCTCTATGAATGCTTATGAGATGATCCTTGCTTGTAAAAGATGTATATTTATGAAACTTAGGCTCTATCCTTTTTGCTATGTAGGATAAGATATTGTGGTACAAACTAATGTAAATATACTTATAATAGAATACCCTACTTTTGCACCTTATTTTATAAGCTTCTCCTTCTAGTTTTGATGGTGTATTTTCTATATAATTTCTTGTAGGTGAGGGCTGATGGATGTTGTATTCTTTGCTAGAAAACTCTCTCCTTTGCTTGGTTAATATAGTAATGAATCCAAGCTAATAATCACATAGATAGTAATATTTTGAAGAAGTAATTTTTGCACTAATATTTTACTTGTAAAGAACTCTTAGTGCACCTTGAATATAAGACTCACCAAGTCTTGATTTGTAGCTTCTATCATTGATTTAATGGTTGCCTTCTTCTCCACTCCTTGGAGGAATTTTGATCTGCTTGGTGGCTTCTATAGGCCATAATATCTTGCAAGTATTGAGTTCTAAATAGTATATCTAGATACTTTGATTATTTATAGATTTTTGTTCCTTTTATATTAACAATCAATACACAAAATAACCCTTTGAGAGTGACTAGTTTAATGAACAACTAGTATAATGCAATGAACCAATAATATTTCCATATTAATACAATTTAATAATCTCACCTTATTTCTCCTATTAATAAGCTCTCAAATTAGTTTCAAATGCACTAATGATCACTACAAATTTATTAATGTAGTCCTATTATCAATAATTATATAATAAGAAGAATGTATCTAACTCCTATTAATATGCAAGTAATTAACCTTAACATAAACTATCTTCTGCATTTTCTTTGAGGAATTAAAATGCAACCTTATATTTTGCAACTTTCAAATTCTAATAAGGTGCTTAATGAAGTTAAGTAGTAGTCTGAATTAAGTGTTCAAGTAATGAAACTTTTGCACCTAATTTGCTTACATTTGATGATGAATATATTGATGAGTTGATTCACCAGATTTCTTATTTGGAATGGTGGTTGCTCGTAGATGTGAATTCTTCTAATATAATACTCTAAAACTGTAGTAGATGATTTCAATTTCTCCTTCAATATCTGGCCTAGAACCACAAAGTTTTGTAGAATTAATGCTATCTTGATTGCTTCACTTTAGGAGTCAATATATTCACTGAAATGTGCCTTATTAGCTATGAAGGAAAATCTCCAAATATTCTTGGGTTTTGTGTGTTTATTTTTTCTATGTTTTAACTTCAAATAGGGCTTTGTTCTCAATAATTTTAAGGTCTTAAGGTCTTCATGAATCTTCTCTCTGAAGTTTGACAAATTGCTTATCAAATATTTCTCCTTTGGGCTTGTTGTCAGATGGCGATAACTATCCTAATTCTTTCACTATATTTTGTAGTGAATTTATCCAACGAGTTCTTTAGGAACTTCTTTGATGGCTTCTTCAATTTTTGCAATGAGGCTCTCCAAGCCTTCTCCTTGAGACCTCTTGAATGTCTTTAGTCTTGTAGCTTCGCTGGTATTCTTGATGGGATATTTCCTTCAACCTTTCTTTACAGAAGTGTTGGCAATGACATATTCTTCAGAGATCTCTAGAACAATATTTTTTATAGTTCTTCTCTATCTCTTCTAGGGATGGAAGTTCTTCAATGAGATCTTTTATGGGTATCTTCAACTTCTTCTAGAGGAAGTATTCTATTAGTAAAGGAGATCACTAATATCCTACCTCTTACAAACTCTTATATGGAGTCTTCTTTTGGTCCAATGACTCTTCTTTGGAGTCTTCTTTCAGTTCAATAACTCTTCTTTGGATTCTTCTTTAGGTTTAAGGCTTCTATGGCCTTTTATTCTAACTCAAGAATTTTGTGGCCTTTTCTTCTAGATCAAGGATTTTATGGTCTTTTCTTCTACAACAAGGCTTCTATGGCATTTTCTTTTGCAAAAAGACTTGTATGGACTTCTTTTCAACATTGTGTGGGTCTGCAATAGGATTTCCTTAGGTTATTGAAATATCATCTTCTTTTATTTGTTGCTTCTAGTGTTGGATTGATTCTAAGAAGATATTCTTCCTATCTCTCTTGTAGGAAGATTTCCAAATTTCTTGAATCTCATTTTTCTGCAACAAACTATTAGTATAATGAATCTAAATATGTTAATGATGAATATTCACTAACTGATTTTTGAATCTAGTGGAACAAATATTGAGTTCCAATCTTCACGAGTGTTTTTGCAACTCTATGAAAATATTCTAGCCAAATGCAATCTCAAAAATACTAGAACTGAGATTTGTTTCTCTCCTATATTATGACTATCCCTAATCCTTTTTTTTGGTAGATAATATACTATAGCATTAATACTGAGTTTTACAGGTTGACCCAAAAACTTTTACAAAAATAAAGCCAATGCTATTGATGAACATGTCCTTACTAAGGATCCTATATACGTAAAATCTACATGCTACCAAAGCCATTACATTCGGTAAGGCACATAGCCTGTTATCAAAAAGCAAATTCCCATAAAAAAATTTGGGTATACCTTGATAAAACACACCTACATCATAATTATAAAAAAATAAACAGACATAGATCCCTTCCTTGAAATAGTGGAGAAACAAAAAGCTACAAACACACATAGCAAAGTACTGAAAAAAACTCCCACAAACTTTGTATTGACAATTACTCTTAATAATTCTTTGGTAATTGCTTTCTTCCGTCTATGAAATGCTTTGGGACCACATCTCATCTTGGCCAATCAACATTGGAGAAGTGAACCTATTGGCTAGGTTTATGGTGGTGGCTACTTGGTGGTCCACATGGCTCTGGTTCGAAGTCATATATTGTTGTTTCTTTCCTTCCCTGTGATTATCAACCAACCTCAAATTACGAAGATGACTAGGAGCCATGTTATTTGACATGTGACTATCCCCATTAGTATTTGTGATATTTCCCAGCAGAATCCACCAAGACTGACATCTCGAATAATTTTTTTTGTGAGTCCATTTCAAAAAAGATATGGGAATACTCATAGCCTTCGAACTTATAGTGCCTTTCCTGTTGGTAAATTTAACTATCATTCTTGACATTCATGTTGAATAAACTCCTCTAATTTGCTCGAGACATCATGTTCCCATTTGAAAAGTATATCACCATCGACACCCAAATTGGCCAGCTTATCAGCAACTTTGTTAGCTTCCCGAAAGACATGTTGGGCTTTTTTATCCTGTCTTCCCTGGAAAAGGATCCTAGCCTCTTCAACAATTGTTGTAATCCTCCAAGGAGGTGTTTTCCAATTAGTGAGGATATTTATAACATGCATAGAGTCTCCTTATATGATCAAATTGACTTCTAAGTCTTGAGCCATTTGAAGGCCTCTCCACATAGCTCTATCTTCAGCTTCATTGTTCGTCCTTTTTACCAAATATTCAAAAAATGTAAGCATCATATTCCCATTATGATCTCACACAATGCCGCTAACGCCTACTCTACCAGGATTGTCCTTAGTCGCTCCATAAAAATTAAGCTTAAACCAACCCGTAGGATGTGGGGACCACTTAACATTGGCTCTGGGGTTGACTACCCTAGGCACAAACTCATCTAACAAGGTTAATCTTAAATATTGATCAATTGTGGTCTCTTGCAGATGAGTTTTATGACTATCAAAAGGGATAAGGTTCATATTCTTGTTGGCAAAGGATAGTATCCTGGAAATGAGAGTTTGATGATCATGGATAGACTCATTAAAGACTCTATGGTTCCTTCTAACCACACCTACCAAATATAGTGATTGAGACAAATTTTCCACATCTATATAAGTCTTTGGCTTGAAAAGGGAATCCCTAATCTTATCAACCTACCGTGGCTCTGATACCACTATTATATTTTGATAATATGAGCTATAATAGAATGCAATCACAGGATGTAAAATATGTAGAAATGTAAGATGTTGAAACATGTTATTAATGGAAAGTGATGAAAATGATACAATGTAGTATGGAGGAAATAAACACTCTAGAACTGATACTAAATAACTATATTTTACTCCCTCATCGTTATAGTGATCTACCTAGTATACCTACTCCTACCTACAATGATATGTAATCCCTCACTATGAGGCACTTTATATAGAAAGATAGATAGCTTGGTCAACACTCTACCTAGTTGTACAAGGGGACACCTTGTAGATTTACACCTTGCACATATACACTTGTGCATTTATTATATTAATTGAAGTAACTAGATAACTACCCCCTAAAGTAATATACTATTCTAGTTATGTACCAAGATTGGTATATTTACATGATCCAAATGATGTAATATACTCTAACATTTCCAAACTACAAGTGGATAACTACCCAACCTTTATAAAGATCCTCTTGGTCACTATATCTTGTTCAAGAATTTTTTTTTGTTATGTAAAATTGAGATTAAAATTGGTTAAACAAAACATTAGATTTTCTCCTATTTTTTTTCCTCAAACACCTTAAACCTTACCTTCCTAGACTACAAATATGAATAATCTCTGTAATGACATTGTGTATATTGATTCTAACTTTAGCATTTATGCTATATGTATGACACTATACTACTTCATAAGAGTAGTTGATGTTAAATATATAGATGTTAGTTACAATATTGGAGGTATCACATAGAATGCTAGTATTAGTGCTATTGTTAGGCATGACATTGATCCTAATAATTAGATCTAATTCCAACACTAAATATGGCATCAACATTGGAATTTGAGGTTGTCACTAGTGGTGAAGTTGGCATAATGAAAATTTAATGTTCCATTTCCAAAAAATGTGAAAAAAGCATAAATGAAGTTAGTTCTAGCTATAGATGTGGCACCATTAGTAACCACCAAGTATAAATGTCACACCATAAGTTGTTTTTGGCGCTAGTACATAGGGTTAGAATTCAATATGGTGTTAAACCTAGGGTTGGAAACATAAGTAAATTTAGCCTTTATATTACAATAAAGTAAACATGTGGTCTAAGTATCCCAAAACTTATAAATTACCTTTTTTGAAGAGTAAATAATAATATTCTCTTTCAAAGTAAACTTATACTAGTTTTTAGTCACCCTAATAATTAATTCATAGGTAAATACATTTAGAAGAATATCTAATAAGTTAATCTCCCTTATATCCTAATTATTTAAAACAATAAGTTTTACTTGAATTTTTGAATGGGTTTACCTCTAACGAAGTACTTAACCTATTATACTCTAAATACCACCTAAAAATATAGGACACATACCTACCCATTATGGTGGTAGAATCAATGTTGGAAGAGGAAGAGAAAGATGAAGACATCAAAATAAAAATATAATGAGTAGACATTTTGGGAAGAATCAAAAGGAAATTAATCAATAGGGATATAGGACAAATCACAATTAATATAATTTAGACTTTTGGCAATAATAAACTTGATCAAATGGAGTAACTTTAGAGGCCATTCATAAAATGAATTTTTTTATAATAAATCAACTTATAGGATATTCAAATACGAATGAATAATAATAAGGAGAAGGAAATAAAGTCCAACAAAGGTAGGGCCAAAATTATCAACTCAATAAAGGATATGGTCATAGATTTTTTCTAGAATTTTAGAAAAGTAGAGCCACAAAAATTCTTGGGGTCGAATTAGGAATCCAATCAATAATTTTCTTAGTGAGATACAACATTGTTTTGAATTGGATAATTATGCTAGCCAACAGAAGGCTAAAATTTTTACTTTTCATTTAAAAGTATCCATAGCCACATGGAGGTACATTGAAGAGTTGGTAATGGGTTAAATTGAGATTATTGTGACTTCAGAAGAGTTTGAAGATAATTTAAAAAATAAGTATATATCAAGTGTACATTTAGTCAAGGATTCAAGATTTATACAATTTTCAATAAGGGAATACATTAGTCATAGAATATAAGAAAAAAATTACATAGTTCCTAAATGATATACTTTAGTTGAAAATGAAGTAATACAAATGAACTATTTTCTCATGGGTTATTACTAAAATTAACACAAATTATTAGGATTAACTCACTAACTTGGAATGAGGATTGCCAATAAGTCTTGATCATGGAAACTATCCCTAGTATTGCATTTGAGGCTAGAGATAAAATTATTACTATGGATACCCAATTTTGTGTGCCTTTAGTCACTCAATTAATGTCTTAACACTTAAGGAAAATATGTCTTTCCATACATTATTAACTTTTCAAGGCTTAATTCCCATGGACCCTAGATGCCCACTTGATCTATTTCCACTACCTTATTCATTTGTACTATCTGACTCTTTTTGTACTTCAAACTAGTCTTTTGTATTGTAGATTGTCTTTCATATTATGGAATGATTCTTGAGGTGTAGATTTTCTTCCTTTAATGTGGATCTTATTTCACCTTATAAAATGGTTTTCTTATGATTGCATATTCATTATTGAGCCATGATCCTTAGTTTGAGTACTCTTCTAACACATAGAAACATCAATGAACAACTATCTTGCAACACATGCATTATCTTTCTATATTAAATATTCCTAGGATTTCTAGCACAAGAAGAGAATAAGAAAACATTGTATCCATAGTACTATCAAAGGTTAAATATGTTTATGAATCTAGTGTATTATACCACATACAATAATAAATGTTCCTAACTACTCTACTGAAAATAACTTGGGTAAGATTACTAATCAAAATCTTTATTCTTTAACCATAAAGGAAAAAAACAAATAATATTTTCTAGAAGATTTTAATGACTAACCCATTTTAGTAATCAAACATGTTTGCTCAAGAAAGCCTATATAAATCACCCATACCCAGTCATAATAAGGTAGTTAGAAAAATTATCATGTTTAGCCTCTATGAAACAATGACCATGATCCGATGGAAATAATGACTCAAATTGATGCCACATCCCACATAATGGTTCAAAATATTAATTTTATATTTTTGTCTATAAAAAACCCTCTTGAGAAAATGATAGGTTAATCAACAATAAGAAATTAGTGAATGAATGAAATTTCAATCAACTAATCTATTAATTGGTTGGTCAAAATACTCATGCTAATAAGAATTTGTCGTGTTCCCACCAATGATATTTACCAATGATTAAGGATTTCTTCAATATTTTCTCCTTGATTACGTATGTACTTTTTATTACTATAGTACATTAGTTTTATTAGCATTTTACTATTATCATCTCATTTTTATTACAATCTACATTCCTCCATATTTGGTCACTTTTATTTTTTTTCAAAATCATCATAAAAGGAACATGGGACTAACTGTAGGATCAATGATACACACCATTCCTCTTGATTCTACCAGTTCCCATGAATGCTAACACATTTTATGCAGGTTATGCTCTATATCATGGAGGCTTGAGTAACAATAGGCACTTAAATTGGGCATAAAAATATTAGTATATGAAATCCTTCTAATATGACTCATTATCAACATTGCTCTTTATTTCATTTCAAATTATGTATAACATTTCATAGTCATTAATGTTTATTACTATATCATATTAATTAGTTTGATATAAATGTTTTGTTATAAAGGAAAATAAATATGTTTGATCCTATCTAAAATAGATCATAGGTTTTCACATGTAATGATTTAGTGTATTTCTACTTTTATTGTACATATATTGTTTGTGTCAAGGTAAGGAAGGGCAAGCGATATGCCCAAAGGTGTAGATATTTTTTTGACCTTACATTTTGGTGAACCCAACATAAAAACCTTTGTGGATCATTTTAGTTATATCCAACCTTTTGGTCCTTCCCTTTAGGCTTTCACATAATCTTCTGTTAATCCTAAGCTATATATGAACATCCCTATTTTCTTTAGAGAAAATCCTTTGTAGGGCCTCCTCTTTGGTCACCCTTTGAATGTGACTATGAGGAGAAAAATTATTTTCTCAATCCCACCTTTAACAAAGATATGGAGGAAAATCAAGCTTCTATTAAAGAAGATATTCTAAATAGAATGACCTTTACTTGTATAGACTATCTATGATATTTTGTAAAGATAAATTTATGTCCTAATGGATATTATTTAGGGTGAAGATGATAACTGAGGCTTATCTCAAGATTGTAACTCCTAGTTAGCATCTTCAAGTGTAACCATCAATGTTCATGCTTGGTCTCATGATAACAATTGCCTAAATAAAGTATTAATCAAGTTGCAATTGTAGGTCCTAGTAGGTGTATTCCATATTATGTAGATGCCACTACTTCTCCCATTGTTTCTACCATAAGTATCCACACTCAAAATACACTCTTTATCACTTGATATAACCTACCCACAATCCATACAGATATCTTATATCCAAAGGACAATCTATTTATTTTCCAATCAAGTTTTTCCCATACATATATTCCTTAGGTTACCCACTTAACTTTCGCCTTTATCAAAATCTACCCCCATTTGCTTCATAGTCTATTCTTACCAACCCTTTTCTTTCTAGTTAAAAAAATATAGTATATATCCCATATACAATCTCCCTTTTATATATTTCCCAAAGTTTCTTTGTTGTCTTTCAACTATTTTCCAATATACTCCCTCTTGAATCATATCAAACAAATTCCAAGATAGAGGATGAACTAGAGAAGATAAATAGACAATTGACCTCCATCTAGGTAACCTTCTTAATTCAACAATATTTATTTGATGATTTCTCCAATAAACCCTTAGATCAATCCATAACTAGTCAACCTTTCTCACCAAATTTCAAGGCACCAAAATTTCCTATTTATAAAGGACTAGAGGACCCCATCGAACATCTCTAATGTTTCAAAATTACTTGTAGCACAGTTACTCATGATGAGTCTATATTCATTTAAATTTTACCTATTAGCCTTGGTGATGTTTCCCTAAAATGGTACTTTGCACTACCCTTTCACTCCATTAAAGCCATTTTAGAATTAGCATAAATGTTTATCCAAAAAAATTCTATGTATGTTAAACAGGGAATATTATTAAAAAAATATAAAATATAAACCTTTCATAGAATTCTTAGGTATGTGGTGAGGTCTCATAGGAAAACTCTAGTGCATTCCTCCATCTAACAACCTCCTATAAATCTTCATGTATAGTTTACATAGTCAGTTATCCTACCATTTTGAAATTGTTCCTATTCCTAGGATTTAGGATGTAGTTGATCTTAATAAGCAAGTAGAATCTATTATTCTATGTAGAGGGTAACACAAACTCTAAAAGGAGGAGGATATGCCCAATAATTAGTATAAAAGTATATTGTAGGTGATGGATTCACTAATTCTCGTCAAACAAACAATGTGAATAAAACCTCTATAGATAAAAAATTTGTCTTATCCAAGCAAAAAAATCCCAATTTAAAGTTTACAATATTAGCATTGCCTTAGTTAACCATCCTAAAATGACTCCTAAAGGATAATATAATAAAAATTTCACAACCATAAACCATAGACATATCGTAACGAATGTTTTATTGGTATAGCCTTGATGAACACTATAATTTCAACTATGTTATCGGTAACAAGACTAATAGGTGTAACACCTTGCACACCTTATATAAAATATATTATATGGAGGCCAAATTGTCATTATTTATTCTAATTCCCAATATTCCTCCAACTAAAACCATAGGATTTTTCAAAATATTTTACGTGATCATAACTAAAAAGCCACTACTAATGTAACCTTCCAAAGTATAGTAGGCACAATTTGTATCTATGCTATAATGCAACAATAGAAAAATATAAAACCCTATAATAAATATTCCTAACCTCCTCTAGTCTTATAGAAGAAAAGTAAAAATCCTATACTAGATAGGCCTCCTCTTTTCTTTATTTTTTTAATGTTGGTTCTTTTAATTTATGCCAACAACTGGAGAGTGTGACTACTAAAATCTCCTTCCTTGAACTATTGACAACATCCTCTACCCATTGTGATATGATTCTTAAAATTTTGAGTGAGCATGTGGCCCCCCATGATTTGTAATCTTGTAATATTACTAACCTTATTGGGACTTTCAAAAGCATCTGCATTTCAAGAGGAAGGTGAAATTTAAGAACAAGTTACCCAGGTCCTTGAATTTTGAATTTGTTTTCCAAATTTAAGTCCAAAATGGGGAAATTCCTTGCTTTCCTAGGTCCAAAAACAAGAAGCAAAAAAAATTAAAATGTTTATGTGGGCATATAACGTGAAGTTTGTAAGTCTTCCAATAAATATATCAAAAAAAGGAAAACCAAAACTGAAATAACCAATAGATAATAATCAATTATTAAAATAGAGGGAGGGAAATTTATTTTTGAAAAATAAATAAGTATCACTTCCTTAAGATCACAACATCCAATCTCTTTTGGTAGGTTAAATCATCTCAATTCCGAGTTCCATAAATATAGTTTATCTCCTGGAAGTAAGAGGCCTGAAATTTTCTAGTTCCTGTTGCTTATCTTGTGTTGAGATTGTTTAAAGTATAGTTTCAAAATGGGGGAGGTATTGGAGATTTCATTTTTAGGAGCTTCTATATTAAATATATTTATGAAATCTTTTTGGCACCTTTTATCTATTTTAAAATTTTTAATCTATCTCTTTGTGTAGTAAAAATTTGGTGTCTAGGTTTTCTAATATTTGTTGGCAATAAGTCCTTTTTCTTGGTGGGTCGTCTTAGATTAAAATAATTAAGGGATTGCATCCCTTTTTTTTTTGTAGTGGTACCAAGGAATTCCCAATTATTTAGCACATGGGTGATTTTTGCCTCTTTAAATTCTTAGCCTATTCTCTTCATGGAAGTTTGGGTAGGATATATTGGATTGTACATTTTTTTATTTTTTCTATCCATTTTGTTGGTGGCATCTTGGGTGGGAAATGTTGAATTATTTTGGATTTTTCTCATTCCAATCCCTCTCTATTATTAGTGGGACCAACTAAGATCTCAATGTGGGTAATTAACATATTGCAAATGTTGTTATTGGACTCTAATAGTGTTCTCTTAGTTATATGCTTTATATCTATTCATATTTTTCTTTTTTTAGTTCTTTTGTTCAATTTTAGATTGGGCATGTTTTCTAGTTCTTATAGGTGGGATAAATCCATGTCTATTTCTCTTTCTTATTTTTATGGAAAGTTTTACTTCTAGGTTGTAAAAGGTTTGGGTATCCTTTCAAAGCCCTTTATTTTACCTAATGAAAAATATTGTTGGGGCTTTAGGAGGGCACCACCTCATTTCTTTTCAAGATATTGATATTGCTCCAACTATTATCACTTGGGACCATCCTTTATATATTACTTATCATATTGTAAAAAAGTATATCAAAATTATCATAGTAGACATTGGATCTAGCCTCAATATTTATAACCTAGAATTCCTTCATTGACTTTGAATGACATAGAGGGACTTGTAGAAATTAAAATTGATTAGTAGAGCCTTTGATGGTGGGGAACGGGGATCCTATGGTACCATAACCTTAACACTAAAATTTATCCCTCAAGTCCTTAATACATTGATCTATGTCATCCCCTATGAGACTTCTTACAACATTGTTTTAGGGTTTTTTATGGATTCATGCTATGAAAACCATTCCTTCCACCTATCACCAGTGTCTTAAGTATGAGTATCAGGGAAAAAATATATATTTCTAATAATACCATACCCTTTTTCTATTACTAAATGGTATTAATACCAAATAAAGTTTTCCATAACATTAACTTAATCCCTCCTTAGTAAATTCTTCTCAGCTTACTTGTAATACCTCAAAGTCATCTCTTATGTCATAGACAAATTTAACCAATGGTTATCCATATGTGAGTATTAATAGTCAGTAATTTTCAAACAACCTTTATGAGAATGAAAATGCTACAAATCAATCATGACCCCTTCTAAAACCTTGCTACCCTAACCCTATTTATCTCATCATGATATTATGGACTACCCATTACTAAAGGTACAATTATAAAGATAGAAAATTGTTTCTTTGTGTGTGTTTGTAACACCAATGAAGAGCATATTTATGGTGAGAAAATATTTCCACCTAAATGATAATATACCTCATATTATTTATCCCCTACTTATCTAGTCCCTAAATTTTTTTTTATCAATATGGGGTACCTCAAAAGGGCTTAGGTAATATGAATAGGCTATCAAATAACCCTTATAACCTGGAACCTGGTCTGGTCATTGTGATATTCATTATATTCCTTGTAATATTGATCCTCTACATTTATTTCCATCATATAGTATTGATGATGAAAACAACCCCTCTCCATAAAATATTTATTATGGCAACTCTTACCTCTATCTATCACTATGGGGTGAGGAGGACAAGAAAGAACTATGGTCTCTTCTGTAAACTGGTTCCAACCATCTTGTATGTTTTTCTAGTGTAAATATTTTTACTCTAGTTTCCCTCAAACAAATAGAAACAACCATCAATACACATATATTTTAGATATAATCCATTACTCTTTATTCTTCCACTCAAGTTACATGTATGGGTGAATATATATCTGTAACAACTAGCTTTACCATAAGTCTCATTTTAGATTTATGCCCTTAGTCAAACAAATATTGAAGATTGAGGCATCCTACCCCATCCTCAACTCAAAGATAAGTCTCATTTTTTATTGATGATTCTATGGATACCAACATAGAGACTAATTCCCAACCCCAAATCCTTAATTTTGGTCCTACTCTAACTTTAGTAGAATTCTAGGAGTACAAAGATCTTAAAGAATTTTATGACATATTTTCTTGAAAATATGTTGACATGCCTAATTTGGACCCATATCTTGTTGTCCATCACCTAGTTATCCATCCTAAAGCTAGAAATATATAATACAAATTGCATAAAATTCATCCTAAGGTTGCTCTCCTTGTTGAGGATAAGCTCTAGAAGCTTTTAGATGTCAAATTTATTAAGGAAATATATTATTTTAATTTCATATTTAATATTGTGCCTATTGTTAAGAAGCAAGGTGTTATACATGTATGCACTAATTTTTGTGACATTAATAAAGGTTTTCTAAAATATAATTTTTCTTTACGTAACATCAATATGATAGTTGAATTCATTGATATTTGTGGAATAAATTCCCTTAGGGATGGGTTCTCAAGATATAAGCAGATTTGGATTACCCCTAAGGGCCAAGCTAAAATATTTTTTACAAATCCTTAAGGAATATTCTATTGGTAGGTTATGTCTTTTGGCATTAATAATGTTGGTGCTACATATCAATGAGTGATGACTTATATTTTTTATGATATGATGCATGATATTGCAGAAGATTATGTTAATGAACTCCTTAGAAATTCAATTAATAGAGAGGATTATGAATGGTTAAGGGAATATAAAGTCCTCTTGAAGCCATAAAAATATGTCTTTGGTGTCACTTATAGTAAACTAGTAAGATTCATCATTTTATATAGAGGCATTGAGGTCAACCCTAGAAAAATTAGAGCCATCATTCACATACCTCACCCTAGGATATTGATTGAGTTATGTAGCTTTCAAGAAAAATGTGCAATCTCTTAGAAGGATTATTTCCTAAGTAGTGAACAAGTGTCAACCCTTCTCCAAGATTTTACATAAAATACTGAATTTAAATGATAAAAAATTCCAAGTGAACTTTGATGCTTTAAAGGTATACCTTTTTTCACTACCTATTTTAATCCCATCTAACCCCACTAATTTGTTCATGTTGTACATCAACATCCACTCATGCCCTAGGTGCTATGTTGGCTCACTATGATGGCCAACAATGGGAACATGCTATTTATTACATTAGTTAGACCTTGGTTAGTTATGAAACCCACTATACCTCTCTAGAGAAGCTTTGATTAGTTGTTGTCTTTGGTATACAAAAGTTACAACATCACATGCTTAGCCTAAAAAAATATTTTATTATCAAGGTTAATCCTTTACAATACGTTTTGTCTAAACCATATTTGTTTGGGTGCACTACTAAATACATATTGGTCCTTGAAATTTTTGATCTTGAATTTGTTAACCATAAATTTATTAAGGGCCAAGTGGTTTTTAATTTATTAGTAGTTTTCCCCTTGAAGGATAATCACATGCTAGTTATTAAATTTCTAAATGAGTCCATATTTTACATAGAGTCCAACCAACTAGACACCTGGACTATATTTTTTGATGGTGCTCACTATGTCAAAGGTGCATGGGAAGGCATTGTCTTGAAGATTCCACAACAACAACTCATGCCCTTATCATTCAAGCTTTAGTTCTCCTACACTAACAATACTACTGGATATAAATCCTTTATTTTAGTACTTTAAGTTGTACTCACCCTAAAAATTAGAGCATTATCTATATTTGGTGACTTAAAATTAGTATTAAATAGATTAATGGTGTATATCTGATTAAATATGATAAATTAAAATCTTGTAAAGTTATTTTTGAAAACGCATATCTTCTTTTTATTATATCACCATTGAGTCTATACCTTCATTCTAGTAATTTCCATGTGGATGTCATGTCAATAGATACATCCCTAATACCTTTATATCTTTAGGATGAACATACCACCATTGTTATTAGGAAATCATAGAGCTAGCTATAGCCTCTCCAAATTTAGTACCACTTTAGGTTCTTTCTATTAGCACCTCCTCTTCTTCAAACCCTTGGTATAATGAATTTCTTATTTTCCTTAAAAATGGATCCATACCCAAGGGTCTTAATCATAATGAACATATGAACTTTCAACATGTCTATTGATATATTATTATTGAAGACATTCTCTATTTATGCTCCTTTTATGGCATATTTCTTTGTTATTTAACCTCTAAGGAATCTCAAAAGGTCATGCAAGAAACACATGATGGATCTTGGGGTAGCCATTTTAATGGCATTATTGCTACTTGAAAGCTCCTATGTGTGGGCTACTATTGGCCGAATATGGATTACTATTGGCCCACTATGTAGGAAACTTGTGATTTTATTAAGAAATATGATAAATACCAAAAACATGATAAATTAGTTCATGCTCCTTCTTAGGACCTTTAGCTAATTACTACTCTTTGGTCTTTTTCCATTTGGAGTCTCAACTTCATTGGCAATTATGGGTATAAATTCAATATTACTACCACTAAATATTTCACCAAGTGTGTAGAAGCTATGCCATTATACATTTTTACTGGTACCCAGGTTTCAAAATTCCTACTTAATCATATTCTGCGTAGATATGGAATACCTTCTACTATCATCTCTAACAATGGGACCCTTTTTAAAAATAAAGAAGTACAAAAATTTTGCACTAGATATAAAATTAAGCACAAATGGTCTACACCATATTATCCTCAAGGAAATGGTCAAGTTGAAACATCCAACAAGACCTTAATTAAAATACTAAAGGAACTTGTCAATAATAATGGTTGAGATTGTGTCACGATTTCACGGGAAAAAGCCAAGAAAATGAGCAAGGAGGCGAGTGTGTTGCGATATCGCGACATGTTGCCTTTTCGTGTCCAAAAGCAACAAAAGAGGACAAAGAGGCAGAAGTGTCGTGATGTCGCGACATGTCACATTTTTGACATGTCACAATTTTGCAATGATCTAGAGCAAATGCAGGAAAAGACTCAAGGACGACGCAATTTCGCGACTTGTTGATTCTTCGCGATTGGAAGCGGCAAGAGAACAAAATTGGAAACGAATGTCATGATTTCGTGACATGTCTCAGTTTCACAACAGGCAATGGCAAAGGAGCAGAACGAAGGCTGATTTTCATGATTTCGTGATAGGTCTCTTTGTTGTGACATGTCACTTTTTCACGACTATCCAGAGCAAATGAAGGAAAAGACTTAAGGACTTCACAATTTTGTGACATGTCGCACTTTCACGGATGGAAGCGGAAAGAGTGCAAAATGGGAGACGAATGTCGCGATTTCATGACATGTCTCATTGTCGCGACATGTCACATTTTTGTGACATGCAGTGGCAAAGGAGCGGAACGAAGGCAGAATGTCGCAATTTCGTGACATGTCTCTTTTTCGTGACAGGTCGCATTTTCATGACTATCCAAAGTAAAATATGGAAATGACTTAAGGACATCACGATTTCGCGATATGTCGCATTTTTGCAGTTGGAAGTAGAAAGAGTGCAAAATGGGAGACAAATGTCATGATTCCGTGACATGGCTCATTTTCGTGACATGTCGCATTTTCGTGACTTATAGCGACAAAGGAGCAAAACGAAGGCAGAATGTCACGATTTCATGACATGTCTCATTTTTGCGACATATCACCATTTCGTGACTCTCCAAAGAAAATGAAGGAGAAGACTTAAGGACGTCACGATTTCATGACAGGTCGCATTTTCATGGCTGGGGCAGCAAGAAAGCAATGTGGTGGGCCGCTGCCTGTGTTCTAAGGTGTTTTTTAAATATGTGTAAGGGATGGTGCTCTTTCTTGGTAGGGTGGCCTCAGAAGGGTACTAGTAGCGAAGGACAGACTGTCCCTATTGATTTTTTTATCCGTAATAGCATAGTGCTGATTTTTATAAAAGGTTTTGGGTCAACCTGGAAAACCCGAATGTAATGAAATTGTACCTTAATTGCCAAAAAAAAATAATAATAATGGTTGAGATTGGAATTTGTAAATTTATACAACTCTTTGGGCCTATTGCACTAGCATTTGTACTCTAACTAGAGCTACCCATTATGCTCTGGTTTATGGATTCAAAGTAGTCTTTCCTTTTAAACTCAAAGTTCCATCTCTATGGGTTCTTTTCAAAGAATCACCTATTTGCGATGAATATAGGGTGGGCCTCCTAGCACAACTCAAGTTGGATGAAAAACACATAACTAATCCTTTAGAGCATTTAAGGGTCTACAATGATAGGCTTTGAAGATTTTATCACAAAAAGGTGCAACACCACTCTTTCAAGGTTGGTGATTTGGTTCTCAAAGAGAATAAAAAAATACTCAAGCTAAGGATGAACTTAAAGGGAATATTGAACCTAATTAGTTAGGTCCCTTTGACTTCACTACTAAATTTGGATAAGGGGTATACTGATTTATCACTAAATTGAAAGAACCAATCAATATACACATCTCAAAAGGTATCATGATTGAATTTACATGTTATGCCTATTCATGTGCATGAATGCATGGTTACCTACATAGAATACTTTCTTAAATTTACATGCTTAGTTGCATGATTTCTTGGGCTTGTATTTTTATACCATAACATCCAAAGTCTCCCATGATGAGATGATGATTATCCTATCTAGCATATAGAAGCAGTAACATTGCATTTGCACTAGGTCACTGAGCTTGTGGACCTCCTTGACATATCCAACTCCCTCTTGATTTTTTTACTCTTTTAGAATTTTGAGGGAAGCTTGAGATATTAGTGTTCTAGTTTCCTTTTGAAATCACCACTTATAGCATAACTATTTTATTATGCTTTAGCTAGATTTATTAATACACAATACAATATAAATCTAAGACCTCAACGTCCCCTTTTAGATTCATAAATAGTTCAAGGCTGGCCTTTCCATACTACATGCCATTATTTCACATTGTAGATATTACTTCGTGCTATGAACTTATCTATGTGTTATGGGTATGAATCTACATTATGGATTGGAACCAAGATGCAAATATTGCTCTACATTACAAATGCCCTCTATATCATGAATTATACATATACACTATAGATTGGATTTATGGTATGGATAATTTCTATGTTGTAGACTACTACCTTACTTTGTTAAATAAATCCCTATATTTTTTACTTGTCATCTATTTTGCATTGTTTATTACACGTGTTGTATGTTTATGTATTCCCTATTCAAATATGCATAATCCAACAACTCCATTCTTCCAACTTTATTTTCTTATAATATACTCATCTATTTGGTCATGTACCTACATTGTAGGTGTTTTCAATGGGTAATATCATGATGTATAATATTCAAACATAGTAGTCATTTATATTTCCTTATTCAATCATATAATGAACTAATATGACATTCCACACATATCCTTTGCTTTCTGAAAATATCTATCAACTTTGAATACATGCATCCCATTGACATTCATTGCCCTGATTTGCTAATGATTTTAGGGCATAATACTTCATTGACATGATAACACCCAATTGTATTTAGTATGCAGCCCAATAGAGTTACTCCCTAAATTCATCAGTCAAAGCATGGACTTTTACTAATCCCATTAGGGACATGTTATTTCACCTCTTTGGATTGAGCTAATTGAAATACCCATTTGGGTGAGCAATATAAAACACCTACTTGGGTAAGCAATCTAAAATATATTCTTAGGTGAGAAATATAAAACACCCTCTTGGGTGAGCTATATGAAACACCCACTTGGATGAGCTATCTAAAATACTTGTTTGGATGATCAATTTGAAACACCTATGTAGATGAGCAATTTGAAACACATGCTTGGGTGTGATATCTAAAAAATCCACTTGGATGAGCTCTATGAAACAACCACTTGGGTGAGCTATATAAAACACGCACTTGGATGAGCTATCTAAAATACCTATTTGGATGAGAAATTTAAAACATCCACTTGGGTGAACAATCTAAAACCTGGGTGCTTGAAACACCCATTTGGGTGAGTAATTTAAAACATGCATTTGGAAAAGCAATCTAAAACACTTGCTTGGGTGAGCTATTACAAAAACCAATTTGGGTGAGCAATTTGAAGCACCCCTTTGGATGATTAATTTGAAACGGCTATTTGGGTGAGCAATATGAAACACCTATTTGGGTGGGCATACCTAAATAATCCATTTGGGTGAGCATACTATTCACAACACATATATTTCATTTAGCAGTTTCTTAAAGCCTCTCACTTAAAAATTGAACTTTCACTACTTAAAAACTTGTCCATTCACCAGACTCTCAAGTCACCATTTAAGGAAAAAACATCATTTACATTATAGAAAAACCTTTACTTATAAAAGTATAAAATAACTGAAAACATGTGCAAACTACTTAAATAACTACAAAAACTATTCATCCAACACATTTCTAAATATTTCACTACATATAGCACACACACAATTCTATTTTAATAAGCATATTCCTTTTACTTATGCAAATTACATCGATGCATCTACAAATATATTTATTTCTTTACACGGTTGGCTACTAGTGATATATCCAATTTCTAAAATCATATGCTTATCGCCTAGTCTCATTCATTTCCATGAGGAATTCAAAAAATATGGTATTGCTATGATAGTAATTTTGGAAATTTTCCACATATTCCTAAAAATCCTTTTGTATACATAGAAATTTGACCCACCAAAATGGTTCAAATCTCTCTTAGATCCCTAGCTAGCCACCCAAACTTGCTAATTGTAAATTTTGGGGTCTTTTTGCCTTCTCACCTTGCCTTTTTTTCCTAGATTTACCAAATTCATGCCCGGTCCATACTGGATGTGAATTTGGCTTGCCAAAATTCATGCCCTATATGGAGGGGGCATGCATTTGTATTTTTAGGGATTTTTCTCAATAAACCCTTCCCCTGATCAACCCGTTTTGATATTGGATTTGTGCAAATTGAAACTTTCCCACCCATTTTGCACTCCAAACCTCTTCAAAATAAGGGTTTAAATTCCCTTAGTTATCTCAATGATTTTTGGTGGTGATTATAATTCTTGACTTGCTCACATGCTCATGCTTTCAAGTGGATTTCTTCTACAAGTTGTTGTTTTGTTGTTTTGGTACTTGGTGATTTATGCCCTTTGGGATTGAGTGAATAAGTCTTGAAGATTGAATAGATCAACCATTTTGGAGTGCTTCTTCCATATATTCATTTCTTCTTGCCTTCTCCATCAAATCATAAGGGTTTGCATTTATTTTATTAGCATTTAACACTATATTATTTGCTTTTTGCACCTCATTTTTTATTGTTTTAGGTCCCAAAAGGGGCATCTAAACTATATTTGCGCCCAATCCATATAGAGTGCAAATTTGATCAACCATATTCATGCCTCCTAGTTACAGGGTGTGAATTTAGTAAAATTAGGGTTTTGGGGTAAGATTTACACTTTGAAACCCTAATTTGCACCTCGTCTTGAAGCTTTATGTTGTGTCCATCTGTTTTGCATCTCACAATACCGTTGCATACCTATTTTGTTATACTTGTACATAATAAAAAGTTCAAATATAATTTTATGTTCAAATAGGTCAGCTAAAAAGGACCAAGGGAGCTTGATTGTTGTACCACCAAATAAGATAATTCCCCTAATAGATCTTTAGGTTGATTGTTGTTTGCTTTATGCTCACTTTTATGGAAAACCTAGATAATAAACAAAGGTAAATATATACTTGAAATTCTAGGCATTTGAAAAAGCAAAAGCATATAGTGTGCATCTAGGGTTTTAATATTGTTTGTGCATTCCCTTGGACCCTTTCTAGAAAGGCTTTATTTTGCAATCTAGGGTTAGATATCATTAAATCAAGAATAATACTAGGCTTAGCTCTTGTGTTATTGCATATTATATCTTTCATTTATTCTTTAATTTCTTTAGCTTAGTATGGAATGGCTAAACATAGGTGTATGCTTAAATTGAACACATTCAAACACATTCAATACTTGAACTTGGAGTGAGTCCTATAATCATTCCTATTGAACTCGTTCCTCCCCTACATTGAGTGTAGAGTTATAATAGTCATCATGGTCACCTCAAGGCTTCCCTTTGGATCCAACCTTGAGAATCATACATCGATGTGTGTTTTTCCCTTCTACATCTTTGGTGAACCCAACATGAAGACACGTATTAGTGACCAAAATAGAAATCCTCTTTCCTTTTCTTTTAAAAACTTTTAATAAGACCACTAATTTGCTTACATAGAGTTATAAGAACATTAAAAGTATCTTAAGAAGTTTATTATGTATATTTTGTTAGTTTTCTCTTCTATCCTTTCACTTGTTCTAATGGCTCCATTCCTTAGAATCCATCAAAATCATATTGGCTTTGATCATATTATTTAAGAATATGACCAGGTTGATAGATAGAATCCTAACCTTGAGCTAGAAGAACAAGAGAATATTGAAACAAAAATAAACTATGATCCCATTTAAGGGCCTAATGGTGCTTTTATTTTTTATTATTTTGAGCATGTTTGGGGTTCTATGAAACATCATAGGGATGCATAACTAAAGGCTATGGAGTGGGAAGCCCAAATCAAAAGAACTAGGACTCCTCATATTCCTTCTCTAGTAATATCTCCTATGCATGACCATGTAACCCTATGTTAATATTTACATCATAATAATATTGTTCATCCATTTTGTGCCACTACTGTAACCACCAAAAATGGAAGGAATTCACAAGCCCTCCCAACTAGTAGTGTCACTCAAATTATTTTCAATTTCCTCCTCAATCTGATAATCTCAACACTTTAACCTTTATTTCACCAAATTTTAGTTATCCTGTCTAGCAAGGTATCACATATCACAATAATATTAATACCTCCAACATGATCTAATTACCCATCCAACAACCTACCTGTACCTTATGGAATCTAGGGATATTTCAAAGTATTAAACCTGAGGTGCAACGTTTAACTAATATGGTGAAACAACTAATTTCAAAAGTTGAGATGATTCAGTCCTCTATTTTCAACTACAACTATAAGGAAATGTGCAATTACCCCATAGATCCTATTGTTGGTACTAGACCTTATCCTAAGCATTTTTCCATACTAGTTTTACCTACATACAATGAACAAAAGATCCAATTGAGCATTTAAGTAGGTTCAAAACAACTTGCCATGATATCATATACGATGATATGTTTTTACTTAAGATGTTTCCTAAGAGTCTTGTTGGCATTGCATTAGAATGGTATTATCAATTACGTTACCTTTATTTAAGAATATTTGAATAAATAGTTGAATTTTTTGTTCAACAGTTTGGTGCTTACGTTGTAAATAATGTATCCATTTAAGATGTTTACAATATGAAGCAAGGTAAAGAGGAAAGTTTTTTAGAATTCTTGGATCATTGGAGAATTCTAGTTAGTCATTTAAGATATAATTTACCTCCTCAACATATTCTTTAGATATTTATTAGAAATTTGCAAGAACAATTATCTTATGTATTAGAATCTACAACTATCACATATTTTGATCAAGAAATTGAGTTGGCAAGGAAAGTGGAACAATCTCTTATCAAAAGAGGACAAATTAAAGTGAAAGAAGATAAAACTTCTAAGAATCAGTATAAGAATAGGCATGTGGTAGGAGATGGTGTAATAGATAGTAGGCTTGTTACTAGTATTATAACAACCTACAAAATATGATACTTCAGAAACCTCCACAAAGAAATTTCACTAACATACCTATGGAAGTGGTTTTAAAGTAGATTTTTGAAACTAATATGATTGAGTTACCTCCTATAAGACAACTTGATACTACAACAAATTGGTACAAGGAAGGTCAACATTGTGCATATCATAGGGCAGAAGAACATTGGATAAATTCTTGCAAGAGGTTGAAACATGTGGTTCAGGATTTGAATGATGTAGGACATCTCACCATAGAAAACTCTCATTCACCAAATAATCAACTTCCTAATCAATAAGTAAGTACAACTAGTTAATATATGGCGATATTCCAATATCCACTACATAATCATGGATAACATACATCTAATCAAGTTTCTTACAAGAATATTCCATCTACACATTGTAATATGTTTGGTATGATTGGAGCAACTACAAGGAAATAAGCTTAAGTTTAGTCGACTCGGCAACATCAACAAGAGAAGAGTTCTACATCATAGTTTGTCTTGATTTTAAGGAATAATCATAGAAAGAGTATAGGAACAAGGACTCTACCTTTAGTGTTGAAATCTCAAGTTTCCTTTGATATTCACCAGTAGTTAGCTAGTAGTCCAGCCAAAATTTCTATCTTAGAACTCTTGTAAAATTCACCTATTCATAGGGAAACTTTGTTAGAATTTCTAAAACAAAAATATACCCCTCTTGATATTCTTTATGATGCCATAATTAATATTATAGGTTCTCTTGGGATACATCATATCATATTATCGTATGATGATAAGCATTTCTCAAAGGGATTCCTCCCTCTATATTATAGTATTTATTGGAGAAACCTTTATCAAGACAGTATTTATTGATAATGGTTCTTCCCTTAATTTAAACACATCAAATTTTCTAAAATTTTAGATTAAAAGATGAAGACTTAACGAAATCTGAAATTATCACCAAATATTTAAACAATGAGTCACAAGAAGCCTATGGTGTTATATCCCTTTCTCTTAAAGTTAGACCCAAGATATTATACATAGTGTTTTATGTGGTGTCTTGCCCTACATATTTTAATATTCTTCTCAAATGTCCTTGGATCCATGTTATGAAGACCATCCCTTCTACCCTTCATCAGTGTTTGAAGTTCGAATTTAAAGAACATTTTATCACCATTACGATCAACCCTCATCAATTCGAATATAATTCTATGGTTGAAAAATATCAATCTAATATTAACATTTTTCCATCAATTTTATCATTTGTTTCTCCAAGTCCCTCATCTCAAATATTTGATCAATTCATAAATTTAGAGTTGGGTGAAGAATATCAAATCAAAGTTTCATCATGGGATTAAGATAATCAGTTTCTTCATGAACCTCTTTTAAATCCTACTAAGCTACCACCTTCACATTGGGCTATGGGCTTGCCTTATAATAATGGTGAAATTATCCACACTAGCACATGTATCTTTATCTTTGTAGGTACAACCTTTTAAGAAAATATCCATGGTATAAACCCTTATTCTATTGAGCATTATTTTGCTCATTTCTACTTATCCAATGATTACCCACTTCCTAAACAGATCCTATCTAGCATGGGATATGTATGTAAATATTTAGGACCTCAATAGAAAGACATTGAAGAACATTTGGATATTTATATTTGTCTTGGGAGATGTGGCATACGCTACATATCCAATAAAACTAACCTTTGCCATTTGATGATGATGATCACCTTATTTCTTATGTTGAATATCTAGATCATCAAAATATGGAGTGGAGTGATGAGGATAAGGATTGTCTATTTTCTTCTAACATTTTATTTTGTAATATGATAGGTTCTACACACTCTAGAGGTAAGTCTTCTACTTCTAAATGGGACCCTGATTCACTATATTATAGAGATCTTGTGAAATTAGGAATCACCCCTCCTTATGTTAAGAAAAATAGTTTTTTTAGAATTTGCAAAGGCTTTCGTGCAAAGAATGACAAAGAAAAACCTATGAAAGAATATCCTTGTGATTTTGATCATCAAGATGATCCCCTTTCTAGATTTTTCTTTGATGGATCAGTCCCTTGTATACCTATTCTTTATGTTAAGATAGGAGGTACAATCAGATTAAATTTCAAGTATCGTTCAACTCATTAATAAAATAACAACAATAATAAATCACTAAAATAGTCATGCATTTAACATAGATCATATTGCATTTAATTTTGCTTGCTCATACGGCATGGTTTTTTGTCATACTTTGCATGATTGGTTGACATTTTGTTTCACTTACATTTTTTTCTTGTCATAATTGCATCACTACTTGCTTATGAATGCTTGATCATATATATTTTCTAGGGATTTTACAACAATGGAAAGTGGTGATACCTAGTTAGATCATATCTCAAATGCATTACACTTTCACTAGGGCTATGATGCCTAGAAAATCCTCAACCTAATGCCTGGTCTTGTGCATCTCCCTTCTTCTTCTTCTTCTTCTTTCTTAATTTTTCTTTTGTCTTGTATTCCTTGAATTTAAAATTTTTTCAATGACCATCAATACAAAGTCAAGGAACACACCCCTCTTATGTATCTCTATCTTCTCTTATTCTTCCTTTGTGTTTCAATTTATTTATTTTAACCATTCACATTTCACACACATCACCCCTCTATTGGGGTAGCATTCGCTAAGTCCATCAATTGTATGGACACAACACACCCTACATGGATAGCTTAATGGCCATGCACGAGGGGCAACCTCCATCTCGATCGCTTGCAATATTGTGAGCATACATCCTAGTAGGTATTCTTTGTTCATCTATCCATCTGACCATATTAGCAAGCATGGTACTCATAGCAGCTCCTACTTTGCATTTGACCATTTGACCATCTTAGTGAGTGCTACACCCATAGTGGGTATAACTCCACTTGTCCATATTTATAGTTCCTAAAAAGATAGCTTCATAGCTATACATGAGGGACAACCTCCATATTGGCCATTTGCAAAGATATATTTTTATTGGGCTCTTTTATTTCATTTAAAATTTTGAATTTGTTTTCTTTATTTGCTTCCATTTTTTTTTTGTTGTTATTCATCTCTTTTTTGCCTTCCCTTTATTGCATTTCGATGCACTTCACCCTTGTATTCATGTTAGCTTACATATTAGGTATTTTGTTAGTTAGATTCATCCATCATGTATAGTATCCATTATGTTTGTTTAACATCCATCATTAATTAAAAACATGCAAGTAATGAAAGAAAGAAATCACACAAAAGCACACACTTTTTTTTGCACAAGTACATAATAATAAAATAGCAACTAGTACTACTTGATGGCATGAAGTATGTGACATTAGATCAGTGTACCACAATAGAGACATTGACACACTTAACCCTCCCTAGGTATGCATACCATAATCTAAAATTGGCATGTCATCCTGATCCTAGCCCTAGCCATGTAAGCCTCCTCCCTTTACTCTATATGTTGGAGGTGGTGGAGTCATGTTCACAGATTGTGACATGATGTGTACCCTTGAATGTGAACAAATATATGATCACCTGGAGGCATTATGACTTTGTGGGATCCTCGGATAGTAGAAGGCACCATTATTCAGAAATATGACAGGGTTATTCATGTTTTATTTAAGGAAATAAACAACAACAAGTCATGTATCCTTTCAAATATTTATATTCCAAATTCAATTCAAGGGAGAGTTCTACTATGGGAGTACTTAGGTAATCTGAGTGAAATCTTCCATAATGTCCCCTGGATTCTAGTTGGGTATTTTAACACTCATTTTTACCCTTCAAACAAAATGGGTGTAAAAGGACCACCTATTAGGAGCATGGATGAGTTCAATGAATTTGTGAACTCGAACATGTTTATGGATGTAAAACTTAGAGGAACAAATTATACCTAGAGCAATCAGTTGACAGGGTGTCATCTCATTCAAGAAAGGCTTGACAGGTTTTTTCTATCAAAGGAGGCTACAACTTTGTTTAGTGATTCTAACTTGCAAGCCCTTCCTATAATTGCCTCTGATCATAATACCATTTCTTTGGAGATCCCTAACTATCTATCCTTTAATAAACCTTTTAGGTTTCAATCTATGTGGATTAAACATTCTAGTTTCAAAGATAACTTAATTCAGTGGTGGCAGCAGCCTATTAAGGGTAGTGCAACTTTTAAACTTGCTGGAAAATTAAAGTTTGTTAAGGAAAAGATTTGAACTTGGAACAAAGAGATTTTTGGAAAATCTCTTTGAAAAAAAAAAATAGGTTGTTGAGAGTTTGAAGATAATTTATCAGAGGATTCAACATGGTGATGTTGATGAAACTACTAGGCAGGAGGAATGGACAAAACTAGTAGAGTTTCATAATATTTTGGCCTGTGAGGAAATCTATTGGAGGCAAAAATCAAGGGCTCTTTGGTTGAAATACATAGATTCAAATTCCAAGTTTTTTTACGTCACCGCACTTAGAAACAGAAACAATAATAAGATAATTTTTTTTTAAAAAGTAGATGGTTCTATTACTCAGGACTTAACAAAAATCAAAAAGGAGGTAGTAACTTATTTCAATTATATCCTTGGTTAGGAATCGTAGTGCAATGAGGAGGCAAAAGATACTCTTGCAATCCATTGATATCATAATAAATGAGGATATAAAACTTAAGCTTCTAGCTCCATTTTCTAATGAGGAAATTAAGGAAGCATTTTTTAGCATAGAGCCAGACAAAAACCTAGGACCCAATGACTTCCCCCCTCATTTCTATAAATATTTTTGGGACATCGTAAGTGAGGATGTAATTTTTGATGTCAGAGAATTCCAAGCAAACAATCATATCCCAAAATGTCTCAAATCTACTTTTATTTCTCTAATTCCTAAGAATCAAACCCCTGAATCTATGGTTGACTTCAGGCCAATTAGTTTGTGCAATATTTCTTACAAGATCCTAACTAAAGCCATTGCAAATAGAATGAGAGATGTTCTACCCTACATCATAGATTCATGCCAGGGAATATCTATCTAGGGCAGGTCAATATTGGATGCAGTTATCACAGTTCATGAAGCTCTGCACTTTGATCATAAGATTAACAAGCATATTTTTGCCCTCAATCTTGATATGAACAAATCTTTTGACAGACTAAATTGGGACTTTATGATTGCTATCCTCCTTAAGTTTGGTTTTCACCACCAATGGGTTAATTTTATCAATGAATGCATTTCTAAAGCATGGTTCTTGATTCTGGTTAATGGAACTGCTAGTTACTTTTAAAGTCACAGAGGAATTCGATAGGGGGACCCTATCAGCCCCATGTTATTCATCATTGTGGTAGAAGATTTAGGCAGAACCATAAAAAATGCTTGTAATTCAAGGCTAATATTGGGAATCAATGCAACATATCTCGCTAGGGTTGTTTCTCACGAACAATTCATTGATGATACCCTTCTATTGACTAAGGTATCGGTGGTTGAGGCCAAAAGAATTAAATACATCTTGTAACTCTACGAGGATGTTTCTGGTCAGAAAGTTAATTTTAGTAAAAGCAAGTTATATTTCTTGAACACCCCCATTCAGAGGCAAGGAAGGATTACAAAATTTTTAGTGTGTGATATAGCAAACCTCCCCACTTTGTATCTTGGTCTCCCTCTTTTCATTGGTTCTCCGAGAGAGTCAATGTGGGACAAGGTTATTGAAATAATTAAAAAAAAACTTGTTGGATGGAAAAGTCATCTTTTATCTCAAGAAGGAAAGCTAACCCTCACTAAGGCCTCTCTTCAGAGCATTCCGGTCTATTTCCTCTCTATTTTCAAAGCCCCTGTGAAAGTTTTCTAGAAATTTGAGAAACTCCAAAAAGAATTTTTATGGATTGGATCAGAGGAGAAAAAAAGGATACACCTTGTAGGATGGACCTAAGTGTGCAGACCTAAGGAAAATGGAGGCTTAGGTCTGAGGAGAATTGCTCATAGGAATTTAGCTTTACTAGCTAAGTAGGTGTGGCACCTCATTTTTGGTGAAGAAAATGAATGGACCACTATCATCAATCGAAAGTATCTTCAAAATACGGAATTTCCAAGTGACTCAGTTCCAATAAGAGGTTTTGCTTTTTGGAAAGCAATTCTCAATTGTAAGGAAATCATAAAAAAGGGTTTAACATGGGTTTTAGGCAATGGTGAGAGGATAAATTCTTGGAATGAAAGGTGGGCTAAGGATGAACCACTGATGCAATATCCTAACTTAGCCCGAATCATAGATATCATGGAAGAACTCATTGGCAAAAATATCTTCGATTATATGGTTGAGGACAGAGGCATAATGAACTAGAAAAAAATAAGGATTTAGGTATTTCAAGCGGAATCAAATGATATTTATAATATTCTTAGGCAAAAATTTATCCCCATGAGACCCAAGGAAGATCAAGTGAGTTGGCCTCCTACGAAAAACTGGCAATTCACTGTTAAATCAAATTACAAGCTTCTGCTTAATGACGAGGATTTTGTCCTCCAAAAGGACTTAGTTTGGATAAAAAATTTAATTCCAAAAATTGTAGTCTTTTCATGGCTGGTTATCCAAGGAGGAATTCTAACCATTGATAATATGATGCATAAAGGTATTTGTATTACTAATCATTGTTATCTATGTAGGGCTAATTGGGAGACCATTTATCACATTTTCCTTAAGTGCCATTTTTCCTTAACTGTCCTAAGTGGGGTTTTTCAGGCCTTCAATATATCTTGGGTTAAACTAGCCATCGTACTTGATTTATTCATCTAGTTGCCTTGCACCTTTTCAATCCAAAGACTTAGATACATGTGGAAAATTTTTCTTAATCATTATCTTTGGTATGTGTGGTTAGAAAGGAACCATATATTCTTTAATGAGTCTATCCATGATCATCAAACTATCATTGCTAGGATCCTATCCTTTGCCAATGAGAATGTAAACCTTATCACTTTTGATAGTCATAAACCTTATCCTGTGCCTAGAGTAGTCAACCCCAAAGCCAATGTTAAGTGGTCCCCACCTCCTACAGGTTGGTTTAAGCTTAATTTTTATGGAGTGGCTAAGGAAAATCCTGGAAGAGTAGGCGATGGCGGCATTGTGAGAGATCATAATGGGAATATGATGCTTGCATTTTCTGAATATTTGGGAACAAGGACAAACAATGAAGCTCAAGCTAGAGCTATGTGGAGAGGTCTTCAAATGACTCAAGACTTAGAAGGCAATTTGATCATAGAAGGAGACTCTATGCATGTTATAAATCTCCTCAATAATTGAAAAACACCTCCTTGGAGGATTAAATTTTTTTTTAAGAGGCTAGGATCCTTTTCCAGGGAATATAGGACATAAAATCCCAACATGTCTTTCTGGAAGCTAACAAAATTGTTGATAAGCTACCCAATTTGGGTGTCAATGGTGACAGACTTTTCAAATGGGAACACAGTATCCCGAGCAAAGTAGAGGAGCTTATTCAACAAGAATGCCAAGAATGATAGTCGAATTTACCAATAGGGAAGGCACTGTAAGTTCAAAGGCTAGGAGTACTACCGCCTCTTTTTTGAAATGGACTCATAATAAAAATTATCCGAATTGTTAGTATTCATGGATGCTTCTTGGAAATACCACAAAGACTAATGGGGATAGTCACATGTCAGATAACATGGCTCCTAGTCTTTTTGTATTTTGAAATTGGTTGATAATCATAGGGCAGGAAAGAAACGACAATATAATACTTCAAACTAGAGCCACGTGTACCACCAGATAGCCACCGCCATAAATCTAGCCAGCAGGTTCAGTTCTCCAAATTTGATTGACCAATATGGGATGGGGCCCCAAAGCATGTCATATACGAAAGAAAGCTATTACCAAAGAATTATTAATAGTAACTATCAATACAGATATTTTGGGAGTTTTTCATTACTCTGCTATGTGTGTCTGTAGCTTTTTGTTTCTCCATTATTTCAAGGAAGGGATCTGTGTCTGTTTAATTTTTTTGTAATTATGATGCAGGTGTGTTTCTTAGGGTATATCCAAAATGTTGTATGGGAAGTTTCATTTTGATAATAGGCTATGTGGCTTATTAGATGTAATGGATTTGGCAACATGTAGATTTTACATCTATAGGATCCTTAGTAAGGACATGTTCATCAATAGCCCTGGGCTGATTTTTGTAAAAGGTTTTGGGTCAACCTGTAAAATATGGTATTAATGTTATAGTATCTTATCTACAAAAAAAAAAAAGATTTCTGGAACCCTCTTTTTAGTAGAAATAATATGGTAATAGACCCCCTGGTAGTAGGCCACTCTCTTTGTCACCTCCTCATATGAATCCCTCATCCTATGCAACTCCACCATTAGTAGGTGGACTCTTGAAGCAATAGTCATTCCCACTACTTGGGTCCATTAATACCTCTCCCCTATGAGGCACTCCAGCTATGCCTATGCTATATCTTGATCTATTTAGGCCTAGTCTAGATTTTTTATAAGGGTGGTCATCTTTACCTCCATAGTTGCTAACCTCACTCGTAGGGACTTCACCTCCCCTAGATCTACTACCTCAATAGGTCCTAACTATACAACTCCACCATTAGTAGGTGGACTCTTGAAGTAATAGTCATTCCCACTACTTGGGTCCATTAATACCTCTCCCCTATGAGGCACTCCAGCTATGCATATGCTATATCTTGCTCTATTTAGGCCTAGTCTAGATTTGTTATAAGGGTGGTCATATTTACCTCCATAGTTACTAACCTCACTCGTAGGGACTTCAACTCCCCTAGATCTACTACCTCAATAGGTCCTACCTATACTATTACAGGGACTACCTCTATATTCGTCCCTCCCCTTGATACGAAGATCATGATAGCTACACTCATAAGAATCACTATATCCACTCGCATGAATGACAAAGCTAGCATTGGATGGATCGTGGTCGTCTCCCTAGCCCATCAAGCAACAACTCAAAATTCTAATTGTACCTATCGACTCATCACTTGGTTGCACTACATTACCACTATTGGGTAGATACTTGGGGAAAAAATGTCCTTGTACCATATCTAGTACCTGGCATCCACCCTAACATCATCCACCCCTAGATCCACATATAGTGGATCATCTGGACCTTCCTTCGCCCACCTAGATACATCAATAGCACCTCTACATCTTGGTGGATCCCTTCTAGTCTATTAAAATCAATAGTCTCCTAGATATGGAATCTCCTAGAATATGTTGAATTGGTGTTGCACTTGATCAAACTTGAATATATCTTGCTCAACCCTTCTCAATGAGAATGCATTAGAACCTCCTCACGCTAGCTAGCTCTATCACATCCTCATCCTAGCTTGGGTTTAGAAACCATGGATACCATTTAATTTGGTGCACCCATAGCTCCTCTATTACCCTCCTATCAAATGGTAATATACCATTGTATGACCTATACCCATGCTTGTAGTGTTAGCTCTAGTTGTGTGTCATTGGCCACTCCACAATGGCTAGTGGTCCTAGGAGTGTATCCAATATTTGAACTGCTATATGCTCCTAGCACCACACTTAGAGCAAAGTCGTGTAGATAAATCCTAATTTCTACTCATACATGACATCGTGTAGTATTCTATACAATAATACCAGCACATATGATCCCCATGTGAATCTAACACCTTGATCATGCATGTTTAACACTACTTCCATCAGAGCCCATGGTAGGTGTTGTTTTCACGTATGATACACCAGAATGCCCACCACCACTCCATATAGTAGGGGTGTCAATACACTAATGCCATATCACTATGGTACCTCATCAATTTGGAATTTTCTCTGATGAATATAATGTGTTGGATCTCCTAACATCAACTTTGATGCCACCCTCAGAACCCATACCATGTAAACTGTCCTCCCAACAATCTGGTCCTCAAGATGCACCACACATCCTCTAGTGTGATCATTATCTCTCTCATAGATAATCAGAAGGTGGATGACTTTGGATACCATATGTATCCAAAGCCATCAATAAGGCTCTATTTGTCTCTATCTAGACAATATCTACAAGGTGTAATAGCCCCACCTTCTCTAGTGTTTCCCTCTCCCTCACTATGAGTTGCTCCAGTGTAGTATCTAGTGTGCCCAACCACTAAAATTTGATCTCGAGTACATATAGTTGTATAATAAATATGAATTAATTATTAGATCATCATTTTAAAACTCATAATTTCATAAAAATTTCATAATAATCAAAATTTTTGAGAAAATGCTTGTTTTAGTGCAATTTCACACCTTGGAAGTTACAAGGCATAAATTTGGAACTTTTCATTAACCAAATTCATGTTCTATACATACAAGATATGAATTTGGCATGGAAGGGTCACCAGATTCATGCCTCATGACCAAATTCATGCTTTATGATGATTCTGCACTAAAATCCTAATAATAATAATAATTATAGTAAATAAATAAAAAAATTAAGTTAGTTGGGATTCCAAGGTCAATCCCAGATTAGGTGTCAAGTGGTAACCGCCCCCGGTTGGTTGGTTCAAACTCAACTTTGATGGGGCTTCTAAAGGTAACCCTGGCAATGTAGGGGCTGGAGGAGCAGTGAGAGATTATCAAGGAAAGTTGGTGATGGCATTTTCTAAACAGATGGGAAATAGGACTAACAATGAGGCAGAAGCAAGAGCATTATGGAGGGGTCTTCAGTTGGCTCAAGAAATTGAAGGTAAACTGATTATTGAAGGAGATTCAATGCAGGTCCTAAATATTTTCAGCAATGGGAAAATTCCTCCATGGCGGATTAAGACTGTCATCGAAGAGGCTAGGAGCCTTTATCAGGCCAAGAACGACCGGAAGGCCCAGCATGTTTTCAGGGAAGCAAATAAAACTGCTAATATCTTGGCCAATTTAGGGGTGGAAGCCGATGGGTTGGTCATTTGGGAACATGGGGTCCCAAGTGAAGTGACCAAAATTATTCAAAATGACTACCAATGATGGTGAAGCCATGGGGAACAAAAAAAAGGGAGAACAGTTTCAATGTGGTTTGGTCAGTATTGCTTCGGCCCTTATTGTGATGAATTTAGTTTTCTCTGCAACAGAGGAAGGTTCCAGGTGGCTTGGTGGCTTCGTTTTATGGGTTTAAGGGCAATGGCTGAGGCCAAAGACCACTGGTGAGTTTTCATGAATTGTTCGAGTTTTAGGAAAAGCAATTTTCAGCAAGTTAGGAAAAGGGAAAAGTGGCACGATATCGCGACATGCAGCTGTGTCGTGACCAAAAAAGAAGTGAAAGAGAAGGAAGGAAAAAGTGTCACGATTTCACGACATGTTAGAAAAAGTATCGCGATATCGCGACATGGAAAATATGGCTCGATATCGCGACATGTTTCTTTATCATGACAAAAAAATAAGAGAAAGAGCAAGTGGAAAAAGTGTTGCGATATCGCGACGTGTTGTTTATTCGTGACTAAAAGAGAAGAGAAAGAGCAAGATAGGAAAAGTGTTGCGATATCGCGACATGTCATCTTATCGCGGTCAAAAGAGAATACTAAGGGCAAGAAGGGAAAGTGGCACGATATCACGACATGTAGTTGTGTCACGACCAAAAAAGAAGTGAAAGAGAAAGAAGGAAAAAGTGTCACGATTTCGTGACATGTTAAAAGTGTCGTGATATTGCGACATGGAAAATGTGTAGCGATATTGCGACATGTATCTTTATCGCGACCAAAAAAGAAGAGAAAAAGCAAGTGGAAAAAGTGTCGTGATATCACGACGTGTTGGAAAAGTGTCGCGATATCACGACATGTCATCTTATCGCGGTCTAAGAAGACTAAGGGCAAGAAGGGAAAGTGGCGCGATATCGCAACATGCAGCTGTGTCACGACCAAAAAATAAGTGAAAGATGTGAAAGAGAAGGAAGGAAAAAGAGTCACGATTTCGGGACATGTTAGAAAATGTGTCATGATATCGCGACATGGAAAATTTGTCGCTATATCATGACATGTCTCTTTATCATGTCCAAAAAAGAAGAGAAAGAGCAAGTGGAAAAAGTATCAGGATATCGCGACGTGTTGTTTTACGTGACTAAAAGAGAAGAGAAAGAGCATGTTAGGAAATGTGTCGCGATATCGCGACATGTAGTCTTATCGTGGTCAAAAGAGAAGACTAAGGGCAAGAAGGGAAAGTGGCACGATATTGTGACATGCATCTGTGTCACGACCAAAAAAGAAGTGAAAGAGAAGGAAGGAAAATATGTCGCAATTTGGCGACATGTTAGAAAAAGTGTTGCGATATCGCGACATGTTAGAAAAAGGGTCGCGATATCGTGACATGGAAATTGTGTCGTGATATCGCGACATGTCTCTTTATCGCGACCAAAAAAGAAGAGAGAGCAAGTGGAAAAAGTGTCGTGATATTGCGACGTGGTGGTTTTTCATGACTAAAAGAGAAGAGAAAGAGCAAGATAGGAAAAGTGTCACGATATCGTGACATGTCATATTATCGCAGTCAAAAGAGAAGACTAAGGGCAAGAAGGGAAAATGGCACGATATCGCGACATGCAACTCTGTCGCGACCAACAAAGAAGGGAAAGATAAGGAAGGAAAAAGGGTTACGATTTCGTGACATGTTAGAAAAAGTGTCACGATATCGCGACATGGAAAATGTGTCGCGATATTGTGACATGTTTCTTTATTGCGACCAAAAAAGAAGAGAAAGAGCAAGTGGAAAAAGTGTCGTGATATCGCGACGTGTTGTTTTTTCATGACTAAAAGAGAAGAGAAAGAGCATGTTAGGAAATGTGTCACAATATCGTGACATGTAGTCTTATCATGGTCAAAAGAGAAGACTAAGGGCAAGAAGGGAAAGTGGCGCGATATCGCGACATGCAGCTGTGTCGCGACCAAAAAATAAGTGAAAGAGAAGGAAGGAAAAAGTGTCACGATTTCGCGACATGTTAGAAAAAGTGTCGCGATATCGCGACATGGAAAATGTGTCATGATATCGCGACATTTCTCTTTATCACGACCAAAAAAGAAGAGAAAGAGCAAGTGGAAAAAGTGTCGCGATATCGCAACGTGTTGTTTTTTCATGACTAAAAGAGAAGAGAAAGAGCAAGATAGGAAAAGTGACACGATATCACGACATGTCATTTTATCATGGTCAAAAGAGAAGACTAAGGTCAAGAAGGGAAAGTGGTGCGATATTGTGACATGTCGTATAATCGCGACCAGTAGGAGGGAAAATGTGTCACGATATCATGACATGTATTTTTGTGACCAAAAGAGAAGAGAAAGTATGGGAAGGAAAAGTTTCACGATTTTGCAACATGTCATTTTTTCATGACGAAAAGAGAAAAGAAAGAGAAGGAAGGAGAACTGCCATGATATCACAACATGTCGCAGTTTCGTGACCAAAAGAAAAGAGAAAGTGTTAGAAGGCAGAGTTGTCGACCGCCTTTGTTCCAAGGTGTGGGTAAATTTTTGTAAGGGTATTAATCTTTTTTGGCTTTGTGTCCTCAGCAAAGGGCTAAACAAACTATCCATTTTGAGTTATTGTCCCGTTTTAGCGTTGTGCTATTATTGTAATAGGTTTTGGGTCAACCTATAAAACCCGGTTGTAATGTTTATGTCCCTTAATTACCAAAAAAAAAAAAATCAATTTTTTCCTAAAATTTTGTGTGTGGAGTTGAAAAACATCAAAAGAGCAAATGAGTTTTGATCCGTACCTTTTCCTGATTAGTAGTGTTGCCAACATCACCCCTCACCATGATAGCACAATGATTTGGTAGAGCCATCCTTCTTCTCTCCTCTCCCAAGCTTCAATTCTCCTCCTTGCATGGTGAAAATGAGCTCCTATTTCCTCCTTTTTTATTCCATCCTTTTCTTTTTCCCTCATTTTCTTCTCTCTCTTATTTTTATTTTTTCCTCTTTTTTCCCCTCATTTTCTTCTCTCTCCTCCCTTTTCTTCCTTCTTTTTTCCTCTTTGTCACATTTTTGTCATTTTTTCACTTTTTCACCCCCTTTTTTTTTTAATATTTTATAAGGAATTTTGTTCCTTATAAAAACTTTAGGGAGCACCCCAGCCTTAGAGGTATTAATGGAAGTAATATCTTATTTTAAATGTAAAATTGTGATGTTGTAATTAACATCTCTTCTTGCATCGTCCATTAGTCCAACCCTGGCCACCCCTTTTTTATGTCTGTCACTTTTTCCCATAGGAGTCTACATATTTATTTGATGCATTTACTTGGCCATAAATGCATCAAAGAGAGGGAAAATTTAGACATGGAAATTTGACCCACAAAAATGGCTTAAATATCCCTTATATCCCTAGCTAGCTACACAAACTTGCTAAGTGTAAAATTTGGGTCATTTTTCCTTCTCCCCTTGCTTTTTTTTCCTAGATTTACCAAATTCATGTCTGGTCCATATTGGGTGTAAATTTGGCTTACCATATTTGTGCCCTATATGTAAGGGTCATGAATTTAGTTTTTAAAGGGTTTTTCTCACTTAAACCCCTCCCTCGGTTAGCCCGTTTTGAGGTCAACTTTGTCCAAAGTAAAATTTCACTTTCCCACCTATTTTGCTCTCCAAACCTTTTATAAATAAGGGTTTGGATCCTCTTAGTTCTCCCAATGCTTTTTGGTGGTGATTCTAATTCTTGACTTGCTCACATGCTCATGCTTTCAAGTGGATTTCCATTAAAATTATTCTTTAGATTATTAATTAACCTAATTTTGATTTGCATTAATTTAATGGTTAATTTAATATTATTATCAATCAAATGATAGATTAGATTTACATTAATTGAATGGTTAATTTAATATTAACTTTAGATTATTAATTAACCTAATTTAGATTTGCATTAATCTAATGGTTAATTTAATATTATTATCTAATAAAATGATAGATTAGATTTACATTAATCAAATGGTTAATTTAATATTAAATTTATATTATTATTATTTTTTTTGAAAAAAAGTCGTAATTTTATATTAAGTAAATATGAAATTACATTCTTCATATGCTTATTTGGTATTTCTTCAAAATTTCAATAGTGACCCAAAAATCAAGTCACTTATACATCATAATTAGCAGTTTCTATGATGCTAAGTTCTAACCTTAGGTACCTTCCCAATTTATCAAACAATATCCTTTAAATTGCTAACTTTTGTGTTTTTTTTTTTTAAAGTTGCTTTATTTGTACTTGCTTTAACTAGAGTGTACTAATCACCCCAGATAGAGATTTTGACCAACTGCAGTGCATTACTCTCATTGAATTATTGTACTAAGCACATACTTGGATCAATCTGAAGTGCCTTCTTTGAGATTTCACCTGCTTCCCTATTTAGTTCTCTATAAATATGTCAAAAAATAAAAGCTTTACTTCAATTCACTTCTTTTATTTGAGAGAATATGAGTTGTAGAATCATGCTTTCCATCCTAAAAAACACCAAGCATCTAGTTTATTACCACTAACAAGTCTTCAAAAATTTGAATTTTTTGGTTTCCTTTTGATTTTGCCAACTGAACCAACAATTTGAGGGCCATAATTTCAACATAATTATTAGAACCTTCTCCCAATATAGCCTTGAATTTAAAATAATGAGAGTCAAAAAAATATAGTAATCCTCCTACTCCACAAACTCTAGGGACCCCATGTCTAGCCCCATCAAAAAACCCAGGCCCTTGATTTATCAATATTTGCAGGGATGATTTATCTATTTACCTTTGTTTTTGTCGAAACCTAATAGTTTTTGAAACCACCAATGATTTGGGCAGAGACCTCCCAAGTAGGCTTCTCTTAATCCTAAAAAATTAAAACATTCCTAGTTAACCATACTCACCAACACACAAACAATGAAAAAAGCTATAAAACCTTTGTAAGAACTATTTTCAAACCAAGATTTTAAGCACTCTTCTAGGGAATATTCTTGCCATCATACAGGAAGCTTTAACTATGTTATAACCTCACTCCAAACCTATCTATTAAAGGAGCAAGTAACAAGTAAATGATCATTTGTTTCATTTTTTGACTTACATAAATGACACCTTCCTGGACCATTCCAATTTTTCTTCTATAAAACCTCCCATGTTAGAACCTTATTTTTTATGGCAAGCCACAAGAATAGTCTTGTCTTCAATGGGGATTTTTTTTCCAAAGTGTCTTCCACCACCATGTTGGATTGTCATTTCTATCTTCCACTAGAGTCTTATACCCTAAATTTGGAGTGTACTCCCCCATATATTCATTATTTGTCTTGACCAATTGATCAGTTTACTCTCACAACTTGATATGTCCAACTTTAAGTATCCCCACATATTATTCCCACTAGTGAGCCTCTTGGATTTGAATCCCTCACACTATTCCTTCCTTCCATCCCTAAATTCAATTTTTAGAAGATTCTAAGTTAGCTACTTGGGTAATATTTCCAATCCCTTGTGCTCTTAGGGTATGAATTATATTACTTGGAAGTTTGTGCATATCATCACAACGTATCCAAGGATCTAATCCTAGTCTTATCCTTAAACCATTCCCTATTTTCTAGGGAAGCTTAGCCTAATTTATATTTACATTAAACTAATGGTTAATTTAAATACTATTATCTAATCAAATTATAGATTAGATTTACATTAATCTAATGATTAATTTAATATTATTATCTGGTCAAATGATAGATTATATTCACCTTAATCTAATGATTAATTTAATATGATTATTATTATCTAATGATGAATTTGATCGTTACTAATGTATAAAAGGTGATAATGTGTGTTACCCTGGAACCCTTCAAACTTTTTCAATTTTTGAACAAGTTTGGATAGATATATCTATGGATTTCATTGAAGGGTTATGTAAATATAGAAATAAATTGATTATTCTAGTTATAGTGGATTGTCTTATGAAGTATGCTCATTTTTGTTCCCTATCCCCCCACACATTGCATCTATTTTTGTTCAAATATTTTTAGACTCTATATTTAATCTCCTTGGCATGCCTAAATCCATTGTCTCTAATATGGATGCTACATAGTCATTTTTGGCATAAACTGTTCAATTTGTAAGGAACATAGCTCAAGATGAGTTTGGTCTATCATCCTCAAATTTGTAGCAAGTGTGAATTGGGATTATATTCAAAAGGCTTAGAAAAAATTAGATTTTTCTAAGCAAGTGTGAATTCTCTTTCCTATTGTCGGCTAAGCTAGGTTGATGGTCGGCATGATTTTTTTATTGTTGTTTTCTATCCTTCGCCTTATTCTTCTCCTTATCCCTCCAATGTCCTTCCTCCTTCCCTGCCGTCCATTTTCTCTTATCACTCCACTTCCTTCCTCTCCCCATGCCCGCTGCCACCTCCCTCTCCACTTCCTACTCCTTTGTCCTCTCATCCTTTCTAACTTCCTCCAACCTCCCTTCCCTACTCTTCCACATGTACTAAGCCTGTATAAAGGTTTAATTATTGTAACGTATTTGGTGTGTTATTTTATTTAATTAATATTTCCCTTGTTATTTTTTGTTGTGTCAATTAATCTCGGGCCCACATTAATCTAAGACTTACACTAGTATCATAGCACCAGTGGGGCATAGTAGTTGAGGGTCGAGGTGAGGTATGAAAGTCGAGCACAGCAGATTGGTCAAGGACTAGGGCATGGATTTCAAGGAGCACATGGATTTTGAGGAGAGACTGGGGCACAAATCTCAAGGAGCACATGAATCCTAAGGATGCATGAATCTCGAGGAGTTAACTAGGTGCAGACAATAGGCTGACATTAAGGTGCATAGCTCGAGGAGTTGACGAAGCAGTTGAGGTGGCATGTTGACGTGGTGATGATGAACTGGCAACAAAGCTAGGTGGCAGCTGACATGGCAGGCAATGATGTGGCAGGTTGAGTCAACAAGGAGGTCCACGTGGATCGAGGCTGGCAGAGTGCTGACTAGGCAGCACATGGATCGAGGCTAGCAGAATTAACGTGGCATAGATATGTGGCAGAGGTTTATTGGTTGAAGTTGGGCAAAAGGATTTGTTGGCCAATTGCCCAAAGGCAATCAACTTTCAATGTGTTCACAGGCTTTGATAAATCCTGAACACGCCCACCTCCCACTGCATGTGGGACTAATTTTTTTTTTTTAAATTGTTTAGCCGCTCACTTTAAATTTAAAGTGATTCTTCCTTCCTCCCATCAGAATAGCATGGTATAGCGGTCAAGGCTTCCGCTTGCAGAGTAGAGACCCGGGGTCAAATCCCGTCGGGGTCAAAATACAAAGGTTTTTTATTTTTTTTGTGTAATCGCCCAAAACGAAGGGTTTATAACGAAGTTTGACACTTTTCTACCACAACAGTCGTGTGGTGCAATGGCTAAGACTTCGGGTAGACGACGGAGGTCAGCGGTTCAAATCTCATCGGGGAATAAAACAAAAAAAAGGTTTATTTTATAAAAAAATTTATTATTTAGTTTTTTTAAGGTTTTAGAAATTAATTTAATAATTTCTATTTATATATTTTTTATTATGTTTTTTAAATATACATTTATTTAAAAAGAATAATTAAAAAAAAAATATAGGAAGTTGTTAAATTTTTTTTAAAGACCTTTATTAAAACAAATTTTGAATTTTTTTTTTGAAAAGTGAAAAGATATTTTGAGGTAAATTTTTTTTGGGCATCATAAAAATTAAGTTGTAACCCAGTTCATGCAATGTGATTATGAGTATATGATCCAGTCAGCCAGATGATATAATGCATTACTCTCTCTGTTGAGAAGAGAGACACCTAATTCCTTTGACAAGAAAGTCCAGCGGTATGGACTTCATACAGTGTTTTTCCAAATAGAAAACCAAGTGATTGCTCATCTGAGGAAACCAAACTCTGGATACGAGGCGGATTATAAAGATAATAGCTTCAGGTAAAGGATAGATGAGTTTGAGATGGTTGAAATAGTACTTGAAGGACAATCAAGTGAAAGTTATACAGTTGCAGTGCCTGAAGTAGAAACAAGTGAGAGCTATACACCACGCTCTCCTGATTTAGAACCAATAGTAGAAGAAGAAGAAGAAGAGGAAGAAGAAAAAATGGAGGTGAAACCTGAAACTAAAGAACAAGATGTTCTCAACAAATGTTATGAGCCAACAGTAGCACCATAATTCATTGTAATTAGTGACGACAAAGCAGACAACTTCACCTTTCCAGTTTTGGGCGATCCTCAAGAAGAAGAACCCCATAACAGTGAGCATATTAAAAATACTATATTTTATTTAAATCAATGATCTATTTTGTACTTATTTGTACTACTTGTTTGAATTTGAAATAAAATTTGCTTTCTGAAATGGCATCCAATACAAGCCTACAAATCCTCGAGTTCAATGGTGGTGATTACGAGTATTGGTCAATTAAAATGAAAACTCTTTTGATAGGCAAATATCTTTGGGATGTGATTGAAGAGGGATATACTGAACCTACTACTGCTGATTGGATAACTTTGAATGTTGCTAATAAAATGGCTAAAAATAAAGCTCAGAAGAATAATTCTTCCACCCTTTATCACATCCAAGATGCCCTTGACAAAAGTATTTTACCTAGAATAGCTTCTTTTATAACTGTTGAATCTGCTTGGAATGATTTAAAAGAAAGTTATAGGGGTAGTGACCAAGTCAAACAAGTTAAACTACAAACCTTGAAATGAGAGTTTGAAACTCTTAAAATGCAATAGAATGAAAAGGTTGGTGATTACTGCATGTGTGTGAAAGTCGTAGTAGATAAGATGGTCACTTTAGGAGAAGAAGTCAAGACTAAAGTTATAGTGAATAAAATGTTAAGGACACTTCTTTCTAAGTGGAATTTAGTTGCTATAATTATAGAATAATCCAAAGACCTAACTTCCCTGTATTTTGAAGCCCTCATTGGTTCACTTCTCTCACAGGAAGAGAGGTTACAGCAAACTCCTTCCACAAGTTACAAAGGAGATGATAAAGCCTTTGCTTCTCATGAAGGCAGAGGTAGAGGCCATGGCAGAGGACAGTATAGAGGTAGAGGCAAAAATAATCAAAGAGGTGGAACTTCTAACAGAGGAGGAAATCATAACAGAGAAGGATTCTCAAATAGAGGTGAACAATAGAATAGAGGAGGACATCAAAATAGAGGGAAACAATCAGGAAGAGGTAAAGGAGGAGATAAATAAAAAAAAAATTGCTACAATTGTGGAAAACCTAGCCATTATGCTCCTGACTATTGGACAAAGACTTCATAAGGAAGCAGCAGCAGCCAGAGTAGTCAGTTTGGAAATTTTGGAGAAGAGGAAGAGGCCAAAAATCTCTTTCTCTCATATGGTCAGGCAGATCATAACATGAGATACATGGATCTTGGACACTGGGTGTTCAAACCATATGAGTGGCAAAGAACAAATCTTTGCTACTCTAAAATCCTCATACAAATCCAACATCAAATTGGGAGATGATAAATCATTGGTAGTTGAAGGCATTGGAGCCATGGAAGTTCCAACTAAAGAAGGTGTCAAACAAGTAAGTGATATCTATTACACACCCCATCTCCAACACAATATTTTAAGTGTTGGTAAAATGTTAGAAAAGAACTACAAGTTGCTTTTTGATGAGGGTAAATGCACTATTTTTGATAAAAATAATAGTAATAGAATCATTACACAAGTGCCAATGTCAAAGAATAGATTGTTTCCTTTAAATTTTGGCCAGCCAAGGGGAGATAAGTTAGCAAATGTTGCTATTTCCAATCCAAGTGTCTTATGGCACTTGAGATATGGTCATTTGAATTTAGCTAGTTTGAAAATGCTAACTTCACAAGCGATGGTAACCGGACTTCCTAAAGTTTAGGATAGTAAGGAAGTCTATGAAGGGTGTGCTCTGGGGAAGCATGCCAGATCAAAATTTCCTCATGGACAAGCATGGCAGGCCAGTCATCCACTTCAGCTAGTGCATACAGATATCTGTGGTCTGATGCTGACCAAGAGTCTTGGTAACAACTCTTACTTCCTACTCTTCATTGATGATTTTACTAGAATGTGCTGGATATATTTTTTGAAACATAAGGATGAAGCATTTGAATGCTTTTTCGATTTCCAAACAAGATTTGAAATTGAGAGTGGATATTTTGTAAAATGTCTTAGATTAGATAGGGGAGGAGAATACTCCTCTAATGAGTTCTTGAATTTTTGTAAGCAACATGGCATTAAGAGGAAGTTCAAAGCTGCCTACACTCCACAGCAAAATGGTGTCGTAGAGAGGAAGAATCACACCATTGTGGAGATGGAAAGGTCTATGATTCAGATGAAGTATTTGACTAATTCATATTGGGAAGATGCATCTAGGACCAGTGTACATATCTTGAACAGAAGTCATACTTCAAGTTTGGAATGGCAAACACCTTACCAATATTGGTATGGTAAAAAACCAAATGTTAAGTATTTCAAAGTGTTTGGCTCACTGGCATATTCTCACATTCCTGATGAGCTGAGAAAGAAGCTCGATCCAAAGAGTTAGGCATGCATCTTTGTAGGGTACTATGAGAATACAAAATCTTACAGACTCTACAATCCCAGGACTAGAAAGTTTGTGCTTTCCAGGGATGTGATTTTTGATGAAGGGGGAGAATGGGGTAAGCCCAAAATATTTAGTGATGATGAATCCAATGATGTAGTTTCTAAGCAGGTGCAATAGCAGACACCACAGAAAGGTAAGAAGTATCCTCCCACAAACACAAGTTCATCTTCTGATTCAACTTCTTCACCAAGTCCTCCATAGAGATCAATAAGTTCCTCACTAATGGATATCGATTCTCCATCCAAAGGTAAGATAACTCTATAGAATCATCCATCATATCATATGTTGGATAATTTTTTTCAAAAATATACACTAGGAGTTAAGCTAGTGAAATGAATTTTGTTATACAAAGATTATAAAATATGCACTTGTATGGTGATGATGTCTCCCAGCAGTAACCTAGGGGAGATCTAGTTAACTATGGTTTTTTAACTAGTTCACAGCTTGAACCTTCTAGTTATTAGAAGGCTTGTACTCAAAATATTTGGCAAGATACCATGAAAGAGGAGATAACCTCTATAAAAAACAATGACACTTGGGAGCTAGTGAAGCTTCCTAAAGGAAATAAACGTGTTGGATGTAAGTGGGTCTTCAAGACCAAGTTTAATGTTGATGGTAGCATCGAGAGGCACAAGGCGAGATTAGTTGCAAATGGATTCAATCAAAAATATGGAATTGATTATGAAGAGACTTTTGCTCCTATAGCCAGACAAGAGAATATCATAACAGTTCTTGCCTTAGTTGCACATAAGGGATATAATGTCCAACACATGGATGTAAAGAGTGCATTTCTCAATGGTTACTTGATAGAAGAAGTGTATGTTGAGCAACCATGGGGATTTGAAGAGAAAGACAAGGAACATATTTTTTACAAACTGAAGAAGGAACTTTATGGCCTCAAGCAGGCACCGAGAGCTTGGTACTCATGCATTGATGGGTACTTTAAATACTTTGGGTTCATAAGAAGCAAAAATGAACCCACGCTCTACTACCTGAATCAAGGTAATGACATCCTCATAGTTTGTTTGTATGTGGATGATCTCATTTTTATGGGTAGTAATGAAAAATTCAATATGGATTCCAAGCACTCCATGATGCAGGAATTTGAGATGGAGGATCTTGGCTTAATGAAATACTTTCTTGGAATGGAAGTCCATCAGACAGATTTAGGGAAATTCATCTATCAACTTAAGTATGCTTGAGATATGATTAAGAAGTTTTCTATGGAGCAATGCAAATCAGTTGCAACTCCAATTGGACATGGGATCCAATTAAGCAAGGATGATGGAGCATCGAAAGTTGATGTGACACTTTTAGAAGTATTTTTGGGAGTTTGATGTTTCTCGTCAACACAATACTAGACATTCAGTATGTTGTAACTCTTGTTTCTAGATTTATGTCTAATCCATCTGAGCTACATTTGTAGGTGGCTAAAATAATTTTGAGATATGTGAAGGGTACATTGGATTTTGGAATCCAGTACTACAGAAGTGATACTATCAAGCTTGAAGGATTCAGTGATAGTGATTTGGGCAGCAATGTTGATGATATAAAATCCACATCAAGTAACTATTTTAGTCTTGGTTCAAGAATAATAACTTGGAGTTCCAAGAAACCAACAGTAGTAGCGCTATCTTCAACAGAAGCTGAGTATATAACGGTCACTCATGCTAGTACTCAAGATCTATGGCTACGAAAGGTATTAGAAGAGATTTGAGAGCAACAAAGTGGTCCAACTAGAATATCCTATGACAACATTAGTGCAATTCAATTTGCATACAATCCTGTCCACCATAGTAGATCAAAGCATTTTGATATGAAGTACCACTTCATCAGAGATATGGTGGAAACTGATACTGTTGAGCTTCACTATTGCCACACTTTGGAGAACATCGTGAACATCTTTACCAAGGCACTGGACAAAGCTCAATTTGTAAATTTGAGAGACTGTATATTCAGTCCTCTCAACTTTAAGGGGGAGAATGTAGCAAGTGTGAACTAGGATTATCTTCAAAAGGGTTAGAAAAAATTAGATTTTTCCAAGCAAGTGTGAATTATCTTTCCTATTGTCAGTTAAGCTAGGTTGATGGTCGACATGATTTTTTTATTGATGTTTTCTATCCTTTGCCTTATTTTTCTCCTTATCCCTCCAATGTCCTTCCTCCTTCCCTGTCATCCATTTTATCTTATCACTCCACTTGCTTCCTCTCCCCACGCCCACTGCCACCTCCATCTCCACTTCCTACTCCTTCGTTCTCTCATCCTTTTGAACTTCCTCCAACCTCCCTTCCCTACTCTTCCACATGTACTAAGCCTATATAAAGGTTTAATTATTGTAAGGTTTTTGGTGTGTTATTTTATTTAATTAATATTTCCCTTGTTATTTTTTGTTGTGTCAATTAATCTCGGGCCCACATTAATCTAAGACTTACAAAATTGATGTTCAAACCTAAATTATAAATAAATTTTTGGAAACATACCTTTTTTGATTCTCCTTTGAACATTATACATAATCAGACAAGTGGCTTACTTTAATTGAATGGTAGTTTAACACAACATATCACATTACCACTAAGGTGAGTCCATTTGAAGTAGTCTATGGTTAACTTCCACCAACACTATCTTCTTACATTCCATGTAGTTCTAAGGTTCAAGTTGTGGATTCTACTCTTCACTAGTGTGATTCCATTTTTTTCCAACTCAATATAAATTTGGACTTGGCTCAAAATCATATGAAACAATAAGTTGATTAACATCGCACAAAATGTAGCTTTGACATTGGAGATATGGTTTTTCTTTGTTTACAACCATAAAAATAGTCCTCTCTTCAGCTTCATGGTTGTCAAAAATTTACCACAAAATATTATAGTCCTTATTAGGTGTTACAAAGTATTGGATCAAAAACACACAAACTAGCCCTTCTAGCTAGTTCTAAAATTTATCCAGTCTTGCATGTATCTTCTCTCAAGCAAGTTGTTGGAAACAAGGTCCAGGTGCAATCTATAGTTCTAGAGTTGGATGATGAAGGTTATATCATTCTTAAACTAAATAACATGAACTTATACTGAGAGGGGGGGATGAACAGTATAAGACTTAACCATTCAATAATTTTAATTTCAGATAGCAGTGGCATCAACACAATATTAAACAAGATAGAAAATATCACACATTGAAGACCCATTTTTAACATGGTTCACCCAGAATGACTGGGCTACGTCCACTAAAATTTTCTCTAAAATTTTATCTCAAATTCTTTGGGAAACCTTCCCAATTACAAATTTTATGAGCCTCTGCTCGAAGGAGATACCTTCCCCTAACTCTGCTCTGGCTGGTGATCCTCTAGAAGACCTCTGCCTCTACTGCCCTTAGCAAATGGAACTCAATCCACAGAAGACACCTGTCTTCCCTGCTATGGCTGGAGACCTCTGTCCTCAACTCTATCACCTCAAAGCTAGTCCTTGAATTTGTTTCTTTGATCTGCACCAAACATAGTCCTTCGATCTGACACAAATGTCCTCTTCCTCTTTCTCTGGTCTGGGTACAAATCTGTCCTCAAATCTGCACCAAACTCTGTCCTCATTAGGTCTCTTTGCTCTTTCACACCTGCACTTGGTCAAAACCAACTTTTACACTATCTTCGCAAACACAACGGGACTCAACTCTCAGCTATCGAACTTCTCACTATGCGCATCAACTCGCCACTTCTATGCTATCTACGCTGTTATGGCTGCATCTCGCACACTTCGCTCAATTCGAAATGACTCCCTCTCTGCGCATTGCGGACTTAACTTTCGCAAGATCGATGCAAAACTCTCCAAGCAACCCTCATTTTATACTAAAGCTTTCAAGATTAAAACCTTGATCTTAGTCGACTGCACATCCTAAAATACATCAGCTACAAACCCTAATCTTCGTCAACCCAAATTTAACTTTGTTGGCTTCACCGCCTCTGCAACTCCTCTATAGCTTCTACCACGAAACTATAGCACGTCACGATATCGTGACACCTTTTGCAACCATACGCCTTCCTTTGGATTTTGTCGTGATATCGTGACACGTAAGCCTTTGTCGACTTTACTTAAGTTCTTATCATGAAATCGCAACACTTTTTGCTTTTGCTAACATCATCTTCACTTCTGTCACGAAATCGTGACATTTCTCACTTTCTCAACCTTTTCTCTGCTTGCACTAGCAAAAACAAAACATGTCGCAAAATTGCAACACTTTTGCTGCCTTATGCTTTTCTCTGCCTTATGCTCGCAAAACTGGAACATGTCACGAAATCACGATGCTTTCACCTTCGAGCTCTTCCTTCTTGAATTCGTCATGAAATCATGATGATTCTTCTGTTGAAGACTTGCTTCCTGTTTCTGTCGTGAAATCATGACACTTTCTCCCACTAAATGCTGCCATCTCAAACTGTCATGAAATCATGACATTTTCTACATCCATAAGTTGTTCCTTCATCCTATCGCGACGCTTTTAGCTTTCATACGCTTTCTCTACTGCTTGTCGCAAAATCGTGACACTTCTCATTTTAGATGTCTCTCTTTGCTGCATGTCGCAAAATAATGATAGTTCTCACTTCAAGCTTTTCAGCATGTCATGAAATCACGACAGTCCTCACCTCGACCTCTGCAGCATGTCGTGAAATCACAATATTTGTCATGTTACTTTCTCTCTCTTCAAACTTATTGTGAAATCATGAAAGTTCACACTGTGGACTCTCTCTTCAGCATCATGTCGTGAAATCATGACACTTTTTCATCCATACAACCTTCTTTGCAGAATGTCATGAAATCGTGACACTTTTCCTTCTCTGCCTTCCTACACTTTTCGAGTCATGAAAATGCGACATGTCGCAAAATCGCGACACTTTCCATCTTGCTCTCCTTCTCTGCCAACATGTCGCGAAATCGCAACAGTTTTTCCACTTGTCTTTTTCTCTACCAACATGTCACGAAATCATGATAGTTTTGCCAGTACTTTCTCTCTCCTCAAACATGTCATGAAATCGTGACAGTTTTGCCAAAACTTTCTCTCTCCTCAAACATGTCACGAAATCGTGATAGCTTTTCTAGCCGGCTACATACTTTTTCTTACTTGTCTTTTTCTTTGATCTTTTGCAAATGGGCTACTCTGATCTTCTTGGAAACTCACTGTCCATGCTGTAACATTCATCAAAACAAATTCTTTGACATCAAATCAGAATCCTTCAAAATCTTCTTGACATCAATGACAACTTCTACACTTGAGCAAAGGCAATGTACCCAAGGTACCCAAAATTGCCAACAATCTCCCCCTTTGTCATTGATGGCAAACCTTTACTGAAACACATCTCAAGAGTCAAAAAATGAAACCAACTAAGCCAACAACTGATAATCTACCTTTTGAAGTTTTTGCTCCCCCTGACTTGAAGCTCTCTTCTTCACTTTGAATCTCTCCCCCTTACTCATATCTCTCCCCCTTTGTCATCAATGGCAAAGGGCCACCTTTGGGACTCGGGACTAAGAAAGAGCCTCTTGGCTTGGTCCCTCCCCCACCTCCTGATGAGGTGATTAATTCTGGGGTGAGAGTACAACTCCCAATTTCTCCCTTAGATACTCAAACGTATATCTTGAAAGAGGTTTGGTGAAGATATCTGCAATCTGCTCTTTAGCAGGCACATACTCTAGCTTGACCTGCTTCTCTTGCACTTTCTCCCTTAGGAAATGATATTTGATGGAAATGTGCTTCATCCTTGAGTGCATTACCGGATTTTTGGAAATACTTATGGCACTTGTATTATCACAAAGAATGGAGATGAGTTGTTCATGCTTGACTTTGAAATCCTCCAAGGTGGTTTTCATCCATAGAAACTGTGTGCACCTAGCCACTACTGCTATGTATTCAGCCTCAGTTGTAGATAAGGAAACTGAAGGTTGTTTCTTACTTAGCCAAGAAACCAAACTCTTTTCTAGAAAGAATGCTCCACCACTAGTGCTTTTCCTATCATCAATACTGCCTGCCCAATCTGCATCTGTATAGGCTGTGAGGGTGAAATCATCACCTTTGGGATACCAAAGCCCAAAGTCCATAGTGCCCTTCAAATATCTGAATATCCTCTTAACTGCTATAACATGAGATTCTTTTGGAGCTACCTAAAATCTTGCTACTAACCCAACATCCTGGATGATATCTGGTCTAGTAGCTGTACTGTATAGTAAACTACCAATCATAGATCTGTACAACTTCTGATTAGCCGCTGGAGATTCATCATCTTTACTCATATTGCACCCTGTAATCATTGGAGTACACATGGGTTTGTTGTCCATTATCCCAAATTTCTTCAACATTTCTTTTATATACTTTCCCTGAGAGATAAATATACCATATTTTGATTGCGCAATATGAAGACCTAAAAAGAATGACAACTCTCCAATCATAGACATCTCGAATTCCTTCTGCATGGTGTTAGCAAAAACTTTGCACATCTGAGTATTATTTCCCCCAAAAATAATATCATCAACATAGACAACTATAATCAACATAGCATCATATTCATTCTTAATATACAAGTTGCTATCTGCCACGCCTTTCCTGAAGACTTGCTCATGAAGATAACTGTCAAGTCTTGAGTACCATGCTCTTGGTGCTTGCTTTAACCCATATAAGGCCTTTTTTAGTTTACACACATAGTCTGACTGTTTTGTGAGACACTCCTTCTGGCTGTTCTATGTAGACTTCTTCTACCAACACCACATTTAGAAAATCCGACTTTACATCCATTTGATATACCTTGAATGATTTGAATCCTGAAAGGGCCAAAAACATTCTGATAGCTTCAAGAAAAGCAACAGGAACAAATGTCTCTTCGAAATCAACACCTTCTACTTGAACATACCCTTTACAGACTAACCTAGCTTTGTTTCTGACAATCTTTCCATCCTCATTGAGTTTATTTCTGAATATCCATTTTGTGCCAATGACATTATTGTCCTTAGGTCTCAGAACCAAATCCCAGGTTTCACTTTTCTGTTGAGCAAGGTGTTGCAAGAAGTTTGTCATTGTTGTCAACATAGGCAGTTAGATCCAATGATGCAGTGGACAGAGTGTAGGAGTCATTCAGATGCAGAGGACATAAGTTTCTTGGAAAACAGAGATGACCCAGTTTCAAAAATTCGAAGAAAAAGACAAGTTAGAAAACTGTCGCGATATCGCGACATGTTTTCTGTCGCGATTTCGCGACAAGTCGGAGGAGAGAGAAGGCGCATTCAAAAATGTCATGATTTCGTGACAAGTCGGAGGAGAGAGAAGGCGCAGTTGAAAATGTCACGATTTCGCGACAAGTCGGAGGAGAGAGAAGGTGCAATCGAAAATGTCACGATTTCGTGACAAGTCGGAGGAGAGAGAAGGCACAGTTGAAAATGTCACGATTTCGTGACAAGTCGGAAGAGAGAGAAGGCGCAAGGCAAACTGTCACGATTTCATGACATGTCGGAGGCCAAGAAGCTAAGTCGAGTAACTGTAGCGATTTCGCTACATGTTGAATTTTCGCTGGCCGAAGCTGGGAGAAAGTGTTAAGAGAAAAAGATGTAGCGATTTCGCTACGAGTCAAAAGTGCTCAAAACATAGGTGTAGCGATTTCGCTACAATTTGAAAAAGCACAACTCAAAGGTGTAGCGAGTTCGCTACGTGTCAAATTGCACAAAACAAAGGTGTAGCGATTTCGCTACAAGTTGAAAAAGCACAAACAAGAAGGTGTAGCGATTTTTCTACAAGTCCAAAAATGCACAACGTGAAGGTGTAGCGATTTCGCTACCAGTCAAAAGATCGTAACTCAAAGTTGAAGCAAATCGAAAGCACAAGGCACAAAGGTGTAGCGATTTCGCTACCGCATGAAGCAAGAATTGTACGGAGGCCGAAAGCGTCACGATTTCATGACAAAGCTGAGGATGACGTCAACAAAATTGAAAGTGTCACGATTTCGTGATAGGGTGAAAGAAAAGCCGCTGGAAGCCGGAAGCATCGCGATTTCATGACAAAGCTGAGGATGACGTCAGCAAAACTGAAAGTGTCACGATTTCATGACAGGGTGAAAGAAAAGCCGCTGGAAGCCGAAAGCGTCACGATTTCGTGACAAAGATGAGGATGACGTCAGCAAAAGCTGAAAGTGTCACGATTTCATGACAAGTTGCAAGAGAAGCCTCAGGAAGCCGGAAGCATCGCGATTTCACGACAACATTAAGGATGACGTCAGCAAAAGTTCGAAGTGTCACGATTTCATGACATGAACGATGGGAAAGCTTTCAAAGGCCAAAATGGTCACGATTTCATGACAGCAAGGGCATGAAGGCGTACGGCTACAAAAAGTGTCACGATATCGTGACATGTTAGTATTTCACGGCAACAACAACAGAAAGGTGACAGAGGTGGCAACAGCGTTTGAGGCCGAAAAGTTGAATCGAGGTCGATAATTTTTAGGGTTTTGAAGCCGACATTTTCTAGGGTTTTACAACGGACGTTTTTAGGGTTTTGAAGCTGACATTTGCTAGGGTTTTACAATGGACATTTTTAGGGTTTGCAATCGACAATCACCAGGTTTAAGCAGCCAAAAAATTCTAGGGTTTGAAGTCGACATCATTAGGGTTTGCAACCGACGTCCTAGGGTTACAACCGACTATGATTTAAGAATTGTTCTTGAAGATTTCTTCTATAAAAGGAGGACTACTTGAGTATGGAAGGTGACTTGTGCGAGAGATAATGTGTATGCGAAATTGCAGTGTGAGAGAGAGTTGATTTGAGCTAAGGCCGAAGTGATATTTCTTTAGTGGTGAAGTAAAGAGTGCATATCGAATCTTCGAGAATTAAGAGCGTGATGTGTAGAGGGTGTGTTTCAAGTCCAAAGTAATAATGCACAGAACGTAGAAGTGATCGATCATCCGATTGCAGTAGAGATTGCGAAGAAGTACAGAGAAGCGGTCGGATAGTGCGAAGAGTGTTGCATGAAGGCAGCAGAATGCAAAAAAATAGTAGACTCGTGAGGAATAGAAAGTTTTATTCTATCATTTTTATTATCTTTATTGTCCTCCAAGTTGTAGCTTGGCATAAGGGGTTGGTGCCTCTTTCCGAGAGGTGCTCGGTAAAATAGGAGTTGGTGCTCCATTCTCGTTGAAGCGGATAAAGTTAAGGGGTTGGTGCTCCTTCCAGCTTGGTGCTCGGTAAAGGATTATGTAAAGTTGTAGCTTTGCATTGACTGGATTTGGATGGTAGTCCAAGCAGTCATTTTTGAGGAGTAGCCACATTGGTGAACCTCGTTAAATTGTTGTGTTATGTGTGATGCTTTCTTGATGCATTTAGTATCTCTTTTATCTACTTTAAACTGCTGCTGGATTTAAAACCATATGTTTTAGAAATTTTAAAGAACACACTGATTCACCCCCCCTCTCAGTGTCATTGTGATTACAACAATTGGTATCAGAGCCAAGTACCTGAACAGACTTAAACAGCTAAGGTGATCTTGGAAGTTACGCAATGGCAAGTGGTGAAGGTTTCTCCTCGAACAAAGCACCATTGTTTGATGGGACTAACTATGCATTCTGGAAAATTAGAATGCAGACATATCTTAGTGCTTTGGGTTTTGACATCTGGGGTGCAGTAGTTAATGGTTACAAAGCTCCTGCCACCGCTCCAACAGACATGGCTGGTAAAAAGGCATTTGAATATGATTCAAAAGCAAAAAATGCCATCATGTGTGGACTAGTGGACAATGAGCTAGTCAAGGTCATAAATTGTGAATCAACAAAAGATATATGGGATAAACTAGAGAACATCCATGAAGGAGATGATAGGATCAAGGAGGCCAAGCTTCAAGCACATCGAGCTCAATACGAATCTTTAAAGATGGACAATGATGAGAACATAGAGACCTTCATGCAAAGAGTCAATGGGATCACCAATTCAATCGAGGTCTCGACGAAGAATTAACCGATGCCGCTATCGTGAAAAAGGTATTAAGATCGCTCCCTCCTAGATTTGATTCTAAAGTCTCTCGCCATAGAAGAAGCCAAAGATCTAAATAGTTTTAGTATGGATGAGATGCATGGTTCTTTGACTGCTTTTGAAATGAGAATAGGAAGGTCTAATCCCACAGACAGAGAAGCAGCTTTCAAAGCCCTAAAAGGCAAAAGCACAAAACAAGAGTCTGAAGAAGAGGATGCTTCAGATGAAATGGAAGCAAATTTTGTCGTAAAGCTGAGAAAAGGAAAAGGAAAATACAAAGGAAAGCTACCTTTTAAATGTTTCAATTGTGGAGGCATTGGACACTTTGCTATCAAATGTCCTCTCAATGACAAGAACAAAGGTGAAGAAACTCAAAATCAAGAAAGAAGTGAATGGAGGAAGAAAACAAACTTCGTAAAAGGCAATTTCAAAAAGAAAAGCTTTATCTCCCGAAATGCAGAATCTTCGGAGGACAGCTCTAGTGAAGACTCGAAGAAGGAACAGGTGAGGCTCTCTTTATGGCGTTTGAAGTAGAAGAATCGAAGAGGCAGAAAACACACAAAAGAGAGAAGGAATGAACTCGAAGTATCTATTGAAATAGGTGAGGCTGAAGTTGATTTAGAAGGTGAGCTGGTTTCGCTCTTATGGAATGGAAATCGAGAAAAGAAAGAATAAAAAATTGTTAAGGAAGCTTGAGGATGCAAATGACATTATAGCCAGTCTAAAAACACAGACAGAAGAGTACAAGAAAATGTCCGAAGATCTTGAAGTACAGGTAACCATGAAGATAGATTACTGTTGCAAATTGGAAGAAGAAAATGTTAGTCTTCGAATACGGATACAAGAGCCGGATCAAAAAATTAGCTGTCATTTAAAACGTGATGAAAGTTCGATGAAGTCGGACAAAATCCTAAGCGATCAAAGACCCACAGGTATCAAATTCGGTCTGGGATTTACTGAAGGAGAATCATCAAATGGACCAAAGGCAAGCAATGTTGAATGTGAAAAGAGTAAAGACAAGAAACAGGCTGTTGAAAGAAAAACAAATCAGGCAAAAGAAAACAGTAATGCCACCCCGAAATAGGAACCGACAATGACGGCTTTACCAAGGTCACACATCAAAAGAAAAGAAGATCCAAGGCTCCCGCAACAACTTGGCCAAGACCATCTTTCAGGTTCAATCATTATTTCTATGGTTTCTGTTTTAAATGTAATGGTTATGGGCATAAAATTGTGGACTGCAAGTACAATATAGGTCCTAGAAGTTTCACTAGTAGAAATGCTTTTGCTCCTCTAATGAGTTATGCAATAGAATGCTTTAATTGTCACAACTTTGGGCATATTGCTAGAAACTCGTCATAGTATTTCTGTTTCAAATCAATCTCGGAAAAGAAGAATTCAACCATATAGGGCAAAACAAAATAGAATTTCTTCTCAAGGATATGTGCAAGATTCTGAAAAGGGGAAATCCAAGCTAGAACCCAACACCACAGTTAAAATAGAATGGAAACAAAAAGAACAGCTCAAGAAAGAACAAGAATCTTTAATAGTGCAGATGACTTTTAGAGCTCGTAATAAATGTGTACCGTGGATCCTTGATAGTGGGTGCTCAAGTCATATGACAGGTGATAAACAAAAATTTGAAAAACTACAGAAATATGAGGGTGGCTCTGTGAAGTTTGGAAATAATGATGGAGCCAAAATTATAGGAAAAGGGTCTCTCAAAATTAGTGAAGGGAAAATCAAGTCAGAAGAAGTTTTATTTGTGGATGGTTTGAAACATAACCTGTTAAGTGTTAGTCAAATATGTGATAAAGGTCATGAAGTAGTCTTCAAGAAGCAGGGTTGTGAAGTCAAAAAATAAATAGTGGGAAATTGATAGCAACTGGTTCAAGGACGTCTGGTAATCTGTACACACTCTCGAAACTTCAGAAGGTACGTGTTTTATTGGACAAGAAGAAGAGAACCGGTTGTGGCATAAGAGGCTTGGACACATAAGTTTTGATAATTTGGTGAAAATCAACTCTAAACAAGCAAGTGAGAGATATTCCAACCATTAAGAAACCTTCAAACAAGTGTTTGTGCTTCATGTCAGAAGGGAAAGCAAACCAGAGTGTCATTCAAAACAAAAGAGTACCACACTAGCAGGCCTTTAGAACTTATTCATACTGACCTGTGTGGACCCATGAGAACTCAAAGCATAAACGGCGACAAATACTTTATGCTGTGTATCGATGATTATTCCATAATGACATGGATATTCTTCCTAAAAGATAAAATAGAAGCTTTTGAAATGTTCAGAACCTTCAAACAACTAGTTGAGAATGAAACAGAAAAAGGATTAAATGCTTGCGATCGTACAGAGGAGGAGAATTCATTTCGAATGAATTTACAGAATACTATGAAAAATATGGTATCAGGAGACAATACTCAGCAGCCATAACTCCTCAGCAGAATGGTGTAGTAGAGAGAAATAACAGAACTATACAAGAAATGGCACGCACCATGCTGGAAAAAAACAAAATAGCAGATAGATTCTGGAAAGAAGCAGTTCACACAGCAATATACATTCAAAACAGATACATGTTAAGAACTCATGAATGCAAAACACCTTATGAGTTGTGGTTTGGTAGAAAAGCAACAACAAAACATCTCAAAGTATTTGGTTGTAAGTGCTACATCATAAAAACTAATGACAACCTTGGGAAGTTTGAAGATAGAGCAGATGAAGGTGTTTTTGTTGGTTATTCTCCAAATAGCAAAGCTTACAAATGCTACAACAAGAGACTCAAGAAAATTGTGGACAAGTGCAGATGTTAAATTCGATGAAGGGAGGAAACAAATAGTTAACTTTCAAGAAAACTACCCAATCTACGAAGAAGTCATTGAAGGAGATGAGGTGCATGGAACAGAAAATACGTCTACGGTTGATGCAGATAATTTATCCGATGACTCAGAGGTGCAAGAAAACAGAAAATTCAAAATAGGCAACTCGGCAGAAAAATCATCCTAGAGACCAAATAATTGGAGATCCCACAGCTGGCATTCAGACAAGAAAGAAAGTAATAAGTAATTACTCTCTTTTATCTAGCATTGAGCTCAAAAACATAGATGAAGCAAGCAAAGATGATGGTTGGATGAAGGCAATAAATGAAGAGTTGGATCAGATTGAAAAGAACAAAACTTGGGAATTAGTACCCAGACTTGCAAATAAGAATATAATCGGCACCAAATGGATATTTCAGAACAAATTAAATGAAGACGGACAGGTCATTAGGAACAAAGCAAGACTGGTTTGTAAAGGGTATGCACAGATCGAAGGCATTGATTTTGAAGAGACTTTTGCACCAAGGGGCTAGATTAGAAGCAATTAGAATGTTTCTCGGCCTTAGCAGTCCACAAGAACTTTAGAGTTTATCGGATGGATGTAAAATCTGCTTTTTTAAATGGAAAACTTGAAGAAGAGGTCTATATTGAACAAACCGGATGGCTTTCAAATTAGTGAAGATCCTAACCTTGTCTCAGCAAATTAAAAAAAGCACTGTATGGATTAAAACAAGCACCACCGGCATGGTATGCAAGGCTAGATAATTATCTTTCTCAACAGGGATTCAAGAAAGGATTAGTGGACAATAATCTGTATGTAAAAATAGAAGGTGGGCATCTCATTGTTCTAGTGGTCTACGTAGATGATATCATATTTGGAAGAAACAAAGATGAATCTTGTAAAGACTTAGCAAATAAGATGCGTAATGAATTTGAAATGTCTATGATTGGTGAACCTGCCTTACTTTCTTGGGCTACAAGTTAATCAAAATGAGAAAGGCATATTCATTTCCCAAATTAAGTATGTGAAAGAAATGTTAAAGAGGTTCACTATGGAGGACTGTAAGCCAGTAAGCACTCCCATGACAACAAGCTGCAAGTTGAGTAAAGAAGACAAATCTCCACCTGTAGATCAAACCATGTATAGATCAATGATAGGAAGCTTACTATATTTAACGAAGCAACCGGACTCGATATTCTCAGAGGCAGCTTGCATGGTAGCTAGATTTCAGGCCAGTCCCAAAGAGACTCATGTGACAGCAAGCTAAAAGGATTTTTCGGTATCTCAAGGGCACCATTGAGTATGGGTTGTGGTATCCAAAAGGCAAAGACTTCACTCTTATATCATATTCAGATGCAGATTGGGCTGGATGTGTTGATGACAGAAAGAGTACCAGAGGAGGTGCATTCTATTTGGGGGACAGATTGGTTGCATGGCACAAGAAGAAGCAAGAGTCGGCTTTCTTTATCTACAACTGAGGCAGAATATATTGCAAAGAAGCAACATGTTGCACACAAGTCTTGTGGATGAAACAAACCTTGAAAGATCTAGGTATTAATTTTAGTGAACCAATATCAGGAAAGTGTGATAACACCAAGGCAATTAACATCTCTAAGAATCCAAAGAATGCACTCACGGACAAAGCACATTGCTATAAGGTATCATTTCTTGAAAGAGAAAGTTGCGGAAGGAGAAGTTAAATTGGACTATGTCCCAACTACATAACAAGTAGCAGATATTTTTACAAAACCTTTGCCCAAGGAAGTATTTGAGTACCTTCGAAGCAAATTAGGAGTAGTCACACTTCCTAAGAAGTGACTAGCTACAGTGATCACTTTCTCGTGGGGAGAATTTGAGTATTTGACTATTCTTTTGCTCATGATCATAATTTGTGCCAGATGCAACAAATTGTGCCTGAGAAGTGTGAGGATGGACTCGTGGGGAGTCTGCAGCAGCCCTTTGGTATTATTGACAAAGGGGGAGAAGAGTTACAAGAATGTACACAGGTGTTGCCAACAATTCCAAAGGGGGAGATTGTTGAGCAAGGTGTTGCAAGAAGTTTGTCATTGTTGTCAACACAAGCAGTTAGATTCAATGATGTAGTGGACAGACAGTGTAGGAGTCATTCAGATGCAGAGGACAGAAGTTTCCTAGAAAACAAAGATGACCCAGTTTCAAAAATTCGAAGAAAAAGACAAGTTAGAAAACTGTCGCGATATCGCGACATGTTTTCTGTCACGATTTCGCGACAAGTCGGAGGAGAGAGAAGGCGCATTCGAAAATGTCATGATTTCACGACAAGTCGGAGGAGAGAGAAGGCGCAGTTGAAAATGTCATGATTTCACGACAAGTCGGAGGAGAGAGAAGGTGCAATCGAAAATGTCATGATTTCGTGACAAGTCGGAGGAGAGAGAAGGCGTAGTTGAAAATGTCATGATTTCATGACAAGTCGAAAGAGAGAGAAGGCGCAAGGCAAACTGTCACGATTTCGCGACATGTCGGAGGCCAAGAAGCTAAGTCGAGTAACTGTAGCGATTTCGCTACATGTTGAATTTTCGCTGGCCGAAGCTGGGAGAAAGTGTTAAGAGAAAAAGATGTAGCGATTTCGCTACGAGTCAAAAGTGCTCAAAACATAGGTGTAGCGATTTCGCTACAAGTTGAAAAAGCACAACTCAAAGGTGTAGCGAGTTTGCTACGTGTCAAATTGCACAAAACAAAGGTGTAGCAATTTCGCTACAAGTTGAAAAAGCACAAACAAGAAGGTGTAGCGATTTCGCTACAAGTCCAAAAATGCTCAACGTGAAGGTGTAGCGATTTCGCTACCAATCAAAATATCATAACTCAAAGTTGAAGCAAATCGAAAGCACAAGGCACAAAGGTGTAGCGATTTCGCTACCGCATGAAGCAAGAATTGTACGGAGGTCGAAAGCATCGTGATTTCATGACAAAGCTGAGGATGACGTCAAAAAAATTGAAAGTGTCACGATTTCACGACAGGGTGAAAGAAAAGCCACTGGAAGCCGAAAGCATCACGATTTCATGACAAAGCTGAGGATGACGTCAACAAAACTGAAAGTGTCACGATTTCACGACAGGGTGAAAGAAAAGCCGCTGGAAGCCGGAAGCATCGTGATTTCATGACAAAGATGAGGATGACGTCAGCAAAAGCTGAAAGTGTCACGATTTCATGACAAGTTGCAAGAGAAGCCTTAGGAAGCCGGAAGCGTCACGATTTCATGACAACATTAAGGATGACATCAGCAAAAGTTTGAAGTGTCACGATTTCGTGACATGAACGGTGGGAAAGCTTTCAAAGGCCAAAATGGTCACGATTTCGTGACAGCAAGGGCATGAAGGCGTACGGCTACAAAAAGTGTCGCGATATCATGACATGTTAGTATTTCATGGCAACAGCAATAGAAAGGTGACAGAGGTGGCAGCAGCGTTTGAGGCCGACAAGTTGAATCGAGGTCGACAATTTTTAGGGTTTTGAAGCCGACATTTTCTAGGGTTTTACAGTGGACATTTTTAGGGTTTTGAAGTCGACATTTGCTAGGGTTTTACAGCAGACATTTTTAGGGTTTGCAACCGACAATCACCAGGTTTAAGCAGCCAAAAAATTCTAGGGTTTGAAGTTGACATCATTAGGGTTTATAGCCGACGTCCTTAGGGTTACAACCGACTATGATTTAAGAATTGTTCTTGAAGATTTCTTCTATAAAATGAGGGCTAATTGAAGATGGAAGGTGACTTGTGTGAAGATAAGGTGTGTATGCAAAATTTGCAGAAGAGAGTGAGTCGTTTCGATTTGAGCTAAGGCCAAAGCGATATTTCTTTAGTGACGAAGTGAAGAGTGCATATCGAATCTTCGAGAATTAATAGCACGATGCGCAGAGGGTGTGTTTCAAGTTCGAAGTAATAATGCGCAGACTACAGAAGTGATCGATCTTCCGATTGCAAGAGAGAGTGCGAAGAAGTACGTAGAAGCGGTCGGATAGTGCGAATAGTGTTGCATGTACGACAGTAATGCAGAAAAATAGTAGACTGTGAGGAATGAGGTGAAAGTTTTATTCTATAATTTTTATTATCTTTATTTTCCTCCAAGTTGTAGCTTGTCATAAGGGGTTGGTGCCTCTTTCCAGTAGGTGCTGGTAAAATAGGAGTTGGTGCTCCATTCTCGTTGAAGCGGATAAAGTTAAGGGGTTGGTGCTCCTTCCAGCTTGGTGCTGGTAAAGGATTATGTAAAGTTGTAGCTTTGCATTGACTCGGATTTGGATGGTAGTCCAAGCAGTCATTTTTGAGGAGTAGCCACATTGGTGAACCTCGTTAAATTGCTGTGTTATGTGTGATGCTTTCTTGATGCATTTAGTATCTCTTTTATCTGCTTTAAACTGCTGCTGGATTTAAAACCATATGTTTTAGAAATTTTAAAGAACACACTGATTCACCCCCCCCTCTCAGTGTCATTGTGATTACAACATTTTATCTATTTGATTTACCTCTTCATCCATTGCTTTTACCCAAAAATTATCTGTACATGCTTTACTAAATTTTTTTGGCTCAATTTGAGATAACAATGAAACATTCGCAGAATCATGTGAAGGAATGACTCTTCTTCTTGTTTGCCTGCTATTTGGATCACCAATGATCAAATATTTGGGATGATGTTTCCAAACATACCATGAAGGAGTTTTGGGAAGTAGTTGTTGTCTTTCCTCTTCTTCATCTGAAACCTCTCTGAGTTCTTCTTGACAGATTTCATCACTGAGTTCCTTGACTGGTTCTCTTATCCCTGTATTTTCATCTACTGTTACATTTATGCTCTCTACAACTGTATGAGTTCTTTTGTTGAAGCATTTGTAGGCCTTGCTTCTATTGGAATATCCAAGAAAAATTCCCTCATCACATCTAGGATCAAACTTACCCAAATTCTGATCTTCCCTTCTGATGAAGCACTTACTCACAAACACTTTGAAGTATTTTACTTTAGCTGGTCTTCCTTTCCACAACTCATAGGGAGTTTTATGATGATTGACTCTGAGTTGAGCCCTCGGTGATGATGTAAACCGTTGTACTCGATCGCTTCTCTCCAAAAGCCATCTAAAAGTTTTGACTCATTTAACATTGCTCTAGCCATATTTTCAACAGTTCTGTTTTTCCTTTCAACTACTCCATTTTGTTGAGGAGTTCTTGCTACTGAATATTCTCTTTTGATTTCATGTTGCTTACAGTATTCCATAAATTTATTTGAAGTGAAATCTCCTCCTCTGTCTGATCTTAAGCATTTGATTCTCTTGTCAGTATCATTTTCAATCATTTCTTTAAAATCTTTAAATTTTTCAAAGGCTTCAGATTTTTCTTTGAGAAAAGTAACCCAAGTCATTCTAGAATAATCATCTATAAACAACATGAAGTAGTTTTCTCCCTGAATGCTCTGAGTTCTGGTAGGGCCACACAAGCCAGTATGAATAAGATCCAATGGTTTTGAAGATGTATACCCTTTTGATTTGAAATTGGTTCTAGTCTGTTTTCCATGTTGACAAGGACCGCAAATGATGTTATGGGGCCTTTTTATTTTGGGCAAGTCTCTAACTGCTTCCTTGTTACTAATATTGACAAGATTATCAAAGCTCAAATGCCCCAATATTTTGTGCCATAACCAACTCTCATCTTCTTGAGTTAGAAAACACTTTTCCCTTTTTATCTCACTTAGCATGTAAATATTTTTTGGAGTCCTTGTAGCACTAGCAATGAGTTTTCCATTTTTTTCTTTACTTATCTCACATCTATCTAAAAAGAAAGATACTATGTGCCCTTGATCACAAAGTTGAATCACACTAAGAAGATTATGTCTTAGGCCTTCTACATATAGCACATTTTTAGTTTTGGATTTCCCATCCAAACTAAGAGTCCCTTTACCACAGATTTTAGCGGACCTGTTATCTCCAAAACTGACTGTTCGTCTGTTTGTTTCTTTTAAGACAAAAAACTTTTCCTTTTCACCAGTCATATGTTTTGAACAACCACTATCAAGATACCATTTTTCTACTTTGTCTTGAGCATGAAAAGCAGTTTGAACTATCATTGACTTAGATTTGATCTCATTCCTCTTTTTAGTGAACTCAAAGCTAAATCTATCCAAACTGCACATCCTTGCTATATGCCCAAAATTCTTGCACTTGTGACACATGATATTTTTATTCATAAGAGGTGCAAACGAGTTAACATTTTCCTTACTATGGCTATTCAGATACTTATTGCAATGCATAGCTATGTGACCAAATTTCTTACAGGAAAAACAATAGCCATGGAAGGTATTATGTAACCTGTTTTGATGCCTTGGATGATTGTTCTTCTTGTGATCAACTAGAATCCACTGTTCTTCAGGATGAAGATTGATCTTGCTCGAAGACCCTATTTCATGAATGGTGATACCATCCTTCTTTTTATTTTCACACGGAGTATTCTGTCTGAGAGTTAACTGTTCCAACTTCACTCTAAGAGACATAATCTCTTCTTCTAGTTTCTCACAATCAGCTTCATTTCCTTTTAGAGCCTCTGTCAGAACCTGTTCAACCTTCTTCCCTTCTTTAGCTAGAATTTTGAAGTCTATAACACTTTGAGACAATTATGATCTTGCTATCTCTTCTTACTGACATTGATGCTTGAGAAAAGAATTCTCTTCCTTGAATTTCTCAAGCTTTATCAAAGCCAAGAAGAATTCACCCTTGAGATCGAACTCAAACTCTTCATTTCTTTCTAAAACTGTATTTTCCTCTGAAATATCCTTCTCCAAGCTATTAGGCTCTTTTTGGAGTGACCGGCTCTGATACCAATTGAAGAACATGAACTTATACTAAGAGGGGGGGGTGAACAGTATAAGACTTAACCATTTAATAATTTTAATTTCAGATAGTAGTGAAATCAACACAATATTAATCAAGATAGAAAATATCACACATTGAAGACCCATTTTTAACGTGGTTCACCCAGAATGACTGGGCTACGTCCACTAAACTTTTCTCTAAAAATTTATCTTAAATTCTTTGGGAAACCTTCCTAATTACAAAGTTTATGAGCCTTTGCTCAAAGGAGATAGCTTCCCCTAACTCTACTCTGGCTAGTGATCCTCTAGAAGACCTCTGCCTCTACTGCCCTTAGCAAATGGAACTCAATCCATAGAAGACACCTGTCTTCCTTGCTCTAGCTGGAGACCTCTGTCCTCAACTCTATCACCTCAAATATGGTCCTCGAATTTGTTTCTCTAATTTGCACCAAACATAGTCCTTTAGTCTAGCACAAATGTCCTCTTCCTATTTCTCTAGTCTGGGTACCAATCTATCCTCAAATCTGAACCAAACTTTATCCTCAATAGGTCTCTCTGCTTTGTCATAGCCGCACTTGGTCGAAACCAACTTTCGCACTGTCTGTGCAAACACAATAGCACTCAGCTCTTGGCTATCAAACTTCTCACTCTGCACATCAACTCACCACTTCTGTGCTATGTACGCTGTTATGGCTGCATCTCGCACACTTCGCTCGATTCGACATGACTCCCTCTCTGCACACCATGAACTTAACTTTTGCAAGATCGATGCAAAACTCTCCAAGCAGCCCTCCTTTTATGCTAAAGCTTTCAAGATTAAAACCTTGATCTTAGTCATTTGCACATCCTAAACTACATCGACTTCAAACCCTAATCTTCGTCGGCCCAAATTTAACTTTGTCGGCTTCACCGCCTTTGCAACTCCTCTATAGCTTCTGCCATGAAACTATAGCACGCCACGATATCGTGACACCTTTTACAATAGTACGCCTTCTTTTGGATTTTGTCGTAATATCATGAAACCTTAGCCTTTGTCAACTTTACTTAAGTTCTTGTCACAAAATCGTGACACTTTCTACTTTTGTTGATGTCATCTTCACTTCTATCGCGAAATCGTGACATTTCTCGCTTTCTCAACCTTTTCTTGGCTTGCACTAGCGAAAACGGAACATGTCACAAAATCGTGACACTTTCGCTGCCTTATGCTTTTCTCTACCTTACACCCGTGAAACTGGAACATGTCATGAAATTGTGACGCTTTTGCCTTCGAGCTCGTCCTTCTTGAATTCGTCACAAAATCGCGACGCTTCTTCTATTGAAGACTTGCTTCCTATTTTTGTCGTGAAATTGTGACACTTTCTCCAACTGAATGGTGCCATCTCAACCTATTGTGAAATCATGATTTTTTCTGCATCCATAAGCTGTTCCTTCATCCTATAATGAAATTGTGACGCTTTTAGCTTCCGTATGCTTTCTCTACTGCCTGTCACAAAATCGTGACACTTCTCATTTCAGACTCTTCTCTTTGTTGCATGTTGCAAAATTGTGACAGTTCTCACTTCGAGATTTTTAGCATGTCGTGAAATTGTGACAGTCCTCACCTCGACCTCTATAGCATGTCACAAAATTATGACATTTTTCATGTTACTTTCTCTCTCTTCGAACTTGTCACGAAATCGCGAAAATTCACACTGCGGACTCTCTCTTCAGCATCATGTCATGAAATCGTGACACTTTTTCATCCATACAAACTTCTTTGCAAAATGTTGCAAAATCGTGATACTTTTCCTTCTCTGCCTTCCTGCACTTTCCAAGTTGCGAAAATGTGACATGTCACGAAATCACGACACTTTCCATCTTGCTCTCCTTCTCTGCCAACATGTCACGAAATCGATAGTTTTTCCACTTGTCTTTTTCTCTGCCAACATGTCATGAAATTGCCACAGTTTTGCGAGTACTTTCTCTCTCCTCAAACATGTCACGAAATCATGACAGTTTTGCCAGCACTTTCTCTATCCTCAAACATGTCACAAAATCATGACAATTTTTCCAGCAGGCTGCATACTTTTTCTTACTTGTATTTTTCTTTGATCTTTTGCAAATGGGCTACTCTGATCTTCTTGGAAACTCACTGTCCATGTTGTAACCTTCATCAAAACAAATTCTTTGACATCAAATCAGAATCCTTCAAAAGCTTCTTGACATCAATGACAACTTCTACACTTGAGCAAATGCAATGTACCCAAGGTACCCAAAATTGCCAACATAAACATGAATGCATTCTAGATTGTAGATCATGTACCCTTTTCTAGTGTGTCATCACTGATGTTCTTGTCTAATTGTATGGCTTACAACCTGAAGATGCTACATGGGAACATCTTCAATAGCTCCAATAGTAGTTTCCTCATCTTCAGCTTTGAGGACAAAGCTTTCTAAAGGAGAAGGGCATGTTAGGACCCCATCCTAACACTACGATGTAATAATACTTGTTTAACATGGGGGACACACATGAAAATATTTTATAATATTTTGTATTAGTTGTGTCTCTAGAAGAACATAGACAAATGGTACAATTATATGCAATTCTTATCAAGCATGTAACTATTTTTTAGGTAGGAGATTCTAGCTCAGGTGGCATTTTACATGTAAGACAACCTTGAGAGTTAGGTGGTAAATGAAGTCTTTAAAACTATGAGGGGTAGGAACAAATGTATATTTTTGCATAATTAAATTAAAGTATTGAAGGAATTTACCCCTCGAAGTGGCATGCAATTCTTTATTACTTTGTGAGATTATTTCATTTTTTGTGCAATTTCGTATTGCAATAATTTGTGTTTCAAAAATTTATGTTTATTTGCAATGTTTATGTGAATGTTTTGATTTTAATTATAAGGTTCATAACAATGATGTATGCATCAATAAATCTTGGATTTATGGTATAATAGAGTTGAATATTTGGACCAAACTATATTGAAATCCACTTTCCATTATTAGAGGATCCCAACTCCACTCTAGCATAGGGAATACCATATCAATCGATAGATCAATAGTAAATTCCTTGAAAATACTTCAAAATTCTATTTTTGATGATCAATAGCTTTCAATATCATAATTACATCATTAGATCAATATTTTAATGTTCTAGTAGGTTGAAATTACATGTTCTTCCTTACAATATGGTTCATACACCTGATTAGTTAAATGGTGTCATTCTAATATAATTATTTTAATGTATTATTGACTAAATATTTGGAAATCCATAGATAGGTACTATAAATCAAAACCTATAGATCAATTAATTAATATAATGGACTTGGAAATTTTTATCCCATTTTCTAGAAGTTTGTCTCATTGTCCAATTAAGCTAGAAAATGTGTCTAGAGCATGTCTTAATTGGAAATTAATATTTTATCTTTAGTTAGTCCTCCAATATTTATTTGACACCCAAATTGCTTTGTATCCTTTATAAATATGGTTATACAATAATAGTGGTTGAAAACCCCTACACTAAATATTTTACATAAAGAATCCTAAATGACTCCTTGCTATTTGTAGCTATTGTAGGTTGTTTATTATTAAGTTGGAAATGGATAATATGGAATAGTTGTTATGGTAACTTTTCTTGTTTATTATTTGAGGAAAATGTTAATTGTAATTAACTCACTAGGAAACTAATTGAAAGTAACAAGAGTATATAGCCAATTTTAAACTTATTTTAAAGCATTTATATACCTAAGAATATGTGAGAAAAGTTACTCAAAATTAAAAGAAAACATAATTATCCAAAATGTAAACACATTCACCCAGGTGTTGTAGGTGATTTGGATAGGAGAGGGCAATCCTCCAAGGGAGGTCCTAGGTTCAAATATCCACCCTACCAAAAAGCTGAATTGGGTATCCAAAATCCAATTGATAATGTTGGTGCGAGCAGGGTCGGGTGCGACCCTCGAGTGACTTTGACGATGTAGAACCTCTTGTTCGTGGTCTCTCAGACCAAGGCGGCTCCGCAAGGGGTTTTTTGCTTAAAAAAAATGTAAACACATTTAGGGTTTATTCAGACTTATATTTGAAGTACCATGATTATATAGGGTCTACTTGAGTAGTCCCTATTATTCAATATCTTATTTTTGGAAAATAATTTGGGTAGAAACTTTAACAATCTATTGAATCATATCCTAAGGTAATTCCATATCCCTTTGCATCACATATACCATTTTAAAATTACTAAATTGTTGTTCTAAAATCTACCACAACTATCATGTTTCTCAAGTTTTGATTCTATATTTTTTTTTGATTGGTAGAAAGGGTGTTGAAAGGTCCCTGAACCTTGAACAAGAAGAATTACATGAATTCTAGATCGACCGAGGAGGTCCAAGAAGAAAATATTAAAGAGCAAGCAAACCTCCACACTAGGAAAGGTGTCGCGAAATCGTGACCAAATTGGTGATGTCGCAAAATCGCAACAAGTTGCACCATTGCTGCCAAGAGAAGAAAGGATGTCACGAAATCGTGACAAGAAGCGCCATCGGAGCCGAAGGAGGGAAGAAGTCATGAAATCGTGACATGTTGCAAGGTTGCTGCCAGAAGAGAGGAAGTGTCGCGATATCGCGACAAGTTGCTAGGTTGGAGCCGAAAGAGAAGAAGAGTCACGAAATCACGACATGAAGGAAGACCGTGCCCAGGTAGAAAAGGAGTCATGAAATCATGACAAGAAGTAAGACCACTGCCAAAGAGAAAAGGTGTCACAAAATTGCAACAAGAAGGAAGACCACAGCCGAAGAGAAAAAGTGTCGTGATATCGCAACAATTGTGGAAGCCCGCTACCAAAGAGAAAAGGTGTCGCAAAATCGCAACAAGATGGAAGGCCACTGTCGAAGAGAAAAAGTGTCGCGATATCACGACATTATGGAAGATCACAGCCGAAGAGAAAAAGTGTCATGAAATCGCGACAAGATGGAAGACCGCTGCCAAAGAGAAAAGGTGTCGCGATATCGCGACAATCTGGAAGACCGCAGCTAAAGAGAAAAATTGTCGTGATATCACGACAATTTGGAAGACCGCAGCCGAAGAGAAAAATTGTCGTGATATCACGACAATTTGGAAGACCACAACCGAAGAGAAAAAGTGTCACGAAATCGCGACATTATGGAAGACCGCAATCGAAGAGAAAAAGTGTCGCGATATTGCGACAAGATGGAAAACCGCTGCCAAGGAGAAAAAGTGTCGTGATATTGCGACAATTTGGAAGACCGCAGCCGAAGAGAAAAAGTGTCGTGATATTGCGACAATTTGGAAGACCGTAGCCGAAGAGAAAAAGTGTCGCGATATCGCGACAATTTGGAAGACCGCAGCCAAAGAGAAAAAGTGTTGCGATATCGTGACAAAATGGAAGACCGCCACTGAGGAGAAAAAGTGTCACAATATCATGACAAAATGGAAGACCGCTGTCGAGGAGAAAAAGTATCATGATATCGTGACAAAATGGGAGACCGCCATCGAAGGGAAAAAATGTCACGAAATCACGACATGATGCAAGAAAGTGCTTGAAGAGAAAAAGTGTCAAGATATCGTGACAAGTTGCAAAAAAGCACCCAGAGAGAAAAAGTGTCGCGATATCGCAACAATTTGGAAGACCACGTCCAAAGGAAAAAAAATTGTCACGATATCGCGACAAGTAACAACTTCACGACCAGAGCAAAAAGGGATGTCGCGATATCGCGACAAGCTGAAATTTCATGGCCAACATTGAAAAGTGTCGCGATATCATGACAAGTTGCCAAAACATAGCCAAAGGGGGAGAGAAAGGAAGAAAGCATGCGAAGACTCAACCAGTTCCAAGCACGAACAAACCCGATGCCCAGTTAACCACTCACATTGTGCAGACATTGGAACTTGTAGAAGCGTCCCTTAGGCCAATGGGGAAGGAGTCTCTCCAAACATGAATGTCCATTTCTTCAACTCCCTTGTTAGCAAGCCAGTCCGAAGCTTTGTTTCCTTCCCGGTACTGATGCTTAATGATTAATTTTGGGTAAATGCCAATTAGTGCCTTGCATTCTTGGAAGATCGAAACAATGGCCTAGGGAGGCATAGAGGTCCCATTGAGCCAGTTGATGCAGTGCAATGAGTCTCCTTCTATGAAAATTTTATTGATGGACAAGCCTTCCAAGAGAATCAAGCTTTGGAGCAAGGCTTGAGCCTCTACCATATTGTTAGAGTGAATTCCCAGGTTCTGAACGAAAGCCAAAATTATTTCTCCTCTATGATTTCTAAGAATTCCTCCTTCGCCAGCCGCTCCTGGGTTGCCTTTGGCCACACCGTCAAAGTTAAGCTTGTGCCACCCAGAAGGAGGTAAGACCCTCTTGATTACAGACCTATCAACAGAAGTACGAGGATTAGCAGAGAAATTTGAGAGATTGAAAAGTTTTTTTAGGTCCGATTCAAGGCCAGGAGTGGGGGTTTGGAAGACGAGACAAGAGAGGCATTCTCCGTAGCAAGGGCCAAGATTTTGGCCACAACATTCTTCTTATCAGTGGCATGGTTTTTGAAAATTTTGGCATTCTTCTCAAGCCAGATCTGCCATAAGAAAATGTGAAGGCAAGCTTGCCACATGAATTTAAGTTGACTGCTCTTGAACGGCCAGGGCCATTGTTGAAAAAGGAGGGGAATGGAATAAGGGAGGGCTACAAAGATGACAAAGGTGTTGAGAACCTGGTTGAGCACTACAAGAGAGAAGGGACATTCCAAAAAAACATGCAAAGTTGACTCACAGGCGTTTTTACACAGGATGCACCAATTGGGGATGAGTAACCCTCTGATTATCAAGTTGTCAGTGGTGAGGATTCTATTTTGGATGGCCAACCAATAGAAGAATTTGACCTTGGGAATGATCTTGGGGACCCAGACCTGATGAGATAAGTCTCGGCCATCACTGGGAACTTCTTTGCTATAGTAGGCAAATTTAACAGTGAAATTCCTTGAATCTTCAAGGTTCCAAACCATGGAGTCATATTTGTGAGAGCTGGGGATGATGCAAGTCCTCAGCAAGTTTTGTAACCGCCTGAGCACCTCAATGATATGCCTAGGCCCATTAAGAGCCAAGTGTTTCCATTCGGGTCTTGTAATACCTGGTTTGATGAAATGACACACCTTATCTCCAAATGTGGCTTTGATAACCGTCTTGAGCACTGCAAGATGAGGATCTTGGTTGAGAGGTTTGTCACGGATCCATGGGTCATCCCAAAAATGAATGGTCGTTCCATTTCCAAGACACCACCTTAAGCCTTCCATGATGATCTTCCTTGTTTTGGTGATACCATTCCAAAAATGAGATCCGCTAGGAAGGTTGTGCTCTCCAAGAAATGGAACCTGATGGAGGTACTTAGCTTTGATGATGTCAATCCAAGTGACTTTTTCATTGATGGTAAGTCTCCAAGACTACTTGGCAATGAGGGCCATGTTCATCTTCTTGATTTCCCTGAAGCCGAGTCCTCCATCCTTTTTCTTGGAACAAACCTTGTCCCAGGCAATAAGGGAAAATTTGTTCTTGTTTTCGTTTCCCGCCCAAGGAATTTGCGTTGAATTTGTTCAATTCTTTGGCAGATGGAATCTGGATCTTTGAAGATAGATAAGAAAAAAATAGGAATACTTTGTAGGCAAGCCTGGACCAGAGTGGATTTGGCTGCCTGACTGAGCATTGAAATTTTCCAACCTGCAAGTTTCTTATTGAGGCGATCTAAAATAGTGTTCCACATAGCCAAGACCGATTTGTCGTAGAAAAGCGATAATCCAAGATAAGTAGTTGGAAGGATCCCGATGATACACCCTAGGATCTTAGCAATCCTATTTTGTCAGTGGATGGGAGTATTGAGAAAGTATAGCTTGCTTTTTTGATAATTGACTTTCTGGCCAGTCGCCTCTTCATAAGAATCAAGAATGTTCTTAATGATTTTTGCTTCAGGAATAGAACCATGAGAGGATAGAATAGTATCATCCATGAACTTTTGATGGGAAATGGCATTGGTTGTTGAGGCTGGTTTGATCCCGAAGATGAGTCCACTATTGCAAGCAGTAGTAAGGGTTCTTCTAAGGGTTTCAGCCAAAATGATGAAGAGGAAGGGTGACAAAGGGTCCCCTTGACGGATGCCTTTGAAACTTTGAAAGAAGCCAGTAGGAGAACCATTGATAAGAATAGAGAACCAAGTAGTAGAGATACATTCATGAACCATATTGACCCATTCTTTGTGAAACCCAAAATTCTCAAGGACCTTGAACAAGAATTTCCAAGAAACCCGATCAAAAGCCTTATTCATGTCAAGCTTAAGGAACATGCTGGGTTTTTTATTTTTAGATGCCGAATGGGCCAATTCGTGGACGGTTATCACTCCATCAGTAATGAATCTGCCTTTGACCAAGCTTCCTTGGAACTGGTCGATGATGGAGGGAAGGATGTCTTTCAACCTGTTTGCCATAACTTTGGTGATAAGTTTGTAGATGACACTACAGAGACTAATAGGTCTGAATTCGAAGAGGGAAGCACGATCATTGGACTTGGGAATTAAAACAATGAAGGTGAAATTGGCTTCTCTCGGCATATTTTTGGCTCTTTGGAAGAATTTAACCGTAGCAACAACATCAGGGCCCACAATATCCCAAAAGTGTTGAAAAAACTGGGGTGGGAAGCCATCAGGGCTAGGGGCCTTGTCAGGTTCCATTGCAAATAGAGCATCTTTGATCTCCTCTTCAGTGAATAATTGGAGAAATTTACCATTATCATCATTAGACACCAACTTTGGTATGTTCTGAAGTAGAGAACTTGCTGTGTGGGGGTGGCAGTCAACACTTGGACCTAAGATTTCCTGGAAGTGGCACACAGCTTCTTGTCTGATAGCATGGATGTCAGAGACAATGGTACCATCAGCCTTGGTCAACTCAGAGATTTTGTTTGAGCCTCTGTGGTGCATGGTGGAAGCATGGAAAAAATTCATGTTGGTGTCTCCTTCTTTGAGCCAGAGGCTTCTAGATTTTTGCCTCCAGTAGGACTCTTCCTTAGCCAAGGCATTGTGAAAGTTTGAAAGGAGGCTTTTTTCCTCCATGAAAGTTTTGATCCTCTGATCCCCTCCCTAAATCAAATTTTCCACCCTTTTGAGCTCATCCATCAGATGCTTTTTTCGATAAAGAGGTTGCCGAAAACCTCCCTGTTCCAGCATTTCAGCTTGAGCTTGACCGCTTTGAGTTTGAGGAACAGATTCGAGAGAGGATTTGGACAAAGGTTTTGCAGCCACCATTGTCGAATACACCAACCTAAATCTGGATGGGTGAGCCACATATTTTCAAACCTGATGGGGGTTTTTAAGGTTTGCTGGGGACGGGAACAATCCAGAATTAAGGGGTTGTGATCGGATCCAATTTTTGGGTGGCTATGAAGCCTGGCATCGCCAAAAATAGGAATGAGTTCTTTGGATAAGAGAAATATGTCAAGCCAAATTTGGATGTGATGAATGCCCACCTGTCTGTTGCTCCATGTGTAGTTGGATCCTTGGAGCGGCATGTTTATTAGCTCGTTGAGGTTGACAAATTTGTTGAAATCTTCAATGTAATTGCTAGCGATCGGATTACCTCCTTGCTTATCAAACAAGTGAATGGGAGTACTGAAATCACCACAGAGCATCCATGGAAAGTCAGGAAAGTTATTGCACATTGCAGAAATGTTATCCCAAAACAATATTCTGTTGACAGGACTGTTTGGTCCATAAACATTGGTGGCAATCCATTGGAATTTAGTGACTTTATTAGTGAACAAAATGTTGATGGTTCTGTCAAAGACTGAAAGAACTCTCCCCTCAATAGTTTTCGGATCCCACAGACAAAGGAGACCCCCAGATGCCCCTAAGGAGGGACAAAAGGCAAAAGTTTTGTTTTACCAGATTAGCTTGCAAACTTGATTGCTGCTATTCTCATCCATCTTGGATTATTTAAGAAACATGATATTTGGTTTTAGGTTTTTTCTCACCAATTTGACAGTCCTCTGTTTAGCAGTTTCGTTGAGGCCTCTGACATTCCAAGAGATGAACTTCATCGAGTTGACTTGGGGTTTGCTTTGCGACCTCTGCATCTCCCTTGAGATGGAGTAAGTTTAGGTCTAACCTCATCCAAATATTGGTGGGTGGGTTGTTCATAAATGGGGCCCAAGGAGGTAGGCACAGATCCATCAGCCGTTTCAATCTCAGCTGCTTTGGCAAGCTTTTCAGCATTAGACGGTCTTCCCCTTCTCTGTTCTTTGTTGACATCAGCTTTGGGTGCGGGAATGGGAGATTTTAGTGGACTGGATGTTTGGAGAATGTCGGTGGTGTCAGCCCCAGGGATAGGCCGATGGGGGGATGGAGAGCGAGGAGACTGGCACAGGGCAATAGACTCAAAGGAGATGGAAATAGGACAGTTCTGAGTCGGGGGAAGGGGTGGGAAGGGAAGAGGAAGGTGAGAGGGACCAAAATCTGAGGGTGAGTTTGGGAAGGTCATTGCAGCATTACCTTTGGACAAGGGAGACTAAATCACAATGGGTGTGGATGAGACGTTTGGATCTATGGGAAGGTCATCGGAGATGTCCTCACTAGTTTTGATTCTATATTACTAGATAACACAATGAGTATATATTTTGATTATCTCATAACATACTCATTTTCCACTTGGCATAGGATGATGCGTATAGATATCATCTAATTTGGTTTACCATTTTTTAGAGAAAAATAAATTAATATCAAGGAATCACTAGATATTTTTGAATGCATAGTGTAGACACAAAATTGTAGCCATTAATCCTCCATCCTAACCATTTGACCATCCACTTTTACACCATACGCCTTTCTTGCCAATTATTTGACCCCATTCCACCTTTCCTGACATCTATTTCACCACTTCAGCCATTTCCCGCCATTTCCTAACCTAATTGAGATTATTTTAATATTATTTTATATTTAATATAATATTTTATATTATATTATAATATATTTATTATAAAATATATACTTATAAACTCAATTAACCTCAATCGTCCGATCCAATCTAATATCCATCGTCCATATTCATTAATCCATGCCACATCTAAAGTGTAATCTCAGCCTTAGGATCTAATTTAATCTTAGCCACATGATTAAAAGTGTAAGGCTAAAACCCTAGGTTGGATTATAAATAAGGGCATTTACAAATGCTAAAACCCTAAAACCTGGAGATTAGAAATTACACCCTAGAGGATTCACTATTGAAGCCCTAACAAATTTGAGAGAGATAGAGTTTGAAGATCTAAAGCCCTAGCTAAGCCAACAAGACTTCTATTATTCCAGCCATCCCCCATTCACCCCCCTCACCATCGCAACCCCCATCCATCCATCACATTCATCACCACCCCCTAGATCTTCTTCTATAGATTCTGCCCTAACTCGTAGGTGCCCTCCAGAGCTTGCGAGGCTTGCTATAGAGCCTGCAAAGCACTCACCAGAGCCTTCTATATTTTGTAGGTGCTTTCTAGAGTCTATTGTATCCTACAAGTGCACACCAGAGCCTTCTAAGCTCATGTTAGAGCCTTCCAAGTGCGCATCTGAGCCTACAACAACCACATAAATGCGAATCAGAGTCTGTTGCATCACACCATCTACTGTCAAACTGTAATAATGAAACAAAGAAACACCATAAGCAAGGTATATCTTTATTGGTTTTATTCTATTAGTTGATTTGAATATTTTGTATGCCATTTGATCTATTTTTGGTTAGGATTTATTGATGTTTGAGGGCCTCACACTGTAGAGCCCTCATAGGTGTTATTATCCCCTTTCTCTATTTTTGTGTATGCAGATCTGTAGATTTCACATATTTGTTGAATGACTGTTGAAGCTGGAGTGGCCTGCCATAGGATATCCAAAGCTCACTCACCCCGTTGGAATCAAGAACACATCAATTTGAACACTTCATTTTTATAGCTAGGTTTTTAGAGAACCCTAGAATTTTTGTAAATCATTGTATAAAATACCCTCATTAAGGATAGATTGTATCAAAAGGAGTTTATTGGCACCCCCCATTTTATCAAATATATCCATTTGTGTAATCTTGTTTCATTATGTTATTTGAATTCCTTATTTTATTTAAGTGTTGTGTTCTTGTATTCACAAATGGTGATCATGGTGGGACCCCACAAGGGTTTCATTATTTAATAGATCTACCTTGCTAACTTAATTTTATTTATGTCCGTTACAAGAATTTTTAGAAGTGTAGAGGTCACCGATTTCATCGCTAGGGTTTCTGAAGTAGTTTGCAACACTTTCAGATATTATGCAGGCATTCATTAGCATATGAAGACAACCATAGGTGCTCTACTATGCCTAAAAAGGCACCCTACTACGTCTGGTGTTGATTAGAGGAATTTGGTTGTGTTTCCTGCACAAATAACCCTGACTATTTTGGCCATGTCTTACTCATCCAGAGAGGCATTCAGTTGTGTTTCCTACACAAACGACCCTGACTATTTTGGCCATATCTCACTCATACAGAGTTGTATTGGGTTAAAATTTTGAGGGTAGGTTACTGACATGCCATAGCATGTCTCCACAAATTTTTAAATCAATAGGAACAACAAATATCTCATAATGACCACCAAAATTAAGGCTTCCAAGTAAGTCCCATAACCCTATTTTGGCATTTTGTGATTTACGTATTCTATATTTTTTTGTAGTTTTTTGTTATTTATGGGTTATAAAAAGAGCTTAACACTAAGTAAACTGGGAAAAAATTCTTAGAAAGTCACATTTAAGGTTTTTGTGTATTTCATTATACCAAATTTATTTTTTGTTCTAAAGTTTTAGATCTAGGTGATTTGTATGCATTTTTGAGTGCATGTGAAACAGAAAAGCATCCTAGATTTCACATTTTAGAGTTAAATATTACTTTAATTTTACATATCTAAATAGGAACAACATCTTGATGCATAAAGTAATCCTACCCTAGGTTGGCCCCTTTGGCAGAGAGGTGGACAAATCCTTCTAGTTGCTCTTGTGATTTTAATCACTTGTAGGCAGGGGATTTTAAGGGTGTACTCTATGCTCTTTAGGTGAAATTTGTGTCTTTGTGTTGGATTCTAATTTAGATCAGTAAATTTAGTGATATTTAATATTGTTTTCACAACATAGAGAACAAGATATCTAATACAATTAATCACACACACTTGCATAATTGACATTTTTAACAATAGTGGCTGGATTTCATCACTAGCCATTGCTTGAGATTTGGTGATGGTGGTTGTGATTTCCATCCACCAATATCTACCCTAGAAACCATAGGAATACCCCCAAGAAAACTTGTTGGAGGTCATTACCAACAAGAATCTTGTTGCCCTCGCCAACCATATTTTTTACCTTTTTTCTCTTTAAACAAGATTACGTTACATCAAAACACACAAGCCAACAATTCTAAAAATAATCTCACATTAATGAAAGAAAATAATTAATGAACGAGGTAATCCACACATGGTGAAACCTAGGATTTGAAGAACATGGAATTATACTGAGAGGGGGGGGGTGAACAGTATAAGACTTAACCAATTAATAATTTTAACTTTAGATAGCAGTGGCATCAACACAACATTAATCAAGACAGAAAACATCACACATTGAAGACCCATTTTTAACGTGGTTCACCCAAAATGGCTGGGCTACGTCCACAAAACTTTTATCTAAAAATTTCCTCAAAGTTCTTTGGGAATCCTTCCCAATTAGAATGTTTATGAGCCTTGGCCCAAAGGAGATACCTTCCCCCAATCAGAATTTATGAGCCTCTGCTCAAAGGAGATACCTTCCCCTCTACTCTGGAAATGATCCCTCGAAGATCAACTACCTCTACCTCTTGCCAAGACATGGAACTCCTTTCCACCGAAGACCTCCCGTCCTCAATTCTTAGCCTAAGAGACCTCTCGCCTTCTATGATCACGTCCACGAGCAGCCTCAAAGAACTCCGTACTAAACATAGTCAGTTGGTCTAGTACAAGTCTTCCTCTGTTTGTTAGATCTTTCCAACACTTGAACAAATCAATCCTCTGCACACAAGCCTTATCAAAGACTTGCATAATCTATCCTTAGGTTCTTCTCAAAGAACCAGTGCTCCTCTGTCCTCAAGTTCTCTGATAGAACTATCAAAAATCATCTCACAAGTCCTCTGCTAGGACCTGTCCAAATCTGCTCATAAGTCCCCATCGAAACCTGTCCAAAACTGCTCACAATTCCCCACCGAAACCTATCCAAAACTTGCTCACAAGTCCCCACCGAAACCTGTCCAAAATTTTCTCACAAGTCCCCATCAGAACCTATCCAAATCTGCTCACAAGTCCCCACCGAAACTTGTCCAAAACCTCAGCAAGCTCACCAAGAAAAAATTTCTTAGTAGTAGAAAATCACAAGGTGAATTGTTAGAGACCCAATGTGATTTTTCAAACTCATAGAAGCTTAAATAGAATTTTTAGAGACTCAATATGTTCTATACTCAACTCTCAATATCAAAACTCAACTTAAATCAACTCAACTCAAACTCAATCTCAAATCTAAAAACTCAACTCAATATCTAAAATGGATAGGATAGAATGCTTTCTTTCAAGAACATGAAACCCCAACAATTGCCAACTATGCAAAGAATCACATAACAATGATACTCATGTTCTTTTCACCATCAATTAGGGCTTCAACAACAATGCTCATCAAACAAGGTTCAATCAACACCATTCAGCTCAAAACACAACCTTGAAGCATTTCACAATCAACATCAAAAAAGGAAACAAGTAGAACTCCTTTTCTCTCCAATATTGTTTGAACAAAAAGCATCCACCAACTCAACTCATAATAGCACACAAAACTTTTCAAATCATCAACAAAGGAGTAAGCCCAACACTTTAACCAAGTAAAGAATAGCTTGATTATTACCAATTTAATGAAAGCAAATGTCAATCTCAAAGCTGCCCACTTAAGGTTTCACAAATTCACACAAGAAGCAATTTTAACATTAAAACATCATGCTTTCATTTCCATAATAAACCAAAAATACTCTCTACAAGAAATATTTAACCCTTATACACATTATTTCTCCCTTATAGTCTTATCACAAATAAAATTTATCTCTCATAAGAATGCAATAAGATATTTCAACAACATCTTCAAAAAGAATCTTTTATCAAAATACAAACAAGCTTTAAACTCTTTATAACTCCTAAGCTGTTTTTCCCTCTAACAAACTTCCTCCATCCACAAAATACACTTAGCAAAAATTAATTTCGAAAATACCTTGGCCAACATCAAAAAATTGCTATGGAGAAATTGCCCATGAATTCTAACACCACCCGCTGCGTCCACTTCACGATGACAAACCCTTTCGTGATATTTGAACGTGAAACCTCCTGTTCGGGTAGCGCGCCAACAGCCTAGCTGCTACCTGTGCACCAAAGGCACCCGATGAGATTTAAACCTCATGCTGTTAACCTTGATCCTTCTGCACTAGGGATTGAAAGAAACAACAGTACCTCCCTTTCTTTTGCCGTGAACACGACGATGATAAAATTTATGATGATTTTGACAAAACGGCGAGTGCAGACAAATGAACAGCAGATACATGAAAAATGGTGAAGACACAGATGAATTCACAGTGAGCAACACCTTTTGAAATTCGAATGGTATGAATCTTTGTTTTCATCGAGGGAGATTTATATGCAAATTACCATAAGCTCTTTGACATCGGCGAGGAGTTTAACACATTGATGGAGGTCTTTGGCTAGCACCCACAATATTAAAGCATAGCACCCACCTAGTTAAGACATTTGTGCCATGGATTAGGAGAACCCATTGCAAATAATAATTTAATATTTATTTAAAAATAATTAAATGGAACCTTAAAAAGGTTTTTAATTATTTAAATAAATGCTTCCTCCTGGACCCAAATGCATTAAACTAATGCATCCACCTGTAATATTTAAACCTGCCAACTTGGGGTTTGCAAAAAACCTTTGAAACTGTCATGCCGTAACCTTCATCAAAACAAATTATTTGACATCAAATAAAATTCCTTCAAGAGCTTCTTGACATCAATGAAAACTTATACACTTGAGCAAAAGCAATGTACCCAAAGTATCCAAAATTGCCAACAATCTCCCCCTTTGTCATTGATGACAAACCTTTACTGAAAACACTTCTCAAGAGCCAAAACTGAAACCAACTGTGCTAAAAACTGACCAACTGTGCCCACAATTGAGAATATTCCTTTGAAGTTTTGCTCCCCCTAACTTGAAGCTTTCCTCTTCACTTTGAAGCTCTCCCCCTTACTCATATATCTCCCCCTTTGTCATCAATGACAAAGGGCCACCTTTGGGGCTCGGGACTAAGAATGAGCCTCTTAGCTTAGTCCCTCCCCCACCTCCTGATGAGTTAATTAATTCTAGGGTGGGAGTACAAATCCCAATTTCTCCCTTAGATACTCAAACGTATCTCTTGGAAGAGGTTTGGTGAAGATATCTGCAATCTGCTCTTTAGTAGACACATACTCTACCTTGACTTGCTTGTCTTGCACTTTCTCCCTTAGAAAGTGATACTTGATGGAAATATGCTTTGTCCTTGAGTGCATTACCAAATTTTTGGAAATACTTATGGCACTTGTATTATCACAAAGTATGGATATGGGTTGTTCATGCTTGAAATTGAAATCCTCCAAGGTGGTTTTCATCCATAAAACCTGTGTACACCCCCAGCCACTGCTGCTATGTATTAAACCTCTACTGTAGATAAGGAAACTGAAGGTTGTTTCTTATTTAGCCAAGAAACCAAACTCTTTCCTAGAAAGAATGCTCCACCACTAGTGCTTTTCCCGTCATCAATACCGCTCGCCTGACCGCATCTCGTATAAGCTGTGAGAATGAAATCATCGCCTTTGGGATACCGAAGCCCAAATTCCATAGTGCCCTTTAGATATCTGAATATCCTCTTAACTTCTATAACATGAGAATCTTTAGGAGCTACCTGAAATCTTGCTACTAACCCAATTGCTTGCATGATATATGGTCTGGTAGCTGTAACATATAATAAACTACCAATCATTTATTTGTACAACCTATGATCTGCCACTAGAGATTCATCATCTTTACACATCTTGCACCCTGTAATAATTGGAGTACACACTGGTTTGTTGTCCATCATCCCAAATTTCTTCAAAATTTCTTTTATATACTTTCCTTGAGAGAGAAATACACCATATTTTGATTGAGCAATCTGAAGACCTAAAAAGAATGACAACTCTCCAATCATAGACATCTCAAATTCCTTCTGCATGGTGTTAGCAAAATCTTTGCACATCTGAGTATTATTTCCCCCAAAAATAATATCATCAACATAGAAAACCATAATCAACATATCATCACCTTCATTCTTAATATACAAATTGTTATCTGCCACACCTTTCCTAAAGCCTTGCTCATGAAGATACCTGTCAAGTCTTGAGTACCAAGCCCTAGGTGCTTGCTTTAACCCATACAAGGCTTTTTTTAGTTTACACACATAGTCTGACTATTCTGAGAGAGACACTCCTTCTGGATATTCTATGTAGACTTCTTCTACTAACACACCATTTAGAAAAGCTGAATTTACATCCATTTGATATACCTTGAATGATTTGAAGCTTGAAAGGGCCAAGAAAATTTTGATAGCTTCAAGACGAGCAAAAGGAGCAAACATCTCTTCGAAATCCACACCTTCTACTTGAGCATAACCTTTGCAGACTAACCTAACTTTGTTTTTGACAATATTTCCATCCTCATTGAGTTTATTTCTGAATATCCATTTTGTGCCAATGACATTCTTGTCCTTAGGTCTTGGAACCAATTCCCAAGTTCCACTTTTCTATAATTGATTTAGTTCTTCATCCATTGCTTTTACCAAAAACTTATATGCACATGCTTCACTAAAATATTTTTGCTCAATCTGAGATAATAATGAAACATTTGTAGAATCATGTGAGGAAATGACTCTTCTTCTTGTTTACCTACTATTTGAATCACCAATGATCAAATATTTGAGATGATTTTTCTGAACATATCGTGAAGGAGTTTTGGGAAGCAGTTGTTTTCTTTCCTCTTCTTCATCTGAAACCTCTCTTAATTCTTCTTGATAAATTTCATCATTGAGTTCCTGGACTGGTTCTCTTATCCCTATCTTTTCATCAACTGTTACATTTATACTCTCTACAATTGTATGAGTTCTTTTTTTGAAGCATCTATAGGCCTTGCTTTTGCTAGAATACCCAAGAAATATTCCCTCATCACATCTAGGATCAAACTTACCCAAATTTTGATCTTCCCTTCTGATGAAGCACTTACTCCCAAACACTTTGAAGTATTTTACTGTAGCTGGTCTTCCTTTCCACAACTCATAAGGAGTTTTATGATGATTGACTCTAAGTTGGGCCCTGGTGATAATGTATACTGCTGTACTGAGTACCTCTTTCCAAAAGCCATATGAAAGTTTTGACTCATTTACCATAGCTCTAGTCATATTTTCAATAGTTCTATTTTTCCTTGCAACTACTCCATTTTGTTGAGGAGTTCTTGCTGCTGAATATTCTCTTTTGATTCCTTGTTGCTCACAATATTCCACAAATTCATTTGAAGTGAACTTTCCTCATCTATCTGATCTTAAACATTTGATTCTCTTGTCAGTCTCATTTTTAATCATTTCTTTGAAAGCTTTAAACTTTTCAAAAGATTTAGATTTTTCTTTGAGAAAAGTAACCCAAGTCATTCTAGAATAATCATCTATAAACAACATGAAGTAGCTTTCTCCCTGAATGCTCTAAGTTCTGGTAGGGCCACATAAATCAGTATGAATAAGATCCAAAGGTTTTGAAGAAGTATACCCTTTTGATTTGAAACTGGTTCTGGTCTGTTTTCCATGTTGACAAGGACCACAAACGATGTTATGGGGTCTTTTTATTTTGGGCAAGTCTCTAACTGCTTCCTTGTTACTAATATTGACAAGATTATCAAAGCTCAAATGTCCCAATATTTTATGCCATAACCAACTCTCATCTTCTTGAGTTAGAAAACACTTTTCCTTTTTTATCTCACTTAGCATGTAAATATTGTTTGGAGTCCTTGTAGCACTAGCAATGAGTTTTCCATTTTTTTCTTTACTTATCTCACATCTATCTGAAAAGAAAGATACTATGTGCCCTTGATCACAAAGTTGACTCACACTTAGAATATTATGTCTTAGGCCTTCTACATAAAGCACATTTTCTATTTTGGATTTCCCATCCAAACTAAGAGTCCCTTTACCATAGATTTTAGCTGACCTGTTATCTCCGAAACTGACTGTTCCTTTGTTTGTTTCTTTTAAGACCAAAAAATTTTCCTTTTCACCAGTCATATGTTTTGAACAACCACTATCAAGATACCATTTCTCTACTTTGTCTTGAGCATGAAAAGCAGTTTGAACTATCATTGACTTAGATTTGATCTCATTTCTCTTTTTAGTGAACTCAAGGCTAGATCTATCCAAACTGCACATCCTTGCTATATGCCCAAAATTATTGCACTTGTAACACATGACATATTTACTCATAAGAGGTGCAAAAGAGTTAACATTTTCCTTACTATGGCTATTCACAGACTCATGGCAATGCATAGCTTTGTGACCAAATTTCTTACAGGAAAAACAATAGCCATGGAAAGTATTATGTAACCTATTTTGATGCCTTGGATGATTGTTCTTCTTGTGACCAACTAGAATCCATCGCTCTTTAGGATGAAGATTGATCTTGCTCGAATCCCCTATTTCTCGAATGGTGATACCATCCTTATTTTGCTTTTTACACGAAGTATTATGTCTAAGAGCCAACTGTTCCAACTTCACTCTAAGAGACATAACCTATTCTTCTAGTTTCTCGCAATCAGCTTCCTTTCCTTTGAGAACCTCTGTTAGAACCTGTTTAGCCTTCTTCCCTTCTTCAACTATAATTTTGAAGTCCATAATACTTTGAGACAATTATGATCTTGCTATCTCTTCTTCCTGACATTGATGCTTGAGAACAGAATTCTCTTCCCTGAATTTCTCAAGCCTTCTTAAAGCCAAGAAGAATTCACCTTTGAGATTGAATTCAACCTCTTCATCTCTTTTTGAATCTGTATGTTCCTCTAATAGATACTTCTCCAAGCTGTTAGGATCTTTCTGGAGAGACCCGCTCTGATACCAATTAAAGAACATGGACTTATACTAAGAGGGGGGTGAATAGTATAAGACTTAACCAATTAATAATTTTAACTTTAGATAGCAGTGGCATCAACACAACATTAATCAAGACAGAAAGAATCACACATTGAAGACCCATTTTTAATGTGGTTCACCCAAAATGGCTCGGCTACGTCCACAAAAATTTTCTCTAAAAATTTCCTCAAAGTTCTTTGGGAATCCTTCCTAATTAAAATGTTTATGAGCCTCGGCCCAGAGGAGATACCTTCGCCCAATTAGAATTTATGAGCCTCTGCTCAAAGGAGATACCTTCCCCTCTGCTCTGGAAATGATCCCTTAGAAGATCAACTGCCTCTACCTCTTTTCAGCACGTGGAACTCCTTTCCACCGAAGACCTCTTGTCCTCAATGCTTAGCCTAAGAGACCTTTGCCTTCTATGATCACGTCCATAGCAGATCAGCAACCTATACCAAACATAGTTAGTCGGTCTAGTACAAGTCTTCCTCTATCTGTCAGATCTTTCCAACACTTGAACAAATCAATCCTATGCACACAAGCCTTCTCAAAGACTTTCCAAATCTTTCCTCAGGTTCTTCTCAAAGAACCAGTGCTCCTCTATCCTCAAGTTCTCTGATAGAACTATCAAAACTTAGCTCACAAGTCCTCTATTAGGACCTGTCCAAATATGCTCACAAGTCCCCACCGAAACCTATCCAAAACTGCTCACAAGTCCCCATCGGAACCTGTCCAAAACCTTCTCACAAGTCCCCACCAGAACCTGTCCAAATCTACTCACAAGTCCCCGTCGAAACCTGTCCAAAACCTCAGCAAGCTCACCAAGAAAAAATTTCTTAGTAGGAAATCACAAGGTGAATTGTTAGAGACCCAATGTGATTTGTCAAACTCATAGAAGCTTAAAGAGAATTGTTAGAGACTCAATATGTTCTATACTCAACTCCCAATCTCAAAACTCAACTCAAATCAACTCAACTCAAATTCAATCTCAAATCTAAAAACTTAACTCAATATCTAAAATGGATAGGATAGAATGCTTTCTTTCAAGAACATGAAACCCCAACAATTGCCAACTATGCAAAGAATAACATAACAATGATACTCATGTTCTTTTCACCATAAATTAGGGCTTCAACAACAATGCTCATCAAACAAGGTTCAATCAACACCATTCAGCTCAAAACACAACCTTGAAGCATTTCACAATCAACATAAGAAAAGGAAACAAGTAGAACTCCTTTTCTCTCCAATATTGTTTGAACAAAAAGCATCCACCAACTCAACTCATAATAGCACACACAACTTTTCAAATCATTAACAAAGGAGTAAGCCTAACACTTTAACCAAGTAAAGAATAGCTTGATTATTACCAATTTAATGAAAGCAAATGTCAATCTCAAAGCTGCCCACTTAAGGTTTCACAACTTCACACAAGAAGCAATTTTAACCTTAAAACATCATGCTTTCATTTCCATAATCAACCAAAAACACTCTCAACATTACAAGAAATATTTAACCCTTATACACCTTATTTCTCCCTTATAGTCTTATCACAAATAAAATTTATCTCTCATAAGAATGCAATAAGATATTTCAACAAAATCTTCAAAAAGAATCTTTTATCAAAATACAAACAAGCTTTAAACTCCTTATAACTCCTAAGCTATTTTTCCCTCTAACAAACTTCCTCCATCCACAAAATACACTTAGCAAAAATTAATTTCGAAAATACCTTGGCCAACATCAAAAAATTTCTATAGAGAAATTGCGCATGAATTCTAACACCACTCGTTGCGTCCACTTCACAACGACAAACCCTTTCATGATATTCGAACACGGAACCTCCCGTTTGGGTAGCGTGCCAACAGCCTAGCCGCTACCGATGCACCAAAAGAACTCGGTGAGATTTAAACCTCACACTGTTAACCTTGATCCTTTTGCACCAGGGATTGAAAGAGACAACAGTCCCTCCCTTTCTTCTACCGTGAACATGACAACGATAAACTTTACGATGGTTTCAACAAAACGACGAGTGCAAACAAATGAACAGTGGATACACGAAAAATGGTGAAGACATAGACAAATTCACAATGAGCAACACATTTCAAAATTTAGATGGGATGAATCTTTGTTTTCATCGAGGGAGATTTATATGCAATTTACCATAAGCTCTTTGACGTCGACGAGGAGTTTAACACGTCGACAGAGGTCTTTGGCTAGTGCCCACAATCTTAAAGCATAGCGCCCACCTAGTTAAGACATTTGTGCCATGGATTAGGAGAACCCATTGCAAATAATAATTTAATATTTATTTAAAAATAATTAAATGGAACCTTAACAAGGTTTTTAATTATTTAAATAAATACTTCCTCCTGGACCTAAATGCATTAAACCAATGCATCCACCTGTAATCTTTAAACCTGCCAACTTGGGGTTTGCAAAAAACCTTTGAAACTGTCATGTCGTAACCTTCATCAAAACAAATTATTTGAAATCAAATAAAATTCCTTCAAGAGCTTCTTGACATCAATGACAACTTATACACTTGAGCAAAAGCAATGTACCCAAAGTACCCAAAATTGCCAACAGGATTGATTATTTTATTTAATTTAAATTCTAAAAAAGTTTTTAGTTTGTGTGATTTAGATTAAACTTTGAATCTTTAGTTTAATTAATTTATGGTACTAACGAGACATAAAAAGAAAATAATAAATCAAAGTTTTTAATGGAAAAAATTTCCCATGCCTCTGATACTTAGGTAGCCCCATCCAATATGGTTTAGGCTACTTCATTTGGATCATCATATACATCCCTACCTCAAGTAGGAACCCTTCCACACAATATGGAGACACCCACCACCTAAATAGACATGGATAAAGTGAAGGCCATCCACAAGTCTTCTAACTATATCTTAGAGTCCCTTAGCGAAGAGGGTTTTGAAGAACCCGAACTGGATATCTCATACCTTACCCAAGGATATCATAATTTAGGTTACGAATATGATATGCCTTCTTCCATGAGCCAACTACAACAAATCCCAAGTGTTCCAAGCACTTACTCCACATCCACCTATTCCAACCCATTGTATGAGGAGCATGTCAATGCTGCCTCATAAGTTCCTAACCCCCAAGTTGTCACATAAAATTCAAATTGCACCATGTATCCATAAACCTATTCCATTCCTATGAGTCCACCCATCCATAGTCCTCATTCATCATATCCTTTTCTTCATTTGCAATAATTTCCTCACCAACCCCATCATCATCAAATTCATTCCATGACCCCCAATTCATCACACCTCCAACAACACATTCAATCTCATACATTCATTAATCCATTCATCAAATCTCAAATCACTCAACAAGCCAACCAAGTCTTACATTCAAATTTTCAACACACTAAAATTCTACAACAAATTTTAACTTGACTAACTAAAATTGAGTTACAATTGAGCCATCTTTACTGTCAGTAATCACAACAGTTGAAACATCCAAGTTCACAACCCACATCTCATGTTTTACACTTGTACCACAAATTCAAAGTCCAACACACTTGGACACAAGCACCAAGCGCCCCAAAAAATCTCATCGCAACTACACAAGACTTTTAGAATCTTATGCAGCTATATTTCAAAGGCTTTACGAAGCACAAGAGATTCTACTTCCAAAAATAAAATCAAGTGATCCTAACAAGCAATATGCAAATAATTACAAGAAGCACTTGTATTGTCCTTATCATCAACAAGAAGGCCATGACATCAACAACTATAAAGTATTCAAAAATGTGGTCCAAGACCTTATTGATCTGAAATTCTTCACCCCAAATGGTCCAACTAAATCATTTGATCAGGACATTAGTATCAACTCAATCACCAAGGAAAGTGGGGAATCTAAGGATATCACATCCTCCTAGTCATCCACATAATTTCAATTTCAAAAAGCTCCAAAGGCACTTAAGCCCTTTGGTCACATTCAAATTTCAAAAAGCCCCAAAGGTCTTAACGCCTTTGGTCACATATCAATTTTCAAAAATCCCCAAAGGCACTTAAGCCCTTTGGTCACATATCAATTTTCAAAAATCCCCAAAGGTCTTAAGCCCCTTTGGTCACATTCAATTTCAAAAAGCCCCAAAGGTCTTAACCCCTTTTGCCACATTCAATTTCAAAAAGCCCCAAAGGTCTTAACCCCTTTGGTCACATATCAATTTTCAAAAATTCCCAAAGGCACTTAAACCCTTTGGTCACATATCAATTTCCAAAAATCCCCAAAAGTCTTAACCCCTTTGGTCACATTCAATTTGTGAAAATCCCCAAAGGTCTTAACCCCTTTGGTAACATTCAAATTTTAAAAATCCCCAAAGGTCTTAACCCCTTTGGTCACATTCAATTTTCAAAAATCCCCAAAGGTCTTAACCCCTTTGGTCACATTCAATTTCAAAAATCCCCAAAGGCACTTAAGCCCTTTGGTCACATATCAATTTTCAAAAATCCCCAAAGGTCTTAACCCCTTTGGTCACATTCAATTTTCAAAAACCCCAAAGGTCTTAACCCCTTTGGTCACGTTCAATTTAAAAAATCCCCAAAGGTCTTAACCCCTTTGGTCACATTCAAATTTCAAAAATCCCCAAAAGTCTTAAACCCTTTGGTCACATTCAATTTTCAAAAATCTCCAAAGGCACTTAAGCCCTTTGGTCATAAGCTTACCAGGCTAGGGGGAGTAGAAACACCTGTACCAATGAAAATCATACACTTGAAAGTGTTCCATGCATACTGTGATTACTAAATACATATATATACATGGATTTTTTTTACAAAAAAAAAAAAACAAATCATTCACATAGGCATGCCCACGTTGCATACATTCCATTTGCATTATCACTTAGGCATTTGATATACATTTTTATTTTTGCATTCATGCATTTCTTCATTCACATAAATTAAATCATACATATTCCATGGCATTGTACACTTTCCATTTGCATATAAATACTCCATTGCATTAGGAATATAAATGTGCATTCATCCCATCCCATGTTCAATGATCTAGCATAGTAATGATGATATGGTCATAACCAAAAAGTCAAGATATAAAAATTGGGGGTACCTAGTTTGAAGAAATCATGCAACCCTCGCAAAATCCTTATGTCAAACCACATCCCATGTTAAAAATCATAAGGCCTAGATTTTCAATCACACAACCATTACTAGTGTAGCAAGAAACATGCAAATGAATGTTTGATTTTCTTTAGGACCAAAAACACAATTTATACACTAAGAAAGTCTTGAGCAAGGTCAATCGATCATGAAACAGTCTTGAACCATTCACATTACATCACATATTAAAAACATTATGAGATAGGGGGGGCCAGTACCATCCATGGGTAGTACCTCAAGGCAAAAATGAGATATCCCTCGCTTGTCCCATTACGCAACATAGTCCAAAAATAGTGTTTTTTCACCACTACCAACATTGCTACAAACATAAATGTAAAAACATAGAGTAGTAAGGATAGGGTCAACATTCTCATCACGCTTCGATTGAGAATTTGATTCCCAAAGCTCTATAAAAAATTAACAAACAAAATCCCAAATACCCTTGATCGCTAAAGTTGTAAGGATCGTACCACATGTCCTTGACAAGGATGGGTAGTCATCCCCAAGGTCTAAAATATCAATCCCATAATACTATGGAGTGAATCTCCACTGGGGTTATAGATGCTTAACTGGCAATGGAGTAAGCTCATGCGAGACGACATGTCTCTCCTCCAAAAAGGGAGACCTTTGAACACACATAAGGATAGGCTAGCATCAGGTCATCTCCATAATAGGTCATGTCTAAATCCACTCATAATAGGTTAATAAACTTCACATGCACACACACTGGTACTTTATTGGATAAGGTCATTGTCATGCTCAAAAATTGGTAATTGAACCTCACTCACACACATTTGGTTCTAAAGAAAGTTAGACAACCTAGTGAGTTTGGTTGGTGATACTAGTATGTTTGAGTATTTGAAAACCTTTCAGTATTCCATATCAACATCCATGTATTCTTCCATATCAACATCCATGTATTCATCCATATCTTCTTCCATGTCAACATCCTTGCCTTTATTACAAGTTAAAGTTACATAAAGACACTACAATGGGTACCCCCAACTGATAAGCAATGGACACCAAAAAAAAAATGGCCATTAAAATTTTTGAATTGTAAAATATCATTCAAACACCATGCATTCCTATCATATAGTTTAGATTCATTATACATTTACTTGCGTGAATCATCCATATAAACATTATGCATATACATAATTATTAGATTGCATTAATTACCCATTAAGCATTCCGTCAAAACATTTTCATAAAACATGCATAAAACATTCATAAGATAGGCATTGCATTCACACAAAAATACAACACAAAAGTAAAAGCCATGTATGTATATATATTAAACTCGCATATGCAAAGAACACTAGAAATTTCAAACATCATCACAACTAGGGGGTGCTCAAGGTTTCAAATCTTTTCCCCAATCAAACAAACATTAGCACAACTAGGGAGTGCTCAAGGTTTCACACATTTCCCCAAATCAAACAAACATCATCACAACTAGAGGGTGCTCAAGGTTTCACACCTTTCCCCTAATCAAGCATCAACACAACTGAGGTGTGTTCAAGGTATCACACATTTCCCCTAACCAAACATCAACACAACTAGGAGGGTGCTCAAGGTTTCACACCTTTCCCCCAATCAAACAAACATCAACACAACTAGATGGATGCTAAAGGTTTCACACCTTTCCCCCAATCAAAAAAACATCATTACAACTAGAGGGTGCTCAAGGTTTCACACCTTTCCCCTAATAAAACATCAACACAACTTGGGGGTGTTCAAGGTTTCACACCTTTACCCTAATCAAACATCATCACAACATAGGGGTTCTCAAGGTTTCGTACCTTTCTCTGAATCAAAAAAACAGGATCACAAATGGAGGGTTCTCAAGGTTCCACACTTGCTCCACAAATTCAAGAAAAAATTCAATCATTCAATCACATCACATCATCAACAAGTCAATTACATCTTCACATTTACCTAGCCTTACCCGTCAGCTAAAAACATAGAGCTTTCTCACCTTACCTATCGACCAAAAACACGAAGATTCATTCAACATTTTTTATCAATATTTTCATTCCAAAATCATAATGTCCTTTTTCACGGGGCTAGAAACATAGATAAAATCATAACTCATCATTCATTAATTTATCATTATGCAACATTCACAAATGAACCTTGTATCTAGTGATTTATCCTACTTAAATTGGTGGTTGCAGTGACTGGTTATCCATGCAATCCAGTAGGAGGGATACATCACCGTAAGGACACTTTAATCATCGCAAAACCCTTTATCTATTAGGGTAAAAATAGACACATTCATCAAAATCCCACATTTCAAAAACTTCATCTATTGGGACAAAAATGGATCACACTTACATTTAACATCATCTATTTATTTATCATCAGCCAACATTCACAAGTGAACCTTGTATTTAGTGGTTTATCATAGAAACTTGGTGGTTGCAGTGATTGGTTATCCATGCAATCCGAGAGGATGGATAGATCACCATAAGGACACTTACATCATCAAAAACCCCTTTATATGTTAAGGGTAATGAACAGACACAGTCATTTTATTGTTCATCATCAAAAATACCTTTATCTATTAAGGGCAACGAACAAACACAAATTATTTCATTTTCATCATCAAAAAATCTTTATATATTAAGGGCAAAGAACAAACACAATAATTTTAGTTTACATCATCAAAAATCCCTTTTATCTGTTAAGGGCAAAAATAGACACAATCATTTCATGGTTCATCATCAAAAATCCCTTTATCTGCTAAGGGCAATGAATAGACACAAATAATTTCATTTGAAAAACCCCTTCATATGTTAGGAAAAAAATAGATACATTCATCACATGCTAACATTTCAAAATCCCCTTCATCTGTTAGGGAAAAAATAGATACATTAATAAAAAACCCCTTCTTCTGTTAGGGCAAAAATAGATACATTAATCAAAAACCTCTTCATCTATTAGTGCAAAAACAAATATATTTCATCACATTGCCAAATGGCAAAAATCCCTTAATCTGTTGGGGCAAAAATAGAATCAATAATTGAATCCACATACATTGCATCCATCAACACATTTCTCATCACCATGTCTTCATGTCACCACCCATCAAATACATCAATCATTTCATCCACAATTTGTCTAGTTCATTCAAGTGAACCTCGTATCTAGTGGTCTATTCTATCTCCTTGGCGATTGCAATGATTTTCATCCATGTAATTCAATAAGATGAACAAAACACCATAAGGACACTTCACCATGATCATCCTCACATATATCCTTGATCGAAATCTCAATCACATTTAGCACCTCACATTTTGAGTGTAACCTTGCCAAGAACAATTTGCTCAAAAACAGTTATTGGTGTCCCTTTTTGTGGGGCAATAAAACATGAATAATTCTAATCACAATCACTCATTCATTTGACCATAGTCACTATACAAGGCAAGCCCAATAGGTTGATTGGTTCCATGTGGGAATTATCAATACAGTCACTACCCGTCCCCTTATGATGCCTATGGCATCATGCATATTTCATACCTTGCATACTCAATGATGCCTATAGGGCATTTTATTCAACCACATCGAATCACCCCAAATATGGGGCAACCACATTAGATTATGATTCTCCCATGACGGGATACATCTCACATGATCATGACATCTACATTGGAAAAATCCCCATCTCAACTGTTGGGGCATAAACAATATCACATTTTACATCATTCATATCATCCACAATCACAGGGTATTATGCACCAACCCTTTTTCCACCAGTGGGGCATAAACGGTATCACGTTTTACATCATTCATATCATCCATAATCACATGGTATTATACACCAACCCATTTTCCACCATTGGGGAAAAAATAGTATCACTTTTGCATTTCACATCATTCATTCATCAATTGCACAAATTCACTACATCATTAATTATTTGCACAAAATTTTTCAATTGGCTTGTGAGATACATTCGTAACTAATTCTCCAATTGAGGGGGTAAGCTACAAAAAATCCAAAAAATATTTATTCTTTGTTATTCAACATTAGTGCTCAAATCCAACAATAGAGAGAAGCTACTTCTATGCCCATAGCCCAAGCAGGTGTCTCGCATTTTTGCACCATATTGTGTTTCATGAAACATGGTACAAAAAGGGGTTTCTATAGACACAAAATTACAGCCATTAATCCTCCATCCTACCCATACCACCACCCACTTTTCCACTATATGCCTTTACCACCAATTATTTGGCCCAATTCCACCTTTCTTGCCATCCATTTCACCACTTTAGCCCTTTCCCACCATTTCCTAACCCAATTGAGATTATTTTAATATTATTTTATATTTAATATAATATTTTATATTATATTATAATATATTTATTATAAAATATATAATTATTAACTCAATTAACCTCATTCGTCCGATCCAATCTAATATCCACTGTCCATATTCATTAATCCATGCCACATCTAAAGTGTAATCTCAACCTTAGGATCTGATTTAATCTTAGCCACATGATTAAAAGTGTAAGGCTAAAACCCTAAGAAAATCCTAGGTTGGATTATAAATAAGGGCATTTGCAAATGCTCAAACCTTGGAACCTGGAGATTAAAAATTGCACCCTGGAGGAGTCACTGTTGAAGCCCTAGCGAAGCTGAGAGAGATAGAGTTTGAATATCTAAAGCCCTAGCTAAGCCAACAAGACTTTTGTTGTTCCAACCATCCCCCATTCATCCTCCCTCGCCATTGCAACCCCCATCCATCTACCACATTCATCACCACCCCCTAGATATGCTTCTACAGATTCTGCCCTAACTTGTAGGTGCCCTCCAAAGCTTGTGAGGCTCGCTACAGAGCCTATGAAGCACTCACCAGAGCCTGTTGTATTCCACACGCACTCTCCAAATCCTATTATATCCCGTAGGTGCACACTAGAGCCTACGAAGCTCGCATCAGAGCCTGCCAAGTGTGCGTCCAAGCCTATTGTAACCACATAAATACGAATCAGAGCCTACTGCATCACACCATCTGCTATCAAACTAAAAAAACAAAGCAAAAAAATATCATAAGAAAGGTATATCTTTATTGGTTCTGTTACCTTTTTGTAGATTTTGCATGCCATTTTAACCATTTTTAGTTAGGGTTTACTGATTTTTGAGGGCCACACACTATGGAGCCCTCACAGGTGTTATTAACCCCTTTCTCTATTTTTGTATGTAGATCTGTAGATGTCACATATTCTTTGAATGGATGTTGAAGATATAGTGGCTCGCCATAGGATATCCAAAGCCCATTCACCCCATTGGAATCAAGAACACATCAATCTGAAGACACTTCATTGTTATAGCTAGGGTTTCAGAGAGCCCTAGCATTTTTATAAATCATTGTATCAAATACCCTCATTAAGGATAGATTGTATCAAAAAGAGTTTATTGGCTCCCCTCATTTTATCTAATATATCCATTTGTACAATCTTGTGTTTCATTGTGTTATTTGATTTCCTTATTTTATTTAAGTGTCGTGTTCTTGTCTTCACACATAGTTAATATTTGTGAATTATAAAATTCTTTACTATAAAATTTGTACATTAATAAAAAAATCTTCAACTACCCTTATTATATGCATAGAATATTGATAAAAAATAGGTTATAATATATTGCCATCATCATCATCTAGACTCTTCATAAATGCCTCTTCTAGTTATTTATTGTTAATCTACTAGTCCTAATCTAAGGATTAAGGAATATTTAAGAGACACACTTATGATTTTTGTCTCCATGTCCATGGTAGTATATTGGTAGGTATTGAAGGATTTTTAATTTTTCTTAATTATTTACCTATTAAAAGTAACGAGTTAAGAGGTATTATCATTAACTCTTCTATTAAACCCTACACTTTATATTTTTATTTGAATAATTTTGTTACATTTTGAATCACTATCCTCTAATGATGATAATGTTCCTCTTAAATTATTAATGGATTTAATGTTAATTTATCTAAGCATTATCCTTATTCCCTCACATTTATTGACATAGGAGATGGTTGTACCACTCTTGTTACATATTTTCATAATATCCAACTAGAACTCCATATATAGAATTTTGATACTATTTTGGGAGAGGACATATTTTTTTATTATTTTAATTATCAATATCAATGTGATACATTGTACTTTTTTATGTGCTTCATTGTATAAATCTATTACAACCAGTAGCACATCATTCACTTAGGTTCTTTACTTAATTTTGAGTCTATATAATTTACTATAATATTTAATGGGTTTTTGTACTTGTTTTTCCATGTGATTCACTTAATCGTATAGAGTTTTATACTCTATTTATTTTACTCATGATTTATTCATTATTCATATTTATTTTATGCTTTTGATATTTATTCAAGGATAATTTGTTACATTTATTGAATAACCAAGAAGCATAACTAGTTGCATGCTTTTCTATTTAAAGGGTGTGCCTCTAAATTTTTAATATTGAATCCTCATTTTATTTAAAAAATTAATTGTATAAGGAACTACAACCTTTATATTTAAGTCTTCTATCTCTTTGTTTGTATAAGTCTCATGATAAGTCATGGCCACCACAATTGACAATCCCTAATTCTTTAGAGACATGCATCTTTTCTATACCTTTTTCTCTTGTAAAATTTTCTTAATTATTGGATTTCAATATGAATATAGAAATATATAGTACATTGATATTTGCCTCCCCAAAATTTACTAACTGATATTCCACTATCATCCTTGAAACCTAGCTTAGATTGAATTATAAATTTGGGCTTATCAAAGCTTGATTCTATATTGCCATAATCTAATAATTTACGATATAAAATGTATGGAAACAAGTATAATTGAATTTACTATGACTAATGCACATTGGAGTAACTTAGGTTTAATACAGCATTTTTATTTTATTGATTGAAAGAAAAGAGGTTTTTAAAGGGACCCCCAACCTTTTGCATTAGAAAACTAGAAAGGAGGCTATCTCCAAAGGGATGACCTTGAAAAAAACAAACAAGATAAAATAACAAGAAAATACAATAGAGATGAGAGATCACCACCCCAAGACATAGATAGAAAGCACAAAGACCAATACAATCCAACACAAAGGCACAAAAATAGAAAACATGATTGGCTAACCATAAAAAATAGTACGTCTAGATAAACCCTAGCTATTTGAATTCCTCGAAAGGATCCTGTTTGTTGTTGTTCATACTTTGTTCATCATCTGAGACCTGGGTGATTACATCCTTCTACTTCTTAATGGTTCTCATCACATTTACAACTTCTTGAAGGAGGATCAAAGCAAATTTTAGTATGTCCTCTAGTTTGGCCAAGGGACCAAGATTAGCGCTTTTTTGAGAATGAGTTGAAGACCCACAAGAGGAATCATCATCTTTGAGGGAGAGAAACTGACCCAGAACATCCTTAGACTTAATATTCTTACACTTTGTAGGAGACTATCTTAGGGCCTCCTTTTTTGGATCAATAAAAATAAGATTTTTTTGCTTCCCCCCAGTCTAAGCCTTTAGGTGAGTGACGATGGGATTCTATTTTTATAGAAAATGAAGTTTCTATAGAGGAGTCAAATATTAACTTTTTTCCAACTTTGGCAATTTCAACTGAGTATTTATCTATATAACCATTGCTCAAAATATGTTTTTGTGGGCTCCTTTTGCTAGAGGCTAACATAGAAGGAAGGTCTATTAGGCTACCAAAAATGGAAAGGATAGTGCTTGGTCCTCTTTATGTAAAGTATTCTTATACAAAATCAAGTGGAGACCTTGGTGTTTTGTATGCATTGAAGGATCATCTATTATGCTTCCAATCAATATCTCCATTGACCTGAAAAGGTACTCAGGGACATTTATACCCTTGATATCATACAGGTGATTCTAAAATTCTAGGTGGAAGCTTTGAAGAGAATAATTGGTCTCATCGATGGTAAAAAACTACATAATAGGGACCATTATACTATTATAAGGTACCCTAAGAGCCTTTCTAATGATGTCATATTTAGATTTTGCTAGGTATTTCCTTTTATCTCTAAAGTAGTTGAGTTCCACTGTTAGGGAATGCTTATCATGGTGCACAATGTCACCATTGTTAGGTAAATCCATAACCTCAACCAACATACAAACATTAATTTTAAAATTAACTCCTTAGAGCATGACCTGACCATTATCCCAAGACTTGGTGAATTCCAGGGGTAAATTAGGATCCCATCAAATTTTTGAAGAAAATAAAAGAAACCATGGTTACTAAAAATTTCCTCCATAGTAGCATCTACTTGCAAAGAATTCAAATTAATCAATATCATCTTAGCACACTAATTATGAATGGCCCACGTTTGAGATTGGATAATGACCAAATTCTGGTGAACATCACATCTCTATGACCTGCATTTAAAACCCATCCAAGAAGCCAAACCACCTGAGTCTTCCTAGATACGCATGCAACTAATTCTAGAGGCTTCCTCTTTCTAGAATTATGGATGGATAATATTATACTAGGATCACCTAGTTAAATGTACCAAATTCATGTTGGGACCATCACAACCAATAATACCAAAGCATGATTTGAAACTTAATCTTGCATTTATGGCATAGGTACTTGAAGAGGTAGTGAGATTGGCCCCTTTGCTCTCTTGGAAATGATTTATGAAAAGGATAAAATTTAAAGTGCCATTTGAATGAATATATAAGCCTACAAATAAGTCATGAGCTAAAGTAGAGTATCACATGTTAAAATAGTGGTTTGCTATTTGGCCAAAGATTGACTTAGAGTGAAACTTATTAGGCTTGTGAAAAATTGCACATTGACAATTTGGGTATGGCACCTTAATCTAGTGCACTTTCTAAGTAGGATAAAATCCCATGAGGTGGATGTTTTAAAGGGGTCCATGTAACCTGTGTGATCCAACCTATCCTAAAAGCTAGTGTGGCTTGATGACAAAGCTAAAGCAATGAGAATTCATTGATATCATCGATAGTAAAAAGGGCATGAGGATAATTATCATAATAGACTCGTAGAGATTCCTTGACCAATCCAAGATTGGACATGAAATTAGCAGACTTATTTCCCTCCCTGTAGATATCCTAAATTTTAACATTGAAGTCTTCTTGATTCTTTTATCAGGTTGTAAACACCCCACATCGAAGATCAAGTTCCTTTGAGGTTATTTATGATGTTTAGGGAGTCGCCTTCGATAATTAAGTTGTTAATATGGAGGCCTTCCAATATGGATAATCCTTGGTATAAGGTTAATCCATATGGATGGTTTGAATGCCAATGTTTTCCACAATCACTAGGATAATCCCTACATGATCATCCCTAATAATGCCATAGCTACTAGCCTTGCCTAGATTACCATTAGTAGCTCCATAAAAATAGAATTTGAACCAACCTGTAGGAATAAGAGACCATTTAATGCTAGATCTATCTATAATGGGTATAATCAAGTAGAGAGGGATAGAAGAGAGATTAAGGGAAGCATAAATATTGGAATTCAAATTGGATCAAGGGGATTTGGCAGAAGGGACCACGAGAGATTTTTTAATGGTTGTTATCAAAACTCTCAAGTGGATAGATATGGGGTATTTGGAAGCACCACTAAAGGCTTTTTTTTCCTTTCTAGCTAGACTTGCCATAGAAAATGAGATAGGTAAAAAGACCATAGATTGAGGCATTAGTGGAAGAAAGGATTAGGTCACTACACACATAGATCAAGAACAAAATTGGGTTGGGATCATGAAATACATAATGATGAGAGGAGGGAATTAAACATCCTATAGGATAAATAACACTCAAGGACTAGATGTTGAACCAAATACTACCTAGAATGGCAAAGATAGCAATAATTAGGAATGATCAAGCCTCTACTAATAAGATTGTTGATGGTAAAGACTTTGTTCTAGATAATCAACCAAAAAATAAATCAATATTGAGAATTAGGTGCTTAAGACAAATGATACTAGTAGGAAACCAACCTATAAATGGATCATAATGAATGTGGTATGCAAATTTATCTAAAAATTAACCATTTCCAATGGCACTCCAAAAGGGGGTGTCCTACTATTAGCTTTTGATACAATATCCCAAGGATATTATAATCATGAGATGCAGAATAATATTAATGAAAGTAAATCTGTAAGAACATTGAGATATGCAATAAACATAAATGATATATAAATGAATACAATGTAGCTATGGAGGAAATTAGCACTCCATCAATATAGCTACTAGACTACATTGCATCCATTACTAGTGGATGGTGATCCATACAAAAATGAACTAACTACTAATAACCCTAAGCTATTGTGTCACTGACACTCCTCTTTCTTTGATATGCTAAAAATGAGGTCATCCTTATATAGGTAAAATAGGATACTTGACCAAAATTCTATCTAGTTGTACAAGTGACACCTTGCACATTTACAACTTGCACAAGGACACTTGTGTATTTATTACATTGCATGAAGTAACTAGATAACTTCCCCCTAAAGTAATCTAATGTCCTAAGTATGTACCTTTGAAGATACATTTATATAACCAAAATGATATAATATAAACTATTTCTAACACCCTCTTATATTACATTATTTGGATATTGAAGACTTTTAGTCTTCAATATTGATCTTCATCATCTTCTTGACCTTTGTATTCTTCCTCTGCATTCTTTGTAACCTGTTCAACCAAATAGTCAGTATTTCTGTAGTATGTTACATTTGCTGATAGAGATTTCACTTCATAATCCTCTGTAGGTTCTTCCAGTTCTTCAATTTCCTCTATCTTCTGAACCAGGTGACCTCTCTAATTTCTCTTCTAGTATTCTAGTTGAGGATAAGTTGTTGGTCACTGAAATTGTTGTTGATGAGGGTTCCTTTGGTATTGTCATGGTTGAAATTGATTCCCATTATTCATCTAGTTTCCTTGGTTCATGTTCTTGGGATTGTATCTACAATAGCTAGTACTATGGTCCTTCTTTCTGCATATCTAACAATACCATGTTTTTTTTCCTCTTGTTGATGTAGCAATATTTCCCTATGGATTATCTTTTTATGCCAATGTAGTGTTAGTCATCTCATATTTCAAGGTGTTTTCTACTTTGTATTCTTGAAGTATATTGACCAGATCATCAAAAGAAGTATCTTTACTTAAGAAATGTAAATATGTGATCAAATGTTTATAATTTTCTAGAAGTGATCTCATGGTTACTTGAGTAAGAAGTTCATCCTTTACTGTTTCTCCTATGATTAACAATTTCTCTTTAATATCTTCTACTTTCCTTAGAAATAGTTCTATGCTTTTTCCACTATTAATTTTCAATGAGTGAAGTTGAGTTTGGATATGAAGAATAGTTACCTTATTTTTTCCTTCAAATATTTTCTCTAGGCTTTTCCATGCATCTAAATATATTTTAGCTAAACTAATATAAGGTTGAATCTCATCAGTGATAGAAAATATTATTATCATAAGGGCTTTTGAATCATTTTCTTCAATCTTTAGGATTTCAGTTTCACCTATGGTAGGCCTCTATGTTTTCCCTTTTATTTCATCCTAAAGTTTTTCATACACTAAGATTGCTTTCACTTTATTTTTCCAAGAGAAGTAATTGTGACCCTTAAGTAGTTGAGATCTGTTAGGTTGAATTTGTTAGATGCCATTTAGATCTTCCCAATATCAAGCCTTAGATTTATAGGCTACCTTATATCTCACTAGACTTTTTTTTGGTATGATATAGTGCTTTTTGGAAATATAAAGTTCAATTTTATGATTGATTTTGTAAAGTTAAAAATAAATTTATATAACACCTTACTTCTCCTAATTGAACTAAGCAATTTTCCAAAATTTTAAGAGGTTTTAATGTTGGAATCCTATTTTATCTATTTGAGAAATTTAAATACAAGTAAAAATATAATTTCTAACTTTAATAAATATTTAATAATATCTTTTATGACCCTAAGGTTTCAATTCCTAATTTCCAAAAAACCTAGTTTGATGTTGTAACCCTTATCACTCCAAAGTTTAGAAAATTAGAGAATTAATAATATTTGCAAAATATCAAAGAAATTAATCCAAGTTGAATTCCTTATTTCTCCTAGGTTGAGATGCAAATATTTATTTAATTTGATAAGTTGTCCCCTATAGTTTTTCTTTCACTAAACTAAATTTAATTCCTTGGTTTAGAACCCTTATATATCCAAAGTTGAAAGCAATAATAAATGGGATTTTACCCTTACATTTTTTATGCTAGACTCCCCACTCTTCAACACTCCCTTTTACTGAGTATAACATTGATTATGTGGTACCCTTAAGCACTGGAATCAATGGAGATAGACATATTCAATTTTGGAATGTATACGCTATTGAATATGGAGTATTTGACCTTCAAATAGTCTAGAATATTAAATGCTCCTTCTATGTCATGTTGACTAGATTTTGACTATGTTTTCACTTACTCTCTACCTCATGTAACATTCAAAATTTGGGCTATTTTATTGAAGGACTCAAATATACTTTGTGACATGTGTCACATCCGTTATGTATGGGTGCCCTTCTAAGTAACTTCTTGTTGTTGGTCGCTATGTAACACTCGCTCCTTTGTGTGGGACTTGTGGATAACAAGTGTCACCACTCTATTCATCTGTTGATAATTGTAGATTTCAATAGCACTTGAGAGATGAGGCGTGTTGATAGTAGAATCTTCTAGTAATGCATTGATATTTGAAATCTTCTTGGTAACGCATGAGAATTGGAACATAGTTCAAATGTGCTTGAGAGGCAATGTTCTTGTAATGCTTGCTCTTGGAGGATAGATGCCAAGTGGCATTCAATATTTCTACATGTAGACTGTAACACCTTATAAGGATATTATAAATCCTTAGGTTCTTTAGTTTGTCATTCCTTTTGCTTTGCTACATTTCTTGAGTAGCAAGCAACCTTGTTTTCTATAGGTGGATCGATGAGGCATATAGTAGCAAGTTTGATTCTATGTTTGGTGGATGATATTCACCAAGATAGTTGATCCTTTTCCTTTAATACTTCCAATATTTTAAACATGTACATCCTTTTAGAGTAGAAACCTTTTATATGTTGTCCATGTTACTGTTCGCCTTACATTGGTAAGAGTAGACACACTTTTTTGTCTATAGTGTATGTGCTATTTTTTCTGTTTTGCTATCTATCTCACTTGGTTGTATAGCTATCCATATCACATGGCTATTCAATTATCCATCTCATGTTATTTTTCATTAGTGAATGTGCACTCCTTTACTTAGCTTTAATGGCCTCTTATGGGCTTTGTTTTGTAGGTTCATCTATCCAAGGTGCACTCTTTGAGTGGCTACTATTGCTTGGGAAAAATGGAGTGCTTACGTTGGCTGCCTTTACTATTGAGAAACATCCAAATATGCTTCTTGGACTTGTAAAATACTAAATTTAAATGGTTCAATATAATTTACTATATATTGTACATTAGCCTCCTTATTTTGCACTCACATTTTAGATATATATTTCTGGTTTCATTGGCAGATTTCTCTTCCTTTAATGCAAGGGTTTTAAGGTTGTCTTTTATGAGTAGGCACCTTACCTTTTTTCTTGGACAATTTATTTTAAATCCAATCTTTAGACAATAGTAGATAGAATATTTTAATTTATGTAAATTTTCTGTATTTGCTTTTCATTCATTTACTCTTGTAATGCTTTGGATCTGAGACTCACCAATTCTCAATGAAGCTTCTAATTTTTTTTAGGTTCTTCTCCAGGTTTTGAAGGACTCTAACATTTTCTGGTTGGCTTCTTTTGGCCATCACAAGTTGCATATTTTAGTGCTTCAATTGTGTCTTTAGACACTTGATACCAATCAGATTTTGTGCCCTTCAAGAACACAAAAAATAATTTTCTTTTGATAGTAATATACTAGTGCATAATAAGTTTAATATATTATTTTTCAATGCAATAATAATTCTACCTTATCACTCCAATTTAAATCTCAAGATAATATACTTTAATTAATCTACTACAATTATTCAAGAATAACCTAAAATGAATATTTATAAGTTATTCTGCAAATTCACTACAACTAGAACTTAGTCTTCTTTTCAGTTTTCAAAGTAGATGATAGGTAGTTGATAGATATAATTCTAAAATCTAATAAAATCCTAAATAATGTGAAAATGAACCTTAAAATGAACCTATTTCTACTTAAAATTTTGAAGTCTGTAATCTGCTTTTATTTATGTAACTTGTAATCTAGATAAGGTGCTCAAATAAATCTTAATTAATGACTTAGTTAGCACCAATAGTTGCATATCTTTTTAATATTTTGTAGCTCCTTCTTTCGCTTCTTTGATTATGTAGATATTTGTGCCTAAGATCACCAAGTTACTACTCTGAGTAGGGTTTTACAACTCTCTATAGACTATTCTTGAACAATATCTTCTTCACCAAATAATGGTCTTAAAATTTCTTTTATAAGCCAAGGATTTGGTGGCTTGTTCTCCTCTTGTTATCTTTTACTTTTGCTATATATTTGGAGAAGTCTCTATCTCTAAAGTGGTGTCTTATTTTCTATGAGATGAAATATTCAAATCACCTATATTTTATGAGCTTCTTCTGTCTTCAAGTCTTCTTGTCAAATTCTAACTTCAAGTAGAATCTTCCTCTCAATATTATGAATATCTTGAGCTCTTTCATTGGATTCTTCTTCTCCAATTTAGCACTCCTTGCCAAATTATGCTTCTCTTGGGCCTATTTTCAAATGGCGATAATTGTCTCAAGTTCTTCACTATCAAGGGCTTCTCCTTGATAGTGGGTTTTTCCGGTGAGATCTTCTTTTATGATTTCTTTAGTAAGGCTTTCCTAGCCTTCTTTTGGATGCTCGATGAAACCTTTTTAGGATCTTTGATCTTGTAGCTTCTGATGATATTTACTTGAGATCTCTTCAACATTTTTCTCCTAGAAGTGTTGGTGATATGATCTGCTCCTGGATCTTTGATTCTAATACTTTTGGATTTGAGTAGGACTCACTTAGTCCTTATTCCAAGTCTAGAAGTTCTTCAATGATATCTTCTCCTAATATCGTTGGGTGCTGAATTGATTCTCAAGAAGACACCCTTACTAACTATTTTGTAGGAAATTTTCCAACTCACTCAATCTTCTTTCCCTATAAAAAATATGTTAATACTAAAATATTAATCTACTTTTGAACCAAATATTCCTTTTGAATCCCTTTTCAGGATTAATTCTTCTATGGCCTTTTCAATAAGTGGCATTTTTTAGTATTAAGGCTCTTGAGCATTTTTCAATATCTAGGAATCTATGGCATTTTCAATATCAAGATTTTTATGGCTTTTTATTCAAGGCTTCAATAGACTTTTTGTATCAGGCTTCTATGGCCTATTCTCCAATGCTTCTATGGTCTTTTTGTATCAGGAATCTATGGCCTATTCTTCAAGGCTTCTATGGCCTTTTCAATTTGCAATGGAGATATTTAGTCTCCTAGCTTCACCACACATTTTTCTCCAAAATTCTTCTTTTGCAGTGTTCTCCTACACAAGAAACCAATATCTACACTATGAGGGCACGTTAAACTTTGGGCAATGAATTTAGAGTCTCCTAGATTTCTATCATAGGAAGAGTACCAATAATCTGAGAATTAGTTATCTACAACAAAATAATATTTAGAAAATAGTTAGCAAATTCCATATATCCTAGATATTCACTACATGCTTTGTCAATCTAGTGGATTGAATGCCGAGTCCTAGTATTCATGAGTTTTCTTGTAACTCTATGAAAATAATTAAGTTAAATGCAATCTCAATATTTTTTGGGATTGAGATATCCTTCAATTATCACTTGTGACTCTCCCTAATTCTATCACCTATATTCTTTCGATTACTTTTGACAGTGACTGGTCCAATGGTGTGTCAGCTTGACAAAACACTCAGGCTCAATAATTATGGTGATTTTCCTATCGACCTCCACAAACTCGATCTACCATAGCTCTGAAACCACTATTAGATTTTGATATAATATCCCAAGGATATTATAATTATAATATGTAAAATAATATTAATGAAAGTAAACCTATAAGAAGACTTAGATATGCAATAAAAATAAATGATATATAAATGAATACAATGTAGCTATAGAGGAAATGAGTGCTCCATAAATATAGTTACTGGACTACATTGCGTCCATCACTAGTGGATGGTGATCCATATAGAACTGAACTAAATACTAATAACCCTAAGATATTGTGTCACCGAAACTCCTCTCTCTTTTCTATGCTAACAATGAGACCATCCTTATATAGGTAAAATAGGATACTTGGCCAAAACTCTATCTAGTTGTACAAGGGACACTCTACACATTTACAACTTGCACATGGACACTTGTGCATTTATTACATTGCATGAACTAGATAAATTTCCCCTAAATTAATCTAATGTCCTAAATATGTACATTTGAAGATACATTTACATAACCCAAATCATAGAATATAAACTATTTCTAACACCTACAAGGGACCACTCAAGAAGACACAAATACTAATAATATCGAAAAGGACCTTAGCAATAACACCTAGTTCATTACTTAAGCCATTAAGAGGAACGGTCTTCTAGACAAGACTATGATATGGCCCATATGTGATGAAATTATAAACTGAATTCCCAAATAGATGGTTTGTAATAGGTTTTAAGGTAACTATATTGGGGTCATAAAGAAAATATTGGTCCTTCAACCAAGGGTCCTCCTATAAGTGAATATGCCTTACATTACCTTGATGCCATCTGAGTTATTTGCTAATTATGGTTCTATATTTGGTAATAGAATTCTTATTTTGGGGATGAACTTCATCTAGGAAAGTGTTTTGCTAAAGATACTTACCTTTAATTATGATAATCCAAGCAAATTTTGCATTGGTGAGGATTATCCATCCCTATTTGGCTATGGGTGCTATATTCATCTTATTCACCTACCTAAATTCTAAACCTCCATGACCTTTCTTAGTGCAAAATCTATCCCAAGAAACTAAAGAGAATCTTCTTCGGTTATCAGTCCTTGACCAAAGAAATATCTTTTGTATTTGTTCACTTTTTTGACATATAGAGACCGGGTTCTTGAATACAAACAAGAAGAATATTGGAATGCTCTGAAGACATGCTTGGACTAAAGTGGATCTTGTAGCTTGACTAAGAAGGGCTTCTTTCCATACAATGAGTTTTTCATAATTCTTTTGATGATATTCCACATACTTTTAGTTTGGCTACCCTGGAAGAGAGAAAGACCCATGTAGATCAAAGGCAAGTTGGAAACTGGGCATCCCAAAATTCCTATAATTTTTAGTTGTTTGTCAATAGGGGTGTTTATGAAGAAGATTTTACTTTTCAAAAAATTAAATTTCTACCGAACAACTTCCTCATAATAGTTCAAAATAAGCTTGATGATTTTGGCTTCAGGAGTAGAAGAAAGAATAGCCAATATGGTGTTGTCTATGAATTGTTGATGAGTGATGGGATTGAGGTTGGAAGAGGTCGTAATTATAGATATAACACCCAAAGAACAAGCAACCTTGAGAGATCTACTAAGGGACTCTACCAAAATAATAAATAGGAAATGTGACATAGGATCTCCTTGCCTTAAGCCCCTGTAGCTTTTGAAGTATCCTACTATCGAACCATTGATAAGAATAGAGAACTAAGTAGATGAGAGGTATTATTTTATGAGAGAAATCTAGTCATCATGGAAGCTAAATTTGGAAATAACAGTGAAGAGGAAATTTCAAGAGACCCTATCAAAGGTTTTGTTCATTTCAATTTTGAGAAAGAGTCTAGCTCTCTTACTTTTTGAGACTAAATAGTTGAGCTCATGAATGGTGATAATACCATCAATAAGAAGCCTACCTTAAACCGAGCTTCCTTGATAGATGCCTATAATAATGGGTAAATTTCTTTCAATATATTGGCAATCACTTTGGAAATAATCCTATAAATAATATTGCAAATACTATTGGGCCAAAATTCTAAAAGGTAGCAACATATATGGGACTTGGGAATGAGAACAAGGAATATTGAATTGATATATTTGGGTAAGGATTTATTCCTATGAGATTATTGGATGGAAGTTGTAAGGTCATGACAAATTATGTCCTAGAAGCACTAAAAAAACTTAGGAGGAAACCTATTAGTTTGAGGGGATTTATCAACAACCATAGAAAAGAGTGCATATTTAATTTCATCAAATTTAGGAGAAATAAGAGATATGATACTTTGGAGGAGATAATTCAAGTCTTAGGATGAACAAGGATGGAAAGGACCTAGGATGTCTTCAAAATGGGCAACTCCTTCAACTCTAATTTCTAGTATGTTGGTTATAATAAACCCATAACTCCTATACAAATTTCTTATCTTGTTGGATATTCTATTTCTGAGAGTGAAGGCATTAAAAAAATGTGTTGGATTCAACCTTTTTAAGCCATAAATATATTGATTTATACCTCTAGAAGACTTATTTTTCTAAAAGATTGTAAAATTTAAATAGAATATCTTTCTCTTTGATTCTGAGTTTAGGAGTGGAATTCCCAAATTGGACATGTTCTTCAAATATTATGAGTTGGCTCATAACATTCTGCTTACATTCAAATAAATTTCCAAATATTTATTTATTCCATATTTTAAGATTAGCTTATGTAGCATAAATTTTTAGCAATTTGGAAAATGCAAGGACCAATGAAAATTTGGCTCCACCATTTAGTAATTTTATCTCTGATGTCAAAATGTTGAAGCCACATGGAATCAAATCTAAAGGGATATTTGAAATAAGATGTTGGTTGAAGCCCATCAAAAATTAGAGGAATATGTTCCAAACCAAATTCTTAATATGGAATGTAGGGATGCATCACCAAATATATGGATGGATTATTTGGATGACTATGGTCCACCCTTCTATTGTTCCATGTGAACCTTATTCCTTTCAGTTGAATACCCATTAATTTATTGCTATCAATGAAATTTACAAAATCCTCGTAGCATCTTGGAGTGATAGGTGTCCCCGAAATTTTATCTAAAGGATAAAAATGGGTATTAAATTCCCTAGTAAGCATACAACCTTCATTTGAAAAAAAATCTCCTTTGACAAGTATTCCATAATGCCAAATGCCTCAGAGGATTATTAGGACCATATATGTTTGAGAGAACCCAGGTTACTTTAGCATTTTTGTAGAAAATAAAAGAATATTTGTGATTATGTTTGAAGAAGATATGAGCCTACCCTCAATTTTGATAAAATCCCACAGACATAGGAGGCCTCCAAAAGTGTCTCGACATGGACTGGCAATGAATTCACTATTTTTCCATATAAATTTGACAATCTTCTTAGCACTAGCTTCATCAATCTTAGTCTCTTGAAGTAGGATAATACAAGGTCTAAGATATTTCCTCATGGATGAGATAAACCAATGTTTGGTTAGTCCATTAATGCCTCTCACATGCCATAAGAGGATCTTCATTTATGATTTTTGGAAGAATATTTCCCATCATATTCTAAGGATGTGATGGTTTGGATTGCTTTCCATAATCCTTAGGAAATTATTTGTTTGATTGGTCTTCCATAGAATAAATGAGGGTAGTCTTAATGTCATGGACAATGTTCTCTTCAAATTTTTCCTTCTTAGCTCTTGGTTAGAAGGTCTTCCTTTCTTCTTGTTGCTACCAACATTGATAGGGAGTTTCTTTTGGATCCTAGTTACCAACTTGAGAGGACTTGAAGACTCCACAAGAACAAGGGAAATTATGGTACTATCAGGGGATAGTTTGCCACTATTTTGAGGAGAAAGGTCATTGAGAAGGTCCAAGGATTCATTGGATAGGGAATGACTTAAGGGGCCTAAATTTGAAGGGGATTGAGGAGGAACCTTAGGGATGAAAAGAGAGTCCTTTGGAAGATAATACTAAGAGGCAAGAGCATGGATTTTAGAAAATTATATTGGTTTCAATATAAATACTTTGAGGCCTAAACAATGGGTTGAAAATATTAGGATTAGAAAAAAAAGAGCATTCCTTATCAGTAGCTCTATCAGAGGAGAGGAGCATCAGTTTTTTGCCCTTTGATTTCATCACAACATATTTTCTAATGAAATTGACTTTATTCTTTTTTTGGGGATGCTCAGTAGATTGACTTTCCTATTGGGATTTCCTTTCATGGATCCACTCTTAATTTTCTAGGTTCCAATTATTTTTGTTTATCCAATGTAAAAAAATTCTCTTCCTTGATTATCTTTTAAAAAAGGATAACACAAGGATTGATTTTTGATATTTTTGTTTTCTAGTTAATAATCTAGTTTAAAATAATAGATTATTTTCTTATGGAATTGTATATCCAGTAGTAAAATGAATTGCTGAAATTTGCATTGTAGTTGGTGCATATCCCTACCGTCACATCTGATAAGGGTTGACTAACCTATTTAGTACTTACATAGGATGACATCAAACAACTTGATCTAAATCCCCATTTGATCCATATATTGGTATCATCTTACTTTTCATGTTTTAATATTTAAACCTAAGTTATAAATTCTAAACCCTAAGTAGTTTATTATGCATGTGATATATGAGATATTGTAGCATGGACTATAGAGTAAATCAACCAAAAAATCAATGTGTACTACTATAGGTAGTTTAAGTGAGATTAATATACCATCAATTTGAATTATATTTATTGACATGTCAAAAACCCCAAGTATGTTTAGGCAATGTTGGATCAAGTTGGACCATCATTCTAATCAATGGTCATAATATCAATACTAAAAATGTCAATTCTCCATTAATGGACTAAGGGTAGGGTTTATGTTTTGTGTTTAAAATTTCTAATAGGCAAATTCATTGTTTTAATAATGAAACACTATCTCATTATAATCTTGTAAATCAATCTCTTATAGCATCATATCTCTCTTTGTGAAAGTTTTATAAAGCATTTGATCTCTTCTTACATGAAGGATTGAATCCTTGCTCTAGGGTTCAACATGTTTCCACTAGTTATTTTCATGCATCCATCCAATGAGGTTTAGTTCACCTATCAAAACCACATAGGTTGTCGAGAAACTAGTGCAATGGTTCATGCCTTCATATTTTTCTCACATTGACAGTATTCAGGCATCTTCCCTCCATGTTTTTGGATTTGATGCAAGGTTTTTTATCTTAATGAAATATTTATTTTATACTTTAGATAATCATGTATAGAAATTATTTCTAGAACTTCAATTCTTTACTGTGTAAATAATAATAATATTTAAGATTTCCTTTTAACTAATATAGTATTTTTGTAATTTATTTATTCTTATTTACTATAGTAGTTATAATAGTTCTTTGATTTTTTATTACTTAGTCACAACTCTTTAGATCAAAAACTATACTTTGGTTCTATTTCAATATTAATAAATATATTATAGAAAAGCTTAAGTTTATGTGAATATCAATATGCAAAAACTATTAGATTCAAGTATCATAAAAATTGTTGACTATTTGGGGTGGGTATCTAACATACTTATTGTGAAGAAGAAAGAAAAAAATATCATAAGAATATATTATGAATTTTGCAACATTAGAATAATTTATTCTTGGGATAAATTTTCTTTGTCCTTAATATAGGCTATAGTTGGTTCCACAAGGTATGACATGTTATCCCTTCTACATGGTTATTTTCACTATAATCAAATCTAAATTTCGTTATATGATCAAACTAAAATGATATTTCTTGATATCTAGGGAATATTTCACTGTATTGACATGCCCTTTGACCTTAAGAATGATGGTGATACCTACTAAAAGACCATAAAATTTTTATTCCATGATCATATGGGAAATACTATCAAGGCATATATGGATGACACATCAGGTAAGTCTAAGCATATTGATGATTATTTATTTGACCTTCATGCTATATTATAATGATTATAATACTATAGGATCATTTTAAACCCAAAGAATTATATCTTTGATATCACTAGTGGAAGATTATTGGGATTCATGGTATCTAATAGAGGAATTAATTTAATATAATAATAACATACCATAGAAGTCATACCTCCTTCAATAATAGTTAAAGAGATCAGTCCATTTATAGTAATACTTGTGAGAATTTGTTAGTTCAAGCCCAAATTTACAAGGCTTATCTTATAAATAAATTTATTAAGAGAGATATGGATTTCAAATGGGATGAGGGATGTGACAAAATATTTAATGAGTTTAAGAAACTTATATCATTTCCCCTACCATTGAGTTTGTATAACCTATGAAAGCCCTTTATTCGATACACTTCTTCCACTTATGTATCCTAAGAGCCATCTTAGGTGCAAAAATATGGCAATAACATGGATTATACCATACCTAATATATCAATAAACTATATTCCTATCTAAAACTCATTATACCCCTAAATAAAATATTTTTTTAGTTATATGCTTTACCCGTTATAAGCTAATACATCTATTACAAAAACCTTATATTCCCAATAACACCCAATATTATAAATGGATAAGACCGATCCCCTAAGTCATTTACTAAAAATAATATATTACATATGAAACATAATATGATAAATGTATAACTATGACTCAATATTTTGACCTTTGTAGCACAACACAAATGCTTATTAAGGACTTGGTGATTACCAACCATGCAAATACAAATTTTAACCCACATCAAGAATACTAAAAGAAGATTTACAAGACAAATATTATGTGGTACACATAATTTCATAGTATAACCTTATTGTTCTAATAGCACCAAAAGAAGATTTACAAGACAAATATATCAAGGCAATTTTATGTGCTCTACATAGTTTTATAATATACCCTTCCTCCATTACCTCTAACTTAGTCCAATGGTCTACCTCATATAGTCTTGCCAAAAATGAGAAATTATTGATTGAATTACATGAAGCTCTTGATTTTTGGTAGGATACCAATTTTAAGTATGAGAACACTACCTTTAAAAAATATTAAAAATTGATGAGGATGTACATATTTGCACCTAGACCTTCCATGTTGGTGAAGCCAAAAATTTGTTTGATGCAAAAAAAGAATATTCCTAAAAAATCCTTCTAATATCACAATTTCTATGATCTTTTGTTTGTACTTTACCTACATTAACAATATTATAAAATGTTAAACCTTTATCTCAAGACTCTTAGTGATGCAAAGGAAGAAATACCATCATATAAAGGTCCTAGGAGACTCCCATATTGTTGTCAATTAAGACAATAAGAACTATAAATTTGAGAAAGAGTATATGATTTTGTATCATCAAGTGATTCAAACTTTATAAAGTTTATTTTGAGTACTGTATCATTTTCCACTACCCATAAGGAAGGAATAAGGAGTTATATTCTCTAGCTTTATTAACAAACAAGTTTATTCCATATGAAAATTTTAATCAAAGTAAGTTTGTTGTCAAGTTTAATGATGATCCCATCATATTTATTGTATAGGATAAGGTTTTTTAGTATCAATTGTTTAGATATCAATATCTTAGATTGTTAAATTTTATTTTTTGATCCTTGGTATCGCAATATATTTTAATTCCTAGATAATCAAATCCATCCTACTAATGCTAGTTTAAGACAAAGGACTAGGATTCATTGAAGAGACTTTAAGTCTATTCTAAATAGAGGTGTGTTATAATATATAAATTCTAATGAAGTTTTTTTGTGATATTTTATTGGACCATTTCTATGATGTCTTACTAAATTTAACATACCATAAGCATTCCATGGGGTATATTTTATAGATTAAGAGGATCACTTCAATGGTCATATCATAATTCACAAACACTTGATGGGATATTTTTGGCCCATATTAGAATCCAATGATAATAAGTATTTTACAAAATGTGATAGTTAGAAATTCTACAAGGCGAGATTCGTACCCAACACAAGTTGTACATCCCATTGAGTCTCTCTTGAGCTTATCTACATAGGGATTTAAATTGATAGATCATGTTTCTCTTGTTTTATTAGATGGTCATAAATACATTATCATCACTACAAAGTATTTCACAAAGTAGGTTGGGACTATGCCTTTGACCAATAAAATAACTCATACCATTTCAAATTTATTTATGAAACAAATTGTGTGTCACTTTAATATTCCATCAATCATATCTAATTATGGTGAGATTATTAAAATAAATAAATGAATATCCTTACTTTGGTATTGCATATATAGCATTTTTTTCCACACCAAAGTATCTAGAAAATAATATAAAAAAAGTTTGATCAATATTCTTAAAATAAGTCTCAAAGAATCCTATCAAGATTGACATTTAAATTTATATTTAGAATAGTGGACATATTGTACCTAAATTTGTACATCTATTGAGCCTCCAATTTCACTTTTTATGGGACCAATTATTTTGCCTCTTTAGATTGAGATTATTTACTTTAATTTTAATTTTATATATTCCTTGAATCATGATGAGTATCATCAAGAGTACCATGATGATCATCTTACTAAAACCATTGATAGTAAACACCTTCAACATATCTAGCATAATAAATTATAAAAATATGCTAGAGGATTTATATTAAATCTTGATAATGTTCATGAGAATAATAAAGAAAATATAAATCATAAATATTAAGGTCTTGTAGATAAAAAAGTTGCACACACTAATTTATTTTCTCAAGTCCTACCTTCAACCCCCTAGACGACCCATATAGAGTCATTGAATGATTCTAAGATTAGATAAGTTGAGTCAAAGAGCTTAGATCTAGACTTTCATATTGAATGAAAGTAGAATAAATAGCCATAGTTGCCTTTAAGCAAATCCAGGATGCATAAAGCCAAGGTGTTTGAAGCTAAAGTGCATAAAGTTGGGTGTCTTTTTGTGGTGATATTAGCATATCCAAATCAAAGTCGGAAATCATGTAAGAAAGTATTTGCACAAGGCCAAGATGAAAAAATTATGATGCATATGATCAGGTGAATAAAGTTAAAGTTACCTTTACACAAAGTCAAGATACATAAAATTGGGATGTTTGAATTTGAAGTGCATAATGTTATGCACCTTTTGGTGGTGAAATAAATATATCCAAATCAAGCTTCATATCAAGTAATAAAGTCTTTGCATAAGGACAATATGAAAAAACCTAAGTGCATTTTGAAAATTATGTTAGCACCTCCGAGCCAAGGTTTGGGATCATGCAAAAGGAGTAAGTGCATAAAGCCTGAATGTGGAAATCTGTAATATATGGAACTAAGGAATGAATAAATTTGGAATACATTACAAGGTGAAATCAATAATTTTGGAAATATTGAGTACATTGAGTTGTCATTGATGTCAAAGGATACATGAGGTAGAAATAATTTAATGTCAAAGGGTACATGAGGAAGAAATATTTTTATGAGGTAAAAATATTTTGATGCCAAAGATGCATGGTTGTCAAGGCAAATATATTCCCCATGGTTGTGAAAGCAAAGCAAAGAAAATTGTTGCAAGAAAAGGTATTATAATATTTATTTTAAATATTATAAGGACAAAGAGGTTTAAGATTTTGCTTGGGATAGAGGTATTATAATATTTATAGAAAAGGCCAAAGTGTTTAAAATATTCTAAGTTGAGTTTACAAAAGAAGTTGAAGTATTAAGAAGAGGCCACCAAAGGTTTTAAAATAATATATTATAATATTTTTGAATATTATAATATAAAATAAGGGTTCTAAAGTTTAGCGCCAATGTCTTTGAAGGGTTTATAATAATCAAAGGAGAATTTGCAAGCTGATGTCATGACATGAAAAGCAAAGCATATATATGCAGGTGAAAATATTTCATTTGGCACCACGATTATCATTGAAATATTATTGTTTAATGCTAATGATTTCATCATATGTGCCATTTTTGAAAATTCAAAGCTAGAAAAGGAAAAATGAACAACGAGATAAAATCATGGGATTTTAAGCAATGAAAAATAATGTAGAAGTGTTTTCGCCTGATATTTTTGAGCAAACGAACAAGGGTAGAGTGTTTTCATTCCCAAAGGTGGTGTATTTTACTGTGTGTCAAATTCGAGAGCAAATAAGGTTTAGATGTTGGATAATTTGCATTTTCTTCTCGAGGTTGTGGGTAGCCTAGCTGGTTGGCTAGGCCACCCCAAGACGCTGCTGCATGTAAGGTCCAAGGGTCAAAATCTATCGGGTGCACTTTTGGCTGTGTAGACATCGTGGAAGTTCTAATTTTTTTGAATTGTGTGAGGTACATATTTAAGGGTAGCCTTTTGGTTGCTACCTGCTGGTCTAGCCCAACTTTTCATAGTGGTGGTGGCAAGGCACTACAGTGATAGAGGTGTAGGGTTTTACTCTCGTGCATTCGTTGGCTTGTGTTGTGAGGTATGCGCTAAAATATTTAATTAAAGCTATATGATATGCACCAATTTTTTTAATTAAATGTTATGTGAAGGTTGAGATATAGGCTAAAGTTGTTATGAAGGTTATATTCGTTGGTTTTATCTGAATGAGTATAAAGGCATAAATTTTGTATTATTTGAGCAGTGGATACATAAGGTGTATAAGGAATATTTTAATTTGTAATGTGTGCATGATTGAAATATTTACAGGGTGTTTTGAGCATAAATTGAAAGTCAAGTTCTTACATGTTTTAGAGAGGAGATAAAAGGTGTATTTGTGTTTATTGTTGTGTGTAATTTTTGGTTGTTCAAGAAAGGAGAAATAAGGTGTATCTATGTTCATCATTATTTGTATTTTTGGCACATCTTAGAAAAGGGAAATTTGATGTTTTAGTCTTTATTACAAGCTCTATCTTTGTAAGACTAAAAGAGAGTTATAGAGTATTTTTCTCAAGCATTCTTGTGCACATATTTTGAGAAAGGGTCTTAGTGTGAATGTTTTGAAAAGAAGATTTTCTAACCTATTTTGAAGTGGCAAAAGAAAAGAAATTATTTTGAGAAATGTTTTAGAGGGCACTTCTTCATCAAGGCATTTTTTTAAGGTATGGTGATTTGACTCTTTTCTGAATGGTGATGGTTTTTTGAAGAAAATATTTTTAAGTCATAAGGTGGAGATAAAAGGATTGATTCTATGTGCATTGTTGGAAATATAAGTGCTAAGGTTTGAGAATAAAATGTGCATCATTATTAAATGAATTTTTAAGTATGAGTGTTAGGGTTTGAGAACAAAGTGTGCATCATTGTTGAATGAAATTGGAAACACATGTGATAGGGTTTGAGAACAATGTTTGTGCATCATCATGATTGATTTTATGAGTAAATGAGAAGGATTTGTGCATTGTGATTGGTTTTTTAGTGAAGTTGCAAATCAACAAATACCAGGTTAGTTGTCAAGTGCTAGACTAGAGATACATTTAAAATATAATAAATGTAAGATATGTGAAAGTAGGACTAGAGATACATTTAAAATATAATAAATGTAAGACATGTGAAAGAAGCTGACTCAATGAATATGAAGAACATATTGAGCATTTGTTAGTGCATATCATTCTCTATATGTTCAAGAGGTTAAATGAATTTTGGGTAGAATATGTCTAAACTACTTTAATTGAGGAAAGCACATTGAATAATAAATAAAGCACTTGATAACATCATTATGCAAGATAGATAAAAATAATAATTTATACAAGGTTTAGAATAAAGCTGAGCAGGTTTTATGAGAAGTTTGAGGAGGATATTTGAGCAAAATTATGAGTAGGTTTGAGCATATTTATGAGCAGGTTTAAGCATATTTATGAGTAGGTTTGAGCAGAGTTTTGAGTAAGTTTGGTGAGACATTTTGAGCAGGTTTTGTGAACCATTTTGAGCAAGATTGGTGAGCTATTTTGAGCAGGTTTATTGAGTTGTGATTGGAGTAGATTTGAGTAAGCCTTGTGTGTATGCTTGGAGTAGGTTTAAGCAAGACTTGTATGTAGGCTTGGATTAGGTTTGAGAAAGCCTTGTGTAGGTTTGGAGCAATTTGAGCAAGCCTTGTGTGTAGACTTGGAGTAAGTTTAAGAAAGCCTTGTGTAGGCTTGGATCATGTTTGAGCAAGCCCTATGTGCAGGCTTGGAGCAGATTTGAGTAGGATTTGGAGCAAACCAGAGAAAAGGAGATTGGTATATTTTTTAGATAAAGATCCACAAAATCTAAGGAAAAGAGGATTGGTATCTCCTATGGAGTGGTGTTCATGAACTTGAGAGGGGATTGGTGTATCCTATGAATAGAGATCCACAAAACCTAAAGCAGATGGGATTGGTGTATCCTATGAATAGAGATCCACAAAACCTGAAGCATAGGGGATTGGTGTCTCCTATGGAGTGGTGTCCATGAAATTGAGAGGGTATTGGTGTCTCCTATGGATAGAGGTCCACAAAACCTAAAGCAGAGGGGATTGGTGTCTCCTATGGAGTGGTGTCCATGAACTTGAGAGGGGATTTGTGTCTCCTTTGGTTTGGTACCCATAAACATTGTACTAGGGAATTGGTTCCCAAGATATTTTTTGATAAAATTTATAAGAAATATTTTCTCCATGGACATAGCCCACATTGGGTAAACCATGTTAAATCTGTGTCTCTTATATGCATGATAATCTATGCATTGCTTCACTATTGTAATTCATGATATTGGATATTACTTCTTTGGAAAAGTAAAATTTTTTATCTTATACTGTTCACCCCTCCTCTCAGTATAAGCTTGTGTTCTTCAAACAAAACATTTGTAAGGCTCAATTTTGGAATATTTGCAAGAAAAGTAACGAGCCCAATTTCAAAACAAGCACTCATGATTTTTTTTTTTAGATCTGTAAGCACCCCAATGTCTTTCAACTATCCCATCAAATGATATTGAATTTTGAGTGACAATTCTAATTAATCAAGTACAATAGTTTGACTACTTGCAATAGGTAATTGTAGATCAACAATACATATTACACATAAATTAAAATTTAAGTGATGGGCAAAATCTAAAAATACCACCTTAGGTACATGAGCTTTCTATACCAGGATTTTCGAATGTATATTGATGTTGACCAAGAAAAATATAAATCCAAAAGTTCTCCCATAAATTTGAAGAAGCCCAAAATATTCTATAGGCCTTGAAGAGTCACTATAACTGTTGGACTTTTAGAATGTGAAATGAAGTGTTGTAACATCATTTTATTTCTTGTAAATGTACAATAGTGTAAAATAGTTGCATAAGAACATAGAGAAAGAATTTTAATACTTCTAAATTTATTTTTAATGAGAAACAACAATCTATTTCATTCATTGTGAGAAAAATATGCTTGTTGTTCCTATTTTCTAAAACCTATAGTCAACTTTCATAGGTTATAAATTTTGTTTTACAACTCCATTTTTCATGTGTAATATACCATTGGAAAGGCATTATTGTGTAGAAGCTACTCAAAATATTTTATCAAAATATAAGTAGTCTTAGTCCCTCAAATTTTGACTATCCCACACTATTAAAATTTTTACTATAATTTTTACTGCTGTATTTTTTGCTGCACTTTTTTGCTCTGTAGTTTTGGGTCAAATACTTCATTTAGTATTAGATCTTAGATAGTTTTTGGGTTTTAATGAACTTGGGTTAGTAGTTCTTGGACAACTTATTGAAGAAAAACTTTATTTGTTGTTGCTTTAGTCTAATGGCCAACTTCAACAACTCATTGCCCATTCCAAAATTTGTTAGATTTTGAGGATATATGCAGTGAGAGAGATCTAACACAAGTCCTAATAAGATGAAGTAAAGTGAGTTTGCAATATGACTGAAATATACTATAAATAGAAAATGGTGAAAATACAATGCAATATGGAGGATATGGTCACTCCATTAATATAAGCTAAAGAACTACATTGTGCTCCATATAGGATCTCTACCACAATCTACTCTCTACTACAATGCTCTTGATATCTATATGCTATATCTTATGATCTATCACTATGAGGCCCTTTATATAGGAAAATAGATTCCTTAGCCAACACTCTACCTAGTTGTACAATTGGACACCTTGCACATTACAACATGCATATTGACACTTGTGCATTTATTACATAGTAAGTAGCTAACTTCCCCCTAAAGTAATATCTACTCTAACTATGTACCATAGGTGGTACATTTACATGACCCAAATTATGTAATATATTCTAACTCTAAAACCTCCTGTATTACATTATTTGGGTATTGAATATTTTAGTATTTAATGTGGATATTTTCCTTGAGTATGATCTTCGGTTTGATTAGGTTCTTTCATAATTTGACTTTTGATCTGGAGTTCTCCTTTATCTGGATCATCTTCTTCTTCTTTATATTTTCCTTTGAGTGTGGTTTATACATTCCTGTAAGTGGTACTACTGCTGCTAGATCCTTGTAAGGATGTTTCTCCTTCTTTATTATTACTCTATACAAAAACTTCTTTCAAGATATCAAGATAAGATCTTGGATTAGTGAATCTTGAGGTACCAATACTGTATGAGGACTAAAATATTCTTTTTAAGTATGATTCATTTAGTTTAGATTTTCTTTTATGAGATTCTATTGGAATTTGTGGTTTTGAATTCTCATTCTTGTAGCATTTTTATGTAAATAATTCCATATAGAATATGCTTATGAAATATAAGGAAAGTGGAATGTCATCCTTTCCATCTATAATTGCTTCATTGAGTCGTGCTTGTAGATAATGTTCCATGGTATCAAAGTCATCATTTAAGGCTTCACTATGAATCACTTTTGAAGTAAGATCTAAATATGCTTCACATTTTATAAGTATATTCATGATTTCAATTTTTATGGTACTTGCTTTTTAATTTAGAGATTATTTTTGTATTTGTTTGTTGTATTCCTTGGAATAGACATCTTATAGCTTCTTGGAATGGAGTATAAAGTGCTTTGATAGAGCTTATATCAAATTTTCTAAGTGGTCTACCTTATAAATCCCTAGTTATGAGCTTGATTTGATGAAATATTTTAGGGATTAAGTTTTGTAGGCTTCCTTATATCTCCCTACTTTAAGAGATGTGAATTAGTAGAATCCTTGTAGATTTTGTAGAAACCTTATGATTCCCAAATGGATTAAGTACTTGATAATTTTTTATGAGTGCTATTATTATCAAGTTTTGTAGAATACCTTATGACTCCCTAGTGCTTTTTGATATGCTATATAATGGATAAAGTGCTTTTTGAGAATAGTAGTTCAATTTTGAGTTGATTTTATAATGTTTTGTAAGTAGAAAAAATCAACTTATATTACACCTTATTACTCCTATTAAACTTAAGCACTTTCTAATTTAATGAGGTTCTATTGGTTGGATTTATTTTGTCCCTTTAATATGATTTGAGACAAGTATGCCAATTTATTTCCAACTCTTGGTTTTCCTTAATATATCTCCTTTATAACTTTTGATATTTAATATTAAATGTTTCTAAATTCCAATTACCTACTTTGATGTAGTATTCCTTATAACTCCCTAATATAGAATATTCAAAAATAATATAATATTTGCAATAATATGATTTTTAATTTCTAAGTTGAAATCCTTATTCAACCTATTTTATTATTTGTAAATATAAATATTTTTGGAATATGTTTGCTTAATATATTACTAACGCTAAGTGAATGAATTGCAATAGTAAATATAATATGCCTTTATAACTCCAATATATCCTTAGTCTATAGCAAGCAATAAATAGTATATGATTTACCTTCGTATTCTTTTGCCTTAGCGTTGTGAGGTGGCAGATTTGAATCCTTTGAAATGGCAATCAATGCCCTCTTTGATCGATGCTAAAATCTCCTTTACATAGCACTTCTTTTCTCTGTAATCGGCACTGATATTCCTTAATGAATGCTTGATCTAATATTATGTGAATTACATGTTGGTATAGTGGTTTTATGGCGTATTCCTTCCATGAATTGGATGATAGATTTTTTTTTGAATGAGGTGGTGTTTATGATGATCTTATGACAACTTCTAGCATTCTCCTTCAAATGGAACATAGACTTGAATTAGCCTTCTTCCTCTGAATATGCTTCACACCATTCAATGCTGGTATTCTCTTTGACCTTTGGTGCTGGTACTTATTCAATATGGATGCCTTAAATAGGACTACTTCCTTGTGACTTTTGAACAAGTGTCACTTGAGCGTTACTTTGTAGGCATTGATATTCCAATGTATGCAATTATGAGTTTGGTGGTAAACTCCCAAAGACTTGTAACTCCTGGGTGAGCATTGGAATATTTATGAATATTAAACACTTAGATCTCTTATGCCAAGTATCACTCATGAATTATACATGTAAGCCTTTATTCTAACACTCGAAATATGGGTGTTGATGCCCTATATTTGCCTATATATTTAAAATATAAACTAGCTTGCTATATTTCTTGAGATGCAAGCAATCCCTCTTCTCCGATTGCACACTATCTTGATAAGTATTATGAATGGCATCTACTGTATTACTTCTTGATTATATGGTGCTCTCAATGGTGGTCCTATGGCAACTTCTTGTGCTCTTCAATATCTCCAAGTAGAAACCTTTGGTATAAAACTTCTTCCATTATATATCTATATTTGTAATGTGTTGTTTGTATATATTTTATAACATCTTATTGCTAGCATTTTTGCTTGGATTTGATATCACATCTTTTATGTAGATGATATCCCTTTGTATGCTACTCTTTTATGTATGTAGAATCATATGGATTCTTAATAGATCCAATGTTTTAGGTGACATGCTCACTTCTAATGCTGGATTGGACGTGGAGAAATGGTATAAATACTTTGATTCTTAGACGTGTGAGATCTTCGTTGGTGCCTTCCTTTTGCTTGAGCTCTACCCTTCAACTTGAAAAATATGATGTCTACATTACTTCCTATAAATATGATAATGTTTTTCCTTTCAAAGTAACAAAAGAGGTGCTTTGTAATAGTTATATTTGCACCAATATGAAGGACCTTTTATGAAATCCTTCTTGCCTCTTTTAATCTGCTTCCTTGGATTTTTTAATGATAGTTAATCCAATCTAATGAGATGTTGTTTTTGAAGTAAGGATTTATGCACTCTACACTTAAATTAAATCCTTATATTATCCTTGAATCTTGAGACTCACCAAGTCTTGATTTGAGGCTTCCTTCAAGGATATTAATGGTGGCTTCCTTCTCCACCTTTTTGCTTGTATTGGTGGCTTCCTTTGGCCATGCAATGCTATAAATTCTTGTGCTATTTTTGTGACTTTAGTAAAACAAACTAATTTCTTGAGAGTAACTAGTTAAATATCAACTAGTATAGTGGTTAATGGATTAATAATGCACTTTTAATGATAATAAAATATCAAAAATAAAATATAATGCACTCAATATTTTTCTACAATTTTCACTACAATCAATATTGTAGGATGTAGTCTTCTTGATTTCTAGATAGATAATAGGTAGATGATAATTTTATTTCTTTCAAAAATATCCAACTCCTATTAATATGCAAATATATCTTAAAATAAATTCTCCTTTTTATAGTTTATGGAATACTATAATATGATCCCTTCTTATTACAACTTTAATCCAAATATGGTTCTTAATAGAATTTGATAATGAAGTCTAATTTAAGTTCAACAAATTGCACCCTAGTTGCTTACCTTTAATGGCTTCTGTAGTAGATGTAGATCTTGGTGTTTTGTTTCACCAAGTTGCTACCTTGTAGTGGATGAATTCATAGATTCTTATTGGTTGTCTAGAATAGATTCCTGCTTCACCAAATTGAGGTCTAAACTTTCTGTCTTGAGCCTAAAGTTTGGTGGCTTGATCCTTCCAGTGATATTCTACCTTATACTATAGATTCTTAGAACTCATTTCTTTGAACTTGTACCTTCTTGCTGTGAGAGGTAATCTTAAAATATCTTGGATTTTGTAGTCTTCTTCTATATGAATCTTCCTTTAATATTTTTGCTGAATTCTAACTTCAAATAGGATATTTTTCTTCTCAAGATTTTGAATGTCTTGAGGTCTTCACTAAATTATTCTTCTATATTTGAAACTCCTTGCTAAATTCTTCTTCTCTTGGGCTTGTTGTTGGATGGTGACAATTGTCCCAAGTCCTTCACTATGAGGAGCTTCTCCTTGGTAGTGTATTTCTCCAATGAGTTCTCCTAGGAATATTTTTAATGATGCTTCTATGAGCTCTATAGTAAGGCTCTCCAAGCCTCCTTTTTTTCTTGAGACCTCTCCAAGGTCTTTAATATAGAATTTTATTTGGTCTTCCAATTGAGACCTTTTCTTCAACCTTCTACTTCTATAAGTGTTTATGATGAGATCTTCTTCTCGAATATTTGGTTTTGTTGCTTCTATATTCTGGAATAGGAATTCATTGGTCCTTTTTATTTCTTCTTCAATTTGTATGTTTTGATGGAGATCACCAATATCCTATTTCTTAGACTCTTCTCTGGATTATTCTTCAGGAACTCCTTTATGGAGTTGTCTTTTGAATCAAGAACTTTTCTTCTAAATTAGGAAATTCCTTCTAGAATTTTCTTTAGAAACTCTTATTTGGAGTTTTATTTTGAGTCAAGAATTTATCTTCTGAGTTAGGAATTTTTTTCTAAAGTTTTATTTATGAACTCTTCTTTGGAGTTTAATTCTGAATCAGGGATTCTTCTTCTGAATCAAGAATTCTTCTCTAAAATTTTCTTAAAAATTAAGGCTTCTATAGCCTTTTCTAGATCAAGGTTTCTCTGACCTTTTCTTCTTCAAGGCTTCTCTTGAATTTTATTCTTCAAGGCTTCTCTAGCCTTTTCTTCTCCAGGGATTATCTAGCCTATTCTTATTATAGGATTCTCTAGCCTATTATTCTTCTAGGCTTCTATGCACTATTCTTCTTCTACAATTTATAGGTATTGATATTGAATGGAGATCACCAATCTCCTATCTCCACATTGACTCATATTATAGAGTCTCTTCTTCCTTGAGTCTTCTATAAGGCTATTGTGGACTTTTTATTAATTTTTGTAATTTGTAGGATTGAAAATCTTGTAATGGGACTCTTTTTCAAGGTCTTTAAAATCTTCAGTCTTCTCCTTGTTGGTGCAGGTGCTGGAATAAATCTCAGAAGATATTATTCCTAACACTCTTGTAAGAAGCTTCCCAACATTTTTTTTAATCTTCTTTTCCTATAACAAGTTGTTAGAAAATAGAATGGAATAACATATAAATCTTGAGATAATAATCTTCACTGGTTGATTTGTCAACTAGTGGTATGAATGCTGAGTCCTAGTCTTCACGAGTTTTTTTTGCAAGTCTGTGGAAAGACTCCAGCCAAATGTAATCTCAAAATTATTTTAACTAAGATTTTATTTCAGTCCTCACTTGTGATTCTCTCCCTATTCCTATTGACCTATAGGACTATGATGGATGTAGGATCTCCTATTCCTATCTTGAAACACCATGGCTCTAATACCACCATTATATTTTGAGTATATATATAGTGGGAGAGATCTAACATAGGTCTTGATAAGATGAAATAAAGTGAATCTGCAATATTATTGAAATATACTATAAATAGAAAGTGCTGAAAATACAATGTAGTATGGAGGATATGGTCACAACATTAATATAACCTAAATAACTACATTGTGCTCCATACAAGAGTTCTACCACAATATACTCTCTACTACAATGCTCTTGATATCTATATGCTACGTCTTATGATCTATCACTATGAGGCCCTTTATATAAGAAAATAGATTCCTTGGCCAACACTGTACCTAGTTGTACAAGTGAATACCTTACACATTCCAACATGCACATTGATACTTGTGTATTTATTACATTGCTTGCAGTAAGTAGCTAACTTCACCCTAAAGTAATTTTTACTCTAACTATGTACCATAGGTGGTACATTTACATGATACAAATGTGTAATATATTCTAACTCTAGAAAAATTTATTGGGTAATATTATGATTATTGGAGCATAAATATGAGGACATTATTAATTCAAAAATATATTTGGGAGGTAGTAGAGAGTGGTTATGAAGAACCACCTAACTAAAACACGTTACAAGGGAATTATAGGATAGCAAATAAAGAAAATAAAGAAGAATAATTTATTATCCCTCTACAATATTTAGTCTACTCTTCACAATAATTTATTTCCAGGTATTGATGCTACTACATCGGCTAAGGAGATTTGGAAGTCTCTTAAAGAGGATTACCAAGGATGTGACCAAGTGAGAATGCTAAAGTTGTAGACCATGAAAAAAGAGATTGAGAATATATAGATGAAAGAGGCTAAAATTATGGGTGATTATTGTGTTAGAGTGAAGGATTTGGTAAACAAGATGTCCACCCTTGAAGATACCTTGAAAAGAGGTAGTTGTGAAGAATGTATTGAGATATCTTACCCCTAAATAGAATAATGCTAAAATAAATTTTTAGGAGATTTTTATGCACTTGAATTTTATTGCCTAGTTGGTTCCCTTAAGTCACATGAGGAAATATTAAGATAAACTAGTAAATAAAATGAGGATAATACTTTTAATTCAAAATTGACTTTTTTTTAGAATTGTGAAGTTGGTCCAAGTATGAGTAAACAAGCATATGGAAGAGGAAGAAATCAAAATTACTCAAGAGGTAGAGGAGGAAGAGGAAGATGAGCTATTATTTCTAGAATAGAACAAGGAAGAACTAATCAAAAAATATTTGAATGCTACAATTATCATAGAATGGGATACATTGCACGATATTGTAGAGTGGAGACCACAAATAGAGATATAAGAGCTAATTATATATGTGAGTATCAAGTTGCACAAGGTATTTTTTTCACTAGTAGCATGGCTGAGAAAACTAGTCAAGAAGTTTGGTATCTAGATTCTAATTGTTTGAACCACATGATTTTAAAGAAAGAGTTGTTTTTTGACATGAATGAGAATTTCAAGACTAAGATCATTATTGGGAAAAGTAATGTCTTTGATGTGGCTACAAAAGGAAACATGGAGGTTAGCACTAAAGAAAGTACAAATAAAATTCATGATATCTATTATTCTCCTAATTTGAAGAGTAATTTGTAAGTGTTGGAAAACTTGTAGAAAAGAACTATAAAGTTGTTTTTGATAACAATGAATGTATCATTTATGATAATAATAATATGAATCGTGTGGTCATAAATGTTCCTATGTCAAATAACTGGATGTTTCCTTTGAATTTTAAAGGGAGTTTGAACATGGCACACATGGCACTTGATGATAAGAATTGGCTTTGGCATCTCATATTTGGACACTTAAATTTTAGAAGTCTAGAATTTTTGTCTTCACAAGAAATGGTACATGGAATACCTAAGGTTGGATAGCACAAGGGTGTGTGTGAAGCATATGTTATTGGAAAGCATGCAAGGAAGGATTTTCCAAAAGGAAAAGCATTGAGGGCCTCATACCCACTCCAACTTGTACAATCTAATATTTGTAGACCTATGCAAACATAAAGTCAGGGTAAGTCTTATTATTTTCTCACATTCATTGATGATTTTTCAAGGAATTTTTGGGTTTAATTTTTGAAACATAAGGATGAAGCTTTTGACATGTTCAAGAATTTGAAATCATTGGTTGAGAATGAAAGTGGACATAAAATAAAGTGTTTGAGATGTTGGACATTTTGAGTCCATATATTTGTCATTGATGTCAAGGCATGAAGTTGTCATTGATGCCAAAAAGTGAACCACCATTGGAACCAGAAGGCCAAAAGGAGCAATACAAAAGAATGATGAAGGTTTCATAATATTATTTTTTATATTATGAATGGAAAAAATAAAGGATTTTATTAAAATCCATGATGGAAAAATAAATGGTTTTTTATTTAAAACCAATTGGATAGACCTATGGGAGTTAAATAAATTATATTTAATTATAATTTCATTATATATTAATTTGTAAGTTAATTTAATTAACCTATTGTGATTAAAATTAATTATAAGTTAATTATAATAATGTTATTATTAATTAAATTATTACTACCCTAAGGTTAGGGTTGCAAGGAAATTAAATTTGTGTCGATGTTCAAGTTTAAAGGTGGCAAATGATATATAAACTATATGCCTTAGTAAAATTCAAATTATCCTTCGTTCGAACAACAAAAAGAGGGAATTATGTGTTGAAGATAATTCATGCAAGGAAGAAGACAAGGTTCTTGTAATAGGTGCCAGCGAAAGGGTATAATATCATCAAGGACTAAAATACCATATCCATATAGGCAGTGTGGCCTAGTGGCAAGTGGCCAAGGGATAAGGCATTTGGGCACGGAGTGACCCACGATCGATTCATGACAACAACATTTTGGTGTGTTGTGTTTGAAGCATCGAAGGAAGTGATGCATGATTTTTGTCTTAGGTACAAAAGGGGAGGAATATAGAGCACGTGGTGCTCTTTGCTCCCTAAAAAAGAACCTAGGACACATGGTAGCTAAGACCATGACTAGGACATACAAGGAGGCAACACCAAGGGTTCAAGTCTCACCAAGGCAGAGGTAATAAATTTTTGTTATATTTTATAATGCCTAAGGTTTGACATAAGATTCTAGGGAGTTAAAAGGGGTAAATAAAAGGTATTTTATTTGGTCATTATTTTGAGTAATTGGAGAAATAAGTGGATTAAAGTGTTGGTTAGATTTTGAGATAATTTCTTACTATTGAGTTTTTTTGAAAAAGGTGATTGTATTGACATTATTTTTTATGTTGGATATTATTTTAACTAGGATATTATAAGGTGTATTTGGTCAATTATTTTTGTATATGTTTATGAATACTTTCTTTAATATGGAGAGACAAGATGTATGTATGTTTTGATATTTGTGTTGTACCTTTGAGAGCATTTATCATCTTATAACTTCTTTGAGCTTGGAAAAGAAGTGTTTGTGGTTGTGGCAAATTTTTGAGGTTTATTCATCATCAAGAAAAAGGTATGGGCACATTCTTCCATAGTTGATTTGATTGGTTGGGTTTTTTGGAAAACAAGTTTGGAGTAAAAAGGAATTAATTAGGTTTCCTTATTGAGTGTGTTGAGTTAATGCTTCAAGGTATTCTGGAATAAAGATTTGTCGTTAAAACCTTGTTTGATAAGCATTGTTGTTGAAGCCATTGGTTAAGTGAAGAATCTAAACCAGGTTTTGAAAAGAATATGAGTATCATTGTTATGTGAGATTGGTTAATAAGCATTGTTGGAAATATTTTGAGTTAGGGTTTATATGCTTGGACTAGGGTTTGTAAGAAAGGATTGTTTCATTGAGTGATTGGTTGAGTAGAGTTGGTTGATCCTAGTCAAGTGGATATGTGAAGTGATTGTTCAAGTTCTATAAAACAAACTATTCTATATTCTGAATTGATTTGAGAAAGTGATTGAGAATTGAGGTGAATGTAAAGCATATTGAGTCTCTAACAATTCTCTTTATGTTTTTATGAGATTGTACAAGTTATAGTGTGGAATTTTTGAGTAGGTTTGAGGTAATTATTAGAGAAGACTTGTGGAAATATTTGTGTGAGATTTTATGGAAGCTTATAATACATATATTAAGGACAAAGATTAAGGATAGATTTGAGGATAGATATTGAGGATAGAGTTTGGTGCATATTTGAGGATAGGTTTGTGCTAGACCAGAGACAAATATTGAGGATATATTTGAGGATAAATTTTGGTATATATTTAAGGATAGGTTTGTGCCAAACCTGAGACATAGATTGAGGATATATTTGTGCTAGACCGAAGGGTTGTGTTTAGTGCAGATTTGAGATAGAGCTTTGGTGGTGACAGAGTTGAGGATAGGGATCTCTAGCCATATCAAGGAGGATAGGTATCTTCTTTATATAGATTTCTATTTGCTAAGGGTAGTGGAGGCAGAGGTCTTCTAGAGGATCACCATCCAGAGTAGAGTTAAAATATTGGTGTCTCCTATGGATAGAGATCCACTAACTTGATCAAGGGGATTGGTGTCTCCTTTAGATAGAGGTCCATAAACATTGTAGGGAAAAGATTCCCAAGAGAATTTATTTGAGAAAAATTTATAAGAAACATTTTCTATGTGGAGTAGCCCACATTGGGCGAACCACATAAAATCATGTCTCTCATGTGTGTGATGCTTTTTGTGATGTTTACTACTTTAATCTTATTGATGCTATTATTTGGATTAAAAAAAAAGGTTTTATCTTATACTTTTCACCCCCCCTTTCATTATAAGCACATGTTCTTCAATTGGTATTAGAGATGGTCTCTCCATGAAAATACTAATAACTTGGAGGAGGATCCATCAAAAACACATGACTTCAAAAAATGAAAAAGAGACCATGTTTGATATAAAAGAATAATTCTTTGCTGCTCTTAGAAAATTGGAAAGAATTAGAGAAAATAATTCAAGCTTGAAGGAACAAATTCAAGAGGAGGAAGAAGCAAGGATAAAACTTCTACAAAATATCATAGAACTCAAGGTAGAGGTAGAAGAAGGAAAGAAAATTAAGCAAGATATAACATATCTATTAAGAGAAAGATAAACATAATGTGAAATATTGGAAGTAGAAATTGTCTACCTAAGGAATGAAGTTGAAAGGACAAAGGCACTATAAGATGTAGAGTATGATAAATAGAAAGAGGAATTAAGTCTTCAAGAAGTAGAAATTTCAAACAAATATAGGCAAGCTAATGACATCAGAAAGGAAGAAAGCAAAGAAGAACCTTGGATGAGATTTAATCACAAAAGGATAAGAACTCCACCACAATACAAAAGGCATCCAAACAGGTTACATAATTTATTCCATGGTCATTGCTTTTCTTGTAATAAATATCGTCATAAAGTTGTACACTGTATTAGTCATACAATAAACAATGTCAATAGAAATTTTCAATATTTTTGCACCTCTTATGGACGATGATATTATATGTTACAAATACAAGAATTTTGGGCACAAGGATATATGGTGTAAGATGATACTTCCTAATTCTAAAAAAATAATCTCAACAACTAGGAAAGATGGAAGGAAAAATGTTAAGGCTAGATCAATGTTAGTTCAAACAACCCTTCATGCTCAAGATAAAGAACAATGGTATATTGATAGTGGTTTCTCTAGTCAAATGAAAAGAGACAAAGATAAATTTATTGTACTAAAAGAAACCAATAGAGGATCAGTAAGTTTTGGTGATAATGGATCAACAAGGATTGGTGGAAGAGGAACTCTAAGTTTAGATAATGGGAAAATAAAAACAGAAAATATGTTGTATTTTAAAGGGTTAAAACATAATCTGATAAGTATAAGTCAATTTTGTTATCAAGGGCATATGATTACTTTCCACCCAGATAGTTGTGATATAAGAAAATCAAAAACTAGAAAAGTCATGATTAGTGAAATCAAAGGAGAAAAATATTTTCTATCATAAGAATATGAGAGCTGGTTGTGGCATAGAATATTGGGTCACTTGAATTTTGACAACATAGTCAACATAAGCAATAAACAAGCAATCAGAGATTTACCCAAAATAAGAAGACCTCAAAGCACAATCTGTGTACCCTGTCAACATGGAAATCAAACTAGGAAAATATTTAAATCAAAAGAATATATGCCATCTAATCCATTGATTCTAATACATACTGATCTGTGTGGTCCTACTAGAACATAAAGTATTCAGGGTGAGAGCTACTTTATACTATTTATAGATGATTACTCTAGAATGGTTTGGGTGGATTTCATGAAAGAGAATTCAGAGGCATTTGAAAAATTCAAAGAATTTAAGGAACTGGTTGAAAAAGAAACTAGAAAAAGGATTAAATATTTGAGATATTACAGATGAGGAGAATTTACCTCAAATGAATTTTTAGAGTTTTGTGAACAACATGGTATCAAGAGAGACTACTCAACAACAAGAACTCCTCAACAAAATGGGGTAATTGATGGAAGTTGTCAAGAGGATTTTCATGAGGAATCAAATGAAGAAGAAGAAGAAACACAAAGAATTATTCCTAAAACTCCATCTAGATATGTACAAAATCATCATACAAAAGAGAAAATCATTGGGATTCCATATGAAATACAGACAAGGAGAAGGATAATAACACTATCTCAACAAGTAAATTTTTCTTTGCTATCTAATATTGAGCCAAAATACTTCACTCAGGCAAGTGAGCATAAGTTTTGGATTAAGACAATGGATGAGGAATTAGATCAGATAGAGAAAATCAAGACTTGGGAACTTGTTCCACAACCAAAGGATAAAAATGTGATCAACACAAAATGGGTATTCAAAAAAAAGTTAAATGAGTATGAACAGGTGGTTAGAAATAAAGCAAGGTTAGTGTACAAAGGCTATGCACAAGTAGAGTGAATTGAATTTGATGAGACATTTTCTCCAATTGCATGAATTTAAGCCATAAGAATATTTTTAGCCTTCTCAAGTTTAAAAAATTTCAAGATATATCAGATGGATGTTATGTCAGCATTTATAAATGGTGTTCTAGAAGAAGTTTATATTGAATAGCCAGAGGGATTCATATTAGTAGATAAACAAGATCATGTATGTAGATTGAAAAATACACTGTACAGTCTAAAGCAGGCTCTGAGAGCATGGTACTAAAGATTGAATAAGTATCTTTAGGAACATGGATTTATAAAAGGAGTGGCAAACAATAATTTATACATAAAAAATAAAGGGAATGATCTACTAATTGTGGTTGTTTATCTTGATGACATCAATTTTGGGGGAAACAATGATAAGATGTGTAAATAATTTTCTAATAACATGCAAAATGAATTTGAGATGTCTATGCTTGGTGAGTTGTCCTTCTTTCTTGGACTTCATATTTCACAATCAAATAAAGGAGCATTTCTCTCACAAACCAAGTATATAAAAGAGATGCTAAAGAAATTTAGGCTAGAAGATTGCAAACTTGTAAGCACCCCCATGGTCACATGATGCAAGTTAAGTAAGGATGATGAATCTATAGAGGTAGATAAGAGATTATACAGATCCATGTTGCAGCTTGTTGTATGTTACAGATACAAGACCAGACATAGTGTAGTCAGTGGGACTAGTGGCTAGGTTTTAGGAAACACCTAAGGAAACACATGTGGAAGAAATAAAGAGAATTCTCGGGTATCTAAAAGGAACTATGTATTTTAGTCTTTGGTATCCCAAAAGTGACAGTTTCATACATACAACATATACAGATGCAGATTGGGATAGTAGTATTGATGATAGAAAAAGCACAAGTGGAGGATAATTCTTACTTGGAGACTGTTGAGTCTCTTGGCTAAGTAAGAAGAAGGGTTCAATATCCTTATCTACAATAGAAGCATAATATATTGCAGCAGTAGCCAGTTGCACATAGGTATTATGGATGAAGCGAAATCTAGAAGACTTCAAGATAAAACATGATCATCATATTCCTATATTATGTGATAATACAAGTGCTATAAGTATCTCAAAGAATCTAGTGATGCACTCTAGGACAAAGCACATTATGATCAAGTATCATTTTCTGAGAGAATAGGTGATAGATAAACAACTGAGGTTGGAATATGTTACTACAAAGGAACAAATAGCAGATATTTTTACTAATCCACTTTCAAAGGAGACCTTTGAGTATCTTCAAGGAAAATTAGGAGTAATAATCCCACCCTAGAATTAACCATATCAAGAGGAGGTCAGATAGGGGTTAAGCTAAGAAACTCATTCTTAGCCTCGAGCCCCAAAGGTGACCCTTTGCCGTTGATGTCAAAGTGGGAGAGATTTGAGTAAGGGAGAGAGTTTTGGTATTTGTGTAAAGAGGAGAGATTTGAAAAGAGCATTGAGCTAGGGCGAGCAATGTCCCATGGAGAGTAGAGCACATAAAAGGTTAAATTTTTTGGTAAAAATAATCTGGGTTGTCGCCAATGACAAAGGGGGACATTGTTGGACATTTTGAGTCCATAGAGTTGTCCTTGATGTCAAGGCATGAAGTTTTCATTGATACCAAAAATAAACCACTACTGACGTCAAAAGGCCAAAAGGAGCAATGCAAAATATTGATGAATAAGGTTTCATAATATTCTTTTTGATATTATTTATGGTAGAAATAAAGGTTTTTATTAAAATCCATGATGGAAATTAAATGGTTTTTTATTTAAAACCAATTGGATAGACCTATGGGAGTTAAATAAATTATATTTAATTAGAATTTCATTATATATTAATTTGTAAGTTAATTTAATTAACCTATGGTTTTTTAATTAATTATAAGTTAATTATAATAATGTTATTATTTTTTTGTTAAGTTAAGGATTTTACATTAAGAAATGGGGCATTTGAAAGGCACCCCAATGACTTGTACAACAGAGAAGCAAAAATATTAGAAACTTAGGAAAACATAGAAAGGACTAAAGAGGATGCAGGAAAGGAACAAAATGCATCCACGCAGGAACAACAGGGAAGGAAACTAGAAAACTGACCCACAAAAAGGGTCAAAACACAAAAGAAAACCAAAGTAGAGCTAGCAGAGAGACAAAACAAGATAAAAATTTGGTTTGGTGCATCAACCTGCAAAGGATAGGCAACCACGATATCCAAATCAGCATCCTTGGTAGCATCCTTGAGCACATCCTTAGGGACATCCCTAGAGACTTCCTTTGCTATCTCAATGACATCATCATCATTAAAATTATCCTTGATATCAGAAATTCCAATGGCAGCAAAAATGATAGGGTCCTCTTCGTAAGTGTCAAAAAAAAAGAGCAGGCTGAGAGCATTACACTGTTCCTTGAGTTGAGCAATTCCTTTCCCAAGCACAACATAGGCAGTTTCAAAATGATCAATGGTGGCAGAGGTGGACTAGATAACAAGCTTGTGAAGATACTTTTCCACCATATCAAGAGAATAAAAGTTATATTTGTATTCTTTCTTGATATTTTTAGGGGTATGAGTGCCCTTAAACTTGAGCCTCTGAGAGCACCGAACGGGTGTTTTCTCAAGTTTGACCTTCTTCTTGACATTTGAAACAGGCTGGGATTTTTTGGTTTTCCTTTTCCTTTTGGACTTGGTGGATTTAAGGCTGGGAGTAGAAGAGGAATTCTCTTATGAAGAGTCATGGGAAGGAAAGTTTCCATTAGGGAATTTCAGGAGTAAATAGTCGTAGAGGATTTTGAAAAGCTCCTTATGGGAAGGCCAACCTTCCTCTTTCTTACCCTGGATAGAAGTGATATCATAATCAATGGACCAGTATAGAGTAACAAGGATATTTAAAATCTTGGTATCTCTAAAATAATAAATGAAAGATAAATAGAAACTACATAATTGGGATTTAGGGTCATCAACTATAAGATACTGCATAACAAGATTTAGGATTTTCTTCCAAGGAGAGGGTAAATGGTGATGATACAGATATTTTTTGTGGAACTTTCACATTGTGGATGAGTTATCAAAATGGGATAGCTCAACTTCCCAATTATTCTTATTCCTTATAACCACCCGACCATTGAGGGCCTACCCAGTTAGCTCAGCAAGAATTTCTAGTGTGATTTGAAACTTGACTCCATGAATGGTGATAATGCCATTGTCCCATATATTTGTAAATACCATAGTAGCATCCTAGTTGGTACCAGTGAAAATTTTGAAAAAAATAATGAGACCTCCCTTATCCTTCAAAATGGCTTCAACAGTGGCCTCGATATCAAAGACCCCAGGCTCAACATATTCAATTTTCCCCTCCATGGTTGCGAAATAGTAAAAAACATAGAGGATGAAACCAAGCAGGGAAAGTGCAACCAACAATAGGGACAAGAAATAAGGAAAACTTGCGAAGGGAACATGCAAGAAGTGATATAAAGGATGATTGGAAATATTGCACCTCAATGAGAAAAGAAACCTCAAAAAGGAAAAAAACCAATATGGGAATCACAGATTGGATAGGACTATTTTTGAGGAGGATTTCCAACCAGCAAAGATTGCAGAAAGTGATTGGAAAATGCATAGAGAGAGGATACCATTGACTTATTGGATCACTCAGTAACCGGGACTAGATAAATATGGAGCTGGTACAAGAACCAAGAAATTTTGAAAAACCCAACTAGATAAACCTCGGGACGAAGCATAAGGATATCCACCTTCAAAAAATTTTCAAAAGGGTAGACGAATGATTTTTGAGGTGCACGAGCCAATAATAATTATAGGTAGTTTTTGAACAAGCATTGGAATTCCAAAACAAAGCGGTTAACAAGAAACCAATGGATACAATTTGAAAATATGGTGGATCATATGAGAACAAATTAAAAAAGGTGATAAAGGTGTGATTCGAGGTAATACAAATATCGGGGCAACTTTGGGGAGGGAGACATATCAAATAAATTACCCTAAGGTTAGGGTTGCAAGGAAATTAAATTTGTGTCGATGTTCAAGTTTAAAGGTGAAAAATTATATATAAACTATATGCCTTAGTGGCATTTGAATTATCCTTTGTTCAAATAAGAAAAAGAGGCAAACATGTGTTGAAGAGAATTTGTGCGAGGAAGAAGACAAGGTTCTTGTCTTAGGTGACAATGAAAGGGGATATGATCATCAAGGGAGAAAATGCCATATTCATCTACGAAACGTGGCCTAGTTACAACTGGTCAAGGGCTAAGGCGTTTGGGCACAGAGTGACCCACGATCGATTCATGACAACAACATTTTGATGTGTTGTGTTTGAAGCATCAAAGGAAGTGATGCATAATTTTTGGCTTAGGCACAAAAGGGGAGGAATATAGAGCACGTGGTTCTCTTTTCTCCCTAAATGAGAACCTAGGACACATGGTAGCCAAGACCGTGACTAAGACGTACAAGGAGGCAACGTCAAGGATTCAAGTCTCACCAAGGCAGAGGTAATAAATTTTTGTTATATTTTATAATGCCTAAGGTTTGACATAAGATTCTAGTGTGTTAAAGGGTTAAATAAAAGATATTTTATTTGGTCATTATTTTGAGTAATTGGAGAAATAAGTGGATTAAAGTGTTGGTTATATTTTGAGAGAATTTCTTACTATTGAGTTATTTTGAAAAAGGTGATTGTATTGACTTTATTTTTGATGTTGGATATTATTTTAACTGGGATATTATAAGGTGTATTTGGTCAATTATTTTTTTATATGTTGATGAATGTTTTCTTTAAGATGGAGTGACAAGGTGTATGTATGTTTTGATATTTGCATTGTACCTTTGAGAGAGTTTTTTATCTTATAAATTATTTGAGCTTGGCAATGAAGCGTTTGTGGTTGTGGCAGATTTTTGAGGTTCCTTCATCATCAAGAAAAAGGTATGGGCACATTCTTCCATAGTTGAGATGATTGGTTGGTTTTCTGAAAAAAAAGTTTGGAGTGAAAAGGACTTAATTAGGTTTCCTTATTGAGTGTGTTGAGTTAATGCTTCAAGGTTTTCTGGAATAAAGAGTTGTTAAAACCTTGTTTCATAAGCATTGTTGTTGAAACCATTGGTTAAGTGAAGAAAATAAACTAGGTTTTGAAAAGAATATGAGTATCATTGTTATGTGATATTGGTTAATAAGCATTTTTGGAAAATTTTTGCATGAGGGTTTGTATGCTTGGACTAGGGTTTGTAAGCAAGGATTGTTTCATTGAGTTATTGGTTGAGTAGATTTGGTTGAGCTTAGTCAAGTGGATGTGTGAAGTGATTGTTCAAGTTCTATAAAACAAACTATTTTATATTCTTAATTGATTTGAGAAAGTGATTGAGCATTGAGGTGAATGTTATTGGAAATCTGGCGAGCCATACATTAAAACAAAAATTCAGGCTATAAGATGACATTTTTAGCCTTGGAAAACATCTACTCTTAGAGGAGACAAATGAAATTGTAGAACTTTTAAATCTATGCAATCTCAAAAAAACGGGCTCAAATGGACACCTGAGTCAAAAATTATGGCTGAAATACTAAGACATGTAATAAACATCGTCGATGTAGATCCGAAGGATGTGATTTGCTATGGTTAGGGTTTGCTTTATTTTTTCTTACTTAAGGAATTTTTAGGGTTTTCTTTTAAAAAGAAGAATTTTGCATTGTAGAAAGTGTGTGAGCTCTTCCAGAGCCTGTGATAAGATTGTAACGGAGTATTGAAACTCTGCCAAAATTATTCTAGATAATAAAAAGATAATAGTTGCTCCAATTTTGTTTTATTGTATTATTGGAAATTCTTCATCTGGTATCAAAGTGACATGATCAAGAAATTGGGTTCGAGTAATTGTGGAATTTTTGATATAATTTTTATAGAAGCTTCTCAAAGACCTTAGTTCATGTTTAAGGGAGCTATTATGGCCAACAACACCAATTCAATTTCGATCCCAAAATTTTATGGTTTTGACTACGAATATTGGAGCATCTAGATGAGGACGATTCTGAAGGCAAAAGGAGCTTGGGTCATAATTGAAGCTGGGTTTATTAAACAAAAATACTGGAGTGCATTGAATGCAGATCAAAAGAAGGAGATGCAGGAGAAAGAGAAAGAAAATAATTTGGCTTTGGATTTCATCTAGTCAGCACTAGACAAGAGTCTCTTTTCTCAGATTTCTACCTGTATTTTGGCTCAATAAGCTTGGAAGGCATTGAAGGAGAATTACCAAGGGAGTTCCCAAGTCAAGGAGGTGAAGTTGCAGACTTTTTAGAGATATTTTGAAAATATCAAATGGGAGGAGAATGAAACCATGGGAGATTACTGTGTTCGAGTAATAACAATAGTAAATAAAATGGCCACACTTGGAGAGATCATGGAGAAAAATTTAGTAGTTAAAAAGGTTTTAAGAACCTTGACAGAGAATTTTGGCAGTGCATCCCTTATGATAGAAGAAATGAAATATCTCTAGAAAATGGATATAGATTCACTAATTGGCTCTCTCACATCTCATGAAGAGATAATTGCCAAGAGGAAGAAGGATAAAGAAGAAGGTTCAACATAGGAACAATATTAGAGAATGATGGAGGAAGAGGTCACGGTAGGGGTTCCAAAGTAAGAGGAAGAAATGGAAGAGAAGGTAGAAGAGGCTCCTATGGTGGTAGAGGTCAAGGAAGATCTCAAGATTTAGACAATGACCAGGCTCATTTTGCAATAGGAGGATCCAATGTAAGAGGAAGAGGTAGAGGTCGAGATATGAGAAATATGCAGTGTTACAATTGTAACAAATATAGCCATTATGAGAGATATTACAGGATGAAAAAATTAGCACATTATGGAGAAGAGGATTCCTATGAGGATGATACTTTGTTATGTATTATTGAAGAAAAAGTGGATCAAGCAACTTTCCTCTCTACACAGAATAGCACAAAGGAGACATGGATCCTGGACATTGGATGCACAAATCATATGATCGACAAGAGGGATGTATTTTCATATCTTGATTATTCTTATCAATCTAGTATCAGGCTTGGGGATGAGAAGATATTGGAGGTGGTTGCGAAAGGAAAAATGGAGATTCCTATCAAGAGAGGAAAAATAATGAATGTAAAAGATATTTACTATGCACCCGTTTGAAGCATTCATTAATGAGTATGGGTAAAATGTTGGAAAATGATTATAAGTTAGTGTTTGAGGATAGAATGTACAAAATTTATGATTAGAGGAGAAAATTGATTACCACTATAAATACGACCAAGAATGGGCTCTTCCCATTATAGTATTTAGATCAATGGTGAGCTCTAGCATTTTTTGGTGTAGAAGGTAAGGAGAGACTATGGAATTTACGGTTTGGGCATTTAAATTATAAGAGTTTGAAGATGCTTTCACCACTTGTCTATGGGTTGCCAAAAATTGAAGACTCCAAGGAGGTTTGTGAAGGCTGTGCACTTGGAAAACATGCAAGGGGGAAGTTTCTACATGGTGAAGCATGGAGGGCCCAACATCCATTGTAGTTGGTTCATAATGACATTTGTGGACCAATGTAGATACATAGTATGGGTAAATATTCTTACTTTATGAATTTTATTAATGATTTCTCTAGATATTGTTGGGTTTATTTTATTAAGAATAAGGATGAGGCATTCAATTGCTTCAATAATTTTAAGGCTCTAGTTGAAAATGAGAGTGGTTGTTATATCAAATATTTTAGGATAAATAGAGGATGTGAGTTCTATTCTCATGAATTTGATGATTTCTATAGTGATTTTGTGATTAAAAGGTAAAAAATAGGTCCTTACACACCTCAACAGAATGGGGTGGCTAAAAGAAAGAATAGGACTTTGGTCGAGATGGCACGGTGCATGATGCAAGAAAAAGGTATGAGTAAGTTTTATTGGGATGAAGCAATTAGGACAGCTAATTACATTTTAAATAGAAGTCCTACCAAGAAGCCAAATGTAAATCATTTTAGAGTTTTTGGATGTGTGTCTTTTGTGCATGTTAATGCTGAGAATAGGAAGAAGTTGGATGCAAAGAGTGAAAAATGTATTTTTATTGGGTACATTGAGCAATCTAAGGCTTACAGGTTCTTTAATCCTATTTCACATAAAATATTTGTATCTAGAGATGCAATTTTTGATGAAGGGGGAAGTTGGGGATCACAAAAATTGTTTGTTGATGATGTTTTTGGTGAAGAGAAGGTGGAACCAAGCCATGTTTCAGTTCAGCCCAACCATGAAAAAGTTTCCAGTTCATCTTCTGCAAGTGCACCTTCAATTCCAAGAGAAGGTTCTTCAAGTAGTTAGCCACCTCCATCATCACTGACCAAAGGAAAAGGTAAAATATTATTGAAGGATCACCTAGAATCTCAAATTCTTGATAAAATTTTTCATAAGAGGGTGACAAGGAGGCAACATACATAGACGAGTTTAGTAGTAGAGAAGTTAGATAACTTGTATCTTTATGGAGATGATGACAGTGGAGATCCCAAAGGTGATGTTGTAAACTATAAACTTGTTTGACAAGTTTCTAACAAAATTTGTTGATTATTTTGAGCCTTCATGTTTTGAGCATGCTAGTACTAACAAAGTGTCGATGAAGGCTATGTAAGAAGAAATGCATTCTATTGAAAAGAATGATACTTGGGATTTGTGTGATTTTCCCAAGGATAGGAAATGTGTAGGATGCAAGTGGACCTACAAGATCAAGAAGAACAGTGATGGATCCATTGAGAGGTACAAGACAGGGTTGGTAGCAAAGGGTTTCACTGAAAAATATGGTTTTTAATATGAGGAAACATTTGCTCCAATGGCAAGGCAAGAAATAGTAAGGATGTTTCTATCATTGGAAACTCATAAAAGTTGGAGGGTGCATCATATGGATGTAAAAAGTGCATTTATCAATGGGTATTTATACGAAGAAGTATATGTGGAAAAACCACAAGGTTTTTTTGCCCAAGGAAAAGAAGATCAAGTCTACAAGTTGAAGAAGGCTCTATATGGGCTGAAGCAAGCTCCAAGAGATTGATATGCTAGAATCCATGACTAATTCCTATAGTGTAATTTTGAAAGGAGTAAGAGTGAGGCCACTTTGTACTACAAAAGGTAAGGTAATGATATTATTATTGTATGCATTTATGTGGATGATATGTTATTTATGGGGAGTAGTTCTTCTTTGAATGATTATTTTAAACATGATATGAAGGATTTTGAGATGTCTGATTTGGGTTTGATGAGTTAATTTCTTGGGATGGAAGTACATCAAACTAGAAATGAGATTTTTGTTTGTCAATCCAAATATGTAAGGGATATGCTGAAGAGATTTGGTTTGAGTGAATTTAAAGCTGTAGCAACACCCATTGCACATGGGGAGATCTTGAGTTTGGAGGATGGAGCTGAAAGTACAAAAAAAATATAGTACAAAAGTATTATTGGTAGCCTTATGCTCCTTTGTAACACTAGGTCAGATATATGCTTTGTTGTTTCACAGTGTTCTAGGTATATGGCTAATCCATCACAATTATATTTGAATGTAGCAAAGAGGATTTTGAGGTACATTCGTGGAAAAATTGATTATGGGATCCACTACTAACAGGCACAGAATTTGAAGTTAGTGGGATTCAATGAAATTTATTGGGGCAATAATATTGATGACAGGAAATCAAAAAGTGGGTACTGCTTTTATTTTGGTTTAGGTTTAGTGATATGAAGTTCCAAGAAATAAGATGTAGCAGCGTTGTATTTTACTGAAGTAGAGTATGTTGCACTTAAATTGGCAAGTGCACAAGCATTGTGGCTTCAAAATGTGGTAGGAGAGATTGGGAAGAAGAAAGATACTCCAACCACTTTATTTTGTGATAATAAGAGTACCATTAAGTTGGCACATAATCCTATCCACTATACCAGGTCCAAGCATTTTGATGTCAAGTACAACTTTATTAGGGACATGGTGGAGAAGGAAAAAGTTAAATTGAGGTATTGCTCCACACACGATCAATTAGCAGATATTTTTACTAAGGTAGTAGTAAAACCTCAATTTTTGCTACTAAGGGACTTGATAGTCAATCTCCTTACCAGAAGGGGTGAGAATGTTGGAAATCTGGCCAGCCATACATTAAAATAAAAATTCAGGCCGTTAGATGAAATTTTCAGCCTTGGAAAGCATCTCCTATTAGAGGAGACAATGAAATCATAGAACTTCAAAATCTATGCAATATGAAAAAACAACGAGCACAAACAGACACCCAAGTCAAAATTTATGGCTGAAATATTAAGACATGTAATAAACACCATCAATGTAGATCCGACGGATGTGATTTTATAGGGTTAGGGTTTGCTTTGTTTTTTTCTTACTTAAGGCATTTTTAGGGTTTTATTTCTGAAATAAGAATTTTACATTGTAGCAAGTGTGTGAACTCTTCTAGAGCCTATGAGGAGATTGTAACAGAGTACTAAAACTTTACCAAAATTATTCCAAATAATAAGAAGATAATCGTTGCTCCAATTTTGTTTTGTTGTATTATTGTAAATTCTTCAAATGTAAATCATATTGAGTCTCTAAAAATTCTCTTTATGTTTTTATGAGATTGGATAAGTTATAGTGTGGAATTTTTGAGTAGATTTGAGGTAAGTCTTAGAGAATACTTGTGGACATATTTGTGTGAGCTTTTGTGGAAGCTTACAATACAGAGATTGAGAATAGAGATTAAGGATAAATTTTAGGATAGAGATTAAGGACAGAGTTTGGTACATATTTTAGGATAGGTTTGTGCTAGACCAAATATAAATATTGAGGACAGTTTTGAGGACAAAGTTTGGTGTAGATTTGAGGACAAGTTTGTTCCATACCAGAGACAGATATTGAGGATAGATTTGTGCTAGGCCGAAGGACTGTGTTTAGTGCAGATTTAAGACAGATCTTTGGAGGTGACAGAGTTGAGGACATATATATTAATCCAAAGTAGGGAGGACATGTGTCTTCTATGGATAGAGTTTCATTTTCTAAGGGTAGTGGAGGTAGAGGTCTTCTATGTTTACTGCTTTAATATTGTTGACGTTATTATTTGTATTAAAAAGAAAAAAGTTGTATCTTATACTATTAACCCCCCCTCTCAATATAAGAACATATTCTTCATGAGAATTAACTGTGGAGGTGAATTTTTTTCAAATAAGTTCAATAAATTTAAAAAACAATATGGTATCATGAAGTAGCTCACTACAACCTATACACCACAACAAAATGGGGTTGCTAAGAGAAAAATAGAACCATTGTAGAAATGGCAAGAAGCATGTTGAAAACAAAAGGTTTGAGAAATTTGTATACAATAGTATACATTCTCAATAGAAGCTCCATAAGAGCACTACACAAGAAGACTCTACATGAAGCATGGTATACCAAAAAACCCATTGTAAGTCATTTGAGAGTTTTTGGATGTCTTGTATACGCACATGTGAATGTGAAATGAGAAATAAGTTGGATCCCAAGAGCAATACATTCATTATTGTGGGATATTCTAAAATACATAAGCCATATAGACTATATAATCCAAAAAATGACAAGTTTGTAGTCTCGAGATGTAATGTTTTATGAAGGGGGAGTGTATAGTCTTAAAAAAACTACAAATAAAATATTTTATGTTGAAGAATATAATATAGTTGGGGTATAACCTTCAAATGTTTCCTCTACTTCTCCAATACCACCTAGCTGCCCATCAACAAGTTCAAAGGAGACTACACCAAGTTCAAGCACAAGTAGCTCATATAAAAGTGCCACCAATAATACAAAAAAAGGAAATAGAATACTCAAAGCACATCCAACTAGACAAATGATGGAAAAAAACTTTCAAAGGAGGTTAATAATAAGCCGATTGCAATAATTGGACCAAGTTGTTTCAAGATTGGAGAAGCTCCAAATGTATGGTGATGATGAAGAAGAACCAAAAGTTGAGTTGGTGAATTATGCTCTATTTTGTAAATCTTATTTGAAACCTTCATATTATGAAGATACTTGTACTAATGATATTTGGGTGCAAGCAATAAAATAATAAATTTAGTCCATTGAAAAAATGACTCTTGGAAACTTGTGGAATTGCCCAAGGACAATAATATTGTTGGATCTAAGTGGGTTTACAAAATAAATTTTAACAGTGATGGAAGCATAACAATATACAAAGCAATGTTGGTCATAAAATAATTAACTCAAAGATATGGTGTGGATTATAAAGATATATTTTCCCCTGTTGCAAGACAAGAGATAATCCATATGGTTCTTTCATTGGCAATCCATAAACAATAGAAATTTTATTACATGGATGTGAAAAGTGTATTATTGAATGGTTATCTAGATGAGGAGGTTTACTTTAAGCAACCTCAATGCTTTGAAGTGGAAGGAAAGGAAAACCATGTTTACAAATTGAATAAAGCATTGTATGGACTAAAATAAGCACCTAGAGTATGGTACTCAAGAATTGATGGGTACTTCCAAGATTATGGTTTCAACAAAATTAAGAATGACCCCACACTCTATTTCAAGAATGAAGGTGATGATATTATTTTTGTGTGTCTATATGTTGATGATTTTATATACATGGAAAGTAGTTAAAATATGATGACTAGTTTTAAGCATGCTATGATGAAGGAATCTAATATGAAAGATTTAGAATTTATGCAATACTTTCTTGGTGTGGAAGTACATCAAGGTGATGGTAAATGTTTTATTTTTAAATCAAAATATCCAAAGGATATGTTGAATAAATATGGTATGGAAAATTATAAATCAATTTGGATACATGTGGCACATGGAGAAGTGTTGTGTAGAGATGATGGAGAAGAGAAAGTTGCTGAAAATTTGTTTAGAAGCATTATTTGGAGTTTAATGTTCCTTACTACAAAAAGGCTTAATATTGCTTTTATAGTTTCACTTGTATCAAGGTACATGAATGGAAATTCACAAAACCACATGATATCATCCAAGAGAACATTGAGGTATGTCAAAGGAATGTTGAATTTTGGCATACAATATGATGATAACAACAAAATGGAACTTGTTAGATATAATGACTCAGATATAAAATCAACTTTTAGAAATTATTTTCCACTTGGTTTAAAATTGATAACATGGATCTCAAAAAAGAAAAGTATTATTTATTTATCTTCTACAGAGGTAGAATATGTTGTATCTACTACAACAAGTACATAATCACTTTGGTTGAGAAAGGTACTTAAAGAGATTGGTGAAGTTCAAAATGATCCAACAACAATTTTTTGTGACACCACAAGTGAAATCAAGATTTCAAATAATCCAATACATCATAGTAAAACTAAATATATTGATTTGAATATTCATTTCATAAGATACATGGTGGAAAATAAGGTTGTAGATTTGAAATATTGCAGCACCAAACAATAGTTTGCAGACCTGTTTACCAAATGTGTCAACAATGAATAATTTTTGAGATTGAAATATAAACTTGTCTCACCACTCAAAATTAAAGGAGAATATGTTGGAGATTTATGTTTACCAAGAAAAAAATAAATTCAAAAGTTATACCACAAATTTGAATAAGCCTAAAATTTTCTATAGGCCTTGAAGAGTCACTATGACTATTGGAGTTCCAGATTGTGAAATGAAGGGTTGTAACATTATTTTCTCTATTGTAAATGTACAATAGTGTAAAATAGCTATATATAATGTGGAGAAAGCATTTTAATACTTATAATTTCATTTTGAATGAGAAACAATAGTCTATTTCATTCATTTTGAGAAAAATATGCTTGTTGTCCTTATTTTCTAAAATGTATAGTCAAATTGCAGAGCTTATAAATTTTATTTTATAGCTCCATTTTTCATGTGTTATATACCATTGGAAAAAAATTATTATGTATAATCTACTCATAAAATTTCATTGAAATATGAGAAATTTTGGTCTCTCAAACTTTGATTGCGCCACACTACTAAAGTTTTTGTTGCTGGATTTTTTGTTGTGTTTTTTGCTACACTTTTATTTTTCTTTGGTTTTAAGTCAAATACTTCATATTATAAAAACAAAACTATAAATTATTGTAATAATTTTATATAATATTCAAAATTCAACCTTTAAATAAGCAATGACACCTTCAATTTGGAGGTTGGCTTTGTAGTATTTGCCTATATGCTTGCTATGTAATCATGTTGGAAATTAATGAGAAGTGATAATTGTTTGGCATCCATTGTTGTGTAATTTTAGGTTTTTATGAGTGTACCTTTGCTTTAAAGTTATTTTTATTACACTTTTAAGGTTATTCTATTCTTTTAAAATAAATTTTATTTTTGGTTACAATTACTTACTTTGGAATGACTAAAGTAAGTAATTGAGATTGAAGAAATTTGTTATTGCATCTAACAATGGTTGGTCTATTGACTATCATCTAAATGTTATTATGTTAAATTAATATATAGTAAAATTCAATGCTATTACACTATATATTATCCACATTTTATTTATTTTAGTAAACCATAACCTTTTCTTAACCCTTCCATCTCTTTACTATTAGCTTTGTTAGAATTATTGAGTTGTCATTGATGTCAAGGCAGATATCTTCAAGGGTGATTTAATCATATGAGTTGTCATTGATGTCAAGACAGATATCTTCAAGGGTGATTTAATATTTAAATGAAATATTTAAATATTAAAGTGGAAGGTTTATATTTAAATCAAAATATTTAAATAGATATTCAAATATTATAATATTTAAATCATAGATTTAATATTATAATATAAAGGCAAAAAGAGTGGGCCGACTTGAAGTGAGTTTGAAATTCAAAAATTAAATATGCATGGGCCGACCTCCTTGAGCGCACCATACAAAAGTGAAATTAAAATTCAAATGTTTAAATGATGGGCCGACCTCCTTGGGTGCGAATGACAAAGAAAAGCATATTAATATGAGGCCATTAATTCACTTTGAAAGATGTAAAGAAATTGAATATATCCTTCGAGAGGGGAGGGAGCAGTGAGTAGAATACAAGGGAGGAGAGGAGCGCAAGTTTAGTGGTATAGCAATGGAGGATTTAAATATATGATTGTACCTTTATATATCAATCTAGTGGTTAGACCAATCAAAATTCTAGCCCATGTTAGGGCATTGTAGCCTAGAAGGTTCAAGGGTCAAATCCCCTCGATGCCTATTTTGCTATGCTTTTTTGTTTGAGATAGCATGATGAAGAATTAATATAGTTTATTGTGCACCTTTGGTTTCATCCACTGGGTTAGCCCAATCGGTTGCCTAGCCCGTGTTAGGGCACTACAGTGCAGAAGGTCATAGGGTCGAATCTCCTCGATACCTATTTTGCTGAAGCATTTGGTGTTAGATAGCACAATGAAGGAGTTAAATATTCTATTGTGCCCTTTTGGTTTCATCTACTAGGTTAGCTCAGTTGGTCACAAGCCCATATTAGGGCACTACACTTCTAGAGGTCAGAAGATCGAATCTCATCCCGCTTGCTAAGTTTTGTTGTGCAAGGTAAGGGTAAAGTTTTTAATTAAATTTAATATAAGGAGTCATATTGTTATTATAAAGTTTTATTTTTAAAAATTATAAAAGGGAGATATAAGGTGTCATGGTGTGTTTTTAAAGTTTTATTTTTACAAATTATAAAAAGGAGATATAAGGAGTCATGTTGTTATTATAAAGTTTTATTTTACAAGTTTTAAAAGGGAGATATAAGGAGTCATGTTGTTATAAAGTTTTATTTTATTTTTCAAAATAAGATCATTATTATTAAGGCAGATTTGGAAGGCACATACAAAAGGAAAATCATTTTTTCAAGGTAGATTTGGAAAGCACATGCAAAAGGAAGATCATCATTATTGAGGTAGATTTGGAGGGCACAGATTTGAAACAAGTCAAGACTTCAAAGAATAGAGGATTAAATGCACATATTCACCCAAGCATTCAATTAACAAGGAAGGACAATTCAACCATTTCAAGAAGAAGAAAAGGTGCACATGATAGTGGAAGAAGAGCAAGGTATTAGCATCTCCAATTCAACACACAAGTAAGTTATCTAATGCTAGACTTGAGCTACCTTTAAAATGTAATAAATGTGAGATATGTGGAAGCGACAGACTAAATGAATGTGAAGAACATATTGGCCATTTGAAGCTTTCTACACTAGTGCATATCATCCTCTATATGTTCATGAAGTTAAAATAATTTTGGGTAGAATATGTCTGAATTGCTTTTAGTTGAAGAAAGCAAACTCAAGAAAAGGTGAAGAACTTGATGCCATTATTGATCAGATTTTGGAGCAGATTTGAGCAGTATTTGTGAGCAGATTTTGGAGCAGATTTGAGCAGTGTTTGTGAGCAGATTTTAGAGCAGATTTGAGTAGTATTTGTGAGCAATATTTGAGGATAGACCTGAGCATATTTTTAGACAAGATTTGTGAGCAGAAGGGGATTGGTGTCTCCTATGTACTGGTGTACATGAACCTAAGAATAGGGATTGGTGTCTCCTATGGATTGGTGTCCATAAACTTAAGCAAGGGGATTGGTGTCTCATGTGGATTGGTGTCCATGAACTTGAGCAAGGGGATTGGTGTCTCCTATGGATTGGTGTCCATGAACTTGAGCAAGGGGATTGGTGTCTCCTATGGATTGGTGTCCACAAACTTGAGCAAGGGGATTGGTGTCTCCTGTGGATTGGTGTCCATAAACTTGAGCAAGGGGATTGGTGTCTCCTATGGATTAGTGTCCATAAACTTGAGCAAGGGGATTGGTGTCTCCTATGGATTGGTGTCCATGAAATTGAGCAAGGGGATTGGTGTCTCTTATGGATTGGTGTCCACAAACTTGTATAGGGGATTGGTGTCTCCTATGGATTGGTGTCCATGAACTTGTATAGGGGATTGGTGTCTCCTATGGATTGGTGTCCATAAAATTGTATAGGGGATTGGTGTCTCCTATGGATTGGTGTCCACAAAATTGTATAGGGGATTGGTGTCTCTTATGGGTTGGTGCCCATAAAATTTATTGAAGAAAAATATAAGCAATATTTTGTCATGGTTTTCTCCTGAGAGGGTGTTTCCACGTAAAATCTTTGTCTCTTATGTGTATGGTGATTTGTGCATTGTTTCATTATTGCATTGATATTATTTGAGGTTATTACTTTGGAAAGAAAAGAGAAAAGTTTTATCTTATACTGTTCACCCCCTCTCAATATAAGCTTGTGTTCTTCAATTGGTATCAGAGCAGGTTCCTTCATGAAAGCCTAACAACTTGAAGGAAGATCTTACAAGAACACACATGGCTTGCCAAGAAGGTTTTTCATCAAATAGAGCTCCATTGTTTGATGGGACTAACTATGCTTTCTGGAGCATAAGGATGCAAACTTATTTGATGGCACATGGCTATGATATATGGCAATCCATTGAGGATGGGTTCACACCACCTACAACTCCTCCCATAGATCGAGATGGCAAGAAACCATTTGAAAATAATGCAAGGGCAATGAATGCAATATTAAGTGGGTTATGTGAATCAGAGTTTGTGAAAGTCATGCAATGCACCTCAGCAAAAGAAATATGGGACAAGTTACAAAGAACATATGAAGGAGACGACAAGGTTAAAATGGCAAAACTTCAAACCCATAGGAGGAAGTTTGAAGATTTGAAGATGAAATATGAGGAAGATATTGCAAAATATCTACTCTGCATTGATGAAGTTGTCAACACCATTCATGGACTTGGAGAAAATATTGAAGACTCTAAGATTGTTCAAAAAATCTTAAGGTCACTTCCCATGAGATTTGATGCAAAGGTTTCAGTAATAGAAGAAATGAAGGATCTTAAAACCTTAAGCATGGATGAGCTACATGGAATTCTCATAGCCTATGAGATGAGGACTGAAAAAGATCAAACATCCAAATGGGAAGCAACATTTAAAGCTTCAAAGAAGACAAAGAATAAAGAACCAGAATCAAGTGAAGAATCAAGCAGTGGAGAAGAAGCTAACTTTGTGCGAAGGAATAAGAAGGGTCCAAGAAAACACAAAGGTATGCATTCTATGAAATGTTTTAATTGTGGTAACATTGGTCACTATGCATCTAATTGCCCACAAGATAGAAGTAGTAGCAGTGAAGAAGAAAAGGAATATAAGAAAAAGAAAGAAAGAAAATTTTATCATGAAAAGAAAAATAGGCATGATCAAAGCAAGCATGAGAAGAAGATCTTTCAAAGACACAAGAAGAGTTTTTATGTTGAGGAAGCAAGCAATTCCTCTAGTAGTGATGAAAGTCTCTCCGATAGTGAAAGAGAAGAAATCCTATTTTTGGCCATAGAGGAGAAAGAAGAAGCTCCTAATGTCAAAAACCAAGAAAAAGAGAAAGATCCAAAAAATGAAGAGGAAGCCATAGTTGACATAGAAGAGGAACTTGTTGTTGCTCTTGAAGAGTTGAAAAGGCTTAGAAAGAAGAACTCAAGATTGAAGACTCAAGTACAAGAGGATGAGAAGACAAAGGTAAAGTTGTCACAAGAACTCATTAACTTGAAAGTTAAAGTTGAAGAGGTAAAGCAAATTGAAGAAGGTATGGCTGAGCAATTAAAGGCAAAAGAGTTGGAATGTGAAAAATTGGAACATGAGGTTGTCTCTCTAAGGAAGGAAGTTGAATGAATCTAATGATAAGCTACAAAAAAATATTAGATTTGAGAAAAGCACAAAAATATTGGATGATATTATCAAAGCACAGAGATCTTCGGTTATAAAGACTGGACTTGGTTTTGAAGAAGGTCAAAAGAAACAAAAGGGGGAGTCAAGCTCAAAAGGAAGAGAGGCATCAAAGAAAATAATTAAAGAAGAGCCTAAGACCTATGCTGATGTATTGAGAAGTGGAAGCATCAAGGAGGAAGAAAACAAAGCATCATCAAGGAATGAAGTCCATCATAGAAACAACAATGAGAGAACCATGCGATAATATCCTCCAAGGCAATCAGATAAGTTTCAATATTTCTTCCATGGTTATTGCTTTTCATGTCACAAATTTGGTCATAAAGCTGTAAATTGCAGGGTCTATGCTAAGAATAATTTTGGCTTCACCAAGAGGAATTTCAATTCATTTGCACCTCTCATGGACTACAACATCATATGCTACAAATGTAATAATTTTGGGCATACAACTAGATGGTGTAGAACAGTGTTCCATGAACTTCCGAAGTCAAGAAAGAAGGAGAATAGTCAATATGTTCAAAAGGGTATGACCTCCAAAGTTTGGAGAAAGAAAATAGAACAAGAAGAGGAGCATAGTAATTTGGGAGTTTTACTCCCATCTCATCATTGATTGTCTCAGTAAGAGTAGGGAGTAAGGGGGCATTGTCAAGTGTCTTATCTTACAGCCCCGAGGAGCCTTTGCCATTGATGTCAAAGGGGGAGAATTTTAGTAAGGGGGAGCAGCTTGTCAGGGGGAGCAGCTTGTGATCCTATTTCAATAAAGGATAGTTTCTTTGTAGGGTTGCCATCAATGACAAAGGGGGAGATTGTTAGAATTATTGAGTTGTCATTGATGTCAAGGCAGATATCTTCAAGGGTGATTTAATCATATGAGTTGTCATTGATGTCAAGATAGATATCTTCAAGGGTGATTTAATATTTAAATAAAATATTTAAATATTAAAGTGGAAGGTTTATATTTAAATAAAAATATTTAAATATATATTCAAATATTATAATATTTAAATCATAGATTTAATATTATAATATAAAGGTAAAAAGAGTGGGCCAACTTGAAGTGAGTTTGAAATTAAAAAATTAAATATGCATGGGCCAACCTCCTTGAGTGCACCATACAAAAGTGAAATTAAAATTCAAATATTTAAATGATGGGCTGACCTCCTTGGGTGCAAATGACAAAGGAAAAGCATATTAATATGAGGCAATAATTCATTTTGCAAATGTAAAAAAATTGAATATATCCTTCGAAGAGGAGAGAAGTAATGTAGAACAAGGGAGGAAAATTTAAATATTTTATTGTGCCCTTTGATCTCAACCAAGTGGTTAGCCCAGTCGGTTGACTAGCTCGTGTTAGGGCACTACGATGCAGAAGGTTCAAGGGTCGAATCCCCTCGATGCCTATTTTACTATGTTTTGGTGTTCAAGATAGCACAATGAAGGAGTTAATATTTTATTGTGCCCCTTTAATTTCATCCATTGGGTTAGCCTAATCGGTTGCCTAGCCCATGTTAGGGCATTACGATGCAGAAGGTCATAGGGTCGAATCTCCTCAATGCCTATTTTTCTGAAGCATTTGAGATAGCACAACGAAGGAGTTAAATATTCTATTACACCTTTTGGTTTCATCCACTATGTTAGCTTAGTTGGTCACGAGCCCATGTTAGGGTATTGCACTACTAGAGGTCAGAAGATCGAATCTCATCCTCAACTATGCAAGGTAAGGGTAAATTTTTTAATTAAATTTAATATAAGGAGTCATATTGTTATTATAAAGTTTTATTTTACAAATTATAAAAGGGAGATATAAGGAGTCATGTTGTTATTATAAAGTTTTATTTTGCAAGTTATAAAAGGGAGATATAAGGAGTCATGTTGTTATTATAAAGTTTTATTTTGCAAGTTTTAAAAGGGAGATATAAGGAGTCATGTTGTTGTTATAAAGTTTTATTTTATAAGTTTCAAAAGAAGATCATTATTATTAAGGCAGATTTGGAAGGCACATACAAAAGGAAAATCATTTTGTCAAGGCAGATTTGGAAAGCACATGCAAAAGGAAGATCATCATTATTGAGGTAGATTTGGAGGGCACAGATTTGAAACAAGTCAAGACTTCAAAGAATAGAGTAAGAGGATTAAGTGCACATATTCACCCAAGCATTCAATTAACAAGGAAGGACAATTCAACCATTTCAAGAAGAAGAAAAGGTGCACATGATAGTGGAAGAAGAGCAAGGTATTAGCATCTCCAATTCAACACACAAGTAAGTTATCTAATGCTAGACTTGAGCTACCTTTAAAATGTAATAAATGTGAGATATGTGGAAGCGAAAGACTAAATGAATGTGAAGAACATATTGGCCATTTGAAGCTTTCTACACTAGTGCATATCATCCTCTATATGTTCATGAAGTTAAAATAATTATGGGTAGAATATGTCTGAATTGCTTTTAGTTGAAGAAAGCAAACTCAAGAAAAGGTGAAGAACTTGATGCCATTATCAAGTTTAAGTTTTGAGTAGTGTTTGTGAGCAGATTTTGGAGTAGATTTGAGCAGTTTTTGTGAGCAGATTTGAGTAATGTTTGTGAGCAAGATTTGAGGATAGACTTGAGCAGATTTTTAGACCATATTTGTGAGGAGAAGGGGATTGGTGTCTCTTGTGGATTGGTGTCCATGAACCTAAGCAAGGGGATTGGTGTCTCCTATGGATTGGTGTCCACAAACTTGAGAAATGGGATTGGTGTCCACAAACCTAAGCAAGGGGATTGGTGTCTCCTGTGGATTGGTGTCCATAAACTTGAGCAAGGGGATTGGTGTCTCCTATGGATTGGTGTCCATGAACTTGAGCAAGGGGATTGGTGTCTCCTATGGATTGGTGTCCATAAACTTGAGCAAGGAGATTGGTGTCCATGAACTTGTATAGGGGATTGGTATCTCCTATAGATTGGTGTCCATGAACTTGTAGAAGAGGATTGGTGTCTCCTATGGATTGGTGTCCACAAACTTGTAAAGGGGATTGGTGTCTCCTGTGGATTGGTGTCCATGAACTTGTATAGGGGATTGGTGTCTCCTATGGATTGGTGTCCATGAAATTGTATAGGGGATTGGTGTCTCCTGTGGGTTGGTGCCCATAAAATTTATTGAAGAAAAATATAAGCAATATTTTGCCATGGTTTTCTCCCGAGAGGGTGTTTCCACGTAAAATATTTGTCTCTTATGTGTATGGTGATTTGTGCATTGTTTCATTATTGCATTGATATTATTTGAGGTTATTGCTTTGGAAAGAAAAGAGAAAAGTTTTATCTTATACTATTCACCCCCCTCTCAGTATAAGCTTGTGTTCTTCAAGATTAAACCTCTATTTTACTTTACAATTACTCTAAGGAGCTAGTCTTTTCTTGAGGTTGAATTTAGAGATCTTTTTTCACCCAAAAATGTTAACTAAAGTCTAGGGTGCATTCAAAATCCATATACTGGCATATTTTATGCCAATAGTTTATTTCTAGCACACCTAGTGGGGTAAATCATGTATTTTCATCTTACCTTCATTATGTATTATGCAATTGGCATGGGCTAAAAATAACTTAAAAATCTCTTTTTGAAAAATTATATTATAATAGTGAGTGGGATAATATGAGGGTTATACCTTTAATAAAATAGAACTAGATGATGATTATAATGGTGAATAATCAAATATAATTCAAGTTATTATTATTGTAATAGTTTTTGCTCATGGAGATACTCTCACATTAGGAGATATTATGAAGTGATTCTTTAACAAATTCAATATAGCCATATTTGCTAGGTTTACATAGTTGGCCCTTGAGCATTAAGGATAGGGTAAGTCTTGATTTAGTCTATAAATCATAAGGATTATGTGGTAATTGGAATAATATTTCATATTTGAATCTTAGTCATCCCTATTATACATATAAGACTTTACACTCTTCAAGTGGCAATGAGACTCCACCCTCTCTAAGATTCTAAGGATTTGTATTGATTTAAATGTAGAAATTGACTATATAATATTTGATTTTGTAGCAACTGGATTTAAATTATTGCCATCATTGGATATTGTTTATTGCACATTATTGGATTACCAGTGCTATTGTTTTATTTCTTGAAATTTTATCATAACAGAGCCCTTGCATAAGGGATAATCTGTGTTGCCCTACCTAAAGGGTATCTACATAATTAATCCTATATGCAATTTATTTTATGGAATAATTTATTTAATATTTATGCATATTGGATGATTTATATTTGTGAGAGTAAAAAGGTTTTTAACATTTGGTATTATATCAATTATTCTAGAAAATTATAGAATGTTTACAAGATTGTATAGACTCTTTTTTGGATTTACTAAAAATTTTGAATAATTTGTTTTTTTTTAATTGTAATATTTTTCCAAGATCCATATAATTTTGCAAATTTTTCATATGTAGAATATTATTATACCATCAAATACTTATTTTGAGTACTATAAAAATATTTTTTCACTTGTGAAATTATGCGCAATATTAAAGGAGTTATGATTGTTAAAGTTTACTTGTCATAGTTGATAAAGTGATATTTTTTGAGGTATAAAATTTAACATTATTTTATGGGGGCCATATGTTTTTTTTTTTAATAAAGGGGTAAACATTTATTGATAAAAATTCTAGATTATAGAGTACAACAGATATTCCAACCAGGACTTAAATAAACAACCAATTAGGCTAAAACCACTAGACTAGAATGACACTCAGAAAAGACAGCAAGAACAATCCCAATTAAGTTTGTACATCCTTGTGGATCCTATGTTAAGAGTCACCAAATGGGAGACTCTCCCAATTATCGATAATCCAAGGATCCAATAGCTTAGAAACCCTTTTGGACAGGTAATCAACAACTACATTCCATTCCCTTAGAATGTGCACAAAGAATATAAATTCAAAGTCTTCACTCATTCTGAGAATCTGAATGGCTACAGAGGCCAAATGCCAATTAACTTCCTCCACCCTTTTATTATTTAAAATATTAATCACAATTTGAGAGCCAGACTTGCAGATAATTCTATGCTAACCAAGAGAAAATCCCCTCTGCAAGGCCTCAAGAATTGTAAGAGTTTTCATAAAATTGTTGGAGTGAACACCTTTATAAATGGAAAATAAAAAATTGACATCACCAGTAGAATCTCTCCCAACACCGCCAATGCCAGCATATCCAGGATTATCCCTAGATTATCCATCAATATTAAGTTTTAAAACTCCTCTAGGGGGTGGCATCCACCTACCATCTCTCCTAACCTTCTTTCTGAGCTGACAAAACCTGCTAGGGCCAGAAGAGTTCACACCATCCCCAAAGAGACCAAGGACTTGTTATACCTTCTCCTCCCTAGAATCCAAAAGAGTGTCCACATCACATTTGCTATGGATGGTTTCCTGAACCATATACAAGATCCTTTGCCAGATCTATTGAACAAACAAATAACTACCCTAAAATATGTGCCAGTTTTGTTTGAGCCAAATTTGTCAAATGATGCAAGAAGGGCCCAAATTCCAAGCCACCCGAAGGAAGGGGGCTTTGGCCGGAGGTTTGTCCAAAATACTCCAAAAATCCACCAGGGATAGCACATGAAAACATGGATGGTTCTGGGCACTCCACTAATGGTGCCAAATGTATCTAGCAAAGGAGCATTCAAAAAATAAATGAGAAGAGTCATCCTCATTCTTACTGCAAAGGATACAAAAAGAGGGACCCTGAAATCCCCTCTTTCTCACATTATCCCAAGTGAGGCATTTATTACAAGCTACCAACTAGACAAAGAAGTTACATTTTGGCCAAAAAAATTTGTTCCACACCTTTTTCCATGAAGTGATAGGAAGACTCCCATACTTTTGCTTATCAAGAACCTGATAACCTGATGGAGAGCCAAATTTTACAATAAGAGAAAACTCAATTTTTATTTAGAGAACATGGAAATATTACAAAGTACAGAAGAAAATACATTTGCAGTCTCAAACTACGTCTTTCCAGCCTTTTGAATCCTTCAAAAAATCCCCTTTTATCATCACGGCTTCTTGCTGCAACCATCATTCGTAACCGTCTTAACGACTTCTAGAACTGCCACATGGAACGACCTTAATGGCTTCTGGAACTGCCACTTGGAACTGCCTTAACGACTTTTGGAATCGCCAACTGTCGTTCTGCAATAGTCCATGAAAAACTCGTCTTCTCTTTCTTAGCCAGGTCATGAAAACGTGACATGTCACGATTTCGTGACACTTTTCTGCCCTTGGCTCTCTTTCGCCAGTGTGTCATGATATCGCAACACTTTTCTGCCTTTGGCTTTATTTCTCCAATGTGTTGCGATATCACGACACTTTTCTACTTTTGGATCTCTCTCGCCAATGTGTCGTGATATCACGACACTTTTTTTCTTTTGGCTCTCTTTCGCCAAAGTGTCATGATATCACCGTGATTTCACGACACTTCTTCAGCCTTTGGCTTTGCTTGCCAAAGTGTCGCGATATCGTGACACTTCTTTGGCTTTTGGCTTTGGCTGCCAAAGTGTCACGATATCGTGACACTTTATTTTGTGCCCATCGTTCTGTTGTTGGTGTCGCGATATCACAACCTTTATGTCGTGATATCGTGACCAGTTATTTTGCACTCGCCACGGTTCTAAATATGTCATGATATCATGACGACTTTTGTGTTGCGATATCACGACCAGTTATTTTACGCTCGCCACAGTTCTAAATATGTCGCGATATCGCGACGACTTTTATGTCGCGATATCGCAACCAGTTATAACACTTAGAAATTTCTTTCAAACTTAGAATTTTTTTCTTGTTTCTTTTGTTTGTATTTTTTTTTATGATGTAAGATTGCTGTGCTGCTCTGGATGCTCCTGCATCAGACACCCGAGGTAGATTTTTTAGAAGTGATCCTCACTTCTGGGTGGTCAGAGAAAAACCCAGACGATCAACCTCTGATTTGGACAACCATGTGGCATCTTCGACAGGTCGGTTCTTCCACTTGACCAAATACTCCGAATATTGCCTATTTCGGGTACTTCTACCTTTCACGAGTGTCGAGTATGTCTTCAATTTATTCTTTGTCTGGAGTGGATGTAGGAATGTTCCACAGATCCAGACTGGGTGGTTCACTACATCTTCCTGCATGATATTCAACCAAGTCTGAAATATTGAAGATATGTGAAATATTCAGCTTACTTGGTAGATCAACTTCATAGGCATTTCATGAATCTCGTTTACCTATGATCCGACATGGTCCAAAATTCTTCATCTTCAACTTATTGTATTTTTTGCGAGGAAAATGTTCCTTACGCAAAAGAACCATGACTTCATCCCCTACCTGGAATTCTTTGAAACACCTCTTCTGATCTGCTCTAGCTTTGTACGAAGAATTCATTTGACTAATATGTTGCTGTACCTCTTCATGTAAAGTCTTCATGTGTGCTACAAAGTCTTCAGCTTCAGCACTGCACTTGTCTGCTTTATCCATTGGTCTTAACTCAGAAGCATTTCTTGGGCTGTACCCATGCACAATCTGGAATGGTTATTTACCAGTACTACGATTGACAGAATTATTGTAAGAAAACTTAGCCTATGGTAAAATCAGATCCCATCCCTTAGGTTTATCTCCTACCAGACATCGTAGAAGATTACCAAAACTTCTATTGACCACTTCGGTCTATCCATTAGTCTGCGGGTGGTACGCAAAACTGAATTTCAAGTCTATTTTCAGCTTCTTCCACAGGGTTCTCTAGAAATAACCCACAAATTTGGTATCTCTGTCCGAGACAATACTTTGGGGTAGACCATGAAGTCATACTACCTCCTTGAAGAACAAGCCGACAATGTGAACCACATCACTTGTCTTCTGACATGGAATAAAATGGGCCATTTTTGAAAACCTATCAACAACAACAAAAATGACATCATTTCCACGTTGTGTTCTTGGCAGACCAAGAACAAAATCCATGCTGATGTCCTCCCATGGTCTCTCTGGTATAGGCAATGGTTGGTACATTCCTATATTCTGGCTGACACCTTTTGCCATCTGGCACACTTTGCAACCCTGCACAAATCTGGTCACATCCTATTGCAACTGTAGCCAATGGTAATTCTCACTAACGAGAGCAATGGTTTTATCTTGACCAAAATGCCCTGCTAGTCCTCTGCTATGTTTCTCTTTGATCAAATTTTCCCTCATGGAACTTCGTGGAATGCACAACTGGTTCTTCCGGAATAGCATCCCATCTTGGATCATGAAATCCAACCACTTAGTGCGATCCATAGTAGTAGGAGACACACATGCTGTCCATGCCTCTGTAAAATCTGGATCTGCTGGGTATAAACTCTTGAGTTCATCAAACCCAACAACCTGCACTCTCATTTCTATCAACAAATTATGCCTTCTACTCAAGGCATCTGCAACTCTATTAGATTTGCAACTTCTATGCTTTAGTACAAAGGTATAACTTTGCAGGAATTCAACCCACTTCAAATGTCGTTGGTTAAGTTTACCTTGACTATTTATATACTACAAAGCTTGATGGTCAGTATATAAAACAAACTCTTTGGTTAGCAAATAATGTCTCCATTTCTTAAGAGCCTGAATTATAGCATAGAATTATTGATCATAAATAGAGTATTTCTTTCTAGCATCATTCAATTTTTCACTAAAGTATGCAACAGGTTTACCTTCTTGGCTCAACACAGCTCCAATGGCACTCGCCATCGGCATCACGATCAACTCTGAAACACTTTATTAAAATCCGGAAGTGCCGGAATGGGCTGTTCTGTCACTTTCTTCTTCAATATGTTCATGCTGGTATCTGCCTTGGCAGTCCACTTAAATTCTCTCTTATCCCCTCTCATAGTTTCTGTTAGGGGTGCATAAATATTGCTAAAGTCTCTAATAAACTTTCTATAGAAACTTGCAAGACCATGAAATGATCTTACCTTTGTTACATTCCTTGGGGCAGGCCATTCAAGGATAGCCTTCACTTTCTCAGGATCCATTTTAAGACCCTCCTCTGAGATGACAAATCTCAGGTATATCAAATATTTCTATACAAAATTGCACTTCTATATATTTATCAATAACTGCTCCTCAAGTAGTTTTTCAAAAACTGTCTGAACATGCAACAAATGCTCGTCCAATGTTTTACTAAAAATCAAAATATCATCCAAATAAACTATCACGAACTTTTCTAGGAAGTCACGCAATACCTCATTCATCAGCCTCATAAATGTACTGGGTGCATTAGTCAATCCAAATGGCATAACTAACCACTCATACAAACCCTCTCTGGGTTTAAAGGCTGTCTTCCATTCATCACCCTCTCTAACATGTATCTGATGATATCCGCTCTTCAAATCAATCTTAGTGAAGTATTTAGCTCCACTCAAGCAATCCATTATATCTTCCATTCTAGGTAATGGAAAGTGATATTTAATGGTGATTTTATTAATGGCTCGAGAATCAATGCACATTCACCATTCACCATTCTTCTTTGGTGTAAGTACTGCTGGCACTGCACAAGGGCTTAAACTTGCTCGAATCAAACCCTTACTCAACAATTCCTGAACCTGGCGGTTCAACTCTTCATTCTCTACAGGAGACATTCTATGGGCTGCCTTGTTGGGTAAGCTAGATCCTGGCATTAAGTCAATCTAATGATTAATATTCCTCATTGGCGACAAACCCTCAGGCACATTGTCTGATATAATATCAAGAAATTATGCTAACAGATGTTCAACTTCTGTTGGAATGTCAGTAGTATCTTCTCTTTTTATAGTAGGAATTAATGCATAACACATTGAATCCCTCTTTATACCATCCAAATTTTTTTTTCCATCTACTAAAAAAATTCTAGCATTATTACATACCTTTTCCTCAACCTCCTTCAATGGCTTCAGTTTGTGGCGTACTCCGTATTTTGTCAGGGAATAGGTATTTGCATGTCCATCATGCGTTGCACATCTATCAAATTGCCATGGTCTTCCAAGCAACAAATGGCAAGCATCCATCGGCAAAATATCACACAAGACCTCATCCTGGTATCTTCCAATTTGAAACTTGACCAAGCATTGTTCACTGACCAATGCTCTATGATCCTTCTACAACCACGCAATCCGGTATGGATGCGGGTGCTGTCTTCTTTCTAGCTTTAACTTAGCTACCATTTCCTCAAAAACCAAATTATCTGTACTACCATTATCAATAATAATATTACAGATTTTACCTAAACATTTGCACCTCATGCGAAACAGGATTTTCTGTTGATCTGGTTCCTTCTCTTCATTCAACAAGGTTCTCCTTATGATCATCACTTCTTCATACTCTACTTCTTCAGAGTGCTCAGATTCAACACCATCCTCAACAACTGTAGCTCTAGAATTACCTTCAGGCCTTCTGTTCGGTGTTTCTTGGTGTTTGGGACACTCATATGATTGACGCACCTCTTCTCCACAATTGAAATAGGTTCCACAGAATCTACCTTTGCCATATCCGTGTCCACCTCTACCTCGTCCCCTTTGATAATCATTGTTCTGATTACGGGGTCGATAAGCATTCTCCTCCTTCTGTTCTTGGCGATTGCTGGTTTCACTAGTCTATTTTTGATCATCATATTTACCTCCACTGGTTCTTCCACCAGTTCTTCCACCATGACCTCTTCCTCTTTGCTTGCTATCAAATCTGTGGTTCAGTTTCTCTTCCACTTTTAGAGCAAACTGGTAAGCATCTTCAATGCTGTTCATTCGAACCAGACTCAATTCTTCTTACACACTGGTTCTCAACCCATTAATGTAACAGGCTACTCTCTCTTTATTTGCTTCTGTATGACCAGTTCTAATAGAAATTTAAAAAAATTCTTCTGTATACTCTTTAACAGATTTGTTGGACTGGCACAAACTCTGCATTTTTCTCAACAGATCTAATTCGTAATCTGTCAGAATAAATTGCCATTTTAGTTTTTCCACCATTCGATCCCAACTGGTGATATTTTCTTTTCCTTTTTGGTTTATTTCCATTTGCACTCCTTTCCACCATATGCCAGCATGGCCTTTCAATTTTGTTCTGGCAAATTTAATTCGATTTGGATCTTCAACTTCCTCATATTCAAAATATTCCTCCATGTCATTAATCCAGTCGATTAATTATTTTGGATTTAAATTTCCAAAATATGTGGATACATCTAGCTTTGGCATTTTCCTAATTTGAGAAATAACTTTAATCATTCATGATTCTGTGGCACTCATTGCTTCTTCTTCTTCTTCTTCTTCAGATGGGTCTTCAAATCCATCATCATCACTGTGGTCTTCAACTCTTGGCTCTACTCCTCTGCGCAATTCTTCCTGCAAGGCCAACACTTGTCTCTGCAATGCTCAGAAGTCTCCTTCAGGAACCACGTTCCTTCTAGCACCACGATTTCTTCACGGTGGCATTATGTTCACTATTTCTCAGAACCTATAACCCCAGATCTTGGTGCAAGCTACCTCACGTTCGACGCTCTGCTCACACACTCAGAATCTTGCTGCTCTGATACCACTTGATGGAGAGCCAAATTTTATAATAAGAGAAAACTTAATTTTTATTCAGAGAACATGGAAAGATTACAAAGTACAGAAGAAAATACATTTGCAGTCTCTAAACTACGTCTTTCTAGCCTTTTGAATCCTTTGAAAAAATTCCCTTTTATCATCATGACTTCTTGCTGCAACCACCATTCGTAATCGTCTTAATGGCTTCTAGAACTGCCACATGGAATGACCTAAGCGACTTTTGGAACTGCCACTTCGAACTGCCTTAATGGCTTTTGGAATCGCCAACTGTCATTCTGCAATAGTCCATGAAAAACCCGTCTTCTCTTTCTTAGCTAGGTCGTGAAAACACGACATGTCACGATTTCATGACACTTTTCTACCCTTGGCTCTCTTTTGCCAATGTGTCGCAATTTCGTGACACTTTTCTGCATTTGGCTTTCTTTCTCCAATGTGTCACGATATCGTAACACTTTTTTGCTTTTGGCTCTCTCTCGCCAATGTGTCGCGATATCGCGACACTTTTCTGCTTTTGGCTCTCTTTCGCCAAAGTGTCACGATATCGCGACACTTCTTCGACTTTTGGCTTTGTTTGCCAAAGTGTCACGATTTCGTGACACTTCTTTGGATTTTGGCTTTGCTTGCCAAAGTGTCACGATTTTGTGACACTTCTTCAACTTTTGGCTTTACTTGCAAAAGTGTCACGATTTCGTGACACTTCTTTGGCTTTTGGCTTTGGCTGCCAAAGTGTCACAATATTGTGACACTTCTTTGGCTTTTGGCTTTGGCTGCCAAAGTGTCGTGATATCGCGACACTTTATTTTGCGCCCGTCGTTCTGCTGTTGGTGTCGCGATATCGTGACAACCTTTATGTCACGATATCGTGACCAGTTATTTTGCGCTCGCCATGGTTCTAAATACGTCGCGATATCGTGATGACTTTTGTGTCGCGATATCGCGACCAGTTATTTTGTGCTCGCCATAGTTCTAAATACGTCGCGATATCGCGATGACTTTTGTGTCGCGATATCGCGACCAGTTATAACACTTAGAAATTTCTTTCAAACTTAGAATTTTTTTCTTGTTTCTTTTGTTTGTATTTTTTTTGATGATGCAAGATTGCTGTGCTGCCCTGGATGCTCTTGCATCATAACCATAGGCTACCGAGTAGGTTCCCTTAGGATCAGGGTTCCAAGCCAAAATATATTTACCCCTAAATTAAGAACAAGGCCTCATCATAAGAATAAGAGCAAGCACCTCTCTATACTTGGCCAGTCCCCCCTAGGGCCATTCTTGTCGATATTTCCACCTATACATATCCATATTTCCAAAATACTAATTTTTTTTAAAGTCATCCACATGAGACCATCCTGTTTCCAAGAAACAAATGCTTAGGGAATGTAACCTATGATATTGATTCAATATAGGAGGGTGGCCATCCTAATATTCCTCCCCAAAAAGAGCATTTGATCCCTGATTTCAAATCCATAACAAACCCTGCTTGATTAAATTAGCTCCTCTTTTTAGAGTGTCCCAAATAACTGAACCTTTCCCAACCAAGCTGACTCTAGGGATCTCAGCCTCATAAATACCTCTCAAGTATTTACAATATAATATTTTAGCCCAAATATGATCTTGAGAGGTACACCATCTCCAATAAATTTTTACAGCCAAAGCCTGCCCAAAAAGAGTTGTTTGTCGCAACCCAAGGCCTCCCTCTTGCACCGGCTTACATATATAATACTAGCTAACATAATTCCATTTAGATTGATAAAGTTTTCTAGACCATAAAAATTGTCTTGACAAAGCATCCATGTCCTTGTTGAAGTGAGAGAGAGCTATTTTTACAAAACATCTATAAATGGGTAAAGCTTGAACAACATATTTTAAAATAAACACTCTACATGCAGTGGATAGCCATCTGAAAGTCTAGTGATTCACCTTCCTTCTAAACTTATCAAGCATAGACTACCAAGAAGATCTAGGTAGAGGATGAGATTAAATTGGAATACCAAGATAAATGAAGGGGGGAGTCCCAACCTGGAATCTTAGAATATGAGCAATCCTAACATGAATAAGAGGAGGGGTATTAAAGAAGAAAATATAATACTTGTCCTCATTAATCAACTATCCAAAAGAACCAAGATATATGTCAAGATACTGTCTAATATTTCCAGCTTCCCTGATAGTGGTAACTCTCAAAAAAGTAGTATCATCAACAAATTGAAGGCGGGAAATAGGTGGCAAACTACTATCCCACTTCCACCCCTGAATGAGACCCTGCATGACTTGAGACTTGAGAAATCTTCCCAACCCTTCCGCCATAATGATAAACAAATAAGGAGATAAAGGATCTCCTTGCCTCAATCCCCTTGAGGCCTAAAACAACTCTGATGGTTCATTATTAACAAGAATAGAGAATGAGGAAGAAGAAACACAGTTCATCAACCATCTAATCCATTCCTCCTCAAATCCAAAAGCAACAAGAACTTTTTGAAGAAAGGACCATCTGACCCGATCATAGGGTTTGGCCATGTCCAAATTAATGAACATAGTTTTCTCCTTAGAATTTTCCATTGAGTGAATAGATTCTATAGCAATAACAACCCCATCTAAGATTTTTTTGGCCAGCAAAAAACCCTCCTTGCTCCTCAGAAGTGATTTTGCTCAACCATATCTTCAGCCTCTTAGAAATAAATTTTGTGATGATCTTATACACAACATTGCAGAGAGCAATAGGCCTGAACATATCCAAGGAATTTTCTCCATATTTTTGGGTATAAGCACCACAAATGTAGCATTTAGGTCCATTAGCATCTATTTGTTCTTTTGGGATTCATGGACCACCTCCAAAAGATCAAATTTTATTAAATCCAAAAACTCTTGATAAAACTCAATCAGGAATCCATATGGGCCTGGGGATTTTCCTTTTTCATCTTGAATACAACATTTTCCAACTCCTCAAGGTAAATTAGACCCATCAAGTGCTCATTCATATCTCTAGAAATAATCGCTAGAATACATTTTAGAATAAGCTTTTAATTCTCATCATCTGATAGGGATTCATCCTTGAAGAGAGAGGAAAAATACCTCTTAGTATCTTCTAAAATATCCCTGAAAGAAGAGAGCAAGGCACCCTAAGAATTCACAAGAGAGGTAATCAAGTTACCATTATGGTGAGCCTTAACTAAGTTATAAAAGAAGGTTGTGTTCCTATCCCCTTCCTGAAGCCAATTTACTCAAGGTTTTTATTTCCAAAAAAATTCTTCCCTCAGTTCCCATTCAACAAGGTCTTTCGTAGCCTCAAATTCCTCAACAAAAAGCTCCTTCGTGAATCCCTGATCTCTAATCTTCCTTGAAGCTTCTTCCATCCTCCTAAGAGTTACAAGCTTAGCCAAGGAAATTTTCCTAAAATTTAGTCTATTCCATCTCTTCAATTTATGTTTTACAAATTGTAGTTGCTTCATAAAGGAATACATAATGGTTCCATGAGGAGGTTTTCTAGTGGTCCACCAACCTATTATGAAATCATGAATCTTAGGATCACGAAGCCACATAAGTTGAAACTTAAAGGAGAGATTATTTTTTATCCCTAAATCCAAAGCAGAGAGTTTTATAGGCCAATGATCATATCCCATACCCTCCAGAATCATAGAACTAGCACTTCTGTTATTACCCATCCAATAATTGGATATCAAAAACCTATCCATTCTCTCTGATATGGAAGCTTCCCCACACCTTCTATTGTGCCAAGTAAAGATCCAATTATCTGGCTTTATGTCAACCAATTTTAGGGCCTGGATATGAGCACTGAAGACAAAAGAAAAAGACTTGAGACGGTCCACCCCACCATGTTTCTCTTCCAAACAAGTGATAGAGTTGAAGTCTCCAGCCAAAATCCATGGGTACAAGGGAACCAAACTTCTCACAAAGCAAATGTGCTCCCACAAATTCACTTTACCATTGTAATCAACATGAGCATACACATTTGTAAGTAGGATGGTTTCACCAGATTCATTATCATGCCCGACCATCAAAATAGACCATCTACTAGAAATCCAAGTAAGAGGGGATATCTTAATTGGATCCCATAAACAAGCAATACCACCAACATATCCACATACATCAATACACTGGAATTACTCCCTTATCCATAAATTTGGAGCAATATACTATCAATAGCCAATTTAGTCTCCTAAATAAAAACCACATCTAGAGAATGCACACAAACCAAATCGTGAAGAACTTTTTGTCTGGGGATGTTGTTCGACCCCCTTACATTCCATGAGAGGATAATAATTTTTGGGGGTTATAAAAATGGGAGTCCAATGCTCTCACCAAGCCTGAATCCACCAAAGTCTCCCCCATTAAATTAATTTTATCCTGGTCCTTCCAACCCACCTTCATATTCTTATCTGAAAAACTTTTTTTAATTATTTTCTATTGCAATCCCAATACCATAGGAGTTTTGTAGTCCAAGGATGACTGCATCAGCGCATGAGTAGGAGAGGGCATAACTAAATATGTACCACTTTCTAAAATAGTTTTCTTTATAGGGCTAGACCCAACCATGTCCTCTATACTTAGATCAAAATACCTTTGCTCTTCATTTAAACCCCCTAGATCTGATTACTTAAGTTCCCCCTCAAGAAGAGATATCTGATTTGGCCTTGTTATATTTGCATCAGCTAGCGACATTTTAGGTATCTCCATACACTGATCAAGATCATCTAATATTTCAAAACGGTTGAGTAGAGCATCTAGATGGCTATCCTTAAGATCTTTGTTTACCCTTCGTCCTCTATTTCAAGATTTTACCAGAACAAAACCTTCCTTATCCCGTTCCCCTTCCTTTATTGGGTCTTTTCCTTTATCCAAAATTTGTCCAGATCAAGAGGGCCCAAAATTTAAAGCCACATGTGGGACAAAATTAGGGCATTTTATTTATAGGTGGCCATATTCACGGTAAATACGACAATGAAATGGAAAAGCTTCATAGTCAAGTTTTTGAATCCATGTAGTTGATCCAAATTGTATTTTAGTAGAATATGGAATAGGATTATTTAAGTCAATTTCAACACAAATACGAGCAATAGAGATTACCTTTTTATCCATTGTATGTTGTGACGGTCCAACCGACTTCCCAAGCAGAAGGGCAATCTTATGCAAGATATCAGTTCTCTAGAATTCTAATGGGAGCCATGAAAGCAACACCCATACTAGAACCTATGACGATCGCTCCTCTGATGGGTTGAAACCCACATTCCAGGGTTTAAGAAAGAGTCCCACTTGGTTATAGAAATAGGACCCCCTTCAAATGCTTTGTTACGATCTGTAATACAAGAGAAAACCACCATAAAATAGTTGTTCGCACTCAACATCACCTCCACATCACCTTAAGGATTCCAAGTATTCTTGACCCAAGCCTCCACAAAGGGGAGAGAAATTTGGATTGCCAAAATTTTTCCAATAAGGGAATTGTTGGTCACAAATCTGCCACAGGAAAGGATTTTGTACATGTATGCACCCTAGACTTGGCCAACATTGAAAGGCCGAGAGAAAGAGAAGTCTCCCGGGCCAATCTCCAGAGAGGGCTGGCTCCCAAACTACTCTAAACTGGTTTTGAAGATAAGGATGCAGGAAAGAAATAGGAAAATGTTGAAAGAGAGGGAAATAACAGAAAGGAATGGAAATATGGCCACAGGCCGAAGTGTATGATTTGGGGCAGACTAACAGCAGGAATTACACCAAGTTGTATTACAACATCTAGAAAAAGAAAGCAACGGAAGTAAACTCACACCTTTGCAGAGATAATCCCTAGATCGCATTCCAAAATCTACTCACTAACTAGCAATGTTCGAATTCAACATGCAGAATTCAAAACCTAACAACAAGAGCATAAGCATGAACAGAAATGACTTGTAAAACAGTGGGACATCACACACATAAGAATGCTTGCAAATTTCTGGAGCTGAGTCTCTTCTATTGATGCAGAGAACTTAGAGAGTTTTTCTTACAAAATGTCTAACCTTTTTTGCTTTAGATATACATGAATATTTATAGAGGTCTTCCCTCTCTCTTTTGCATCACAACATTTAAAACATACAACATATTTCGAAGAGGTGATCCGCAAAATGTGCACTTGAAAAGAGAAACAATCCCCTTAATCTGCCTCGGAGAAATGACACATTAAATGACCATTATCAGAGCAAGCCGAAAGTTGTTAGGAGACCACGAACATAACTTTCAATGTTGGAGGCATCTTTAATGTTGGTGGCATCGAAAACTGCCTCATGTTCTTCTATCTTGCGCACATCGGTAATCAACAACATTTAATCTTGGAGCCTCTTTGACCATGATCTGAAAATCAGTTGGAGAGCTTTTACTTGATCCTTATCTTCTCTTCACATTCTCCTATGCAATCTTGAAGGAAAATGCAAACAAAACTATATCGGGCCTTTTGTCCTTGCTTCTGTCACGAAAATGAGACAGGTCGCGAAAATGCGACATGTCACGAAATCATGACACTTTTCCCTTACTGTCTTCTGTTTTGCCTCCAAGTCACGAAAATGCGACATGTCGCGATATCGTGACGTCTTCTCTTCGTTTAGCTTCTTTCCTCAACATGTCGCGAAATCGTGACATCTTCTTGCTTTTGTGTCCTTTTCTTTTGTATACCCACGAAACTGCAACATGTCACGAAATCGTGACATCTTTCTCTTCCTTGGCCTTCATCTTCCTGCAAGTAGCGAAAATGGGACATGTCGTGAAATCGTGATGTCCGTACCATTTTTCTCTGTTCATGCCTTCGTATCGTGAAAATAAGACATGTCACGAAATCGTGACATCTTCTGTTTGCCTTGTACTTGTTAGCTTTCATCCTGCAAAAATGCGACAGGTCACGAAAATGTGACATGTCGTGATATCATGATGTTTTCTCCGTTTGGCTCTTCTATCTTCAACAAGTCACGAAATCGTGACATGTTTCTCCATTTGGCTTTATCTCCACAATATGTCATGAAATCGTGACATTTTCTGTCTTCTTTCACTTTGATGCTTGTAGGCCGCGAAAATTTGACATGTCACGAAATCGTGACATTCCGTACAATCTGGCTGCCTCCTCGCTTCCTCCTCGCAAAAACGCGACATGTCACGATATCGCGACAATTCTTCACACTTGGCCCTTCTGCCCTGACATGTCGTGAAATCGTGACACTTTCTTGCGCTTCTCTTCATTGCCGCTTCCTATCGCGATATCGCGACGTCTTCCTCTTGCTTGACTTCATCTCCAAAAATGTCATGAAATCGCGACATCTTTCATGCCTTGTGTTTATCTATCAGTCCTTCCCGTGATAACGCGACATGTCATGATATCGCGACATTCCGTACCATTTTCTCCTTGCTTGCTTTTCTGTCGCGATATCATGACATTTTTCATTGACATTGCCCTTTGCTGCTTTATGTCGTGATATCGTGACATTTTCTATCACTCTGCTCCATGGCCACCGCAAGTCATGAAAATGTGACATGTCGCGATATCATGACACTTTTTCATTTTGATGCTCTCTCACCGCAACAAGTCACGAAACTCTAACATGTCACGATATCACGATAGTTTGACCTCCTTGCTGCCTTTGATTATGTTGACCACAAAAACATGACATGTCGCAATATCACGAAATTTTCATACCTTAGATTTTTTTTTGGTACGGACGTCGCGAAAACGTGACAGGTCACGATTTCATGACATGTCGTGAAATCGTGACATCTTTGCTTTTTCACAAAATTTGTTAAGTGTCTTCACAATTTGAGCATTCTTTTGCTTGAACATTGACAACAAAAACAATGTGGCAAAAATGCCAACATTCTTGGCGGCTTGCGGGGTATACAGTTCTGCTGTATGCACGAACCTCAGGCCTTTATCCATTGGGAAATAGAGTCAAGAAATAGGAGGGACAGAAGAAGTGAATGTTGAGTGATGTTGGACGTCTCTGTAGGCTGCTGCAACAAACTCTTGCTGGTACTCGGCATTCAAAAATAGGATCTACAACAAAAAATTTATGGAAGAGCAGAACTCCCTTTATTTATTAGAACTACTGCACTTTGCCTAGCTCAGTTGAGCCAGGTAATCACCAGGTGCTGTGAAAGGATCTTCATGGCAGTAGAGAAAAGCACCTTAACTACAAAAATGAAAATGAATGGAGCGATGACCAGCGGATGCGCAGGCCATGGAATGGGAATGGGGAATGATGGAATGGTGGAAGATGGCGGGGCAGAAGTGGTAGAGACAGAAACAGGGTGCTACTGTGCTACCAGCTGCTGTGAAACAGATAATGAAATGGAAGTGGATGGAATGGAGATGGTAGGAGGAACTGTAGCTGTGATGAAATACTCACAAGACAAAGGACTGGAAGAAAGGGAAAGTAGAAATGGGAACATCAGAGAGGGAAGTAGAAACAACAACAGTGGCTTGATTATGTACAGAAGAACAAGGAGTAGGAATTGCAGAAGGAGTAGGAGAGGAAGGGAATGCATATGAGAAAGGGGAAGAAGAAGTAGAGGAAAGCCACTAACTACTGGGAAGGAAAAGGAAAAAGAGAAAGAAAAGAAACATACCTGCGGGCTCGTGTGCAAAAGGAGCCAAAGTTATATTATATTTTTTTTTTTTAGCTATGTACACGGTAACCCCCAAATTTAGCTATGAAATTTTGGGAGAGACCCTTACCAGAGCATGGCTCTATGATCTCCTAGATCCCAGACCTTTGACAGACACTCATGGGTCTCCTGATTGGTAATCAGCTCGGAGTCATCAAAGATTTGCAATCGTCGCGCTCCAAGTGTCTCATCCTTCATGAGACCTAGGCATAAAACCTCATACTCTGCTGTATTAGTCATGCAGCTCCAGGTCAACTGGTATGAAGAAGATTGTTGAATTCTAGAAGGTAATACTCAAACAGTCCCAGCTTCAGCGTCATTTTTGTATTGTGCTCCATCAAAATAGAACTGATCTTGCACAGGATCTTGACCAACTTGATCAGGAGATAACTCTACTTCAACCCCTTCAGGATTTGTGATAGAGTAACCACCAATTTCATTTTCCACCATGGCATTAAAATTGAGCATTGAAAACTCATCCTCTAAGCAAGGCTCATCCAGGACTTCATCCATCAAATCAGAATTGTCCAATTCTTCAGTTATCAGATTGACAGAATGTTTGGACTTTTCTTCTTCTCCCATCTTCTCAATATGAAAAGTAGAAGGCTTCTGATTGTAAATCTGGATTCTTCTCCCTTTGAAAGGAATCTCCAAGTGAGAATAATCCAGAGAAAGGTAGCCTCCTAACTTGGCAGTGAATTCCCTTGACAAACACATGCTGAAAAATGGTTCCAAATCGACCACAACTATCTCCTGAATTACTGTAATCTGAGGCATATTATGTAGAGCAATAGGAACATCCTTGATTACACCCACTATTTTCATTGGAGTCCCATCCAACTACAAGACACCAGGGCTACTTCTTGTATATTCCATTCCCATGGCTTCACACACTGCCTTTGGCATGACAGTTGTCGCAGCACCAGAATCAACCAGGCAGTTATGTACTATCCAACCCTCCATCTTGAGTGACAGATAAAATGGGGGTGGTCTGTTCTTTCCAGTGGTTGAAGAGGTTAGAGTTTGAGACATAACTACCTGGGTTGGAGCTTTCCCCTTACTTTGTATGGTCTTCAGGGATTCTTGTAAGAGATTTACCTATCCAGGAAGCTGCAAGGTGTCATACAGACTTACCTTAGCTGGTATCCATTTGAGTTCTTCAACAATATTGTACTCCATGGAGATCTGCTCTTTTCCTCCACTAGTAGATTCAAATTTGCTTTTATATTGTTGGGTGGCCTCCACTCGTTGCCGTTTGGTCAATGATGGATACCGCAATGTCTCTCTGGCTTGTTCTTTTGTTTTTGCTTGCGGCTGAGAGACAGAAGCTTGTTCCTTCTCTTTTGCTGGTGGTGGAAGCGGATCCTTCGACAAAATAGGTGATTGTCGTTGCGCTGGAGGATCATGAGCCTTTGCTGGTATTTGCTGCTTTGTTGCTTGTACAGGAGGCACTTTCAATGGCTCCATCTTGGCCGGATCTACCAACATTGGTTTCTTGCTGCTGCGTGTCAAGATTGCTATGTGTTCCTCCAGAGACTTCATGGAATTAAGATCCACCTCTCGAATCATGTTTACACGACTCCTCGCAAGAACTTGCAAATAATTTTGGTGGACCATGCAAGTGGACTCATCATGTGGGTCATTGCAGGAAGAACACCAGTAAGATGGCTCATGTGAAACTTCAGAAGGGCCAGCCTCTTCACTTACCAGGATCGTTGAGTTCCTCTCAGGTACTTTCTCCATAGCCTTGCTAGGAGCAAGTTGTTCTCTTGTTACTGTCGACATAAATCTTCATGGCTGAGAGTTCCTTTCCACCTCTCTCCACTCCATAGATGTCACCTTGTTAGTGAGAGATCTCATAGCCGACTGAATTTCTTGCAAAATAGCCAATTGAGGATCTGGGCTTGAGGACACAGGCGGTGCCGATAAAGGTAATGGAACCGGTGGGGAAGGTAATGCAGGAGTTGGAAGTGGAGAGGCTAACCGTGGAATGGGAACCATAGGTACTGCAGTTGTGGGAGGATTCCATGAAGATGAAGGGTACATGGATGGAGCAGTGTAAGATGTGGGGGCTATACCTGTATGCTGGTATTGCGGAATGCTTGTTGTAGGCAACTGTGGAATAGTTGGAGCAAGGAGCTAGGGAACTGGAATGGGTGTGATCTGAGGTGCACTTGAGCTCCATGATGGGATAGGATACATGGAAGGCATAGGCTATGAAAATGAACCAGAATACAAATGCTTAGGAAGATCAGGTATGATAGGCATTGTTACCTTTGGAGGAAGCCTACCTATAGCAATCAAATCAGCTTTCGCCTTTTGTGCTTGTTCGAACAGCTCTGGAAATGTAGTCACATTAGATTGCCGGATAGCCAAGCCGATGTCTGTGTTGAAGGCTCTGAGATAATAGAATGCAGCTAGCTCATGAGCAGGCCGAAGACCATCAAGAATTCTCTGCCAGCTTCTGGTAAATCTGACATTGAAGTCAGCTATCTCCTCCTGCGGGTGCCTTTGGATCGCATTGAATTGATGCAACAAGGAGTATGGATCAGCTTGTTCATGAAATTTTTTGACTAATAGCTCTCCTAATTGATCCCATGATGCAATGGTGCCTGGTTGCAATGTTTGGTACCAATACAACAATTTGCCTCTTAGTGACAACACCAACAACTTTACCATCACATCCTCATCCGTTATGTCATGGATAGCCGCCAAAGAGGCTACATCATTAATATGCTCATAGGCAGTCTTACCAGTACCATCATAGGTCGACAAAGCTTTCAAAGCAGCTTGAGGGACTTGATTCTGTGCTGGTAAATTCAAGGCTCCCGAATCATTCCATGCTGAGAACTTCCTTGGTGGAGGCTGATGGGCCATTTGGAATGGTACGTATGGTTGTAGAGGTGGAAAACTAGTAGCAGTACTAGATGAATTTGAAGGAACAGAGAACACACCAACAATTTGTGAGGATGTTGTAGAGGATATAAGTGGTGGGGAGACCAACTTAGGGTGTTCGCTTAATTTTTGGTTGTCAAGTTCAAAAAACTCAACGGGATTTTCAGATTTTTTGGCCTTCGATCTTGTGATCATGAAGTACAACTTTCACTGTATCCACGTTCGGAGGCTTCTGGGTAGTGCTGAGTCGCCAAATGTTCTAATTATACAGCATGAAGGTGAAGACATTCAAACCTTATTCCTATTGGAAAATGAGACTTGTGGGTCCCACCGGGCGTGCCAAAAACTGTTGGCACAGGTGGGTTTATCAATTTGAAATAATGCTTATCCCACCGATTATGGATCTTTGAGAGACAAAAACAGTCTGTCCCACCGGGCGTGCCAAAAACTGTTGGTCACAAATCTGCCACAGGAAAGGATTTTGTACATGTATGCGCCCTAGACTTGGCCAACATTGAAATGCCGAGAGAAAGAGAAGTCTCCCGGGCCAATCTCTAGAGAGGGCTGGCTCCCAAACTACTCTAAACTGGTTTTGAAGATAAGGATGCAGGAAAGAAATAGGAAAATGTGGAAAGAGAGGGAAATAACAAGAAGGAATGGAAATATGGCCACAGGCCGAAGTGTATGATTTGGGGTAGACTAACAGCAGGAATTACACCAAGTTGTATTACAACATCTAGAAAAAGAAAGCAACAGAATTAAACTCACACCTTTGCAGAGATAATCCCCAGATCGCATTCCAAAATCTACTCACTAACTAGCAATGTTCGAATTCAACATGCAGAATTCAAAACCTAATAGCAAGAGCATGAGCATGAACAGAAATGACTTGTAAAATAGTGGGACATCACACACATAAGAATGCTTGCAAATTTTAGAAGCCGAGTCTCTTCTATTGATGCAGAGAACTTAGAGAGTTTTTCTTACAAAATGTCTAACCTTTTTTTGCTTTAGATATACATGAATATTTATAGAGGTCTTCCCTCTCTCTTTTGCATCACAACATTTAAAACATACAACAGATTTCGAAGAGGTGATCCACAAAATGTGCACTTGAAAAGAGAAACAATCCCCTTAATCTACCTCGGAGAAATGACACATTAAATGACCATTATCAGAGCAAGCCAAAAGTTGTTAGGAGACCACGAACAAAACTTTCAATGCTGGAGGCATCTTTAATGTTGGTGGCATCGAAAACTGCCTCATGTTCTTCTATCTTGCGCACATCGGTAATCAACAACATTTAATCTTGGAGCCTCTTTGACCACGATCTAAAAATTAGTTGGAGAGCTTTTACTTGATCCTTATCTTCTCTTCACATTCTCCTATGCAATCTTGAAGGAAAATGCAAACAGAACTGTATCGGGCCTTTTGTCGTTGCTTCTGTCGTGAAAATGAGACAGGTCGCGAAAATGCGACATGTCACGAAATCGTGACACTTTTCCCTTACTGTCTTCTTTTTTGCCTCCAAGTCGCGAAAATGCGACATGTCGCGATATCGCGATGTCTTCTCTTCGTTTAGCTTCTTTCCTCAACATGTCATGAAATCGCGACATCTTCTTGCTTCTGTGTCCTTTTCTTTTGTATACCTACGAAACTGCAACATGTCGCGAAATCGTGACATCTTTCTCTTCCTTGGCCTTCATCTTCCTGCAAGTAGCGAAAATGGGACATGTCGCGAAATCGTGACGTCCGTACCATTTTGCTCCGTTCGTGCCTTCGTATCACGAAAACAAGACATGTCACGAAATCGTGACATCTTCTGTTTGCCTTGTACTTGTCAGCTTTCGTCTCGTGAAAATGCGATAGGTCATGAAAATGTGACATGTCACGATATCGCGACGTTTTCTCCGTTTGGCTCTTCTATCTTCAACAAGTCGCGAAATCGTGACATGTTTCTCCATTTGGCTTTATCTCCACAATATGTCGCGAAATCACGACATTTTTTGTCTTCTTTCACTTTGATGCTTGTAGGCCACGAAAATTCGACATGTCGCGAAATCATGACATTTCGTACAATCTGGCTGCCTCCTCGCTTCCTCCTCGTGAAAACATGACATGTCACGATATCGCGACAATTCTTCGCACTTGGTCCTTCTGCCCTGACATGTCACGAAATCGTGACACTTTCTTGCGCTTCTCTTCATTGCCGCTTCCTGTCGCGATATCACGACGTCTTCCTCTTGCTTGAATTCATCTCCAAAAATATCACAAAATCGCGACATCTTTCATGCCTTGTGTTTATCTGTGCACATCGGTAATCAGCAACATTTAATCTTGGAGCCTCTTTGACCACGATCTGAAAATTAGTTGGAGAGATTTTAATTGATCCTTATATTCTCTTCACATTCCCATATGCAATCTTGAAGGAAAATGCAAATAGAACTGTATCGGGCCTTTTGTCCTTGCTTTTGTCGTGAAGATGAGACAAGTCGCGAAAATACGACATGTCATGAGATCATGACACTTTTCCCTTACTATCTTCTATTTTGCCTCCAAGTCGCAAAAATGCGACATGTCGCGATATCACTATTTTTTCTCTTCGTTTAGCTTCTTTCCTCAACATGTCATGAAATCATGACATCTTGCTTCTGTGTCCTTTTATTTTGTATTACCTACGAAACTGCAACATGTCGCGAAATCATGACATCTTTCTCTTCCTTGGCCTTCATCTTCTTGTAAGTAGCAAAAATGGGACATGTCATGAAATCTTGATGTCCGTACCATTTTGCTCCGTTCGTGCCTTCGTATCATGAAAAAAATACATGTCACGAAATCGTGACATCTTCTGTTTGCCTTGTACTTGTTAGCTTTCGTCCCGTGAAAATGCGATAGGTCATGAAAATGTGACATGTCGTGATATCACGACGTTTTCTCTGTTTGGCTCTTCTATCTTCAACAAGTCACGAAATCGTGACATGTTTCTCCATTTGGCTTTATCTCCACAATATGTCGCAAAATCATGATATTTTCTGTCTTCTTTCACTTTGATGCTTGGTAGGCCACGAAAACACAACATGTCGCAAAATCATGACATTTTGTACAATCTAGCTGCCTCCTCGCTTCCTCCTCGTGAAAACATGACATGTCGCGATATCGCGACAATTCTCCGCACTTGGTCCTTTTGCCCTGACATGTCACAAAATCGTGACACTTTCTTGTGCTTATCTTCATTGCTGCTTCCTGTCACAATATCATGACGTTTTTCCTTCGTTTGACTTCATCTCCAAAAATATCATGAAATCGTGACATCTTTCATGCCTTGTGTTTATCTGTCAGTCCTTCCCGTGATAACGCTACATGTCGCGATATCGCGACATTCTATACCATTTTCTCCTTGCTTGCTTTTTTGTCGCGATATTGCGACATTTTTCATTGACATTGCCCTTTGCTAATTTATGTCACGATATCACGACATTTTCTATCACTCTGCTCCATGGCCACCGCAAGTCGCAAAAACGTGACATGTCATGATATCGCGACACCTTTTCATTTTGATGCTCTCTCACCGCAACAAGTCGCAAAACTCCAACATGTCGCGATATCGCGACAGTTTGACCTCCTTGCTGCCTTTGACTGCATTGATCGTGAAAACGTGACATGTCGCGATATCTCGACATTTTCATGCCTTAGCTTTTATTTTGGTACGGACGTCGTGAAAACATGACAGGTCGTAATTTCGCGACATGTCGCGAAATTGTGACATCTTTGCTTTTTCACAAAATTTGTTAAGTGTCTTCACAATTTGAGCATTCTTTTGCTTGAACATCGACAACAAAAACAATGTGGCAAAAATGCCAACAGGAATGTTTGGTTAGATACTCCATATCTTCCGCCACCGAGTCTAGTTGAACCACTAGAACTATCTTAGCTTCACATCGTTCCAAACATTCGTTGTTCTTTAACAAGCGGTTCCTGACATGCATTGTAAAATCTTGTTCCTTCCAGTCATTTTCAGATGAAAAAACATCACGAGCATGCACTCTCTATGCCGGACCCGATGCCATCACGACATTCCTCCAAATTTTCAAACCTCCTTCGGAAGCTGCTGCCATCCCCGTATAGCAGTTTTTCTTCATCAAACCCTAGAAGAGTAGTTTTTCCTCATCAAATTCTAGCCCAGGGGCCATATGTTTTTGTATGAACATCATATTTAGAATATTATATACCAAATTGAACACTACAAAAATTTCTAGTCATATGCTTAGTTTTAAAAAGTATTGGAGGAGTTATAGTTGTCTAAAGTTAGGATATCAAATTATTTTTGGCAATGTGAAAATTTGTCAAAAATAAAACATATACTATTTTAATTTGGGTAAGCAAATTAGTTGTTATTTATTATTTATTTTAAAAATTATTGTATCTCATTTTTCAGTAAAAATTGGATGGGATTTGGTGAGAAAGAATTTTATTTTTAAGAAATCATAGTTTCACCAAACTGTAGATGCTTTGGGAATTTTTTAGGTTCAGCTCATAGAGTTTCCAATATTAATTGGAAAGGATGATATTGATGCTAAAGAATGGTGTTAAAAATATAAATTTCTACATTTAATAAATTCTATTTAATATTTCCATCTTAGAATATTAATAAAAGAGGAAGTTCATATTTGGTGGGTATGTTTTGTTAATGAAAATGATCATGAGTACATTTGGGAAGAAATGAAGCATGCATTCCTAGGGTAATGGTACCCATATAGAAATATATATATTTTGAAGGATACCATCAAAGGTTATGGACAAGAAATATATGGGCTTTAGGAAGAACAAAAGGAATTAAAAAAAAAGTTAGAAATTTTCAAAGAAGTTGTGAAATAAAAATAAGGATGGGAGTATGTAGGTTAAATACACCACACAATTGGAGTTAGTCAAACAAAAAATGGCTAGAGGGATTTATTTGAAATATATATATATATATATATATATATATATATATATGCAGGTTTATGGATGCATTCAAAAGGAAAAGGTTATTATTTCCATCAATCCTAGTAATAGGTATAATTTCATCAATATTTATTTAGCTAATAGATTACAAGTTTAACCAAAAAATATCAAAGACATACAACTTTAGGGTGAGAATGTTTAAATTTAAAAAAAATTGAAGATAACCATGGAATAATATGTTTTAGATTAAATTTTTCATGGCATAATTATGGATGATGTGGATATTCTTATTTGTTATCTTTGGTTGGATTCATTGTTTATTAATATCATTAATATGTAAAAGAAGTTTGTAAAGATGTGGTATAGAAAAAATAAGATAACAATGTAGGATATTTATCAATTTATGGAGCAAGGATACCATGAAATTACAAATTTATTAGAAGATAAGGAATTGAAGAACCAATAAAAGAACCAAAGATAGAGTTTAAGGAAGAGACAACAACAATGTCCAAGGAAAAAGAAAAAGCAAAATCCAAGGGTTTAGATTTAGAAGAGCACACGGATGAACTAAACAATGAGAATAAGAGAGAAGAGCATGAGGAAGCATTTAAAATATAGAAATAAAATATTGAGGATTCAAATAAATCAAATCATATGGATAATGTTGCAACATATCACCATCTATAACAACATGAGAGGAACCAATCATAGTGATAATACATTGAACACTAGAAGCATTGTGATGGACTTACACAAATCCATCAGAGAAAAATTATGGATATGCAACCAACAACAATTATAACCAAGTTTGGATGAAAGAGATAATTATGGTTGTTATGAAGACCAAGGTAGCACAATAAACACATAGAAGCAAATGAACACTACTGGATATAAGAGCAATAAAAAAATGTATAGCATCATAAAAGACCACAAATCAAGATTTTAATTGGGTGGCTGGGCTATCAAGAATAGTATTAGTTATCTACCATGATTGGATGATCAAATATTTTTGTTTCATCTCAATTTTTAATGAGTAAACATTCTTAAGAGGGATGGAATACTAGGTTACCTAGAGATAAGTGTGTAACATTATAATATTATATTGTATAGTTAACATGACTTGTGAATAACCTAGTTGTATTATGTAAATAATATTTGCTAAAAATAACCCAAGTTCTATTTGTGGAAAATAATATAGTAATAGTGAGTGGGATAAGATTAGTGTTAGGACACCATCCTAACACTATTATGTATTAACCATTTTCTTAATATGGGGACCCCATTATAATATTTGTAAGGATATTATGTAATTTTTTGCAAGAGTTTATGAAACTAGAGGTGCCTATAAAAGTGTCACCATTTTATGTAACTGTTATAAAGAAGACAACTATTTTGTTTGGTAGAATATTCTAGCTCAGGTGGCATTTTGCATGGAAGCCATCCTTGAGATTAGGTAAGGTTATGAAGTCTTTAAAATTACGAGGGGTAATAATGTATATTTTTGCATAATTAAAATCAAAGTAATGAACAAGGTTGCCCCCTTGAAGAGGCCCATGATTTTATATTGTGGTTTATGAGATTCTGCATTTACATTTTATATTACAATATTATGTTATTTCATGAATTTACTACTTTCATTGCAATATTTATGTCGATGTTCTTATTTGAATTAGAAGATTCGTAACAAGTTGTGTTAGAGAACTTTCCAAGATCATGTTTCACTACAACTACAATAGTTCTTGCCCTATCATTTTGACTATTAGATATAAATTTTCTAGGTTTTCTTTATTCTACCTATTTTATTTTAAAATAAAAATTGCATTAGTTTATTAGGTTAGAAACCCTCTGTTGGGGGTTTTAAAATATCACAAAGTATATATCATTATTGTCTAAGCTAGATTGCCCATAAGGCATCTAGTGAAGTGAGGGTCAATTACGCTCCAATGTGCAGGCCTCAAACAACACTTGTATACAAATTTGAGCTCCCAAGAATATTTTAGTATATTAGGAGACCCCCTAGGATTAGGATAAAAGTTTATCCCTTAGAAGATTTTTGATTTTGTATTCTCCATAGTACACCAGACATAGCATCCAAGAAGATCACCCTCCCATATTATTAGAGATATGGGTAGTGTGCTCAAGGGTATGCATGGAATCCTCCTTGAATAGTGACCTAAAATATTGTTCTAAGCACTATAATTTGTTACTATGGTATAACAGAGGATCTATGGGTTTTACACACACCTTGGCTTAGAGTATCCTATTTTTATTGAATGTTAAACTTGGAACCAAAAATCCTACCATAAAATTTTTGCATATTGAGAAGATTGCACTATCCTAGAATTACTGCATAAAATAGATGAAATAATTTGGTGATGAACATAACAATCAAGATAGGTTCTATCAAGAATAGTTAGTAATAGTCGGGTATGAATTCATTTATAATTAGTAACAGTCAATACAAAGTCTACCAACTTTAGTAATAGTTTCATGTAACATTCAGGAATCATGAAAAACAAGGAATTTATTAGTAATAGAGTCATCCTAGATAGTCATTAGACATAGTGAGCTATAGTTTCAATGAAATAATAGTTTTAGATATAAAAATATCAGTAACAAATAGTATAGGCTTGTAATGGGTTGTTAAACAAGTCATTTAATTTAGTGAACCAAGACTCTAAGAGAAAAACTAACAACACTTAAAGATAACTCCCTAACAATAAAGTATAGGGTTTCAAAAGATAGTGTTGTAGGATATAGCCCATTGCAATTGTCTCATCGAGCTAAATATTTTGGTATATAGCCTTCATGCACATTTTTTGGGGTGCCAAAAAATATCATTTTGGGACCTAACCCATTTAGTTCATATTTTTGAGCTGATCATTTTGATATATAGCACCGACACAATTTTTTGTCTCATTACTAAAAATAATAACTCTTGGAACCACGTTTCTATTTTAGTATCATCATATGGTAAAAAAACCATAGATCATGGTTATAGGCACTAGGGAACAACAAAAGGTACAAGAATTAAATCAAAAAAATTATATCATGTAGAATCTTGGAAAAATATTTTTGGGGGTAATTAAATGAAAATTTAAATTAGATAAGCATGGAAATCAAATATCTACATGAGAACTTGCTCCATGTAGCAAGATAACAAAAGGAAATGAAAGAGGAATTAAATGAAAAATTGAATACTTGAATGGTTATATAACTAATAATACCCACACAGTCAAATTTGGGACTCATGAACGTAAGGATGAGGGAATCAACAATCAATAATAGGAAGTCCCTAATAACCAAAGATATAAACTTTTAAAATTAGACTTTATGAAGTATAATAGAAAGGATCTAGAAGTATGGATGTGTCAGGTTAAATAATATTTTAGTCTTCATAATATTCCCTAATATATGTGCTTGACAATAGCCTTTTTCAATTTTGAATCAAATGTACTGCATTAGTTTCATTAGCTCGAGAAACCAACCCTCAATATTAATTAGCATGAACTCAAGCAATGCCTCCTCACTCGACTTGGTCCTAGTGATTTTTAACATTTTACAAGATCCCTTTTTAAAATAAAACAAACTTCAACCATTTGAGATTATCAAACTCAGTTTGAAAAATTGGCCAATCATACCATTGGTTTGAGTCCCAAATTCTTCCAAAGTTATTTTTAAGTGGTTTGAAAGATAATATTAAAGTTGAATTTAAAATTTTTAGCTAGATTTGTGGATGAAAATTTAAGTCTCAAGGATACACCCCCAAATTTTCTCAATCTTGACCACTTTTTTTGTCCAAGACAACACTAATTCCTACCAACAAATCTCCTACCATCAAAATGTTAACACAAGAAGAGAAAGCATCCAAAAGGGCCTAAGGGCTATGCTATAACTATATGAGAAGTATTTTGTAGGGTATAAGTGTGTACAGTAAAAGTTATATTTGCTTGATGTGGATGAGGCACCAACTATAGAATCTTTAGAGGTGGAAGAATATCATTAGGAGGAGGAACACAGAACAGTTGAAAGTTCTAGATGAGTCCCAACCAAAGATTTTGGTGCATGTATTATCAAGTATATTAACTCCTCAAATGATGAAAATTATAAGACACTTCAAAGGATAATAGGTAATAATTCTTATTGACTTAGGAAGCACACATAACTTTATAGACTTAAGTGTGTCCAAATAGGGGAATTGTTACATCAATACTTGTAATTCCTTTGAAGCCATGATTACCAATGGAGGCACCTTGCCATTAAAAGGAAAGTGTTGTAATGTCAAAATAGTGAATTATAATCCTAAGGTGGATATGTTCGCATTACCCCTTGGCAGGTGTGAAATCGTTTGGGAGCATAGTTGTTGTAGATGTTAGGTCCCTCTTGTACAATTTTTTGAGTTATGGATGAAATTTAGACAACAAGGAACATAATACACCTTACGAGGTATGAAGGTTGGGGTTACTCAATTTATTTCAACCCATAATATGGAAAATTTTCAAAAATTCCTCACATGGGATTGTGGCTCAATTATTTGCTTCTGAATCTTCTAAGGAAATGAATAAGGAATTATAGATTTTATTGCAAAGACATGCCTTAGATTTTAAGGAACCCAAAGAACTACCTCCTCATTCTACTCATGACCATGTGATATAACTTGTTCCTATTAATATTCCCCCAAGTATCCATCCTTACAAGTATCCATATGCTTAGAAATTAAAATTTGAGAAAAAGATATAGGAACTTTGCATTGTAGGGGTTATTTATCCCAACATTGGTCCATTTTCTTCTCCAATATTGTTAATTTGGAAGAAGGATGGGTATTGTCACTTGTGTTTAGATTAAAAGGACCTTAATAAAATCATTATTAAAGATAAATTTCCCATTCTAGTTATTTATGAATTGCTACATTACTTGCATGGGGGCTAATATTTTTCAAAATTGGATTTGTGGTTAGGGTATCATTAGATTTGAATCAAGGATGAATACATTCCTAAAATGACTTTTAGAACTCATGAAGGGCACTATGAATTCTTCGTTATGCCATTTTGGTTAACCAATGCACCTCTCACTTTTCAAAGTTTGATGAATTCCAATTTTTGATCTTTCCTTTGCAAATTCATTGTAGTCTTCTTTGATGATATTTTGATTTACAGTGATTCCTGGAAGAAGCATCTGAAGCATTTGGATCAAACACTACAAATTTTATCAAAAAATTAGTTGTATGCCAAGATGTCCAAGTGTTCTTTTGGGTTGCAATAAATTGAATATTTGAGTCACATTGTAACCAAATATGGAGTTAAAGTGGACCCTAAAAAAAAGGTTGTTCAAGACTAGGACTCATTGGATATTATTTTCTTCATAATTTTCTTTGACTCATTGGATATTATCATATGTTTGTGGAAAATTATGAAAAGATAACAAATCCTTTGACAACCATGATGCAAAAGAATTCTTTTATATGGTCAAAACCCATGGAGCAGGCCTTTGAAGCATTGAAACAATCTATGACCACCACCTCCATGTTAGCAATACCTAATTTTTCTAAGCCTTTTATAATTGAAAGTGATACTTCTAGTAATGGTATTGAGATAGCTTTGATGCTAGAAGGAAGACCATTGGCCTTTACAAGTAGAGAAATTTTTGGTTAGAAGTTGGGAAAGTCTACTTATGAAAATGAGATGCTTTTAGTTTTACATGTTGTTAATTATTGGAGGTTGTATATCATTTGACATCACTTCTACATCAAGACTGATCATCAAAGCCTCAAATATTTCTTGGAATTAAGGGTGGCCACACCGAAAAAACAAATATGAGTTTCTAATTTTTTAGACCATGATTAAGATATCACCTATAAGAAATGCAAGGAGAATTTCATGACTAATACCTTATCTTGATGATTTGAAGATTCAGGACTGGTCCATGTTATTTCTACACCATTTCCACAATGGATCAGTCATCTCAGGGAAGAACTAACCAAGGATCCTAATTTGTAAACTTTGGTCAATAAAATCCAAGTAGAGCCTAACTCATGCCCTGGTTATACTTGGGATGGTCAAGACTTGTGATACCATGACCAACTTGTCACTCCCGAAAAATACCTAAATACAAGACCTCATCCTACAAGAAATGCATGCATCTCCAACAACTAGGAATTCAAGGTTTCTCAAAACCTATGAAGGAGCAATGTAATTTTTTTTTTTGGAGGAGAATGAAAAGGGATATTCAAAATTTTATGGTAGAATGTGATAGGTACCAACGCATGAAAGGAAAAAATGTGTGTTCTCTTGGAACCCTTTATCCATTGCCAATTTTAGAACAATTATAGACATATATATATGGATTTCATTAAAGGGTTACCTAAATTGGGAGGTAAAACAAATACTTTGGTGGTAGTGGACCATCCCAAGAAGTATACTCATTTTTGTTCCTTGTTCTACCCCTACACTACCTCTATCATTGCCCAAATATTTTTAGACTTCTCTTTTGTCTTTATGGAATGCCCAATTCCATTATTTATAATAGGGACCCTAATTTTACCAGTCACTTTTGGAAATAACTATTCAAGTTGTAGGGAACCCAACTTAAAATGAGTTTGGTTTATCACCCTCAAACTGATGGCCAAACTTAATTTTTTAATAAATGCTTAGAAATATACCTTTATTACTTTAAATTGAAATATCCCGCATAATGGGCTAAGTGGATTCCTTTGGCCGAATGGTGTTACAATACTTCCTTTCATACTACTGCTAAGGTTACTCTATTTGAGGTAGTATATGGTCTCAACCAACACCCTCTTACATTCCAAGAAGTTCCAAGGTTCAATTTGTGGATTCCACATTCAAACAAGGTGTTATACTTCTTCGAAAACTTAAGGTCAATATTGACATAGTCTATAACCGAATGCATCAACAATCTAACCAACACTACTTTAAGCGTAGCTTTGACATTGGTGACATGGTTTTTATTTACCTGTAGCCCCACAAAAAATCATCACTATAGTTTCATGGATGCCAAAAACTTACTTCAAAATACTATGGTCCCTCTCAAGTGTTACAATGGATTGGTTTACCAACCTATAAACTAGCCATTTCGATCACTTCCAAAATTCACCTAGTCTTTCATATTTTATCTCTCAAGAAGATCATTGGTAACAAGGTCTAGGCCCAATCCACAATACTATATTTGGACGAGGAAGGATCCATCATTCTTGAGTTTGAACGAATTTTGGATCGGAGATTGCCCACCCTTCACCACCGTGTCATTAGTGATGTTCTTGTTCAATAGGATTATAACCGAAATATGTCATGTGTGAGTTCCTCTAATAGATTCAAGAATAGTTTCCTCATCTTTAGCTTTGAGGACAAATATTTTTGAAGGGGAAGGGCATGTTAGGACCCCATCCTAACCCTATTATGTATCAACCCCTTTCTTAACATGGATATCCCATTATAATATTTGGAAGAATAATATGTAATATTTTATAATATTTTATGGAATTAGATATGCCTAGACAATTGGTGTCGTTTTATGTAATTGTTATAAGAAATGTAATTACTTTCTTTGGTATAAGATTCTAGATTTGGTGGAATTTTACATGTAAACCAACCTTGATCATTAGGTAGGATTATGAAGTCTTTAAAACTATAAGGGACAAGAGGGGAAGTATATTTTTGCATAATTTAAATCAAATTATTGAAGGAGGTTTCCCCCTCAAAGAGGCTTGTTATTCTATATTGTGATTTGTGAGATTATGCATTTACATATAGTATTGCAATATTATGTTATTTCATGAATTTACTGCTTTTGTTGTAATATTGATGTGGATGTTCTTATTTTAATTAGAAGGTTCCCAACAGTTAGGTTCATACCTTTTCCAAAATAACACTAGATGATTAAGGGAACTAGTAATTGTGGGCCATTTAATATAATCAAATTCAAGTAATCATAATAATTATCTCTACTTACAAAGGGACTCTCATATTAGGAGATATTTGAAGCCTTGATTCATTCCATATGGAATATTATTGATGTTACCCTAGTTGAAGGGTACTTACCATATGTTGTCTTGTATAAATTGTTCTTTATGTTTTATTTACTTAATATTCAACATATTTGCATATGTGTTTATGTTGATGATAAGAAAATATGCTTATTGTTTACTAAGTCATGATAGTAACCTTATAACATTTGTGATGTGTGTCACTCCTATTTACATCATGAAAATAGTTTTAAATTATGGTCATTGATGTATAAGTTTCTATGTATGCTATGAAATGAATATATTTAGTAGTCAAAATAATTTATGTAATTTATTAATTATAGAATATCTTAAAAATTGTACCTTCACATAGCTTGTATAAAAATTTATTAAATGCCATGCTTTCCTCTTATTGGTCATCATGCTTTGTTATTATTTGAATACTTTACCACTTCTTGTTGCACATCATGGTTTCCTCCTATGGGGTATCATGCTTTTTTGAGCTTTTTATGCATAAAAAATATTGCATGCCATGTATTCCTCTTATAGGGCAATGTGGTTGTCTAAATCACTTATGTTAAGAAATAATGGCATACCATGTATTTCTCTTATGGGTAATTGTGTCATTTTATTGATCCATTTACTACCACATCTATAACATGTCATACCTTACACTAATATAGAATTGGGCTTTGTTACTACTTAGATCGTTGATACATGAAGCTTTATTATTATGTGTCACGCCTTCCCTATAGTACCTTGATCTTTATTTCTTACCATCCATGACTCTCTTGATATCTTTAATCTGTTATTGATATTTCTTATAATTCTTAGTCGAATGTTGGTATCTTATGACCACTACTATATTTATTTATTTATCTAATTACATCACTTTTGGAGGTGCATATTGACCTAAATATAGGGATGTCATACTTATTACAAAGTTAGAGGAGGTAGTAGTAGGATGACTTGGACATGCTTGTAAATTTTCTACTAATAATAGTTGGTCTTCCTTTTTTAACAATTACATTTTTATTTAAGTTAGAGCTAAGGATGATGTGATGTATCCACCTACCATAATTTGGAATATCTATTTCTATTCCTTTATAGGTGTGTTATTACTTTGTCTATACTTTTTTCTCTAGGGTGATTCAATACTCAAAAGAAAGATTACATGGAGATAGCAATAGTCTCTATCATAAGACTTCTCTGTGTTAAGGATATTAATGATCGGGCCATTAAATTGGGCATGCCAACTATCTTTAGTCTAGTTTGGGAAGTATACTCTATCATAGATGTGCCAAATTAATCATGGATTAAAAATTGGTGGATCTAGCCTGACATTGCAGAACAAAAAGTTGGCTATATAAGATTATTGTATGCCTTCACTAACAATGGACAAGTTTGAGTTTGCAAGGTAACAGAGGGTAGTTGCACGTGAAGGCAGTGGTTCGATCATGTTCTTACACATGTTATATTGGTGAAGTTGACGGTGATGGTGTCATTCACTGGTTATTGCTGCTATTCACATTGTTGATTTTATTGATGCCTATTATGCTTATCATTATGTTGTCAATAAGTGAAATGAAGTGGTATTGGACTCAGGGGGAGCATTTGTGTATTTATTTTTCTTCTTGTTCATGCTTGAAATATTTGCTAATTGTAATAATTTGTGTCTAAGAATGTTGTGCATAGACTCAGGGGGAGTCTGCAGCAGCCCTTTGGTATTATTGTCAAAGGGGGAGAAGATTTACGAGGAAAATTGCACATGTGTTGCCAACAATTCCAAAGGGGGAGATTGTTGAGCAAAGTGTAGCAAACGAGTATTGTAATTGTTGTCAACACGATCGGACCGATTTATTGATGCAATGGACAAGAGTTTATTGAACGACAAGGTGCGGCCAAAGTACAATGGATAGGAGTTCGGTGTTGAGCAAGGTGTTGCGGGAGGATTGTCATTATTGTCAATACAGTCAGTTAGATCTAATGATGCAATGGACAGGTAGTTCAGAAGTCACTCAGATGTAGAGGATAAAGTTTAGAAGTTAGTCAAATCATGAGTCCTTAAATGATAGATGCACAAAAACAGAAAACATAATTCAGAATGAGAAGAAGTCTTCAGAACCTGAGATGTCAAGAAGCGGAAAGGTTTTTTTGTGAAAACCAAGGCAGTCAGAATAAAAAGTTTTATTTAAAACCATGGATAACATATTTGAAATGGGTTTTTCTTAAAACCCAAGTTGGCTCTTCGTTTCGTTGAAAAAGATGCCCCGGTGATAAAGATATTTAATTTTAAATATTTAGTTTAAATTTTAAAGGTTTTTTGTGAAAACCAAGGCGAGTCAAAATAAAAAGTTTTATTTAAAACCATGGATAACATATTTGAAATGGTTTTTTCTTAAAACCCAAGTTGGCTCTTCATTTCGTTGAAAAAGATGTCCCGTTGATGAAGATATTTAATTTTAAATATTTAGTTTAAATTTTATTTTATTTAAAATTTAAATTAAAATATTAAATTAAATTAAAAGGGCCGACATGTTACTATTTCGCGGCAATAAGCTACAAGAAAGTGAAGAAGGTGGAAGAAGTGTTTGAGGCCGACAAAGTTAAATGCGGGACGACAGATTTTAGGGTTTAGCAGCTGACAAATTCTAGGGTTTCTCAACCGACGTTCTTTTAGGGTTTGTTCCTAAAACTTCTTCTATAAAAGCAAGGGTACTTCGAGTTTGAAAAGGGGGGTGAAAAGATAAAGTGCGAATGCGAGCATAGTGTTTGTGAAAGTGAAGTTCGTGTTGAGCGAGAGCGAGAATGTGAAACGACACGAGTGTGCGAAGCGTGTGCGTAGAGAAAGCGAGTGTGCGAGAGAAGCGCGAAGGGCAAAGTTTATTGCAAAGTCTGGCTGTAGCAGTGCAGCAAACTATGTGAAGTGATTGTGCAAGAGAGAACAGAGTGCACAAATATTGCAAAGGTGATGTAAAACAGTTAGAGTCTTGCAATAACAAAGGTATATGTCAAATATTTTTTATTCAATATTGAAGTCCAGTTGGTGCTGGTGATTGTTACAATCACAATGACACTGAGAGGGGGGGTGAATCAGTGTGTTCTTTAAAAACTTAAAAGCAATTTAGACTTTTAAATAAACTGCAGTAGATTAAAACAAAAATAATAAAAGTACTAAGAGCATCACACATAACACGGCATTTTAACGAGGTTCACCGATGTGGCTACTCCTCAAAAAGACTGCTTGGACTACCATCCAAATCCAGTCAAATGCAAAGCTACAACTTTACATAATCATTCACCAGCACCAACTGGTAAGAGGCACCAACCTCTAAATTTTATCTGCTACAACAGAATGGACCACCAACTCCAAATTTTCCAGCACCAACTGGAAAGAGGCACCAACCCCTTTTTCAAGCTACAACTTGAAGATAATAATAAAAATTGCAGAATGTAAACTTTCACCTCAATTATCATGATCTGCTATTTTTTTGCGATCTGCTGCTTGTCGGCATTCGACTCATCTGTTGTGAAAAATGATTCGCACTTTTTCAACCACTCCTCTATATCTCTCCGCGTTCTCTGTTGCAACTTCATAGAAATATTACTTCTACAGCCAGCACACTATCATTTCACACTCGGAACATGACTTCTGCATACCGCGTTCTTATCTTCTCTTTGCACCACTCACTCTGCTGCACCTTCCATGAAATCTCACTTCTACCATCTACGTATTTTTGCCTCGAACTTTAAACACGCCGTCTGCATATCACTCTCTTTGTTCTCGATCAGTCAATACGCACTCACTCACTATCTCATCACTGCGATATCTTTTCTTTAACTCCAAAGAACTATCACCGACTTACACTCTGCTGCACACGAACTTCATTCGCATATATCGCATCACGCCCACACTTTAACCTTGCAACAGTCCCACATTTTTATAGAATAGAATATCCCATCAAAACATTCTCAAACATGTCGGTTGCAACCCTAATTAGGTCAACATGAAACCCTAGAATTTTTCGGTTGCTTAACCTTGCTTTGTCGGCAGGAAACCCTAATTGATCCGTTGCAAAACCCTAGCAATGTTGGCTTTGAAAACAAGCCGGTGAACAACTTTAATTTAATTTTGAAATATTAATTTAAATTTTAAATAAATAAATAAAATTTAAACTGGATATTTAAAATTAAATATCTTCATCATCGGAGCACCTTTTTCAACAAAACGAAGAGCTAACTTGGGTTTTAAGAAAAACCCATTTCAAAACTACTGACCATGGATTTAAAAAAAACCTATAATTTAGTCTGCCTTGGTTTTCACAAAAACCCTTCCGCTCTTTGACATCAATGACAACATCAACACTTGAGCAAGGGCAATGTACCCAAGGTACCCAAAATTTCCAACAATCTCCCCCTTTGTCATTGATGGCAACCCTTTACTAAAAACACATCTTCAAGAGCCAAAACTGAAATCAATCTCTTTGAAGTTTTGCTCCCCCTGACTTGAAGCTTTCCTCTTCACTTGAAGTTGACTTGAAGCTTTCCTCTTCACTTGAAGCTCTCTCCCTTACTCATATCTCTCCCCATTTGTCATCAATGGAAAAGGGCCACCTTTGGGGCTTGGAACTAAGAATGAGCCTCTTAGCTTGGTCCCTCCCCCACCTCCTGATGAGGTGATTAATTCTGGGGTGGGAGTAAAACTCCCATTAGGCACTGATCAACATCAACGTCTATAACTTCCTTGTCGGGTCTTCTCTTGAACTCTTTGACCATATTCTTGTTCCTGTCATTGTTATGATCCTTGGACCTGATCATGCCACTATTCCTATTCCTATATCCTGGAATTTCAACTCTGCACTGTCTGACAGTGTGACTTTTATTGTTGCACTTATAACAAGTAATAGTGTTGTTTCTTTTAGGCATACCTGTTCTTTGAATCCACATGTTACGACTAAGCCGGTTCGACTAAACCTATTTTGACCAAGCCTGTTAGTGTGATGTTCTTTTGTTTTAAATGAAACTCTGGTCTGTTTACCCTTCTGACATGAAGCACACATACTATTTGCAGGTTTTTTAATGATTGGAATATCTCTCACTACTTGTTTAGCGCTAATTCTTACCAGATTATCAAAACTTATCTGTCCAAGCCTCTTATGCCACAACCAGTTCTCTTCTTCTTGTCCCATGAAGCACATACCTTCTGAAAACTCTGAGAGTGTGTACAGATTGCCAGACGTCCTTGAGCTAGTTGCTATTAATTTCCTACTGTTTATTTTTCTGACTTCACAACCATGCTTCTTGAAAACTATTTCATGTCCTTTGTCACAGATTTGACTCACACTCAATAGATTATGTTTCAAACCATCCACATATAAAACTTCCTCTGACTTGATCTTTCCTTCACTAATTTTGACCTTTCCTTTACCTATTATTTTGGCTCTGTCATTGTTGACGAATTTTATAGAACCACCCTCATACTTTTGTAGATTTTTGAATTTCTGTTTATCACCTGTCATATGACTTGAGCAACCACTATCAAGAATCCAAGGAACATGTTTATTCTGAGCTCTAAAAGCTGCCTGCACTATTAAAGAATCCTGTTCTTTCCTGAGCTGTTCTTTTTGTTTTCATTCTGTTTTAACTGTGGTATTGGGTTCTAGCTGTGACTTCCCATTTTTAGAATTTTGCACATATCCTTCAGTATAAATTCTATTTTGTTTTGCTCTATATGGTTGAAATCTGCTTTCATGAGGTTGATATGAAACAGACATACTACGATAATTTTTGGCAATATGACCAAAGTTGTGACACTTAAAACACTCTACTGCATAACTCATTAAAGGATCAAATGCATTTCTACTAGTGAAACTTCTTGGACCTACGTTGTATTTGCAGTCAATAATTTTATGCCCATAAACATTACACTTGAAACAAAAACCATAGAAATAATGATTAAACCTGAAATATGGTCTTGGCCAGGTTGTTGCTGGAGCCTTGGATCTTCTATTATTTTGATGTGTGACCTTAGTAAAGCCATCATTGTCAGCTACTATTTCAGGTTTGGCATTATATCTTTCTTTTGCCTAATTCTTGTCTTTGTTCTTTTCACTTTCAACATTGCTTGCTTTTGGTCCAGTTGATGATTCTCCTTCAGAAAAGCCGAGACCAAATTTGATACCTGTGGATCTTTGATTGCTCAGAATTTTGTCCAATTTCATCGAGCTTTCTTCACGTTTTACATGACAGTTGATTTTTCGATCCAGCTCTTATATCTATATTCGAAGACTCACATTTTCTTCTTCCAATTTGCTGTAGTGGTCTATCTTCATGGATACCTATATTTCCAGATCTTTAGACATTTTCTTGTATTCTTCAGTCTGTATTTTTAAACTGGCAATAATTTTGTTTGCATCCTTAAGTTTCCTTGACAATTTTTCATTCTTCTTTTTCTCCGATTCCCATTTTGTAAGGGCAGACACTAGCTCACCCTCTAAATCAACTTCAGCCTCAACTTCTTCAACTTCAGAGTTCATTCCTTCTACCATTTTTGGTTCAATTTTCTCAACCATAGGAACTGAAACTGGTTGGGATGCCTTTTTGGATGAGGATCTATTCTTCTTAGCCATTGTGTACTAATCCAAGATCAACCCTGACTTATTTAGACAAAATTGGGAACCTTGCTCTGATACCAATTGTTACAATCACAATGACACTGAGAGGGGGGGTGAATTAGTGTGTTCTTTAAAAACTTAAAAGCAATTTAGACTTTTAAATAAACTGCAGCAGATTAAAACAGAAATAATAAAAGTACTAAGAGCATCACACATAACACGACATTTTAACGAGGTTCATCGATGTGGCTACTCCTCAAAAAGACTGCTTGGACTACCATCCAAATCTAGTCAAATGCAAAGCTACAACTTTACATAATCATTCACCAACACCAACTGGTAAGAGGCACCAACCTCTAAATTTTATCTGCTACAATAGAATGGAGCACCAACTCCAATTTTTCCAGCACCAACTGGAAAGAGGCACCAACCCCTTTTTCAAGCTACAACTTGAAGATAATAATAAAAATTGCAGAATGTAAACTTTCACCTCAATTATCACGATATGCTATTTTTCTGCGATCTGCTGCTTGTCGGCATTCGACTGCTGCTGTGAAAAATGATTCACACTTTTTCAACCACTCCTCTATATCTCTCCGCGTTCTCTACTACAACTTCATAGAAATATTACTTCCACAGCCAGAACACTGTCATTTCACACTCGAAACACGACTTCTGCATACCGTGTTCTTATCTTCTCTTTGCACCACTCACTCTACTGCACCTTCCATGAAATCTCACTTCTACCATCTACGTATTTTTGCCTCGGACTTTAAACACGCCGTCTGCATATCGCTCTCTTTGTTCTCGATCAGTCGATATGCACTCACTCACTATCTCATCACTGCGATCTCTTTTCTTTAACTCCAAAGAACTATCATCGACTTACACTCTGCTACACACGAACTTCATTCACATATATCGCATCACGCCCACACTTTAACCTTGCAATAGTCCCACCTTTTTATAGAATAGAATATCCCATCAAAACATTCTCAAACACGTCGGCTGCAACCCTAATTAGGTCAACATGAAACCCTAGAATTTTTCGGTTGCTTAACCTTGCTTTGTCAACAGGAAACCCTAATTGATCCGTTGCAAAACCCTAGCAACGTCGGCTTTGAAAACAAGCCGGTGAACAACTTTAATTTAATTTTGAAATATTAATTTAAATTTTAAATAAATAAATAAAATTTAAACTGGATATTTAAAATTAAATATCTTCATCATCGGAGCACCTTTTTCAACAAAACGAAGAGCTAACTTGGGTTTTAAGAAAAACCCATTTCAAAACTCGTCGACCATGGATTTAAACAAAACCTATAATTTAGTCTGCCTTGGTTTTCACAAAAACCCTTCCGCTCTTTGACATCAATGACAACATCAACACTTGAGCAAGGGCAATGTACCCAAGGTACCCAAAATTGCCAACAGATATGATGGTTAGGGCTATTTCCTTGCTTATTGCGAGTATAAACAAAGTGGATGGTGAGATAATGGAGTTTATGATGGACTATGTCATATCAACAAAGGGCAAAGGTACAATGGAGTTGGATGGACCAATGTATATAGAAGTGGATTTATATGGTACAAACAATGATTATGACGATGATGATTTGACAACAAGCAATGTCCCATATAATAAAGTTGGCAAGCCCATTGACACTATTGTAACTATGATTGCATATGAAGTCAATGGGCATAACAAAATAAAAAGCTAGGATTGACAAAGAGAGGGAAGAATAGATGGTTATAGAAGAATATGAGACAAAATAGGTGAGAATAGAAGAATTTACAAAGAAAAATAAAGTGGAAATGATTGTGGGAGTAGTGGCGGAATAGATTGAGGACTCTAAAATATAATTTTTTGTACGTGAAAATATCCAAAAGTTGGGTTTATCAAAATTAATTTTGATGGTACTTCCAATGGAAATCTAGAAAAATTTGATGTAAGTGGTGTCTTTCAAAATAATAAAGATAAAATTATCCTCACTTTGTCATAATCATAAGGAACTTCAACTATAAGGATAGGACACCTCTTTCAAAGGTGAAAATAACCCTTGCAAAAGAATGCAAATATATTTTAACTAAGAGGATTCATGAATTATTATTAATAATATCAATAAAACCAAAATGAGATTAAATAGAAAAATAATTTTATTTATAAAGTTATTATAAAAATTAGATTAACAAGATCATGATGCCGATATTTGTTTTGCAAAATTCAAATTTTAGAAGACAATTTTCCAAATAAAATCGAATCTTTAATAAAAATGATGTCAAAAATTTGATTATAAAAACATAACAATTAAAAAACGACAAATGATATTAAAACAGATAAAAACATTTTAAATAAAAAAACCAAACTAAATATAATTTAATTGACATTAAAAAATATAAAAAAATAAAATAATATTTTATTATAAAAAAAATCACACTTCTTAAAAAAACTGTAATTTCTTTCATGATTTTGAATGTCAATGAATGAATGAAAGATTTTAATTACGTCCGCGAGACCCAAATGTGGTCTATGGGACCTCAAATATGGAAGTACAATTACTCAAATCATATCATATGATCTTTAATATCTTTGAGAAGGTTGTTCCTTCTCCCGTTGATTTGTGTTAGCAATTCTCCAACTTTTTTTATTTTCTTGTCTTCAAATAAATCAGTAATAAACTCGTTCCCAAGTGTTTCTTTGTATTTGTCACGGATATCCGAAAAACTCGGGCATTTATAGATGAAGTGTTCCTCTGTCTCTACCGCCCTTGTCTTTGCATAGAGTACATATCCTTTCTTCCCATTGTTCTTTGGACGTTGTCCATCTCCCCGTTTCACATCTAAGCCTATGAGAGCTAGTCCTTATCTCGAGCAATGAGTATTTTTTCCTTCCACTTGATTTCGGCGCCTATATACGCTTTTTCCTTGTGGTCATACGTTGGGTTAAAATTTGCAATATAATATTGTCTTTTCCTGCTTGCATTTTTCCACATTCCACTTCGAACTTTTCATTCACATAATTTTTAATGTCTTTGTTGACATTTGGGCATTCATTTATGTTGATTTCCCAACGTTTCATCCATTTCTGATTTTGTTTCATCCACGTATTCTTTCGCCTATGTAACTCTTCGTCTCTAACTCGCTCTAGGCCATCTATCATTTGTCATGTTTTCTGTTTTTTTCAAGTAACATAACAGCTTGGTCATAGCAATTGCTTCTAAAGGGAACATTCCAGTTTCAGCTAGAATAATTTCATAAGGGGTTGTGGCCTTAATTTTGAGAAAGTTTGTGATTAGATATTTTTGAATCCTTTCTATTTGTCTCCATTTTGCATTTGTTGTGCGCGAAAGATCGGAAAATCGCCGACAAACGGTTCCGACGAACATCCCACGGTGAGCACCGTCTCACCCCGGCAAGGTGGGGACCTCTGCGTGCCGTTGGATGCAGGTCCACGTCAGATCCGCTAAAGCTGACATGTTTTTGCGGATTTCCTGAGAATTAGAGTCCTAGTTCGTGCGACAGTGCCACGTAAGTTCCTGTTAATGAGTCACGTGCTTTAAATATACGTACTGTACTCGGCGTTTAAATTCAAGGAACGATGCAGGTGTACGTCAGAAAATCATTTTGCGGGTCGTATAGAAAATCCTGCTAAAGTTCAATAATCGACATTGCCGACATAGCACGAGCATGATTGAAATATTTGATCAGAATGATGTGATTTTGGGTTTTTATTTATAACATTTTAAAAGATAAGGCTGATGTGCTTAAAATGTTACTTAAAAAAATATAATTTAAGTGATGAAGATATAAAATATTTTAAATGATACTTTTAAAGTAATATGATTTTAAATTTTCATTAAAAAAATTAAATTTAAAAGATAACGATGTGTGTTAGTTGATTTGAGTGATGTTTCTGTGACAGATTGTAGTAATATGAGTTTAAGTTTTGATGACGAGGTGATGTATCAGTATAATATTTTTAGAAAGAAGATAATTTAAGTGATAAGGCAAGGTGTGTGTACGATACTTTAAAAAAGAAGATGATGATTTGAGTGATGAGAGTATTATTCCACGTACGAGATGGGTCCGGGTCCTGGGAATAATGTCGCTGGAAGCCTGCAAATGACATTGATGGGAATTAGGGTTTGGGAACGTGAATATGGTTTCCCTTAAAATTTGTATCTACCCACCAAAAATTTGGTATCTACCTACCTGTCTGTTGATTTGAAATTCAGTTCACAATTAGCACTTCATTATGCAAGCAGGACTTGTGTACCTTTCCATCACAATCTCGTTTCGTAATATCCAATTCAAAGATGCATCTTGAATGTGATGGTTACTGTGTTGAAAACGAAAAAGCTATTCGTTCTAGCCGTAGTCAAAGTAGAGCAATAGTGATTGCGTTCTTCTAACAAACAAAACCTATTTCTTAATTATTACACCTATTGGAATTTATACTCGTGCCTACACAATTCCGTTGATGTAGGGAAAGTGAAACCAACTAATTGCCAATTTTAGAAATATTAATTGTAATTACTTTTTAATTCTCAATTGATGTAGTGAAAGTGAAATCAATTATCACAAGAATTAGGTGGATTGGTAAATGGGAAAGCCAACATTTTTTAAAGGTAGTAGTCTGATCTGAATCCTTTGAGTGTGCGTCGAATCGATGGCAGTATGAACCCCAAGCTGGTGGTCCCCATATCACACCAGGTTACCCAAAAAGCTGATGGTCCCCATATCACACCAGGTTACCCAAAAATAAGACGATAGGTCCCAACTAAAAATAGTGGTTGTTGCCAACTCTCCTAGCACCCAAAAAAAAATGAAACCAACTAATTCTCAATATTTTTACTTTTAAGTTATAATTATTTTTTAAATATAATATTATAAAATAATTATAAATTTTAAATAAAATTTAATATTCATATCAACTAAGTTCAAGAGGTTAAGATATGTTATCTTTTATCAAAAAGGTTCATGTTAAATTTTGAGTGGTGAGACTTGACAAGGTGCTTAACCCCTATATAATTTGTCTTGGGCCTACTATACACAATGAGTGTTTAGTCAAACAAGTAGAAGAAACACAATAATATCAAGTCTCACCACATTCACCAAAATGGCCATTGGGTATGCTATGTAGGATTTTCAAATCCTAATAAATTTTATTCTTTTTATAAGTATTTTATTTTTATTTTTTTAGACATTTGCTTTTATTACATTGTTTGATGAATGATGTTTGGTTGATAAATTTTTAATTGCATTGCTTTTAAAACATTAATAAAGTACCATAAAACTAAGGATGAAACATTTAAGAATTGTACAAAAAAATTTAAGCTTTGTTTTTCATTTCATATTATTATTGATCTTCCTTAAATAAATATTTAAAATTACTAAATGTTATAAAAGATGGATCATTTTCTTAGGGTTGGTGGTAAAATATAGCTATGGATGTTGTTTCATCATGCTAAAGAGAATTTCACGTTTAGTATTTTCTTCTTATCTTGGATATATAGTATATGGATTTAAACTAGGTTCATGGTAAATGAATAAGGTTTTACATGAATTTAGAGATTGGTGGTAAAGTCCAACTATGAAATTTATCCACTCATGACTAATAATAACTTAACCATCATGATTTGATCTCTTTCTTTATACATAGTACATATTCAAAGTAGGTCCTTAACAAATGAATAAGTTTATATATGAATTTGAACCACCTATGTCAAATGGTTTCTTTTAAATATGATATATAATAAATGGATTCAAACCACCATACCAAATGGATTGTAATGCATGGTAGGTATTGCATTTTGTTGTATGTAGATAAGGCTTTACAAGTATTAGAGTGTGTGCATTTAGTCAATTTCAAGATATCAATTATTATTATTATTAATCCTGTTTCAAGGGAAGATATAATATTTATCAAGACTCTTCTTTGTTGTCTTATCATTTATCCATCTTGTTAATAATTTCTAAGGAGATCAAGGAATGTCATAGGAAGTATAAGGGCATTTTAACTATTTGGTAGACAATTTATCAATTTTACTCATGGCATGAAAAATCCTAGTACAAATATGGGAAATACTTAATTATCCTTCTTGTCATTAAAAATGTTATATATATATATATATAAAATCAAATTTTATAAATTTTTAATTCAAAAGCATCAAGTCATAATCTATTTCCTATATGAGTTCAAGATATTAAAAATAACACTTTAGACAATGTTTGTTTTAAGGTATTTTAAGTCATGCGTTAATTTCTATTTTAGATATCACCTCCTTGATGATTTTTTTACTTGCTTTGATACATGTATATACCTAAACATGAGATTTAAAAGTAAGTTTTATGCTTGACCTTATTATATAATGAAGTTATTACATATATATGATGGAGAAATAAAAAAGAAAAAGAGTTTTTTATTTTCTTTACCTTATGTTTGTACGTGAGAATCAAGCTATATAAATTTGAATTAAAAATCTTATAACATTTTACTTAGTTAAATTACTTTTTAAGTTTGAAACTTTATTTTTTTTGTTTGGAATTAGAAAAAAATGACTTGCTTTGATTTATATATGAATATGATAATTAAGTATAAATTTGATGTCTAACATTATGATATTTCATTTACTAAGTCATATATGTAATTTTGGCAATTCATATTAAAATTGTGCATGCTGAATTCAATTTAAACCTATATAAATATAGATGATTAATACATAGAAAATATTTAAAGTGATATATAGACAAATGTTTTTTGAAAAGAATAAAATGTAGGTTTTTTTTGTAACTGTTGGAAATATTGAGTACATTGAGTTGTCATTGATGTCAAAGAATTCATGAGTTAGAAATAATGTGATGTCAAAGGATACATGAGGCAGAAATAATGTGATAGTCAAGAATATTTTTACATGGGTTTGACAACACACTATGGAAAAATTTCAAGGCAAGGTATATCTCCCAAGAAAGAAAATTATTGGAAGAAAAGGGTTTATAATATTTATTTTTAAAATTTATATTAAGGTCAAAATGGATTAAGAAGTTTGTATGGGACAAAGAGCTAAAAGAAAAAAAGAATTACAATATTTATTACAAGGAGGACAAAAGTTTTAAGAGGGGGTTTAGAAGGTAAACTTTAAAATCAAGAGGGACAAAGGTTTAAATAAAAGTCTCTTGGGACAATATTTTGAAGGCAAAGGTTCAAAAGAAAATATTATAATATTTATTAAATATTATATATAAGGTTATAAACCCTTGGTGCCAATTTCACTTTAGATACTCCCATTCAAAATCATGTATCGATGTTTCAAGTCAAGATGAAGTGCATATAAATAAGGGATAAGAGATTTGATTTTTTACCAAGCGCTAATGTTATATTTTGAATTGAATTAATGTGAAAACATTGTGTGATTCAAAGTGCTAATATCTAGTGAACGACAAGAGAAGAGGATAGTGTGTTTGAAAGGTGTGCATGCACTGGTCAATGATAAAATTTGTGAGCACCTAAGACATCCTATCCGGCTGAAATAGCCCAACTAGATGTGTGACTTGTGTAAAGCACTGGCAAAAGGAAGGTTGCATGGTCAAAATCCCTGGATGTCATTTTTGTATGCTATGTTGAGTTTTTGATCTATGCATTGAGATATGGATAAATATGTGTGGGCATCTCCTTAGTTCCAACCATCATAGTAGCGCAGTTGGTCAAGGTGTTGTTGGGGTAGAGGTCTGAAAGTCAAAACCTATTGAGTGTATTTTTGCTTGGCATCAATGGCAGAGTATATTTTTGAGTTAATTTTTGTGATGTGCTAAGGTTTCTTAATGTTCATAGAGTACACAAAGACTTTGAGAAAGGTAAAGTAAAAACATTTTGATTACTATAAAATTTGGAGTTTTAAGATGCATTTAGAGATTTCTATATTTTGCGTTGAGTTGTATATTAGGGTGCATTGTTTTTTTTTCTTTTGAATTTACATGGTGGAATCGGTAGCCGCCATGAATTCGGGTAGGCTATCCGGCTTTTATGGCCGCCACAGTATTCTACGATGTCCGCCATAGAAGCTTCCACACAGATCTTCGCATAGTCCGCCCCTATAAGCACCATGCCACAATAATTTTAAACCTTTTACGTCGCTGAAAGCACTAGGAAAGGGACAAGCATTCAGTCCAATGAATGTTAGGGTGTATTGTTGAATGTCATAATATTGGAGTTATAAGGTGTATTTAGTAATTTATATATTCTGTATTGTAAATTGGAATTGGAGTTTTTTGTTGAATGATAAGTTAGGAGTTATAAGGTGTAAATTGATTTAATTTCCAATTGTAATTTTTGCATTATAGAAAAAAGGATCCTAGGGTTTTAGAAGCTTATTATTGACATATTAAAGAGGAGAAATAAGGTATTGATTTTCTAGATTTATTGTGGAAACATTTTGGAAATATTTGAGTGGATGATGTTTTTATCTATGCTAGAATTTGAAATTTTCTAACCAGATTTCATGAAGGATCAAAATAACTAATTATTTTGAGACATTTTTTAGAGGCACATCATCATCAAGGCAATTTTTAGAGGTGTGGTATTTTAATCTCATTCACAAGGTGTTTTTGGTTAAGAAATATTTTATTGTTATATGATTAGAGAAATAAATATTGAGTAAATGTGCATTAGTGCTAGGGTTTGAAAGTAAGTTGATTTGGTTGAAATTGAAACTAAATGAGCTAGGGATTGAAACTAAATTGTGCACATTATTTGAATGAGTTTGGAACTAAAAGTACCAGTGTTTGATAACATAAGTGTATATTACTTTTAGTGAATTTGCAAATAAAGGAGCAAGTCTTGTAGATCAAATTTGTGGAAGTAATTTTTTATATTATTCATATTGGTTTTGGTATACATGAGAATTGTGTGTATGTAAGAATTGAACATGTGTTATGAGTAAATTTGAGCATGTGTTATGAAAATATTAGAGCAAGTCTTGTGTGTAGACTTTGAGCAGATCTGAGTAGAGATTAGAGCACGTTTTGATAACCATATTTGAGCAAGTCTTATGTGTAGACTTGGAGCAAATATGAGTAGATATTATAGCAAGTTTTGGTAAGAATATTTAAGCAAGTCTTGTCTATAGACTTGGGGCAGATCTGAGTAGGCTTGAGAGCAAGTTTTAGATAAGACCTTGTGTAAAGGCTTGAAGAGAACCATAATACAAGTGATTGGTGTATCCTATGGATAGAGGTCCACAAACCAAAGCATAGGAGTTTGGTGTCTATTATAGATAGAGTTCCACAAAATATAGCAGAGGGGATTGGTGTCTCCTATGGATAGAGATCCAAAAACTAGGGTAGAGGGGATTGGTGTCTCCTATGGATAGAGGTCCATAAACTTGAGCATAGGGGACTGGTGTATCCTATGGATAGAGGTTCATGAACTTAAGAAAAGGGGATTGGTGTCTTATTTGGATTGGTACCCATAAATATTGTAATAGGGAATTGGTTCCCAAAATATTGGTTGAGAAAAATTTATAAGAAAGGTTTTTTTCATGGACATAGCCCACATTAGGTGAGCCATATTAAATTTATGTCTCACACGTGTATGATGATTTATGCATTGTTTCATTTATTGCATTGATATTATTTTTGTTATCATTTGAAAAGAAAAATAAACTTTTGATCTTATACTATTCACCCCCCCTCTCAGTATAAGCTTGTGTTATTCAATTGGTATCAGAGCGGATTCCTTCAGGTAAGTCTAACAACTTGAAAGAAGATATTATAGGAACACACATGGTTCATTAGGAAATATTTTTAACACACAAATCTCCATTGTTTAATGGGACTAACTATACTTTTTGGAGTGTTAGGATGAATATATTTTTGATGGCACAAGAAATTGATACATGGATATCACTTGAGAGTTGGTACACAACACCTACAACTCCTCCCACAGATATAAGTGGTAAGAAATTATATAAAAATAATGCCAAGGCAATGAATGCCATCTTAGGTTGTTTACAAGAAATATAATTTGTGAAGGCTATGCATTGTGAATCAACAAAATAAATGTGGGATAAATTACAGAAAACATATGAAGGACATGACAAGGTCAAGAAGGAAAAACTTCAAAATCACAAGAGAAATTTTGAGGAATTGAAGATGAAATATGAGGAAGATATTTCTAGGTATCTACTTTGTGTTGATGAAGTTGTTAACACCATTCGTAGATGTGGAAAAAATATTGAGGACTCTACTATTGTTCAAAAAATTTTAAGGTCACTTCCCACGAGATATGTTATGAACATTTCAACAATAGAAGAGATGAAGGATCTAGTAATTTTAAGGATATATGAACTACATGGAATTATCACAACTTATGATATGAAGACAAAAAAAGAGTAAACATTCAAAAAGGAGACAAAATTCAAAGCTTCAAATAAGGGAAAGAATAATGAACCAAAATCAAGTGATGATTCAAGCAGTGATGAAGAGGTTAATTTTGTGAAAAGAAATAAGAAGGTTTCAAGGAAACCAAAGAATATGTAAAATGTAAAATATTATAGTTGTGGTAATATTGGTCACTATGCAACATATTATCCATAAAATGGGTATAGTAGCAGTGAGTATGAACATGATTACAAGAAGAGTAAAGAAAGAAAATTTATGCATGAAAATAAAAATATGTATGATAAAGGCAAATATGAGAAGAAGAATTTTCAAAGGCACAAGAAAAGTTTCTATGTTGAAGAAATAAGCAATGCTTCAATTGACAGTGATGAAAGTTCTTCAGATAGTGAAAAAGAAGAGATTTTAGTTTTGGTAATATAAGAGGAAGAGGATACTTCCATTAAAGACCGAGTAGAAGAGAAAGAATATACTCCTATAGTTGAAGTCCTAGAGAAAGATTTTTTTTTTTGAAAAATGATAAAGAAACAACAGTTTATATGGAACAGGAATTTAGAACAACTCTTGAAGAATTGGAAAGAGTTAAAAGGGAGAACATAATATTAAAGGCTCATGTTTAAGAGGGAGAGAAAACAAAGGCAAATATTCTACAATATCTCACTAATTTTAGAGTTAAAGTTGAAGAGGTAAGAATAGTTGAAGAAAGTATGGTTGAAATATTAAAGGTAAAATAGTTAGAGTGTGAAAATCTAGAAGATGAAGTTATTTCTCTAAAGAAATACCTTGGAAAATATCTTGATAAGCTAACTAGGTTTAAGGAAATCTCAAAAACCTTGGATGACATTCTCAAAATATAGAGATATCCATTTATCAAGACAAGACTAGGTTATGAAGAAGGTCAAAAGATACAAAAATGGGAGTCAAGCTCAAAAGAAAAATAATTTTCAAAGGAAGTGATTGAAGAAGAACCTGAAACCTATGATGATGAGTTGAGAAGTGGAAGAATCAAAGAGAGAGGAAATAATGCACAAAAAAGAAACATGGATCATCACAGAAAAGGCAAGGAAAGAACTATGAGACCACACTCTCCAAGACAAGATAAATACTTCTTTCAAATATTGTTGCTCATGTAATCATTTTGGTCATAGAGCTATACATTGTAGGGTTCATAGCATGAATGATTTTTGCTTCATCAAGAGAAACTTCAATTCATTTGTATCTCTCAAGAATTACAATATCAGATGTTACAATTGCAATAATTTTGGGCCTAAAGCAAAGTGATGTAGAACATAATTTTTGAAACTTGCAAAGAAAAGCAAGAAGAAGGATAGTCAACATGTTCAAAGAAGTATGGCTTCAAAATTTTGGCAAAATATTGAAAGAAATGAATAGCATTGTAATCTGGAAGTATCTTTACTCCCATCCCAAAATTAATCACCTCAAGGAGAGGAGGTGGTGTGGGAGCTATGCTAAAATATCTTATTTTTATTCCCATGGAACCCTTTACCACTGATGTCAAAGGGGGAGACATTTCAGTAAGGGGGAGAGACTCTAGTAAGGAAGAGCAGCTTCTCAGGGGGAGTAGTTTTGGTATCCAGTTGCACTAGGAAGCAATTTTGGTATCTAGTTGCACTAAAATAATATTTTTTTGTAAATGTTACCAGCAATGACAAAGGGAGATATTGTTGGAAATATTGAGTACATTGAGTTGTCATTGATGTCAAAGGAATCATGAAGTAGAAATAATGTGATTTCATAGGATACATAAGGTAGAAATAATGTGAGTCAAGAATATTCTACATGGGTTTGACATCAAGCTATGGAGAAATTTCAAGGTAAGGTATATCTCCCAAGAAATAAAATTATTGGAAGAAAAGGGTTTATAATATTTATTTTTTAAATATTATATGAAGGTCAAAAAGGATTAAGAAGTTTGTTTAGGACAAAGAGCTAAAATAAAAAAAGAATTATAATATTTATTACAAGGAGGACAAAAGGTTTAAGAGTGGGTTTAGAAGGTAAAGTTTAAAATCAAGAGGGACAAAGGTTTAAATAAAAGTCTCTTGGGACAATATTTTGAAGGTAAATTTTTAAAATAAAATATTATAATATTTATTAAATATTATAATATAAGGTTATAAACCCTTGGCGCCAACATCACTTTAAATACTCCCATGCAAAATTGTGTGTCGATATTTCAAGTCAAGATGAAGTGCATATAAATAAGGGACAAGAGATTTGATTTTTTACCAAGCACTAATGTTATATTTTGAATTGAATTAATGCAAAAATATTGTGTGATTCGAAGTGCTAATTTGCAATGAATGGCAAGAGAAGAGGAAAGTGTTTTTGAAAGTTGTGCATGCGCTGTCAATGATAAACTTTGTGAGCACCTACTATGTCCTATTCAACTGGGATAGCCTAGTTGCCTATGTGACTTGTGTGAAGCGTTGGTAGAAGAAAGGTCATAGGGTCAAAATCCTTGGACATCATTTTTGTATGCTATGCTAATTTTTTGATCCATGCGCTAAGATAGGGATAAATATGTTTGGACATCTCCTTGGTTCCAACCACTGTGATAGCGTAGTTGGTCAAGGTGCTTGTGAAGGTGTTTTTGGGGAAAAGACCTATGAGTTAAAACCTGTTGAGTGTTTTTTTACTTGGCATCAATGGTAGAGTTGATATTTGAGATGATTTTTGTAATGTGCTAAGGTTTCTTGGTGTTCACAGAGCGCATGAAGACTTTGAGCAAGGTAAAGTAAAAATATTTTGATTATTGCAAAGTTTATATTTTTAAGGTGCATTTAGATATTTCTATATTATGCATTGTGATTTGTATAGTAGGGTGCATTGTTGAATGTCATAAGCTTTGAGTTATAAGGTGTATTTAGTAATTTATATATTTTGTATTGTAAATTGGATTTGGGGTGTTTTATTGAATGATAAGTTAGGAGTTATAAGGTGTAAATTGATTTAATTTCCAAGTGTAATTTTTGCATTATAGAAAAAGGGATCCTAGGTTTTTAGAAGCTTATTCTTGAAATATTAAAGAGGATTAATAAGACATTGATTTTATAGATTTATTGTGGAAACCTTTTGGAAATATTTGAGTGGATGATGTTTTTATCTATGCTAGAATTTGAAAATAACTAACCAAATTTAATGAAGGATCAAAAGAACTAACTATTTTGAGACATGTTTTAGAGGCACATCATCATCAAGGCACTTTTTAGAGGTGTGGTGTTTTAATCTCATTCACAAGGTGTTTTCTGTTAAGAAATATTTTGTTCTTATATGATTGGAGAAATAAATATCGAGTAAATGTGCATTAGTGCTAGGGTTTGAAAGTAAGCTTGATTTTGGTTGAAATTGAAACTATATGAGCTACAACTTGAAAATAAGTTGTGCACATGTTTTGAATGAGTTTGGAATTAAAAGTGAAAGTTTTTTAGAACATACATGTGTATTACTTTTAGTGAATTTGTAAATAAAGGAGCAAGTCTTGTAGATCAAATTTATGGAAGTAAATTTGTATATTATTCATACTGGTTTTGGTATACATGAGTATTGTGTGTATACAATAATTGAGCATGTATTATGAGAAGATTTGAGAATGTGTTATGAGAAGATTAGAACAAGTCTTGTGTGTAGAATTCGAGCATATCTGAGAAGATATTAGAGAAGGTTTTGGTAAGCAGATATGAGCAAGTCTTATATGTAGACTTGGAGCAGATTTGAGTAGATATTAGAGCATGTTTTGGTAAGAAAAATTGAGTAAGTCTTACGTGTAGATTTGGGGTAGATCAGAGCAGAGTTGAGAGAAGGTTTTATAGCAGGCCTTGTATAAAGGCTTGAAGAGAACTAGAATATGGGGGATTGATGTCTCCTATGGATAGAGGTCCATAAACCAGAGCATAGGAGATTAGTATCTCCTATGGATAGAGTTCCACAAACGAGATCAAAGGATTTTGGTGTCTCCTATCGATAGAGGTCCATAAACCAAATTAGAGGGGATTGGTATCTTCTATGGATAGAGGTCCATAAACCAAAGAAGAGGGGATTGGTATCTCTTGTGGATAGATGTCCATGAACTTGAGCATACAAGAATGGTGCCTCCTATGGATAGATATCCATGAACTTGAGCATAGGGAATTGGTGTCTCCTTTGGGTTGGTTCCCATAAATATTGTAATAGAAAATTGGTTCCCAAAATATTGGCTAAGAAAATTGTATAAGAAAGATTTTCTTTGTGGATGTAGCCCACATTGGGTGAACCATATTAAATCTATGTCTAACATGTGTGTGATGATTTGTACATTGTTTCATTTAATGCATTGATATTATTGTTATTATCATTTGGAAAGAAAAGTAATATTTTAATATTATACTGTTCACCCCCCTCTTAGTATAATCTTGTTGTATTTAATAATTATTAGAATGGGTTACTTTAGGGAAGCCTAACAACTTGAAGAAATATCTTACAGGAACACACATGGCTCATCAGGAAGGATTTTCAACACATAGAGCTCCATTTTTAATGGGACTAACTATACTTTTTGGAGTGTTAGAATGAATATATTTCTGATAGGACAAGGAATTGATACATGGTAATCACTTGATAATGGGTACACAAAACCTGAACTCATCCCATAGATATAAGTGGTAAAAAATTATATGAAATAATGCCAAGGGAATAAATGCAATTTTAAGTGATTTACAAAAAAAAAATTGTGAAGGTTATGCACTACAAATCAACAAATGAAATGTGGGATAAATTACAGAATACATATGAAGAAGATGACAAAGTTAAGAAGGTAAAACTTCAAACTCAGAGGAGGAATTTTGAGGAATTAATGATAAAATATGAGGAAGATATTTGTAAGTATCTACTTCATATTGATGAAGTTGTTAACACCATTCATAGACATGGAGAAAAGATTGAGAACTCTACTATTTTTCAAAAAAAATTAAGATCACTTCCCATGAGATATTATGTGAAGATTTTAGCAATATAAGAGATGAAGGATCTAACAAATTTAAGGATATATGAACTACATGGAATTCTATGAGAAACAATGGTGAAATTTTTCTATTGATCAACAATGCATTATATAGTTTTATAGTTCTTGAAAGAACTAAAAATAGACACGGTGGTTGAGAGAAATCCTCTCAAAATTATTACAACAAACTAACTTAAATATAGCTCTTATCCTAACAACATGCTAATCTTGGCATATGGTCAAAAATTGATGAACCAAGCCAAAACCTCAACGTATGTTAATCAAATTAACTAGAAATATGTAAATCAAAACATTAAGCTAAAACTAAATACTAGGACTTAATACTTAGGACTAAGGAGGCAATGTTGAAAATATTCCAACATTATCCCCATTGATGCTAAAGACACTCATGCAAGAGTTCTTTAAGCGTCACAAAGTTGGAAGAAAATATTTCTCTTACGTTTCCTCCAATCTTGAATCAAGAAATTAGAATTTACAAAATACTTATGGTGGCACTCCTTCCACTCTTCATGTGGAATTTCCTGCAAATGCTTGAGTGCATTCTTTTGTTGATTAGCTCACCCTTCAACAAAATAATCTCCTCTTGTGGTTTTCAACAACCACTCTCTTACATATTTATCATTATGGTCTTTAAACCATGTTCTCACATTTTGATCTTCTTTTACATCTTCAACACTAAACAATACTCCACATGAGTATTTACAATTAATCATATCACATAGATGATTATACCATAAAAATATTTCAAATATTTCCACACAAAATTTCACAACAAATATGTCCATATAATTAGAATTAAAGTGCACTATGCCTTTGTTTTGACACTTGTCAGTTTATATTGACACTTGTCAGTTTATCATATAGGCCTTCTGCCTATATATGTAACACATTTGTATCAATAATATAATCCCTTCAGTTTCACTTCTAAAATTTGGTATCAGAGCAGGCTTTCCCTGCCCTATTGAAACCTCTTGAGGGGGATTTCCCTCATGGAAATCCTCCCTCCCCCATGATTTTTTTTTCTTCCCATTTTTTTTTTACCAAGGGAGTATGCTCTCCATCATTTGATGGATCAGAAACCAGATGGTAAAAATATTAAAACTTGGGTGGTCATTTTAATTTTTTTTCTTTAGTTTTCCATGCGGATCAGTTTCATTTGGAGGTATGCAAAACTGTTGGGAGACACAGCGACGTCCGGTGATGGAATGACATCATCTGCAGTATGCCCGCTATGAGTTTGATGGCAGAAATGATCTAGCAGTTGTCAATGGAGAAAGCCCCATTGAGAACATCCTTGCCGTGGCTAGAAATGCCTACCTATTTCTCTGCGAGTGGAAGTGGTGCCCAATTTTTTTTTGTGATGCAACGAAGGGCGAGGATGAATATCCATGTAGCGGATGATGACCGAATATGTATTCCTCGCATGAAATACATCGTATCTGAAGCTGAGGGAAACTTATTCTCAAGATCAAACTATAGAGATGGCAAAAAAACCTATGGTTCTCGGTCGATATTACCAGTTTCGATGTCTAACACTACTAGAGGGAATACTCTGTCAACACTGGTGTCGATTTTATTTTTGTGATTTAAAAATATGTGCCACCTAGACAGCACATTCTAAATTTTCAAAATTTTTATTTCGGACTGTAGTAAACAGATCCGTGATCGACGTAGAATGAGCAAGATAACGTCCATATTATGTAAGTGGCCGGAGTGGACGTAGAGGCCCAACCTTTTTTCATAGAGCAATTCTAATATTTGATCAAGAGGATATGCAAATTTGGATGCACCAGTTGTTGTTGTGTGTGGCAGTCATGGTGTGGTGATGTGAGACTCAACCTCTCGTAAGTAGTCATGATGTTGTTGGTATCACCATTAAATGACTATCAGGTGGAGCGTGCCCGCAGCCACAACAAGAAGGAAGGTCCTTCGTGAATCCGCCATAGCATAGCAGTGACGGGGTATTTTGGAAGATTTTTGCACCAGGTTTCATTTTTTTTAAATATTTTTCAACTACAAGGTCATCAGTTCGATTCCTTGAAGTCCAGATTTGGGGGATGTTTTAGTTGAGATAACCTTGATTTGATGATTGGATCACTGGGGCTGCCAAATACCCCAAACAGTTTAATCGAGAGAGGGCGGTGCCGTTGTGACAATTTTTTAGGAGTTCTAGTGCAATGAATGTTCGAGCTCGAAAGGAACTGGAGATGCTACCGTTGGGATCCAGTTGCAGCTTACCTGATCTAGAACAACTCGTACCAGTCAGAAATATCGAACTGAGACTAAAGTGAAAGAACAAGATTTGCCAACGGATGAAAACATGATCTATGCATAGTCTGGATAGCGTGCTAAAGAGAAGTCATATGCGGTATTTGTTGCGCTACGTTTTGCGACACATGTGCCTAGATATTTTTATGGTATGCGATAGAGGACAAAAATTTTCTGCGATGGAGGATGTGATTTCATAGCCGACGACAATTGCTTGATTGGAGGAATTCTATTTTTTGAGATGCACGTATTTTTTTGGCTATAGAGAGATCAAATGATAGTATGATTGCGGCCATCGTAATGTTTTAGAAATTGCACGACTGTGATTTGCTGAGGTGGCACTGGCGTTGTCATCATGGAAGAGCCGAAACATTTCCCACCAAGGAAGCTTGCAAGGTCCATTATTCTTGGCGTGCGATCCTAAAGAACAAATGGTGGGGCTGCAACTTAGTATACAAGCGCTGGTGTGTTGACCGTTGTCGTGCTTCGATTTTCATGCAAGAAAACTACAACATATTCCCTCCAAATCCTTGGATTTCCCGCGTCGTGACTCCTTAGAAGCTCTGCGGGGTCGCATGGATTTAATAGTTAATGGATAAGTCCACTAGCGGTGAGTTTTCGAGAAGCACCAAAAGGTGATAAATTTTATTCTATGCGATGGACGTGTGAAACAACAAATGCCATGTTCTGTGTTTTGTTCATTTTTTAATTGCCATGTTGTGTCTGCTGCTGTGAAATGTTTTTTAATTAAAATGATGATATCCTAAGATCCCATTTTATTAGTGGGGGAATCTTGAATTGTATGGTCATGGGATGGACCTTTATTAAATGCTTTAATTGGCGCATGTCCCCTATTTTTTTTGACCTCAGGGAGATTGTCAAAGGGCTTCCTGGGTAAGCCCGATGTCTTGATTTGTATGGGGTTTTGATTCCCCTGAACATTGGGGCATGATTGGCATTTTTTATTTATGTTATTTCCACATAGGAAGTGGAAGTGAAAGGATTGATGGCCCATGTAATTCCCCTGTGAGGGAAGTTTTAATGCTATTTTTTCTGCCTGAGAGCGATGCCGCCATTGAGCGATGTTGTCTATTTGCTACCTTAGATAGGCATGATAGTTTTTTCACAAGATGAAGGCCCCTTTGATGGTGGAATATAGGGGTATTTATAGTCGTTGGAAATGTTTTTCCATGACGGACACAATGGTGGTGTCATATTGTAATTTTGAGGCTATTTCAATTGAGTTTTTTAGCCTCAAATATTTTCTACCTTGGAGTGCACTCTCGGTTGAACCCAACACTCCCAAGGACTTATAAGTGAACCTAGTATCTAGTAGTACCCTCTATCTACTTGGTGAATGCATCGGCTGGTTATCCATGCATTCCGATAAGATGAGGTGACTACAATAAGGACACTTATTCTAGGGACTACAGACATAGACACCCTAGAATCTATTCGAGGTTTTTATGGATCTACTTTTGAAGACTACAAACGAAGACACTTCAGAAGATTCTCTTATATTCTTCTTCTTCTCCCCCATATTTTGATCTATGGCTCATTTTATTGTATTGAGTGCATTTTCGACAGAGACCGACACTCTTATATGGCTCATTTTTCCTTTGTATTAAGGTGCATTTTCGGTAGAGACCGACACCTTCTAGATTGAGTTCACCATAAGGAGGGATTTGATATTTATGGTGAATCTAGTCAGTGACCTACAAGAGGCAACATCCTCTGAGGATGACCTACAGAGGCAACAAACCTAGAAGTGGCTAACCCTGAGGCACCCATGATGACCCTGAGGCACTTAGAAAGCTGACCCAGTGGCAATAGACCCGTGGAACTAGCTTACCCTAAGGAAACAGACCAAGATGTTTACATAGTGAATCTAGCATTATTCACAGTTGGAGATCCAAGCGCAAAGAGCACGAGCCTAGACTAAATCAACAATAAGAGAGGATGATATGTTGTTTTAGAGAAGTCAACATTAAGGGGGAATGTTACCTAATGTTGACTTTTTTTGTTTCTTCTTTAGTTAGGATAGTGCACTTTAAGGGGGAATGTTAGAATTAAAGTGCACTATGCCTCTATTTTGACACTTGTCAGTTTATATTGACACTTTTCAGTTTATCATATAGGCCTTCTGCCTATATATGTAACACATTTGTATCAATAATATAATCCCTTTAGTTTCATTCATAACAATAATGACCAACTACATATGCAACATAAAGTTGCTCCTCACACAAATATTATCTCAAAACAATGACTTTACAAGAATCTTTCTCCCAAGGAATTTTGAGCACATCATTTTGATCCATGTGACCCAAGTTATCCATCACTATCTTCTCTCCAAGAAGAATTTTTGTAAAAGTTGTCCCAATGAGACAATCACCTTTCTTTTCATTCTTTCTCACAAAAAACAAATCATTAATCATAAAAACATTACCTTTAGTATGAGTAGATTTGGTGCTTCCCATAAAGCTATTTTGTAGCAGTTCTCCTTTAGGGTATGTTGCTTCAAGATCAACCATCAACTCTTCACTAAGAGTTCTCCTCCTTTGTTCAATCCATGTTGGTGTGTTGAAACACCATTCATTCAAGCAATCATACATTGTTGCCTTTTTAAGACTACTCTCTTTCTGCAATGTAGTCACTCCAAGTGAGTGATCATCATCCATGAGTGATGTTTTCTTTGCCATTACAACAATAAAATCAGTAATCTCATTTTAATTTTTTGTTTCTATCTCATTTTTCACATTCTTCTCCCCCTTTAGAGGAACTTTAAAATTTTTATCTTCTCCTTGTAGGAGATCTTCATTTGCTCTTTCAAGAGAGCATACATGCATTCCAAGTGAATGGTCTTAAAGACAATGGTCTTCCATGAACATTGCTTCTCCATCAACATGCCAACAATTTTGGTTGATCCTATTATCTTCTTTATTCTCTCCCATGAGAATTTTAGGTGCATTATCCTTAATACACTATTAATTTATCTCCTCCATGAGATATTTTTTATCACTTTGCCTTCTATCAACAAAAAATCCTCTTCTTCCTCCTCGTCCTCTTGAGGAATACACACCTCTTCTTTTCTTTTCATCACAAAATTCAGCAACATATGCTTCCTCCATGAATAATTCTTCATCTTGTTGGTTTTCTACATACAGGCCTTCCTCTGCAAGAAAAAATTCTCCATTACAAAGCATGGTTTAATATGAGTCTTTACAAGACTCTTCAAAAACTCCTTCAAGAGGATCTAATTAAGAAACTACTTCAAGGAAGCAAGACTCCTCCTTGCTTAAACAATCTCCATGATTGTCATTCATGGATTTAGGGGTGTCCTCATCAAAACCATAAGCATCCTTCAATACTTGCCATGCCATTGTAGCTGATCTATAATTGGCTATGATAGGAAAAATATTATTTTCCATTCCTCTCCTCAAATCCATAAGAGCTAAGCAATTTGCATATTGTTGCTCCTCTTTTCTCTCCTCACCTTGTAGCTTGCTCCAATTGGGTTCCTCATAGCATTATTGAACTATATCCCATATGTCTTGAGCCTTCAATAAGGTCTTCATAATTATGCTCCAAATAACATAATTATCTCCATCAAATTTTGGTACAGCCAAGTTTGCATACATGGCTTCCTTTTATTTACCAAAGTCTCAAGCACACAATTTATCATAAATCGGCCAATATTGATTGAAACAAACTTAATTTTTTCCTATAGACTTTTTATATACTTATCTAAAAATCCACTAAATTTCAGATCCAAATTCACACAAATGAGAAATATGTGATCAATTTACTTTTGCCCTTTCTAGATATTCAAGTGGTTTTGAGACAACCTCAATGTTATTCACATAAATAAATCCATACAACTCCAAAATTTATGAAAATTAAAATCTGAATTCCTAAGATAATAATATGAAAACCCTCTAAATTTCAGAATAAAATTCACAAAGGTGAAAAATATGTGATCATTTACTTTTTCCCTTTTTATCACAATTATGGATCTAGGATTTTTTGAAGAAAAAATAAATATTCACATAAATCAATCAATATAGATCCAAATAACCTAAAATTTTATCTGAATTATTAGTTTATCTAAATAGTATTTCTCCTAAAATTTGAGAAGTAAATACCCTGTATTCCACCTTATACAACCATTTTATTTAAAAACTCAAAATGCTAATAAAATCCATAAATTAGTTCCAAATAACCTGAAATTTTGACAGCATCCTCTTTATACAATTATATAACAACCCTAAAAATTTCATAAGAAAATACCTCAGGATTCATGATAAATTAAGGATTTACTCAAGCTCTTCCTTGCAAATCTGCTGAGTGCTGGCCACTTGAGTTTATCTGACAAAGTGCATGCTTCAGATATCTTCACGCCACTCTCCATAGGTTTTGATCCGTATAAAAAAACCTAATCTGTTACCAAATGAGAAACAATGGTGAAATTTTTCTATTGATTAACAATGCATTACATAGTTTTATAGTTCTTGAAAGAACTAAAAATAGACATGGTGGTTGAGAGAAATCCTCTCAAACTTATTACAATAAACTAACTTAAAGATAGCTCTTATCCTAACAACATGCTAATATTGGACTATGGTCAAAAATTGACCAACCAAGCCAAAACCTCAACGTATACTAATCAAATTAACTAGAAATGTGTGAATCAAAACATTAAACTAAAACTAAATACTAGGACTTAATACTTAGGACTAAAGAGGCAATGTTGAAAATATTCCAACATTCTCACAACTTACGAGATGGGCAAACATTCAAAAATGAGGCAAAATTCAAAGCTTCAAATAAGGAAAAGAATAAAGAACCAAAATCAAGTGATGAGTCAAGCAATGATGAAGAGACTAACTTTGTAAAAATAAATAAGAAGGGTTCAAGGAAACCAAAGAATATGCAAAATGTAAAATGTTTTAGTTGTGGTAATATTGGTCACTATGCAACATATTTTACACAAAATGGTTGTAGTAGAAATGAGGATGAACAAGATTACAAGAAGAATAAAGAAAGAAAATTTAGGCATGAAAAGAAAATAGACATGGTCAAGACAAGAATGAGAAGAAGAATTTTCAAAGGCACAAGAAAATTTTCTATGTTGAAGAAACAAGCAGTGCTTCAAGTGATAGTGATGAAAGTTCTTTAGATAGTGAAAAATAAGAGATTCTATTTTTGGTAATAGAAGAGGAAGAGGATACTTCCATTAAAGACCTAGTATAAGAGAAAAAATATACTCCTATAGTTGAATACATAGGGAAAGAAAAAAATTCAGAAAAGGATAAAGGAACCATAGTTGATATGGAAGAGGAATTTACTACAACTCTTGAATAATTGGAAAGAGTGAAAATGGAGAACTTAATATTAAAGGCTCAAGTTCAAAAGGAAGATAAAATAAAGGTAAATCTTCTACAAGATCTCACTAATTTTAGATTTAAGGTTGAAGAGGCAAGAAGAGTTGAAGGAAGTATGGTTGAAAAATTAGAGGTAAAAGAGTTAGAGTGTGAAAAGCTAGAAGATGAAGTTATTTCTCTAAATAAATAACTCGGAAAATATATTGATAAGCTAACTAGGTTTAAGGAAAGCTCAAAAACCTTGGATGACATCCTCAAAATACAGAGATCTCCATTTATCAAGACAGGACTAGGTTATGAAGAAGGCCAAAAGATACAAAAAGGGGAGTCAATATTAAAAGAAAAAAAAGTTTCAAAGAAAGTGATTGAAGAAGAAACTAAGACCTATGATGATGAGTTGAGAAGTGGAATCATCAAAGAGAAGGGAAAAAATGCACAAACAAGGAACAAGGATCATCACAGAAAAGGCAAAAAAAAAACAATTGACCACACTCTCCAAGACAAGACAAACACTTCTTTCAAGGATATTGTTACTCATGTAATCATTTTGGTCATAGAGATATACATTGTAGGGTTCATAGCAGGAATGATTTTGGATTCATAAAGAGAAACTTGAATTCATTTGCACCTCTCAAGAATTACAATATCATATTTTACAATTGCAATAATTTTGGGCATAAAGAAAAGTTATGTAGAATATAATTTTTGGAACTTCCAAAGACAAGCAAGAAGAAGGATAGTCAAAGTGTTCTAAGAGATATGGCTTCAAAAGTTTGGAAAAATATTGGAAGAGAAGAAGAGCATTGTAAGTTGGGAGTAGATTTACTCCCATCCCAAAATTAATCACCTCAAGAAGAGGAGGTGGTATGGGGACTATGCTAAAATATCTTATTTATAGCCCCATGGGTCCTTTGCCATTGATGTCAAAGGGGGAGATATTTCAGTAAGGGAGAGAGATTCCAGTAAGGAGGAGCAGATTCTCAAGGGAAGTAGTTTTGGTATCCAGTTGCACTAGGGAGTAGTTTTTGTATCCAGTTGCACTAAAAGGATATTTTTTTGTAAGGGTTGCCATCAATGACAAAGGGGGAGATTGTTGGAAATATTGAGTATATTGAGTTGTCATTGATTTCAAAGGATTCATGAGGTAAAAATAGTGTGATGTCAAAGGATACATGAGTTATAAATAATGTGATAGCCAAGAATATTATAAATGGATTTGATATCAAGCTATGGACAAATTTCAAGGTAAGGTATATCTCCCAGGAAAGAAAATTACTAGAAGAAAAGGGTTTATAATATTAATTTTTAAAATATTATATGAAGGTCAAAAAGGATTAAGAAGGTTATCTGGGACAAAGAGCTAACAGAGAAAAAAATTATAATATTTATTACAAGGAGGACAAAAGGTTTAAGAGTGGATTTATAAGGCAAAGTTTAAAATCAAGAGGGACAAAGGTTTAAATAAAAGTCTCTTGGGAAAATATTTTGAAGGCAAAGGTTCAAAAGGAAATATTATAATATTTATTAAATATTATAATATAAGGTTATAAATCCTTGGCGCCAATGTCACTTTAAATACTCCCATGCAAAATCGTTGTGTGATTCGAAGTGCTAATCTCCAACGAATGACAAGAGAAGAGAATAGTGTATTTGAAAGGTGTGCATGTGCTAGTCAACGATAAAATTTGTGACCTGAGATGTTCTATCCAACTAGGATAGCCTAGTTGGTTGTGTGACTTGTATGAAGCACTGGCAGAAGGAAGGTCATAGGGTCAAAATCCATGGACGTCATTTTTGTATGCCATGTTGATTTTTTGATCCATACGCTGAGATAGGGATAAATTTGTGTGGGTGTCTCATAGGTTCCAATTTTTGTGATAGCGTAGTTGGTCAAGGCACTATTGGGGTAGAAATCTATGAGTCAAAACCTACTGAGTGTGTTCTTGCTTGGCATTGATGACGAATTTGAATTTTGTGATGCAGTAAGGTTGCTTGGTGTTCATGGAGTGCACGAAGACTTTGAGCAAGGTAAAGTAAAAATTTTTGATTATTGTAAAGTTTGGAGTTTTAAGGTGCATTTAGAGATTTCTATATTCTGCATTGTGAGTTGTATATTAGGGTGTATTGTTGAATGTCATAATATTGGAGTTATAAGGTGTAAATTGATTTAATTTCCAAGTGTAATTTTTGCATTATAGAAAACCTAGGGTTTTAGAAGCTTATTATTGAAATATTAAAGAGGAGAAATAAGACATTGATTTTATAGATTTATTGTGGAAACATTTTGGAAATATTTGAGTGGATGATGTTTTTATCTATGCTAGAATTTGAAAATCACTAATTCGATTTCTTGAAGGATCGAAAGGAAAATTATTTTGAGTTTGGTTTTAGAGGCACATCATCATCATGTAATTTTTAGAGGTGTGGTGTTTTTATGTCATTCACAAGGTTTTTTTGGTTAAGAAATATTTTGTTGTTATATGTTTGGAGAAATAAATATTGAGTAAATTTGCATTAGTGCTAGGGTTTGAAAGTAAGATTTATTTTGGTTGAAATTAAAAATATATGAGCTAGGGCTTGAAAATAAGTTGTGAACATGTTTTGAATGAGTTTAGAATTAAAAGTGCAAGTGTTTTAGAATATAAGTGTATATTACTTTTAGTGAATCGGCAAATAAAGCAGCAAGTCTTGTAGATAAAATTTCTGAAAGTAAATTTGTATATTGTTCATATTGGTTTTGATATACATGAGCATTGTGTGTAATGAGCAGATTTGAGCATGTGTTATGAAAATATTATACCAAGTATTGTATGTAGACTTGGAGTAGAGATTAGAGCAAGTTTTGGTAAGCTGATTTGAGCAAGTCTTGTGTCTAGAATTGGAGCAGATCTAAGCAAATATTAGAGCATGTTTTGGTAAGCATATCTGAGCAAGTATTGTATCTAGACTTGGGTAGATCTGAGCAGAGTTGAGAGTAGGTTTTAGATATGGCATTATGTAAAGGCTTGAAGAGAACTAGAACAAAAGGGATTGGTATCTCTAGTAGATAGAGTTACACAAACTAGAGTAGAGGATATTGGTGTCTCTCTAGTGGATAAAGCTCCACAAACCAGAGTAGAGGGAATTGGTGTCTCCTATGGATATAGATCCATAAACTAGAGTAGATGGTATTGGTGTATCTTGTGGATAGAGGTCCATGAACTTGAACATAGGTGACTGGTGTCTCTTGTGGATAGAGGTCCATGAACTTGAGCAAAGGTGATCAATGTCTCCTTTGGGTTGGTTCCCATAAATATTATAATAGGGAATTGGTTCCCAAAATATTGGTTGAGGAAATTTTATAAGAAATATTTTCTTCGTGGATGTAGCCCACATTGGGTGAACTACATTAAATCTGTGTCTCGCATGTGTGTGATGATTTGTGTATTATTTCATTTATTGCATTGATATTATTGTTGTTATCATTTGGAAAGAAAAGTAAAAGTTTGATCTTATACTATTCATCCCCCTCTTAGTATAAGCTTGTGTTCTTCGGTAACATCTATAAATTATAGAAAAGACCATCCATGAATATTTAAAAGGACTCATTAGGATATTTTGAAGTGGTTTTGGAAAGTAATACTTAATATCCTTTCCATGATAAATTATTTTTTCTTAGAATTCAATTATCTAAAGTGATCAATGCCATGGATAGTCTTAAATGTTTTGTACTAGTGCATCTAGAGTATCTTAAAGTTGTATTAAGTCAAGATGTAATAAATAATTTCAAATATGATATTATTAATAGGATATTATGAAGGAGGAGCTTTGGCTATGTTTGGTGGGGAGGATCAACCAGGAAACTCATCTCAATTTAATGTCTCTAGAGTCATGAAAAAGGAAAATAAAAATGATCTTATTTTTGCTATATTTTACCCATATTTATTGTAAGCTCATAGTTAAATGACTAAATTAGAATAAGTTTCTATTTATTTCTTTAAACAATTAAATACAAAGACATCGAAGTAATGAATGTAAACTATAAGTCCATTCCTCAAAAAGAAATATAATAAAATGATGTATTAATAGATATCCTAATATGTTGAATAAATATCAACTTTAGTCATCAATTATATATTAAAATTGTTAGTTTTAAAAGACACAGGTCATCCATATGTAATTAAATATAAAAATAACGAGTATATATATTATCAAAAGGATATTTAAAATATTGAAGAGCTATAAATAAAAAAGTAATACACAAATCAAGAGATCCTCTATTTTATTATACAACAATAGAATCTTTTATTTCACGAATAACATCTAATATCCTATTTTGGTCCTCAATGTTCTAATATTAGTAAGATGTCTAAACTTACTATTATGTGTCAATATAAAACCACTTGTATCTACATGATGGCTATAGTGTAAAACATTTCATTTGTTTGAGTCATCTTAAAATTGAATTCCCTTATTTTGAATTTGATTTTTTTTACTTGTTCAAAGTATGTTCCATAAAGTAAAATTGGGCTTGTTTCAAACTCTTTTCCTTAATTTTATTCATGTTTGAAAGGATTTATGATTTCTCCATTGATTTTTTTTATCAAATAGTAGTCTATATTTTCTTAACTTTTTCCTATGGCTAGAAAAATATCACCTAAATAATAATAATTTAATAATTTTATGGAAAAACAGATTGTATTTATAATGCTTGAGTAAATAATATCACAAGAGTTCCATATGAAATATCTATTTAAATTTTTCTTTCTTGACTAAGCTTAAAATCCAATTATAATTAAGTGAATAAAGGTCTTCATTTGCAACTTCCTCTTCCATTGTATCACTCTTTACAAGATGTGTGTTAAGGGTGTCATCTTTCTAAGCAACAACATATCCATTATGTATGTTACTAAAATATATTAGATAAATAGGAGGGCATTTCCAATATAATAATGGTAATACCAATAAGAGTTTCTAATATGAATTATTCACTTTGAATGCTTGATGCTTCTTATAGAATGTAGACTTCTTGTTTCAAAAAATTTTTTACAACTAGGGACATGATCATGACCAACATATCTAAATTATTTTAAACAAGTTAAATGAATTAATCAATTACAAATTACTTATTGAATTTAATTAAAAAATATAACAATATTTCAATTTTACTTATCATATCTTTGACCAACCAAAATAGTCTTTTACAACAATCCTATCCATCAAAATGCTCAAAAAATTGATGATATTTTAAAGTTTTGGATTTGGGATGTAGTTGATATCCATATATTAATGATAATACCATTATCATCTTATTCTTATTTTCCATGGCCACTAAAAAAATTCTACAAAATTTTAAACTTTTGGTGTTGCCTATACAACTAAAGGAAATATTGTGTAGATTTAAGTTATCTTGTACATCCATCATATCATACTCAATGATAAAAAAATGTAGACAATGCCATCACTTATATAAAAGTATATCTCTTTCTCTAATGATAAATTCACATTTATAGTAGATGCACTCCCATTGTTCCACGTTAATACCCATCTATTACGTTTATCACACTACCTAAATATTTAATAAATATATATATATATAACTTGTATATGTCTAAAGCTATTGTGCACCGTGAAGACTTGGTTAAAGTGATAGTACTAACTTTGAATCTATTTTTGAGGTTTAAACGTATAGCTTTTTATAAAATCAATAATGAAGAAAATGGTTATAGTAGGAAGATGTATTAATCTTATTATTAATCTAATTATTATTAGTTTTTTAAAATATAGGAATATATACCTACATAATATACAAATATCATTATACTTTATTTATTATTTAAGTTTAAACATTTATTTAGTTTTAAATTTTGTTTTTAGTTTTTGAATTATGTTGTGTTTGCAACCCTAATTAGAATTAATTTATGTTAGAGGCTCATATTGATCTTATTGTTTTTATTTTTATTTTTAATTTATTTATATTTTGATAAATATAACACTAATACCTTAATATTAGGATTTTAATTTTAATTTAGTTTTTTTTTTTTTTTAATTTATAGGCTTACTAAGACAATGAAGGTCAACTATTAACAAGTTAATCTCTACATTTAAGTGGTTTAAAAAAATATATTTATAGAAGATCAAACTAAACTTTAAATGTAATCTTACATGGTTATTTAACTCATGATAAATAGACATATATGCTAGTTGCCTTAAACATTGAAAAAAATCCTATTACACAAAAATCCTAAAGAATCACCAAAAAAACTATTAGCTTTCCAACAACATATGTTTACATGATTGATGAAAGGATTATTCAATTTATAAAATGTATCCATAAATTAATTAATATTACATTATATTCTACAATAATTATCTTTAGGCTAGTTTTGGCAATATAATCTACCATAGGGGTGTCAAACTAGCCATGGATTCAAAATTAGTTGATATAGATCATGCCCATTTCGACATGATGAGTAGGCCATTTGTTTACATATTATGATTATGATCAAAGTGGATGGTAAAATGGTGGAGATTACAATGGACTATGCCATAACAACATGGGATAAAGGTCTAATGGAGATGGATGGACCAATGTATATGGAAGTGGATGTAAATGGGACAAACAATGACCATGATGATTACATTAAACATCCATAAGTAATGAAGTGGATAAGCCCATTGATAATATTAACTATGGTTGCATTTGAATTCAATGAAATGAGCATAACACAAGAAGTAGTTGTGATTTATTGAGATGAGGAATAATAAATGGCCATAGAATAATATAAGAGAAAATAGATGAGAATAGAAGGACTTGCAAATTTAAATAAAGTGGAAATTATTGCATGGATAGTGGTAGAAGATATTGAGGCGTCTACAATAGCAACTTATGTGCATGAAAATTCTAAAAATTGGGTTTATCAAAATTAATTTTGATGCTGTTTCCAAAATAAATTTAGGAAAAGCTTATGGAGGTGGTATTTTTAAAATAAGCAAAGATAAAATTATCCTTATTTTATTATAGAACTTCAAATAATAACTATGTAAAGGCTATGGTGCTTTCAATGATCAAAATCACCCTTTAAAAAGAATGGAAACATATTTAAATTGAGAGAATTCATGAATTATTATTAATACTACCAATATAATGGAAGTGGAGATTAAATATAAAATTAAATTTTATATAATATCCTTCAATTACTGTTGAATGTGAGGTTGTAATCTGAATTGGATTTTACAAACCAAATCTTTATGAGAGGATGGTCTAAGGAATCGAACTAGGATTTTAGAGGCTAGGGCAGAGGCCCACAAAATATTTTCATGCAAAAAACACCATCAAAGAGGATCAATATTGTTGGAGGTTCTTTCAATTGTAAGGATCATATTCAAGAATAAGGTTCATAGGTATTGCGGTACCATATTCTCCAAAATAAGGAATCTCATACTAGGATAAGCTATGTGGAATCCAAGATACATTTAATGATTGTCAAACATAAGCAAGGACAATCATAAATACCATGGGAAAATGACAAAAGGATTATTATTTTCTAGGAAGGGTGAATGTATGTTTACCACAAGAAAAATAAATACCAGTATTGGAAATAGTAGAGGATTGGATAGATGAGGATATATAGTTGAGAAGATGACACACAACCTAATAGGTAAATTCATGGGTTTCAAAACGTCTGTGCACTTCCTCCACACATGGATAAGAAAAAAATGACATTTGGAAGGAGAATATTAAATTCTAACTCTCTCAAATGGATATTTTTCTATATATTTCACATCAATGGTAGACCAACAAAAAGTATTTGAGGGAGGGTCATATCATCACGGGTCAACGAGACTATTCTTGCAACCATGGAAGATGGAATTTAACTTGAGGGTGGAACTGACTTTAGTACCAATATGGGTAAATATTATTTGTCATTCTAACTCTCTTATATGGTTATTTTTCTATAGAGTTCACATCAATGGTAGACAAAAAAAAATTATTTGAAGGAGGGTCATATCATCACGAGCTAGCGTGACTATTCCTGCAACCATGGAAGATGGGATTTGACTTGAGGGTGGAACCAAATTCAGTACCAATATGGATATAATATTATTTTTCCTTCCTCTTTAATATTATAAATAGGTGGTACTTAAGGCAATAGGCAACTTACTAGGTCATTATCAAGGTAGATCAAGAGAAATAGTTTGAGGAGGATCAACAATATTTTCTATGGTTTGTGTAGAAATGGACCTCATTAAACCTCTTCCAATAGAGATAGACTCAAGAATAAGGAATATTTTCTAGCACCAACAACTATATTATAAGGCTATTCCATTTAGATGTTGGGTGTATCACGCTCATGGATATTTGACTAGAATGTGCCCTATAGTTAAGGATCATCAATTTGAACAAGAGGGGACAAAGATAAATTTTAACATGGTGGGTCAATCTCTTCATCGAAAGTTAAATCAAAATGAAGGGAAACACCCAAAAGACTCAAAGGGATTCCAAAAATAAATCAGTAAAGTAATCAAATATAAGGAGAAAAAATAGGAAGAACAAAAATAGATATGAGATATTCAAAAAATTGGGAAGCTTAGAAATAGAAGAATATTTTCAAATGGAAGGATTAGAGGAGGATAATCAGCAAGTCACACTGGTTGATCAGGAACAATACTCCAATATAGTGTTAAGGAACAAGCAAGGAGCATAACTAGACACAACTTCTATCATGGAAGAAGAGATTCAATCCATGAGGGAGATCATAAGAGGGGAAATAGAGTAGGTGATAGTCTTAACTCAGGAAATAGAGATGAAAGAAGGAAATAAGAACAAATATGACCCTACTTTATGGATTCATAAAGTGGAGAAGAAACAAAACCAAACTATTCTATAGGGAGGAAGTCAAACAAGGGAAATATGGAGGAACAAGAAAGAAATTTGAGCTAGAATGGAAAGGTAAAATTGATTGCTGATTTTTTCTCTCCCAATTATCAATGACATTAATTACTTTGAATTTGAGGGGTTTAGGCAACCACCCTAGATAAAAGGTAGTTAAAAACATTATCATAGATATGAGTCCAGATATAATTTTACTATAGTAAACTAAAATGCAAGGATAAGACTTACAAAAATAAATAGGAGGATATGAAAAAAAGGAGAGATCCTTATTCAATCAGCATAGGGGAAATCAGGGGATTGACCACTATGTGGAATCACCAACTATTCCTAGAGATAAGGGGTCTCTAAAAGAGAGGCATTTCTAGTTTTATTATAAAATAGGGAAAATAAGAAAAACTAGACTATAGTTAATTTCTATGGAACACAAATAGTAAGATTACAGAGGGATCAATAGGTAACCATCCATAATTTTAGAGACAACTACACAGAGGACCAATGGATTGTGGGAGGAGACTTCAATGCAAATATTAGAATAGAGTAACACCAAGGAGGTAGAACCATGTTGGAGGAAAAGGATAGGTTCTTTTCAGCATTAGCATGTCAAATGAATCTAATAGATATATTAATTGTGGATAGCTCCATGACCTAGATAAATAGAAGAAAAGAAAGGGAGATAGTAAAATATTGATTGGATTATTTCTTCATGGGAGAGGAATTATACCTGCATACCAAGCATCAAGCAAGGGTCATCGATACGATTTCTTTAGATCATTTTACAGTAAGCCTTAACATAGAAGAAGATAATCATAAAGTTCCAAGAACTTTTAAATTTGAGCTATGGTGGCTGAGAGATGAGGAGTTGGACAACCACATAAAAGAATTGTGGAAATTAGGGAAATTAATATTTGGGACAACCCAATTCAAAATCTACAAACAAATAAAATATGTAAGGGCCCAACTAAAGGAGCAGAGTAAACACAAGGAGGAACTCACAAGAATTTAAAAGAATTAAATCAATAATCAAAAGGAGAAGCTTGCTAAGGGGATAATACAATGAACTATTATGAAAAATCTATTGCAATGTGAGGCAAAAATTATTAGGAAAAAATATGTTGTAATCACAGTGACACTGAGAGGGGGGTGAATCAGTGTGATCTTTAAAATTTCTAATATATATAGTTTTAAATCCAGCAACTATTTAAAACTGATAAAAGAAATATCAAATGCAGCAAGAAAGCATCACACACAACACAACAATTTAACGAGGTTCACCAATGTGGCTACTCCTCAAAATGACTGCTTGGACTACCATCCAAATCCAGCCAATGCAAAGCTACAACTTTACAAAATCTTTTACCAGCACCAACTGGAAGGAGCACCAACCCCTTAGCTTTATCTGTTACAAACAGAATGGAGCACCAACTCCCAATTTACCAGCACCTACTGGAAAGAGGCACCAACCCCTTATGCCAAGCTGCAACTTGGAAGTCAATAATGATTAAGAAAATTACAGAATAAAATTCTCACGTTATTTCTTACAGTCTGTTGTTTCTCTATAGTCTGCTACTTTTGTGCAACATGCTTCACCACACAACCCCACCTCGACTCTTCTGTGAACTTCTTCGCACTCTCACAATCGGATGATCGTTCACTTCTGCTGTCTGCACGCTATCACTTCGCACTCATAACTCCACCTCTGCACATCGCGCTCTTAATTCACACCATCACGATCTGCACACTTCGCTTCAACTCTAACTGTGACTTCGCACTCTGCTCGATAAGAACTTTACTTGCGCAATCACTCTGCTCGCATTCGCACTCTATCTTCGCACTCATAATTTCAAACTCGAAGAAGCCCTCCTTTTATAGAAGAAATTTCAAGAACAAACCCTAAAGAACGTCGACTGAGAAACCCTAGAATTTGTCGATTGCAAAACCCTAAAATCCATTAGCTGTAACCCTAAGAAAGTCGGCTGCAAAACCCTAAAATCTATCGACCCTAGATTTAACTTTGTCGGCCTCAAAACGCCTCTGCCACCTTTGTCACCTTCCTGTAGCTTATTGCCGTGAAATAATAACATGTCGCGATATCGTGACACTTTTTGTAGCCGTACGCCTTCTTGTCCTTGTTGTCGTGATATCGTGACCCTTTTGGCCTTTGATAGCTTTGCCACCGTTCTTGTCATGAAATCGTGACACTTCAAACTTTTGCTGACGTCATTCTCATTCTTGTCACGAAATCGTGACGCTTTCGGCTTCCAACAGCTTTTCTTGCACCCTGTTGCAAAATCGTGACACTTTCAGCTTTCGTTGACGTCATCCTCATCTTTGTCGCGAAATCATGATGCTTTCGACTTCTGTACATTCTTGCTTCTTACAATAGCGAAATCGTTACAATTTCATGTTGTGCAATTTTGACTTGTAGCGAAATCGCTACACCTTTGTGTTGAGCACTTTTGACTTGTAGCGAAATCGCTACACCTTTGAGTTGTGCACTTTTGACTTGTAGCGAAATCGCTACACCTTTGTGTCTTGTAGTTTTGACTTGTAGCGAAATCGCTACAATTTTTCACTTAACACTTTCTCCCTGCTTCGACCAGCGAAATTTCAACATGTAGCGAAATCGCTACAACTTTTCCACTTAACGCTTTTTCCTTGCTTCGGCCAGTGAAAATCCAACATGTAGCGAAATCGCTACAACTTTTCCACTTAGCGCTTTCTCCTTGCTTCGGCCAGTGAAAATCCAACATGTAGCGAAATCGCTACAACTTTTCCACTTAGCGCTTTCTCCTTGCTTCGGCCAGTGAAAATCCAACATGTAGCGAAATCGCTACAACTTTTCGACTTAGCTTCTTGGCCTCCAACATGTCGCGAAATCGTGACAGTTTGCCTTGTGCCTTCTCTCTCCTCATTTTTGTCGCGAAATCGTGACATTTTCAGCTATGCCTTCTCTCTCCTCATTTTTGTCACGAAATCGTGACATTTTCGGCTGTGCCTTCTCTCTCCTCATTTTTGTCGTGAAATCGTGACATTTTTAACTGCGCCTTCTCTCTCCTCATTTTTGTCATGAAATCATGACATTTTTGGCTGTGCTTTCTCTCTCCTCCGACTTGTCGCGAAATCACGACAGAAAACATGTCGCGATATCGCGACAGTTTTCTTACTTGTCTTTTTCTTCAAATTTTTGAAACTGGGCCACTTCTTTCTTCCTGAAAACTTGTTGTACATGATCTGACTAACTTTTGAGCTTCTATCCTCTGCATCTGAATGACTTCCTGTCCATTGCATCATTAGATCTAACTGACTGTGTTGACAACAATGACAAACTTCTTGCAGCACCTTGCTCAACAATCTCCCCCTTTGGAATTGTTGGCAACACCTGTGTACATTCCTGTAACTCTTCTCCCCCTTTGTCAATAATACCAAAGGGCTGCTGCAGACTCCCCCGAGTCCATCCTCACACTTCTCAGGCACAATTTGTTGCATCTGGCACAAATTATGATCATGAGCAAAAGAATAGTCAAATACTCAAATGCTCCCCCTGAGAAAGTGATCCCTGTAGCTAGTCACTTCTTAGGAAGTGTGACTACTCCTAATTTGCTTCGAAGGTACTCAAATACTTCCTTGGGCAAAGGTTTTGTAAAAATATCTGCTACTTGTTCTGTAGTTGGGACAAAATCCAATTTAACTTCTCCTTCGGCAACTTTCTCCTTCAAGAAATGATACCTTATAGCAATGTGTTTTGTCCGTGAGTGCATTACTGGATTCTTAGAGATGTTAATTGCATTGGTGTTATCACACTTAACTGATATTGGTTCACTGAAATTAATACCTAGATCTTTCAAAGTTTGTTTCATCCACAAGACTTGTGTGCAACATGTTGCTGCTGCAATATATTCTGCCTCAGTTGTAGATAAAGAAACCGACTCTTGCTTCTTACTGTGCCATGCAACCAATCTGTCCCCCAAATAGAATGCACCTCCACTGGTACTCTTTCTGTCATCAACACATCCAGCCCAATCTGCATCTGAATATGATATAAGAGTGAAGTCTTTGCCTTTTGGATACCACAACCCATACTCAATGGTGCCCTTGAGATACCGAAAAATCCTTTTAACTGTTGTCACATGAGTCTCTTTGGGACTGGCCTGAAATCTAGCTACCATGCAAACTGCCTGTAGAATATCGAGTCCAGTAGCTGTTAAATATAGTAAACTTCCAATCATAGATCTGTACATGGTTTGGTCTACAGGTGGAGATTTGTCTTCTTTACTCAATTTGCAGCCTGTTGTCATGGGAGTGCTTACTGGCTTACAGTCCTCCATAGTGAACCTCTTTAACATTTCTTTCACATACTTGATTTGGGAAATGAATATGCCTTTCTCATTTTGATTAACTTGTAGCCCAAGAAAGTAAGACAATTCACCAATCATAGACATTTCAAATTCATTCTGCATCTTATTTGCTAAGTCTTTACAAGATTCATCTTTGTTGCTGCCAAATATGATATCATCTACATAGACAACAAGAACAATGAGATGTCCACCTTCTATTTTCACATACAGATTACTTTCCACTAAACCTTTCTTGAATCCCTGTTGAGAGAGATAGTTATCTAGCCTTGCATACCATGCCCGTGGTGCTTGTTTTAATCCATACAATGCTTTCTTTAATTTGTAGACAAGGTTAGGATCCTCACTAATTTGAAAGCCATCCGGTTGTTCAATATAGACCTCTTCTTCGAGTTTCCCATTTAAAAAGGCAGATTTTACATCCATCTGATAAACCCTAAAGTTCTTGTGGACTGCTAAGGCCGAAAACATTCTAATTGCTTCTAATCTGGCCACTGGTGCAAAAGTCTCTTCAAAATCAATGCCTTCGACCTGTGCATACCCTTTACAAACCAGTCTTGCTTTGTTCCTAATGACCTGTCCGTCTTCATTTAATTTGTTTCGAAATATCCATTTGGTGCCGATTACATTCTTATTTGCAGGTCTAGGTACTAATTCCCAAGTTCTGTTCTTTTCAATCTGATCTAACTCTTCATTTATTGCCTTCATCCAGCTATCATCTTTGCTTGCTTCATCTATGTTTTTGGGCTCAATGCTGGATAAAAGAGAGTAATTACTTATTACTTTCCTTCTTGTCTGAATGCCAGCTGTGGGATCTCCAATTATTTGGTCTCTAGGATGATTTTTCTGCCAGCTACCTATTTTGAATTTTCTGTTTTCTTGCTCCTCTGAGTCATCGAATAAGTTATCTGCATCATCCGTAGACTTATTTTCTGTTTCATTCACCTCATCTCCTTCAAAGACTTCTTCATAGATTGGGTAGTTTTCCTCAAAGCCATCTAATCGTTTCCCACCTTCATCGAATTTAACATCTGCACTGTCCACTATTTTCTTGAGTCTCTTGTTGTAGCATTTGTAAGCTTTGCTTTTTGATGAATACCCAACAAAAACACCTTCATCTGCTCTATCTTCAAACTTCCCAAGGTTGTCATCAGTTTTTCTGATGTAGCACTTACAACCAAATACTTTGAGATGTTTTGTTGTTGCTTTTCTACCAAACCACAACTCATAAGGTGTTTTGCATTCATGAGTTCTTAACATATATCTATTTTGAATGTATACTACAGTGTGAACTGCTTCTTTCCAGAATCTATCTGCTATTTTGTTTTCTGCCAGCATGGTGCGTGCCATTTCCTGTATAGTTTTGTTCTTTCTCTCTACTACACCATTCTACTGGGGAGTTCTGGCTACTGAATATTGTCTCCTGATACCATGTTTTTCATAGTATTCTGTAAATTCATTCGAAATGAATTCTCCTCCTCTGTCTGATCGCAAGCATTTGATCCTTTTTCCTGTTTCATTTTCAACTAGCTGTTTGAAAGTTCTGAACATTTTGAAAGCTTCTGTTTTATCTTTTAGGAAGAATATCCATGTCATTCTGGAATAATCATCGATACACAGCATAAAGTATTTGTCGTCGTTTATGCTTTGAGTTCTCATGGGTCCACATAAGTCTGTATGAATAAGTTCCAAGGGCCTGCTAGTGTGGTATTCTTTTGTTTTAAATGAGACTCTGGTTTGCTTTCCCTTCTGACATGAAGCACAGACATTGTTTGAAGGTTTTTTAATGGTTGGAATATCTCTCACTGCTTGTTTCGAGCTGATTTTCACCAAATTATCAAAACTTATGTGTCCAAGCCTTTTGTGCCACAGCCAGTTCTCTTCTTCTTGTCCAATGAAACACGTACCTTCTGATGTTTCTGAGAGTGTGTACAAATTTCCAGACGTCCTTGAACCAGTTGCTATCAATTTCCCACTGTTTATTTTTTTGACTTCACAACCCTATTTTTTGAAGACTACTTCATGTCCTTTATCACAGATTTGACTGACACTTAATAGGTTGTGTTTCAAACCATCAACAAATAAAACTTCTTCTGACTTGATTTTCCCTTCACTAATTTTGATAGATCCTTTACCTATTATTTTGGCTCCATCATTATTACCAAACTTCACAGAACCACCCTCATATTTCTGTAGTTTTTCAAATTTCTGTTTATCACCTGTCATATGACTTGAGCAACCACTATCAAGGATCCACGGTACACATTTATTCTGAGCTCTGAAAGCTGTCTGCACTATTAAAGATTCCTTTTCTTCCCTGAGCTGTTCTTTCTGTTTCCATTATGTTTTAACTGTGGTATTGGGTTCTAGCTTGGATTTCCCCTTTTCAGAATCTTGCACATATCCTTCAGAAGAAATTCTATTTTGTTTTGCCCTATATGGTTGAATTCTTCTTTTTTGAGATTGATTTGAAATAGAAGTACTATGACAGTTTCTAGCAATATGCCCAAAGTTGTGACAATTAAAGCACTCTACTGCATAACTCATTAGAGGAGCAAAAGCATTTCTACTAGTGAAACTTCTTGGACCTATATTATACTTGCAGTCAACAATTTTATGCCCATAACCATTACATTTGAAACAGAAACCATAGAAATAATGATTGAACCTGAAATATGGTCTTTGCCAAGTTGTTGCAGGAGCCTTAGATCTTCTTTTCTTTTGATGTGTGACCTTGGTAAAGCCATCATTGTCAGTTCCTATTTCAGGACTGGCATTACTGCTTTCTTTTGCCTGATTTGTTTTTCTTTCAACAGCCTGTTTCTTGTCTTTACCTTTTTCATATTCAACATTGCTTGCCTTTTGCTTGTTTGATGATTCTCCTTCAGTAAAGCCCAGACCGAATTTGATACCTGCGGGTCTTTGATCGCTTAGGATTTTGTCCAGCTTCATAGAACTTTCTTCACGCTTGAAATGGCAGCTAATTTTTTGATCCAGCTCTTGTATCTGAATTCGAAGACCAACATTTTCTTCTTCCAATTTGCAACAGTAATCTATCTTCATGGTTACCTGTACTTCAAGATCTTCGGACATTTTCTTGTACTCTTCTGTCTACGTTTTTAGACTGGTTATAATGTCATTTGCATCCTCAAGCTTTCTTGATAGTTTTTTATTCTTTCTTTTCTCAGATTTCCATTCCATAAGAGCAGAGACCAGCTCACCTTCTAAATCAACTTCAGCCTCATCTTTTTCAATAGGCACTTTAGAGTTCATTCCTTCTCTCTTTTCTATTTTTTCTGCCTCTTCTGATTTTTCTACTTCAAATGCCATAAAGAGAGCCTCACCTGTTCCTTCTTCGGAGTCTTCACTAGAGTTGTCCTCTGAAGAATCTGCATTTCGGGAGATAAAACTTTTCTTTTTGAAATTGCCTTTCCTGAAGTTTGATTTCTTCTTCCAGTCACCTCTTTCTTGGTGCGAAGCTTCCTCACCCTGGTTCTTTTCATTGAGTGGGCATTTTGTCGCAAAGTGCCCAATGCCTCCGCAGTTGAAGCATTTAAATGGTAGCTTTCCTCTGTACTTTCCTTTTCCCTTTCTCAGTTTTCTGACAAAATTTGCTTCCATTTCATCTGATACATCCTCTTCTTCTGACTCTGGTTTTGTGATTTTACCTTTTAGGGCTTTGAAAGCAACTTCTCTATCTGTGGGATTAGACCTTCCTATTCTCATTTCAAAAGCAGTCAAAGAACCATGCATCTCATCCATACTAAAATGATTTAGATCTTTGGCTTCTTCTATGGCAGAGACTTTAGAATCAAATCTAGGAGGGAGCGATCTTAATACCTTTTTCACGATAGCGAGCATCGGTTAATTCTTCATCGAGACCTCCTATTGAATTGGTGATCCCATTGACTCTTTGCATGAAAGTCTCTATGTTCTCATCATTGTCCATCTTTAAAGATTCGTATTGAGCTCGATGTGCTTGAAGCTTGGCCTCCTTGATCCTATCATCTCCTTCATGAATGTTCTCTAGTTTATCCCATATATCTTTTGCTGATTCACAATTTATGATCTTGACTAGCTCACTGTCCACTAGTCCACACATGATGGCATTTTTTGCTTTTGAATCATATTCAAATGCCTTTTTACCAGCAGTGTCTGTTGGAGTGGTGGCGGGAGCTTTGTAACCATTAACTACCGCACCCCGAGATGTCAAAACCCAAAGCACTGAGATATGTCTGCATTCTAATTTTCCAGAACGCATAATTAGTCCCATCAAACAATGGTGCTTTGTTCGAGGAGAACCCTTCACCACTTGCCATTGCGTAACTTCCAAGATCACCTTAGCTGTTTAAGCCTATTCAGGAACTTGGCTCTGATACCAATTGTTGTAATCATAGTGACACTGAGAGGGGGGTGAATCAGTGTGACCTTTTAAATTTCAAATATATGTAGTTCTAAAACCAGCAGCAGTTTAAAACTTATAAAAGATATATCAATCACAGCAAGAAAGCATCACACACAACACAGCAATTTAACGAGGTTCACCAATGTGGCTACTCCTCAAAACGACTGCTTGGACTACCATCCAAATCCAGCCAATGCAAAGCTACAACTTTACAAAATATTTTACCAGCACCAACTGGAAGGAGCACCAACCCCTTAGCTTTATCTGTTTCAAACAGAATGGAGCACCAACTCCTAATTTACCAGCACCTACTGGAAAGAGGCACCAACCCCTTATGCCAAGCTGCAACTTGGAAGTCAATAATGATTAAGAAAAATTACAGAATAAAATTCTCACGTTATTTCTTATAGTCTGCTGTTTCTCTGTAGTCTGCTACTTCTGCAACACGCTTTGCACTCACCACCTGTTCGACACTTCGTGAACTTCTTCGCACTCTCTACAGTAATCGGATGATCGTTCACTTCTGTTGTCTGCACGCTATCACTTCGCACTCATAACTCCACCTCTGCACATCGCGCTCTTAATTCACACAATCACGATATGCACACTTCGCTTCAACTCTAACTACGACTTCGCACTCTGCTCGAAAAGAACTTTACTTGCACAATCACTCTGCTCGCATTCGCACTCTATCTTCACACATCATTTTCAAACTTGAAGAAGCCCTCCTTTTATAGAAGAAATTTTAGGAACAAACCCTAAAGAACGTCGACTGAGAAACCCTAGAATTTGTCGGCTGCCAAACCCTAAAATCCGTCGGCTATAACCCTAAGAAAGTCAGCTGCAAAACCCTAGAAAATGTCGACTATAAAACCCTAAAATCTGTCAGCCCAGATTTAACTTTGTCGGCCTCAAAATGCCTCTGCCACCTTTGTCACCTTCCTGTAGCTTATTGCCGTGAAATAATAACATGTCGTGATATCGCGACACTTTTTGAAGCCGTACGCCTTCTTGTCCTTGCTGTCGCGATATCGTGACCCTTTTGGCCTTTGATAGCTTTGCCTCCGTTCTTGTCACGAAATCGTGACACTTCAAACTTTTGCTGACGTCATTCTCATTCTTGTCACGAAATCATGACGCTTTCGGCTTCCAGCAGCTTTTCTTGCACCCTGTCACGAAATCGTGACACTTTCAGCTTTCGTTGACGTCATCCTCATCTTTGTCGTGAAATCGTGACGCTTTCGACTTTCGTACATTCTTGCTTCATGCAGTAGCGAAATCGCTACACCTTCGAGTTGTGCAATTTTGACTTGTAGCGAAATCGCTACACCTTCGTGTTGAGCACTTTTGACTCGTAGCGAAATCGCTACACCTTCGAGTTGTGCACTTTTGACTTGTAGCGAAATCGCTACACCTTCGAGTTGTGCACTTTTGACTTGTAGCGAAATCGCTACACCTTCGTGTCTTGCAGTTTTGACTTGTAGCGAAATCGCTACAATTTTTCACTTAACACTTTCTCCCTGCTTCGACCAGTGAAATTTCAACATGTAGCGAAATCGCTACAACTTTTCCACTTAACGCTTTTTCCTTGCTTCGGCCAGCGAAAATCCAACATGTAGCGAAATCGCTACAACTTTTCCACTTAACGCTTTCTCCTTGCTTCGGCCAGTGAAAATCCAACATGTAGCGAAATCGCTACAACTTTTCCACTTAACGCTTTCTCCTTGCTTCGGCCAGCGAAAATCCAACATGTAGCGAAATCGCTACAACTTTTCGACTTAGCTTCTTGGCCTCCAACATGTCGTGAAATCGTGACAGTTTGCCTTGCGCCTTCTCTCTCCTCATTTTTGTCACGAAATCGTGACATTTTCAGCTATGCCTTCTCTCTCCTCATTTTTGTCGTGAAATCATGACATTTTCAGCTACGCCTTCTCTCTCCTCATTTTTGTCGTGAAATCATGACATTTTCAGCTGCGCCTTCTCTCTCCTCATTTTTGTCACGAAATCACGACATTTTCGGCTGCGCTTTCTCTCTCCTCCGACTTGTCACGAAATCGCGACAGAAAACATGTCGCGATATCGCGACAGTTTTCTTACTTGTCTTTTTCTTCGAATTTTTGAAACTGGGCCACTTCTTTCTTCCTGAAAACTTGTTGTACATGATCTGACTAACTTTTGAGCTTCTATCCTCTGCATCTGAATGACTTTTGAACTGCCTGTCCATTGCATCATTAGATCTAACTGACTGTGTTGACAACAATGACAAACTTCTTGCAACACCTTGCTCAACAAAATAAGATTTAGAAAATCAAGAAGATATCTATTGGACGTAGAGAGCCAAAATTATATGGTTAAAGGAGGGGGATCAAAACATAACTTTCTTTCATAAGAAAACAATAGCTAGAAGACAACATAATAGAATTACAGGTCTTACAGATATGATGGGTCAGGTAAAAACCAGTGGAAGTGAAATGAAAACTATAACAAATTAGTACTTCCATACTCTTTTCAGTAGTAATGAAAATTTGAATGCAACATGGCAAGATAATATACTAGAGGTAATTCCACAATTAGTCAAAACTGAACATAATAAATTATTAATGGAGGAAATTTCTTTGGAATAAACATTGTACATCATACAAAAAATACAAACAAGAAATACCACAAGACCATATGGGTTCCCCATTGAATCTTATCAAAATTTCTAGGAAATTGTGGGTCAAATAGTGGTGGAGGCACTAGAGGAAATTAGATAGAGTAAGAAAATGTTACAAGCCTTGAATCATACTTTTATCACTTTAATTCCTTAGGACCCACCTAGTGAGAAAATTAATAATTATAGGTCAATTTCGTAATGTAGTATACAAGATATTAATAAAACTTATGGCAGAGACGTTAAAACCTTTTTTACCAAATATGATTTCAAGTGAGCAAGGTGGTTTTGTTGAAGGCAGACAAATTCTATATGGAATAGTAGTGGCCTAGGAGGTGATATACACAATGTCCAAGCAAAAGGACCCAAATATGTTTATTAAATTAGATCTTTCTAAAGCCTATGATAGATTATATTGGTCCTTTATGCAAAGGATTTTAGAAAAAGTGGAATTTACAAAGGGGTGAAGAGATTGGGTAAAAGTATGTACACAAACTACATCATTATAAGTTCTATTAAATGGTATTTCCTCTACCATGTTAACAAGAGGAAGGGGGTTGAGGCAAGGGGATCCTTTTTTAATTACTTTTTTATTATTTATGTAGAATTTCTAGGGAGACTATTAAAAAAGGGATACAAGAGGTGAGGCTAAGGGTTCTTAAAATAAGTTCTCATTGAGATAAATCACCTCCAGTTTATGGATGATATTGCTCTTATTAGTCAAGCCAATCTTCTAGTAGCAAGAAATATAAAAAGAAATTTAGATGGGTATACTCAAGCTATTGGGTAAACTTTTAATGGAAAAAAGTCTCAAATAGTTTTTTCAGTACAACAAATAGGGTGAGAGATAAAATTATACAATTTTTGAACTTCATGTAAACTCCTTTATCCATAAGTATTTAGGAGTACCTTTATCTGCAAATAAAATAAATAACAAGGTGTGAAAATGGTTGATTGACAAATTATAGGTGATGTTGAGAAACTGGAGATGCAAATGGCTAAGACTGGGAGGAAGGCTTACATTGATTAAATTTATGGTACAAGCCCTCCTAGTTTATAAATTTTGCATACTTCATACTCCAAAGAGAATTTTAAAAGATATTGACAAACACACAAGAAAGTATTTTTGGTTAGGTGCAAGGAGAGAACAAAAATTAACACTAGTTGGGTGGGATAAGATATGCCAACTAAATCCCTAATCAAAAGAAATTTAGTTAGTTTTTCTTTTTTTTTGATGAGGAAAAACTACTTTGCTAGGGTTTGATGAAGAAAAACTTCTCTGCGGGGATGGTAGTAGCTTCTAGAGGAGGTCTAAAAAATTATAGGAATTTCATGATGGAATCGGTTCTGACACAGAGAGTGCATGCTCGGGATGCTTTTTCATCTGAAAATGACTAGAAGGAACATGATTTTCCAGTGCATGTTGGGAACCGCTTGTTAAAGAACAATGGATGTTTGGAACGATGTGAAGCCAGACCAGTTCTAGTGGTTCAACAAGACTCGATGGTGGAAGATGTGGAGTATCTAACCAAACATGCCCTTATTGGTAAATTTTTTGGCATCCGAATTTCTCTCCCTTTTGTGGAGGCTTGGTTTAGGAAGACTTGGAATCCTGAAGGCGATGTGGAGGTAATTTTGAGTACGAACAACTATTTTATGGTGGTTTTATCTTGTATTGCAGATTGTAACAAAGCATTTGAAGGGGTACTTATTTCTATAACCAAGTGGGACTCTTTCTTAAACCCTGGCATGTGGGTTTCAACCCATCAAAGGAGCAACCGTCATGGGTTCCAGTATGGGTGCAGCTTCCATGGTTCCCATTGGAATTCTGGAGAACTGATATCTTGAATAAGATTGTCCTTCTGCTTGGGAAGCCGGTTGGACCGTCACAATAGACAATGGATAAAAAGGTAATATCTGTTTCTCGTATTTATGTTGAAATTGACTTAAATAATCTTATTCCATATTCTATTGAAATACAATTTGGATCAACTACATGGGTTCAAAAACTTGACTATGAAGTTCTTCTATTGCGTTGTCAGATTTACTGTGAATATGACCACCTACAAATAAAATGCCCTAAGTTTGTCCTTCCTGTGGCTTCAAATCCTGGGCCCTCTCGGTCTGGACAAATTTTGGATAAAGGAAAAGCCCTGATAAAGGAATGAGAATGGGATAAGGAAGGTTTTGTTCTGGTAAAAGCTCGAAACAGAGGATGAAGGGCAAATAAAGACCTTAAGGATAGCCATCCAAATGCTCTACTCAACCATTTTGAAATATTATATGATATTGATCAGTGCATGGAGATACCTAAAACGTCGCTACCTGATGCAAATATAACAAGGCCAAATCAAATGTCTCTTATTGAGGAGGAACTTAAGGAATCGGATCTAGGGGGTTTAAATGAAGAACAAAGGGCTTTGGATCTGAGTATAGGTGACATGGTTGGGTCTAGCCCTATAGGGGAAACTATTTTGGAAATTGGTACAAATTTAGCTATGCCATCTCCTATTCAGGTACTGATGCAGTCATCATTAGAGTGTAAAACTCCTACGGTGTTGGGATTGCAATAGAAAATAATTAAAAAAATATTTTCAGACAAGAATATGAAGGTGGGTCGGAAGAAGGACTAGGATAAAATTAAGTTAATGGGGGAGAATTTGGTGGATTCAAGATTGGTGAGAACATTGGGCTCCCATTTTTATAACCACCAAAAATGATTATCCTCTCATGGAATGTAAGGGGGTTGAACAACATCCCTAGACAAAAAGTCATTTGTGATTTGGTTCGTGTGCATTCTTCGGATGTGGTGTTTATTCAAGAGACTAAATTGGCTATTGATAGTATGTTCAATATTACTCCCAAGTTGTGGAGAAGGGGGTAATTCCAGTGTATTTGTGCATGTGGATATGCTGGTGGTGTTGCTTATTTATAGGATCTGGTTAAGATATCCCCTCTTACTTAGATTTCCAGCAGATGGTTTATTTCGATGGTATAATGAATCTGGTGAAACCATCCTACTTAAAAATGTGTATGCTCATGTTTATTATAATGGTAAAGTAAATTTGTGGGAGCACATTTGCTTTGTGAGAAGTTTGGTTCCCCTGTACCCATGGAATTTGGCTGGAGACTTCAACTATATCATTTGTATAGAGGAGAAATGTGGTGGGGTGGACCGTCTCGAGCCTTTTTCTTTTGTCTTTAGTTCTCATATCTAGGACCTAAACTTGGTTGACATCAAGCTAGATAATGGGATATTTACCTAGCACAATAGAAGGTGTGGGGAAGCTTCCATATCAGAGAGATTGGATAGGTTTTTGATATCCAGTTATTGGATGGGTAATAACATAAGTGTTATTTCTATGATTTTATAGGGTAGGGGATCTAATCATTGGTCTATCAAACTCTCTGCTTTGGAGTTAGGGCTAAAAAAGAATGCTTCCTTTAAGTTTCAACTTATGTGGCTTCGTGATCCTAAGATTCATGATTTTGTGCGAGGCTGGTGGACCATTGGCAAACCTCCTCATGGCACCGCTATGTATTCCTTTATGAAGCGACTACAATTTGTAAAACATAAATTGAAGAGATGGAATAGGGGATATGATCATTGGCCTATCAAAATCTATGCTTTGGAGTTAGGGCTAAAAAATAATCCCTCCTTTAAGTTTCAACTTATGTGGCTTCATGATCCTAAGATTCATGATTTCATGCGAGGCTGGTGGACCACTGGAAAACCTCCTCATGGCACCATCCATTATGTATTCCTTTATGAAGTGACTACAATTTGTAAAACATAAATTGAAGAGATGGAATAGACTGAATTTTGGGAACCTTTCCTTGGCTAAGGTAGAAGCTCTTAGGGGGATGGAAGAAGCTTCAAAGAATATTAGAGATCAGGGATTCATGAAGGAGCTTCTTGTTGAGGAATCTGAGGCTACGAAAGACCTTGCTGAATGGGAACTGAGGGAAGAAATTTTTTGGAAATAAAAAGCTCAAGTAGATTGGATTCAGGAAGGGGATAGGAACACAACCTTATTTTATAACTCAGTTAAGGCTTGTCGTAGTGGTAACCTGATTACCTCTCTTGTGAATTCTTAGGGTGCCCTACTCTCTTCTTTAAGTGATATTTCAGAAGATACTAAGATGTATTTTTTCTCTCTTCATTGAGGAATCCCTATCAGATGATGAGAATGAAAATCTTATTCTAAACTGTATTCTAGCGATTATTTCTAGAGAGATGAATGAGAACTTGATGTGTCCAATTTCCTTTAAGGAGTTGGAAAATGTTGTATTCAAGATGAAAAAAGAAAAAACCCCAGGCCCAGATGGATTCTCGATTGATTTTTATGAAGATTTTTGGAATTTAGTAAAATTTGATCTTTTGGAGGTGATCCATGAGTCCCAAAATAACAAACAGATGCTAAGGGCCCTAAATGCTACCTTTGTGGTGCTTATACCCAAAAAAGAGGGAGAAAATTCCTTGGATATGTTCAGGCCTATTGCTCTCTGCAATGTTGTGTATAAGATATCATAAAAATTATTGCTGAGAGGCTGAAGATATGGTTGAGAAAAATTATCTCTAAGGAGCAAGGATGGTTTGTTGTTGTCCGAAAAATCTTGGATGGGGTTTTTATTGCTACAGAAGCTATTCACTCGATGAAAACTTCTAGGGAGAAAACTATGTTCATTAAGTTGGACATGGCCAAAGCCTATGAGCAGGTCAGATGGTCCTTTCTTCAGAAAGTTCTTACTGCTTTTGGATTTGAGGAGGAATGGATTAGATGGGTGATGAGTTGTGTGTCTTCTTACTCATTCTCTATTCTTGTTAATAATGAGCAATCAGAGCTATTTTAGGCCTCAAGGGGATTGAGGCAAGGAGATCCTTTATATCCTTATTTGTTTATCATTATGATAGAAGGGTTGGGAATATTGCTCAAGTCTCAATTCATGTAGGGTCTCATTCAGGGGTGGAAGTGGGATAGTAGTTTGCTACCTCTTTCCCACCTTCAATTTGTTGATGATACTACTTTTTTGGGAGTTATCACTATCAGGGAATCTGGCACTATTAGACAATATCTTGACATATATCTCAGTGCTTTTGGAAAGTTGATTAATGAGGACAAGTCTTCTATTTTCTTCTTCAATACCCCTCCTCTTATTCAATCCAGGATTGCTCGTATTCTAATATTCTAGGTTGGGACTCCCCCCTTCATTTATCTTGGTATTCCAATTTCATCTCATCCTCTACCTAGATCTTCTTGGTAGTCTATGCTTGATAAGTTTAGAAAGAAGGTGAATCATTGGACTTTCAGATGGCTATCCACTGTAGGTATAGTGTTGCTTTTAAAATTTGTTGTTCAAGCTTTACCCATTTATAGATGTTTTGTACAAATAGCTCTCTCACTTCATCAAGGACATGGGTGCTTTATCAAGACATTTTTTATGGTACAAAAAACTTGATCAATCTAAATGGATTTTTGTTAGGTGGGATTCTATATGTAGGTCTATGCAAGAGGGAGGCCTTGGGTTGCGACAGACGACTCTTTTTGGGCATGCTTTGGCTACAAAAATTTATTGGAGATGGTGTACCTCTCAAGATCATATTTGGGCTAAAATATTATCTTGTAAATACTTGAGAGGTATTTATGAGGCTGAGATCCCTAGAGTTAGCTTGGTTGGGAAAGGTTCAGTTATCTTGGATACTTTGAAAAGAGGAGCTAATTTAATCAAGTAGGGTTTGTTCTGGATTTGCAATCATGGATCAAATGCTTTTTTTTGGGAGTATTCTTGGGATGGCCACCCTCCTATCTTGAATCAATATCCTAGGTTACGTTCCCTAAGAATTTTTTTCTTGGAAGCAGGCTGATATTGTGTGGAGGACTTTAAAAAATTCTAGTCTTTTGGAAATATGGAGATGTACAGGTGGAAACATCCACATGAATGGCCCCAAGGGGGACTACCCAAGGACAAAGAGGTGCTTGCTCTTATTATTATGAGGAGGCCTTGTTCTTCATTGAGGGGTAAAGATATTCTAGCTTGGAACCCTGATCCTAAGGGAACCTACCTAGTAGCCTATGGTTATCAGGTTCTTGATAAGCAAAAGTATGGGAGTCTTCCTATCACTTTGTGGAAAAAGGTGTGGAACAAATTTGCCTGGCCAAAATGTAACTTCTTTCTCTGGTTGGTAGCTCGCAATAAATGCCTCACTTGGGATCATGTGAGAAAGATGGGATTTTAGGGTCCCTCTTTTGGTGTCCTTTGCAGTAATAATGAGGATGACTTTATCATTTATTTTTCCAATGCTCCTTTGCCAGAGACATTTGACACCGTTGGTTGAGCACCTGGAACCATCCATGTTTTCATGTGTTGTCCCTGGTGGAGATTTGGAGTAGTCTGGTTAGACCTCCATCCAAGGCCCCCTTCCTTCGGGTGGCTTGGAATTTGGGTCCTTCTTGAATCATTTGGAAAATTTGGCTTGAATAGAACCAGTGCATATTTCAGGGTAGTTATTTGGTTGTTCAATAGATCTGGAAAAGGATCCTGTATATGGTTAAGGAAACCATCCATAGCAAATGTGATGTGGATCCTCTTTTGGATTCTAGGGAGGAGAAGGTACAATAATCCCTTGGTCTCTTTGAGGATGGTGTGAACTCTTATAGCCCTAGTAGGGTTCCTCAGCTCAATAAGAATGTTAGGAGAGATTGTAGGTGGAGGCCACCCCCTAGAGGATTTTTAAAAATTAATACTGATGGATCGTCCAGGGGTAATCTTGGACATGCTAAAATTGGTGGTGTTGGAAGAGATTCTACTGGTGGTGTCAATTTTTTCTTTTCCATTTATAAAGGTGTTCACTCCAACAATTTTATGGAATCTCTTGCAACTCTTAAGGCCTTGCGAAAGGGGTTTTCTCTTGGTTGGCATAGGATTATCTACGAGTCTGACTCTCAAATTGTGGTTAATATTTTAAACAGTAAAAGGGTGGAGGAAGTTAATTGGAAGTTGGCCTTTGTAGCCATTTAGATTCTTAGAATGAGTGAAGAGTTCAAATTTATATCCTTTGTGCACATTTCAAGGGAATAGAATGTGGTTGCTAATTACCTGGCCAAAAGGGCTTCTGAGTTGTTGGATCCTTGGAGTATCAATAATTGGGAGAGTCTCCCATATGGGGACTTTCAACGCCTGTGGGAGTTGATCCACAAGGATGTACATACTTAATATGGTTTTTTCTTGTTGTCTTTTCCAGGTGTTATTCTAGTCTTGTGGTTTTAGCCTGTTTGGTTGTTTATTTGAGCCCTGGTTGGAAGCTCAGTTGTACTCTATAATCCAGACTTTTTATAAATAAATTTTTACCCCTTTATTTTAAAAAAAGTTATGCCAACTAAAAAATATAAGTAGGATTTAGGATAAGATTAGCATCGCAAAGTATCAAGGCACTAGTAGGGAAGCTATAATCGAGATGCATTGCAACTTCTGGGGGCTTATTAAGCACACTATTAAAAGCCAAATATTACCCAGGAGTGGCTAAGAAAAACATCCCAAGACTGAAAGTGGATGGAAAGGGATCTACAGTATGGAGAACAATGGAATTAGTTTAGGATTTAATAAAGCCATATCTATATTGGTAGTTAGAGGATGGAAATGATGCTCTATTTTTGGAGGATTCATGAAATTAATCCCAACCAATTATTTAGACATTCCTAAAAATAGAGATTTGGAAAGCAAAGCTCCAAAATATAGGGTGGTGGCTAACCTCTTACTATATAAAATCATGGAATCAACATGTGCCAGACTTACTACAATGGAAACATCCATGAGAATGACGGGTTAGGGGATGGAGGAACTAACCAAAAAACTATGGAGATATCTCCAAATACACCCAATTTAGGATGGTTCTAAGAGGGATATACTTGTATGGGGAGGAAGCAAGTTGGGAATCTATAAGGTAAAGGAGGGATAAAAGGTAGCATGTGGATATGAGATTGCCCTAGCACCACTTCCATTGCATTTTTTTGGCAAAAGGAAGGATGACCAAAATTTAACATTTTCTCATAGTTGATTAACTATAAAAAGTGCTTGACATTTGATAAATTGAGAAAAAGAGGTTTCTATGGGCCTTCTAAATGTTTTATGTGTGGAAATGCAGATGAGACCTTGAATAACCTCTTTTTTGCGTGTTCTTTTGCTAAATATATATGGATTAGTTGGTGGAGGTAGATGAGACAACGTTGGAAGATCTTTGGGAGCTAAGAAAGCTTTTATGAGAAATGAAAACAATGCAACTTTAAGACTAAAACAATGAAAAATGGTATGGAAGTTGAGACCTAGCTTCATATGGTGACAGTTATGGCTAGAATGAAATACAGACATATTTATATCAGAGCATAGAACAAGGAAGCATGTATGAGATATTATTATGAGTAAGATAATGGAAATACTATATATTATATTACAAGAGGAACAAACATAGAAATGGACGAAGTAACTATTATAAGAAACTTTGGAATAATTATATAATAAAAACAAGGGTTGGATGCATAGTTGATATCTCTTCAAATAACATAAAGTGAATATTACCTCCTAGAGAGTGGGTGAAGGTTAACACATATGGGGTTTCTACTAAAAAAACATAGAAAATCTTGTTTTGGCATTATTATACATAATTAGAAAGGAGACCGAGTGTACTAGAGAGTAGAAGGTATGGGGGAGACAACAAATAATGAAGTAGAAGGATAAATCATCTTGTCAGCATCAATGATAGCTACAAATCTACATTTACATAAGCTATCGATAAAGATAGACTCTTAGGTATGGGCTAGAATATTGGATTTGATAAGACCCTTTCAGGTGCTGGGAATTGGGGAGAGAAGGAAGGTGGAAGCAGTTTAAAATATTTGAAAGGTTTTTCAAGATTTTTTTATTACACATATCAAGTGTGGAAAATAGGGTGGCTGATTATTTAGCAAAATGGGGGAAAGAACTAGAGGAAGGGCAATATGTGGATTCTGAGATGGAAAATCAGATAAGCTGGTACCAAAGAATCCAAGGGATGTAAGAAGTGGTACAAGTAGATAACATAATAAGAAAAGAATAGTGATTCTAATGAATTTATCATAGTTAGACCACGAAGCAATGACCAAGAAGAAAATAAATGACAAGTTGTCCTAGTGTCAAGATGGGTAAGAAAGGTTCTTGGTTTTTTGTCATAGGCTCTTGTGTCTTCATCCTTAGGCTATTGTTTCTTTACTATATGATATTACAACTAGTAGACTTAGAGTGGCCAAGGTGTGTGGTTTTTAAAAGCAAAACACAGATAGCCATAGACATTTTATTATGTCTAGATTCAAGGAAAATAAGCCTCCACCCCATAGGACAATAGATATGTAGACATGTTCAAGATGCCAATATGAATTCAAAACAACATAAAGATAAATGGATAGTCTACGAAATTTAGATGAATTAGAAAATTTGGAATTTAACTAAGATGTTTATGGATAATTGTATTATGTTGGTCTTAGCTGATGTTTTCAACAAACACACCTATATAATAATTTTATGGGTAATTTTTGAGCTAGGAGGGATTGGAGGAGGATTTTCTTTCTCCCTTGTTTCCTGTCTAACTCATTTTACTATGTAATACAACTTCTATAAATATAATATATTTTTCAAAATTAAAAAAAAATACTGTTGAATGTAATATATTGAAAATTTTAATATAAAAATTGGATAATAGATAATTTAACCAATTATTATATTGATCTTTATTTTGATAAAATTCTAATTTTAAAAGACGGTTATCTAAAAAGATTAAATCTCTTAGGAAAAATAATGTAAAATAAATATTTGTAAAAATATAATAATTTAAAGAATATAAATAATACCTTTAATATAAATAAATAAAATAAAAATACTTATAATAAAAAATTCAAACTTTATTTATTTTATTAAAACATAACTCACATCAATGATTTTCCATAACATACATCAAAATCACACAAATTTGACACAAATTTGAATCTCAAACCTTTTAAAAAATAAATTAATAAATAATTGTCCCTCGCTACAAGTTGAAATGAATTGAATTCCAAAGGAGAGAAAGATCGGAGATCACCAACAACCGGTTCCGACGAGCATCCCTCGGTGAACGTCGTCTCACCCAGGCGAGGTGGGAACCTCTACCTGCCTGCCGTTGGATGAAGGTCCACGTCAGATCAGGTAAAGCTGACATGTTCCTGCGGAAGTCCTGAAGAATAAAGAATGCCAGTTAGTGCGACCCTGCCACGTAAATCCCTGTTAATGAGTCACGTGGTTTTAACATATAAGTGCATTACTCGGTGTTCAAGGAACGATTAAGTGTACTTCATGAACGTGGGAAATACTTTTTGCGGTTGGTATGGAAAATTTTGCTAAAGCTCGACAATAGATACGACATTACCGACAGAGCACGAGCATAGTTGAAATATTTGCCTGATGAGAGTATTATTCCATGTACGAAGGGGGTCGTGGGTCCTTGGGCCTGGGGCCTGGCAATAATGTCGCTGAAAGCCTGTTTATAGGAAACAGGTTTTTATAGGTTAGTTGCTTGGTAAGTTTTTACATTTATTAACAGATTTAGGGTTAAATTCGTAGAGTGCATGTTAGTTCCATTTCAGCAACAATTTTTACGGATTGATTGTCTTTTAGGTTAGGTTTAAAACAATAACAAAATATGGATTATAAAGGATAATTTTAAAATTTAAATTCTATTTAATAATAAAAAGAATAAATTTTTTATATAAAAATTTAAAAACCCAAAATCCAAATCCTATCTAATAATAAAATATAACTGTAAATATAAATATAACCAATATCTTATGTAAAAATTAGGAACGTCAATCATATTTCCCTTAATTTTTGGTCTCTACCTGTCTGTTGATTTGAAATTCAGTTCACAATTCGCACTTCATTATGCAAACAGGACTTGTGTACCGTTCCATCACCATCTCGTTTCGTAATTTTCAATTCTTAGACGCCCTTGAATGTGATCGAAAACATTACGAAATCATTTATATTTATATTATAGATTGAAATTAAATTTAGATTAAAATTAAATTTAGTGTGTATGTGTGAAAGAGTGAGTATATGAAAAAAACAGATTTAAGGTTTTATCAAGTAAAAATTTGTTACGGTAATTAAAAAAGAGCAATCAATAATTGAGTTCTTGCAACAAACAAATTATTACGTCTTTTGGAAGCCATTTCCATTGATGCAAGTGAAACCAACTAATTTTCAATTTAAAAAATATTTAATTGTAATTACTAATTTTATATTATGGAAGAATTATAGCAACTGTGAAATAGAAATCCCTTTATAGTTATCTACCTGTAACCTACCATTTAAAATTAAAAGCATGGTTAGATTTCTCTTGCTGTTCACTTTATTTGAAACGTATATGCTGTGTAAAGCATGGAGAATATTTATGTCTAGATCAATCAATACATATTCGACATCTACAGTGATTTTAATTTTTTTTTCTACTTGCATTGTTATGCAATTTTATTTTAAAGGTAAATGCTGTTAGTATGTGAAGTATTTATGGTAACATCAAACAAAGTATGGTGAACGCAAATCCTGAGCTTTACTTCGTTTAAAGTCGCCTGTTGCATCAACCAAGTTTAAGTGGTTACGATACACTTAAACTTCTATGAAGAAGTTTTATGTTTAAATTTCAGTGGTTCTGTTGTAAGTAATTGGTGCTTAACCGTTGTGAGTGATTGGTTCTTAACCTTATATGTATAAGGAAATTTTATAATATTCCATTTTATACCTAGTGTGGAGCTTGTAAGAGCTTATTTGCTCGATTATGTAGAGCTTGGTACTGTTAGCTAGCCACCCATTGATTCTCGCCACGTACTTCACCCAACTAGTCACATAGTTTTACGTGGGACACCAACTTATCCATTGAGTATGACAGGTAGGATTTTCAAACCCTAATAAAATTTAGTTTTTTATAAGCATTGTAACATTTGTTTATATTACTTTGCATCAAGATGTTTGGTTGATAAATTTTAATTGCATTGCTTTTCAAACTTTGAAATAAATTATCATAAAAATTATAAATATATATTATTTGTTTATTTGAAAATTTTATGTTTTGTTTGTATTTTTTATATTTAAAATTTTATACCTTATTTTTTATTCTTGCATATAAAATGTTCTTTATTTTTATTTTAATTATTTTTTTTTTGCTTTTCCTTCTATTGTTTGTACATGTAAACATTTCTTGATTAAAAAAAATTAGAGGCATGTAAAACCATTGTGGGAAAAAAAATTACACTAATGATAATAAAGTAAGTTGTTAGAAACCTTCTTGTTAAAATCAACAAATAAAAATATTGTAATAAGATACAAATGTATGAAATATAAGATATTGCAATATAAAATATAAGTGCAAAAATGAAACAATCTCACAAAATAATACATAATTGTAGGCCACTTCGAGAGGCAACCTTCTTCAATAATTTTATTAAATTATGCTAAAAAGATACATTCATTCATGTTCCTTGTAGTTTTAGAGACTTCATTTTTGTACCTAATGCTCAAGGTTGAATTACATAAAAAATACCACCAGAGCTAGAATCTTCTATTAACAAAATAGTTACATTCTTGATAACAGTTACATATAATGCCACCATTTGTCTAGGTGTTTCTAATACCACAAACTATTACAATCATGGATGTCCCCCGCATTAATTAAGGGTTATTACATCATAGTGTTAGGATGGAATCTTAACATGCCCTTCCCTTTCAAAAATATTTGTTCTCAAAGATAAATATGAGGAAATTATTATTAGAGTTGTTGAAGTGGTTCCTACATAGCATCTTCACATTGTAAGTCATACTATTATACAAGAACATTGGTGATGACACATCGGTGTGGGGTACATGATATGTACTCTAGAATGCATTCAGGTTCAAGAATGATGGAGCCTTCATTATCCAACTTTGGTAGAGTGGACCTTGTTTCCAACAACCTACTTGAGAGAAGAAATGTAGAATATTGGATGAATTTTAAAAGTAGCTAGAAGGGTCAGTTTGTAGGCTATCAACCTGATCCATTGTAATACCTAATATAGACCATAATATTTTATAGTACAGTGGATAAAAATCATATCATTGACTTGAAAGCTATGCTTAGTGTGGTGGTAATCAACTTGTTTCTTCATATAGTTTTGAGTCAAGTCTAGATTAATATTGAGTTAGCAAAGAATGAAATCATGTTGGTAGAGAGTGGAATCCACAACTTGAACCTTGAAACTACCTAAAATGTAAGAATATGGTGTTGGTGGATATTGACCATAGACTAATTCAAATGGTCTCACCTTAATAGTAGTGTGATATATTGTGTTATACCACCATTCAACCAAAGAAAACCACTTGGTCCATTGTGTAGGATGGTAATATATGAAGCAACAAAGGTATGTTTCGAATAATTTATTCATAATTTTAGTTTGGCTACTAGTTTGAGGATGATAGGATAAACTCATTTTGAGTTAGGTTCCCTACAACTTGAAAAATTCTTGTCAAAATAGGTTGGTAAAGGTATGATCCCTATTAGAGACAATGGATTGAGGTATTTCATAATGACGAAATATGGAGTCTACGAATATTTGAGCAATATAGGAGGTTGTGTAAGGGTGGTATAGGTAATAAAAATAAGCATCCATTGCAAGATGATCCACTACCACCAGAATAATCAATTTTCCTCTAGATTTAGGTAACCCCTAAATGAAATCCATATAGATATCTATTCAAAATTATTTAGGGATTGATAATAAATTAAAGATACTAGTAGAATGCACATTTTCACCTTTCACATGTTGGCAATAATCACATTTAGTCACAAAAGTACGAATATCCTTTTTCATTCCCTTACAAAAAATATATGCTTGGTCCTTGTATAGGTTTTGAGAAATTTTGAATGACCAATTATTAGGGAAGCATGCATATCTTGTAGGATGAGGTCCTTTATTTATGAATGTTGGGGCACAAAAATATGGTCATGGTACCATAAATATTGACCATCCCAAGTATTTTTAGGGCATAAATAAGGATCATCTTGGACCTTATGAACTAAAACTTGCAAAGATAATTTCTTTAGTTCTTCCTAGAGATGATGAATCCAATGTAGAAGAGGCGTAGATATAGCATGGAGTATTTATTGTTCTTCATGGAGTCAAGATAATGCATCTACCATAAAATATTCTCATCCTTATTATAGGTGATGTCATAGACCCAACCGAATAATTTAGAAATGTATTTTTATTGTTTTGGGGTAGCCACCCTTTGTTCTAATAAGTATTTGAGACTGTAATTATCAATCTTGATGGATAAAATGTTTCCCAATAATAAATAGCACCAATGACTTACAATATATAAAATGATAACCATTTTATTTTTATAAGCAGACTTACCCAAATTCTTACCTGAGAGTGCTTGACTTGTGAAGGCCAAAGGTCTAACTTCTTGCATTAAAAATATTCCAATATCATTTTTAGATGCATCACTTTCAGTAAAACAGATTTAGAGAAATTAGGCATTTGTAACATAGGAGTAGTGGTCATAACATGCTTCAACTCTACAAAATCCTTATCTGTAGGTTCTCTCCATGCAAAGGAATTCTTCCTTGGCATAACTATCAAGGGGGTTGTTATTTCTTCATAATTCTTAAAAACATTCCTATAATATCCAATGAGTCCAAAAAAATCCTTGAAATCCCTTTATGGTACAAGGCTTAAGCTAGTCCTAAATAACCTAAATCTTCTTGGGATCAATGTTAACTCCATCATTAGTGAGAATATGACCTAAGTATTTAGCATTTTGTTGTCCAAAAATATTTGGATTGCTTTGAATAGAGCTAATTGGCAAAAAAAAATTGGAGTTCTTGATCCAAGTGTTTGATATACTCTTTCTATGAATGATTGTAAATCAATATATCATCAAAAAAGACTCAAATAAATTTGTAAAGGAAAGTTAAAAAATAGAGTTCATCAAACTCTAAAAGGTAGAATATGCATTGACTAAACCGAATCGTATAACTAGGAATTCATAATGCCCTTAATGAGTTATGAAAGCCATTTTGAGAATGTCCTCATATTTGATTAAAAATTGATGACATCCTAATCACAAATCTAAATTGAAAATGTACTGATCCTCATGCAATTCATCAATCAGTATAATAGAAAATTTATATTTAATAGTTTTTTTATTGAAGTCCCTAAAATACACACAAAAGTGCCAAGTTCTTTCCTTTTTGGTACTAATGACATTAGAAAATAATTGGAACTAACACTAGGATTAACAACACAAATTTCTTGAACTATTTTCTCAATTTTAGATTTTTGAAAATATGGATACCTATAGGGATAGGTATTTGGTAGAAGACTACCAAGGAAAAATTTGAGTGCTGTGGTTGTGAGAACGATGAGGAGGTAGTCCTTTGGGTTTCTCAAAAAAAATTGAATATTTTTTCAATAAACATTGCAATTGCACTGGATGATTCCTTATCCCCTTTTCCGAAAGCATAGATAGAAAATATTTGTGCCATAGCTCAATAAGAGGACTTTCTTAACAACTTTTATATCCTATGGGTATAAATAAATTGATCCACATTAGCTTTCATGCAACATAAAGTATATATAGTCTCATTGTTTAAACTTCATACTTCCATAAAACTAGACCTAAAATGTGCACCACTATGCTCCCAAAACTATATCACACCCACCTAATGGTAGGGCAAACATATTTATCTTGAGATTATATTCCCCAATTTGAATTTTAACATTATGACATTTTTTTTTGCATGGTAGGGTGACTTCATTAGCACTCATTGCTTCAAAGGAATTGCATGTAATAATATGACAATTTTCCTATTTGGCCTAGGGTTATGCATAGCGGATATTTATCACCAAATTGGCTAAAATTAAGATTTTCAAAATTTGGAATTGGCTAATATTTGGGACCATTGACTAGGGCCCATTAGCCAAAAAATTCTAGGTGTAATTGTTTTTAGTCGATTTGTACCAATTTTATAATAATTTGACCATTTTAACTTTAAATTTACAACATTACCCCTAATAATAGTGAACATTCTACATGTGTTTGGACACTATTCACCTAGATTTTGAAACTAATTGACCGAACTTATATAAATATATTTTAAATCGAACCCCTTATGCATACCCTAATTTGGCCACATGTGGATCAATAAAGTAATGTGTACAACCAGAGTCAATAAGAATGATGACCCTTAATTTTTTGAAGTATACAATTACTATTCATTATTTGGGGAGTTTATACTCCTACTAAAGCATGCACAAAGTTTTTCAGTTGGATTCCTTAGGAAATTTTGTTTATCATATGGTTTCTACCTCTTGAGGATCCTCTTATTCCTTTGAAGATTTTGTAGTTGGTGTCTCATCCATATCTAGTAGATACAATTTTTTATGCACACACTTGTACCCTAGGGAATATTTTTCAACATAATTATAACATAGCCCTTGCACCCTCATGTTCTCCATATCTTTGTGAGTCAATTTTTTTATGGTTAGAGATTTAGTGGTAGGAATTATTGTAGCCTTAGATGAAAAATATTTCTAATTTTAAGGAAATTCAGAGGTGCTTGAGTCTTATATGTGTCTTCTACCAATCTAGAAAAAAATATTACTTGTTGTAATGTTTAGGGTCTCAACATTTTAACCTCAACCCTAATGTCATCCTTTAAATCACATAAAGAAGTCAACATTTAAACTAGTGGTATAATTGGCTAATTTTTTAAAATGGGTTTGATACTCTCAAATGGTTGATTTTTTTCTAGGTTTATAAAGAAATCATGTAAAATATTTAAAACTTACTAGGACCAAAGTGAGTGAGTAGATGTTTCTCAAATTCATTGAAATCAATGTAGTGCATTTGATTCAAAATTGAAAGAGGTAATTATCAAGCACATGTAGTGTGAGATATTATGTAGATTGAAATAGTGGTGTACCTTAAAAATCAATCCTCTGGGGTTGTTTCCATCAAATTTTGGGAAGTCTCAGTTTGGCAACTTAAATCCATTGTTATTTGGTATGTTTTGTTGATGGTGACTCGTACACATATCCTATTGATATTACTGACCAAATCTAACATGTGGCAGGGAATTAGTAGAGACATGATTATCCACTTTTACCTTATTTTTCACTTGTGTCCTAATGACAAAATTCATAGACTCCTAATTTTTTTTTTTGTCTTTAGTTGGTTTAAGTTGTTGCCTAATCGGGCCCCTAATTATTTTTATAAATAATCCATGTGCCTACCAATTTGCACCTCTAATTCTTATTTCTTTTGTTGTTCACAAGTACCTAAATTTATGTTGTAAAATTTATGACCTATTGGTAATTCTTACTATAAATAAAAATTGATTTCAAGGGTTACTATTTTAGTAAGAATCCTACAACGTGGTGTGGGTGCTATATATCAAAATGATCAGCTCAAAAAGGTGATTGTAATGGACTAAGTCTAGTGATGATATTTTTGGCACCCCTAAAAAAGTGCAAGGAGTCTATATACCAATATGACCAGTTTGATGAGATAGTCATAATGAGTTATATACCACAACACTGATTTTGGAAACCTTGAACTTTTTCTTAGGGGGATGTTGTCCTTGAGTGTTGGTTTTCCTCCTAGAGGCTTGGTTCTCTCAATTTTTTTTTTGTTTTTCGTGCAACCTATTATGATACTATGTACTATCTATTTTGACTACTGATATTGTTCAATCAATCTTGATAGTGTGCTATCACTATCTGGTCTAACTTTGCTCTAACTATTAATATTTTCAACCAATCTTGACATTGTTCTATAAATTATTTGGTCTAAATCTATAATGGTCTACGCCCTATCTATTTTAAATACTGACTACTAGAGGTAACTTTCACTAACATCGATAACTAACAACCTTGTATTGATTGCTATTGATGGAATATCTTGACTGTAACTAACACTAACCATTGATGGAATATCCTGACTGTTACTAACACTAACCACCCTATTCTCACTATTTTTTAATCTAATTCTTTCTATCTTGACTCTTATGTTCCTCTATCTATTTTCATACAATAATTTTGGAATAGGGATGTTTTCCTCATATGCTCAATTTCTATGGTAGGGTTATGGTTATAGGTTTAATATTCATAAATATAATTTTTGTTGTAGGTTGATATTCAACACAATAGGGTGCTCTTAGCTAGGTTGTATGTACTAACCATAGGTTCTCTATTATACTGTAGTGGTGAATGATAGTGCTCAAACTAATATTTTAGACCACTACTTAGGGATAATTCCATCCATACCCTTGAGCACACTACCTACATTTTTGTTAGTATGATAGGGTGAACTTTTTAGATGTTGTATTTGATGTGTAGACACCAAAACCTATCCACTTGTCCTCCATCTACTATTTTCCACCATTTTCACCCACTATTCATATATATATATATATATATATATATATATATATATATATATATATATATATATATATATATATATATATATATATATATATTTTATATAAATTTAATAACTAAAAAATCATATAAGTGAATTAAACTCAATCATCTAATTTCACTTAATCCTATCCATTCATCCACATCAATACATGCCACACCCCATATTTAATCTCCACCCTCCATCACATTTTAATCTTGACCACACAATTTGTGTTTTCAAAACCCTAATGTGCCCTAGGTGAGATTATAAGTAGAACCCATTTTTATGGCTCAACCCCTAATTAATTTTGTGAAGTTTTTTCTACCCTAAGTTTTCATTGAATCTTAGATAATTTTTTTCAAATTATTCATCCTCGAGTTTCTTGAAGCATCTTAACATTCACACCTTCCATACTTGCATACTGAAACCCTTGCATCCATTTTCACCTCCCTCTCTCATCCGGTTTCACTTCTACAGACTTCCCCCTTAGTCACCAAATGCTCTTGGGCTCTTTTTATTATCACCAAGTACCTTTACGTATTTTCCCTCTACTGCCAAGTACCTCTAGGTATCCCCCATTATTCCCAAGCACCCATTGGTGTTTATTGTAGTTGCTAAGCACCTACAAGTATTTTATATTAGAGTTTTGTAGTCCTCCTAGCCCTCTTGCAATTTTAGGGCATCACCACACCAATCCACTACAACATACTACATCAGATCAAAAAATGATAGATAAGCAAGGTAAATATTTTATTGTTATTTCATTCTATGCAATTTTAGTTCTGTTCATTCTATTTACATCATATAGCTAGGTTTTTTGTATTTATTATAGAGGGCCTCACATTGTGGAGCCCTCACAGTTACTACTAACCTACTTGTTATTTTATTATGTGTAAATTTGGAAGTGTTACGTCAGCATTGGATAGTTGCTTAAGATGGAGTGGCTTAACATTGGATAATAAAAAACCCACTCACCTCTTTTGGGAGCAGAGATGCATTGTGAGACACCACCAACATTGCTTTCTAGTGTTTCAGATAACCCTAGCCATCGTAAAATTTGTATCAAATAATTTAAGGATTTTTATTGTAACAATGGAATTTTGAGGCTCCCCCCATTAATAAAAATATTTTTTTGTGCAATATTATTCTTTGAGTTCTACTTTGTATCTTGTTATTTGGTGTTGCATGTTTTTCTCTTCAAATGGTAATCATGGTGGGGCCCAATAAGGGTTTCTTTTTAGGATTTTATTTGCTAATTTATTTGCTATTTTCTATCATCTTGCAAGGTTTAAAAAGCATATATTTCATAGTTCTCACTGGATTTAGAGTTTCTAGAAACCTTTAGAAGGTTGCAAGAGGTGTGCAAATACCTAATGATGCTCGAGGAACATCCAAAAAAATATTATTTTACAATTATTTGTAGTATAAGCGTATGTTGTTTTGTATTTTTACAACTAAAACCCTAACTTTTCTATTTACGTATTCTAGCAATCTTACATTTTTTATATTTCTAAGCTAAAAAGAACATCATTAAGTAATTAGGGAAAAACATTCATACTAACTTGCATATTATGTTTTAGATTAGTCATTTGCATACATCCACACTTTCTATTTGAAGTTTTTGACTTTATGTTGTATTCCAAATAAAAAAATATTGCATTCTGATTTCATGTGAATTGAAAATTTGCATAATTATTTTACATTATAGGGTTAGGGATTTCTATTTTTATAGGTCCAAGTAGGAACATTATTCATATACCAAAATTATCCTCGTACTTGGGTGATTCCATAAGGAGGAGTAGACAAACCCCCTAGCTTTCTAGAGCAGGTCTTAAATGGTGTACTTTACATCCTTTGGAAAAATTGGTATTTTGAGTAGTGGATTCTAATTTAGACTATTGAAAGTGGTTATATTTCTAACATTGTATGTACACAATAGTAAATCATAAATTTTAAAAATAATCACACACTACATGCTTCACATTTAATAATAGTGGGTGGATTTCATCACCAACCATTTCTTGAGATTTGGTGACAGTGGATTTCATCTCCATCCACCAATATCTACCCTTAGAAACCCTAGGTCACCCCTAAGCAAACTTTTTGGATTTCATCACCAACAAGAATCTTGTTGCCCCAACTTAACCATAGTTTTTACCTTTCTTTGGTTAATTAATAGTAGCACATTTGAAACAAACAAGATCAAAACCTAAGAAAATAAATTCACATTAAAAGGAGATAATCAATGAATGAGGTAAGACACACATGTTAAACAAACTTAGCATTGATCATTTATTTTTCTTGTAAAATTTAAATTATGTGTTTCATTTTACTATATAATTTGTATTTTGGTTTAGTTGCTTTATGGTATTAACTAGAAAATAAAAGAAAATATTAAATCAATATAATCCAATGGAACCTTCATCCACCTTCCCCACCACTTCTATGGTAGATTTCCTAAATGTGACACAAATATATTTTTTTGTAGGTCCCTCACATTCCTTACCATCCATAGCCTTTCATATGGCTATGTACCAAGTAGAGTCAACCTCACCAACCATTGATCACCACATTACCCACATAGATATGGCACGAGTAGAAGCTCTCATGAAGTCTTCTAACTATGTCTTAGAATTAGTTCCCCACTTCACCTAGACAAGATCCTACTTTACAACAAGAACTTGTTTATTCCTAGCCATCTAGCTTCACCCAGGTGTACACTAACCCTCTTTTTAGAGGCATCAGTTGCACCTTACCACTATTTCTCCATTCCCAAATCATCATGTGCTCCTAGAACTTCATACACATCTACCTATACCAACCCCTGGTATGAAGCACATATCAATGTTGCTTCACAAGTATCAATTTCCTCCAATCAAGTTGTAATTCCCATTGTCACTTATCCCCAAACCACATCATTTGTTCCATATTTCTCCATGCCATCAAATGATGATATAGAAATTCATGAAGCATGGGAACATTTGAACAAATTGCTTAATAAGTGGTAGATTTCTCAACAACAAGTTCAAGTAAACCCTAGGCCTCAGCCAATTTCCACTCAATCCACCTTCACCACATAAATTCCATCATGGGTACCACAATATTCGGTGGTTTCCATCCTATACCTCCATCAATTCATTCCATTACCATGAGTCAACCCATCCATATTCCTCATACATCATATCCTTTTCTTCATTCACAATCATTTCTTAACCAAAATCATCATCATCAAATTTAATCCATGCCCCCTTATTCATCACACCTCCAACAATGCACTCAATATTATCCATTCATAAATCCATTCACCACATCTCAATTCACTCAACAAGCAAACCAAGGCTTACAATCACATTGTCAACACACTAAAATTTTGTAACAAATTTTAACTTGACTCACTAACATTGAGTTGTAGTTGAGTCATCATCAGTTTCATCATCATTCATGTCAGCAACCACAACAATTGCAACATCCAATTTCACAATCCACATCTTAGGTTATGATACCTATACCACAATTTCAAAATCCAACACAATTGGACAAATGCACCAAGCATCCTACAAAGCCCCTAGAGACTACACGATGCTTTTAGAATCTTATTCAACTATTTTTTGAAGGCTTTATAAAGCACAAGAGATTGTACTTCCAAAAATCAAAAGTGATCTTAACAACCCACATGGAAAGAATTATAATAAGCACTTGTATTGTCCCTACCATCAATAAGTGGGCCATGACATCAACAACTATCGTTTATTTAAATACGTTGTCCAAGATCTTATTTATCTTAATGTCTTTTCTAGAAATGATCAATCCAACCCATCTGAGTAAAAAATTGGTACCAATTCAATCATCAAGTATACTGGGGATTCTTAGGATATTGTATCCTCCCAGTCACTCACATCATCAACCATAAAGCATATTAGGGATACTTAAGGTATTGCACCTTCATCAAAAAACAAAAAACTCCAAAGGAAGCAACCCATTTGATCACATTTAATTTTTAAAAAGCTCCAAAGGCACCTAATCCCTTTGGTCACATCTCATTTCCAAAAATTTCCAAAGGTACGTAATCCATCTGGTCACATCTCAATTTTCAAAAATATCCAAAGGTATCTAACCCCTTTGGTCATATCTCATTTCCAAAAATCTCCAAAGGTATTTAATCCCTTTGTTCAAATCTCATTTCCAAAAATCTCCAAAGGTACCTAATCCCTTTGGTCATAAGCATCCTAGGCTAGGAGGAGTGGAAAAACTCGAGCCACAAAACAACATACACTTGAAATAATTACATGCTTAATGTGATTTATATATTTATATATACATGGCTAATACACAAAAACATTGCATTTCATTTCACATATTTCATTTGCACACATTTCATTTCATAGCATTGCATTTCACACATATCATTTTCACACATTGCATTTCACGAATATCATTTTCACACATTGTATTTCACAAATTGCATTTCATTCCATCCACATTTGATATTAGGGATCATTTATTAAGTTCAAATTTTTGAATTGGTCTAATAAAATCATGTTTTCTTAATCAGGGGCACCTTCACATCATCATCCATTTTTCCACAAAAATTATCATTTGCAAAACCACATTTCTATAAATTCTTAGATGTTTTTGGTCACTCAGCCACTCCTAGTGTTTTAAGAAACCTATAAAATATATGTCGAGTTCCTTTTCGGACCATAACATATATACACTAAGAAAATATTGAGTTTTGGGAATTGACTCCAAAATATTCTTTAACCAAACATAATTTCACATATTAAAAACATCTTGTGTCAAAGAGGGATAAAACCATACTTGGTATGAACATTAAAGTGAAAAGGGTAATCCTTGCTAGTCCCATAAAGCAACATAGTCCACATGAATAGTTCTTTTCCACTATCACATTTTCTTCCAAATCCAAAAGGTAAAGCAGTAAGAATAGGGTACAATTCTCATCACACTTAGGTTGAGAGTCTGATTTCCCAAAGCTTTAAATATTTTACATAATACACCATTTATCATTGGATTGTAAGGATCATACTACATTTCCAGTCATACGGTTAGGTAGCCATCCCCTAGACTTAAGAGATCAAAATCCTTGGAATATGGAGTTAGCCTCCACTGAAGCTATAGATGCTTGACTAGCAGTGGAGTAGGTTCATGCATGATAAAACATATATTTTTAAAGAGACCTCTGAACATACATATGGACAAGCCAGCTTCTCGGTCTCATCCATAATAGGTCACATCCAATTTACTCAATATGAGTTAATGAACTCACTTGCACACACATTGGTTCTTGATTTCCTCAATTCATTACCATGATCTTCATTCGGTAAATGAATTCACTGCACACATTTGGTCTTAGAGTAATTAGGTATTTTTAATGAGTTTGTTTGATGCCACTATTATGTCTGAGTCTCTACAAAATAGTCATTTTTCCATATCAACATTCATATATTCTTCCATATCAGCATCCGTATCTTCTTCCTTGTCAACATCCATGTTATTTCATGAGTCATTCACTCCATATACCACCAAGTTTGGTGCCCCAGATTAAACAAAAATTCTTAACATGACCAAGAAAAATTTAAAATATGAATGATCATTAGAGCATTAGTTTATTTGCATACATAACACATTATCATATGCATTAATAATCCATATACATGCATCCACAACAAGCATAACATAAAAATTATAAGCCATGTATATATATATGTAAATATTGCTAGAAAGTTAAAACAACATCACAAATTTGGGGTATTCAAGGTATCACACCTTCTCCCAATCAATCAAACAACATCACAACTTTGGGGTGTTCAAGGTATCATACCTTCCCCTAATCAAGAAAGCAAGCATACAATTTGGAGGTGTTCAAGGTATCACACCTTCTCCACCAATTCAACAATCAATTCAATCATGCATACACATCCACATCATCATCTACATCCATTGCTAGGTTTAAAAGGTTGCATTATTTTATCAATGGTTGTGCCCTTTACCTTGTATTCACATCATCCACATCAATTGCTAGGTTTAAAAGGTTGCATCCTTTTTTCAAAGGTTGCACCATTTTTCTTGCATTCACATCATCCACATCCATTGCTTGGTTCAAAATATTGTGTTCTTTCATCAAAGGTTGCACCCTTTGCCTTGAAATCATTCCCTGTCAAAAATCACCTTCATCTATTAGGGAAAATAATAGACACATTCATCACATTTTACCCATTTCATAAAACCCCTTCATATGTTAGGGCAAAGAACATACACAGTCATCACATTTTCCCTATTTCAAAAACCCCTTATTCTGTTAGGGAAAATAATAGACACAATCATTTCATCGTATTTTTACCCATTTCAAAAATCCATTCATTTTTTGGGGTAAATAACAGACATAATAATTTCATCATATTTTCCTATTTCAGGAAAACCCTTCATCTGTTAAGGCAAGAATAGACACAATCATCAAAATTTTCCCCACTTCAAAACCCCCTTCATTTTTTAGGACAAAAATAGATCACATTCACATTTGTATTCAACATAATCAATTTCATTCTTCATTACACTTTCATTAAACATTCACAACTACAATTGAAAATTTTATTTAGTGGTTTATCCTATTAACCTAGTGGTTGTAGTGACTGGTTATCCATGCAATTCGATAGGATGGTTAGATCACCATAAGGACAATTGCATTTTCAAAAATTCCTTCATTTATTAGGTCAAAAATAGACACGGACATCACATTCTCCCATTGTCAAAAATTCCTTCATATGTTAGGGAAAAAATAGACATAATCATCGTATTTTCCCATTCCTAAAATCCCTTCATTTGTTAGGGAAAATATCAAACACATTCATCACATTTTCCTCAATTCAAAAATCCCTTCATCTGTTAGGGCAAGAACAGACATATTCATCGTATTTTCATCATTTGCAAAACACCTTCATTTGTTAGGACAAAGAACAGACACATTAATTATATTTTACCTATTTCATAAACCCCTTCTTCTATCAGGACAAAGAACAAACACAAGTACAAGTGAACTTTGTATTTATTGGTTTACCCTATTAAACTAGCAATTGTAGCGAATGTTTATCCATGCAATTGTTAGAGTTAAAGTGCACTATGCCTTCACCTTGACACTTGTCAGTTTCTCTTGACAAGTGTCATGTGTTGAATATAGGCTTATGCCTATATATTGTAACCATTTGTATCAATAAAATATCTCATCTTGTTCATTTTAAATATTAGTCTTGACATTTGGTATCAGAGTGGGCTTTCCATGCCTTGTGAAATCTCTTGAGGGGGGATTTCCCTCAGGGAAATACTCCCTCGCCCCTGATTTTTCCATTTTTTTTAAATTTTTTTACCGAGGGAGTATGCTCTCCATCATTTGATGGATCAGAAACCATATGGTAAGAATTTTAAAGTTTGATAAATCTTTTCTAGAATTTTTTTTTTTGGATGCTCGAAGACGGTGGTGTGGGTGTTGTTGTAGATAACCATCTTATGGGGGTTGATGAGGGCACCCTATGCCTTCTATAGGAGGATGTTGTTGTTACCCACCATGAAACAGATGCGGTAATGTCACCCTGGGTATGGATGGAGTAGCCTTGCAGCTTCGTATATGATATTTTTGACCATGAGGAGACTCTCCATGAGAGCTGCAATGGAGCATTGCATGGGGGAGTACATACTTCATCAACATGGAAAACTTCCTCAAGTGGCACCAAGAGTGTGGATCGCTCGATTTACCCATCGAAACCTCAACACCATCGCTGCATTCCTGAACATGCTTTCTTTTTTCACAGAGCACTGGGTTTGTTTAAAATAAGGGCTTTGTTGCAGCGATAATATCCTCGTCATCATCACCATTTCTTAGCAAACGATCCTGTTGAGCATCATCCTTTCATCCCCTAAAATGACCATTTTTTGCTTGGGTTTCGTATCTCTTAAACTACTCAAACGTTGAGTCTGGAATTTTTTTTTTAGTGCACTTATTGCTTCAAGTAGCACGAGGATTCGCATCCATTGTAGGCAGAGCACGGTATTGCAATCTGGATATGCCATAGTAGCCACCATCCTATATTCATTGGAATATTCAATGCACCTATGGCCCCATGTAAGCTCAGCCCAGACATCGGTGCTAAAAAGGTTGTTCGTTGCCCATTTGTATTACATCCCAGGCTATGGCTCCGTCCTTCATGTCGTCTGAGTGCGGCTTCGTATTTTCCTCCTTTTTCTCTTTCTGCATCGAGAAGAAGTAAGTGGGGAGGATTCGACCTTCAGACCTGCGAAGAAATAATTTCTCAGAGAAATAAGAGGAAAGTATTTGCAGTAAAGGTGTAGGTAAATGATGCCGACAAAGATGAATACGTAAAGAGAGGACCGAAAGGAGGAGAGTTGTACCGCAACTTGTCACCTGAGCTTAAGGAGTTGACCAAGGAAAGGCCTGACATCAATCCTTATCTTGTAATTTCATGCCTTACAATACTATTATTAATCTAGAAAGCTATAGCAAATGAACTACTTTACTATTTGGGGCTTGTTACGTATGCATTTCGTCCAGTAATAGCCTTGGCATTTGTTTGTGTGGAAACTGCTATGGAGGCAACATTATCTGTGGTGGATGCTACTGCACTAGTGGCTGTGCCGCAGTTATGACAGGAACAACATGGGCTTTCCTTGTTTTGAAATAATTTTATAGATTCATAATTGACATGACACCTGTTCAAGCATTGATAGTAACAAAAAGCCGTAAGATAGACGACGAAACCGGGCGCGAGCACTGTGAAACTGCTTAGTTTCGCGATGTGGTCCAAATTTTTGGAGGTAAAATTCTAGAAGATACATTATGGCAATATCTGAGGAGATTAGGACTAGACGAAAATGACGAAGGACATCCGGTGTTTGGTAATGTAAAATAGGCAATGGAGACAATAGCCAAGCAGAGATACAAACAAAAGGAAAATGTTAGTGGTCCAGGTCTAGAAGATGATATGCAGAGGAGGCTGTTCCAACTATAGCAATCGTTGCATGACCAATATGTGAGGGCCCCGATGGGGTCGACCATGATGCCCGCCTTGAAGCCGAGTAGTGCAGTGTTGTCTTCCTCGACGCATTTGCAACACAATGGAGGCCATGAGAGCTCCTGTCGGGAGATCGATACTTCAAAATTAGTTTGTTTTTGCCACTACCATCGTCGAAGTCACGATTACTATGAAGCTCTACACTGCAGCTATCGTTGTTGATATGGAATTATCGAAACTGACTTTATTGATAAAATTAAAGGGCTTAAATAAGCTTAAAACAAACAAATGTAATCCTGGAAATCTGCAACTACTCCAAGGATTACGTACACAAAATACGCAATGGCTAAAATGAAAGCCCAAAAAATGACGAAAAAAAAAACACCTAGACTAGACTATTCAACGAAAGTTATCAAAACAACTCACGTTGATTATTCAACTAAATCCTAAGTATTATTGCCTAGATCTAGAACATTATTCCTCATCAGTTGTTAGATCCAAAAAATGTGGAAGGAGTTTGTCATTATGACGACACTACGGAGCATGTGTATGTGAAAGAATCAGATCCAAATCAATTATCCTTGATATAGTGGAGTACAGTTATTCTTAACTGTGACATGACCGTTACCCATAATGGAAGAATTCCCATACGTGGCGAAGACTATGCTTAATCATGTCACTATAGTTCTTGAAGATCTACGAGATGCTCTTGACAGCTCTGTGGCCATTCTGCAAGTTATCATAATTTCTCTACATGGGGAGCCATTATAGAGGAGACGACGAGATTGACTTGAAGAGATGGGGTGTTGGTTATTTCCCTATTTTGTTCCACAAGACAAGTGGAGTGAAGAGAACACTTTATAACACTTGGAGAGTGCCCATGCCTATTGGCCACTAATATGGCCCCTTTGGCCATTTTTTTAATGTATTTCCATGAGGAAAATTGATGTATTTTTTTCGCCTGAGAGCGATGCCGCCATTGAGCGATGTTGTCTGTTTTCTTCCTTAGATAGGCATGATGTTTTTTTTCCACATGATGAAGGCCCCTTTGATGGTGGAATATAGGGGTATTTATAGTCGTTGGAAACGATTTTCCATGACGAACACAATGGTGGTGTCATATTGTCATTTTGAGGCTGTTTCAATTAATTTTTTTAGCCTCAAAGTTTTTTCTACCTTGGAGTGCACTCTCGGTTGTACCTGACACTCCCAAGGTAATTTTATATGTGATCCTTGTACCTAGTGATCTTTTCTATACACTTGGTGAATGCAGCGGCTGGTTACCCATGCATTTCGGTGGGATGACATGGTCACCATAAGGACACTTATACTAGGGACTATAGACAAAGACACCCTAGACTCTATCTAAGGTTTTTTTTGGATCTACTTCTAAAGACTATAGACGAAGACACTTTAGAATATTCTCTTCTTTTCTTATTCTCTCCTCCTATTTGGATCTATGGATCATTTTATTGTATTGAGTGCATTTTTAGCAGATACCGACACTCTTATATGGCTCATTTTTCCTTTGTATTAGGTGCATTTTATGCAGATATCGACACCTTCTAGATTGAGTTCACCATAAAGAGAGATTTGATATTTATGGTGAATCTAGTCAGTGACCTACGAGAGGCAACATCCTCTGAGGATGACCTACAGAGGCAACAGACCTAGTAGTGGCTGACCTTGAGGCACCCATGATGACCTCGAGGCACTTAGATGGCTGACCCAGTGGCAACAGACCCATGGAAGTGGCTGACCCTAAGGCAACAGATCGAGATGTATACACAGTGAATCTAGCATTATTCACATTTGGAGAGCCAAGAGCACAAAGCACGAGCCTAGACCAAATCAGCAATAAGCGAGGATGATAGGTTGTTTTAGAGAAGTCAACATTAAGGGGGAATGTTACCTAATGTTGACTTGTTTTGTTTTTTCTTTAGTTAGGATAGTGCACTTTAAGGGGGAATGTTAGAGTTAAAGTGCACTATGCCTTCACCTTGACACTTGTCAGTTTCTCTTGACAAGTGTCATGTGTTGAATATAGACTTATGCCTATATATTGTAACCATTTGTATCAATAAAATATCTCATCTTGTTCATTTTAAAGATTAGTCCTGACAGCAATTTGGTAGGATGGATATATCACCATAAGGACACTTACATATCAAAAAATTCTTCATTTTTTGGGACAGAGAATAGACACAATCATTGCAATTTTCATAGTTATCACATCATACACATATCAAAAACCCCTTTCATCTATTGGGAAAAAACAAACCCATTCACTGGAATCCATTTATTAAAAAATGTAGATTACCTCCAAAAATCACTCCATAGTGCATCCATAAATACATTTCTCATCATCACATATTCATATCAACATTATTTTCATTCTTCCATCATTACATTTTCACATTTGCCAATTTCAACTAAAATTTCAAGTGAACCTCATATATAGTGGTCTATTCTATCTCCTTGGTGATTGCAATGATTGGTTGTCCATGCAATTTGGTAAGATGAATAAATCACCATAAGGAAACTTAGCCATATTCATCATCACATATTTTGTTGTTCAAAAAAAAAATCAATTTTGGTACCTCATATTTAGAGTGAAACTATGCCAAGACCAATTTGCTCAAAATCTATCATTGATGGCCTTGTTTGTGGGGCTTGAAATAGTGACAAAATCATAACTTTTCATCATCTCCTTACACCAGTCTCTGAGGTTGCAAGTCAGGTAAAGTGATTGAGCAACAATTTAGGGATTCCATGTAGGAATTACTACAATCATGAGTGGCCCCGAGGATAGACTATTTGTATTTTCTTTTTGCATTTGCATACTTGCATTTCAATGATGCCATAAGGCACATTCTTTAGCAGCATCGAATCACCTCAAATTTGGGGTAACCACATTTGGTTTGAGTTTCCAAAAATAGGATACATCTTACATAATCATGACATCTACACTTGGAAAAAATCCCTTCATATATTGGGGTAAAAATAGACACATATTTCATCACATATTTTACAAATTTTGTCATTTTTTGGGGAAAAAATAAGTGCAATAACTTTGTATTTTTCAACAATTTACTTCCTACCGTTGGGGTGAAAATGATATTGCATTTACATCATTCATATCATCCATCATTCATTTGCACAGATTTTCATTTGGCTTGTGAAGTTCATCCGTAAACTCACTCACCAATTGTGGGGGTAAGCTACGCAAAAATCCAAATTCTTTCATTCTTTTGTCTTCAATCTCACATTTCACATCCCAAGAGAGAAGGTTCTTCTATGCCTAATCCAAATAGATGTCTTGTGTTTTTACACTGCATTGTGTTTCATGCAACATAATACAAAAAGAGGCATTTGTAGACACCAAAACCTAGCCACTTTTCCTCCATCTACACTTTCCCGCCAATTTTTCCCACTATTCATATATATATTTATATATATTTAAATATAAATATTTTATATATTATATTTTATACATATATAATATATATGTATTTATATAAGTGAATTAATCCCAACCATCCAATTTCACTTAATTCTATCCATTCATCCATATCAATTCATGTCACACCCAAGATTTAATCTCCATCCTCTGTCATATTTTAATATTGACTACATAATTTGTGTCATTAAAACCTTAACGTGCCCTAGGTGAGATTATAAGTAGGAGTCATTTTTGTGGCTCAAACCCTAAGTAATTTTGTAAAGTGTTTGCTACCCTAATTTTTCCCTAAATTCTAGAGAAGTTTACTTGAATCATTCATCCTTGAGTTCCTTGTAGCATCTGAGCACTCAAACCTTCCATCATCACCTACTACATCTCTTGCATCCATCATTTCCTTCCTCGCTTAGCCATATATATTTCCATAGACTTCCCCCTCAGTCATCAAACATCCTTAGGCACTTTCTATCACTACCAAGAACCTATGGGTTCTTTTCCTTTGCTTCCAAGTACCTCTAGGTATTCTCCATTATTATTGAGTGTCCACAGGTGTTTATTTCAGCCATAGAGCACCCTTAAGAATTTTACATTAGTTTTTTGTAGCCCTCCTAGCCCTCAGGTGATGTTAGGGCATCACTTCACCAATACACTACAACAAACTACATTAGATCAAAAAATGGTAGATAAGCAAGGTAAATATTTTATTGTTATTTCATTCTATACACTTTCAATTTTTTTCATGCTATTTACATCATATAGCTAGGGTTTTTCTATTTATTATAGAGGGCCTTACATTATGGAGCTCTTACAGTTGGTACTAACATACTTACTATTTTCTTATGTGCATATCTGGAAGTGTTACATCAACATTGGACAACTGCTTAAGCTAGAGTGGCCCAACATCGGATAATCAAAAGCCCACTCACCTCTGTTGGGAGCAGAGACACATTTTGAGACACCACCAACATTTCTTGCTAGGGTTTCAGAGAACCCTAGCCATTGTAAAATTTGTATCAAATAATTCAAGGATTCTTATTGTAACAATGGAGTTTTGAGGCTCCCCCCATTAATAAAAATCATTCATTGTGCAATACTATTATTTGAGTTCTACTTTATATCTTATTATTTGGTGTCACATTTTTGTCTCTTCATGATGTATTATGAATAATACAAGGCTAAAAATATTTATAAGGGCCAAATATTTCTCCTAATCCTATGGGGTCTCTTGATATACCCAAATATACATGGGAGCTCAATTCTAAAGAGGGTGTTGTTTGAGACCTGGGTATTAAATCATGATCACCCCTCACTTCACTAGATAATTTATGAGTAGTATAGCTTAGACAATAATGATATCTCCTTTAGGATATTTTAAACCATTGGCATAGGGTTTCTAACCTAATAAACTAATGCAAAAAACAAGTGGCTAGAGTTTTTTAATAATAAAACTAACAAAAAACAAAACATAAAATTTTATACCTAACAGTTGGAATGGTAGAAAATATCACATTCACAATAGAACATGGCCTAGAAAGTGCTCTGATACCACTTGTTAGGAACCTTATCATTAGAACAAACACACTCATAAAAATATTGTAATAAGACATAAATGAATGAAACACAAGATATTGCAATATTAAATATAAATACATAAATGAAACAATCTCACAAAGTAACACATATTCACATGCTAGTTCGAGGGGGGAACATCCTTCAATAATTTTATTTAATTATGCAATAAATATACACTCATTCTTACCCCTTATAGTTGAAAGGCTTCATTTCTCTACCTAACACTCAAGGTTGTATTACATAGAAAATACCACCTAAGGTAGAATATTGTACCAGCAAAATAGTTACATTATTGATAACAATTACATATAACAGTACCACTTGTCTAGGTGCTTCCAATACCACAATATATTACAAACTATTACAAAAAATTATCATGGATGTCCCCAACATTAAGTAATATTTGTTACATCATAGTGTTAGGATGAAGTCCTAACACAACTAGAGGTATGCAAAAGCCACTAAGAGAAAACAACTAAACATTCCCATTCACCTTAGCTAAAATATAATTTAAACATTAATAATGATGCAACCATGTATAAATGAAGAGAAAAAACACCCTAGGATTCTATTTTAGCATATATTTGACATAGAGAAAACACCAATTTCAATACCATATTTCATATTGTGATTGAGCCTCTTTAAAGAAAATATTCAAAGTTATCAAATTTCATAAGAGAAGCACCATTTTTTAAGGGGTTGGTTGTAAAATCTAGCTATCTCATCATGTTTGACAAGAATTTAACCTTTAGGATTTTTTTCTTATTTTTGACATATAGTATACAAATTTAAACTAGGTCAATGGTAAATAATTAAACTGATACATGAATTTAGGGGATGCTTGTAAAGTTTAGTTATTGTAGACGCTAAAAGATGCACCATAGAAAACATGTGAATAAAAATCAGTAAATGATGTGTATTGTGCTTTCTATCTGATTATAGTATTTATCATCATGGGAGTTATACAAATATATAAAGGGTCGATCCCATTTGCTAAGTAACAGTGGTACCTCAATTTTTTTTTGCTATAGCATTGGAAGGTAGTTTTGTCATGATCATCATTACTTTTGTATCTGAATTTTTACATCTAGAACTATGCATGTGTCTGTATCTATTAGAACTCTACTATATGTCAACCATCAAGGAGGTCAATGACCATGTGCTCTGATCATCTTGAATCTAGATGGTTATGATGTTTTACCATCTAGGGTTAGATGATCGGGTGTCAGGGTCTTCTATCATGCCTAGGATTTCTACTATATTTGTTTCTATGTGCTTTGAACCTATATGCATGCATGTATATTATATATCGATGGTTAGTAACACTAGTTTGGCCTCTCAAAGTGAGACTCAATTTTAAAATAAAATTAGAAACCAAAGATAAAGAAAGAGAAAAAATATCTATACAAGAGTGATATTGAATGAAGCATATATAGATCTTACCCTTGTTTCACTATCATCGATGTATCTGTTGATGTTGTGATTTTGTGTTGGGTTACATTGCAATATGTTAGGTTACACCATAAAATTTTTGGAAGCTTCTACATAGGCTAGGTGATGACCGTTTTGGCCTATATGATCATGAACCAAGATTTTTTGAGGTTAGACGATCATGGGTTGTGGTATCCATTCACAGATGAAAGCTTGATCCAGTCGTATCGAATATTAAAATTAGAGTTTGACATGGGATGAGTATGGTTGCACGAGATTTACTTTGGATGACTTGTGGTGCAAAGTGTGCTCATGATTTCAGTAGCGCTTCAATGCATGAACCATCCTCTCTAAAATGGTAGCATAGGGGATGCATTTATAGCTTTAGGGATGGAGGAAGGTGACCTCATATAAATTATATGCATGCATGGACGAAGACACCTTGGAATATCCTCCACTCAAGTAAACAACCAATCTTAGTATGCTTGATTATCAGTTAACTTTGTTTGAATAAAAGTATATTTATTTATTTATTTTTAAATAAATATTTCTTTATCCACTGAGTTCAATTAACTTGTGCAACTGAAGTGAAAGATATTATCTTTGAATTTTTAATTATTTTCTCCATATTGTCCTCTTTATATTTTATGTGTTAGTTAAATTGCATGAGGTGTTAGTTAAATTGCATGAGGTGAGATTATAGTTAACTGAAAATTGCATATGGATGAGGACAATCCTCACCCATCCAGATAATGATAAAATAAAGGTGGAGTTAACTTACATTTATTTTTGGATAATACGATCTTTTCCTACACATAATTGGATAAAAATATGTGAGGTGAAATTGAAGCTAACTACGGATGATGTGGCCATGAGGGATGCAAGGGTGAGTGGTCATATTGAGGAGGGATGATTGATTGTGTAGCTTAGGTAATAATTAATCAATTGTTTAATAGATAAATTAATTAATCAATTTAATTAATACCTTAGGTAAATGCACCTTAATTTAATATTAATTAATTTTAATTAATATTAAATATACTAATTAATTATGGCTAATTAATTAGTATTTAATTATGCTTGATTTTGGTGTCCATAGTTATGAAATTTATCTACTCATGACATATAATAATTTAACAAAAATGATTTAATCTCTTTCTTGATACATAGTCCATCAATTCAAACCAGGTCCTTAGCAAATGAACAAGTTTATATATGAAATTAAACCATCCATATTAAATGTATAAGTTTATCTTAAATATAATATATAATCAATAAATTCAAACCACCAAACCAAATGGATTGTAATGATTTATAGGTATTGCATTGTGTTTGTAAGTAGATAAGGATTCGTAAGTATTTGAGTGTGTGCATTTAGTAATTTTCTAGATGTTAAAAATGATTCTTAATAATGCTCTTTCAAGATAAGATGTAATATTTGTTAAGACTCTTCTTTATTGCATCTTATTATTTCTCCATCTTGTTAATAAATATTAAGAGGATCAAGGAATGTTATAGGAACTATAGAGGCATTTTAATTATTTAGTAAAATATTTATCAATTAATATAAATATGGGATATATGGAATTATCAATTGACTCATAATATCCTTGTCATTAGAAAATGTGCATCTATGCAATTTAAATTTAGTTTGTATAAAAAATCATATGATCAAAATTTATTGATTTATTTTTAATTCAAATCATCAACTCATAATCTATTTTCTATCCGAGTTCAGGTTGTTATAAAAAGAACATTTTCGACTAAGGTTGTTTGAAGGCCTTTTAAGTCATGCATTATTTTATTTTTTAGATGCCATGTTAATTATTTCTCTTTACTTGCTTTGATATATGTATATACATATATGAACATGAGATTTAAAAGTAAATTTTATGCTTAACGTTATTATACATTGACGTTATTACCTATATATGATGGAAACATAAAAATATGAGTGCTTAGCTTGTTTTACCTTATATTTGTACATGAGAATTAAGATATATATATTTGAATTACTTAATCATATACCATTTTACTTTCTTAGATTTTTATTGATTTTTAATATTAGAACTTTATTTTCTCTCTTATGTTTAGAATTTAAAAATATATATTGATTTGATTTATATATTAACATGATAATTAAATTTAAATTTGATGTTTAACCTTATCACATTATATTTTCCTATATATATATATATATATATATATATATATATATATATATATATATATATATATATATATATATATATATATATATATATACAATTTAGATATTTTATATTAAAATTGTGCATGATGAATTCAATTTAAACCTATATCAATATATATGATTAATATAATAAAATATTTAAAGCGGTATATAGCAAAATATAGTTTGAAAAGAACAAAAAATAAGTTGTTTTTAACATATATAAATGATAGATAATATAATTTATGAATATTTAGAGGGCTCACCATTTTGATGTGGGTTTGAAAAATAATACCTAGTGTAGACACCTAAAACATGTCATGTTGAGGAGGCTACTCATGTTGACACCTTTTCAAGCCATATGACACACCTTGGGCCTTCCCAAGATCTAACAGTGGTTATAACCACTTAAAAAGGGGTAAAAAATCCTTTTCATCCTGGGACACTATCCCCATAGTATTTTCCTAGCAGTTGCTAGACCCAATGACAACCCTCATATTCGATCCACACCTATCAAGGATGGCCTCATCTATAATAAACTCGGGCTCCTCGAGCTGAGTAAAATTCATTAAAGGGTAACTGATATTGAATGATTTTTCTTGATAATATTCCATAAGTGATTCCTCACCTCCCTAAGCCTAACTAAATATTTATCTTTGTTTCTTTAGCAAGCCAAGAATACAATTGAGAGAAATCTATAAATTGGAGCATTTTCTTCACTCAAACCCTGTCTGCTTTCCACAATAAAGTGCTATCAAACTGAATATCATTTTTTATATGATAAATTGCTACCATTTTATAATTATAGAGAGCATTATCTAATAAGCATCAATGTTCTACAGATATTTCATCATGAAGTTTGCATTCACATCCATAGAGCTTTGGAGATTTTAAAGAGAAATTTTCACCTCTGTTTGACATCAATTCACCATAAATTTAACTCAATTTATATCATAAGTCATTCCTCATGAGCGCACCAAGAATGTCAATCCTTTTGATAGGTATTTTGGACATCGCCAATGCATAGAGCACAAAGGAAAAATACTCTATCCTGAGGTCACTATGCCTAATAGGGACCTATAGGTGAAGCCATCAAGCCTGATGATGGCTAGCAGAGCTAGGCATTCTAAGCCATGATGACCTTGTTGTGATGTTAAATTATATTTTTTTGATCAATTAGACCAGTTTTATTAGAATATAATTATATTTCTGATATTTTTAATGTATTTTCATTTGTTATTTCATGTATTTTTTTATTGTTTTATGTTATTTTCTTTCCATTTGCATTATTTTGAAATAGGCCTCATCTTGAGAGGCTTTAAATTTGCTATTGAAGCCTTGTAGGTGCTTTTGTGTATAGGTTGCAAGCCTTATAAGGAGCTAGCCATCATCAATATCCTTAATCTTGGCATCATCAAATGGATATCGCAAGGAAAAATTTCATAATCAGTTTTGGAAGAGCAAGAACTCTGCATATTGAATATTCCCCTTTTGGGATATTATATTGTAATATTGTATCAATTGGTGAATCCCTAAAATGGATGTTTTGTAATCTCTTGTAAACACAATTCTAATTTATTAATGAGAAGGACATATATTTTCTTCATATTTTTATCATTATGGTTACTTAATATTTCTTGTTATTTTGATTACATATTACATAGTTAGATGCATGGTTTTTGCTACGTTACAGTGGCGATCATGTGCAGAACTATTCTAGGCGATCATGTGCGGAATAATCTCTTTATTTGGCGTTAGCTTATGGTTTCTTGTTTTCTTGAACTTTTAGGTACCACTACTCTAGGCTACGACAATGCATATTAGCCATTGATATACCCTTTAACGACCAATAGAGCCATTTATCTACCCTCTGATGACCTCTGAGATGAGTTAAAGAATCAATATCATGACATATTCATTGAACAATTAGCTACACCTGTAAGTATCTTTGTGCCAAATTTTACTGCTTTCTACAGAAAAGGTATATTTAAAGCTTTGGTAGAGAAAATTTAGTGAAAATTTAAAATTTTGAACACTTTACCTATGACCACTATTGGGAGAAAGGATCTCTATTTTTATCCACCCCAAGGTACAACGACCCCTATGTATAATAGTTCCTATGTTTGACAACCTCTATAGTAGAATGTTTGACACAAAGACGACCCTTGATTAATTTATTTATTAGGGTTTGCTTGCATATGGCTTGCTTAAAGGCTATTTTCATCTAGGGTTGTATTTCAAATTATCTATGTTAAAATGTTTTTATTTCATAATCGAAGAATTTGAAATGTATTTTCATGCATTAGTGAAATTATCATTGTATGCTCTATTATGATTTTCATTTTGCATTGATTAAATGAATCCACACACACATCATGTATCAAATTTAACATTAGTGAGTTGGAAGTGACATCCAACCATTGATCACCACCTAGTTGACTTTTATTGTATATTTTCAAGCCCCATTTTGGTCAATACCAGCTCCAATATCCATCATAGCTATGGAAAATTATATGCACTCTTCTTTGGAAGGTGTATAACTGACCATGGTGAATTGTGTAAGGACTTGTAGGACCTGTGCTTCCTCATCTAATATGGCCTTTATCTCCATATTTTTATGGGTTTCATATTCTAGCCTTCATCACCAGACTCATGTGTGAGGTAATATAGGTGAAAACTCTTTAACTCAAGTGTATACATAGACTATATTTCAAACTCGAACAAGAAAAATACAAGAAATTCAATGAATCATAAAACAAGCCATTTTTAGGAAATACAAATAACTCTTAAAAAATATAATCATTTATATACTTTGTTTATTTTCTAATCACATGCATAATTAAAATAAGATGATCACTACATGAATATATACCTAATTATAGACTGTCCACGGGCCATGCATATGAAGGCTCAGAATGCCATTGGTATAGTTCACATTACAAACCTTTATTGAAACGACATTCAAGCAATCATCGTGGAGACAATTCTACCCATTAGGGATCTACTCATAGAGATACCCATGCTAGGAGGACTCATGTGGGAACTCCTTATGACCATGATGAGGATCTTATCCTACCTCATCTAAAACATATTTTCTCTAGAAAAAATCCACCCTATGAAAGGCCTAAAAAAGGGGTTGCACGCATCCATGTTGTAGACACCAAAATCCAGCCACTTGTAAGTCATCTATACCTTCCTATCAGCCACGTGTCAGTCATCCATCCTTCCCGCCATTATTTGGCCCAAATCCACACTTTCCCGCCATTATTTGGCCCAATTTCACCTTTCCCGCCATTTTTCATTCCCAAATTTATTTAAATTAATATTTATATATATATTTTTAATATTTTAATATTTTAATATATATATAAAGATACTTTAAGTGATTTAATCTGAGCCGTCCATCCTTCATTTAATCTCATCCGTCCATCCATCTTAATCCGTTTCACAACCTAGATTTATTCTCTACCCTTGGATCCACTTTAATCTTAGCCACACGTTCAAAGTGTCGTTAAAACCCTAAAGTGTGCCCTAAGAGTAGATTATAAATTGAGTCACCTTGATGGCTCAAACCCTATCGTCTTTTGCTACTTCGATCTTTGCTATCTTTGCTATCTTTTGGACCTATCTCTTCTATTTCATCTATCTCTTCAGCCATCCTTTTCGCCGCATCCATCGTCGCATCCATCGCCGCATCCGTCGCCAACTTCGCCGCCATCTCTTCTGCAGCACTCTGTAGAATTCCCCATTCTTGTCGCAAGTGCCCGCGGGCGTTTACCCGTAGCCACAGACGCAGACCGGCGTCTGAAACCCTGATCAGAAGCACGTGGGCATTCAGCGAGTGCACCAGGGTGCCTTCCGTAACCGATTTGATAGCCACATTACTTCCAAGTGTCGCCTGGTCTAGCCGCGTTAACAGAGAACAGGTATAAATTAGCTTAAAGCAAGTAACTTCTTTTCTTTTATTAATCTGTTGTTGAATTCCTGCATTCTATTTTTCTAGGGTTTTAAATTGTTTCTGAGGGCTCACATAGTGGAGCCCTCTTATTAATTTCTAACTCCTTGATAGTGTTAATGTGTGCAGGATTTTAATGGCAGATCTGGTGTGTTGATAGCAGCTGTTTAAGCTGGAGTGGTCCGAGCTATAGGATACAACAAAGCCCACTCACCTTGTTGGGGTTAAAGATATATTCTTTGGAGACGCCACCCATTGTGCCAGCTAGGGTTTCGGAGAACCCTAGCACAAACTGTAATTTTTGTATCACAAAAAGGGTTACAGGCCCTTTTGTACTCAAAAGGAGTTTTTAAACTCCGTTGATTAATAAAAATCGTTTGTTTTGTGCAACCGTGTTTTGTCTTACTTTTTTTATCGTGATTTTCTTTATCTTTTGTTTGGCGTTGTATTTTTAATCTACAAATGGCGATCACGGTGGGACCCCCTAGGGTTTCATGTTTTTAATACTTGCTTTACTGATCTATTCTCGTTTTTTGTTTTATTTTGCAGGTTCCAGAAATCGCGAAATTTGCTGTTCCAACGAACTAGGGTTTCTGAGGAGTTTGCAGAAAACGCAACAGACGCAGAGCGGCGTCTGGAAGTCCAATACGAAACGCAGAGGTGCGTTTCAGCCTGTGCAGACTCCCGTGGGCGTTTGAAGTCAGTTTTATAGAAAAGCGTAGGCTTCCAAGTAAGTGTTTTTTTTTGTTACTTTTTACGTTTTTGGTTTTTCTGCCATATTTTGTTTCTTTTTCGGATCATTACTTTAAAATGAACAAAAACTAAGTAATCTGAAAAGAACAGTTATTATTTTTAGTTACATTTTTTCTTTTTCTACATTGCATTATTGGTTGTTGCTTGCATAAAAAAAAAAAATTGCATACCTAGTTGCATATTAGAATAGCTACGAATTATTTGTTTTAGTTATCTAAGTAGGACTATTTATTGGATGTCAATAGTACTCCCGCCATTGGGTGATTCCGAGCGAGAGAAGTGGACGAACCTTCCGGTTGCTCCTTTGATATCCGATATCATTGGTAGGCGGGGGGTTTTAAATGGTGTACTTCACTTCTTCAGAGGAAATGACATATTTTTAGTAGCCTCTTGCTTAGATCATTAGAACTTTTGATTTATAGCCTTGTATGTACACATTAGACAATTAAAACATTTAAAATAAAATTCATTGCATTTCATATTGCATTTAAAACAATGAATATCCGGATTTCATCACCAGGTATTGCTTGAAGTTTAGTGACGGTGGAATTCATCTCCATCCATTAAACTTCTGCCTTAGACACCATAGGTCACCCCCGAGCAAACTTGTTGGATTTCATCACCAGTAAGAATCTTGTTGTCCTTTCCTAGCCATAGTTTTTACCTTTTTTTGTGAATAATTCAAGATTAGATCACATGCAAAACTCATAAACCGGACACTTAAAATTTACTACAGATTAAGATCGAAAAATAATTAATTAACCGCAAGGTAAGACACATTGGTTGAAACTTAAGTTGTGACTGTTTTCTGATAATTTCTTTAGTGTAAATTTATCATTCCAGTTTTGCATTCTTCTTTTCTAAATTTGTTTAGATTTATTGCGTTATGGTCTTAACAAGGAATCAATCTAAAATGTTAAATCTAAATAATCAAATGGATAATTCACAGAACATCCCCACCACCAACATGACCACTTATCCTAGTGAATTTTAGGCAAGTTCACCTGCAGGTCTTTCACGTCCTTCTACCGTCTATCGCATGGCCATGCCCATGGAGGAAGACAATTCTTGTCATATTACCCACATTGATATGGCCCAAGTGCAAACTCACTTAAGAGATGGCACTGGTTATATCCTTGAGCCAATCCAAGATTCCCCTATGCAAGATTCTATTTTTCAGCAGGATATTGCATCAACCATACCCGTTGGTTTCACTCGAGTCTACACTAACCCTTTTTTTGAGGCTAATGTTGTATCTGCTCAGCCGGCTTCATCTCCAACATCTTCCCGGATGCTCAATTGTCCTCCTTTGGAGACAAATGTAGTGTCTTCCCAACCACTTTCTCCTCCATTTACTCGGGTGTACACCAATTCTCTCTATGAGGCTGGTGGAACCTCCTCTAGCCATGACCAATTTCAACCCTCTTCTTCCCAAACCATTTATGGTTTCACCCTACCTAGGGCACAGTCTATCTGTTTCTTCCCAGGTACCGCCTACTTCAGCCACCTTCATTGCCCCTGCTATGCAATCTTCTGTGACTACCATGGCAGCCTGCCCTCCACCTTCATCCAATCATCCCACCTCCCTTGGGTTAGAGATTAATAAGGTTAGGGAGTACCTCGACAAGTTGCTTCAGCAACAACAACAACAAAATGCTCAACCACCTGTCATAGTAAATCCTACACCTCAACCAATTTCTACCCAGCTAGCTTTTCTTAGCTCAGGCCCCACCTGGGTACCCCAATATTCGGTGGTGTCCATTCCTACCCCACCTTTCTCCCAACCCAGTCCAGTTCATCATTCAAACCAATCACCTTCTTTTCGGTATCATCCATACCAACAACTTGTCCATTCCACACCGCCTAATCCGGGCAATTTCATCCCATCTCATCATTTTTCAACTCCTCCATTGCATCATCATAATCATCAAACGAATCAAAATTTTCATGAAGATTCTCGACTCCATGCTATGCAACAACAGATTGACAACCTTATGCTCAACATGCCTGGCTCATCTAGTCAGAAACCTACGCTAAGGTCATTGATCAATCAACCAATTCATCCTTCGGTACCTTCATCGCCATATCCGACTGATTTCACATTACCGAAGTTTGACAAATTTTGAGGAACTGAGGATCCTCATGAACATGTGAGCTCATTCATGCATGCCTACTTTAGAATCCAAAATAATGACGCTCTTATGCTCAGAACTTTTCCTCAGACATTAGGAGGAGATGTTGTACAATGGTACAATCATTTACCTCACCATAGCATTTATGCTTACGAGCAATTGATTAATCTGTTTTTAGAACGATTCTCCCTAAATGTACAAAAGAGAGTCTCATTATCTGACTTATACAAGCTCAAGCAACATGACGATGAGACTTTTTATGACTTTGGAAACCGTTGGAGGGCTATCATTAATAAATTGCCATTCTCCCTACCAATGGAGGAGTTAACCAAAATGTTCACCTAGAGTTGTCTAAAACCTATCTCTTGGTTACTCCAATTACAACAATACAGGACTTTTGAAGAGGCTTTGGCCCAAGCAAGTATCATAGAAGACATTAAAGTCCAAGAGGGTGTTTTAAAACCCCGTAGAAAAGAATGGCAACAAAAGGGCCAACAACGAAATAATAATTATGGCCAAAACAAACAAACACAGGCTAGTACAGCCTCAAATGTTAACCAAGTTAATCAAGTGGTGGCGAGTCAGCCCGTAATGGCTCAACAACAACAAGTAATGCAAAGTCAACCGCAACCAATTGCTTATCATGCGGTACCCGCCCCTACTCAACCAGCTCCCATTCCTGAGGAGCTACCCATCATATCGCAACCATCTTCCTCTTCCGCTATTCCATCTCATTCACCACTTTCTTCATCTCCTAATCTTCCTTCTTCTTCATCAGTGACCACATGCACATGTGGCCATGACCAATCATCTCTTTCCACGTCATTACCCCATTCTTCTACACCTTCTTCAACATCACCTATTATTCCTCCATCTTCCCAACCATCACCAGATGATGTTTCACAAGTTAGTGAAGCATCAACCCAACCAAATCCTTCCAATTCTTCTATCCCACATTCTTCTATTCCATCATCTAGTCCATCTCCCTCCCAAGTCAAGGTCCATCTCATTGATGTAGGTATTGGTGAGTATGCCATCCAAGATGTCCACATCACACCGTTCAATGTGCAAACAAGTTAAAGATTTTGGTCATCCACATGACCAACATTTATCCATTGGATCGGTTTATAACATGGGTTCTATGCCAAATTCCATTAATTTTGTATATGGGGGAATAGAGTCATCTTCTAGTCCTACCACCATACTAGAACCTAAGCATCTAGTCCCTGCCAATATCGAAAGGATGGAGGGTTTTCCCTCTCGCTATTTCCACAGACATAATTGGCAGCAATTTGGCCTAGGTCGCTACGAGCAAGGAGTAACTGAATGCATCGATATGCCATATCAGAGACCCACTGAGCGTTTTGGTTTGGGCTACCAACCACTTCCATCCCTTTCTTCTTTTGAATGAGCTTTTCAAAGCATTAATCTTAATTCAGAAGAAGAAATCCTCCACCCCGACGAATCCGAAGATGAAGCCTATGAAGAATTTGACGTCATGTCAAATGGTGATGAATCTGAAGAAGAGTCGGCGCCAATTGTTACCCTCACTGAACAAGACGAGTTTTATCTCCAATTGTTCCCTCTCCAAGAGGCCATCTTTCACTTGTTTCTTCCACAAGAACGAGGTGAACCACCCCCTCCGCCACATCCATAAGCCATAATCCAAACTCGTATTATATGTATATACTAAAATAGTGGTTTTCACCACTACAAAAAAAAAAAAAACTACAAAAAAAAAAAAAAAACTCAAAAACTATGTTGTTTTGCATCTCAGGTCTTCCGAGGTCTTCACCAGTTTTCCCTTCCATTCCGCCCATCCTTTCTTCCATAAGTCGACAATGAATTTCGAAGACTTATTCACCCCGCTCCATAATCCATATGATCCGGATAAGCCTAAGAAATGTGTCTTTGGTGTTACCTCAGGCAAACTCCTAGGTTTTATTATCTCTAAACGAGGTATTGAGGTGGACCCAAACAAGGTCAAAGCCATTATGGAAATGTGTCCCCCAACTAATTTGAAGGAGTTGCGTAGTTTACAAGGAAAGATTAATTCAATCCGTCGCTTTATTGCACAACTTTCGGATAAATGTAGGCCATTTTGCCACCTACTACAAAAGGGGGTACAATTTTCATGGACGAGATGAGTGTCGGAAAGCCTTTGATGACATCAAGCAAGTACTTAGCGTCTCCGCCGATCTTAGCTCCGCCTCGTCGAGATCCCTTCCTTGCGAATTTCTTTGCAGGAATTTATCGATGATGATCCTGCTAGACAAGCACGTCTTGATCAACTCACACTCATAGATGAAAAATGAATCAATGCTTTAGAGCATTTGCGAGTTTATCAAGACCGATTGAAACGTGCTTACAATGCCAAAGTTCATCTAAGAGAATTTCAAGTAGGAGATCTTGTCCTTAAAGAGAATCAACAAAACACCAATGCATTGCCGCATCTTCGAGATAAATTCGCGGCTAATTGGTTAGGTCCATATATGGTCACCGAAAGAGTGGGCAATGGAACTTATAGACTTGCCGAGTTTAGAGGGAGAGGAAGAACCCGAACCACTTAATGTTATACACTTGAGGGCATTCTACGCATAGTTTGAATTTTATATGTACATATATACATGGCTTGTACACAAAAAAAAAAAAAAAAAAAAAAACAAATAAAATAAAAAGAATTTGCATTTCATTGTTAGTTGCATACATCTCATTCAAAAACATTGCATTTCATGTGCATACATCTCATTGAAAACCATAACATTTCATTTTCAGCCATAGTTGCATATCATGTTAGAGACCATTCTATCTTTTGGATATAAAATTTGGTCAAGCAAAAGTCATGTTGCCTTAATCAGGGGCACCTTCATAAAATCCATCAAACCGAATTGTCATTCGTACACCCATTTTCCATTTGCACATATTTACATTGCCAAAATGTTTTCGAGTCACTCAGACCATTCCTAGTGTTTTAAGCAAACTTTGAAATGCATGTCAAAGTTCTCTAGGGCCATATCACAAATTACACTAAATAAAATCTTGAGTATTGGGAAATGATTTCAAAAGCGGTCTTGAACCTATCACATTTTCACATCTTAAAAACATCTTGTGTCAAAGAGAGATAACACCATCCTTGGGTTGTGCCTTGAAGTGAAAAGGGTAATCCTCGTTTGTCCTATCATGCAAATATAGTCCATAAAACAGTGGTTCTTACCACTATCACAAGCAATCACAAAATATAAATATAAACAAAGTAGTAAGGATAGGGTAAAATTCTCATCATACTTCGGTTGAGAATCCGATTCCCCAAAGCTCTAAGGAAATGAACATTTTTCACACACCACTGATCCCAAATAAGTTGTAAGGATCGTACTACTTGTCCAGTCAGACGGATAGGTAGTCATCCCCAAGGCTTACAAAGGTCAAAAACAACATGGACTATGGAGTTAACCTTCACCGGGGCTATAGATGCTTGACTGGCAGTGGAGTATACTCATTGCGTGGCGACATGTCTCTCCTCAAAAAGAGACCTCTGAATGCTCATACGGACAAACTAGCTTCGGGGTCTTCTCCATAACAGGGTTACCTAATTTATGCAAGATGAGGTTAATGAACACACTTGCACACACACAAGTTTTTGATTGCCTAGAGTCACTACCATGCTTTTGATTTGGTTAATGAACTCGCATGCACACACATTTGGTCCTAGTTGAATTAGGCGATATTAGTAAGTTTGTTTGATACCACTAGCATGTTTGAGTCTTTGTAAAATAGTCTCCATATTTTCACTTCCATATCACCCTCCATATCTTCTTCCATATTCATGTCATTCCATACGTCATCCATTCACAAGCCACCAAGTTCGGTGCCCCTGATTAAACAATTATGATAACAGTTGGCTAAATCTAACTATCTAAAAGTATGAGTGCTTCTTAGTGCATATTTCATTTACTTAGTCTCGCATTAATCATCTATAAGTTTGCATTCCATTCCATCACATATGCATCAAAAACATTAAAACATATAAAAACATGCATCACAAAAACATAGGCATTCACACAAAAGAGAGTAAAACACCAAATAAATAAAAGCCATGTATATATATATGTATAAAGGTCAAATTGTACAATGAATGCCAAAAGGCTACAATATACAATAGAGCACCAAGGCTCATAAAGAGTGCATCTAAGCACTAAGCTAACCATCAAAAGAGGACCCCTGAGACCTAGTAGGAGCCCTAGACCTAGTGGTGTGCCTAGAGGTACCCCACCGTACCCATCATCCGCACCGCTCCCTCCATCCAGGTCCGCCTCCGCTAGGCCATCCTCTCCTCCCACTACCCTCCCGGATACATCTGGGACAACGACCTCCTCATCCCCAAAATGATAGGGGAGAATCGGTGTCGTGCCTCTAACACCCTAAGCTGCAAAACAACAAAACAAAAATTTGTTACAAATTTTTTTTTCCAAAAAAAAAAAACACATAATAAGTACTTGCTTAAATGAACAAATACCTCAGCTGGCTGCACTGGCGCGTCCGCTCCCATCTCCACCATAGCTCCCGCGTGCTTCACTCTCCCACACAACCTTTCACTCCACTTCACTCCATTCCCCCAGACGCACTTCTCTCAAGCTCGAACGCACAAATGAGCGAAATTCTCTCTAAAATTGTTTAAATAGCTGGTTTTGGTGCCCTAAAACATAGTGGGGCATTTCATGGTGCATTCAGACGCAGTGCTGCGTTTGCAGAGCGCCTAAACACCGACGGGCATCTCTGCCACCCCGAAATGCAGACCGGCGTTTGGTATCAGTATTGAATAAAGGAACAAAACTTACAAAATTGAAGCTTACCTCCTCCAAATTTCATCAAATTGCATTCATCCATTCTTCTTATCATAATAAAACATTTTGTGAAGGTTACAACAGTTTTGGACACAAATTTTGTCATTTCGCTCAAAAAGCGCATCATTAATCATTGTTTTACAAATTGGGCTAAAAACATTCAAAACCTTCACAAAATTAACCACATTCATCAATTCTTCTGATCTATCGTCAACTTCATTCATTCTTCTTTCATCATGCATATTTTTGCCAAATCAAATTAAAGTAAACCTCGTATCTAGTGGTATATTCTATCACCTTGGTGATTGCAGCGATTTGAATCCATGCAATTCGGTAAGAGGATTAAACCACCATAAGGACACTTACCATTTATCATCATCAATTATTTCATTGTTTGAAAATTGGAAATCAATTTTGGGTATTCTACTTTTCAAGTGACCTCATACCAAGATTAATTTGCTCAACAGTTGTCATTGATGGCCTAGTTCATGGGGCCTTAAACATGGACAATCTTTAATATCATCATTATTTTGAGTCTTGCTAGAGATTGAGGCTACCTAGGTTGATTGGTTCCGACCCGAGGAATTATCCATATAGTCACTAGGAGCATCTCTGAGTTTTGGACTCTTTCATGCATCTTTCATCTCTGCATATCAATGGCGCCAACAAGGCAATTTCATCAACAGTATGGATGCACACACAGGAGTTGGGGCATCCGTTATCAATTTCTAATTTTCCTATAATGGAATTCATCTTACATGATCATGGAGTTTACAGTTTGGCAAAAATCCCTTTATAACCGTTGGGGCAGAAAACGGTCCATCTTTCACATCACTCATATCGTCTTCAATCATATTCTTTTCTGGTTTGTACACCAACCCCTTTTTTGTTGGGACATAAACAGATGGTTCATACACCAACCCCTTTTTTTCACCGTTGGGGCAAAAACGGTTCATTTTCTTCCGAATTTCTTCCAATTGGCTTGTGAGAACCATTCTCGCTCGCCAATTGAGGGGGTAAGCTGAAAAATTTTAAATATTCTTTTATTCTTTGGTCTTCAAAGTTGTGCTTTAGTCTTGAGAGAGAGTTGCGTCTGATCCAGCTTTTCAGGTGTCTTAAGTTTTTGTCTTGCATTGTATCTTCACACAAGGCAGCTCAAAAAGGGGCATCTGTAGACACCAAAATCCAGCCACTTGTAAGTCATCTATACCTTCCTGTCAGCCACGTGTCAGTCATCCACCTTCCCGCCATTATTTGGCCCAAATCCACACTTTCCCGCCATTATTTGGCCCAATTTCACCTTTCCCGCCATTTTTCATCCCCAAATTTATTTAAATTAATATATATATATATAAATATATATTTATATATATATATATATATATATTAATATTTTAATATATATATAAAGATACTTTAAGTGATTTAATCTCATCCGTCCATCCATCTTAATCCGTTTCACAACCTAGATTTATTCTCTACCCTTGGATCCACTTTAATCTTAGCCACACGTTCAAAGTGTCGTTAAAACCCTAAAGTGTGCCCTAAGAGTAGATTATAAATTGAGTCACCTTGATGGCTCAAACCCTATCTTCTTCTCCTACTCTCTGCTATCTTTGCTATCTTCTTGGACTTCTTCTATCTCCTTCTATCTCCTCTATCTCTCTTCTGCTACCCTTTCGTCGCATCCATCGCCGCATCCATCGCAGCCTTCAGTCGCTGCTTTCGCCGCCATCTCTTCTGCAGCACTCTACAGAATTCCCCATTCTTGTCGCAAGTGCCCGCGGGCGTTTACAAAGATTTACCCACAACCACAGACTCAGACCGGTGTCTGAAACCTTAATCCAGAAGCACATGGGCATTCAACGAGTGCACTAGGGTGCCTTCCATAGCCGATTTGACAGCCACATTACTTCCAGGTGCCGCCTGGTCTAGCCACGTTAACAGAGAACAGGTATAAATCAGCTTAAAGCAAGTAACTTCTTTTCTTTTATTAATCTATTTTTGAATTCCTGCATTCTATTTTTCTAGGGTTTTAAATTGTTTCTGAGGGCTCACACAGTGGAGCCCTCTTATTAATTTCTAACTCCTTGATAGTGTTAATGTGTGCAGGATTTTAATGGCAGATCTGGTGTGTTGATAGCAGCTGTTTAAGCTAGAGTGGTCCGAGCCAAGGGATACAACAAAGCCCACTCACCTTGTTGGGGTTAAAGATATATTCTTCGGAAGCGCCACCCATTGTGCCGGCTAGGGTTTCGAGAGAACCCTAGCACAAACTGTAATTTTTGTATCACAAAAAGGGTTACGAGCCCAGTTGTACTAAAAAAGGAGTTTTTAAACTCCGTTGATTAATAAAAATCATTTGTTTTGTACAAGCGTATTACGTCTTACTCTTTTATCGTGACTTCTTTATCTTTTGTTTGGCGTTGTATCTTTAATCTACACATGTACCCAATAGATCTACAAACTCTTTCAATATTGGAGTAGGGTACATACCCTTGTTTGGTCGATATGGGGGAGATACTTCTCTTGACCAACCTTGGAAATTCCATAAGTTATATCACCTAGATAGGTATGGTCCTAACACATATTGCAGAGCACCTTCTTCTGCTCATTCTCATTATGAGAGTGGGCATGATGAAGAATTAGTTAGTTTTACTTATGTATGTGGATATTGTTCCACTTGAACATGCCACACTCCTACACCATCCTCAAATTAAGATATAAAACCTAGGATTGAACACAGAGTAAATACAACTATAATTGATCAAGGTAAGAGGGTTTCTACACCCACTGCATGAACCAAAATAGCTAAAACCGCTTGCATTAATATAAGAATCCATCAACCTTACACAAAAAATTTCATAGATCAAATACCTCACCCTACCACTAGTTAGAAAGAGCAACTAATCCAATATCAATTGGAGGATTTACATCGTGAGTGAGAGCGCTTAGACCATAAACATGTATAAGAATAGATATTACACTATTAGTGGTTTTATGGACACAAACTACGTGAATAAAGGATCTTAGAACAAAATTTATGTGAAGAAAGGATCTTAGAACAAAATTTATGAAAAGAACAATCATGTAGGATAGCTCATGAAGAGGTACCCACACCTAATACTTATAGACAACAACTCAACATGATGTGCATTGTACACCATCAATATTTACCTCCTAGGAAGACAAACAACTATTCTCCTAGGCAAATAAACAACCCCCTTGCTATCGAAAATTAATAAATCAACATATTTTAATATCCCTTACCCAAACATGATTTCAAGGAAGATCAAATAGAACATGTGAACAAGATGCATATAACCCCACCTAATGAGGGTTTCATCACCATTATTAAAAGCATGATAAGGAGAAGGAAACACTTCAACCATTCTACATCACTAATGAATCCAATCAACGCTAATCATGTGTCACAATTTGTACAACAATTAAGTCCCATTCAACCATACAAGTACCCTGTGATTTCTTTTCTCAAATAGGATATTAGACCAGCCCCTATAAATTAACCTAATCCACCATTGCATATTATAGCTAGCATAAATCAAACTCCATATAAGTGAGTTTTGATTGATATCGGTTCATCCATTAATATCATTACTACCATTGCACTAAAACATCTCAACCTTCTACCTTCACATGTCACCACATCCACGTTCACCTTACGAGATTTTAATGATGCCTTATCCCCTACTATTGGTACAATAGTCCTACCTATTTAGGTTGGAATAAATATTATGCCTACATTGTGCCACATTTTAGAAGGTGAAAGACAGTTGAATAAATTATTGGATAGATCTTGGACAAGAGATATGGAATGCATCCCATCCATGGTACATCAATGCCTTAAATTTATACACTAAGTTCAAGTACATGTGGTATACTCTAATAAAGATCCTTTCAAATATTACAAAATGATAAATGATCCATAGAAACCTCCTTCACCATTTACTCACCTATATATACACTTAGTTGACATCATGAAACATTCAGCTACATCATTACGATCATCCATTAAATCATCATCACCCATTTTGGACCCATAATCAGCATTGGTTCCCCCCACTACCCCTTCTACATCATTAGGATCCATTAATGGAGAAAACTCAAAGGGGCAAATCAAGGAGGTCTCTCCATATATTCCCATCACTGTAACACAAGATATCATCATCTCTAAATATGAGGAGGAAATCGTAGTGGTCACAACTAAATTAGTACGACATATACTATCAACATTCATTCTACCTCATGCTTTAGCTTAGCCAACTAGCCATGGGCTAGGTGAGCATATAACACAAAATGTGATAGTCATACATATCATCGTGCCAGTGAAGAACTTATGTTTCCCTCCCATTGAATCCTCATCCATGGGTATCATCTATGATTTATTACCTAACATTGGGGCACAAGATTCTTATGAAGAGCCTCCTAAAAAAATTAATAAGGTATGCATACCTCATCTAGGTGAAGGATTCATTTGAATAATTAGTTTGGAAAAATAGGACAAGATTCTTAAAACTCCATCCGTCATTGCTACAATAATGAAATCCTTTTAATCACCTATAGAAAGTGACCAATTGTCACCAATAATATTACATGATATTCTAGATAACCAAGATAAAATTGAGATATGAATGGATCATCAAAATTATGCTTTATAATAAATTATGCACTAGCTCACAAACATAGAGCTACAGAAGCAAACAACGGCCAAGATCAATCCACCTCCTTTATAACCACAATATAAACCTCAACAATATTAAGCATAGTCATCCACACTAATCACCCCATATTTATACACCACTACCCTAACCTATGATATCAATATTTAATCGATTACGCGATGCAAAGACCATCACCTTACCTGAAATTCATATCTCAGATCTAAACTATGAGAAGCCTAAGGGATATAGAGAATATTTACATTATCTATACCATTGACTAGATGGCCATAATATTCAATCATGTTACGACTTCAAGAACACAATACAAAATATGCTTGATAAGAATCAACTTCAAATTGATAAGCTTCTCACTACTAAAAATCGATGAGTGGGCATAGTTAATGATCCATTACATGCATAAAAAATAGGTATAGTAATCTAAGATGGTGACTAAGATACATGTAACTCAGCCACCTTATCAAACTAGTTTACCTAGTCTGCCTTACTTAAAATACCAACATCACACTCGGACTCTGCTATCTAAGCCAATGTCGACTATTTTTCAAAAGCTACAAGAAGTTAAGGCAATTAATCTACCTAACATACATCCTTCAGATCTAAATAGGACCAAGCCTAAATTTTATAGGGAGTATCACTTTTATATTTACCATCGATAGAAGGGTCATGACATTAATAATTGCATCATATTAAAAATATGGTCTACCATCTTATCGATTGGGAAGACTCTCCCATAGATAGTTCACCTATTTCATATCAGTCGGCCATAGTTCAGGCCGCATCATCCCATATATTATCCTAAAATGAGTTTCATCCTCATAAGCAAAACAAGCCACCTCATTGGTACATCAAATTTTTTATGACTCCATCCTTATTTAAAAAACTATATGAGACACATGCAATCACATTACCTAGAATCAAATCGAGAGCACCTAAATATGCATCACACAATAAAAACTTTTATTATGTTTATCATCACCAGAATAGGTATGACATTTGTGACTACTAATTATTCAAGAATATGGTCGAAGAGATGATAGAACAAAATGAGCTCCGCATAGATGGTTCACTTGTTTTATCCCATCAAGACATTGGAATTTCAAAAAATTTGTACCACAACAGGGGAGGTTGGTTTCCATCACTCTTCATAGCCAGGCAAATCACATTGCAATAGAAAAAATACACATAGGGGGTCTTCAATATGTCACACCTTCTCCATAATTCACATCGCAATCGATGAAGCAAATTGGGGATCCTAAAGGTATCACACCTTCCTTTATTCCATCAAATTTCACATACACTAGGGGTACATAAGGTATCACACCTTCCCTCTAAAATCATAAAATAATTCAAAACATTAAAACACAAAACATTTTCATTTAAATTATGCATTTTTGTCATATGCACTCATTAGTTGCATTGCATTAGGCATATTCATCCATTACAATTGTATTAGGATAGGTTGTGTTTACATTCTTAAGAATGACACCATGTTTGTATGTTAATCATAAATCCACATATCCTTATCATGCATTTCATATTTCCATTGTGAGTAATTATGTTTTTCAACAAATTTAATCACTTGCTATAGGGTGTGTACTAGGGTTTTCCAATCATTCAACCATCCCTAGTTATATTTTTAAATTTTATAGAAATCTATTTTGGATTCTAGAAGGTAAAGTTTAGTTTTTATAGTACTTTGCATATCTCAAAATCCTAACACAATGATACACATTAACAATCATAGTTTGAATAATTAAGGATGACACTACAATGTGATCCTTGTCACCTTAAGCAAAAGGTTTCCCTTGCTCATATTATTATGTGCATGGTCCATAATGCTAATAATTGAAAAAAGGACAAGCTCCTTCCTACCCAAAAAATTCCCTTTATCTCTCACAAAGTGAGCAAATATTCCCAATAAAGCAAAATAAATAGTGATTTTCATCACTAAGCAAATTCCTTTTTCCAAAACAAAACAAATATGCAAAATAAATAATAATTCTCATCACTAAGCATGATCAAGTATCCCAATAAATTAAAAGAAAAGAAGGGGATATTGAGCTTGAATCCTTGGAATCATTAGTTTTCAAAATCCATGGGGTGATCTCCATTACAACAATGGATTAAATGAAATCCTCCTATAAATTGAGTAGCCTTATGCATGGCGATGTCTGTCATATTAGTAACCTTCTTTTGTATGGACTAATGTCAGCTTTTGAATGAGCTAGCATTAGATGGCTTGTATTGTCTAGTAGTTTAGTCTAACTATGTCCAAACTCAATATCATGATGACCATATGGTGATCCTAATTACAACAATGGTTTGAGTAAAACCCACCTAGAAATTAGGTAGTCTTATGCCTCATCTAATTTATTCACTTTGCACACAAAGGGATAGTGAATATTTGGATCTTCTTATTAGGTTTTTACCTTTCAAGAGTCTTGTTTAGTTATTATACAACTTTTGATCAACCAACTAGGGTGTTTGAGTCCCATGTAAAACCTCAAAAATTCCCCTATAGCAACAAATCATTTCATCAAACAATCATAGTTTTCCTTATGAACTTTTGTTTATTAAGGGGTGTGCACAGAATAGGATAGATATGAAATGGATATCAGCAATGATATTTAGATGACCACTAACTATTTTATACATGTATTTTAGTTTACATAAGCTTATAGGGAAAACCCCTATATTTCACATCATCTCATCTCACATATGCATGGATAAATGATTATTTCTCATGATAAGAGTTAACATATTCACCCATGATTTTTATACATTTTTGTGATGTCTGCTTTTAGTTTTTTAAATAAAAATTAGATTCATTATTATTTTTTAAGTGATTAAAGCATACAGATACATTTACATTAGACCATACTCATGAAATTAATGCATTACATGCACCATATCATATCACATAAATTAAATGTATAATCACTGAAAAAAATAAAAATATGCATTTAACATAACCACTACATCCATATATGCATACATAGTAGTGCATCCACACATCTAGATCACAACATCTAATCATACATCAATAACCTAACTATTACATGTAAAGTAGTACATCGCATATAGCATAATCAGATCATCATATAGGTATTACATATACCAATGCATCCATGAACATAAAGTAAAACCATAACACATAATGAGATAAAAGAAGATATCATATATATGTGTGAATATGTCAAAGTACATAGTGGTACAAAATGCCTGCAAGCTACAACTGTGTAGGTCCTTAGATATCATACTTAAAAATAATATATACATGATGATATCAAGCAAGGTCTGCACCCCTTGATTCACCTTCAACCTCATACCCATATTTGTAAGGCTGCTTGGATCTAACAGCTATTGATATCTCTAATCGTGTAGTTGACTTGTGACTGGGCCACACTGATGACTACCTAGACTCACTCAGTTTTCTCTATAAAGAGCCTCCTACTATATATATCTCTGGTATACTACCCCCATATAGCCTAACCTGAGTCTCTATAATTATGATATATGTTGTATATACTATACATTGAGCCACACTCTCATCTAGAAGGTATCACAATATCATAAACTTTGTGTCTCCACCTGATGCTGCAAGATCCTAAGTGGCCAGAGTGTATGGTGTAGCCTAACCTATAGGCACAACCATTAATTGTACCCTGAGAGCATCTCACTTCACTATCCTAGTATCTAACTTTGTAGTATCAGTTGCCAACTGAGCCTTTAGAGTGTCAATAGATGCCATAACTATGTCCACCTAGGTCATGAGGAGAGCTCTCTCCTTGACATATCCCTACCACTACTATTGTCCAACATTGAGATGAATCTGGGTAACCACGAGACTAGTATATTGATCCACTAGCTACATCTATGTATTTTATAGTTGTGCATGGACACTCTATATCTACATTCATATCTATGTTATCCCATCACTAGGGACATCCTTTGTGCCATTCTCCTCTGCCTAGGGCTCATTTGGTTGGATTATATCTTGTCCCCACTCTCCCTCTATCTTATGATGTACTCATCACTCATCAAAACCTCCATCCTCCTCCATTATTTATATTGTAGGTCTACCCAAAGGATTACCACCATTCCATAGTTGAGAGATATACCAAGTATCATACTCAATAGTGGTCCTCGGATCCTCTAAATCAATATTTTCCATTGTAATATCCACCTCCTCTGATAGTGCAACTAATTTAGGTGGCTCATAATGTATCTCATCATTACAATGATGATAGAGGATTGGATACTCTGGTACATCCTGAGCTGTGCTAAATTGGAAAGTCACCTTAGAGTAATAAAAATACCCTCTCTTCATCCCATGATGCTCAATGAGCCATATATTGCATATCACCCTATCTAGGTACTATGTAGCCTCTAGCTAGTCTGGGCACTCAATATAGGGTCTCCATATAATATTTTCATGTTGTAATCCATTTAGTGAAGTTATATAATGATCTAGCATACCTCCATATGGTTGACTACAACCGACCTCCTCATCCCATGGCCACCATGTTGCATAGCCATTGTTATCATCCCCTAAATCACCTCAAGACATCGATAATCCTATGGGTTAACCAATTAGATATGCTCCTAGCCCTATATATAGAATACCATGATACACCCCAATACCACCTACTATCAATATTTTATCTCATATAACTCATTATAAGGATGTGCTATGAGAATATTCTCCCATGCCATAATACAGGATCCTCTAGGTTGCACTTATCCAAATCCTACACCATGTCTAAGAGGTTCCAAGGGAACCTCACTCCTAAATATTTTGGTAGTAGAACATTCGATATGAAATTCACAAACACTACCTAGTGATGAGAGAATATCCACATCCTATACCATCTACTGACTAGAACTCTACCATGATCTATATTTACTAGAGCTTTATCCACCCTAGCACCAAAAAGCTACTAAAAACCCTCGATCGATCTTGAATGTGAGTTGAGGTAATGGCCAATCCCTTAATAGGGATCTTGTAGATCTGGTAGACATCTTCCAATATCACCATCATCTCTCCTATTAGGATATGGATTGTTTCGGTCTTGCTATTCCAACGATGAGACAAGATCGTAAGGTAGTACTGGTCTAAAATTATAGTCAACAGGTACAAAACCTATTTAAGGTCAATCACTTCAAACCACTCCCAGTCATCATCATCAAGAACCACCTATAACTCTAAGAATAGGTTAGGCTTCCTATCCCAAGATATCAAAGTATGACATCAGTAGCATGCAATTTAAAACAATTAATTAATCATCCAAATTTCCAAAAGAAAAAATAAAAAAAATCAGTCAAAAACTTCAAAAAAAATTAAAAATTAATCAAAAGCATCAAAAATTCTTCCTAATATTGGAAACCGCTCTATACCCCAACAACTTCCAATGTTGCCACTAGACCCCAGGATGACCACCCCAACGGGTAAATTTTCTTATCGTTGGAATTCAAACATGGAAGCTAGACCCCATGATAGTCCCCTTTTGACTAGACCGACACCACTCCTATTTAGGACATCCCTACAGTGGCCCCAATGTGGGGTCTCTTCTCAACCTAAAAATACAAAAATTTAAACATTCCATCCCCTTAAGCTAACCTAAGCTAAACTCCTAGACTAGGGATGAGGTTACTTACCTGTAGTTTAATGTGGTTGTTTTAGACAATTAATTAGTAAAGTTAATTTTAAATTACAAATTCATGAGGGTTAGAGTATGATATATACCTTAAGAGCCTTGGTATGATCCACCATGGTGGTTTATCTCAATATTGGTAGTGTTTCATATTAATTTTTCTCTCTTCTCCCTCAGAAATCACTTATCTCTCACTTACAGTTGGTAAAATGAGTTTTAAAATTTATTTTATATTTTCCAAATATGGTAACCACTCTCCTAAAGGGCAATTGCATTTCAATTTGACCATTTGACCCCATGATGACCCTAAAATTTGTAGATCTTCATCGTTGTAGCCTAGGATGACTTCTAGATAGCAATATATGCATTCATTTTATCAGCACCATGAGCTTCATATTGGACATTTAATCACATATAATGGTCCAATATCTCACATTTACAAATTATACAAATATTTGCAATCATCAATTGGGGTATCATTAGTATCATACTTCTTCTAATAAATAATCATATAATCAAGCCACACATAGAGCAAATCAAGGTAGCATGCCTCCCTGATCAAAATTCTAATTCAATTTAATCATCAATCAATCAATAAATTTCTAGGTTTCAAAATGTTGCATCCTTTGCCTCACTATCTCAATATCAAAAGGCTCAAAAGAAGCCTAGTTTCCTTTGGTTAAATTTGAAAAGGTTCCAAAGAAGCCTAGCTTCCTTTGGTTAAATATCAAAATGCTCCAAATATGCCTAATTTTCTTTGGTCAAATCTCAAAACACTCCAAAGAAGCCTAGTTTCCTCTGGTCAAATCTCAAAATGCTTCAATTACGCCTAGATTCATTTGGTCAAATATCAAAAGGCTCCAAATATGTCTAGTTTCCTTTTGTAAATTTCAAAAATCTCCGAAGAAGCCTACACCTTTGGTCAATTCAATTAAGTCACCTTGGTCAAGTGACTCACCACTTTAATCATTTCTACATATCCTCATCAACGTGTCACTTGAGGGGGTAGTCATAATCAAAATCAACCATTAAGCACTTAATCATGCTAATTGCATTCATCCAAGAATTATTTCTAATAGCTATCATAAATATTCCCTATTTGCTGGGGAAAAATAAAAAATATTAAACCAAACCTTGGTATGCTTGAATCATGATGTTGTAGACCCAGTGTCCACTTCATGGCTAAAAATTTTACCAAAATTATTAAGCCTACCATTTTATTGGAGGTAATGATTCAAATATGTATGCTCTTTCCATGATTGGGGAATCTAATTTTGACTACATCAAAAGTTTACCAAAATTATTAAGCCTACCATTTTGTTGGAGGTAATGATTCAAATATGTATGCTCTTTCCATGATTGGGGAATCTAATATTGACTACATCAATGAACATCAATCAACCTGTAATGTGACATTAGGTTGTATATGTTTTCTCAGTTTTGTGCTTTCACACAACACATCTCAAAAAGTGTTATCTATAGACACCTTAAACACATCATGTTGATGAGGGTACTCATGTGGACATCTTTCTAGGCCATATGACTCACCTTGGGCCTTTCCAAGATGTAACAATGGTTCTAACAACTTATGCAGGAGGAAATAGTCCTTTTTAGTGTGGTCCACTGTACCCCATAGTGATTTCCTAGATATTGTTAGGCCTAGGGATGGCCCCTAGATTCGAACCGTACCTATCAAGGATGGCTTCATATGTAATAAACTCAGGCTTCGTGAGCCGAGTAAAATCTGTTGTAAGGTAAATGATCTTGAATGGTTTTGCTCGATAATATTCTAAAAGTGATTCCTCACCTCAAGCCTAACTAAATATTGATCTTGGCTTCTTCAACAAGCCAAGAATACAATTGAGAGAAATATATAAACTGGAGCATTTCCTTCACCCAAACCCTTGCTGCTTTCTACAATGAAGTGCTATCAAACTGAATCCCAAATTGTATACAATGAAGTGCTACCATTTTATAATTAGAGAGAGCATTCTCTAATGAGCATCAAGGTGCTACCGAAATTTCCTCATGAATTTTCCATTCACTTCCATAGAGCTTTGGAGATCCTTAAGATCAAATTTTACCACTATTCAACATAAATTCACCATGAATTTGACTCAATTTTTATCGTAATTCATTCCTCGCGAATGCACCAAGAACATAAATAATTTTGAAAGGTATTTTGGACATAACTAAAGCATAGAGTACAAAGAAAATATCCTCTGTATCAAGGCCATTGTGCCCAATAGTGGCCCACAGGTGAAGCCATCGAACCCGATGATGGCTAGTAGAGCTAGCAGTTTTAAGCCATGACGACCTTTCTATGATGCTAAATTTTCTCTGTTTTATCAACAAGATTAGTTTTATTATCCTCTAATTCTATTTCTAATATTTTTTAGTGAATTTTCATTCAATATTTTATGTATTTATTTACTATTTTATGCAATTTTATTTCTATTTGCATTATCATGAAATAGACCTCATCTTGAGAGGCTTTACATTTTCTATTGATGCTTTGTAGGTTATTTTATGTGCAAGTTGTAGGCCTTTATCTAGAGCTAATAATCATCAATATCATCAATCTTGGCATCATCATGTGGATGTTGCAAGGAAAACCCTTCATAATCAGTTTTGGAAGAGCAAGAACTCTATGGATTGCATCTTCTCCTTTGGGGTTTCATATTGTAATATTGTATCAATTGGTGAATCCCTAAGAGGGATATTTTGTAACCTCTTGTAAAGACAATTCCAAATTATTAATGAGAAGGACATCTAATTTTATTTATATTTTTATCATTTTTGGTTACTTAATATTTCTCATTATTTTGATTACATATTACATAGTTATGTGCATGTTTTTTCTACTTTACACCTAGTATCCTTACCATGACAAACTTCTATCACTTAATTATCTATAGTGATTAACACCATAAATACTCTTAAACCCTTTGTGTTAGTAATATTAAGCTAAGTAAATTTGTATTAAGGCATGATTTTATCAATGCTATCAAATATGACATCATCAATAGGATATTATGAAGGAGGACGTATGGCTACATTTAGTAGGGAGTATCAACCAAGAACCTTGTCTAAAATTAATGTCTATAGGGTTATAAATACATAAAAATGACATTATCACTACTATAATTTATCCATATTTCTTAGAATCTCATAGTCAATGGCTAAATTAGAATGTGTTGCTAGTTTATTTCTTTAAACAATTGATTACAAATACACCCAAAGGAATGAAAGCAGACTATAAGTCCATTCCTAAAAAAGAAATATAATAAACTAATATATTAGTATTTATCCTAATATATTGAATAAATATCAATTTTAGTCATCAATTATGTATTAATAATTCTAGTTCTAGAAGGCATAGGTCATCCATATGTAAATAAATCAAACAATAATGAATATATATATAATCAAAAAAATATTTAAAATTTTAAAATGTTTTGAATAACAAAGTAATATACAAATCAAAAGATCCTCTATTTCATACTAGTTTTTATACACCAATAAGATCTTCTTTCATGAATAATATCTAATATCCTCTAATGGTTTTCAATGTTCTAATATTAGTAGGAGGTTTACTCTTTACCACTATGTGTTAATATAATACCACGTGTAACTCCATAATGACAATATTGCATAGCATTTAAATTGTGCGAGTCATCTTGAAATTGCATTCCTTTATTTTGAATTTGATCTTCTTTTACATTTTCAAAGTATGTTTCCTAAAGTACAATTGGACTAGTTTCAAACAATTTTCCTGAATTTTCTTCATGTTCTCAAGTATCTTTTATTTCTTCTTTAAAATTTTCATCAAATTATAGGCTATATTTAATCAACATTTTTTTTCCTATGGTTACAAATAACCACCTCCATAATAATAATTAGTGTTTAATTATGCTTGATATTGATGTATATAGATGCTCCTTTTTGTATCATGTTGTGTGAAACACAATGCAATGCAAAAATAATGTACATTTATCACTTGCAAATGAATAATTGCTTAAGCTTAAGGTATTGACATTTGATTACCCCAAGTTAAGAGGAATGTAATATGCCTCGATGATGGAGATGACGAATATTATTAAAACTTGTATTTGAAAAATTGATGAGTGCATACAAATGCTAACTAATAACTAAAATATTGAGGTATGGAGTCTCTGTGCGAATGTGACTTGGAGTCATTGTGCAAAAATTAGAATGATACTACATGCATGATAGTCTCAAATAGGGTTCTTGAACAAACATTAATTCCAACATGGGTGTGCACCTATTGAACTTGTTTGGAGTATGATTTTATCGGTATTGACTATCCCCTCAAGTGATGAGTCGATGAAGAATAAAATGGATGACAACAACAAGGTAATGGACCTTAGCGGGATTGAGAACTTGTATGATTGATGATATGTGACTGATGGTAATTTTTTGTTTTTGATATTTATGTTAAAAAAAATACAACCATTCAAGATGGTCAATATATGAGACTATCTAAGACAACTACGACACAATCATCCTGGAAGGTCACACAATGAAGGGTATAGATAGTCATTTTGGACACATAGTTGGTAATTTTCACCATTGCAGATAAGGAATGAGTGGAGAGTGAGGCATGTGAGGGTAAATTTGACACGAAGGTCTAGCAAATTTTTTGGGTGAAGGTGATGTGATGGCTTCAGATGATGGAGTGGCTAGTGCAATAGGGAGTGTGGCATTGGTAAGTAACATGTTACATTTTCACATTAAAATTGAATAAAATGAACCCAACTATATGTTTAAATTGTTTGATATTGTTTGTGTTGTTGTTGCATGCATGTTATTGCTTGTATTTTTGAATTTTTTTGTTTTGTTTTGTTTTATTTTTATGCGTAGTGCATGTGTGTGATGGTCATTCAAAGATCGAGTGATTAGTGATTGAGACCATTCATGTCACAAATGGTCTATTTATATTATGAAAAATATGATTATTTTTGTGACTATTCACTTGTTGGACAACTTTGATTGATGATTTTTTGCTTTTTGAATGGTCTTCATATTTGTAAGTTTTGTGCATTTATTTTTTTTGTAGGTATGTTGGTGACTGTTCATCTACCTGATGGTTATTGTTGATGGTCATTCGCATGTCAGACAGTTGATGTGTTGTATTTTTTAAGGCAATTATCGTTTGATTTTTTTATGAACATACATTGATAGGATTCCTATTGTCAATGGTCGTCCATGTTTCGAATGATTTATTGTCGATGGTTGTTCACTTAGAGGATGGTTGTTGTGACATATTTTTCTATGGCATGTTATTGATGTATATTTTTTATCAGGGTTATGCATAAGCGTGAAATATCACAAATTGGCTCTATTTAGGATTTTCAATATTTTAAATTGGCTAATTTTAGATCCTTTCAGTGGGGCCCATTCACCCGCAATTTATGGGGTGGAAGTTTTTTTGGGGTAAATTCACCCACCATTGATAATCATGAAAATAATTTTATTTTAATTCGTCGACCTCAAATTACAAATGATTTTGATATTCCCCCCCAAATTGCCTTCAAATTATAAATGATTTTTTATTTCCCGCCCAAATCACCTTCAAATTATAAATTATTTTATATTTCCCACCCAAATCACCTCATATACTACCCGTATATATACTGTACTGGGTATGGATAAACATACATCAAAAATACTGTAACTTGAAAATAGCTTTGAAACAATGAAAAACTTGAGGTGTCGATCGACATACATATATCACTTGCAGAGGTGTCATTCGGTTGCAAAAATGTCAATCGACATTAGCCTATCTATTGTAGTGGTTTTCGATCGACATTTTTCTATCGGTTGTAGAGGTTCCGATCATCATTTTTTAGTCAGTTGCAGCACAGTGTCTATCGACATTAGTCAATTGATTGTAGATGGGTCGATCGACAGTAGGTTATCGATTGCAGGGACTATTGATCAAAAATTATCTATTGGTTATAGAAGTACTAATAGGTTAGTCAATCGATTATAGTACTGTGTTGATCAACATTAGTTAGTCGATTGTATGGTTGTCGATCGTCATTAGTATATTGGTTGCAGGTACTGTCTATTAGCAATTATCTATCGGTTGTAGAGTTTTCAATCGGTATTAGTCAATCGATTGCAATATCGTGCTGATTTGCATTATTCGGTCGATTGCAAAGGTGTCGATCACCATTTGTCTATCGAATGCAGGGACTATCAATTAGTATTTTTCTATCGGTATGTCTACAACCAATCAGCATATCTGTAGCTGATCAACATTACTGTAATCGATTGGTATGTTTTGCAACCGATCGTTATGGTTGTAATCGATTGACATAGATGTAATCGATCAGCATATCTATAATTTATCAACATATCTATATTTGATCAACATTGTTGTAGTTGATTGACATCACTGTATTTGATTGTTATTGCTACAACTGATCGATATATATGCAACCAATCGGTAATCGACATGTCTACAATTGATTGACATGTCTGTAGCTTATCGGTATTTCTACAATCGACTGATATATCTGCAACTGATCTTCATCATTGTGATCGATCGGTATATCTACAACTAATCAATATCTTTGCAATTGATCATCAATTCTATAGCCAATCGGTATGCCTACAACCAATTGAATTTTACATCTTAAACCGATCATCATAAATCATAAAGGCTAAAAGCCTTTCTTGTCGACCTAAATCCTTTAAGTTTGTTGTACATTTTTAGAGTTTGTAACCCGATATTCAAGGCCCCAAACATAGAAAAATTCACCATGATTTGAAAATTTTTGGAGAAATTTTTTTGAAATTCACCACGGTTTGAAATTTTTTGGAAAAAAATAATTACAATTCGCCATGTATACTTCTACATATTTCGTCGAGATTGCAAGATAATTCACCTTCATTTTATAAATAGATTTTGGAGCCGACCCCTTATGCATAACCCTATTTTTGATGCATGTGTTTATGCAACAAAAATTATTGAGACCAAGGTATTATTTCAAAGGTATATTCTACAAAGCACGATGATGGATGTTAGATGATGATTGAAAGTGGTTAAGTGTGATAGGGTTGCAGTATGTAGCTAAATTTAAGAATGTACATGCAAATAATGCATATTTGACTGCACTGGCTAATATATGGGATACCGATACTTGCATGTTACATATGCCCATGGGGGAGATTACCATCACACTAGATATATATCAAATATTTTAGATACTAGTGGATGGTGATCATATTGAGATGGATATGACTCACTTGAGGGATATACTGCTATTATGGATTTATAGGAACCACACATAAATGATTATTATAAATAGTGGAGGTATCAGTGTTGATAGGCACTATCATCTATGATGGTTGATAGTGCAACACACTATCTTGATGATATTGATCTCCAATGTCATCTTGTTAGATTCATCAGGTGATCGGTTCCCATGGAACTTGCTTGGGATGGTGTAGTACTTGGTGGAGGATCCCAAGGTGGTGGTATGGGCTCTATTGCTACTAGTGCAAACCTACTAGAAGTTGTAGGAGATACGTATTATGGCATATCATGTTTAGATTATATTCTACTACAATATATTTAGGCATGGGACCACTTCATAGTTGGATGACCGAAGGGGTTGCCTTGGATGGAGGTGAAGGACATGGGGTATGATACTCCTTATGCCATGATATGGAGTAGGGATTAGGAGGAGGGTAGGATTCAATTGATCTTTAATGTATGGACATACCATAATGATCAATTTTCATTATTATGATGAGGCCTGAAAATACCTCATTTTTACACTATGTTTGACTATCATATTACTAAACATGACAAAGTTAATTGCCAAATAGTTGATTAGAATATATATTTGTTAAGTGTTTGCATGATTTTATGTTAGGAACACTATATCTCTATTTTTGACTATTTTCAGCATTTTGTGACTATTTTTGCTTGATTAAATAGCAAATAAAATATGTATTTCAATTAGCCAAATGTTGTATGTTGAGTAAAGGAGGCCCTATGATGTTTTGTCATTGTTGTCAACACAATCTAGGTATACTTGTAAAAGGTCAAAAATGAGTATCATGTCAATTCGGTGTCATACTGTAGTAAAATTAAATTCTTTTTGAAGCAATTCAATCCAAGTTGTAGATAAAAATTTATGAAGGTTACATCATGTTCATGCCTTAGTTTTTTCTGGAGCTATTAACAGGTGCAAATTTGCATTAAGAGGAACATTGGTGGATCTACTGGTAATTATCCAAAGTGATTTAAGGTACCAAATTATTATCAGTAGTACTCCATAGTAGAGAGAACACATGACCCAAATTTTAGGGCATATGGACAGGTAATCTGGAAGTTATGGGGCATGCAAAATGGCAGTTTCACACTTTTTGATAGCTAGAAATTCTGGTAAACATGTGTTAGAGGTCAACTTGACAGCAATGCTGGGAATAATTATTGAAGATTTAAGATCTGAAAATTGAACCAAATGAATTTCATACAACCAATAACATGTGGATAAAATTTGGTATACATTGGAGTTACCAAGAACAAGTTATGAGCACTCCAAAAGGGCACCTAGGCATGTTTTGACAGTTGGAAAAATTGTGTAGCATACAAAAAACAGCAAGCTATTACATTAAAGGAGCACCTTGAATATGTCAAGAAAAGCATGAGGAAATGGATGGAATAAGTTAATAAGGACTATATAAGACATTTGACCTATTTAGAAGCATTCCCACATGGTCTAAATAGGTAGCAATAGGGTATAATAGAGCAAGGACAATTGTGCAGCATTGTTGCACTATTTCAACATGGTTACTTGGTGAATTAGGTAGCAACTTGAAGTAATTCTTCATGTTGATATTTGAATTATTTTCCCATGTTTTAATTTTTTGAACTTGCAAGAAATGCCAACATTTTACAATTGTGCAACAAATCTGGAAAATACAGCAGTTTACCATGTAAATTCCAGCCAGCTACCAATGAGTGGCAGGGCATTGAATTTACAAATGGAGAATATTGAAGGTCATTTTAACCACTTCTTGATAGCTAAAATAAATGATCTACCTGAAGTAAGCAACCAAAATAATCTAAAAAGCACCTACATCTAGTTATTTCGAAGATCTTCATAATGAGCAGAATTTGCTTATCTTCGGAATGAGCAGAATTTGCTTATCTTTGGAATGACAGGGGAATTTAATCCATTTGAATTTTTATGGTTTTATAATGGTGGAAAAATGTGAAATAAGGTTGAGAGGATGTAGGGAAAGTATCCTACAACTGTCCCTATCATCCTTGCCGACCAAAAGCTATAGCTCATGGAAAAGATCAATTGAAGCAGTTAATCCTCTCCTAGAATAAACCCAGAAATAACTGCAGCATAATAGGAATTGATTTGCAAGAATATTTTTGTATGTAAATAAATTTTATATGATTATAAAATATAGCTCCCATGTCGGTTGAGCTTAGGGAGAGAATAAGTAGTAGAAAAATAAGTGCAGTTTTTAGCTTTGTAACAGTCTACAACAACAGAACTATAATGTTATTTTCAGAGTAATAAAAGTGTAGTTCTTTTGTCAAATTTTATTCTGATTTTTAATTAGTTAAGGTGTGTTTTTCATGTCCTTCTAGATCAAGAAGTATGGTCCCACTTTTAGATCTAGGAGGGATTCTATGGCAGGTTTTAATATGTAATTTTGCTGCAGCAAAATTAACAGATTGCTTGCCAGATTTCATTTTCTTATTTTAATTTTGTATTATGTTATTTATGTTTTCTTCATTATGTTTTTGTACAACCAATATGTGTGTCAGCTGACAAATTAGATTAGACATTTATTTTCTTGTTTTCCCTACTTTCCATGTTTTTATGTTTCAAAATATTTCATTTTGTTGTCAATTCCTGTAGTAGAATATTGATGACCTTTTGTGGTAAGACATTGATAGGTGTTTGTAGTATAAGTTTCATTTCCAAGCATCATTTCAATTTTGCAAGAGTAAACTAGATTTCAATTCTGCAAATGTAATTTAGGATTTCATTTTAGCAATATTTCAATTTAGCAATTTCAATTCTGCAAAAGTAGATTAGCAATTTCAATTCCTACACTTGTAGTTAACTTTCAATTTTTGCAAATTAGAATTAGTTTTTATTCCTTGCAAGTTTTCATTCTATAGACTAGGTTTAGTGTGACACCAAAAGGCTAAACCAAAATTTGCTTCACCCAATAAATGCTTGAAATTTGAATGCCTAAATTGTACTATGCCCTAACCTTCTATCGTAGATAGCCTTGGAGACAACCCCAAATTGATAAATCATTGAAATTAAATGATGGGATTAATGACACTCATCAGATTACATCCAAGGGACATGGTATGGAGACCCAAGAGGAAGGACCTGATCTAGCCTGAGGATGGATTGCATCTAGCATGGATTTGGTGAGGGATATGGGTGGTGGGTTGCCATAGGATCGAGTATGATTTTTTTTAGTATAGTCATGTGTTGGGGTATTTCAAGTTCCCCTAGGGCATTCCGTAGACTCTTGTAGTGTATATATGACAACATATGGAGATATTTGTCTATATAGAGTATGATATCCTAAGGGTGGATGTGTATGATGTGCTAGCTTTGGTTAATGTGGAAAATATAGGTATAATGCTAGATTATGACATATGGGCTAGGGTGCAGGTGATGCAGCCAAAGGTAGGGGTCGTGTCATAGGTAGTAAGGGGGTAGGAGGTGAGGCCTCAAGTGATGTGGAGGTAAGACCTTAAAAATATTGTAGGACGGTGGGTGTGGTAAAGGATATATCCTAGGGTAGGATCATCTCAAGAGGTTGGAAAGGTAGTTGTAGAGGATATTTTTAGTAGGGAAGGACAAATTAGCAAAAACAACTCTATAGTAGAGTATGTTGTGATGTCAGACCGAGTGTAGATGCTAGAGTGGTAGAACATAGAGCTAGAGACTACCATTACCCATGAGTGGATTGGATGAGGAGTTTTAATGATGGTATGGCTAGGATAATAAGTAGGATAAACTATAGGCTCAAGTTGAGAGCTTATAAGAGGAGAGTGAGAGGATGATAATTGATCATGATATGTTATGAGCCAAGAAAGATGTGATGTAGATAGAGTAATATTTGTTGTAAAGTAAGAGATCTTAAAGACTTACAATGAGTTAGTATCAAGGGTTTTGATGGTGTAGTTGAAGCAATAGAGGAACTGCATGAGGTTACTGGAGAACACCATACTTCTCAATGATATAGCAGTACCATCACTTTCATAGTCCTAATCCTCATGGAGTCAAAGTAGTGGAGCATTCGGTGCTCCTTTAGTAGCTTTGTCTATACCTTGTTTTATAGAGACATCAACTTATCAAGCCTTAGGGGTAGGGACATCTCATGGAGAGAGTTAGCAGTATGGTAGTAGTAGTGGGTAGGCCTGAGGAGATCATATAAAAGGTAGCAATGATAGTTATGAGGGTGAGTAGTGACATGTCAATACTAGCCTTTTATGGATGCCTTGTATCTTTTGTTGATAGTTTTTATGAGCCTAGATAGCTCTAATATATGTAGCATACAGGTACACTTGTATATGTATTTCATCAATGATATATATATATATATATATATATGATTTCTTTATTGATATAATGTTCAACTTAATTTGTTTGTGATGCTTATTTAGTTATGTTTTGATGTAATATTTTATTTCATGTTTGAATGTATATTTATGGATACAATAAATGTATGCATATACTTTTGATTATATTTCAAAAAATGTGTAAAGATGTAGTTTAATTCATGAATTTAATCAAGGGCATCAACCCAAGGCTACTGAATTTGTGTAACATGGATTTTTTAGGATGTTATGTGGTATGTTGCAATAACTATGATATTGTGAATGCCAAGATGACATGACTTGTACTTGTACATGTCATAAGGATGAATATTCTAAAAGTGCTTTCATGATGCTCAAACACCCTAGTGACTAGATCAAACTTATATGTTGATCAAACTTAGACCAATGTGTATGTAGTGATTGTCAATTTCTGATTTTGGATGAGGAACTAATCATTTATAACTTATACCAATAATCTACCTCATTTGTGAGCGTACATAGGTCTATAAAAAATAAGGTTTCTAATGTGATAGACATGTCACCATGCAAGGTGTACTCCACTGCCATTCAGACATCTATATCCCTGATGAAGGTTAAGCCCATGATCTAAGGACCTGAGAATTCTAAGGATTAAAGCTTTATTAGCTCTTTTTAAGACAATTATATTTTGGATTTGCGCTAATATTTTTACCAATTATTAGGGTTAGCTCATGTGCATCATAGGATGACAAGGGGAAACCATTCACTTTATGGCATTAGTGACTCATGAGTTCATCTTTTCTAGGTACCAAAATTTTGTTAATGTGTGATTTGTGCATGGTCTTAGAGAAAACTTAAGGTCATGAGGAAAACCTATAGTATTTCAAGAACTAATGATGTTCAATGGAAGCTGAATGAGACACTAGGTATGGATGAATGACTGAAAGAACATATAGAATCTCCAAATTAGAGTCTTGAAAAATTCAAGATGACATTTGTGTATTATGAATGGATCAATGATGGGGGTTTTTTGTGGATGTAGCACAAATATATAAAATTAATGATGATGCAAGATAAATACCATAAGGAAGACACCATTGATTAATGTGACAAAATAAATCCTAGAAAACAGTTTAAAACGTAGATCGAACAATGAAAAAAGTTTTATTGGTGGTGAATAATGCAATGTGTGAATGCAAGGTGTTTTTGAGCGATGTGAAAATTTATTACTGATGTTTTTTTTGGGGGGGTAGGAAGATAGTTGTCTTTTGTATTTTGATTTTTTTATAATATTTTTTATTTTTTTAATGATGTTTTTGTATTTGAATATTTTGTGATGTTTTTGTATTTTGCATGATTTTGTGATGTTTTTGTATTTTGATTAGTTTATGATGTTCTTATGTTTTGATTGATGTTTTTGAATTTTGAATTATTTTATATTGTTTTTGTATTTTTATTGATTTTGTGATGTTTTGTATTTTAGTTTTTTCTGGTGTATGTACAATGCTAGATACGAACTAGGCATAGAAGGCACACAAATGAAGGATGTTGATCAATTAAGGTTCCTCAATTTCTTCAAGGATGGCAATTTTGTATGCTCTAGTGCTAAATGTTTGTGTGATGATGAATGTACCAAGCTAGTTAGTGGTAAAATTGTCATGCAATGATAGTGGAAGACTCAAATTTTATTGATTTTCTTTAAGAACTATATTCCCTAGTTAAAATTCTAAAGGATGCACTTTGTTATTGTACACATGTTTGACCTTGTCCTAATAAACACAAAGGTTCTCAAGTGCATTAATTCATCATTCATCAATAAATGTTACTTTATCAAGGTATGCTTACCATGTAGTATCATAATTGATAAATTCTTATAATGATATGTGAAATTATGGGATTTCAATATCAACAGGCATGACAAACTTTACACCATATACTAGTGAGAATGATGTTGCCCTAATTGGCATGTGTATGCTTTTTTGATAAGCCCATAATGCCAGGGGTAAGTGGAGATTACAATCTTTGTGATTTTATTTGATCATTTTCTTTAAAATGGTAATTATAGTCTTGTTGGTTGCCTTAGCTTACCCATTACTCTACGAATAGTAAGGAATCATGAAGTTGTGTTGAATGTTATACTTACTTCAAAGCACTCAAACATCCTTATTTTTTAATAGAGGACCATTATCAAAAAATTTATTTGATGGGATATCAAAATAAAAAATGATGTGATGGAGTATGCACTTTGCTATTTAAGGTCCAATCATACTGGTAAGAGGAATTGCCTCAACCCATTTGGTATAATACTCAATATTAGTAATGATTAATTTATGGTATCCCAAGGAAGGAGGATATATCTTTCCTACATGATTGATACACCATTGTGAGAATGAGCAAAGAGCCTGATTTGGTTGATGGTACATGGTTTAAGTTGGCATGATGTTGATGTTTTGGATATTTATTGTTATATGTACAAAAATCACATTCCATTATGGGCCACTAGTAACCCATGAATAAGATACACTTTGTGATGGCCATCACACTAAAATGACCCCCACACATTCCATCATGTGCTTGATCAATGCCCCAATTTGCCTCTTGTAATTTGAGGCAATCTAAGAGGATGTCATCAAAACTACGATGATAAAGGATATCATCCAAGAGTGTGTAATAAGCAATTTTCTTGAACTTACATTTAATGCATTGAGGATAGATCTTTGGGTAGATTACCCATTTTTATAAAGTCCTTGATTTGTGAGAAGGTATCATTGTATGGCTCATTTTGAACAAATTTCACATTTTTTTATACCTAATATGATTCTCATTTGATGCATATATTGTTTTGACTTTAATACATGTAGTGCTATCAATGGTATTTTTTAGGATGAACAACCCAATAGAGGTCATTGTATCAATGAATCTATTGTTTGATCTAGGTGTTTTATAGATTTTATACCAATCGAAGTGCTTAAGGAATTTATCAATGATCTACTTATATTTGTTTGAGATTGGGTCTTTGCATTTGTATATCTCCTTAACTTGATAGACAGTGAGCTAGGAGTCTTTGAAAATGTTTATATGTTTAATACCTAAGGTAATAGTAGTCTAAAGGTCTAGAATTAGGGCTTCATATTTTGCAATGTTATTGGTGCAAGGGAAGTTGAGTTTAAATGACAAGGGTATACGAGCTCCTTAAGGTGTGAGAAAAAAAACTACAAAATATTATCCTCATTCATAATTGGAACCATCAAAGAAAATGACAACATCAGCCTCCTCCTCTAGTTCAATATTTTCTTCTTGCTTTGTAATATTAATTATCTTTTCGTTAGGCAACTTGATAATAAGTGGGTGCTCATTTGGTAAAGGAGATTCAGTGAGTTGGCCTGTTATTACCTAGATATTAATGAATTTGAGGTTTAATTCCATCAAAAGAAATATCCATTTGGAATTTTTACTATTAGTATAGGTGCAACTCATCATATAGCATTGAGGGTTCTTTTTATCTATGCCATATATGGTATGGTCAATCACGTAATTTTAATGTTTATTAGTTGCAAAGATAAATTATAGGTATAGCTTTTAGGCATATGTATACTTGTTTTTATAACTCACCAACATTCAAATCATGTAATAGATAGCTTGCTCTCTATTTATTTTGTTCTTCTACACTAACATTGTACCAAGAAAAAAGTCTATGGTGGATATATACAAATAAAATGGAACACGTGGTCAAGTTGGTTTTAACATAAATGGTGACACAAGATATTGCTTTATGGCATCAAAAGCATTTTTATACTCTTGATTCCATGTTAATGTGACTCTATTTTTCAATAGTTGGTTGAAAGGTTTACATTTATCATATATTTGTTTGATAAAGCAACAAATCGCTTGGATATTTCATTGTAAACTAGACAACTATTTAAGATTGGTAGGGGGTAGCATCTCAATGATTGCTTTGACTTTATTTGGGTCAAATTTTATACCTTGTTTGGAGACTATGAACCCTAAGAGTTTTCCATATGTGATACAAAAAACACATTTCTTGGGGTTAAGTCTCACCTTGTGTTCGAGTAACCAATTGAAGATATTACTCAAAACACTTATGTTCTCATGTCATATTTTTTATTTGGCCAATAGATCATATCATAATATTCCACTATCTTATGCATGTATTCATATAATATATAAGTCATGGTGCATTTATGTGTTGTACCTATATTTTTAATGTCGAATGGCATGAATTTGTAGTAAAATATCCCCCGAGGTGTTGTAAAGGCTATTTTGTGTTGATACTCAGGATTAACTTAAATTTGGTTATACCCCAAGAAACCATCCATTAGGGAGAGTATTTGTGGCTATTGGTATAATCCATGATCATATCCATGTTTAGAAGCAAGAAGTTATCATTAGGGCATGCTTTGTTGATGTCCCCAAAAATTTTGCAAATGTCTAGCCCCCTATTAGGCTTGCTAATGGGTACCATATGAGAAACCCATTATGGGTAGTCAATGGGCTGAATGAAACCCATGTCTAACACTTTTTTTAACTCTTATTTAACCATTAGGTCTATGGTAGGATGAAACTTTCATAGTTTTTGCTTTATAATTTTTACGTTTGAGCTCAAAATGAGATTGTGGACCACTAAATTATGGTTGAGGCTTGGAATATATTTGTACCATGTGAATACTTGTTTGTATTTAGTGAGAAAATTTAAAAACTATGCCCATTATTTTTTAGAAATTATTTTTCTAAGTTTAATTATTTTTAGGCATTTTTGATCATCATTAAGATCTATATCGATGGTGTCCTCAATGAGCATGTGGGAACCTTCATCTAACTAGTGAGGATTGGGGATGAGGTGGTTTTCATCTACTGCATTTTTAAAATAGGTGACTTAGAATCACTCATGTCAACATGATGAATTGTAGACAAAGAATTCAACAAGGTGGGTGGGATATAGGCATTGGATTGATGAATCAATTGGTTAAATGGTATGAAATTTGTGGGGGATGGTGAGGCAAATATATTCTAAGTTTATGAGACTTGGATTGATGTGGATAGGCCTCGATGAATTGATTGGATTACAAAGGGGTAAAAATAGGTCAATGAATACCATGTTGATTTTTGGGGTGATGGGGTTTTACCTATTAGAAAGAGGATTCCTAGGGGCATTCTCACAAGGTAGGAGTTGGTCCAAGATGTGTGGTTGCAAATTTATATATATTGGTGGTATCAACCATGATGGGTACTTTAATGTTTTTGAATTCTCCTAAGGAATCAACATAGGAAAAATGGATAACGAAATGGGGAACATTCATTGATAATTATCATCATTATCAAAAAAATCGTTAGGGGACTATGGGGGAAGAGTCTTATTCAAAGCTATCAGAATCAATTGAAAGTGCTTCTAATATTTTATCTAATTTATCTTCTTAGACATCTGATTGGATGGTGTGAATGGTTGCAAATTGCAAGAATCTATCTAGAAGATAATAAATACACACATGATCAATGCACTCATTGTCTTTATTTTATTCACGATCGAGGGTAATACATTGGAAATATTTTTTAAGGGATTATCTGGTGAATGTTTGTTGTACCATAATATAAACTTTTATTAAAGGAGTTGGTAATGTGGCATAAAAATAAGGGAAGAACCTTGATCATAGTGACCAAGTCCAAATACTCTCTAACGGGAGAATACAAAATATTGTAGTGCAAAGGAGGGATTTTCCAAGAAGTTGATATCACCAAAAAATAATGATTTTGTTCTATCATCATGAGGGAAATCAAAGGATGTATCCTAAATAACGTATACAAAATTTATGGTCTTCGATGTAGGACCCATGGGAGTGATGGTGCCTATGCCTGGACATCAAAAATTCCTAATAGATTTGATGATGGGGGATGTAAATATGATGTCATGTACTAGATAATTGTATATATTTAGATTGGTTATCTTGACTGTGACTTGTGCAGTTTGGAAAGGGGATGTAGGAGTTGGTCCAACATCTTCTTTTGATATAGGTGATGTTGCAACTAAACTTGGGGTTATATCTAGATTCGATGAATTTATGTTGATACATTTAGCAATTATGGTGGATCAGACTACATGGAAAATAAAGTGGCTTGGGGTGTTGTGGTGGAATAGGGACTGACAGAGGTGGAGGTGTGAGTTGTAATAACTTATCCAATAATAGGTTAAGGTGGTAGCTTAGGTTACATGGTGGAAGGTATGTTTTGGGCTTTAGTGGATGAAGGCGATGGGTAATTTTTTGCAATTGGTCAAGGTTGGTGGACAAAGGGATTGGAAAATGAGCAAGATGGGGGATTTAGTGGTGTATGCATGGATGGTTTATTTGCAAGTGGTTATTGTTAAGTTATAATTCTTCCCAGTTGTAAAATCATCATCACAGTTAGGGTATTATCAGAAAACCCTCTCTTGCAAAGAAATTTAAAACTTCTCCAAGGTTTTTTCTTGCTTAATTAATTAAAATGTGTTTGATTTCTTATGAAAATATGAAAATGTGTTGAATACCTTAGAGTTTCAAGTAACTATTAACAAGGTGCATGTGGTTTGATATTTGATTTGATTTATGATAATTTTGTTGCTCATATGATTACTGAGAAGGTGAATTTATTGATCAACTATCTACTTTGAAATAAGAACAATGATTTAATCCATTTTATCTCAAATTTTTAAGTATATTTTATCTTATTTTGTCAAATTTTTTTATCTTGAATTGTTAACCAATTTTATCTTGGAATGTTAACAAATTTTATCTTGGATTGTTAACAAATTTTATCTTCTTTTGTTAAACCAATTTTATCTTTGCTTTGTTAACAAAATTTATATTATTTTGTTAAACAAATTTGAAAATGATAGAACATGTGGAGTGCAATAATTTTGTTTTAAAACCTTATGAAGTACCTTAATTTAACGTGTCCAAATAATTTAACATTTTAGTCTTAAGGAAATAATTATTTGGGTGCTTTAATTACTTCAAAATCCTAGTGTTGATTTTAGTGCAAAATAATATAATCCTTTAGGATTTTGAGTATTTTATGGAAATTAAGAAAATAAAATGGAAAATAAATAATAACAAAAAATAAGGTTAGAGAAAAAATGACAAAAATCTACAATAAGACAGAAAAAAAGTGCGAAAAAGAAATCAAAGTGAGCTACTATAAATTAATCCCTTCTATTCTGCATAAAAGAGATGATCATGAATACTAAAACAAAACCAGGTATGACATGCATTCACACAATCTAAATTTGGTTAAGTGAAAGAGTTTGAGGAATAAAAGTATGTATCAAAAATATTAAATGATGCTATCATATCCATGCATAAAACATCATTGAATGAACTCAATATATGTGGGAGAAAAATATGCAATAAATATTATATTCAAAACCTTATCTAGTTGCATACAAGGTGAGAAAATATTTTTGCATTAGCTTAAAACCCTTCCAATCCTCTTTACACCTTTTTAATCCAAAAAATTATAGCCCTATTTTCTCTGTTCAAATGAATTTAAAATTGTAAAACAAAATACCTTTAACTTTCTTTCCACATTTTGGTTTTCATTTCCATCCTTTTGGTTTGCTTTTCCTGTTCATTCAACTTTGTAACACTCCCTCCAACGAAATAATAATTCACATTCATTCATCACATTGTAACATCTTTGATATTATTCCATCATAAATATATGCCATATATGATAATTGTTTACCTACTATTCAAAATTGTTTGACAATAATATTATGTTGGGCTATCATGTACACTCCCTTCACCAGCTATTTGGCTTAATTTGTCACGTAACTGCTCTATGGAATCTCATGCAAAGCACAAAAATCATGGCTACATAATGTTTTATATTTATCCATGGACGGTCAAAATTTATTATTTTATTTAATTTAGACAATAAGCATTTGATATAAATAAAACAAATAAATACAAATGTTTCATATTTTATTGGTATAAATATCCATGTTTATCTTCTCATCCCTTTTATCAAGATGGTATGATTTAGCTAGCTGAAAGTATGTCACTCTTTAAGAATTTTAATGCCCATATACCTACCAAGCATCATGGTGGTTACCTGCAGTTTGGTTCCTAGAACATCCTTGAAATTTGAACAATCCACAATCCTTAGACCATCGATACCTTTCACTTTATAATTCTGATTGACCACGTCACCAACATGATACCCTCCATGAAAATACCACATGATGGTCAGGGTATCTTTGCAATACTGAGATATAGTTGTATTGTTTGATGTATTTCTAGGCAATGGTTGGCCAATGAATCGAAGCCCAACCATGTCGTTAGACTTAGCAAGAAATGCAAATTGCTAAATAGAATCTATCTTCAAAATCTTGGTCATCTCCTTCACCGCTTCCACGCATATTTGCAGATCCATGGGGTATTAGTAATAGTTATATCGTACCAAGAGATTATGTTGAGGATATTTAGTATGCAGTAGAAGTACTCCTCTAGATAAAGGTAAATACCACATTCTAAAAAATACATTCATGATACTCAGTCAATGTCTCATTGCCATCTGAAGTTACTTGCACAATAGTTTTATTGTCCTTCAGGTGGATTTGAGAATTGTTGATAATTCCTACCACTTGCATTCTAGATATATCAAGTGATTTAAGTGATTGGATTGACAAGAATGAGGTTGGACTATATTGAACACCTTTTCCTACTAAGGGTAATCTAGAAGCACTATAATGTTTAATTACTTAAGGTGCTCTAACGAGCCTATTCCACTCAACATGAGCAGTTAAGGACTTCCTAGACTTCTTGTTTACAAGATAACCTCATTGTAGTGTGATGATGATTTTATGAACACTTGATATGATATACCATTAATGTTGCTCATAAATTCCACTTTGTGAGTCTTCAACTTGCTTTGCAGTTGCTAGTCTCCTACTTAGTCTTTGCATGAACCTACCAAGTGTCGTCATCCTTGTCCTATGTGGTCCAATTCTATTTCGACTCACCATATTTTATCACCTACAAATATAAACATAACACACTAATTCAAACATTAGCTTTAAACAAACCCTAAACATCAAATATTAATAAATAAAACATTAATAAATATTAATTAATCTAAACAACCAAATAATGCAAAAATATATTAATAAAAAATCTAAACAACTATAATGTAAAAATATTAATTCAAAATCTAATTTTAAACCCAACCAGGATGTGAAGAAATATTAGAGTGTAAATGAGAATTTTATTTTATTCATTTTTTATTTTTATTTTTAATATTATTATTATTATTATTTATTTTTATTAAAGCATGAGAATAAGGTATATGAAAATTGAGTGATCTTCCTAATACAAAAGAAAATAATAAAATACACAATAAGATCAAAAATATTAACCACCGACAATGTTTAATGTTAACAATATGACTATAAAACCCCCAAACTTCATTAACCTTATCCACATTACCAAAATTTCTTGGTAAAAATAATCAATAAATCATTCCATACAAACCAAAACTTCAAAAAAATAAAAAATTCAAGTGGATCCCCATAATTGGGGTGTGTTGTGTGACATCCACAACAAATGATGACTCTATTGGGAAATGCTTTTGAGAATTTTGGATGAAGAACTCGATATGAAACCAAGAAAACCAAGGATCAAAGAAATAAACATCATCTAGAAATATCCAGAGAAAGTAGGATAAGCAACTTCAAATAAAAATAGATGAACCATTTGCTTCTGCTTAGTGTGTGAATTATGATTTATTTTGCATTATTGAAATAATCTAGATTCCATCATTTGTTTTACATTTAGGCTATGAAATGTCACTCATAAAAATTTTCCTCTGCATTGCTCCACTACTATCCAAGCATCTATAGCCCCGGTAGATATGACCTTGATCTCTTCTAGACCTTGCTCTACTGCAAGCCATGCATCTATAGCCCCGATAGAGATTATCTGAATCATCTGGGCTCTAGATTGATTTGTATTTCTCTCTCTTTTTTATTTTTATTTTTATTTTTATTTATAAGCATTCAATTTCTTTGCAAATATCATATGCGTCTCTTGGGTTAGAGACCACTTAGGGCTAAATATATAGTGTAATATATTTTTGCGTTAATCTGTAAACCATAATGACTTTATCCTTCAAGGTTTCAAAGAATATAATATAGTGAGGTACATGTGGAGCTTCAACAAAATGTTTCATTTTTCTAGAATCCACTATCTTAGTCAAAATCTAATAATGATTACTAAAAAATTTAATTTCCTTTTTCTCAATTTCACCTGATTCCAAACTAGGCAATCCATCCTACATGACAAAGGAACAACTATCAACAAAGATACCATAAGTTAGTAGCTATCACAAAACACTACATCAATCAAAGGAACGTATCCAATAGCATGAAAAATGTCAAAAAAGAAAAATTCAACATGAAAACAATCTAAGATTGCAAAAACTAATAAGTAAATGAGAACCTGCTACCTAAACCTGAAAACACTGACAAGAAAGCCAATAGAAAAATCTTGTGAAACAAGAGATTATGTACAAAAGAGTAAAAAGGAAAAATTTAATACAAAATCACAAAAACTCAAAGTTATATACAATATTATACAAGTAAAGTACAAATGATGCAAGAATACAATGGTTTCATGGGTGGAAATAGTGCTTGAGAAGTTACCCATTAACAGGTAAATGAATATCATCCCCACTTAAAGTTTTAAATCAAAAAGTGTTTTCTCCAAGTATATTTCTGAAATCTGATAAGGGCCAAGCCAAATATTATTGAATTTATTGTCCTCACCTTTTTTCTCATGTGCCTTATTCCATAATAAAACCAAAACACAAATCCTAAATACCTTAATCTTAGCTCGTTTCTCACACCATATTTTAACAATATCCTAATATTTACTAAAATGTAGTAAAGCATCTTCTCATTTTTATCTAAATGCATAAGGTGACTAAGGTGAGCTTCAATTTTGTCATATGTTTCAATATATTCCTTCATGAATTGTAAAGTTTACAATTTAAGATTTGAAGAAAAAATTGGATCTTGATTATAAACTAAATGATAGGGAAATATTCCTATGGACTCTTTGATTCTTGTTCTATCTACCCATAATGCAAATTTCAACTTATTATGCCAATCCCAAGGATTATGTTCAAGCAATTTCTTAATAATTGATAACAAGTTCTTATTAGATGACTCTGCTAAACCATTACCTTATGGATAATAATTAGAAGATAATTTGATGCTCACCTTGTTTTCATATGCCCATTATGCAAAATAAAGTGAAGAAAAAGTAGTACCATTATCACAAACAATTGAATATGGCATTCCAAACCTAGTCACAATGTGTTCTTTCAAAAATTTAAAAACCTTAGTAGTACAATTCTTGGTGGGAATAGCTTATGACCCCTACAAAATCTAAGCCCCACTAAGAAAAATATATCATCTCAACTATGGGTTGTAATGGCATAGATACATGTCTCTCCCTATTAGCGTGAGATGACAAATATTACAAGAACGTACATGGGAATGGGCATATTTAAATATGTGTGGTCAATAGTAACCAAACCTACAAATCTGGTGTGTAGTGGCATTTTTAGAACCATGTCTCATCCCATACTTACCATGAAACTTGTGTAAGATCTTAGTGGCTTCCTTCTTATTCAAGAAACAAAGGAAACTTTCTTCATGGATTTTCATGTGCAACACATCAGCTTTAATAATAAAGTTCATAGGCATGAAACAGAGGGCTTTGTTTTACATGGAATTAAAATATGAAGGACACTTACCATTCATCTTACATGATATCCTCTACATTATACTATTGATAATAAATCAGAAGCTCAATCTCTATAAGTTATTTTTTCAAGCCTTATTCCCAAACTAGCTTCATTGGATGGATCTCAAGATCAAACTCCTATAATTTAGACATCCACTTTCCTTGTTTTTCACCTAGTTCATTTTGCATCAACATGGTCTTTATAGTAGAATTAGATACAATGACAAAAACTCTATTGCGAAAAATGTAATGCCTAAAATTTTTGATAGTTTTTAACAAGGCATACACTTGTTTATCCAAAATAGTACATCTTAACTATGCATATTTCAAAGGTAAACTCATAAAAGTAATAGGGTTTTCAGAATTAATTTTACTTTTCTGAGTAAACACATTGGAAAATGAATGATCAGATGTAAAAGTATAAATGAAGAATGATTTTTTATAATCAAGACTTACTAAAACAAGTGCATTAGAAATAGCATCTTTAAAACTTTTAAAATCAGTCCTAGCCTCACACGACCAGCTAAAATTAACATCCTTCTTTAACATATTATTCAATGGTTAAAATTTTTCAGCAAATCCAAAAATGAATTTCCTAATAAAATTAAATTTTCCAAAGAATGATCTAAAAATTTCTTACTACCCAGAAGAGGAATATTTTGAATTAGCTCTATTCTTGTAGGATCTATATAAATTCCATTTTTTGATATTACATGTCCTAACTATTTCCCCTTAGTTACTCCAAAAATGTATTTTTTAGGATTTAGTGAAATGCCATGTTCTCTACACCTTTGAAGAACTTTTCTCAAATCATTAATATGATCTTCTCATTTATTTGAGAAAATAGGGATATCATCTACATAAATGACTATGCATTTACCAATGAGGTCTCTAAAAGCATAGTCCATGGCCCTCTAAAATCTAGCACCTGCATTAAGCAAACCAAAAGGTATTCTCTTGTAAGCAAATGTTCCCCATTTAGTAGTAAATGCAGTCTTCATTCTATCACGTGGGTCAATAAGAATCTGATTATATCTATAATATCCATAAATAAAATACATCATTTCAGATCCATTAACCATTTGTAAAATATGATCGATAGAAGGAATAGGGTAGTTATCTTTCTATGAAGCTTTATTAAGGTTCCTGAAATCAATGCATAACCGAATCTCTCTAGTTTTCTTTCAAATAAGAACTATGTTTGCAACCCATGTGGAATGTCGGATAGGAAATATAATTTTTGCATCTAATATATTTTTAACTTCCTTCTCTATGAGAGGTTCTAGCACTAGGTTAATATGTCATTGTTTTTGTCTAAACGATTTAGAATTAGGTTTCAAAGGAATAGTATGCATGATAATGTTTTGATTGTAAGTTTTTAGATCTTCATAATTCCATGCAATACAATCCATATAATCTTTAAGTGCGTGTATTATTCCTTCTTTTTCATGATGTGTGCATGCTTTCCCAATAAGTATGTTATGTGGATATTTGTTATTTCCAATATTAACTACATCATATGCATCATTTGGAAGTGAGATTTTGTCACACCTTTTGCTTTGGTAGTCAATATCAAAAAGCTTTTTGAGGGAGACAATACCTTTTGGGATAGCATTAGTTTTCTTCATTACCTCATCTTCTTCATATTCATCCTCTTGTAACCATTGGTCCTCATCAATCACCTGGTTTTCAAAAACACCCTAGTTAGTTACAAAGTCGAAGATGTGTCTGTCACTTTCAAATACCTGTAAATTTTTGACATTGTTAGGTATAGAAGGACAAGGAATCAATTCAATTGAATTTTTTTAATTTTTTTCTATCAATGGGATTTAACGTACTTGCTACAACTACCAAAGAATCTACCATGCGATTACTCTTTCTAGAAATCAAAGAAATGTTAAAGGCTTCAAATTCATCTATTAAGTCTCTAACTCTATTTTTATAGTGAATTAACCTTTTGTCATAACATGTGTATTGCCCCTTTACTTGCCTAACAACTAACTATGAATCATCTAAAAATTTCAAAAAATTAATATTTTTATTCAAAGCTAATTGCATTTTGAGAATTAATGCTTCATACTCTATTGTATTACATGTACATGGAAATTGTAATCTAAATGCAACGAGAAAAGACCTACCTTTAGGGTTGATGAGTTCAATCCCAGCTCCACTACCCTATTTGGATTTAGATCCATCAAATTTAAGTATCCAAACAAGATTTTCATCATCAAGTGGGCTACGAGATGGAATTTCACTATTAGCTCTATTTGTAACCAACTTAGTGTCCAATGTATAAACTCCCAACTTAGACTCATTATAAATAATTTCATTTGTTATGTTATACTCTGTGATCAAATTCTTGAGTCTGGGTTCTCTTTCAATTCAAATTTGATTTGCTACCCCTTTGTAAGGTAACCACATGTGTGAAAAGTTTGTATCCATATAGTTGATCAAGTTTCTACTCCAGTACCTACTTAGTAACATACCATATCTATCAAGAATATCAATAACATGAATATCAATGTATTGTTGAATTCTAGGTTCTGATGCAAGTGGAATATGAATGTTTTCAAGCATACCTATGACATTCACCTTAGATTTATCCAACTGTACCACAATTCTATTTGAAGGGATGGGCTTCAAACCCAATCTCTAACAAACAACATGAGACATTACATTACCTGATGCGCCTAAATCCACAAGGCAATTGTGTAAATTCTTTCTTGCAATTTTGATGGTTAACAGGAAAGGAGGAGCTTCTCCTTTATCTTTTTGCAATACCAAATGTGCCTTTGTAGTTTTCTTAACATTAGTTTTACTTGGTCCACCCAAAGCCTTAATCAAAAATCTTGTTGGTTTGTCAGTTGTGCAACTTCAAACAAAGTGATGTTAGCTTTCATTTTCTTTAAATATTCAACAATGTTATAAGTAATTTTATCAAGGTTTTGCACTTTTTGTGGTGGTTTGGATGAATCCACCCGATATGGAGGTGTAGGATTGTTATTTGCCTTAGTATCCGGTGGAATAATGGAATTATTTGGATTAGAAGAAGTATTTGGGATCTTACTCTTACTCCTCAACTGGTAATTATGATTTCTCTTTTTAAATTGCCTAAAGGCCTAAATTCTTCTTCTATGGGATCATCATCTTCCTCTTCCTCATCATTTTTTGGGTCAAAATTTTTGACAACTAACACAGTTCCCTTACCCTTGCTTGAACTGGCTTGATGAGAAGATTCCTCATTAGGTACTAATTCCAAATCATCCATATCTTTCTACAAAATATCTAAGGTCGTCTTGAATTATGGATATTCATTTTCACTATGCTCTTTGGTGGAATGCACCCTACACCAATTTTTCATAGCCAAATCTGAAATATTAACAATTGTATTGGTTTGACTAGAACTAGCAGATGCATTATTTTGATTAGCAATAGGAGTAGGTACACCCCCATTATTTGGTCTTGTGTTCCACTATTTCCTCTGAAAACTATAATTTTGGTTTTGTTGTGAACTTTGTGGGACCTATTTTTGTAACCGAACCATATCACTACTTAGCTTCTGAACAAGTCTTTGCATATCATAAAATTTTGAATCTGACTCATTAGGTTGAATAGTAGTAGTGGTAGGATTAGTTGGATTCTAGACACCTGGAATGTTCTGATTTGGTACCATGTTTTGATTTTGAACATTTTGATTTTGCAAGGTGCCTTGAGTTTGAAAATTTGGATTTTGAAATGGATTCAAACTCTGTATGGGTGTTGGGATTAAGAATGTGGGCAAGGCCTGTGTATTCATTTCTATGGTTCTTTGGGTGGCCAATTTATTCTCTAAGAGTAATGGAGTGGTCGTATGGGCGAGTGTAGTTGGATAAGTGAATGTGGAAGGATAAGTGGGTATGGTAGGGTAAAGTTGATTGTAGGGAAAAGTGTTCAACATCAGAGTTTGCTATGACAATACCTGGTTTATCATTAGGATTTGATTGTATGCCCTAGGTTGTCCTATAGTAGGTAACTATCCTATCCCATAACCCTATGGTATCAACTACTACTCGATAGTCATGGCTTTCGTGTATGCTAAGGCAATAGTAGTGATCAAAGGGTTTCTCCTAACAAACATGGAGGTCAAGGGATCTAATACCCTAAAGTACATCTGAAGGGTAGTATTGGTAGCGAGAGCATAGGGAGAAGTTAGTCTCAAATAGAGTTTTTGAAATATTATGTTAAACATTCTCAATGGTTCATTGGGTTCCCTCCTACAACAAGCAAATTGATGATATATTATGGCAGGATCTAAGGGCAACCTAAACTAGTTCACAAAAGAAATTTCTAACTGGACCCAAGATGTAATAGAGTTGGTAGGTAGACTGATGTACCAATCATATGCCAAGTCATCTAGGGTCAAAGGAAATCTTATTCTAGCAAAATCTTCATGTTCCACTTGCAATATGATTAAGGTATCTTTATAAGCCTGAATGTGTTCCTCTACTAATATAGTGCCATCATGTTTATATTTGGGTAAGTATTTCTCTATGTTCTTGGGTATATCATGGGCATATCTTGTAATGTTCAAGGGGCTACTGTGCCCTCCCATCCAAGAAGCATTTCCAACCATTGGATTTGGTGGTGGTGTGACTAAAGGAACAAAAGGAAGAACAAGAACAATAGGTGGTTCAACTGAAATCCCACTAGGTGGAATGATAATTGTTTCACTCTTGGATCATATGTTTCTGAGTAGGGGATAGGCTTTGGAAAATGGTATCTTCTGTAGCCTTAGATCTAGTAATGATAACCTTAGGTTCTAGCTTAACAATGTAACCAATCAAGATGTGTTTTTTGCTTTACAATTTTTAAACTTTCATAATTTGTTGAACATCTGCATCAATATAAAGCATAACAATCAAGCATCTACTTCCACTGAAAATAGATAAAACTCATGCATCACCAAAATTAGTGTCAAATTTAATCAACATTAAATAACATAGGGAAAATACCTCAAATCGACCCTCCTTCTAGCACCAATTCTATTGAGTGATAATTTTTCCCAATTGTAAAATCACCATCACAATCAGGGTATTATCAAAAAACCCTCTCTTGCAAAGAAATTTAAAAACTTCTCCAAGGTTCTTGTTTGCTTAATTACTTAAAATATGCTTGATTGCTTGTGAAAATATGAAAATGTGTTGAATACCTTAGAGGTGCAAGTAACTATTAACAAGGGACCTATGGTTTGATATTTGATTTGATTTACGATAATTTTGTTGCTCATGTGATTATTGAAAATGTGAATTTATTGATCAACTATCTACTTTGAAATAATGATTCCTGAATGGTGATTTAATCCATTTTATCTCAAATTTTTAAGTAGATTTTATTCTCTTTTTATTAAAAAATATTATCTTGAATTGTTAACCAATTTTATCTTTGATTATTAAAAGAATTTACCTTGGATTGTTAACAAAAATTATCTTGTATTTTTAACAAATTTGATCTTCTTTTGTTAAACCAATTTTATCTTGCTTTGTTAACAAATTTTATCTTATTTTGTTAAGAAAATTTGAAAATTATAGAAACTATGGAGTGCAATAATTTTGTTTTTAAACCTTACGAAGTTCCTTAATTAAATGTGTCCAAATAATTTAATTACTTCAAAACACCAGTGTTTATTTTAGTGCAAAAAAATATAATCTTTTAGGATATGAGTATTTGATGGAACTTAAAGAAAATAAAATGGAAAATAAATAACAAAAAAAACCAAGGTTAGAGGGAAAATAAAAAATATATGAAATAATACGGAAACAAAGTGTGGAAAAGAAATAAAAGTGAGCTACTGTAATTTAATCCCTCCTATTCTTTAAAAAAATAAGATCATGAACACTAAAATAAAAACAGGTTAGACCTACATCCACACAATCTAAATCTGGTGAAGTGCAAAATTTTGAGGAATAAAAGCATGTATTAAAAATATTAAATTATGCTACCTCATGCATAAAACATCATTGAATGAACTCAATACATGTGGGAGGAAAATATGCAATAAATATTATATTCAAAACCTTCTTTGGTTGCATACAAGGTGAGAAAATCTATTCATAGTAGCTTGAAAGCCTTCCAATCCTCTTCAAGCCCTTTTGCTCCAAAAAATTCCAAATCTCTTTACTCTATTAGAATGACTATTTAAAACTGTAAAATAAAATATATTTCATTTTCTTTCCACATTTTGGTTTTTGTTTCCACCATTTTGGTTTGCTTTTCCTATTCGTTCAACTTTGTAACACTCCCTCCAAAAAAATAATAAGTCACCTTCATTCATCACATTGTAATGTCTTTGCTACTGTTCCATCATAAATACATGCCATATATGATAATTTTTGACCCACTATTCAAAAATTTCTAACATTAATATTATGTTGGATTTTCATGTACGTTTCCTTCACCACTCGTTTGGCTTAATTTTTCATGTAACTGCTCTTTGGAATCTCATGTAGAGCACAAAAATCATGGCTACATAATGTGTTATATTTATCCATGGACGGTAAAACTTTACTATTTTATTTACTTTAGATGACAAGTGTTTGATATAAATAACATAAATAAATACAAATTTTTCATCTTTTATCAGTATGAATCTCCATGTTCATCTCCTCATCCCCTATATCTATATGGTATGATTTAGCTAGCCAAAAGTATGTCACTCTTTAAGAATTTTAATTTCCATATACTTGTTAAGCACCATGGTGGTTACCTTTGGGTTGGTTCCTAGAACATCCTTGAAAGTTGAACCATGCACAATCCTTAGACCATCGATAACTTTCACTTTATAATTATGATTCACCACGTCACCAACATGACACCCTATGTAAAAATACCATATGGTGGTCAGGGTATCATTGTATTTCTGATCGGTAATTGCATTATCCAATGTATTTATAGGAAATGGCTTCCGAACAAATCGAAACCCACCTGCATTGTTAGAGTTAGCAGGAAATACAAACTATTGAATATAATCCATCTTCAAAATATTGGACATATTCTTCATTGATTCCCCATATCTTTGTAGATCCATAGGGTTTGAGTAATAGTTATATTGTACCGAGGGATTATCTTGAGTAACTTTAGTTTGTAGTGGGAGTACTCCTCTTAATAAATGGAAATGCCACTTTTTTAAAATATGTTAACGATACTCATTTGTAGTATCATTGTCATATGAAGTCACTTGCACAATAGTGCTGCCACTCTTCAAGTAAATTTGAGAATTGTTGATAATTCCTATGACCTGTATTCTTCATATATCAAGTTGTTTAGGGGATTGGATTGACAAGAATGAGGTCAAACTATCTTGAACACATTTTTCCATTGAGGGTAAATCTAGAAGCACTGTAATATTTAATTCTTTGAGGTGATCTTATGGGCCTATTCCACTCAACATGAGCAACTAGGAACTACCTATAATTCCTGTTGACAAGATGACCTCACTGCAATGTGATAATGAGTATGGGAACACTTGATACGACTGACCATAAATACCACTTATGAATTCCACTCTGTGAGCCTTTGTATTTCTTTATGGTGGTTAGTCTTATGCTTAGTCTTTACGTGAACCTACCAAGTGTAGTCATCCCTATCCTATGTGGTCCAAGTTCGTATCAACTCACCATATTTTATCACCTGCAAATATAAACATAACACACTAATTCGAACATTAACTTTAAACAAACCCTAAACATAAAATATTAATAAACATTAATTAATCTAAACAACCAAATAATGTAAAATTATATTAATATACAATCTAAAGAACTATAATGTAAAAATATTAATTCAAAATCTAATTTTATCCCAACCAAGATGTCAAGAAATATTAGAGTGTAAATGAGAATTTTATTTATTATTATTATTTTTTATTTTTTTATTATATTATTATTATTATTTATTAATGCATGAGAATATGGTATTTGAAAATGGAGTGATTTTCCTAGTACAAAAGAAAATAAGAACACACACATGAGATCAAAAATATTAACCACCAAAAATATCCAATGTTAACAATATGACTATAAAACCACCGGACTTCATTGACCTTATTCACATTACCAAAATGTCTTGGTACAACTAATCAAGAAATCATTCTATATAAACCAAAACTTCCAAAAAATAAAAAATTCAAGTGGATCCCCAAAATTGGGGTGTGTTGTGCGACAAACATAATAGTTAGATATTTATGGAAAGCATGGGATGGATGTGCAGATGAAAGGGGGTACTTTGTGAAGACAAATACTATCTAAGATGGAGTTGAATTTTCCCAATGGTATGGGTTTTGATTAAAGTGGATGTGGGTGGATGGTAAGATGGTAGTTGAGGCTATGAACTATACGAAGTAGTTGGGATGATGTAGTGAGGTAGGTATGGTCGAATGGGCAGTAAATAGGAATTGTATGATGTAGGTTGGGTGAGTGGATAGGTTATTAGTGGTAGAAATAATGGGTCAAGATGTGATGACATCAATTGGAGGGTTAGTTCTGGTATGGTTGGTATGAGGTATAGGTGTGTGGATGGTAGCGGTGGCTCACACAAATTGAAAATCATGTTGCAATACTTGAAATTTTCCTCATTAGTGAGGATGTAATGCACACAACCCTCATGAATATATTTGAGACAATGATATAATATTGATGGGATAAATCACATATTCTGAATCCATGGTCTTCCAAGCAAGACATTGTATTGCATTTCCCCTTCAAGGATGTGATCCAAAGTATGAATAGTCTTCCACCTACTTGAATAGGTAGAATGACTATCCCAAGTGTTGAGCACAATGCATCATTGAATGCCTATAAAGTGAAGGTGGATGAGGATATGTGCAAGGGTGGTAGGTGGAGGTTTTGGAGCACCACAAATGTTATTATGTTTATCAATGAAGTGGTATAAACCAAAACTTGTTTAAAGGGTTTACAGTTGATAAGAGCTACATTATCGAGTGGAGTATCTGACAGTTCTATCAGTAATATCTTGATCTTATAATCATAGAATGTGATTGCAGGATCCATGCAATTTTTGATGTTGTACACAAAATTTACAAAGGTATTTGGATCTTGAGCATGAAGGTTAATAGATTTCAATATTTCCATCAATACCTCATGATGTGGGGGTGATTGTGATATGAGCTCGTAAATTAAAATTTTTATTGATGCCATCTTGAGGCTCTATGTGAGATGATTTATGAGAGATATGAATGGTTTTTGGGGGTGTGGTACAACCTGCATAGGTGGAGATGGTGCAGTAGTGGATGAAGCCATGTTGGGAGCAATACCCGATGGGATCTATAATTTAGGATATCATTGATTTTGAGTAATGACATGAATCATCCCTACAAAATTATGATATTGCATGGCAATGAGGTTATTGATCTAGTTTGAAGGGGTGTTGGTAAATGCTAATGTTCTATCCATGCTATGGAAAGGGGTGTTTATAAATGCTAAGGTTCTAGTTGGGTGGCATGAGCAGATTATCTATGGTAATGACTCCCTTGTCAATAAGATCTTGGACCAGATGTTTGAAGGAAATAAAATTGTTGATGTCATGAACCTATCACATATTATAAGCACAATGGTGATATTATTTGTATGATGTGATATTAGGAGTTTTGGGGTATTTTGGTCTTGCTTCTAGCAATGATATTTCCTAGGCCTCATAAAGTCATTAAAAAATGAATGAGTAGGGCTCAAGAAATGGGGTGAAATTTTACGAGGGCCTAGAAGGATACTTGGTATGATTGTCTGGTTGGGAGTTTTGTAGTTGGGTAGGAGGTGGCATAGTGTTGTAGGTTGTTCACTATGATGGATGTTGTCCTTACTATAGATGTACTTTTTGTGGTTTATGTGGTTTTTAATTAGGCATGCTTGGGTTGCTCAATGCTACCTAGTTAAATTGATTGGATTTTTATTGGCTGTTAGAAGTGCCCTTAGAATTCTTATTTAGCCATTTTTTATTTTTGAGTTTTATTTCACCCTCTTGGATATTAATGTCCTCAACGGTCTTATATTGTGCTAAATAGTCTTTGAGTGTGAAATATTACTAGAGTTGTAGTAGTAATGATATTGGTTTAAAACAACTCTATGTGAATAATCGAGTCATCTTTATGCTGGGGAGAGCAAAGGGGAGTTTGGTTATTACAACTCTTCATCATGCCCCATAGTCTACGATAGACTCATTATAAAATTGATGGAGGTTGCATAGATTAGTGAGTGTCATTTTCATTTTTACAATAATGGTAAAACATTCAAAAAATAGGTTGGCCAATTTCTCAAAAGTATATAAGTTATGTCTAGGAAAATGGTTGAACCAATCTAAGGCTCCCCCAGTTGATAGCAGGAATATGCAAAGCATGAGGGTATAAATCTCATTGATAAGGTAGCACACATTTATAAATGAGCTTATGTGATCATAGGAGTCCTCCTTCGCCTTAAATTTCTCAAATTTTGGTATTATGAATAGGGGAGTATAAGGCAACGATGGTAACAAAAGGTGAATGGGATAGTTTTATAGTTGATTAAGTAGCAGTTTCTGATATTCAGTGCCTACAACCTATAATGCCAAACTATCAACCTTATCAACCAAAATTTAAATTATTATTGGGGTGTTTGGGATGATTTATGATATGTGCCAACTTGGAAACCTAAGGATGAATATTGGTTGTATTGTGCAGATTGGTGATGGATATGGGATGAGTTGATGGATGTTGGTTGAAATATTATTGGTGTGTAAGGGGAGGTACTGGTATTGATGGGAGATGACTTTTTTATGTTGGATGGGTTGTGCTCATGTTATGTGGGATGACTTCTTGATGTTGGATGGGTTGTTGTTGATGTTGATTTGGGATGACTAATTAATTTTGTATGGGTTATTATTGATGTTGATGTAGGATGACTTATTGATTTTGGATGGTTTTTTATTGATGATGTGGCATGGGTGGAGGTTGTTGTGATAGTTGTTATTTTTGTTATTTTTAAGACTAAAAATAGATGAGATATTATATTGACACAAGATATTACAATATATACGTGTGAGATTTTATTAAAATATGACAAGTGTCAAGGACACATGTCATAATATGCAAAATACAAAGTACACATTAATTCTAACAGGTGTTGGATGGGGGTTGTTGAAAAAGTAGCATGGGTAGAGGTTTTTATTGTAGTTTTTTTTGGTATTGAATGAGTGGTTGTTGTTTATTTTGGGGCATGGGAAAATGCTATTTTAGGTACTACTATTGCAATGAAGTTTGCTAGTACTATTGTTTGGGTGATGGTTGTGGTTGATAGTATTGTTACAATGGTATATACTAGTACTATTGTGTGGGTAGTGATTGTGGTTGATAGTACTATTATAATGATAGCTATTGGTACTATTGTATGGGATGGGTGGTAGTTGTGGTTGATATTACTATTACAATGATAGTTGCTAGTACTATTGTGTAGGTGGTTGTAATTGGTAGTATTGTGTGGTGATAGTTATTGGTACTATTATGTGGGTGGTGGTTGTGGTTGATATTATTGTTGCAGTAGTAGTTGTTGGTACTTTTGTGTGGGTGGTGATTGGTCATAGGACTTTAGCTTAGGTGGTTGATTGGATTATTTTTGGTATTTGTTGTATAGGTGTTAAAACCAGTATAGTTATTGGTCAGGTTAGCCATGATAGATATTGCACAAAGAACAATTCTTGGGTGGCTATGAAAGTTTGGTGTCTTGGCCCTTAGGATGGAAGTTATGGCATATAGGATGAGGTAGGCGAAGTAGATGTAGGTAATTGGGATGCCACATTAACATTGGCTTGGGAGTATTGGTTTGAACTGACCACTACAAATATATGGCCTGCATTAGATTGGGGATTAGGACCCCCTAGAGGAAAGTATTCTATAGGCATGTCATATTATAGACATAACTCGATAGGGTGGGTTGCATGGGTATAAACCTGCTCTTGGGGCATGGGAGATATCGAATGGGGTGGAATCATCAATAATGGTAGGGATGTATGTGGAAAATATGGTGGAGGAAAAGGTTCACCTTGGAGGGCTAGTGCAACATTAAAATTAGTGAGTATGACACAACTTGAGGAAACCAGTGTACCTAGCCTGGTGAATTTTGAAATGGTTGTGGGGATGTGGTGTAGGTAGTGCCTGAGTTGTGTGTCTCAAGTAGATTGGTGGTTATTTAGTGAGTGTATCTAGACAAGCTATCTTGGGGTGGTTACAACGTTATCTCCTACTATGTAGGAGGAGTGATGTATGGATGGGAAGACTAATCGTATTGGTCCATGACAACTTGGACTATAGCTTGGGCTTAGACTTGATTTTGAGTAAAGACCATAAGCTGAGTAGGTAGTGGTTGAAATACAGGTTTAGTAGTGTGCCAGTGATGGTGGATACCTCTATCTACACAAACAAGAAATTAAACAAATAATAGTTTTAATTTTCTTTATTTTAGTATGATGATGTTTGATTTGATGTGTTTGTTAGATGTTTTGGAGTTGTTTTTCATTTTGTTTTTTTGTATTTTTGAGATTTTTTTTTAGTTTACTTTTGTTTTGAATTTTTTATTTGGATTTTTGTTTTTGTGTATTTGATGCATCTAACCTATAACTATGAATGTGATGGTGGAATTGTGGGTGAAATTTTATGCCTCTTCATCTAGTCTTATTTTTTGGGGATGATGGCATTTTAGAGTCAACTATTTTTGAAGTATTGATGGTATATGTGGGCAACAATGAAATAAATATTCAAGTTTAGATATGGATGGAAGAACAGGAAGGGGAGTGTTCAAAAGAATATTTGAAATCCCTACCCCAACCATTAGATGAAATAATGGGATTCAAAATCCCCAAATAGAAGAATCAGATTATGGGTCAATAGTCACAAATCCCAACTTCTCGATCCCAAATTTGGACAAAACTTTGGGAAAGTAGTATTAAAAGTTCAAGCTAAATATTTTATCCCCAAAATGCAATGAGCGAAAGACCAAGAATATTGATCATCCATGACAAAAATTGATATTAGGGAGAAGGAAGCTTCAAGATGGGATATTAATAAACACAACTACCCTAGTACGAGATAACAAGGAGCAAGTGGAAGTACGTGGAGCCTACAATAATTACTCAGATTTCTTAGGTACTCGAAGGGGTAGAGTAGATAATTGTTTTTACTCAAACAAGTTTAGCAAAAGCGATCAAGGGCCCACATCTATGCAAAAAAAACTAACTTCCTCCTAATAGCCACCATTCTCATGAAGAACATAACATCAATCTATCTTTCGAATGTTCCATAAGATCCTCCCACCTGATGCCATCAATGTTGTAATTTAAATTCAATGTAGAATCTTATATAAATAGTGGAATACTTGGAATTCCCATGGATGGATCTATGGACTTTACAATTTATATTTAATTCCTCATCAATTGTAAATAATATAAAATAATTGCTTGGTCTCTCAATCTATATTTCTTTCTACTTTTGCCTTTGTGTGAATGTTTATTTCTCTGATGTTTGTCTAATTTGGTCCACTTAATTCTATTGTTTGAATTTCATGGGTTTGATTGGGTGGTTCTATAATTCACATCTATCACTGGGTATTGGGGTTTATTTTTGTTAAGTCCAATAGGGTGGGAGCACTCTAATTTTTCTAACTATATTTCATGCACCCTCCCACTGGTTATGGAATTTAACCTTCCACGTCAAGCCAAAGAAAAAGTGATAGATGGGATAGGTTGATCTATTAGGTGGTTCACTATTGTTTGCAGTGGTGATGTGGGAGGAGTGTGTCTTGATGCGACTATACACTATCATTTTTAGTTTTTTCTATGACCTCCTTTGCTATCTTTCTTGTTTCCTTTCCCCATTTTCCTCTTTGTGGTGTAGGTAGCTAGAACTTCAAGATCTGGTCTTCTCTAAAGATTGACCACATCTATCTCTCCCAAGCTAGGAAACCATTCAATTTTGGTTAGAAACCTCTGAGTGCAACTCCTACTTGTTCGATATTGGTTTTCACACCAACTATTTTTAGTAATTGTACTAGGGAACTCTATGAGTTTCCATGCTTAAGTAAATTAGAGTTTCTTGATAGTCTGGTTTACACCTATATTGGAAAATTACCTAGTGAATCCTCTATGTAAACTACTCTAGATCATGAGATCAGTTATCTCTTTGTACTTAAATATTTTTTTTCTTAAAGGACCCAAGGTTAGATGAGCAACCATGACATTGCTAGCAAAGAAAGTGTTCTCATATGGTGACTTTGACCTAGTGTTGTAATCCAAAATCTCTAAGGGACCGATGCTTTAAGGGCCCAACCAAGTTGCCATGGATGGAATGATCACGGTCCCATTTTCCTTCTCCATTTACATGATATCCTTAAAACTGCACTAGAATTTTTACCAAGTTATGATGGTGTTAGTGGATGTGTGAAGGAGCACTTGGAAAATGTGGCTTCTTTGGCCACCCTTCATAATATCATGCACAAATATGTGATGATTAGGTTTTTGGTCACTTCTCTTCAGGGTATAGCATGGCTCTAGTATAAAACCCTACAGCCTAAAAGCATATTCACATGGGTAGATTTGGCTAAAGCTCTCCAAGATGCATTTCATGAACTCGAGGACATCTTCCAACTACTAACTTAGTTTATATTTATCAAGAGGAACCCTATTGAGAGTGTGATAGACTTTAACGTCTAGTTTAGTATAAATTGAAAGAAGATTCTAGGTCTACTCCTTTTGTCCTCAGTCCAAACATATATGTTCTACATTCAAGCTTTCAGTCCTGATATGGCTATCCTACTGTGTCAATCTAGAGAGAAGATATTTACCCAACTTTATGAGGAAGCCATAATATTTGAATGAGTTATAGTGGGGAAGTGGAATCCATTGTAGCCCTACATGAGCAACTCCCCTTTATAGCTCGTGCCTGATCAATAAATGTAGATGTTGTAATTCTAAGAAGAATTGTGATCCCATCATAATTTTGAGCCTGCATAGATGATGCCCATACAAGCATAGGCTCAAAATTGGTGTAATTTGGTTTGGCCATTACAGATTCATATTATGAAGAGAACAAACATCCTAGTATTAGGCATGCCTAGCGTACTTTAGTTTTGAAATAAGTAAATAAATCTATACCCTATGCATAGCTACTTGTGAGGTGTCACCATTATCTTTGGGAATTACATAAATTTTACTTTGGGAAAAGAGCCCTAATATTTTGTCTTAGAAATGTAACATTCCTCCTTCATCCCTATGTTGTCCTCCTAGTTTTCATTTCTTCCATGTGTTGTTATGACTCCGTAGCCCAATGCATACATCTAGCAATTATCAAGGCCTCTTATCTTCTCCTTGGGAGCTACAATAAGAAACCTTGGGACTCATAGATATAGGCTAAAGGTAAGGTAAGCATGTTATAAATAACACCTTGTGGGTAGATTCATATGAGACCAGGATGTATAGGCTACAAATTGTGGTTGAAAAAAATGGCCTCCTAGTGGATAGCAGTTAGTAAAAGAGGATCATTGTTGGATTATGTGAAGAAGATATGGGATAGAAGATATGAGAAAAAATGAAAATCTATCTACTCTTGGAATATCCCAAATCCTCGATGGGTTACAGTTAAGAGAATTCAATCTGAGAGAGTGCCTCATGAAAAAGAGTTCATTCCCCATAAATTTCACTTAATAGATTTTGGGTTACTTTTTCCTTCATGTCTCACAATCTCCCCACCCTTTCCTCCCCTCTACCTCTCTATATCCTTTATTACTTATAAATATTCTAGTTGATGGCAAAGGTTTATTTGTCTCAACTATTTCCTATTTCCCCTCTCTTTTGTGTCTATCGTCCAACAAATTTTGTAGCAATTTTCTCACTGTTTCCATTGCTTGTCTTCCTACTACCCTTTTCTGTAGCAGTTCTCTTTGTTTTGGTTTCCTTGGCCCTATCTCTCTAGTTTTATTTTTATTATTTCCCCATTCTTCTCTTGTTGGTTGTGCCCTTGTTCCTTTTATTTCACCCCACTTTTCACCCTGATAAGTGTATCACTTTTTTTGGCACCTTTTTGTTCCCAGTGTCCCCCATGACTATTTATCATCTTCAAATCCTCCTTTCTCATTTGTTTGTTTCCCCTTATCCTCATCTCTCTGGTTGATTGTTATAGTTTCTAGTTCCTCTAGGTTCCTTTTTTTTACAAAGTTGAAAATCCTCGATAAGTCACCAAGAGTGTGGGTGAAATTTTATGCTTTTTCATCCACATATTATTTTTTAAAATGATTATGTTTTAAAGCTAGTCAATTTTGAAGTATTTATGGTATATGTGAACAACAACAAAACAAATATTCAATTTTAGGTATGGACTAAATAACAAGAAGGGTATGCTTATAAGAAGATCCAAAATCCTCTTCCCAACCATTGGACAGAATAACGGGATCACAAATCCTTGGATGGAAGAATCAGACTATGGATCAATAGTCACAAATATCAATTTACCATCCCCATAGTTGGACAATAATTTGGGAAATAAGTATCAAAATTCCAATATAAATCTTCCATCCCTAAAATTCAATGAGTTAAACACCAATAATATGGCACATCCTTGACCATAATTGACATTAGGGGAAAGGAAGCTTCAATCTAGGCCATTAATAAACACAACTATCATTGTACGAGTTGATAAGGAGAAAGTGGAACTACATGGAGCCTAAAAAAAATAGTTAGACTTCTCAGGTGCTCAAAGGGATGGAGTAGATACAAATTATTGCTTGAATATATCTAGTAGGAGTGATCAAGGGTCCTGATCTATGTAGAAAAAACTAACTTCCTCTTGATAGTCACCATTCTTCTAAAGAATAGAACATCAGCCAATATTCCAATTATTCTAATAAGATACTTCTACTTGATGCCATCAATGCTATAAATTGAATTCAATTTAGAATATTCGATAAATAGTGGAATGCTTTGTATTCCAAAGGGTGGCTCTATGGCCTTTACAATTCATATATAGTTTCTCATCACTAGTAAATAATAGTGAATTATTGTTTGATCTCTCAATATATCTTTCATTCTGCTTTTGCCTTTATGTGAATTATTATTTCTATAATGGTTGTTTGAGTTGGCTTGATTAATTATGCTATATGTATTTCTTTGGTTTGACTGGGTGGTTCTAGAATTTGCATTCACCACTAGGCATCAAGGTTTATTTTTTTTAAGGTCAATCATGTGGGATATCTCTAATTCTACTTCCTAGATTTCATGCACCCTCCTGTTGGTTCTAAAATTCAACCCTGCACATTGATCCAAAGGAGAAGTGATAGATAGGATGGGCTGATCTATTAGGTGATTTGTTGTTGTGTGCACTGGAAATGTGGGAGGAGTGTGTCTTGATATGGCCACACACCATTTTTATCAGTTCTATATATGGCCTCATTTTATTTTCTTCTCATTTCCTTTTCTCACATTTCTCCTTTGTGGTATAGGTAGCTGGAACCTTAGGAGTCAGCCTTCTCTAGAGATCAACCACCTCTATATCTCCTGAGCCAAGCATTCTTTCAATGTTGGTCGAAAACCTTCAGATGTGCCTCCTGCTCATTCGGTGCTAATTTTTGCACCAACAGGAATGTAATTTAATGGATGCATTGATGCCAACTTCTTTGATGAGTAGTAATACAACAAAAACTAAAAAAAATTCCTAATGTGGTTACATATTATGGTAACCTAAGGAGATAAAATAACCCTCCCAAATGAGGTCATGTTGTCTAATTCCTGGTACTTATCTAGTAAGGCTTTTGCTTCACACTTAGGTGGGCTTGGACAATAACAACAACTATAGATCCATTGATTATTAAAACCCATGAACAAAGGGGTATCTAACCTAACCCACCCCAATATATCCTCAAGAGTAGGGGATTTATTGGTGATGAAATCTAGAAAACCACTCATGGGGGCTACTATGGTATCTATGGGGTGAGCCAATAGAAGGATATGAATTCCAATGTCATTGGTCTTGATCAACGGTTGGTGATGAAATCCAACTCACCAATGTTTATGCAAAATATGCAGTGTGTGATGTAAATTTTAAACCTTACACATAATTAAAAATAATTAACTAATATTTCCTAAGCAAATGCAACTCTTTACTACCTACCACAAAAAAACAAACACATAAAATAACTCTAAACTTGTTTATCTAAAAAGGAATTATATCCTCCCTACTTACGATCCTACACCATGTCATAGACCAGAAGTTGGCAATGCTTGTATTGTATGACCATTTTGGGTTAGTTGATTTCTATCTAAGACCATCATGTGTATAGATGGTTGTAATTCAAGGTCATCTTGGGTTGAACGGTTTTGTCTATTGGCAACTTGTAACTTGTGAAAAATCCTAAACTATGAAATATCAAAAAAAATAGCAAGCAATGATATAATTCATATTAATTATAAAAACGATGAATAAATAAAAAAATATCATGTAAAGAGCAAAAATAGGGGAACGGTTCCATCGTTATTTCCATATTATAGATGATATAAAGATGCAACATAGAAAACATGTCAATAAAAAGTAGTAAATTATGTGTATTGTATTGTATTGTACTTTCTATCCAATTATAGTATTTTCTCTAATAGAGATTGTACATAGATATAAGAGTTCAATCCCATTTTATAATTAATAGTGGTACCTCAGTATTTTTATCGCTACGACATTGCAATTTGGGTTTTTTATGAATGTCATTGCTTCTGTATCTATGTTTCTACATTTGGAACTATGTTTGTATCTTTGCATTTGCTAGAACTATGTTGGATGTTGATCGTTAGGGAGTTTGATGATTGTATGCTCTAATTGTTTTGGATATTGATGGTTATGTTGTTTGACCATCTAGGGTTAGATGACCAAGTGTTGGGGTCTTCTACTATACCTAGGATTTCTACTACATCTATGTCTTTGCACTCTAAACTTGTATGCTTGCACACATATGAGATGTAGATGGTTAATAACACCAGTTGGTCCTCCTAAAATAAGGCCTAATTTTTAAATTAGGTTAGAAACCAGATATAAATAAAGAGAATAAAAATATATAAAAGAGTGGTACTAAATTAAGTATACATAGATCCTACGCTTGTTTCATTGCTATCAATGTCTCTATTGATGTTGTGATGCTACATTGGATTGCATCGTAATATTTTGGGTTGCACCATGTAGTTTCTATAAGGTTCTATGCATGCTAGGTGATGACCATTCAGGTCTATATTACCGTGAACTAAGATCATCCAGGGTTAGAAGGTTATAGGCTATGGCACTCATTCACTAATGAAAGCTTGATCCTGGTCTACAAAATGTTAAAATTAGGGTCTAGCATAGGACGAGGATGGTTGCATAGGATTTAATTTATGGAATTTGGGATGTAAAGTGTGGTCAAGATTTTAGCATCACTTCGATGCATGAACCATCCCCTCTAAAATTGAAGCATAGGGGTTGAATTTATAGCTTTCAAGATGGAGGAGGGTGGCCTCATGCAAATGATATGCATGCATGGATGAAGATACCTCGATATCTCCTCCACTCAAGTAAACAACCAATATTAGCATACTTGATTGTCAATTTACTTTGTTTTAACAAAAGCATGTTTATTTATTTATTTTTAAATAAATATTTCTTTATCCACTAAGTTTAATTAACTTGTGCAACTAAAGTAAAATATATTATCTTCGAATTTTAAATTATTTTCTCTATGTTGTCCTCTTTATCTTTTATGTGTCAGTTAACTTGCATGAGGTGTGATTACAGTTAATTGGATATTGGATTTGGATGAGGAAAATCCTCACCCATTTAGATAATTATAAATCAAAGGTGGAGTTAACTTACATTTTTTTTTGGACAATGTGATCTTTTCTTGCACATAACTAAGATAAATGATATGAGGTAGAACTAAAGCTAACTACGAATGATGTGGCCATGGGGGATGCAAGGGTGAGTGGTCCCATTGAGGAGGGGTGATTGATTGTGTAGCTTAGGTAATAATTAATCAAATTTTTAATAGATAAATTAACTAATCAATTTAATTAATACCATAGGTAAATTCACCTTAATTTAATATTAATTAATTTTAATTAATTTATATATTTTTTTAACATGGTGGAATCGGTAGCAGGTTGTCCAGCTTTTTATGGCCACCATAGTATTCTGCGTTATCCGTACTGAAAGCCACCACACATATCTTTGCATAGTCCGCCCCTATAACCGCCATGCCACAATCATTTTAAACCTTTTACACTGCTAAAAGCACCAGGAAAGGGACAAGCGTTCAGTTCAACAAGGCCTAATATTTGAACCTTAGACCTCCACCCCCCTTATGGGGTTTGGATGAACCAATTGGTCTACACCTTGGACTAATTTTAATTAATATCAAATATACTAATTAATTATTGCTAATAAATTAGTGTTAAATGATGCTTTATTTTATTGTCTATAGTTATGAAATTTATCCACTCATGACACAATAATTTAACCACAATGATTTAATCTCTTTCTTGATACATAGTACATCAATTAAAACTAGGTCCTTAGAAAATGAACAAGTTTATATATGAAATTAAACCATCCATATTAACTAGATAAGTTTCTCTTAAATATAATATATAATACTCATAGGACTGAATGCTTGTCCCTTTCCTATGCTTTCAGTATTGCTAAAGGTTTAAAATGATTATGGCATGGTGGTTACAGGGGTGGACTGCATGATTCAAGCCACCATACCAAATGGATTGTAAGAATTTGTAGGTATTGCAATGTGTTTGTATTTAGATAAGGATTTAAAAGTTTTTGAGTGTGTGCATTTAGTCATTTTCTAGATGTTAAAAATGATTCTTAATAATGCTCTTTCAATACAACATGTAATATTTATTAAGAATCATTTTTGTTGCATCTTATTATTTCTCCATATTGTTAATATATATTAAGAGGATCAAGGAATGTTATAGAAATTATATAGGCATTTTAATTATTTTGTAGAATATTTATCAGTTAGTATGAATATGGGATACATGAAATTATCAATTGACTTATAATATCCTTGTCATTAGAAAATGTACATCTATGAAATCTAAAACTAGTTTTGTATAAAAAATCATATGATCAAAATTTGTAGATATATTTTTAATTCAAATCATCAATTCATAATCTATTTTCTATGTGAGTTCAGGTTTGTCATAAAAAGAACACTTTGGACTAATTATTTCTCTTTTCTTTGTTTGATATATGTATATACATATATGAGCATGATATTTAAAAGTAAATTTGATGCTTAACATTATTATACATTGAAATTATTACCTATTTATGATGGAAACATAAAAATAAGAGTGCTTAGCTTGTTTTACCTTATATTTTTACATTAGAATTAATATATATACATTTGTTTCTTAATCTTATACCATTTTACTTTCTTATTTAATTATTATTTTTTAAATATTAAAACTTTGTTTTCTCTCTTACGTTTAGAATTAAAAAAAGAAATTTTTTTGATTATATATTAACATGATAATTAAATTTGAATTTTATGTTTAACCTTATTACATTTTATTTGTCTATATATAAGTTTGATAGTCTATATTAAAATTGTGCATGATGAATTCAATTTAAACCTATATAAACATAGATGATTAATATAATGAAATATTAAAAGTGGTATATAGCAAAATGTAGTTTGAAAAGAACAAAATTTAAGTTGTTTTTAATATATATAAATGATAGATAAGACAATTTGTAAATATTAAGAGGACTCATCAAGGTATTTTTATGAGGGTGTGCAAAGTAATACCTAGTATCCTTACCATGAGAAATTATATCACTTAATTATCTATAGCAATCAACACCATAAATACTCGTAAACCCTTTGTGTTAAAGAATTGAAGCATAGTAAATTTGTATTAAGGCATGATGTTATCAATACTAACAAATATGACATCATCAGTAGGATATTATTAAGGAGGAGGTATGGCTATATTTAGTATGGAGGGTCAATACTATCGAATATGACATCATCAAATAGGATATTATGAAGGAGGAGGTATGGCTATATTTAGTAGGGAGGGTCAACCAAGAACCTTGTCTAAAATTAATGTCTAGATTCATGAAAAATAAAAAAGACCTTATCTCTACTATAATTTACCGATATTTCTTGGAATCTCATAGTCAATGGCTAAATTAGAATGTGTTGTTCATTTATTTCTTTAAAAAATTGATTACAAATACACCTAATGGAATGAAAGTATACTGTAAGTCCATTCCTAAAAAGAAATATAATAAAATAATATATTAATATTTATCCTAATAAATTGAATAAATATCAATTTTAGTCATCAACTATATATTAATCATTCTAGTTCTAGAGGGCATAGGTCATCCACATGTAAATAATTAAAAAAATAATGAATATCTATATTGAAAAAAGGATAATGTTTTGAAATGCTATGAATAAAAAACTAATACACAAATCAAAAGATCCTCTATTTCATACTAGTTTTTATAAACCAATAGGATCTTCTCTTTCATGAATAACATCTAATATACTCTAGTGGTTTTAATGTTCTAATATTAGTAGGAGATTTATTATTTACCACTATGTGTCAGTATAATACCACTTATAACTACATGATGGCAATAGTGCATAACCTTTAAGTTGTGTACGTCATCTTGAAATTGCATTCCTTCATTTTTAATTTGATCTTTTTTACTTTTTCAAAGTATGTTTCCTAAAGTACAATTGGACTATTTTCAAACTATTTTTATTAATTTTCTTCATGTTATCAAGTAGTTTGATTTCTCCTTTTTAATTTTCATAACATTATAGGCTATAATTTCTTAACTTTTTTCCCTATGGTTATAAGAAAACCACCTCCATAATAATAATGTTAAGGAGAATCACATTAGGTTTATAATGCTAGACTAAATAATATCACAAGAGTAACATGTGTAATATTCATTTAAATTTGTCTTTCTTAGCTAATCCTATAAACCAATCATAATTAAATGAAGAAAGGTCTTTATTTGTAACCTTATTTTCCATTGTATCACTCTTTACAAAATCTGCTTTAAGGATGTCATCTTTCTAAGCACCAACACATCCATTGTGTATATAACTACAATTGATTGGATAAATAGGAGGGCATTTCCAATATAATAATGGTAATAACAATAATATTATATAACATGAATTATTCACTTTGAATGCTTGATGTTTTATATAAAATGTAAACCCATTTTTTTTAAAATAATTTATAACTAGGTATATGAACATGACAAACATATCTAAATTATTTCAAACAAATTAAACTAAATAAAATAATTCACTAATTAATCAATTATGAGTTACTTATTAAATTTAATAATAAAAAATAATTAATATTTCAACTTTACATGTAGTATTTTTGACCAACCAAAACAATATTTTATAATAATCCATAGATTAAAATGCTCAAAACATCATTGTATATTTGACCATATTTCAAGGTTTTGGATTTAGGATGTAGTTCATATCTATATATTAATGATAATACCATTACCATATTATTCTTATTTTCCATGGCCACTAAAAAACTCTATAAATATTTAATATTGGATTTTTGGTGTTTCCTACCCAACTAAAGGAAAGACTGTGTCAAATTAATTTATCTTGCACATCCATCAGAAATGAACTTTGAAATAGATACCTCATCCACATATTGATAAAAAAGTTTATCAAAGCAATACTAAAAAAATATAGTGTCACTTTCTTGAGGATAATTTCTTATTTATGACAGATGCACTCTAATCAATTATTACTTTTATATATCTAAAACTATCATTCACAATGGTTAACACTTCTTCAAATTGATTTTTGGTCTCTTTTTGAGGTGTAAACATACAACTTTTAAAAAATCAATAAGGGAGAAATTATTTTCATAGGAAGATCGTCTATGTTAATCTGATTATTATTACTATTGTTATTAGCTGATTTAAACATAAAAATATATTGGAATTCAAATAGAGGAGCGGAGGCAGGAATGGAGCAAAGCGGGAGCAGAGGCAGGTGCAATTTTTGCAAACATGTTTTTCATTCTGTTGGAGGTGGGAAACGGGGTTTCCAAACCCCTGGAAGCTGTGAGGCTCAAGGAGGGAACAAGCAAGGTTCTGAAGCAACTGAGGAAGAGCAGGTGGACAGTGACAAGGACACTGAGGGTTTTAAAAAATTAGAGGGACACGAACCCCATGATATTATTTTTGATAAGAAGGCCCACATCAAGAATTATGAGGGCAATAAGTCTTTTGCACAGGCCCTTAAAGGTGGCAATAGGGTTTCCTTACATTCTTTACCACCTCTCACTCCCAATGGGCGAGAAGGTATCCGTGCACGAAAGCGTAATGGCGAGACTTTATATCGATGGAAAATTTTTCTCCGGTAGGCAAATTCATAGGGGGCGGGCCGGATATTGAAACGATTCGACGATGGGCATCCTTGAAGTGGAAGACTTCTGGACACATGGAGATTATTGCATTATCAAGGGGGTTTTTGCGGTACGCCTTAACAATAGTGAAGATTCTAGTCGTATTCTAACAGGAGGACCTTGGTTCTTGGGCCGAAGAAGTCTTTTTCTTAGGAGATGGGCTGAGGATTTTGACCCAGAAAAGCGAGCATAAACTTTGCCCCCATTTGGGTCCGTCTCCCAAATCTCCCGTTTCATTGGTGGCATGAGTATTTTCTTCGGGGTATTGCCAATACCATAGGGGAATTGGTGGCCATTGATAATCCAACCCTTGCACGCACCAGAATGACGCATGCTAGGATTTGTGTAAATGCAAACCTAGAATCGAGCTTCCTACTCATGTGGAGTTAGAATATGGAAATATAACAAGATTACAGGTCATCGAATATGAAAATAGACCAGCATTTTGCTCTGACTGTAATATTCAAGGCCATCTCAAAGGACAATGCTCTTTTTTGAGAAGCCAGCAAACCCTTCCTAGGAATAATGATTCCAAGCGGCAGTCTTTCAGAAATAATGGCAAATACACAGGAATGTACAGGGTTAAAGATCCAAATGTTGAAAAGGCAAAGGCCTCTGGTTTGGGACAAATGGAGAATGAGGCTGAGCTTCACATGGACAATGGTAAGGACAAGCAAATTGCTACATCACAAAGCTGACCAACAAAAGGTATGCTCTCCTTTCGAGAATCTAAATAAATTTAACATTTTGGCTGAAAACCAAATAATTACAGAGGAAAATCAGAATGAAGGGTCTAATGTTGAGGATATAATTCTTGGTCTCCCTGCTTACCTTGACTCCCCAACCAAATCTGGACCTTCCAATCCTCCTCCTGTTGGCCATAAAGAATGCCCTAATGATGAGTCCTTTTCTGTCCGAGAAAGAGAAAAAGTGCTTTCAGAGTTAATCAGCCCTTCCAAGCGACATTTTTCACCTTTGTCTTTGTCCCAATCCAGGAGAAGGGGTTTCCGATCTTGTTATCCAACGGGTCACCCAAACCAAATTTAGCCCGAAGCAGGACTAGAAGCTCAATGAAATCCCCCATGATTGACTGTGGAGGTGAGAAAAAAAAGGGAAGAAAGTCAAATGCCCGACAATGGAAAGAAGAGGTCCAAGATGAGATAGCTAATGGAATTCAGACTACTCTGTTTCCACCAACTGGAAATCTTCCCTTTGAAGAAAACAAAATTCTTAAGCCCCCTCAAGTCCAAGGCCGGGGAAGAGGAAAAAAACTTTAAAAGTTCCAAATGAAGATCATATCCTGGAATGTAAGGGGGCTCAATGGCCTTCCTAAACAGCGGTTAGTCAAATATTTAAGAAGAGATTTTGATCCCACTATTCTTATTTTGCAAGAAACTAAAGTCGATGAAGTTTTGTCTAGAAAAATTGCCCTCAATATCACGGAAAAATGGAGAAGCAATTTTTTGCAAAGCCAATGGAACCTCGGGTGGTCTTCTTTGTATCCGGAATCCGGGGAAGGTGGAAGGCAAGGTTATTCAATTGGGGGAAAGGGTAATGAGCATTATTTTTAAGGATAAGGTTAATGACCTTTCTTGGATATTAACAAATGTGTACGCCCCTAATTCTATATATGGGAGAGCTGATATATGGAATTTACTCAGTCATTTCAAGGAAGCTTTTCAGGATATCCCATGGATAGTGGCGGGGGACTTTAATACCCCTCTTTACCCCTCTGATAAAAAAGGGGGAGTAGGAATTCCAGCAAGAAGTATGGAGGACTTTCAAGATTTCATCAACAACAACAATTTATTGGATGTCAAATTAAAAAATGCTAAATTTACTTGGAGCAATAGGAGGTTTGGAAATCAACTTATAATGGAAAAGCTTGATAGGTTTTTTTGTCACAGGAAGCAATACAATCTTTTGGGGATGCAAATCTGTTGTCCTTGCCTCGCATTGGGTCTGACCACAACCCGATTTTACTTGAAATTGAAGAGACTCCAAAATTCAAAAGGCCTTTTAGGTTTGAATCTATGTGGATGCACCACCATGATCTCAGAGACAAAATTTCTTAGTGTTGGAAACATTCTTGCCAGGGCAGGCCTTCATTCAGATTAGCACAGAAACTTAAAGTGGTGAAAGAAAATCTAAGGATCTGGAATAAGGAAATTTTTGGAAATATTTTTGAAAACAAGAAAGCCATCTCTGAAAGGTTATCAACCATTGAGAAAAAACTTGAAGAGGGATTGCCAGACCCTTCCCTACAAGCAGATGAAAAGAAATCCCTTGCTGAGTACCATAATGTTCTAGCCTGCGAGGAGACTTTTTGGCGGCAAAAGTCTAGAGCTACCTGGCTAAAAGAAGGTGATGCCAATACAAGATTTTTTCATGCATCTACCTTAAGGAACAGAAGCCACAATAGAATTAAAGAACTTGTTAGAGATGATGGATCACTCCTTTCTAGTCCTAATGAAATCAGAAATGAAGCAGTTTCCTATTTTCAGAATCTTTTAGGAGAAGAACATTTCAGTTCTGCCTTAGCTTCGAAATCAATGCTTTACCATATTCCTCATTTAATTTTTGATGACTTGAATGGGAAGTTAATTAAGCCTTTCACGGATGAAGAAATCAAAGAGGCCCTCTTCTCAATGAACCATGATAAATCTCCGAGGTCCAGACGGGTTTTCACCTCATTTTTTCAGGCTTTTTGGGATATTGTAGGTTTTGATGTATGTGCTACTATCAAGGAATTTCAGTCCACAAAGCATATTCCAAGAAGTTTTAACTCCACTTTTATTGCTTTAATCCCAAAGATTCCTACTCCTAGATCTATGATGGATTTTAGACCTATTAGCCTTTGTAATGTTGTTTATAAAATTTTGACCAAGGCAATTGCAAATAGAATGAGGAAGATCCTTCCTATGTTTATTGATGTTTGTCAAGGCGGTTCAGTCCCTGGAAGGTCCATCCTTGATGGGGTCATAACGGTTCATGAAGCCCTCCATTCGGTAGTCCAGGACTAAAAACACGCTTTTGCTCTCAAGCTGGATATGAACAAGGCTTATGACCGCATAAAGTGGAGTTTTGTCTCTGCCATTCTTCAGAAATTTGGTTTTCATCATGAATGGATCAAGCTTTTGGAAGGATGTTTTATGAAACCTTGGTTTTCGGTCCTTGTTAATGGTGCTCTTGTTGGATACTTTCAAAGTAAAATGGGCTTAAGGCAAGGTGATCCTATATCTCCCATGCTATTTATCATTATGGTTTAATCCCTTGTGAGGACAATCAAAGTCTGCTGTAATATTGGTCTTATTTCGGGAATTAAAGCATCATCACAAACACGAGCGATTACACATGAACGGTTTGTGGATGATACTTTGTTGTTAACTCTTGCATCGGTTTTTGAGGCTAAGGTCATAAAACATATTCTAGAGCTATATGAGGATCTTTGCGGGGCAAAAGGTAAATTTTTCAAAGAGTAAAATTTATTTCTTTAACACTCCCATTCGGAGGCGATTAAGATTGCTAGGATTCTTGGATGCTCGGTGTCTACTCTTCCATCCACATACCTAGGCCTTCCTTTATTTACGAGCGAGCCTACTGATTCCATGTGGACTAATGTAATTGAAAGAATTCAGAGGAAGCTGGTTGGATGGAAAGGGAATTTGTTATCTCAAGCTGGCAAGGCAGTTCTCACCAAGTTTTCCATTCAAAGCATCCCTGTCTACTTTCTCTCTATTTTTAAAGCTCCTACAAGTGTCTACACTAAAATTGAACAGATCCAGAAGAGGTTCCTATGGACTGGTTATGAATCTAAGCAGCGCTTTCACTTGGTGTCCTGGGATAGGGTTTGCAAACCAAGGGAGTTTGGAGGTATTGGGCTAAGGAGAATACAACATTTAAACATGGCCCTCCTGGCCAAACAAGCATGGCGTCTTTTGACAAATGCAAATGCGAGAATGGATTACTATAATCGAGAAGAAAGTATTTGCAAGAAATTGAATTCTTAAGTTATTCCTTTCCTCCCGGGGGATCAATTTTTTGGAAATCAATCCTTCAAACTAAAAACTTGCTAAGCAAAGGGCTACGTTGGAAGCTGGGAAATGGAAGAAACATTGATTTTTGGGACCACAAATGGTTAAAGGACTATCCCCTCTCTGCAGACCCCATCATTTCAACCCTTAGAGCTTGGACAATTGAAGTTTTTGGTACCAAAGTTGCAGATTTTATTACTTTGTCAAACAATAGAAGGGTATGGAAGCCAATAATGAATAATGATCTACCGGGGGCATCAATAATCCTTGGAGAATGAATTAAAACAGTCTTTACTCCCTTACGGCATTCTTGAGGACCAGACTTATCCGGGAAGCTTCGGACAATGGGGAATTTTCTGTCAAGGCTGCTTATCTGATGCTTATTGATAATGATGAACCTACTTTCCCTCACTTGGAAGTTTGGCCCAAAAGCATTGTTCCGAAGGTTGGGTTTTTTGCATGGCTGGCCATCCAAAATAAGATCCTCACCATGGATAACTTAATAAAAAGAGGTGTGATTGTTGTTAATAGGTGTTATCTTTGTATGTATGAGTGGGAGTCTATTGATCATTTGTTTATGTATTGTAATTTTTCTGTCTCAATCTTGTTAGGTCTGTTACAAGTGTTTCATATTTATTGGGTCCATCCTCAGTCCATTTTTGACTTATTTGTCCAGTGGCCTTCCCCATTTTTGAATAGGCGTCTTAGGTATATGTGGAAGATCTGCCTTCATCACTACTTGTGGCAGATATGGTTGGAAAGGAATCGTCGGGCCTTCTTGGATAAGGTTTCTCAGTCATCCTCTGTCCTGTCAAAAATTTTAGCATATGCTAATGAGAATACTTGTTTAGTGCCTGCAGCATCTAGACCTCCAAATCCTTTTGAAGCTTCATTAGGCCGGTCATTAAACTTACCTCTCACTCATGGCCTCAATCATCCTCAAGTCTGTCCTAGAACCATGATCACATGGACCCCACCCCCCCTAGGGTGGATTAAGTTAAATTTTGATGGGGCATCTAGGGGCAACCCAGGTGAAGCTGGGGGTGGTGGATTACTTAGAGACCACAAGGGTGAGGTGCTTGTAGCTTTTGCGAGAACATCTTGGAGCTCAAACTAACAATGTGGGTGAAGCAAGGGCGAGTTTGGAGGAGCCTCAAGGTGGCGGAGAATTATCCAGGGAAACTGTTGGTGGAAGGTGATTCTCTTATTATTATAAATCTTCTAAAGAACACTAAGAGAGCTCCTTGGAGATTTGATGACTACATCCATGAAGCAAGGGCTCTAATTCATGACCGACCTGAGGCCATAATTTTGCATACCTTCCGGGAAGCAAACATGGCAGCTGATAGGCTGGCAAATGAAGGCATTGTAGCAGCAAATTTGATCACGTGGACTGAAAATCTTCCTCATGCAGTCTCAATGGTGATAGATAATGAAAAACTTTAGATTGGAAGGCTCAAAGTGGATCAATGACAGAAAATGGGGGCATTTTTAAAAAAAAAAATTTGAACCTTATAATGGATTTTGTCATATTTGTTTTTTTTGTTCATGTGACTAGTGTTTTTTGCAGCTGGTGGGGCACTGATATAGGTTTTTTATCTACAAATTCATGCATGGGAAAAATCTGCTTTGGCCTCAAGTATTTCCCAAGGTGTGTTTGGATTCGATGTCGCAAAAAGGCCCTAGCAAGAAATAACAAAGTGTTGGAGATCCACGACAATGAGGCACCGAGACCCCACCATAATAGTCTTGGAGAAGATGACAATTTCATCGACCTCCAACGAGTATCAACCGATTGAAGAGTACATCCGGCCTCATCGGTGCAGTTGTTGATTTGTGTGATTCCTTAAATCTTCGTTTTATAGCCAGCAGTTCCAGGGGCACAAGGAGTCAAAGGCAAAATCTAAATATGATGGCAAGAACGATGATAAGAAGTTAGATGAGGACTACAAGGAAGACTGCTTGGCCTCTTGGCTGTCCATTCTATGGGATGTTTTTTTTTTTTGACCATATTCTATTATTTTTATATGGGCACAAGCTACTCTGCATGGTGCTTGCATGATTAGTTTTTGTCTTTGTTAGTTCTTTTTTGCGTCTTTCTTTTCTGATGGCCATAATATTAGGCTTCCATAGTTTAGTTTGGTTGTATTCTAATGGAAGAGTAGGTCTTGGCCATTTTTGTTGTCGATTTAAACTTTTAGGGCTTGGCCTTTGTCCAGTTGGTCAGTGGACCCTATTTTGTAAAATGGTTTTGGGTCAACCAGTTAAAACCCGGTGTTAATTATAATATTCTCTTACTTACCAAAAAAAAAAAACATAAAAATATATTTACATAACCTACAAATATCATTATACTTTGTATATTATTTAAGTTTACACATTTATTTAATTTAAATTATTCTTTTTAGTTTTTGAATTATATTGTGTTTGCAACCCTAATTAAAATTCATTTATGTTAGAGCCTGAGGTTGATATCACTATTTTCATTTTTATTTTGATAAATATAACATACTAAAACCCTAATCTTAGGATTTTAATTTTAATTTAGTTTTATTTTTAATTTTAGTTTTACTAAAAAAATGAATACCAACTATTAACAAGTTAATCTCTACATTTAAATAGGCTTTGAAAAATGTATATTTATAGAAGATAAAACTAAACCTTAAATATAATATTACATGGTTTTTTTACTCATGATGATGAGAAATATATGTTGGTTGTCTTAAACATCAAGAAAAAAACCCTATTACACAATAGATCCGAAAGAAACACAAATAAATTTATTATCTTTTCAACCCCATATATTTACATGCTTGATGAAAGGATAATTTAATTTATAAAATTTGAGTTAGTTAACATCATATTAGATTCTATAATAACTATCTTCTTCAACTCACACTCTTGACCATTTATGTAATTTATGTATTCAAAACTATAGTAAATTATATATGTGAGAAAATCAAATCTAATAAATATAATTCACACTTTTATAAAATAAAAATAGTTTTAGATAAACATAACAAGTTGGAGTTGAATCACATATCTTTTTCCATTTAATTTGTAGAGTCTTTAAAGATTTAGTACCATCTATTGGAAAATTTTAAAAATTTCCACATTATGAGTAAATACTATCTATGCAATTATTTTGGTAATCTAATGTATCATCCTTGTTTTGCAAAGTAATTATGGATGAACAATATTGGTTTCATAGGTAGAGGTAACATGGATCTTATTTTTCCTGAAGTTTCTAGAAATTTGAAGTTAAAACTAAAATTCAACATGGTGTCTACAACAACATGTCTCCCTCACTTTAATCACCTTTGCAAACCAAGGTTTAATATTTTTAAATTGTCTTTGCCCAATTTTAGTATTGGGATATTGATTATAAAATCTAACGAAAAAAATTTATTTATATAATTCTATAAAGTCCCTTAAATATTTTTCTTTCGTTTATGATTAAGATATTATTATATGACTTGATTTCCATTAGATATGGAATGAGTATTCTCCTACCAAAATAGAGTGATGGTGTTATGTATAAGTATTTTATCATTACAAGGAGTAATATAAATGAACTTCTAGTTTCATTCAACATTTTACTTGACAATGTTCCTTCTTTACCTTTGAATTATCTTTTTTAGAAGTCCATTAGACTGAGAAATTTTCTAAAAATAAAAATAATTTTTCTCACATCTTTAATAACAATTTCTATAAATAAATATCCCTTAGATCTACTATGATCTTCATTATAAGTATTCCTTATAATATTATTAAAGGAATCAAACACACTTCTATTTATTTCTATTGCATTGAATTTCATGTTTTTCATAATGTAAATTTCTAATTAATAAAAGGGCTCCTTTAACCTATGGTATAACATAATACTTAGCCAATAAATAAACTTATCCAATAATAGATTTTGGTTGAAAAGGAACTCTTCTATTCTAGACATCAAAATATTTTCAAATAGAAGCAATTTATCCACTCAAATCTTATACAAAAAGTATTAAAAGAATGAAAGAAAGAAGAAGATACATAGAGATTGGGGGTGACCATAGGCACTGTAGGTAAATTTTTTCACCTAGATCCACTATGTAGTTCTATCTAAACCACATAGTCATTTTTCCAAGGTAATAGTATAGCAAATTGTATGCAAAAATTTAAAAGGTAACCAGAGGAGCACTAAAGAAGGCTATTGTAGTAGATTCAAATATGAAAATCTAGTTTAGAGCAAGCCATAATATTATAGAGGGATGAAAAATAGAAAATGAATGTCTAAATACAAATAAGGTTAAATTAAGTTGCACAACAATAAGAAAAAGGCTACCAAATGGTAAAAAATGCTAAGGTAATGGATCCAACAAAGCAAAATATAAATTTCAAATTTGACCAAGTAAAAAAGTTGTTCAAATATTTAAAATGTTTATGTCAGTAATAGGATCATATAAACTCAAATTTTGATACAAGTATCAATAGCATGTGAATAATTTAATATTCGACACCTGATAGTGAAGAGAAAAAAATAATAAAGATAGTTGGAGAGACTACAATACTGATGTTAGCAAGATGATAGAATATTTGGCATAGTACAAAGCAATGCCATGGATGAACAGAGAAATATTTTAAGGTATTATCCCTAGCATCCAATATCTAGCATCATGGCTATAAAATGTGTTGAACTCCATAAGGCAATGATATCATCATCAAATATGAAATACTAGACAAACAAGATGAAACACTAGATGTGAAATAAATCTAAGTGTGACAACCCAACACGAGAGAAAAATAAAGAAAGAAATGCTTGACCAAGATGATCATCTAAAAGTAATCAGTTTACCTTCATACCACCAATACCTACATAAATGATCCAAATCCATCTAAAATAGTAAGGTCACAAGTGTCAATCAACTACTAGGTATTATTTCTCTCAAAATATCTCAATGTTTGAAGCCTTCTCCATCACATATATGCCCTTGCTTAGCTAGCTATGCATAATAAAAGGTAGTAGATTATAATATGATGGTTACAATCCAACAATGCAACACAAAAACTAGCATCATGATCAAATTTGTATCATACATGTTAGAAAATCATGACTAAAGTAGTTAAATACAACTAACATGAATGTAAAACCACTCTCTATATACCTATTGATAGGCTTGCAATATGCTCAGAAAGAAATCAAGCCTGAACCAATTATAATTGTAAATCTATAAATACTATAATGCAATTCATTCTAATGGTACTCTCTTTAGCATTTACAATTGACATAAGTGTATTTATTGAGGCTATAGATATTTTAAATGAAGATTGAATTGTTTTCTAGCTTCTTTCTCAATATTTTTTCTAAACATGTATGTATGTCTCATTGGGTAGTTAAGCATATCTATTAAATCTAGAAATAAATACTTTTACATTTTGTATTTATTGTTATAGTTCTAGAATGGTAAGAAATTCTTAAAGTTTTTCATGATTAAAAATTTTAAAGCATAACAAAAGCAATCTAATTTGTTAGGTTGCTTAGTTGAATTTCATATTGTGATACTCTCTACACTATGTTTTTGGATATTTTGAGTCCCTAAGTCAAAGTTATCATTGATGTCAAGATGCCAATGATAGCTCTTCTCCAGTTTGAGTGCAAAGTTTAATGGAAGTCATAATGTGTCAAAATATTTTCAGTGAACACCCAAGAGCATGAATTAGAAAGTGGTTTTACTTCTTCCAAATAAGCATTTATCCGAGATAGCTAAAAGGTATAATATTATAATAATTATTATAATATTATTAAAGTGAATTTGAGAAAAATCAAATAAAATATTTATAATTTTGATTATAATATTTTATAAATAAAAGGGTTTAAGTATTCTTTATAAAACCCAAGGATGGGTTTAAGGCAAACATTTCAAATCTTGATGGAAATTTTATTTACCCAAACCTAAAGTTGGGTTGGTTTTAATTAAAGGCATTTGAAGCCTTTACCGCCGACGTCTTATTACATGCTCGTGCATCAATGTTGAAAGCCATGAAAGCTTATGTATATATGCACCAATGTTTGCATTCAAAAAATGATTATTAATCATAATGTTTTTGAAATAGATCTGCACCCGGTTTATTCATTCGTACATGCAATTTGAGGAGAGGACAAATTATTTTATCCTTTAGCACCAAGTGGAAGGTTACACATGGAATTTGAAAGCTCATTCTCATTAGGTACTTTGGCTCAATGGTAGCGCTTGGCTTGCAAAAGTGTGGAGGCAGGCAGGTCCTGTGTTCGATCCGGGAGAGGCATGGTTTGTGCTTGGTTTTTGAGCACCAAAGGAGGTGACATTTTGTTCACATCACATTGCACGTGGAAGAAGTTTTAGAGCACATGGTGCTCATGGGTTTCAAATGTGTGCCTCGCGCACATGGCTGGAAGCCACAGCTAGGGCATGCAAAGGGAGGTTGACGTGGGTTCAAGCCCCACTTGGTGCTAAGGTACTTAGAATTAATTTAAATTTGTATTTATCCTAAGTTTATTTCCTAATGTGAAAAGGGTAGAAAGAGGGGCATTTGTGATATTTACATGCATAGTAAAAGTATCTTAATTGTGGGATAAATAAGGATTGTTAAGTTATTTTTCTGAAGTACCTTATGCCATTAATTAATTTTGGAGGTATTGATATTTGAGATTTATTATTTTAGGATTAATGAGGAGTTTGAGTAAAGTCTTAGTTAAATTTCTATTAAGACTTTTAAGAATTATTTTTTGTATAAGTGTTTTTCTATTAAAAGAAGACTATGATGAATGTTATTTTTTGAGTTGGAGTAATAAGGTGTATTTTGGATCATAATTTTCCATTGTGTTACTATTAAAGTCTTCTAACCCTTATTGATACTGGAAAAGAGAAATTTGTGAGTTCAAATCCTTGTCAAGCAAAAAGGTATGAGCAAGTTCTTCTTTGGTTGTGTTGGTTGATTGGATTTCTTGAAAATTAAGTTTAGAGTGAAAAAGATTTGATTAGGGTTTCCTTTTAAAAAGTGTTAGAGTTAATGCTTCAAGGTTTTTATAGAAGTAAGTGTTGTCATTAAAACCTTGTTTTATTAGCATTGTTGTTGAAGCCATTGGATTGTGCAAAGAACTTGAACTTGAGTTAGAAAAGAACATGAGTATCATTGTTATGTGATATTTGTTGTTAAGAATTATTGGAAATATTTTTAGTTGGGGTTACATGCTTGGACTAGGGTTTGTGAGTGAGAGTTGGTTATTGATTGATTGGTTGAGTAGAGTTGATTGAACCTAGTCAAGTGGGTGTATTAAGTGATTGTTCAAGTTCCATGAAACAAATTATTCTATATTCTGATTTGAGTTGTGAAAGAAATTGAGTTGTTAGAATAGAACATATTGAGTCTCTAACAATTCTCTTTATGCTTCTATGATATTGAGTTGAGAAAGTGATTGAGTTTTGAGTATAGAACATATTGAGTCTCTAACAATTCTCTTTATGCTTCTATGATATTGAGTTGAGAAAGTGATTGAGTTTTGAGTATAGAATATATTGAGTCTCTAACAATTCTCTTTATGCTTCTATGAGATTTATTTGAGTTGAGAAAGTGATTGATAATTGAGTATAGAACATATTGAGTCTCTAACAATTCTCTCTATGTATCTATGAGTTTGGACAAGTTTCGTGTGGACTTGTTAAGCTGATTTGAGGTAAGTATTTGAGAAGACTTGTGGATTGATCTTTTGTGAGCTTGTTTGGAAGCTTACAATACAAATTTGGTTAAGTCCTAGAAAGGACTTATTGAGAATATTTGAGCAAGTTATGAGTGGACCTATTGAGATGATTTGAGCAGGTTCTGAGTGGACCTATTGAGCAGATTTGAGTAGGTTTTTACTGGACCTATTGAGAATATTTGAGTAGGTTCTAAGCGGATCTATTGAGCAGATTTGAGTAGGTTCTAAGTGGACCTACTGAGTAGTTTCGAGCAGGTTCTAAGTGGACCTATTGAGCATATTTGATCAAGTTTTGAGTGGACCTATTGAGTATATTTGAGAAAGTTTTGAGTGGACCAGTTAAGAATATTTGAGTAGGTTCTAAGTGGAGATGTTGATCAGATTTGTGCTAGATCTACTAGACTGTGTTTAGTACATATTTGAGTGGACTTGTGCTAGACCGACTACACTATGTTTAGTACAAGAGTTGAGTAGAGTTGTTCTAGATCGATTAGATTGTGTTTAGTATAAAATTAAGACAGAGCTTTAGAGGTGATAGAGTAGAGAGGACGGTAGTCTCTAGTGGATAGAGATCCATCAGCCAAGGCAGTGAGGACAGGTCTTCTGAGTGGTTATAAGAGTCTTCAGTGGAGAAATATCCACAAGCTAGTGCAGTGGAGGCAGTAATATTCTAGAGGATCACCAGCTAGAGCGGAGGAGGAGTTATCTTATGGATAGATATCCACAAACTATATTTAGGAGATCATCATCTCCTTTGGACATAGGTCCATAAATATTGTAAATGGGAAGGATTCCCAAGAGATTATTTGAGAAATATTTAGAAGAAATATTTTCTCTATGGATGTAATCCACATTGGGTGAACCATGTTAAATTGGTGTCTCTATTGTGTGATGATTTATGCATTTCTTTGGTTATTTATATTGATATTACCATTGATAGGGTTATGCATAAGGGGTCAGCTCCAAAATATATTTATAAAAATTTGGCAAATCAGTTTCAAAATCTAGGTGAATAGTGTCAAAAAACATGTAGAAAGTTAACTATTATTAGGGGTAATGTTGGAAATTTAAACTTAAAATGGTCAAACTATTATAAAATTCGGGCGATTCGACCCCCAAAAAAAATTTGCACCCAAAGTTTTTTGGCTAATGGGTCTTGGTCAAGGGTCTCAAATATTAGCCAATTTCAAATTTCAAAAATCCTAATTTTAGCCAATTGGCTAAAAATAGCCGCTATGGATAACCCTGACCATTGATTATATTGATTAATATTGTTTGGGAAAGAAAAGTAAAAAGTGATCTTATACTGTCCACCCCCCCTCTTAGTATAAGCTTGTGTTCTTCATATGTCTCTTGATGTTGTTGAATACATAATACTTTATATTACCCTTCTAACCCTTTTTAATTTCTTACTTTAATTTGTAACTTCTCATTTAGTTAGATTATCTAGTCACATAGGAGTAATACTTCTTCGAAGGTTGACTCAGAGACCCTTTTTTATAAGGCATATAATATTGGCCAAGGTCTTAAGGGAACATCTCATCCACTTAGGTGGATTTTGGACCAAGAGTTTTTTGGCATGCCCAATGAGACCCAAATCCTACCATTACCTAATTATATAGCATTTCTAATAAATACAGTGATCAAATTCAGATGCTTTGATCTAACATGTCAATATTTTTAGCAAACTAGAAGAGAATATCTATCCATTTTTATAGAAAGAGACTTTTGGCATACCCAATGGGACAATATTTCTCAAGTTCTATTTCAATCACCTAGGGGACTCATTATTTTGGTGAATAGTATTGACCTCACTTATGAAGATTGAATATTCACCTGATAACTTTGTTGAAAGTAAAAATCCTAAGTGGTGACACTATTGAAAATGAGGCTCAAAATCAAATGGTAAAAGCACAAAAATTCCAATATAATATGTTGTGTACAAATCAGATCGTTTTACAAATACATTAACAAAGTTATTAGAGATATGGCTGGACAAATATTTCTAGTCTAGAATAGTACTGATCCACTTAACCTACTAGTTCTCCATGAAATTCCTCAAACTACATTAAATATATTGCCCATATATGATGGAAATGGAAAAACTATTTATTAGCACTGTCAAGATATCTCAACCCTGACCACCTTTTGCAATATTATCTTTGAATATGTAAAGGTAAGACTGCTAGCTCAATATTTTTTAGGTAAATGTTTTGAAATGGTATAGGTCCTCAGTAGACAATAGTATTAGAGCTTGGATGGATCTATCTAATCCTTTTATAATAGTGTTTTATTATCTAGGAGATCACTTCTTGTTGCTCACTCAACTATCTCATATCCAAATTCAGCCCTAGGAAAGTGTCTTAGATTTCAATATTTAGTTTAGAAATATTTGGAGCAAAATTCCTTGTGAAATATGACCATCACAAGAACAATATTTATGTATTATATTTGAGCTTTAGATCCAAAATTAAGCCTTCAAATATTGCAATAAAATGAAGAGGAAATTGTACAAGTCTTCCATTTGGCTATTATGGCTAAGATTTGCTTGTCTCATTAGGAAACCTACCACCTATCCACAAGAGCTTTCAAATGAAGTCAAATATTATAGTCCCAGCCATAACTTGCTTATAATTACCCATTTTTCTAGAAGCAATTACTCTTAGATAAACAATGAGAGAAATCATACCCATTGCCACAATCAATGATCTTGATACTGTTGAATAATTAAAAGCTATAGTCCAACACTTCTAAAAAATGTTTAAATAATAGAATTGTGAGGTATAAATAAAGCACATGATCAAAAGACTATCCTAGTAGAGGATAAAAATGTGGATATAGGAGGAACAAATAAAATAAAATTTGATGAGGAAAAAGTAATGATCCTAGTTTTAAGATCAAGAGATTTCATGGATTGTATAGCAAATCTAGACTTATATGTAGCAACATAAAATATATTTTTGTCATATCCAAAAAAATATAGCCCAATATGAGCATGATTTTCTTTCATCATTTGCTCAAAATACTAGGAATAACTAGGATAATGAGTAGAAATTTAGGCAAGAAATAAATGAGAAGCCAAAAATAGTGTAGGATTTACAGCAAAAGCAATAAATGGATGGAACTTCAGGGTAATCCATACTAAATTTAAAGCCATGGGATATCAATAAATAGAGGAAGAAATTCTATAAGAATTTTTAACCAACAATAATTAAAGAACAAACGTTCAAAATAGCTCATGAATACAAGAAACTATTTAATAAAATATATGTCAAGGTGGAAGAGTGTATTGCAAAAAATATCAAAGGGTCTAGAGAAGATTTACTAGTTCCTAAACATGTGGAATTGGTCAAAGTTTACTTCAAAATGATCAACAAATAAAATAACTACTCTCAAGAATAATCAATTGGCATCTAGATAATCTTTGCTTGGGTGGCATGAAATACACCCATTATTATATATGTCCTTGTGCTTAGAATAATGGATTGTACATAATTGTATAATATATTTAGAGAAAACTATCATAATCATGCCCCTGTCAGTTTTTGAGGCTATAAGTAAATTATTCCTAGCTATATCCTAGAGTATTTCTCTATAAGGGTAGTCAAATTTGTACAACTAGCACTATAGAGAAGATTTCAATTTCTTGTATAAATGCTTAAAATTTGTAGTGGTACATGGTATAATGGTTATTGATTTACCATAATTATTTGGGGTATGTTTCTTCAAGGATTTTTTGGAACAATTAGGGGCTTCTTAGATTTGGATCATAGTTGCATCACAATACCATTAGTCAAAGGGACAACTAGGATTATCAACCATAACATCAATTTGTATCATATCAATAGATACAAAGAGCAACAACCATATATAGAAAATGAGATTCCTAAATCCATACAAGTAAACATGTTCACTTCCCCAAGTCTAGAAGATAATATGGCTAATCTCATGAGTAGTCACTATCCCAATATGCAAGACTTGTTAAACTAAATAGACCAACAAAAATCAAAATCTAGGTATATCTAGATTCAAGTTCTGTAAGGACACAAAAATCAATAAATATGGTAGGAAATTTAAGAGTCATAATTAGAAGGCCTAAACATGGTAGGAAATATTGAAATTTTATACCTAAAATGAATAACAAGGATATTTATAGAAAATATTCGACTGCATACTACTGATACAACTCAAAATGGACAAGCATCAATAAAATGACAACTAGCTCCTCCAGTATCTTAGGTGTTATGTCAAATACTTCTCAAAATTATGAATGGCATAGGATCATATCAATACCAGGAGCAACTTGATGTCAATTTTATGCCTAAGAGGATGTATTATAGAAGAAAGCTTAAATATGGCATAACATGGTTAGGTCACTATAAATTTTAGTAAATAAGCACAATTGCTCCAATGAAATTCAACATCATGCCACAATTTTGTGTAAATAGGAGTCACATAAATAAAACCTATAATATATACATGGAGTTATATAAAGATGGATTCCCACACAAAGGGAAATTTTGAAGGGAATTAAGCAAAGACACATGTGTGAGATTTCAAGAAAAGCAACAACCAATAGAAAGGAATCTTGGTGACTCATGAAGCCTATAAGAAGTACTCTTCATTCATATTGATCTACTATATTTAGATTTAGATTAGTTTTGCAAAAAATGAGGAAGGATGATAACTACAAACTCTCCATTTTGATCACTTCCCTTATATTTTACTACTTCTTATTGCTTAAAGCATAGCATACCATGACATAAGAAAATTCAAAAGATATAAGAAGGGAAAAGAAGGTGGTGACCTGAATTAACTCAAAATTTTATCCACATAAAATAATTACAAGCCAAAATAAGGTTCCTAAACATCAGAAGCATGTGCTTTTAAATAGGATTGAAATTTGATATCATATCTTTCATCTTACCTCACTTTATATTCCCTCCACTTTTATTTTCATCCCTTCCCCTCTTCTACCTTTTTAACTCTGTAGCCCAATGTAAAAGCTAGCCTAATTCATCCTCACAAAAAACTACACTTGTTCACACAACTATATTAATATGTGGAGTTAATGTTATTAGTATCTTCATGATAAAAATATGCATCAAAGGTTGTCACACAATAAGTTGGTGTATGTAAACCAAATACATATGGTTCTAGTTTTAAGGTTTGAAAAGGTAAACAACATGCTAAATTAAGAATCATATGTTGTGATGACAAAGTGATGAAATCAAACACACACTATGTTAAACAAAATAACATGGCTTAGATCTCTGATTGGTTGAATAAAAGAGCAAGTAAAGCGACTTGGACAATTGCATGGAGAATTATAATAGATAAATCAATGCCATCCTTAACAAATTCCAGTGTAATTAAGGATCTAGTTATCATCAACTTCAACAAACAACTATAAAAGGTAGGATAGGGCTATCTAATGCATTAAAATTTTAGGGGTAACCATGAAGAAAATCAAAGTGGCATCTGGTTTTGCAACACTCTATAATTCTAAAGAATACTATCTTCATGACTTCATGAGAAATAGGATAAAAAAATTCCTTGAGATTTGAAATATTCACATAAGGTAGTTCATGTTAGTGAAAATTCACCTAAATATATAGATTGAAACCTAAAACAATATCCAATTGTAGTGGAATATTCTCACAAAACTTTTAGTTTTGTACAAGGTGCCTACACACAAGTATCTTAATTTTCTTTGCTTTATCTTTGACTACCAATATTTCCATCCTCTTTATGTCACCATCTTCCACACCACCACATCACTTAAATCCATAATCATATTCTTACCTTGTCTACCTGAGTATATTGCCACCAAACTTGAGCATTCACATTCTTCACTTCATACACTTTTCTTGATTCTTACAATATTTATCCCACCCTCCATCACAGTCCATTTACATATATCAATTATCATCCCTATTCTAATATTATTATATTTTCATAAGTCTTCCCCACTCCCATAACATTTAATTTCAATAATCTTATCTTCTAGCACCATTTCCTCTCAAAATCCGTTTCATATCATAAATAAGGCTTACTATGTTCTCAATTTTACAAGAACAAATCCCCAAAATTTTCCAATAATGTAGGTAAATTTCATCACCTATGTTTATGTAGTTCTATCTAAGCCACATAGTCATTTTGGTAAGGCAAGAGTATAGTAAATTGTATGCAACATTTTAAAAAACAACCATAGGAGCACCAAATAAGTCTACTGTAGCTGATTCTAAGATGAAAAGTTGGTTCAAAGTAGGCTAAAAAATTGTAGAGAGAAAAAAAAATAGAAAAGGGCTATCCATGTACAAGGAAGACCAAAGAAAGATGCACAATAGTAAGCAAAAGTTTATCAGATGGTAAAAAATGCTAAGGCATAGGATCCAAAAAAGCAAAATAAAGAAATAAAATTTGGCCAAGTAAGAAAGCTAGTCGGTATTTTAAAATGTTGATGTTAGCAACAAGATCATAAAAATCTAGTGTCTAGCAGAAGGAGCAAAAGCATGTGAAGAATCTGATATTCAGTACCCAATAGTGAAGAGAAATCAAAATAATGAAGATATCCAAATGGACTATAATGTTGATGTCAAAAAGATGTCATAAAAAGTTGGGCATAGTACAAAGTAATGTCATGCTTGAATAGAGAAATATTCTAATGTATTGTCTTTGATATCTGGCATCATGGATTTAAAATGTGTGGAACTCCATAAGATAATAATTTCATCAATAAATCTTAAATACCCTACAAACCAGATGAAATAATAAATGTGAAATAAATCTAAGTTGAGAAATCTGACATGGGAGAAAAGTAAAAGAAGCAATGCTTAACCAAGATGATCACACAATAGTAAGCAATACATCTTTATACCACAAATCACTATATAAATGATATATAATCATCCAAAGCAATAGGGTCACATGTGTCGATAAACCACTAGGTATCATTGTTGTCAAAATATTTCAATGACTAAAGGCTTTCTCATCATACATCTATCCCCACATTGTTTGCTATGCATAACAAAAAAGGAGTGGACTATGATATGATGGTTATAATATATATATGTAGTATGCAATATAGCCTCATGATCAAATATACATCATACACATCAACAAAGCATGCCTAAATTAGTTAAACACAACTAACGTGAAAACGACCACCACTCTCTGCACCTAATCATAGGCTTGCAATATGTTTAGAAAGCAATCATGCAATAACTCATTATAATTATAAATACATAAATAATAGAATGCAAGCCATTCTAATGGTCAAATATTTAGAATTTACAATTGGGACACTTGTATTGGTTGAGGCTATACACCTTTTAAATGAAGTTTGGATTGTTGTTTGGCTTCTTGCTCAAGGTTTTTACTAAACATGTATATATGTCTCATTGGGTACTTAAGCATTTCTATTAAAGCTAGGAATATAAATTCTATATTATTTATTTATTGTTATAGTTCTATAATGACTTAGCAAAACTTAGAGTTTTTCATGATTAATTGTTTTAAATAAAAAAACAACAAGAAATTTAGTTGAATTTTAAACTGTGAGACTCTCTACACTATATCTCTTGATGTTGCTAAACTTATACATATTATCTTAGATATTTTTGTTTATTTATTTAATCTCCAACTTCTAATTTTATTAGATTAGCTAGGCACATAGGATTTGGTCTTCTATGGAAGTTTAAATAAAGACCCTTATTTATAAGGCATCCAATCTTGTCCAAGGTATTGGAGTTGCATCTCATATACTTAGGCAGATTTTTAACCAATAGGAACCATAAATGATCACTCTATAATCCATAATATTCCTATGATTAAAATAAGGAGTCATGGGGGTATTTATACTAGTACAAAATTCCCAAATACATAAATAAACTTAACCTTAACTTGAAATTAACAAAAAAATAGTTTATGGTTAATTTCAAGTTTCTAAAGGTGGGTTTAACCATGACAAGGTTAACCATGGTACATAGGGGTTATTTAATAAAACAGTATAATAGATTCAGTACATTGTACAAGAATACCCTTAGGTCTATCCAATATTACATTATATAATATTGGTCTTGGCCATGAATCAAATTACAATTTCAATATACCCCATAATTTAGACTAAGGGGCGAAGAAGAGAAGATACTAGTGGTAATAATATATTTCTCCCATTATAGATTCTCTAGTGGGACTCTATAGTTCAAAATATCCTTTAGTATCTCCCTCATCATCTAGAATATGTCCACCTATATTTAAGAACTTAATTTCAACCCTTTGCAATTTTACTAAGCAATTATTCATTAGATACCCTTCTCTCTTGTAGTATTTATAAATGGTATTTGACTTGTTTGAGTATTTAGTATGTCCCTTAAGCCTCTGGGTCTTAGTCTCCTTAGATTTAAATTCCTTTACATGAGCCTAAATTTATGAAGTGCCAACATAATTCCTAAAAAATAAAAGAGCTAATAAAGAGTAAGACTCTTTTAATATTCTAAAATATGTAGGATTCATATGAACCATGAGCATCAACATCTAAAAATAAGAGGAGAGATTATCATGGAAAATATTCAATCATTCTACACCATATTTATTTTTACCTCTAAAGGATGCAATATTTGTTCTCAATACATTGAATCTTACTATATAGTCCTCAGCATTATCGAACTTGGTCAATTTAAGAGTGGATATCTCTAATTCCAAGCATATTAATTTAGTAGTATTAAATTTTATAAATAAATCATACAAATTTAACTATACCTCGATAGGTTAACTCTCCTCTTTGATGTGGACAAGTAACTCTAGTTCAATCTATTATGACTAAGTGTGTTGTACACTTGCAATTACTAGGTGCAACATTTGGGCATTATTGTAATATGTAGTTTCCTAGGAAAATATTAATTAAAATAATTATATTTGGGTCCATGGTGCCCTTATGAAACCTTGGAAAGAGCATTAAAAGTAAAATAAATAAACAAACAAAAAAATAATTATCTTTTATTTTATTTTTTCATTTTTTGGTGGGGGATAGTTATTTTATTGTAGTTACATTCTAATTGGTATGACCATGCTTGAATATGGTCCATGATTTTACTAAGATCGGAATTCGTTTATATTAGCAAAACTCTATTAAAATGCTTGGGCTAGTGGTTGTAAAAACACAAGCTTTGGAGAAGCATTCTATTAGCATTCACTTGGTAGATTGAGAGGAAGACAATTGTTGCTATGGATGATAGTAGAGTACATGATTATATTTAGAGTTTATTGAAAATTAATACAAGTGCTAGTTATTTTTTCATGTTTAGTTTTTCCCAAAAGGGTTTTCTCATGGTATATATTTTCTCATCCTCTACCTTTTTATTGTTGTTGTTATATTTCTCTATTTCCAATTTTCTTTGTACATTAATATCACCCATTAAAGGATTTAGATCAAATTTATAAGAGTAGTTAAATTCTTCTAATTGGACTAATTAACTCTTATATACCTACATTTGGTATTATACCTAGTGTCGAAACTAATTTAGTTTGAAGATGTCTTCTTTGTAGTGGGTTTCTTCACTGTAGTGAGATATTTGTTGTCTTATTGTATGTCTGATATAAATATCATTTTATATGGAAAACACTTGAAAAGTGAAGATGAAGAATTTATTAAGTTTTGGAAACTAAAATGGAGGATATTTTGATAGAGAGATATCAATAGACTATTGTAACTATTACACCCAAATTTTTCCCTATATGTATGAATCAAGATGAATGGGATATATTGGATAGAAAGGTAAGGAGTATCATTCAATTATGTCTTTTTTATTATATTCTAATGATTGATTCATGTGAAAATGATTCCTAACCTTGTATTATGGTGTGTTGTTCTAGAGGGGTAGTGAGAATTGTGTGAGGGAGATGAGCATCATAGAATTCCTACCTATGCTCATAACGTACAGTGCAAAAATTGCTAGAAAGTCTTTAGCCTTGAGTTTCTAGTATTGTGAGAGAGTGCATGATAAAAATAGGTAGGCATATTAAGATGAGTGAATGATTTCTCCTCTACTATATAATGAGGGAAGTAGAGTGGATAACATGAATGCATGATACACATGTAAGTGGTGGATGCATGTGTCTGGAATCTACTCCTACACCCACAACTTGTGATGTGACAATGGGTAGTCACCAAGAGTGCTTTATGATCTAGTATTGTGAGTGGGTGTACAAAGGACTAACAAAACTTCTGAGAAATAATAATTTCCTTTTGTGTAGGTAAGCTATAGGGATGTCTCCCCTTATAACTTTATTGCTCTCTTCATATTTGTATCCCTACAATGTATATAACAAGTGGGAGAATGTTAGGACTAAGTGTGTTGTACACTTGCAAGTCCTAGGTACAATGTTTGGATATTATTATAATATGTAATTTCGTAGAATAATATTAAATAATTTAATGTTTTGTGGGTCCATGATCCCTTATGTACCTTTGGAAAAATTATATGGACACTTACAAAAGGTTGTAAAAGCATTAAAAGAATAAAAAAAATTAAAACAAAAAACAAAAAAAATATTTTTTTTTGGGTAGTTATTAATTTGTAGTTACATTCTAATTGTGATATCATTGTTTTACAATGTCACATGGTTTTTATGATACCACAAATGGATTTATGTTAAAAAAACTCTATTAAATCCTTGGGCTAGTGGTTGTAAAACCACAAGCTTAGGAGAAGCATTCAATTAGCATTTATTTGGAATATTTAGAGGAAAGATATTGTTGCTATAGATGATATTGGGATACATTATTGTATTTATAGCTTATTGAAAATTAAATACAATTTTTATTTTTATTTTTCATATATGATTTTCCCCAAAAGGGTTATCCCATGGTATAAATTGTCTCATCTTCTTCTTCTTTTTCATTATTGTTATTCTATTTCTCTATTTTAATTTTATTTGCACACTAAGTTAAGAACACAAGCTTATACTGAGAGGGGGGTGAACAGTATAGTACCCACTTTTTACTTTCTTTCCAAACCAATATCAATTAGTATCCACAATTGCAATAACCAAATATAGTAGTGTGCATTAATAACATAGATAGCAATAGTAAGCAAGTGCACAAATCATCACATACAATTGATACACAAGATTTAACATGGTTCCCCCAATGTGGGGTAGTCCACAATATAATATCCTTATAATATTTCATGAAGAAATAGGGATCCTTATCCCAATACAAATGATTACTTTGATATGCTCAAATCTAGATTGTCCTGATCTACGCAAGTGGGCTCCACTGATCTACTTAGCTAGGCTCTCCATTGATCCGTTCAGCTAGGCTATCCACTGATCTACTCAGCTAGGCTATCCACTGATCTACTTAGCTAGGCTCTCCACTAATCTGCTCATTTAGGCTATCCATTGATCTGCTCAGCTAGGCTATCCACTGATCTACTCAGCTAGGCTATCCACTGATATGCTCAGCTAGGTAACTGGTGTTGATGTGTTTCCTATTTCTATCTTAACAAATATTACCATGCACTACATATAAATACCTTTATTCAAAATTTACTACCTTTAAAACCTTTGAAATTGATAATTCCTTTACCAAAAATCAATGTGCCTTCACACCTTCGAAATCGTCAATGCCTTGCCAAAAATTAATGCGCCTTCACACCTTCATGGGAGTCAAAATATGTTCCTCTCGCCTAGTTATGTAAGGTGATTACCACGTGGGCATCATTCCACATTGGGATTTAATCCCAAACACCCAACTTATCATGCGCTTCGAATCTAAAAACCCGAATTGCCTTTCTCAGGAAAATACTTTTCCCTTGGCGGGATTCGAAAAGCAAACCTACCTTGTGAAAATTTTGTGTGCTGCCAACTGCGCTAAGGAGTACTCTGTGATGTCACTTTTCCACACTGTTTACTTGACCTTGCTCTCAAATTTAAAGTTATCTATCCTTATTTCTTCGATGCTCCCTTTCGACGACTCTATCTCATGCGCTATGTCAAGTATTCAATAATCAAAGGTTTTTACCTTTTATTTATATGCACCTCCATGCCTTCGAATGATGTTGACAAATATTTATTTATCTCCCCAACCTTTGCATATCGACAGACAATATAATACAACATTAGAACTTAGAATTATTAAATAAAAATTTAATAATTCATCTTTTAACTTTGAATTGGTATATCTCCTTCAGTCTTTTGAATTTCATCATGAAACTTTTTACACCTAGGTTTTATTGGAAAAAAATTTTATCCATCATAATTTGGATAAGTCTTATCATAGTTGTTTTAATGAAAAACCTTTTCCAATGGTTTTAATGGAAACCCATTCCAATGGTTTTAATGAAAACCCTTTTCGTTGGTTTTAATAAAAAACCTTTATGTCAATTTTAATAAAAACCCTTTTCGTTGGTTTTAATAAAAACCTTTAACATTTATTTTAATAAAAACTATTAATATAATATTTAAAAAATTAAATATTATATGCCTCTTGTGCCACAAAATACTATATATTTCCTTGCTTTCCAAAATATCATAAATTATTATTTAAGAAGTGTGTTTGCCACCAAAACTCAATGTGATCCATGTGACATCAATGACAACACAAAATAACTCAAATTGCTAACAATCTCCCCCTTTGTCATTGATGGAAACACCTCTAATGCAAATCACCACAATCACTACAAAATCCATTTTTGAAAATCAAAGTTGCTCCCCCTAACTCAATACTCTCTATGGATGTTTCTCCCCTTATCTCAATGCTTTCCCCCTTACTCAAATCTCTCCCTCTTTGAAATCAATGGCAAAAGGGACACATATGGGGCTAAAAGATATGACTCTTAAGCTTAGCCCCCCCACAACCTTCTCACTTGAGGTGATTAATTTTGGGGTGGGAGTACTTTTACTTACAACTATTCTCTCAAACACTCAAACATTTCTCTTGGTAATGGTTTTTTAAATATGTCTGCAATCTGATATTTTGTAGGAACATATTCCAATCTTACTTGTTGCTCTGTAACCTAATCTCTCAAAAAGTGATACTTGATTGGAATGTGCTTTGTTCTGGCATGCATTACTGGATTCTTTGAGATACTTATAACACTAGTATTATCACATAGAATAGGAATGGTATGATCATGTTCTATACTAAAATATTTGAGAGTCTATTTCATCCATAACACTTGTGAACAACATGCTACCACTGCAATATATTCTACCTCTACTGTGGAAAGTGGCACTGATGGTTATTTCTTGCTTAGCCAGGAAACTAGGCAATCACCAAGAAATAATGCTCCTCTGCTTGTGCTTTTTCTATCATCAATACTTCCTACCCAATATACATTTGTATATGATGTGAGAGTGAACTTATCGCTTCTAGGATACCATAGACCATACTCCATTATTCCTTTGAGATATTTGAGTATTATTTTCACTGTTGTCACATGTGATTATTTTGGAGCTGCTTGAAACCCTCCCACTAAAACAACTACCTAAATTATATCTGGTCTTATAGTTGTAACATATAATAGGCTACCAATCATAGATTTGTATAGAGTTTGATTTGCATCAGGAGATTCATCATTTTTTCTTAAATTGCACCCTGTAACCATTGGAGTACTAACTGGCTTACTATATTCCATTTTGAATTTCTTCAACATCTCTTTTATATACTTTTTTTGTGAAAGAAATATTCCTTCTTCTAATTGTGAAATCTGTAGTCCGAGAAAAAAGGTTAATTCACCAAGCATGGACATCTCAAACTCATTAGTCATGTTTCTTGCAAATTCTTGACACATTTTTCATTGCTACCCCCAAAGATAATATCATCCACATAAACTTCCACAATCATCAAATCATTTCCCTTATTTTTAATATACAGATTGATATCAACTGTTCTCTTTATGAAACTTTACTCTCCAAGATATTTATCCAATATTGAATACCATGCACTAGGAGCTTGCTTTAAGTTATAAAGAGGATTTTTCAATCTGCATACATAATCTGGCTTATCTGCTTGATCAAACCCATCTAGTTGTTCAACGTAAACTTCTTATTCTAAGTGACCATTCAAAAATGTTGATTTGGCATCCATATGATATACCTTGAAATTCCTATAACTTGAAAGTTCCAGAAACATTTGTATAGCTTCAAATATTGCAACTGGTGTAAATGTCTCATCAAAATCAATTCCCTCTACTTGTGCATATCCTTTACACACCAATATTGCCTTGTTTATTATGACTCGACCATATTCATTTAGTTTATTCTTGTAGACCTCTTTAGTACCAATTACATTTTTTCCTTTTGGTCATGGAACTAGTTCCCAAGTATTGATTTTTTCAATCTAATCTAGTTCTTCCTTAATTTCTTTAATCCAACATTCATCACTTTCTGCATCTTTGAAATCCTTTGGTTCTATCTTGGATAGTAGTGAAACATTTTATTGTTCTGTTGAGCCTATGATTTGTCTTCTTGTCCATCTTACATCAAGGCTTCAAATGATCAAGTACTATGGATGATTTTTCTAAACAAATCTTGATGAAGTTTTGGAAGGTATATTCTAAAAATCTTCTTCATCTGAATCTTCACCTATTTCTTCCTGACAACTTTCTTCTTCTTCAAGAATATCTTCCTGAGATGGATCATTTATTTCTATTCTTTCATAAAATCTAACATTTATACTTTCCACCATGGTGTGTGTTCTTTTATTGTAGCATCTATAGGCCTTACTCTTTGTAGATTATCCAATAAAAATACCTTCATCACATCTAGGATCAAACTTGCCCAAATCCTTATCCTCTCTTTTGATATAGCATTTACTTCCAAAAAAATTATAGTTTATCATGGGAGATCTTTCTTTCCAAAACTCATATTGATTCTTATGATGCTTCATTCTAACTTGAGCTCTATTCATAACATAGACTGTTGTATTGATTGCTTCCTTCCAAAACCCATATGAGATTCTTGATTCATTTAGAATTGCTCTAGCCATATTCTCAAGAGTTCTATTCTTTCTTTATACTACTCATTTTTGCTGAGGAGTCATTGCTACTGAGTATTATCTTTTGATTCCATGTTCTACACAAACCTCAATGAATTTTGTAGAGATGAATTCTCCTCCTTTATCTGATCGAAAACACTTGATCTTCTTTCCTATTTTATTTTCTACCATTTCTTTGAATACTTTGAAATGCTCAAATGCCTTTGATTTCTCTTTCAGAAAAATGATCCAATTCATTCTAGAATAATAATCTATGAACAACATGAAATAGATTTTATCTTGCAAGATTTTGGTTCTCATAGGACCACATAAATAAGTATGAATCAATTCTAGAACCTTGGAAGAGGAATATTCTTTTGCCTTGAAACTTGATCTTGTCTGCTTTCCATACTGACACTGCACAAATTATATTTGAAGGTCTCTTTATCTTCAGTAGATCTCTAACAATATGTTTGTTTCTTATCCTTACTATGTTGTCGAAGTTCAAATTACACAACCTTTTATGCCATAACCAACTTTTTTATTCTTGATATAGAATATATTTTTTCCTTTTTATTTCTCTAAGCATGTAGAGATCATTATTGGTTCTTCCTGAATTTGCAACAAGCTTCCCTATTTTTGTTTCCTTGATTTTGCATCCTATAGAGGAAAAAGTAATTGTGTACCCTCGGTCACAAAGCTGACTTACACTTAGTAGATTGTGTTTTAGACCCTCAACATAGAGTACACCCTGTGTAGTAGTCTTTCCATCATCCAAACTTAAATTTCCTCTCCCTTTGATCTTAGCTGAAGCATTATCACCAAATCTCACTGATCCACTACTATTCTCTCTTAGAGAAATGAATTTATTCTTATACCCAGTCATATGACTAAAGCACCCACTGTCAATATACCATATGTCCATCCTGTAACCCAGTAGAATCTACCTTCAAGATTTTTAGTCTTTCCAAAGGAACCTACTCTGATACCAATTGAAGAACACAAGCTTATACTGAGAGGGGGGTGAATAGTATAGCAACCACTTTTTACTTTCTTTCCAAACCAATATCAATTAGTGTCCTCAATTGCAATAACCAAATATAGCAGTGTGAATTAATAACATAGATAGCAATAGTAATCAAGTGCACAAATCATCACACACAATTGAGAAACAAGATTTAATGTGGTTCCCCCAATGTGAGGTAGTCCACAAGATATAGGGATCCTTATCCCAATATGATGAGCAAGGTGCAACCAAAGTATTGTCATTGTTGTCAACACAGTCAGGTTGATCAGTTGATGCAATGGACAGGAATGGATAGGAGTTGATTGATGAGTAAGGTGATGGATAGGAGTTGATTAATAAGCAAGGTGCAGCCAAAGTATTGTCATTGTTGTCAACACAGACATAGGATCGGTTGATGCAATGGATAGGAGCACAAAAGTCATTAGATAGATTGGTTTATGAAGTGAACAAGAGTTCAGATATCATACAGAGCATGTACAATTATTCTCCAAGAAGACTGAAGTGGCTAATAGGAAAAATCTCAAAGAAAAAGACAAGGAAGAAAACTATCGCGATATCACGACATGTTGAGAAGCTGGAAAAGAAACTGTCACGATATCACAACATGTTAAGAAGCTGAAAAATAAATTGTCATGATTTTGTGACATGTTATAAGAGAGAGCAAGCATAACGAAAACTATCGCAATTTCATGACATGTTGGAAGAGAGAGAAAGCACAAGAGAAACTGTCGTTATTTCACGACATATCAGAGGAGAGAGAAAATGCTGGCAAAACTGTCATGATTTTGCGACATGTTGAAAGCAAAGAAGGCAAGTAGAAAAATTTTCATGATTTCATGACATGTTGGTAGAGAAAATGCCAAGTGGAAAAACTATCACGATTTTGCGACATGTTCAAAGAAGAAGCGCATGCAGGGAAAACTATCGTGATTTCGTGACATGTTTGGAGAGAAGGCGCAGGAAAAGAAAACTATCGTGATTTCACGATATGTTTGGAGAGAAAGAGCTTGCAAAGAAAAGTGTCACAATTTCACAACAATTTGCAAGAAGGATGGTACAGATGAAAAAGTGTCATGATTTCATGACAAGTTCGAGAGAAAGAGCTTGCAAGGAAAAGTGTCACGATTTCACGACAATTTGCAAGGATGGTACAGACAAAAAAGTGTCATGATTTCATGACAGGTTTGAGAGAAAGAGCTCACAAGGAAAAGTGTTGCGATTTCATGAAAATTTGCAAGAGGAAGCGCTAAGGAGAAAAAGTGTCGTGATTTCGTGACATGTCGAGTTTTCGTGACCCGATGAGAAGAAAAGTGCTAAGGAAGAAAAATGCTGCGATATCACATGTATTTTTGCGACTAAGAGAGGAGAGAGAATGTACGGAGATAGAAATTTCATGATTTCACGATGACAGCGGAGAGGAAGATTCCGAAGGATGAAGGGTCACGATTTCATGACAGAAGCAAAACGAAAGAGCATGGAAGCAAAAGCATCACGATTTCATGACAAATTCAAGGAGGAAGAGCTCAAAGGCGAAAGTGTCATGATTTCCTGACATGTTCCATTTTTGCGAGTGTAAGGCAGAGAAAAGCACAAGGTAGTGAAAGTGTCACAATTTTGTGACATGTCATGTTTTCGCTAGTGCTTGCAGAGAAGAGTGTACGAAAGCGAAAGGTGTCATGATTTCGTGACATGTCATGTTTTCGTTAGTGCTTGCAGAGAAGAGTGTACAAAAGCGAAAGGTGTCATGATTTCACGACATGTCATGTTTTCACTAAAGCTTGCAGAGAAGAGTGTACGGAAGTGAAAGGTGTCACGATTTTGTGACATGTCATGTTTTTGCTAGTGCAAGCAGAGAAGAGTGCAAGGAAGCGAAAGTGTCACGATTTCGTGACATGTTCTATTTTCTCTAGTGCAAGCCAAGAAGAGTGTAAGAAGGTGAAATGTGTCATGATATCACGACATGTGTTTTCATGGGTGCAAGCCGAAGTCAAGTTACCTGAAAGAAAACGACAGTTACAGATGTAGTTGTAGAAGAAAATCATGCAGCTAGAATAAGAACAGTTAACTAGAGTAGAACGACAGTCATAGGGGCAGTTGTAGAGGAAAATCATGTAGCCAAAATAAGAAGAGTCAACTGAATTTAGTGTGATAGTTACAGGGGAAGTTACAGATAGAAATCATGCAAGCTAAAATAAGCACAATGCTTTAAAGATAGAACTGCAGTAACAGGGCCTGTAAAGCAGTGTAATCGTCAAGCGATAGTTATACTGATAGTCTAAAACAAAGATAGATCTTTTAATAGGTTGCATGCAATAAATACTATGCTATAAAGGAGTTACCATCAACAGTAGCTATTAATAGGTTGCATGAGTGATTATAGAAGTAACAGAAGATGAGGAGTCTCAATGAGAAATAGGGTTATAAAAGGGTAGTCGCATAGAGAATTAAGTTGCTGCTCATAGTGGAAAAGTGTCGTTGTATAGAGGAGAAGTGCTATAGAAAAGTGCTGAGAGAGCATGGCTAAAAGAGGGAAAATAGAGCTTTAAGAGTGCAGTAAGAGTGAGCTGTAAGAAAGCCATAAGAGTGAGTTGTAGATAGGGCCGTTAGAGTGTGGTAAGCAGAACCGTTGGAGTGGGTGTGTTTCATGAATTGAAACAGAGATTGGATGAGCAATAGACCAGTGAGGGTCTTGTAAAAGCAAAGGCATATTTATGTCAAAATATATTCAAAATAGAATTCTGATTTGGTGCTTGGAATCAGGAGTTGGTGCTCCTTTCTATTGGTGCAGATAAATTAGGGGTCGGTGCTCCTTCCAGTCGATGCTAGTAAATCAGGGGTTGGTGCTCATTTCTATTGGTGCAGATAAATTAGGGGTTAGTGCTCCTTCCAGTGGGTTCTAGTAAATTGATTGTAAAGTTGGTGCTTTGCAAAGGCTAGATTTGGATGGGAGTCCAAGCAGTCTGTTTTTTAGGAGTAGCAAAAACTGGTGAACCTCGTTAAATCGTGTGTTATGGAATGCTCTCCTGTTATATTTGCTTTATCTATTTTAAGTTCTCTTTGCTTCAGCATAAAGAGTTGCACATTTAAGTTTTAAATAGCTACACTGATTCACCCCCCCTCTCAGTGCCATTGTAAGTCTAACAATTAGTATCAAAGCCAGTTTCCCAGTTCAGGCTAAATCAGTCAGGGTTGATCTTGGATTAGTACACAATGGGTAAGAAGAATAGATCCTCCTCCAAAAAGGCATCTCAACCAGTTTTAGTTCATGTGGAAGAGAAAACTGAACTAGAGAAGGTAGAAGAAGTGGATTCTAAAGTATGCAATGAAAACCTAGATATTGAAGTAGATCTAGAAGATGAGTTGATAGTCGCACTTGAAGAGTTGAGTATAGAAAAGAAAAAGAACAAAATAATGTCCAAGAATTTAGAAGAATATGGGGATATGATTGAAGATCTCTTCCTACAATTTCAAAAGGCCAAGAAATCAGAAGAAGCCTTGAAGACACATCTGGATGATGAGGATTATGTATGCAGCACAAGTGAAGAGGAATCTAACAAAGTTATTGTTGATCTAAAGCTGTAAGTAGAAAAGTACAAAAGGATTGAAGATATTCTTAGGTCTCAAATCAATGATAAAGAGACTGTTTGCTGTCAACAAGAAGAAGAGATTGTTTCATTGAAGAAACAAATAGAAGAGGCCAATATAAATCTCAAATTTAAGAAGAGCACAGAGTTACTAGATACAATGATAAAGCAAAAAAGAAGCTCCACGGCTAAGTTTGGTCTTGTATATGAAGCTAAAAAACCTTCATCTTCCAAAAATGTAGAGAAGAAGAAGCACACTCTTTGAAGGATCGAAGCAAGAAAAGTTTGAAGCTGAATCTTCAAAAGGAAGAAAATATCAAAGACGATCTACAGCAAAGCAACCATAGCAAAAGAGGTTCTCTCACTCTCACTCTTTTAATAATAATTCTTTTAATTTCTATTGTTCTAAATGCAACTGCTATGGTCACAAGGCAATTTATTGTTTACTGAACAATAGATCAAAAAGTTATGCTGATAAAAACACATTTGCTTTCCTGAGTGAACACCCTGTGCAATGTTTTAAATGTAATGGCCATGGGCACATAGCAAGGTGTTGTCCAAGCACTTTTGTATCCAATCTAAGGCAAGACCATAGATTTTTTCATATACACAGAATGCAATGCATACAAGTAATAAAACATGTGCAATGTTTTAAATGTAATGGTCAAGGGCACATAGCAAGGTTCTGTCCAAGCTCTTCTGTATCTAATCTAAGGCAAAACCCTAGATTTCATCAGACCAAAGAGGGAAACACAGACAAGGAACATATCATGTGCATAAAAGAAAAGAAAATAATCATCCATCAAGAATGCACAAGAGACAACCCTGCAAGAGAAATGTTCAAGTTCACAAACAAGGCCAAAATATAGAAGTAATTGAAAAACTCAAGCCAATGTTCAGGAAAGTCTGGAGAAAGGCAGAAGAAAGGAAATTGTGTCTCCTTGGACTGAAGGAGACTACTCCACATTTGCTCTAAGAAACTCTAGGTGGCACATCATCAGGGGGAGTAATATTAAAGTTTTATTTTAATACTCCTATGTTTTTGATTGGTTATCTGAGGATGAATGGTAGGCAGTCGGGAAACTGTCATATAGTTGTTAAAGTGTGTTTTTAGGTTATGCAGTGGTTTGAGGTAGTGTTGTGTATGTGTGCGAAGTGAGTATGCAGAATGAGCAGATTGCGTAGAGAGCGCAAAATACGAAGACAATCGCCAAGTTTGGATGTAACGGCGCAAAACTTGTTGCAGACGTATTTTTGGCTAGGTGGATTGAGTGCAACAGAGGGTTGATGCTCAGAAGATAGTGTTTGATGCTTACACAGAGTTTGTTGATACATGCTTCGACTAAAGGGATGTTCATCGAGGTGATTGGTTGAGTTGAGTTGATATTGGGAGTTAAGTATAGAACATATTGAGTCTAACAATTCTCTTTATGCTTCTATGAGGTTGATGAATCACATTGGGTCTCTAACAATTCTCTTTGTGGGTTCATGCTAAGCAAGTTTTTCTTGATGAACTTGTGAGCTGAATTGAGGTAGTCTACTGGATTCTCACTGTAGAGAAAGACAAACAGTTGTCAGTAGGTTCAAGCTTGTTGAGAATATCCAGGATGTATATGCAAATGTTGCTTGCATTACAGAACAAAAGTTTGGATATATATACGATCAGTGTATGCCTTCACTAACAGTGGACAAGTTTGAGATTGCAGAGCAACAGAGGGTTGATGCTCAAAAGATAGTGTGAAATGAAGTGGTCACATATTCCCAAGAATAGACTAATATTTGACTAGCCATCGGGATCAAATTCTCAATGGGAGCATTTATGCATTTGTTTATCTTATTGCTCATATTTATGATTTTTGCTAACAGTAACAATATTTGCTTGAGAATGTTGTCCAAGCAGTCTATTTTTGAGGAGTAGCCAAAACTAATGAACCTCGTTAAATTATGTGTTGTGGAATGCTCTCATGTTATATTTGCTTTATTTGTTTTAAGTTCTCTTTACTTTAGCATAAAGAGTTGCACATTTAAGTTTTAAATAGCTACACTGATTCAACCCCCCTCTTAGTGCCATTGTAAGTCTAACACAATACAAATGATTACTTTGATCTGCTCAAAGCTAGATTGTCTTGATCTACTTAGGTAGGCTCCACTGATCTGCTAAACTAGGCTCTCCATTGATCTGCTCAGCTAGGCTATCCACTAATATGCTCATCTAGGCTATCCACTGATCTGCTCAGCTAGGCTATCCACTGATCTGTTCAGCTAGGATCTCCACTGATATGCACCTCCATACCTTTGAATGAAATCGACAAATATTTATTTATCTCCCCAACCTTTTCACGTCAGCGAAAAATATAATACAACCTTAGACCTTAGAATTATTAAATAAAAATTTAACAATCCACATTTTAACTTTGAATTGGGATATCTCCTTCATTATTTTGAATTTCATCATGAAACTTTTTGCACCTAGGTCTTACTGGAAAACCTTTTCATCCACCATAATTTGGAGAAGTCTTAGCATAGTATTTTTAATTAAAAACCCTTTCCAATGGTTTTAGTGAAAAACCCTTTCCAATGGTTTTAATGAAAAACCTTTCCAATGGTTTTAATGAAAACCCTTTCCATTGGTTTTAATAAAAAACCTTTTCGTCGATTTTAATAAAAACCCTTGCCGTTGGTTTTAATAAAAAAATTTACCATTGGTTTTAATAAAAACCATTAATATAATATTTAAAAAAATAAATATTATATGCCTCATGCCACAAAACCCTGTATATATTGTTGCTCTTCAAAAAAATCATAAATGATTATTTATGAAGTGCTTTTGCCACCAAAACTCAATGTGATCCATGTGACATCAATGACAACACAAAATAACTCAAATTACCAACACTAAGAGCAGTCGTTAATGTTTTTTTATATTTATAAGACTTGTTGAATGCTCCATATTAGACTAATTAAATATTAGATCTCCACATTTGGTATCAGAGATAGTGTCAAAATTTATATAGTTTGAAGGCATCTTCTCTATAGTGGGTTTCTTGGTCATAGTGGGAGATTTATTGTGTTATTTTAGGTTTAATATAAAATAATTTTAAATGGAAATTACTTCGAAAGTGGATATCAATAAGTTCAATGGGTAGAACTCTAAGTTGTGGAAACTAAAAACTGATCTCTTAATAGAGAGATATCAATAGATTACAATAAGTGCTACATCCATATTTCTTCATATGGGTATGGGTCATGATGAATGGGATAAATTATATAGAAAGAAAATGATTATAATGAGTGCTTCAAGTAAAAATATTGCATGCCTTATTAGACAATGTGTTGTGCTAGATGGGTAGTAGACATTGTATAAGGAGGTGAGTGTCTCAACATGCCTACCCACACTCACAACTTGTTATGCAATAATTGCTAGCATATGTTTGACCTTGAGATTCCAATGTTGTGAGATATCCCAAAATAATATTGGGAAGGCATAATGGGGTAAGTGAATGTTTTTTTATCTATTTTTTAAGGATAACAATAGAAAGGGTCAGGGTTATGCATAAGGGGTCAGCCTCAAAATGTATTTATAAAACTTTGGTGAATTAGTTTCAAAATCCAGGTGAATAGTATCGAAACGCATGTAGAAGGTTAACTATTATTAGGGTTAATATTGGAAATTTAAACTTAAAATGGTCAAATTATTATAAAATTGGGGCAAATCGACCCCCCAAAAAAAATTGCACCCAAAATTTTTTGGCTAATGAGCCTTGGTCAAGGATCCCAAATATTAGCCAATTGCAAAATTCAAAAATCTTAATTTTAGCCAATTGGATATAAATAGCCATTATGCATAACCCTGAAAAGGGTAGCATGTATTAAGTACATAGCATGCATGGAAGATATGGATGTATACCTATTGTATATACTCCTACACCCATAGCTTGTGATGCAATAATGGATAGCAATTAGAAGTACTTTGCAATCTAGTGTTATGAGTTGGTGCACTATGGATTGATGAAGCCAGTGAGAATTGATAAGTTATTTTGGTATAGGGAATCTATAAGGATATATCCCATTATATTTTTTTACTTTCTCTCTCTATGCTCTTGCAATGTATACAAATGGAAGAATGTTAGGACTATGTGTTGTACACTTGCAAGTCCTAGTACAATGTTTGGACATTATTATAACATATAATTTATTAGAAAATATTAAATATTATAATTTTATATGGATCCATGATCCTATTATGGAACCTTGGAAATATTCCCCAAACAATTGACAAAGGTTGTAAGAGGATTAAAAAATAAATAAAAAATATAATTAAAAAAAGTAATTATTATTTTTTTGGTTTGGTTGGGTTTTTGTAGTTATATTCTAATTGAGATGCCCTTGTTTGAATATGGACCATATTTTTTATGAGGCCAAAAATTATTTAATGCTAGTAAAAATTTATTAAAGGCTTAGTCTAGTGGTTGTAAAAATATAAGCCTTGGAGGAGCATTCGACCAACATTCACTTGGCACATTGAAAGCAAGGAGGTTGTTGCTATGGATGATATTGGGGTGCATGATTGTATTTGGATTTTATTAAAAATTTAATATAAGTTATGCTCATTTTTTCATGTTGGTTATTTATGAAAAGGTTTTCCAAGGTTATATATTGTCTCATATTCTACCTTTTTTATTGTTGTTTTTATATTTCTCTATTTTATTTTTTTGTATATACTAAGATCGACGATTCAAGTATTTAAATAAGATTTATAATACTTTTTGAATGCTCCTAATAAAACTATTTAATATCTAGATCTTTATACAATTAAAAATGGAAACATGCCAAGAGCCTATTGTTCTTTTTTATGGTGAGTTTCTTCATCAAGTTTTATGCTTTATCTTCTTAAAATATGCACTACAGGTTCATATCGTGTAATATGTCAATAATTTTGGCTTACCAATTACTATAAATTTATCTATTGAGATGAGAAACTAGGGCTTTATGACCCATCTTATACAATTTGATCCCTAACATTATTAGATCTATGAACTCATACCACCAATTCATAGAGCTCAAAAAATTATACAATTTGAAAAATGTAGCCTCAAAATGGTTTTGTATATAAAACTTATGGCCTCTAAAATATTTCCCTAATGGAATACCAAAAATTAAAAATTAAAATATTAAATCTTAGAAGAGTGAAAACCAATTACTTACTTCCAGTTGGTGGTACATGATTCATTGCTATCTTCCACTTATTTTTATCACTTTAGCTCATCTAGTCTTGTGCAACTTTGAAATTTTTTTCTCTAATTAGTTTGATATATATAATATTAAAAACTTGTACCATTCAATAACCACCTTAGTCACCACCTAAACTAGAAGAATAAGAACTATGCACATAATACAATGAAGGGGGTAAATATTTAAACATTAGAACTCTGCTAACCACATGGCTTGAATTGAGAAAGCTACCTAACCACTCGTGCACCAACATAGGAAGAAAAAGGATGTATTTGTCCCTTAAGGTGGATACCACCCCAATTGATGGTCCCCTAAAAAATTAAACCACCAAACTTGAACTTTACATTTTCCTTTAGAATGTCTTAACTAGTGCCTTCCTAACACTATGCCAAAGTGTTCTAGATGGAATAGAGATGTGAATAAATACTCTAAGATATTATTCAAGAAGTAGATGAAAAAATTAAATGAGTTCACCTCCAACCATACATTGGCAAAGAAAATTAAAACTATGACCAATCATTGCAATGTTTTATGTATTTCTAGATCGCCCAACTTTTCCATAACAATAAATAAGACAAAGGAATATGACTTATCATAGTGAGGACATTGTCCCTACCAAAATATAATATGAAAAAACACTACTAACCTGACCACAGTGGAATTCAAAACAAAAAAGTAATGTTTTGTCTGACATCAATTTAATTGCATCACCATTGATCATGTAGATAGATGGATCTATGATTCTATAGAATGTAAAGATTTTGAATTGGAAAATTTTAAATTCAAATAAAGAAATTTTAAAATTGTTCCTTGGATGGATGTAGTGAAAGAGGTAATAAAGAGAGAAATAGGCAGTGACACCTATTTTTAAATATTTAAAATATACCTCTACAAGACTATTCAAACAATTTTTTTAAAGAAAAGGAAAAAGAAAACCTTGTTTTTCCATTGTTTACTCTACCAGAATTTAATTATGAAGTTTCAAATATAGATTATCCTTTACATTAGAATAAATATCAAAGGATTTAAAAATAACTTTTGCATGGAAAAATAATGTTGCTCTATACCCGCTTTGATACCATGTTAGAAATCACAATATTTTCTAGAAATGAATCTAAGCAAACCATCCACTCAAATATTGTACAAAAAACATATAAAGGATGAAAGAAGAAAAAATAAATAGATATTGGAGGAAATTTTAGGAACCATAAATAATAACTATATAATTTATAGATTAGATTCATGACACTATGATGATTCGAATTAGGATTGATGGGGGCATTTATAACAATATCAAATCCCCAAATACACAAATGAACATAAACTTAAGTTGTCATAACAAGAGAGGATTTAAGTTTAATTACAAGTTTGTAAATATAGGCTTAACTATAACAAGGTTAATCATGACCCATAGGACCTATATAATAAAATATTACAATAAATTTAATACATTGTATCATGAATTCCCTTAGGCCTATCCAATATTAGATCATATACTATCATCCTTGGCCATGAACAAATTATAATTTCAATATTCTATCTATTTATTAATGCTAGTGTATGATTATCAAAGGTAATTAACCAAATTATATTACATAAATTTTAAATTTCAATATGAAATATGTGTTGTACACTAGGATAGAATACTAAGACCTTTGTGGCTTGTCTTTTGACCTTAATTTGAGCATGTGATAGTTTTGGAATATTTGTATCATCAATTTCACCTTCATGTTTTTCATGAGAAGGAATATATGACGAGGAATAACATGTAAGTTTAATTTTTAGCTTGATGTACCTACTTGATAAAGCTATGCAATTTTGTGTGCCCATTTGGGGCAATTCAACTTGTTGATAAATTCTTCTAATTGTTTCTACATGTTTTTTTATAAACACAAGGTTCTATTATGTATGCCTATTTAAGGATTATTGTTTGTAATAATCATCAACTTGAATTCTTTCCATATCACCAGTGTAAGAACACAATCTAATCCTATTAAGGTTCATGCCCATAGGAGAGTTATTATTGATGATTTCATTAACACATTAGAGAAATATTTCTAAAAATTCATTTTCAAAATTTAGGATGAAATTTTATTGATTGTATGATTATATTCTCAACATTTATTCTTTGGGTAGTGTTAGCTTTTAAGGATGTATATTGAATAAAATGCAACAACAAGATTTTAAATAAGTAAACAATGATAAGTATATGATTATGACACTATAATATGCAAGAAAATAATGAGATCAACTTTTGCAATAACTTAGTAATATGCCATTAATGAAAGAATATGAAAATAGTACAATGCAATATCATGGAGGACTTGAAAACTCCATAATTTTCAATGAAGAACTACATTGTACCTACTCACTACTCACTATAGTAGCATTGTATCTCACTCCACTCTACTTTTCTTCTCTCACTTACATAAAGGTATATATATAGGAAGATATGTGCCTTAGCCTTTTCCTCTACCTATGACTCTTCATATACCTTATCCTATGACTCATGTATATGTGGACTACATGCACATTTACATGACTACACATTCTAACACTTGTGCATTTATTATATTCCATGAAGTAACTCAAAATTTACTCTAAAATATGGATTTTCATCATTTAAATTTTCTTCGGCTTGATTTGGTCCTTTGTGTTATCTTTAATTTACTTTGCATTGTATCCCTCTTTGATATAGTTCTTCTTCATCTTCTTTATTCTTATATTTAGATCTAGTTTTTATACTTTCATAAGTGGTTGTGCTATCACTTGATTCCTGCAAAAGTACTTTTCCTTTGCCTTTGTCCTTCTTAGAACCATTCCTATTGTGTACATAGTATTTTGAACACACACTTAAGGCATCATGAAAATTTCTTGAGTTAGTAGAACTTGAAGTATCAATACTGCATGAGGATTGAAATATCTTTTCTAAGACAAATTAATCCATCGTTGTTTTCTTTTTAAGTGATTCAAAAAATCCTTTGTGTTCTACATTCTCATCCTAATAACATTTGTATGTAAGTAATTCCATATATAATATGCTACCAATATCTAAAGGAATTTGAATATCATTCTTTCCATTATCAATTGCTTTAGTGAGTTGAGCATGTAGATAATATTACAAGGTTTCAAAGTTTTCTTCTAAAGCTTCACTATGAATTATTTTTGAAGTAAGATCTAGGTTTCCTTTAGATTTTATAAGTAAATTATTGATTCCAATTTTGATAACATTTATCATTTCCTTTCAGATAGTGTTGTTCATGTCATTGTTTACTATATTCTTTGAAGTTGACATATTTCTACCTCCTTAATATATTATTGCCACTTGAGAATCTTATATATTTCTATCTGAATTATAGGCTAAATCAAATATGATAGTTTAGAATTCTTATAGCTCTTTAGTATTTTGGGAATACTTTTGATTGACTCTTTGTATTAGTCTACATTTTAACTCCCTAGTTTCAAGTGTATGTTCAACTTTGCTAAGAACTTTCCAATTTAGCAAGTTTTGTAAAGTGCTTCTATCTAGCAAGTGTTTGAATGCACTATGAAACTTGATAGTATGCTTAGTTTTCTTAATTTAAGTTGAATTTATTTTGCCTCCCTAAAGTTTAATTTCACTTTCTTGCCTTATGTATCCCTATTGGTTTAGTAAGTAGAAAGCTAAAGATAAATAGTGATGCACCTTCAAGTTTTAATAAGGTTATTTTCCTTCAAGACTTTTTAGTTGGATTAATGTCTCAAAAATTAATGTAAGAGACTAATGTAGAATGCAATTTCCAACTTCTAAGCAATTAATGATTTTGCTCCTTTAATCTTCACTTTTCAATGGTTTAATTTTTTTAAATTCCAAGAAACTAAAATTTAAAGTAGTATACCTTATAAATCCCTAATTTGGAATTTTAGAAAATAATAATATTTACAAAATGTTATTTTAATTATACAAGGTAGAAAGCCTTATATCTCCTAAATTTTCTATTTGCAAATATTGTAATTTTTAAATCTCAAGAAATTTATATAGCTTATAGGATATAATCCCTTTGTCAAAATTGCTTTCTCACTTTCTAAGGTTGATATTTCAATGCATTAATATATTACTTTTAACCTTGTATTAGGAAAATATATCTCCTTAAAATTAGGAAAGTAAATATTAGATAGATAAAACTATATCTTAATTGCAATATGCGTGCACTGATTGGCTCCATTCTTTGATGTGTGATTCTTGTTAACAAACTTTCTCCTCTTATGCGCCTTGGACTATATTAAGTCCTATTTGAATATGTGTTTGCTATATTGATGCAATTAATGGTTTACATGCTTGAAATGAGTGTTGAATATCTTCACTCCTTCAATATCGATAATAGTTTTGTGTCTTTAATTTTAGTATTTCGAAACCCCAAGGTCTAATGAGTATGTTACCTATAGATTTGCAATGATCACATTTGGGTTGAAGAATGTGTGCCCACATTTAACTATGTATGGAAGATATCAATCCACATTCATGGGCATATTCTCCTCCTTTGATGGTGCTTTCACTCTCTTCTTTAATTCTTTATTGTGTGCTTATATTATGCCTTGCATTTTCCTTCAATCCTAGGCACTTAAATAGCTTGGATGCTCCTTGAAATGTTAGATAAGTTGTGCCTTGAGAGTTATATTTTGATGGGTGTTGGTTTAGATTCTTTAAATTATTAATTATTCCTTATGATGATTATGCCTTGTAACATCCAAATGATGTTATTCAATTCTCAGTAATATGTATTACATTCTCTTTGAGCACTTCTTTTCTAGGCATAAATTAAGGAGTATATGGGTGCCTTTTTCAAATGAGCCAAGTGGTACAAGATGCCTGGGCTCTAAATATCAAGTGGTGCTCCAATTTCATGCATGTAAGACTCCCTTAAACATCTCTTATTTATTATATACTTCTTTCTATTGGACGCCCTCTAATTCTTATCTTAAATACTTTCTTTCCAAGTGAATGGTGATGCTTTGAGGTTGGCTCCAACTATGATGGTTCAAGAGCACTGCAATGGTTGTTTTATGGCACTCCAACGGTGGCTTTAGGTGATTCATTTTATCTAGTGTTTCATCCAAGTTGTATCTTAGATAATGCATGTTTGTTTTCTTCTTGTAATTTGCTTATTTATGCTTACAATGTGTTATCCTTAGTGCTATCTTATCTACTTGGATATGAAATAGATGATGAGCTCCTTACATAGATCTTGTTATTGTAGTTTAATGATGATATAGGCACTAGATTTAGTGATGGGTATGGTGTCTTTATACACCCTTGAAACATGTCTAATGTGAGCCCTTCGTTGGCTTTCTTCCTTAGCTTGAAATCTACTCCTTTATTTTTCTAAAGTGGTTGCTTTGTAGATATGCTTTGCAAGTTATTATGGTGTCTTTGAGAAACTCTAGATTTTTCTTTTTTCTATGTAGGATAATAATATTATATTGCAAGAGTCTAATACAAAATTATTTGTAATAGTTAGAATATAATACCTTAAATTTGCACCTATATTTGAGATCTATAAATTTCCTTTTGCAAGCTTTATTTTTTCCATGATAAAATGGCTTCTTTGCACTACTCCTTGGTGGAAAGTGGTGATTTGATGTTGTATTTCTTGCTAGAAAACTCTCTCCTTTGCTTGGTTAAATTAGAAATAAAAAATCTAAGCTCTTACTCCTACAACTTAATAAAACATAATATGGTGCTTAATGTAACTTAATAATGAACTGAATAAGTAATGTTTATCTAATGAACCTTTTACACCAAAGTTGCTTACCTTAATAATATTTGTATATGATGGTTATATTGGTTATTATAATCACCTACCTACTACATTTTAATGGATGAAATCACATATTTTATTTACTTTCTAAAATAACTCCTTAGCTCACCTATTTGTAGCTTAGAAATCCTCTAACTTTTTGTCCTCAAACTGTATCTTGACGAATTTTCTCTTCCTTAAAAATGCACTCTTTATATCTGAACTTTTGCATCTAGTAATGCTTCCTAAATTGCTACCATTTTACAATAAATTTATCCTTTGGAAGTGCTATCCTTGAATCTCATAAATTTGGTAGGAAACTCGTCCAAATTATACTTGAGATTTTCCTTCAAGAAGCCTTAACTTTTCTACTATAAAACCAACAATATTTCTTTTTTTCAATAGCCTTTAATGGAAATCCTCAAATCTCTCAGATTTTGTAGCTTTTCTCTCTCCTTTATCCTTCAACATCCTTGTCAATTTTTGACTTCAATCTTGGCCAATATGTTGGCCTTCTTCTCAATATTATGACTATCTTAAGGTCTTTACTATTCTCCTCCAAAATTGGTAAAATTCTTGCAAACTTCTTCTCCTTTGGGCTTCTTGTCAGATAGCAATAATTATACCAAAAACCTTTATCAAGAACTTCTCCTTCTTGGTAAATTTATCCAATGAGTTCTCCTAAAATTTCCTTCAATGGCCTTCTCTAAAATCTGCTTCAATGACCTTCTCCTTCTTTCTCCTTGAGACCTCTTCTCTAGGGTCTTCAATATCACAATTTATGGTCTTCTTAATGAGACATTTCCTTTAATATTCAACTATGGAAGTTTTACAATGAGATCTCCCACTTGGATCTCTGAAATCTGCTACTTCTAGAATTTGGAACTAGACCTTTGCTAATTCTTCAAAATATTTAGTCTTATAAGACTAGAAATTATTCAATAAGACATTCTATGGGTCTTCTCTTCAACTTTTCAATGGAGATATCGAATCTTAAATCCTGTAAGGACTCTTTTTCTTGAGTCTCTTCGTCTGTCAATGGGATCTTCTTTCTAAAACCTTATCCTTGGTTTATAGTCTTCAATATTCAATGTATATCACCAACCTCCAATATTCTCTTAGAATCTATTCTAAATTTTGTTCAATTGGAAATAAGGCTCCTCTGGACTTTTTATCTCTTCTATAATTTGTAGGTCTACAACCCTTACAATGGAACCTTTTATCTTAGGTCTCCAAATCTGTAGTTTTCATTTTGTTGCTTCAACTACTGGATTGATTCCAAAGAAGATATTATTTCTAGATTTCTTATAAAAAGCTTCCCAATAGTATTTGAATCTTTTTTTCCTACAAAAAAGCATTAGAAATTATAAAATGGTAAATCTCTAAATCTAGAGAGTTTGAATCTTCACTAGTTGATTTTTCAATCTAGTGGAATCAATGTTGAGTCCTAGTCTTCACAAGTTTTTCTACAACTCTATGGAAAGACTCCAGCCAAATGTATTTTTAAAAATTCTACAAATGATATTTCTAAACTCCTTTCCATATTTCTTGTGGCTCTTCATATTTCCTATCGATCTATCATGTGCTTTGATACCACTACTAGCTTTTAATGATGCATATTGAAGGAAATGCAACCACAAGATGTAAAATAAGTAAGCAATGATAAAAATATGATAATGGCACTATAATATGTAGGAAAATAATGAGATAAAATTATATAATAACTCATTAATATGCTATTAATTAAATCTCACAAAAATAGTACAATGCAATATCATTGAGGGCTTGAACACTCTAGAATTTTAATGAAGAACTACATTATACCTATTCACTACTCGCTATAGTAGCATTGTATCTCACTCCACTCTTATTTTCTTCTCTCTCACTTACATAAAGGTATGTATAGGAAGATATTTTCCTTGGACTTTACTCTACCTATGAATCTTCATCTACCTTATCCTATGACTCATGTACATGTGGACTACATGCACATTTACATCATTGCACATTCTAACACTTGTGCATTTATTATATTGCATTAAGTAACTCAAAATTTATTCTAAAGTAAACTCTTAATCTTGTTATGTACCCAATGTGGTACATTAGCATGTACCCAATAATGTAATATACTCTAACAGGTAGACTTTGTTAAGCCAAGGATAATGAAGGCTTTTTTTACCATATTTTGCATGCCTTTATATGACTTTTGAGAAAAATATAATCTTGTATTATTGTGATTTGGTACTACACCACCACTTGGGGCATGTATCTCTTTTTCTATAATGACCATGCACCACACCCATATCTATAAATTTTTCAAGGGACTAAACCCTACTACACTTTAAAATCGATGACCACAATGAGTGTCATTAGATATTATTATAAGAAACATAACAATATTTTTATCATTTATCAATGGTTTTGTAGGTAGAGTTATTTTTTACTATAATTTTCCTCTCAAATTCCTTCTCTTTCTATAATCATATAAGATCCTCCTCTTGTTGATGCTTCTTTTTAGCAGCAACAATTTCTTATTCTAACTCCTCTTCAAGATGCTATGTTTGTACTTTCTCTCTATATACTTGTAATAATTCAAGGTTCTCATCATCTTATTATTCTTGAAGTAAACTTTGTGCTTCTAATGTGGTAGATGGTGGTCATGGAATTTGTCTCCTATATGCTTCTACAAATTTAATATAAGGATATAGGTAGAATTATACGGAGTCCCACCATAATGTGTAGCTTTAATCATGATGTATAATCAACAAAGTAAAATTATTCCCTCTTATGCTCACCATATCACCACTAGAAAATCCATCGATGATTTCCTACACACGATCTACATGATCCTACCAATAAATATGCATGCCATCATCAATCACATGGAGCAAATGTTTTTGGATAAATAAGGTGACCAAGAAGCAACACTTGTTATAGGATTTAATTTATTTTTCTTACTTTCCAATACCCAATTATATAGGTTATAATGGATCTAATGATGGATCAATAAACTGTAGAAGGTTGGCTTTGATAAATATGATTGGTATTGCCACACACTAGTTCTAAGTTATTTCTATCTTAAAGTTATATTTAGATGACATTGGTCCACTTACACAATATTCATCCACTTGTATTACATCTCCAAGAGCTATACACCATTAAATTAGCAAAAATATTCATAGGCTATTATAGAAATTTGTGGTAAATGTGTATATAGAAATTTATGTGGAAATTATAAAGGAACTAGGGATAAATAGATCATCCTCTTATTGCTACTCAAGTACATGTATAATAGGGTCTCATTGAAATGTAAGTAGATGGGTTAAAACCAAGTATATATAATTATTAATTGAAGTTAAATACCATGATTGCATTAAGTATGCAACTCAAATTCCTACCAAATAAATTATTTTACACCACAAGAAAATCATATTGTGAACCATATGTTGTTTCTATTGAATATGAGTTTAGTATTGTAGATGATTAACATTCCAACATTTTATTTTTACTAATACTAATATTAAATTGATGATTTTAAATTCCATTGGTCACCTAGATACAATATAGATTAACCTATTTTCTATTGTAAACTATCTTTGTTGCTACTTCTACAAATGTTCTATCTCATAAATTTATCATGCTAGCATTAAATTGTGTGACTTTTAAATGATTTTCAAGCATTCAAAGTCCTCTTAATTGACATAATATATAACTTATTTATTTGATATCGTGTAGAAAATTTTAGTTTTTGAAAACTAGTCAATGGTATATAATTGCAATTAGTGATAATGATTTTCACTCTAACAAGAGTTGAAATCTTTAAATCTTTGTAACTTTAACATTTTATGTGAAATTAATCATATGATCACTTATTTTAGGATTTTATCCCATAGTATAGACACTTTTGTGGGGATAAATTTATTTTAGATAGCCTAAATTTATTTTTGGGAGAAACATTCACCCTAACTAGTGACAACACATAATATGATGACCACTATGCTTGATAAAATATGGTCAAATTGGCTAATGTGGTGGCTAGTTTGATTGAAAAATAAATTATATATCATTATCTACCCACCAAGCTACCGAAAAGATAAAATATAAATTCAAAGTGTATATTAGCTCTTATGATTTGAAGATCCTTGCTATTTGGATCTTGCACATGGAGTATAACAATGCTTTAGAATAGGACAAGATGCCATTCACCAAATTGAATCTCAATGGCATGGCCAAATTCATAATAACAAATCAAAAGTAATATCATAAGGCCATTAAAACTTATAAAGAGCTTTTTATAGCTCTTAAGATCATATTTTTTCCATATTATTACTTGGAATATTTGGGTATCAAATGGCTCTACTTATGACAAGGAACCAATATGTCCATGAAAGACTACATGTAGTAGTTCAACTATTTATAAATCATATTGAATATGGTTGATCATGCAACAAATATTATATTAAATTTCAAGAGTGGATTGCAATAATATCTATATTTGTAGGTAAAATATGTTATCATCGACACACTTGATATGTCATTCAAACAAATACAATTGGTAGAAGAGAAATATTTTGCTAAGTATAGAGGTCCATGTCCTTATTTTTTTCTAGCACCTTTATATCATCATTTTTAGTCTAAAAATAGCCATCTATAGTAGATAGACAATCATTTTCTTCTCCAACAAGGCAAACTTCTATTTCTTCTTCTATAAAGCCATCTTTCTCTTCACTAAGAAGACTATATTTCTATTTATAGGAATCAATATTCTTCTTCTTCTCAATATTATTATTTTAATGCCATGACATCTGGTAAGGTTTTGAAATTATTGTAACAAGTCAAGATATGTAAGTTTTAAGTGTTTAAAATTAAATAACACTTTGATTGTATCATATAATAATGATAAAAAAATTTATATTCCCATCAAGACCCATAATGAAGATAGGTTATTTGAGGAATTGAAAGGTTCTCTGAACAAGGTCATATTAATGCATCACCATTCCACTATAAGGGTCTAATATAGTTTATTTGTAACTCATACCCACCTCACTCATGGATTCTTAGTGGATTGAATCATTGACAATGTCTCACCAAAAAAACTTAATTGTAATATCCATAATCAACAAATTGTATTTGTTTATGAACTCTAATCCTCATCCATATGATCTTGGATATAAGGATCTTGGTTAATCTACACCAATCACACACATATGCACTATATCCTTTACTTTTGGTTTTGTTTACATGGATAAGGTCTCCTATTATGTGATTGATTTGGATTGTTGCTTGGTAAATCCTATTAGTACTCTAATAAACCCCATTATGATGCACACAATAACAACTATACACTTTAAAAAGATGATATAAAGTACCTAATGAAGACCTATACAAAATTAATAAATTTGGTACTCACTTCTAATCAAGCACTCAAAGTATCCAATCAATTTGCATTATTAGTATTAATTTTTATCAAGTCAGAAGATAATCGAAAGTATGAAAGAATCAAATTATCCATATATCATGCACAAATTATCCATATATCATGCATATATTTGATAACTATTGGAATCATATTCTATTTTTTTTCAAGACTCCAAATAACTTTTTCCAAATTGATCAATTAATCACTTAATTGACCTTCTACCTAGGGTTTCTCTTCCCACTTTCTCATTGCACCAATATTAATGGTATAAAATGAAGAAATTAATTGATAGACTCAAGACTTGTTAAATAAATGATTCTTCAAGTCAAGTGCATCCTCTTGTGATTATCTAATTTTGTTTATATTGAAGAAAATAAGACTTGGTGCCTCTGCAAAGATTTCTAGGCATTAAATAAAATCATAATAAAAAATTGGTATCTACTTTCTCATATTGATGACTTGAAAGACCAACTTATAGGTGCACAAATAGTTTTTAAAATTGATCTCAAAATTGAATATAAACAAGGTAGAAGACACATGGAAGACAACATTCAAAACTAAAATGGATATTTTTGAATGGTTTATAATTCCTTTGGGCTGACCAGTGCACCTACCACATTCATGGCATTGATGAGTGGTATTTTAGAGGAATATCTTGACCAATTTGTTATTATATATTTGAATGTTATTATTATATTCTAAAAAATATGGAAGACATGCCTTTGACACTTGGAAAATTTCATATTATTCAGGAAAATCGATTGTATGTAAATATATCCAAATGTTTATTTGCATAAACACTAATCTAATACCTTGGATTTGTCATTGAAATATAAGGCATTTATGTGGATACTACCAAAGTGGAATTTTTCACAAATAGCCAAATAATTTCATCTTCGTTGAGTTAGGGAGTTTTCTTGGTCTTGCAAACTTCTACCAATAATTCATTCTTAGATATTCAAACACTATTGTACCTTTTAACTAGTTGAAATAATCCAATATTGTTTTTAAATGGATATATTGTTATGAACCTCTCTTCTCAATACCATAAATCATTCACTAATATGATAAATATACAACATGCATCCATAAATAAATTCCACAAAATAAAATAGAGATTGATAATATCCTTGAAGTAGAGCAACACTGTACAATGCTCCTTATTGGAAGGAAACCACTCCATAAGATCTCTAGATCTATGAGCCAAGAATTCTATAATAATACTTCATCTATATGATCTTTTACAATGGGGGTACATCTCTCTTTATACAAGAGTGTGATGGTTCACCTTCCATGAGTTACAATATCACCCATGTGGTGGTTCATCTTCCATGAATTACAAATTGCATAATAATACGATAATATTGCTTGCGGTTACATATGATAATATTCACCAATGGTTACATATATGATTCTATGATCTATCTATTTCTAATTTGACATGCAACCTTCCTTACTTAATAGTTAATTTATGACTCATACCATTATACAATACACTATTAAATTATTAAGTACCTATCTTTGGTACCTAACATTCCATCCCCCTTAAAAAATATTTCATCCTTGAAACATCATAGAGGATAAATAATATGATATTTTGAGTTATATTGAATATTGGTACCAATATCGAGCATCCATCCATCCTAGTAAAACTTTGACTAGTGGTGTCCCTTGTTAACAATTATATACCATTATGCAACTTGAATATCTATAATTTTACCACTTGGGTTCCTTGCATGTCCATCATAGCTTTGTTGTTGCTTTATGCTTAGTCTCCATGATTGTTGCCTCTCATGATGACATGGATGGTGATATTCTCCAAGCTTAGCCCTATGTGCTAGTTTCCTTAACTTTTCAATATTTTGTTACTTTATTTTGTGCTCTTTTGTCATGCCCACATTCACTGATTCTTTCCTTACTTTTTATTTCTTGAATTTTGTTACTACCTCATCCTAAGATTCTATTGTAGGTTCTTTTATTTATTCTTCACTTTTTTTCCCTACAATTGCTACTTGTTTTTCCTTACACTGATAAATATCTTGTAATGTTATATTCTTCTTTAGATACCATAACTTCATGAAATTTCTTTTACACATTAATATTAATAGTACCCCAAGAATGAAACCAAGGATAACCAAGAACAATACCTACATTAGTTAGCTTAATAGCATGAAAATATGATTGTAAAACATATTTGTCCATGGTGTGCTTAAAATCTATAAAAACTTGAATATTTTGATCCTTAAGTTGTATGTCTTTGATTTTCCTTGCTTGAACTTGCAACCGCTTAGTCAAAGACATATTGATAAAATTATATTTGCTTCTAGAGTTAATTTAAATGATATATTTTTTATTTTGAATGTAACCATGAACTTGAAAAATAGGATTTTAACATTCAAAAAAATATTCTTGACCATTATTATTTTTTTTGGTAATATTAAGAAAGAGGGTTTTTAAGGAAAACCCACAACCTTACATAGCAACTCCCCGAGGGAGAGAAAATCGAACATAAACCAATAAACTATCTCCAGAAGGAGACTAACAACCAACTACCCCAAAGGGGATAAACCGCTAACAGCACCGGCCAAGAACAGACAACAAACACAACCAAGGTACCGAAAAAGCCAAGAGGAGGTGGAGAAAATGAAACTAGCCCTGAATTCTCAAACTCAAAAAGGTGGGAGAAATTTTTTATTTTAAAATTTAAAAATTTAAATTTAAAAAATTAAAAAGTCTTCCCGTCCCACTAGGAATGGGCAATGGACCGCAACAACAGGCACATCGATATGTAGTCCTATCAACACAAGGGTCTCGCACTCCTAATGTACCAAAAATATTAAAGTCATTAAATCTGCACGCGAAAAGCAAAAACTCCCACACAAAATATTTCAAAATGAAAAACCAATGTGGCCCAAAACCACCCAAAAAAAACTAGCTGGAAAATGAAACTAGGCCCTACGTCACCAGTGAGATCAACAATGAACAACACACCAGAACCTCAGAATACTGCCAACCAAACTCAAAATCCCCTAGGAGAAATAGATATTTTAAACACATCCATATTGAGTTGTCTACTATGACACCTCAGACTCATTCTTCTTGACAAACTCAAACTAGGAAGACCACCACAGGTGGCGACAAAAATGCACTCACTCTTATCCAATTTCTTTCGGTGGTTTTTGGTTTTTTGGACCAAGATACCCTTTATCCTCAACTGATAGCTAAGAAAATTATGGGCTTAGATCCCCCACCATGACAGGGTTTCCTTCCCCCTTCGATGAAGGGAAATTTAAGCAATTATTCACAACAGGAAATTTCTGAACAGGAGAATTCTTGACTATTATTTGGCTCTAACACAAAAGATATAGTTTCCTTAGACTGCACATTATTATCCTTTTGTTTTGATCCTTTTTTTTTAATATAACTTCAAATTATCCCCCCCCCTTGTGTTACAATTCTGCAAAAAAGAATCACAATTTCTTGTCCCCCTTTGCTTTGCAGAATTAACGAGGTAGCATACCTTTCAAGTCAAGTCAACACACGACCAGCTTTTGAAAGTCAATCCAGAACTAATCGACACACAACTTGGTATTAGTGGACCCATAATTCTTCAATACTCAAAAATTGGAGGTGCATCAGGATTAAATGGTTCTCTAATACTCATGGGACTATAGCTGTGATCCAAACCCTTCCAAGGATCTCTATAAGAATTAAAATGAGGTAAACTCTTTCTATGTCGTCTAAGCATACGACGAAAATTGGATCTTGTGGTCTGACGTCGGAGTTCATTCCTCCTACGATTGATTCTTGAAAAAATGGCTTGTTATATTGAAAAAAGTGCCCCTACTATTAGGGTACGGATCACGAGATGAACCTAAATTGATGACATTCAACAAATGCAGCCATACATAAGGATTTTCGGGGACATGGGGCACAAAATCAACATCAACTTTTTGGGGAATCGAACCACACATTTACATATATAAGCTACCCAAAAAAAAGTAGAAGAAGCTTTTGATCAGGAGAAGGCAGCACTTGACGAGTTAGCCTTCCCATATCTCATGAGGGATGAAAGGATAAAAGTTGTGCCTTCAAAATATTTGCACAGAGAGGGAAAACAAATGCTGCATATTCAGGATATTTCTTGAACTCTGAAGAATTCAAGAAAACTCCCTCTAGGCTGAGTATGTTCGATGCTTTATTCCTGCCTGGTCAATTTGATTTGCTCAAAGAAGCCATAAAAGGTCCAAGCCCTGAAGAGCAAGCAAAAGCATAATGTCTTCATTGGGAATTGGATGCTCATGAGTTTGTCCGTATCCAAACCAGATCATCGTTTTTTTATTTACTGCCTTTCCCTCTCTATTCTAAAAAGGTCCATTGATTAAGGAAAGAAATAACAAGAACCTCTTTTTTCCCCTCCTCGAATGATCTTTTTGGGAAGTGGAAACGAAAAAAATATAGCACCATAACAAATAAAATTTAAAGAAATATGCTACAATGATATTATGCTTTACTGGTAATTTTGATTACAAATGAACTCATGAAGGGAATTTACAAATATGAAATGGGAATTTTTTCCCCTTTCTTTCTTTTATAATGCAATCAATTATTGGTGCTTGATGTCTCCTTTTGCTACAATATTCAATGGATAGGTTTTTGTGACGACTGCTTGTATGCTTGATACTTTGCTAGATTTGTGTTTTTTGGATCCACATTGGATCTACTAGATCTATGTTGGTTGGATATTTGAATATGTCTTAGATCTACTAGATCTACTACCTAGATGTATTTTGGATCTAGATCTGGTCATGATTAACTTGATTTATGTCAGATTTTTTGGATATATGCCAGATCTTATTTAGATCTACTTTGCTAGATTTGTTCTAGATTTGAATACCTATAAAATATACACTGTAAAATAATTAGTAATATCTATTAGGCCTCCTAAATAGAGACCCAAATCTAAAAATAAATGAAATCAAAATGTAAGAAATTAATGTAAATATGAAAAATATGATATGTGGTTGCCAATAAATAAATTTTACCTTACTTGTTGTTGTTGTTGCATCGTGCTACTTCTAGAAATTTATGTATGGGTTGGATTCCAACTATTTGGATTTGGAAAATCATGACCTAAGACAATCTAGGTTTGGATAACCATAGATTGTGGTGTCATGATCCTATCAAAATTTGGATCTAGACCTATAAAATGTTGTGATTCATGTTTGTCACGGGACTGGGATGGTGGCGTGTGATAACTTGGGTGGTTGATGCGATGTTAGCTTAGATTTTTTTCAAAATGCATTTACGTGTTCCATGAAGGAGGAGAGAGTGCATTTATAGACTTCCCAGGGAGAATGGATGAGGTGGTGGCTCAACCAGTTAAGTGGTGTTAGTTGGTGCTTTTCTTCTACATTGATATTATCCCAAAGGATGCATGCTTGCAGAGGAGGATAAGCTTGTATTGGAAATATCACCGGATGTGCACACCTCGGAGTTATCACCAAGAATGCATGTGCAATTTTGCAATGTGTGCGTATTGGATATGCATGTTAATTGAGTGTGTATGTTGAACTAAAAGTGCATGTGGATTAAATATGCGTGTTTAAATTTTTTATGCATTTAAATTAAATAGTTTTATTTAATTTAAATGTGCATGCTAAATTGAAAGTGCATGTGGATTAAATATGCATTTTAAATTAATTATGCATGTTTATCCGTATGTGCATGTTTGAATTGTTTATGCATTTAAATTAAATATATTTATTTAATTTAAATGTGCATGCTAAACTATGAGTGCATGTTGGGATTGTGTGCATATTGGAAATATCCAATGTGATGATGGAGGTGCAACTACAAGTTATGACATGTGCAGTAAACTAAATTCCATTTGTGGAAAATGGTGATCCTTTTCTTGCACTTTATCAAAATGAGGGATGTGATGTGGAACTAGAATGAAGTGGAGGTGATATGGAAGGGGTAATATTCTCATGAGGAGGGGTGAGTGGATGTGTAGCCTAGGTGTAATTAGCTAATCATTTAATTAATTAATTAATTAATTAATTAATACTTAGACAAATGAATATTTAATTTAATTTTAATTAGATTAATTAATATTAAAAATACTAATTAATTATGATTAATTAATTAGAATTTAATATGCTTGATTTTGGTATCTATAGATACCCTTTTTGTATCATGTTGTGTGGAAACATAATGCAATGCAAAAATAAAAGACATTTGTTGTCATGTGGATGAATGAATGATGAAGGTGACTTTTGTGCTTGAGGAGGCTGACATTTGGTTCACTTAGATCAAGAACAATGTTGGATGCCCGAATTATGAAAGCTATAAACATTGATAAATTGATGAGTGTCTTGGTTTTGGTAAATGAACTAGTCATGTGGTAAGTGTTCTCATAATGCTATAATCGATTATAAGTGGTTGATCAACATTACCACCTTGATTGTATCATAAGGCATGCAAATGCTTACAGACATTGGCCTAGCACATAATCACTTGAATTTGTTAAGTGAAATTATGCATTTACACTCAATAGAGTAAGGTGTATTATTAGTCATAGATAAGGTTCTCGAAAAAACGTTGGGTCCAAAATGAGTGTTTAATTATTGATCTTGTTTGAGGTGCAATTTTTTTGATATTATCTACTCTCTCAAGCAATGAGTAGATGGAAGACAAGATGAATGATGGTTATGAGGTGATTGACCTGCTTGAGATTGGTAACGGGTTGGATGGATGATATTTGAAGGTGATTGGATGGATTTGAGAGGTGGAGCAACTAGATTTGGATGGAGTGCAGGACTATTAAGTAATGTGATGACCCTTTCTCGTTTTCTTTTTGAATAAAATGAACCAACATGTTATGTTTTTGCTTGTGATTGTGTGTTGATGTTTTTATTGCATTTATTTTTTATTGTTTTATTTTATTTTTGGATGATTTTGATTATATATATATATATATATATATATATATATATATATATATATATAATTGAAACAAGTGTCCTTATCTTAATATACCCATCATACCAAATTGCATGGATAAACAATCACTACAACCACCAAGTGATTAGAGTAGATCACTAGATACGAGGTTCACTTGAGGATCTAAGCTAGAAAAATAATGAAAATAAAGGGAATCTAATATATGAAAGCATAATTATTTATTACCTAGCCTTCGGTGCATTATTATTTATTTTTTAATTTCTAAACATTAGGGAGACAAGGATTATTACTTCATGGGATTTATATTTAAAAAATTTAAAATTTTATGGTTGTCATTTTTCAAAAGGCACATGGCAAATAAAAAGTAAGTAAAGAGAAAAATAAATGGTCAGAAACAAGAAATACATGAGTTGTCAAATGAGGAAGAAAACTTATGTTTTCAATAAGAACAAATATACAGTCAGGATGTCTCACTAGAAAATACTAAGGAAATGTTGCAAGACTTAAAATGTTGTACTTAGTACATGATAGAGAAAATTGAAGGACAAAAAGATACATCAATAAATATAAAGATAGTCTTACAATTAATTATGAAAGAAGCCAAAAAAAATCGTAATACTTAGCAATTATGTAAGTTCAAATCTTGATAAGTAGCTGAAAAATCTAAAGATGTTTTCATATTTCTTAATGACATGGCTAAGATAATGTATATGGCACTATTTTGTAATGAAGTTCTCAAATACAAGAATAGAAAACAAGAGGAAATGATCAGATATTTTAAGAACAAGCTTAGTGATGAAGCAAATTACTTAAAAATTATGACAATAAATATATTAAAGTCCATGATAAAATATGTTTATCATGATACAAATGATTTAACACCTATGACAACAAATGCATGTTGTGATACTAGTGATATTTAGCAAAATATAAAATAAAATTGTGATGCAAGTTATGATACTTCTAATTTGGAATTCATAATGAATATTGAAGAAATTTATCCAAGAACTGATGTTCCATGTAAATTAAACATAGTTCATGAAGACACGGAGTGTGAATACAATGTGTGTAACAGAGAACATTGAAACGTAGACTTCAAATATTCAAAAAACAAATGTAAAAATTGTGATAGGAATGGACACAAGATAGAAAGGTGTTGGAATCTTAATTATTACAAAATTTATGAAGGTACCAACCATTCTCAAAAACATTGTTGGTACGAATAAAATCATATTTTTGAATGGATATACACAATGATAAGAAAAGATCTTAATAGATTTTCTATAAATATTTCTCAAAAATTAGATATGGGCACAAGAAAGGTATGAACTTCACAAAAATATTTTGAAGTAAAAACAAGCAAGAAGGTGGACTTGTTAGATCTCAAAGAGATGTTAGTGAATATTGTAAGGTCACTTGAAGATTAAATATCAATACAAAGACCATGATTGAAGACTATAGTCTTCAATAACCAAATAATGTAATACATGAGGTGTTCAAGTATATTACAATATTTGGTACATTGTAATGTACCCCATTATACCTTCATGGTACATCTTGCAAATATTAGATTAGGATTGAGTCTTATCTTAGAGTGTGAGTAATATTTTATGTAATGTAATAATATGTAGTAAATGCACAAGTGTCATGTGAGTGAGTGTGCAAGTGTAATGTGAGTTTATGTGCACAAGTATCATATATGTAATTGTGTACAAGTGTCTTCAAATTAAAGTGTGCTAAATTAAGAATCATTTCTTGGTATGCATAAAATATAGAGTCATGTGTATGCAATTGTCAAGTAGGGAAGCCAATTGTCAAGTAGGGAAGCCAAGATTCATGAGATTTGGTATATGGAAAGGAATAGTAAAGTATACAAATATTCATTCTAATATGGCTTAAGAGAAAGAGGAGTAATAAATATTGTATACATTTGAGAAATTAATATTGTAATTCATGCTACATGTTTTTTACATGTATGATTTAGGCTATTTACATTCATATTTTGTAGTGAACCTACAAGTTAGTGACATGAAAAGAACAAAATCATTGTTAAAAATGCAAGGAATTCCAAGCAATGTTTATAGATATAATAGTATATTTGATTGATGATTATTGTGAAGCTTTGAATGGGTAATTTATACCCATTCAAAGGGTAATATTGGCCAAGGGGTATGACCATTGGCTATATGAATTTAAATAATAAAATTATGTGTGATGAGGGTCTTAACATGCCACCCCCCTTAAAAGAGCTTTGTCCTCAAAGATAGAATTTTGGAAATTGTTGTCGGATATCGTGAAGAGTTTCCCACGTCGTGTCTTCTAAAGGTATACTTTTCCAATGGATTAAAACTTTGTTATATCATGAGTATAAAGGTGACGAGAGTAACAATCCAAGATAGCTTCTGGTTCGACTAGAAGTACTCCATCATCAAAAAATTTAGGAAGAGTAGTTTGTGTCGTGATATGGGCTCCAACTGCGAGCTTAAGGCAAGATACATGAAATACGGGGTGAAGTTTAGAAGAGGGAGGAAGCTCAAGTTTGTAAGCAATGGTCCCAATACATTGGAGAACTTTATACTGCCCGTAAAATTTTGGTGCTAACTTCTGAGAACCCTTTTGTTTAAGAGAGGATTTACGGTAAGGTTGGAGTCGTAAGAAAACCATATCACCCTCGTGGAAACTACATTCACTTCTATGTTGATCAGATTTTTGCTTCATGCAATTTTGAGCAGTGTGTAGGTTCTCTTTTAGGATCCGTATTATGTCATCTCGAGTAGCGAGTTATGTTTCCATCACATGGACTTTTGTAGTCCCTAGAATATAGGAAGTGAGGGATGGTGGTGTTTGGCCATATAATGCTTCATAAGGAGTCATTTTGATGGACGTATGGTATGAAGTGTTATACCACCATTCCGCTAGTGAAAGCCATTTTACCCAATGGAATTGCTGAGTAGAAACAATCATCGAAGGTATGTTTCCAAGGATTTATTTACAACTTCTATTTGGCCATCGGTTTGAGGATGGTAAGCGGAGCTCATACGAAGTTGAGTACCTTGTAATTTGAAAAATTCCTTCCAAAAAGTGCTAGTGAAAGTTGGGTCACGGTCACAAACAATTGTAGAGGGTATAACATGTAATATAAAGATGTTATCTAGGAAGAGGTGGGCTATAGTGCTAGCAGTATAAGGATGAGCCACAGGACAAAATTGGGTATATTTAGATAAGCGATCAATGACTACAAAAAAGGTTAGTTTTTCCTCTTGATTTTGGTAGTCCTTCAATAAAGTCCATAGAAACATCTGCCCATGTTTTAGTGGGTATAAGAAGAGGTTGAAGTAATCCCAGAGTAGCAAGGGTCTCCCCTTTTTGTCTTTGGCAAACTTCAAATTCTTTTACAAAAATTTTGATGTAATTTTTTATTCCTACCCAATAAAAGGAGGTAGTGGCTCTTTTATAGGTTTTTAATAAACCAGAGTGGCCTACAGTGTGTGAGGTATGTAACTCATGAATAAGTTTTTCACGATAAGTTGAATTATGGGTGAGGACCATCCTTCCTTTGTATCTTAATATATTGTCCTCCCAAGTGTATGGAGGATTGCTACTAGGATTATGTTGAAGTTGTTGAATTAAGGCATGGATAGTAGGATCATTTATCCATTCTTAATGCACCTCATCTACCCATTTAGGAATAAGGGAGGAAAGAGCATGGACTTGAGGCATATCTTCAAATTTTCTAGAAAGTGCATCGGTTGCCATGTTTTCCTTTCCCTTTTTGTATGTAATTTCATAATCATAGCCAAGAAGTTTAGTAACCCACTTTTGTTGTTTCGGTGTATTAGTCCTTTGTTCCAAAAAATATTTCAAGCTATGATGGTCAGTGTGTATAATGAAATGTTGGCCAATAAGGTAAGGCCTCCAATGTTGAATAGCATGGACAATTGCCAACATCTCTTTTTCATACGTAGAGAGAGCTAGATTCTTAGGAGAAAACGCTTTTCTTATAAAAGCTAGAGGCCTTTCATCCTACATGAGTATGGCTCCCATTCCTATTCCTGAAGCATCACTTTTAATGATGAATTGTTTAGAAAAGTTGGGCATGGATAGAATAGGGGTGGTACACATTACAATTTTCAAGGTGATAAAGGCCTCATCCACTTTAGATGGCCATTTGAAAGCATTTTTCTTAAGTAATGTTGTTAGAGGGGCAGATATTTTACCATAATTTTGGACAAATTTTCTATAATATCACATTAGTCCAAGAAACCCACATAGACCTTTTAAGGTTTTTGGAATAGGCCAATTTTTCACCTCCTCAATTTTGCAAGGATCTACCATAACTCCTTCCTTTGATACAATATGCCCTAAGTATTCAATTTCTTGTTTTACAAAGGAACACTTTGATATTTTTGCATAAAGTTGATTTTCCTTCAAGATTTGTAATGCTTTTCTAACATGGTCCAAATATTCTTCCCATGTTTTGCTATAAATCAAAATGTCATCAAAGAAAACTAAGGTAAATTTACGAAGGAAAGGGTGAAATACCTTATTCATTAGACTTTGAAAGGTAGAAGAAGCATTGGTAAGGCCAAATGGCATCACCAATAATTTGTAGTGCCCTTTGTGAGTACAAAAGGTCATCTTAGGAATATCCTTTTCGTTGACTCGTATTTGGTGGTAGCTCGATCGTAAGTCTAACTTGGAAAAATAAGTAGCCCCATGGAGTTCATCTAATAGCTCGTCTATGACTAGAATAGGAAATTTATCCTTGATGGTCATTTTATTAAGTGCTCAAAATTGACACATAAATGCCACGATCCATCCTTATTTCTAACTAAAATAATTGGAGAGGAGTAAGGGCTTCTACTAGGTCTAATGACTCCTGCCTTAAGAAGATCTTGTACTAATTTCTCTATCTCGGTCTTTTGTAGGTATGGATAATGATAGGGTCTAATATTAGGGGGTTGATGCCCTGGAAGTAGTGGAATAGTGTGATCATGAATTCGTTGTGGAGGTAGTCCTTTTGGGTCATTGAATACCGCTTTATGGTGGTCTAAAATATTTTGTAACTCTGGTGCCTCTTCTTCCTTGTGACTAGGTTGAATTGAAAATAATTGGGCGACCATTTCTTTGTTTCCTTTTCAGATAATTTTCTCCATTCTATGCGAGCTTACGATTTGGGAGTGTCCTAATTTTAGACCTTTGATAATATAGGTTTGGTTCTTTGCTGTGAACTTCATGCATGGTTCATCAAATTCCCATTGGACTATGCCCAAAGTTCGTAACCATTGTAAGCCTAGTACAATATCGCAACCACCTAGGGGTAGGACGTACATGTCACCTTTCATGTTATAATCCCCCATAGTTAGTTTTATATTTTTGCATTTACCTTTGCATGCAATTTTCCATTGTTTCCAATCATCACTTCGAAGTTAGTGTAAGGGTATATAAAATAATTTTCTTGCTTAGCCACCTTTGGATTGATAAAATTATGCGTGCTACCAAAATATAGGAGCATAGTAAGGTTGTGTTTCTTAAAATACCCTTTAACTCGTATTGTTTGAGGGGCAAAAAATTTGGCAAGGGTGTTGAAGGAAAACTTTGGTGCATTTTCTTCGTCACTTTCAAGTGTATCGGATAATACCTCTACTTCAAGTTCAGGTTCCTCTTCGATAGAATTCCCCCCATCTATGGAATTTAGAATATATAATTTCCATAAGGCGCATTTATGATTTCTATCAAATTTCTCGTTGCAATGGTAGCAAAGACCCTTAGCTTGTCTTTCCTTCATTTCCTCGAAACTCAGACGCTTAATTGGTAGAGCGGGGTTAATTTTAGGGGTTGTGTAGGTCTTTTAGGTTCTTCCATTTTGTATTGGTTTGGGATTGGTATAAGTTTTTTATGGTTTCCCCAAGGTTGGTTTTGTGAACCAATTTCATGCCTTGATTTTGTCTTCCACTAATTTCGCCAAGCCGATGGTCTCTAACATGTTTGTAGGGTTATACATTTGCACCTCAATTCAAATTTCTTATTTTAATCCATTGACAAAACATTCTTGAAAGAAGGAAGAATCTAATCTGGATGTTCAATTAGCTAGCCTTTCAAATTTTGCTTGGTATTCACTTACCGAAGTGGTTTGACATAATTTAGTGAGGGCCCCTATAAAGCTTTGAAAATTGCTAGGGCCTAATCGCACTAATAGATTTTGTGTAAAGGTTGACCATGTCGGGGTGCCGTTGGTTTTCTTGAACCATTGGTACCATTGGATGGCATCATTTTCCAAGTGGAAGGAGACGATATGCATTTCCAAAATTTGATTTAGAGAGAAATATTGCTCTGCTCGATAGATCTAGTTTGTAGGGTCACCACCTTCAAATTTTGGGAAGTCTAATTTGGTTGTTCATGGTAAAATGGAAGTTTGTGGACCTCCTAACAATGCTCGGTTTGATGACCCATTGTTGGTTGCATTTGAATGTGTTGTTGCCTGATTTTGACTGATAGCATCAAGTTTAACATCCATTGCGAATATTTTCTCAAAGAGTTCTCTTGTGTTACGGGCATTCTCCTCTCTTTCCTATTTAACTTCTTTGGCTAGCTTTTCATGTTTCTCATGAATGGAATCTAGTGATCAACATCCATCGGCCATAGCAGTTGGTTAGATGAGAAAAAATAGTGCAAATTTGGTATAGAAAAAGTTATCACAAAGTTGTAGCAACTTTGCAAAAAGTTGTTAGCAACTTTTTGAAAAAATTTGTTGCTATTTTTTTTTCCACTTTATAGGGCTTACTTCGCTATTACTTTTAATTATTTCTGATTTTTATTTATAATGAAAAACAGGTTTTAGCAAGGCACAATAGGGCTCGAGCAAAGGCTCGGCAGGGAACATGGTAAGGGCACAACTCGAGGCAACAACATCATTTGAATGGAGGGCGGTACAAGGGAGGAGGTGAAGCAGTCGAGTGGTAAAGCGAAGGGCAGATCAGAGGCAGTCGAGCAGAGGGCAGCACAAGGGAGGAGGTGGAGTAGTCAAGTTGTAGAGTGGAGGGCAGATCAGGGGTGGAGCAGCGGGTCAATTATGAGTCAACGACTGATGGGGCACCGGGAACGGAACACTTCAACAAACTTGCCTTTTCATTAAAATTTGAAAAAAAATAATTACAAGCTTGAAAGCAACAGCCCGCAGGCTTTACAAAGGCCGAGTTTGGCTCTCTTCTTTCTCTGTTCTACTTCCTCTGTTCTCCGGTCCGCCGTCCTCCTATTACAGATTTTTGGGTTTTTATCGAGGCCCCGATCCTCACAGCCTTCAATGCCCGCCTAACAAAAGTTTCAAAATTCGGATTTTCCCCCTCTTCCTGGGTTTTCAAATTTTTGGTCATAAATGGGCCATCTGCCCGATCCACCATGAGGAACCCCCATTAATGATCTTCTCTGACCTACCGACGCCGCCTTGCTCAGATTGTCCTTTTAGTCTCTGTTACACCCATAATGTCCATGCTCTGTACTATTGCGAAAGCCATCCCCCTCTTTAATACATGCGGTCGTCAATTTTAAACTTTAACCTTCGCGGTAGCCGCACGTCTAACTCTGGCTCGGTATTCAACTGGCCACGTCACCATAAGACACGTGGAGACCATGTGTCACTGCAGCTTGCCTTCTCACCAGCCTTCGTGTTTTCATAAGCTTGACTTCCTATCAATCATGATATCGCGACATGTCGCGATATTGCGACCCACTGTCTTCCCGCCTTCATTTTGGCAAACAAAGCCACGATATCGTGACATGTCACGATATCGCGACCCACTGTCTTCCCGCATTCATTTTGGCAAACAAAGCCGTGATATCGCGACCCAAAGATCAACCTTTCTCTTCTTTGCAAGACACGTCGTGATACCGCGACGTCGCGATATCGCGACGTTGCGATATCACGACCAAACCAACCTCCCTTCAAGTCTGCACCGCCCTTTGCTTTCTTTGATAACACGTCACGATATCGCGACGTCGTGATATCACGACCCAAACTGGCCTTTGCTCTCGCCGATGCCTTGGGGTCACGATTTCATGACATGTCGCAAAATCGCGACATGTCACGATTTCGCGACCCCAGCCCAACTTCTGCCTTTGCAATAAAAAATTTCCTCGAAACTTCCCTTTCTTTTTACAAAGCTTCCCCGTGGGAAAGGATAGGAACCACACTAAATTCAAAGTACTCAGAGAATTAAGAAAAGAATTTGGAGGATGCAAGATTGCTTTTCCCTCACCGGATGCTCCTGCATCAGACACCCCGGGTAAGAAGGAGAAGTGACCTTCACTTCTACGTTGTTCGGGCTGCGTCCCTTGCAATATCTCCGAACATTCATCAACCTTTATATCCGGCTCAAATCCCGCTTCTGGGCAAGATTTTCTGCCCTCTACCAGACAAATTCTGGCATTGCTACACACCTTTTCATCTTTCGTCTGCAACGGCTTCAACTTGTGCCGCATTCCATCTTTCACCAAGGAATAAGTATTTGCACGGCCATCATGCACTGCACTCCGATCAAACTACCATGGCCTACCCAACAGCAAATGGCATGCATCCATGGGGAATACATCACACAGGACTTCATCCTGGTACCTCCCAATATTGAACGTGACTAAGCACTATTCCCGGACCCAAGCTCTGTGGTCCTTCCGCAACCACACAATCCGATACGGATGCGGGTGTCTCCTTCTCTCCAACTGCAACTTATTAACCATCTCCTCAAAAAATAAGTTGTTTGTACTTCCATTGTCGATGATCACATTGCAAACTTTGCCTGCACTCTTGCACCGGGTGCGGAACAGGCTTCTCCTCTGTTCAGATTTGTCTTCTTCCACCAGCATGGTCCTTCTCACAATCATGGCTTCTCCCTTTTTAGCTTCTTCAGAATGTTCTGAATCAGCATCTTCAACTACCACAACTGCTCTGGCGGGACCCACCGGTTTCTTGTTTGTCTTTTCCCGATGTTGTGGACACTCGAATGCACGATGCCCTTCTTCTCCACAATGGAAACATGTTCCACAAAATATTCCTCTTCCATACCCGCGTCCAGATCTACCTCTTCCTCTCGGGTAGTTATCATTCTGAACTTGCGGTTTTGGGTCTTCATCTTCTTCTTCCTGATCTCGGCTGTTGCTCTCCTCTTCCTTTCCTTCTTTCTTTCCACCGTTCTTTCCTCCCGGTCCTTTTACTTTTTGCTTGCTGTCAAACTTTCGGTTCAGCTTTTCTTCCACTTTCAAAGCAAACTGGTAAGCATCTTCAATGGTGCTTACCCGAACCAAACTCAACTCCTCCTGCACACTCGGTCTCAACCCATTAATGTAACGGGCCACCTTTTCTTTGCTGGCTTCTAAGTGTCCGGTTCTGATGGAAATTTTATAAAAATCCTCTGTATATTCTTGAACTGTTCTGTTCATCTGCCTCAAGCTTTGCATTTTACGTAACAGATCCAGCTCATAGTCAACAGGGATGAACTATCTTTTTAATTTCTCCACCATTCTGTCCCACCTGGTAATCTGTTCTTTTCCTCTTCGGTTTCTCTCCAGCTGCACCCCCTTCCACCAAATGCTAGCATGACCCTTCAGTCGGGTCTTAGCAAATCTGACCCGGTTAGGGTCTTCAACTTCTTCGTATTCGAAGTATTCTTCTAATTCATTCACCCAGTCTATCAATTCCTCTGGGTTCAAGTTCTCGAAATACGTGGGAACCTCTAACTTCGGTCTCTTCCCGATCTGGGATATGGCCTTGTACAATCTGGCCTGGGTCGGATCTACATCTTCTTCCTCTTCTTCAAACTCGTTCTCCTCTTCCACCTCATCCTCACTGTCTGCATCCCTTCTCGGTTCACGTCCTCTGCGTAGCTCTTTTTGCAGGGCCTAGACTTGCCGCTGCAAAGCCCAAAAATCTTTCGCTGCCATGCCTCTGCCACCCACCGGGTTTCTTCTCGGAGGCATCTTCTCTGAACTCAAGCCCTCCCACATGTCCTGGTACAACTGCCTCTCTCTTTCGGTGGTCTGTTGTACGCTCAGGAGCTACGGGCTCTGATACCACTGACGGGGCACCGGGAATGGAACACTTCAACAAACTTGCCTTTTCATTAAAATTTGAAAAAAAATAATTACAAGCTTGAAAGCAACAGCCCGTAGGCTTTACAAATGCCGAGTTCGGCTCACTTCTTTCTCTGTTCTACTTCCCTGTTCTCCGGTCCGCCGTCCTCCTATTACAGATTTTCAGGTTTTTATCGAGGCCCCGATCCTCACAGCCTTCAATGCCCGCCTAACAAAAGTTTCAAAATTTGGATTTTCCCCCTCTTCCTGGGTTTTCAAATTTTTGGTCATAAATGGGCCATCTGCCCGATCCACCATGAGGAACCCCCATTAATGATCTTCTCTGACCTGTCGATGCCGCCTTGCTCAGATCGTCCTTTCAGTCTCTATTATGCCCATAATGTCCATGCTCTGTACTATTGCGAAAGCCATCCCCCTCTTTAATACATGCGGTCATCAATTTTAAACTTTAACCTTTGCGGCAGCCGCGCGTCTAACTCTGGCTCGGTATTCAACTGGCCACGTCACCATAAGACACGTGGAGACCACGTGTCACTGCAGCTTGCCTTCTCACCAGCCTTCGTGTTTTCATAAGCTTGACTTCCTATCAGTCGCGATATCGCGACATGTCGCGATATCGTGACATGTCACGATATCGCGACCCACTGTCTTCCCGCCTTCATTTTGGCAAACAAAGTCGCGATATCGCGACATGTCGTGATATCGCGACATGTCGCGATATCGTGACCCACTGTCTTCCCGCCTTCATTTTGGCAAACAAAGCCATGATATCGTGACATGGCACGATATCACGACCCAAAGATCAACCTTTCTCTTCTTTGCAAGACACGTCGCGATACCGCGACATCGCGATATCGCGACGTCGCGATATCACGACCAAACCAACCTCCCTTCAAGTCTGCACCGCCCTTTTCTTTCTTTGATAACACATCACAATATCGCGACGTCGCGATATCACGACCCAAACTGGCCTTTGCTCTCGCCGATGCCTTGGGGTCGCGATTTTGTGACATGTCGCAAAATCATGACCCCAGCCCAACTTCTGGCTTTGCAATAAAAAATTTCCTCGAAACTTCCCTTTCTTTTTACAAAGCTTCCCCGTGGGAAAGGATAGGAACCACACTAAATTCAAAGTACTCAGAGAATTAAGAAAAGAATTTGGAGGATGCAAGATTGCTTTTCCCTCACCGGATGCTCCTGCATCAACGACGGTATGGAATGTGACAAGTTTTGTATAGCAAGTGGGGTTCCTATCATGCGAGGGAAGAAATAACACGTGACCGAAGTCACGATCACTTGTGTGTGATGTTTCTCTTTTAAACATGGATTCGCCCAATGTTTGCTTTGATGTGGGATAAAGATTTATGAATTTTTTAAAACCTTTTCACACGCCTTGCCTTCGAGTAGAAATTTTGCGACGATGTTGAATTTTTTTTTATAAATACCTTAGGTTAAGGTAATTTTTTTATAATTTTAGTCGTCAGACTTTCAACCCGCTTGCCAGAAAAATGTCACAGGCATGAAAAATTTTTATTTTGCTTTGTTTTTCAATTATTTTGTAGTTCAAAATGTTTTTAGACTTCAAGTAATGCTTGATATTTAATTTCATGTCGTAAATGTAGGTATTTGGATTTTTTTTTTATATATAACTCATCACTATTTCATAGAGTGTCCATACCAAGTCATTCACAGTCTCTGTTTTATGGATGTAAATGAGTGAAAGGGTAAGGGGCCGAATTATTCTGTAATCGGTTTGGGATGGCAGTGCAATTACAAATGGCAGATTCAGCTTTATGACAACAAGGTGTATTTTTTTTTGGGCAAAATTTTTTTATAACAATGGAGATGGATTGTAATGGCTCTGATCCAAATGGAGTGAACCTACAAGTTAGTGGCTTGAAAAGAACAGAATTGCTGTTAAAAATGCAAGGAATTCCAAGCAATGTTTATAGATATAATAGTATATTTTATTGATGATTATTGTGAAGCTTTGAATGGGTAATTTATACCCATTCAAAGGGTATTATTGGCCAAGTGGTATGACCCTTGGCTATATGAATTTAAATAATAAAATTATGTGTGATGAGGGTCTTAACATATTTCTACTTGTTAATTAATGTTATTCGATATATTATAAACCTAGATTTACATATTAATTTTCTCATATTATTCTACTTACATCATTATCTTGATCTTATTATATTGTGGATATATTATATTTGATCCCATGGAATTTATCCTATGATTTTTATATTAGTATTTATGCTTAAAAAACCATCTCCAACTTCTTAAAATCACACTATTTCTAAGATCTCTAAATTTTTGGTATTGTTTGTAGTCACAATTGTATCCATATTTTTTACATTTTATTATAAAATCTATAGATCACCATTTTTTCTTGTTGAGTGATCTAGACAATGCTACCTAGGAAATCAATATTTACGCTCTACTCCAAAGTAAGGAGTTACTCAAATATGTGAATGCAAAGCCTTGTGATATTGATTCTAAAAAAGTGAAGAAAATCTATGAGGAGAATAAGGATGAGTCTCATGGTTTCATTACTCTTCATGTTGCAACACCTTTGTTAGTAGAACCACATTTTCTAAAGTATCTATTGATAAATTTTAGAATTTGTGTGATCGAATTGATCCCACATAAAACAATAGATTGAAGGCTAACCTTACAACATTCTCCATGGACTCATTTGATATTATTAATGAGCATATCATTTAGTTCAAGAAACTACAAGAAGGCATCTAGAATATAAGAGGATTGACTAAGTAGAAATAGAAGGGTAGAAAACATTAAATAAGGAAAAGAACATTGAACTACTTAATATCATCTTCAAAAATGTGTCAAAAACATATGAGATAGTAGTTTTTTTTAGATGCTTTTAGTGTACTTTATAGAATATCTTTTAATACCAATTGATGAGATATTTAAGTACTTTTGCATCATTAGACTACAAGAAATAGACATAAGAAAAAAATTATTTTTGATTAGGCTCACCTAAAGGAAGCTACTACCAATGTCCATAAAAAAAGAAGAGAAAATATAATGAGAAGAAGCCCAAGAAACTCTTAAAGAAGCCTATTTATGAGTTTTTTTAAAAATTAAAGTCATAAGCAAGAGTTGTATAGAATTTATATCAAAAAACTTGAGGAATGGATGAGAGAAGGTGTACTAATAATGATCTCATCTATGCACGTGAGGCTTCATTTATATTTTTTTTAAACCACCTAGCTTGATGAGATCTATACTAAAAGCTTAGTAAAATCCTCAAAAAATAATCTAAAACCGATCAACATGGTTGTAACCAACCAGTTGTAGAGCTGTCACTAATTTGCAGCCATGTCAATTGATTTTATATTGTTTTTTGAGGATTTTACTAATAATTTTGTGTAGATCTTGTCAAGCTATGTGGTTTCAAAAACAATTTGAAAATAAAGCTAGGGATCAAAAGTTATACCTCCTAGAAGGTTCTTTGCAAAAGCACACCTCTACAACCGATCGGCATAATCCGGTCACTTGCATAGGTGTATCAATCATCCTATGTCAATAGGTTATAGAGGCATACCAATTGGCTTAAGATAATCAATTGCACTCTATAATCGATTGGATTAGGTCGATTGACAGGCCTCTGCAACCTATCAACTACGCTTTTGCAGAGAACCTTCTAGGAGGTATAAATTTTGATCTATAGCTCTATTTTCAAATTTTTTTAAACCACCTAGCTCGACAATATATACACAAAAAATATAGTAATATACTAAAAAACAATCTAAAATTGATCAACATGGTTGAAACCAACTGGATGCAGAGGTTTCGGTTAGTTGCAACCATGTCAATCAGATTCAGATGGTATTTTGAGGATTTTACTAAGTTTTTTGTGTAGATCCTATTGAGATAGGTGGTTTTAAAAAATAAAAATTGAAAATGGAGCTCTAGATCAAAAGTTATGCCTCCTAAAAGGTTCTCTACATAATAGCACCTCTGCAACCAATCGGTATAAGTCGGTAAATTGTAGAGACATGTTAATCAACATAAGTTGATCGATTGAAGAGTAAAATACTCAAAAAACCTATACAAATGATAAACTAAAACCCCCTGCAATCAACCAAAACCTCTAAAAAAAAATTAATTGATTCACCACGGTTTGAAAATTTTTGGTGAAAAATGAATGCAATTCTCCATGTATCCTTGGACATAATTTGCCAAGATTTCTAGACAATTTGCCTTCATTTAATAAATAAATTTTTGGACCAACCCCTTATGCATAACCCTGCTCACACTAGAGATGAGTTCTTTAAGAGGGCCAAGATCTTCAAGGATATTGTTAAAAATCAACTATATATAAGAATCATATTTCTCAGGACTGACGAGGGAGGAGAATATATTAGGTATGTTTTTTATGATTTTTTGGCATATCATGGGATTGCATATCATAGGACTATTCACTATACTTTTGAACATAATGGTGTGGATAAGATAAAAATAGGGTGATCATGGAGATGATAATATGTGTAATTCATACCAAGGGAATGGATCATAAATTTTAGGGTGATTTTATCACTTGTGTAACATACATCACCAATAGAGTTCCTAATAGGGTAGTCCTCAACATGATACCTCTTGAGATATTTATAGAAGATAATATTGATGTGTCTTGAAAATGTATCTTTGGGTCTTTAGAATGGGCTTACATACCTAAGAATATTTAGGAGGCACCAAAGAGTCATAAGTGTATTTTTGTGGTGTATTCATATTAGTCAAAGGCATACAATATTTATGATCCTCAGAGACATGAGATTTTAATATAGAGATATGTCATATTTCATGATGTTCTTCTAGGTACTTCCACCATAACACCTAAAGTTTTGGTAATTGAACCTTCTAATCCTTTAACCATATTAAATTTAGTTATTTCTTTTGATATTTTGGTTGGTTCTACTCCTATTAGATCATCTTCTCCATCTTCAACTTTGAGTGGAGGTCCATTTTTTGCAACACCATAGACAACACCTTCTTCTTCAAATTTAGGGCATGATGAGTAGGACACATCAAGGCACAATTTAGGGTATGATGAGTTATTAAACCTTATATGATGAGGTGAGTGGTGATTCTAGGTTAGATTCTTTAGTTTTAGGTATCAATGTTGAGTTAGCATAGAATACACATGATTAATCCTTAGTTGCTTCAACATCCAAGTGGGATAATTAAGACACTTCTAAAGAATGCTCATACTATTTTTCTTCTTTTCCAACATTGGTAGGCTCCTTCTCAAGCATTACATTCAGTTTTTTCTCATTCTTAAAGTTATCTCATATATTCTTAGGCTAAGGGATGGCCATAATGTGAAGATATTATATTATAGTGTATGGGACTCTAACGAATAATGGGATATGAGAATTGGTTCTCTTTTAAAAGGAAAGAATGTTATTAGCTATAGATGGATCTATAGGATCAAATATACTTCATTTGATCAGGTAGAAAAACATAAGGTATGCATTATTAATAGGGGATTATCTCAATAGGATAAAGTGGAATATTTTGAGACATTTCCAACAATGGATATTATGGACTTAGGATGATTATCTCTATTGTTATCTAATATGGATGGAAGGTATATTAGATGGATGTGAAGAGTGTATTTTTACAAGGGGATATTCAAGAGAAATTTTATATGCAACAACCACTTAGTTTTGAGCTTGAGAGATCCACTATATTGGACTTTCATTTGACTAGGTCCTTGTATGTATGTAAGAAAGCTCTTGTGCATGGTATGAGAAGATCCAATTCTTTTTTCTTAGTTATGAGTTTTAATGATGTGATATTAAACATGATGTTTATATCAAATATCAATATAAGAAAAATTTAGTAATTATATCATTTATTGATGATATTCTCATCACTAGAAACTCTTATACTCTAATCCAAGTATAAAGTTATGAATTCATTCCACTTTTGACATGATAGATTTAGGTCCTTTGCATTATTATTTGGGTATTCAAATTGATCATATAAATTTTGGCATCATGATTTACCAATACAAGTATACGTTGGATCTCCTTTAGCATTTAAGGATAGAGGATTGCAAGTCCATTCAAAATCCTCTTTCCTTAGGCTTGAAGTTTTCTACATTGTATAAATATCCTATAGGAGGACTTATCTACCTTAATAACACTAGACCAAATATAGCTTTTGTTGCTAGTTATTGTTCCACATATATGCAGACATCCTAGGAGAGCCACTAGATAGTAGCTGAGAAGATTCATAGATATATCTAAGGGATCTATCATATGGGAATTCATTATCTCATTGGCTTCTCTCTAACTTTTATAGGATTTTTAGATGTTTATTGGGTTGGTGACTTGGATGAGTGATGGTCCACCATTGGATTTATGTTCTATTTGAGATTAAAATTAGTTTCTTGGTGTTCCAGATGCCAATTCACTATTTCTTGGTCTTCCATGGAGGATGAATATAGTTCTTATAATGAGTTAGTTAATTATATTAGGTGGATGCTCATAATTTTGGAGGATATTGGTATTACTTAGATTTTTTTAGTCACTCTTTGATGTGACAACTAGAGAACCATCCAAATTATCCATAATCTAGTTTTTTTATTAGTAAATTAAGCATATAAGGATGTTGATGCACTCTTAGGTTGGAGGGTCCAACCTATTGATCAAATTTATCCCTTAATAGGATGTAGACCATAGTTTAAATACCTCATGCATTATAAAATTGAAGGGTGTGCCATGCAAGCACTATCGACTATGTTAAAATATTTACCCAGTGCAACTAGATGTTATAGTGGTAACAAGGAGTAGGGTTCAAACCCATGAAGAGGCGATGAAAAATATAACAAGTTATTGATTCCTCTAGTATATGCAAAACGACAAAAAGATATTGATGTACTCTATGAAATATAATTTTTGTTTCTTCATCATAGTAGACAATGCATATCCTAACCAAGGTCATGTTCATGTTCACTTTTGTATACATTTCTTGGAGTTGGAGAGTGTCCCTTAAGGGGGAATTACAAGTAAGGGTATCTCTCCATATCCCATATTTAGCTTAATATGGGATATTACAATATGCGGTGGTTAATTTTATCTTGAGACCATAGCCAACTTTTGTACTTGTATTGATTATATTTTCCTTTAGGGCCCATGTTAACCTTGGAATATATATTTTATAATTTTTGTAATATTTTACTACCAAAGGCTAGTCTTAAAATATTGACCTAAATGTAACTTGTATTTTGGTATAGATACCTCTTTGTACCAATAATTTTGTTCATTAATTAGAGTGTAATTTATATTGGATTTTACAACAATTTATAAAAACAAACATAATAAAACATTACCTAGTGTTGTTTAAAAATAAATAAAGTAAAAAACTAACAAAAATTATATTGGGAATTTTCATGGACACCAAATAATATCACTATATGGAAAATAAAATTATACATCAAATCTAACAGATCGTGTGTTGGAATATGAAAGGAATAGTTAATAAGTTAAATTTATAAGGTTTTGATCGAGAGTGAAAATGGAATCAACAATAGTGAAAGTAAATGAAGGCAATGGATCAGGTGGATATGGTGTAGACAAAAATAACAACTTTGATGGTGGCGATGCTGGTGACACGGGTAATAGTGGGTCAGGAGGAGATGATCTGAATCAAGATATTGGAAAAATCTCTATCCACCTAAAATTTTTGGAAGGAATATCCATGATCACCCATAAAAAAATAGATGATTTTGGGCCCACCACTCTTCTCACCAATGGATCCCTCTATCATGGGTCAGTACCTAAGATAGTCGCATCAAGATCTACCAGCTATGGAAAAGTGGTAGGATTTGATATATTGATGGATTGGGAATCCTTAGTGGACCCAAGAAGAAAGGCTTCATCACCAAAAGGAAGTGTTCATCTAGTAATGGTAGCTGCGATGGGTGGATCAGGAGAAGGTGCTCCTAGATTTTATCGATTCTTTGCAAATATGGTCAGAATCAACTCAAACCCTAGTCAACTTGAGACTAGGATTGATCTATATACTTTTGATGTAAAACTTGAGATCCATTGTAAACTTATGTCATCCATGGTTGCTCATAACTCCAACTCATTGGTTGGAAAATTCTTGGGTTCATGGCCAAACATGGAATCAATCCACAAATGGGCTCATTCCTCTTAGTGACCCTTAGGATCCATGGATCTAGTTTTTCTACCTATAGGTTTATTTTTTATCCTATTAAACAACCCAATCGACTCTCGTTGAATCCTCATAGCTGGATCATGGTTCTTTGGATGAAGAGGTATATTACTATGAAAAAGGGGTGTGGATTTTGATCCATCTACTTAAAACATCAACTATGCACCAATTTTGGTTCATCTCCTAGGCCTACCGATTTATTTTTGGAATGAATATTTTCTTCAAGGTATTACAAGGAATATTGGAGTGTTGATTGTTTTCAACCCCCCTACTCAAGCGGGATCCTGTATGATCCAAGCACGTATGTGCATCAATACCTGGTCTTCCCATACTCAATCAATCTTATTTAAAAGGTTTGTACCTTCTCTCAAATTATTGAATATGATAATAAACATGATTTCTCTGATTTATGTTCCAATCAAGGCCATATTCATTCTCAATGCCCTAAGGTTCCTAAACCACCTTCTACTGAAGGTCATCATCAATCCAAATCTGGTCCTCATCACACCTCCTCTATTTCTATCCTTAACCTTGTGCTACTTCCCCCTTCAAATCCCTTGATTGAGATCCCTCATTCCTCTGGAGCTGAAGATCAAACTCAATTGGAGGGAATCACTACTACTTCTATGTCAAGCCCTATTTTCTCTCCTCATAGTCCACCCATTCTTATTTCCAACTACTTTTTCCCCATTTTCATAAATGATGCCACCATTTACCTCATTAACCCCACTTTTACCCATCCCTAGAGCCCTCCTCCTTCCCTAAGAGTATCCCAGGCTCCCCCTATGGCATCCTTATATCCCCCAGTCCTTTCTCCCCTAGCCCTCCCCCTTCCCAAACCCAAAGGAATATTTACACTGATGTAGGTTATAGAAAAAATGGGGCTATTCCTTTGCTCAAGATATTATAAATAGAGAAGCTTTGGATGAGATTGCAAATGGTACACAACTCACCCTCAAGGGCAGATATTCAAAGATACCATTTGAAAATAAATCCAAACTTACCCTTCCTTTTGGAAGAGGGAAGAGAATATATTCAAGAGTTTCTAAATGAAGATCCTCTAGTGGAATGTGAGAGGCCTCGATGGTTCAAAAATCAATGCTTGGTTAAGTCCATGAGGAGAGACTTAAGACCCACCATTTTTAATTGCATGAAACTAAACTGGATTCCCAAAATGCCACTTGCATCTCAAAAGTTATTTAGAAATATCTTTAATCTCTTTATAGTCTGACCAATGGAGCTTCAAGTGGATTGTTATGCATTTGGGATTCTATAAATTTTTAGGGGACCCTATTGTTTGTAGCATAAAATTACATGAATGTTATATTTTTTAATAAATAGGATGGTTACCATTGGGTCATTTTAAATATTTATGCTCCTAACTCCCCTTATCGAAGGAGACTCTTGGCTCTTAAGTATTTCTCTCAACCAACTCAGGGAAGTCTTCTCATAAGAGACCTAGATGTTTGCTAAGGATTTCAACTTCCCTCTATTCCTCACTAACAAAAAAGGAGATCCCAAATCACTAGAAATTTCCTTGAGAACTTTGTATAGTTTGAGGATGACGATGATCTTATGGATATTAACCTTAGGGGATCAAGATTCACTTGGAGTAACCACAAGAAAGGGGATCAACTAATCTATATTCACCTTCATTGCTTTCTCATCTCCACCAATGCTATCCCTAATTGTGGTGATGCTATCATGCAATTGGTGCCTAGAATTGGATCTTACCACAATCCCCTACTTTTGGATAAGTCCTAGGTTTATCCCTTAAAGTAACCCTTCAAATTTGAATCTATATGGCTTGAATATATGGACATCAAATATTTGATTTCTCTATGGTGGTCTCGTAAGTTCTCTAGATATCAAGTCCCTTAGATGAGAAACAAGCTTTAGTATGTAAAATCAAGTTGAAAAAATGTAACAAAGAGGTATATAAGAACATATTCCATAAAAAGCACCAGATCTAATATCAACTAACTAGCATAAATCTCTCAATGCAGTATGGAAATCCTTACCCTACTCTTCAAGACACAAAACATAATCTCCTAATTGAATTTCATAACATCCTCAAAAGTGAAGAAGTCTTTTTGAAACAAAATTATCGGGTCACCTAGATCAAATAAGGAAATTCTAATAAAAATGATTTTAGTCCACCACCATAAGACACACATGATGTAAAAACATTAAGGAGCTCATCCAAAAAATGGGGAAGTAACATAAGATATCCCTGAAATTAGATAAAAACCTATCAATATATTTGAAGAACTGTTGGATCCTTTTCTTGGGTGTGATCATCAGACGTTCGAGGCCCTCCTCCAAAACATCCCAAGGATGGTTACATCAAAACATAACCATAGGTTGCTCAAAATACTCTCTACTGAATAATTTCATGCTATTGTTTTTTCCATGCAAGGTGGGAAATCCCCAGGCCCATATGGCTTTCCCCCCATGTTTTTCCATCATTTCTAGGATATTGTGGGTCCAAATGTAGTTTCTACCATCCAACATATGCAAAGGTGCAAACATATTCTTGGATATGTCTACTCCACTTTCTTAACCCTCATTACCAAAGTCAGCAAAGCCCACACCCTTACCAATTTTTGCCCCATTAACCTCTGTAACTTCCTCTATAAAATCCTTACCAAAGTCCTAGCCAAAAATATTAAACCCATCATCTCCCAAATCATTGCTCCTAATAAAGGTAGCTCTATCCAAGGGAGGCTCATCACATATAACATCATCACCATTCATGAAATCATCCATTCCATTTCTAAAAGTGGTAAGGTTGGTTTTCTCCTAAAACTTGACATGAACAAGGATTTTGATAGAGTTTCATGGAGTTTCCTATTCTCTGTCCTCTCTAGGTTTGGTTTCCATCCTGATTGAATTGCTCTCATCAAGAAAGTTATTACTATTGCTAATTTATCTATTCTACTCAACTGTTCTCCTATGGGTTATTTCAAGAGTTTCAAAGGCTTAAGACTGGGTGACCCCTTCTCTATATTTCTTTTTATCATTATTATTTAAGCATTATTCTAAAACCTTAACTCTATGTATTCCAAATGAGATATTTCTAGTTTCAAGCCTACATATTTCCTCCAATCTGTATCTCACCAGCAGTTCATTGACGATACCATCTTGGCCACCCTTGCCTCAGTTCCTCAAATCCATATTATTAAATCAATCATGCTTTCCTTTGAGGTTGCTACTGGTTAAAAATTCAATTTCTATCAAAGTAAGGTTTACTTCATAAACACTTCTATTAGATTCCAAGCCCGCATTGTTGTTATCCTTGAGTGTGCTATTGCTGAGCTCCTTGCCATATATTTAGGGTTTTCTCTCTTTGAAGGTCCTTCAAAAAAGTTCCTTTGGAATATTGTCATTGATCGAATTCAAAAAAAAATTGGCTAGTTGGAAAGGAAACCCTTTTTTTTAGGATGGGAAGGCCACCCTACAAAGCATCCCATTTTTTTCCTCTCTGTATTTCAGATTCTGTTTAAAGTCTATAACAAAAATGAGCAACTCCAAAGAAATTTTCTATGGTTTGGATCAAATCTGAAACAATGTATACACTTGGTTGCCTAGAACTAGGTCTACTCAAGAAAATAGTAGTATGGCATTGGGATTCGAAAATTCAACAATATGAATCTAGCCCTCATTTTCAAACGAGGGTGGTGAGTTCTTACCAATGAGAAATATTTATGGGTCTTAATTATGAAAGAAAAATATATTTGGCACAAAACCAATTTCTTGGATGACCCTTCTCCCATATATGGTTCGGTTGCATGGAACTCCATCCTCAGATATAAGAATATTATTAGAAAAATTATTCATTGGAAATTAGGAAATGGTGAAAATATCAGATTCTGGGAGGATCTCTAGCTAGGCGATTCCCCTATGTAGTCTCATGTAGACCTCCTCTACCTGAAACTAGTCATCGACTCCCTATTTGATTCGAAGGTATGTTACTTCTTTCACCCTAGTCGTAAGTACTGGAAGTCGATCCCAATTGTTGGTATGCCTAATGAGCAGAGACAAGCTACCTCCATCCTGTAAAATATTTTACGTCTTTGTGTCATTCATAGTTTACCCTCTTAGGATTTGATTCTTTAGGCTCCCACTTCCAACAGTCTCTTCATCGTCAAGTCTATCTACACCCTCACTAAGAATATTTCCCCTCTCTGGTTTCCTTCCAAGCACATCTAGAAGAAATATCTCATTTCCAAAGTAAGTTTCTTCTTATGGATTGCCATATAGTACAATATCCTTACCATATAGAACCTCCATCATTGGAATTGTTACCCAATAATTGTTACTTGTGTCTTTAATATTATGAGTCTACCCACCATATTTTCCTATTTTTTCCCTTCTCCCATTCCATCATGTCTTCCCTATTCTCCTTTGTTGGAATTATCTGGGTCTTGCCTTCCCTCAGTGATTTGTGTGTTCAATGGACCAATCCTTTCAAAGGATTTTGCCTTAATTTTTTTTGGTCCTTCTATATCCCTCACTTTCTCTAGGAGATGTGGCATAAACACAATTCTTGTGCTTTTAATGATTCAAAACATGATGCCCGTTAGATTCTAGCCCAAATACTTCATGCTAATACTAATAATATTTCTATTACTCATGGTGATGGTGAATCTGAATCAAATTTTGAACCTTTGTTGGCCTCTTCTCTTAATATTCCTAGCTACAACCTCCATACTCCATATTTGAAGGTTGATTGATCACTGGTCAAGTGGTCTCATCCTCCTCTAGGTTTTCTCAAGTTGAATTTAAATGGAGCTATGAAAGAGAATCCTAGACCTACTAGCACTAGAGGAATTGTTAGATATCATACAAGCAACATAATTTTAGCCTTTTATAATAATATGGGATACCAGTCTAGTCACTTTGTGGAAGCCAAGAAACTTCATCAAGGTATTATCCTCCACAACATGTAGTGTTCCAATTTTTTGGTTGAAGGGGATTCCAAAAATATCATCCAGTGTTTAATTTTAGAGACCCATTATGTTTCATGGAACATTTCCAACATGATCTCTAAAACTAAACATCTTATGCAATCCTTCATGAGTGTCACTTTCAATCATATTTACCGTGAATGCAAACATGTTAATATCCTTGTAAATATGGGGATCTATGAGAAAATTCTCATTGTTTGTAGAAACACTTTCCCTCTATCATTAATCGATATCAATGCAGTTGAATTTCTTGAGTAGCAAGACTAGAGGGGATTGGTGGTGGGGCCACCACGACTCCACATGGAACTATGTACACTTTTTTCATCATTATATAATAAATCACACTATGAGTGGAAGACAAGAGTTGATGAGTACTCATATGAAAATAAACCATATCAAAGATACAACATTACACTCCAATGGTGATGTCATTTTTCAAAGGGTGAACTTTCATATGGTAGAAAAAGATCAATTTTGGGTAGTAGAATCTCTGATGTGAGTCACATGTCATGATACATCACCAATTGCTATACCATTATTGTGGGGGTTTTTGGGACTACTTGGCATACCCATCATCAGGTAATAATGATGCAACATAGGCACTCCACCAATCCTCATCAGCACCACGATATTTTATCTAGACGATCATAGGTGGAAACCTCTACAAATTTTTGGTCCTTGTTCATCCTCTTCATTGGTGGTGCTCTTTCCAACCTTCCCATTCTAATTGATACTTATGCTAAGATTTTTAGTAATCACCACCTGATTGCCTTGACAGACTATGTATTTAGTCCTCATGACCACTGGTGGAGTCCTCTTTCAAAATTTTTGACAACTACTACATCCGCATCTAGCATCGATTTATCGAGAGGATATTTTTCTTCGACCTGTGCTTTTTGTTTTTTGGTCCATCTTTCTTATTGGGTTTCCATTTCTTGCGTCAATACATTCATGTTGTTTGCATCCACTCTGACTGCAATGATGATCCATATTTTTTTGGAGTGTGGTATATGTGTTTTATGCCATTGCATGTGGAGTTGGGATTGGGTAGACTCCCCTATATTCTTAATCACTACTTTTCAGCACCTTGTGATGTTATCTTCCCTCTATAGTTTGTCTAATTTGGTGCATTCCCTCATGGCTCCCTCCCTTTGGTCTAGCCTTGTTATTATGGCCAAAATAGAACCCTCTTCCCTCCACCTAACTACTTTGGTTGAAAATATATTTCGTGACCATGGCCTACTCGATATCCAACAACTATTAATGGCCATGATCCAACTATTGATATTCTCACAATGACACTGAGAGGGGGGGTGAATCAGTGCAGCTATTTAAAATTTAAATCTGCAACACTTAATGCTGAAATAATGCTAGCTCAAAATAGATATAGCAAATATAACAAGAGAGCAACACACAACACAAGATGTAACGAGGTTCACCGGTTTGGCTACTCCTCAAATAGACTGTTTGGACTTCAATCCAAATCTAGCCTTTGCAAAGCTTCAACTTTACAAACAATTTACCAGAACCCATTGGAAGGAGCATCAACCCCTGATTTATCTGCTACAACAGAAAGGATTACCAACCCCTTATTCCAAGAACCAACTTGGATCTCTAATTTTGAATCTTAGATTGACATAAGAATTCCTTCTCTTTTACAAGACCCTCACTGGTCTATTGCTCACTCAAAGCAATCTCATAGAAGCATAAGGAGAATTGTTAGAGACTCAAAATGTTCTATTGCTTACAAAACCTTTCTTTTAATTTGCATAAATAAAACCAGGTTTTTTAGGTCAGTTACGGTTTTGCCTACCACACCCTTACGGAATTTTTATAGCCCTTTTTTGTGCTTCTTACAGCACTCTTACTCAACCTATCTTTTAGTTTTCTTAAGAATAAACAAGGTTGTAGTAACCTTACTTACTGCTTTTTTTTAGTCCTTTATATTGGTTCACTTAAATAGCTCTTTCAAATCGGCTCTGCTTTTCCCTCCTTTTTGCCATGCTTTCTCAGCTGCGTTGATTCTGATGCACTACGGACCCACTACTATACCCATGTTGTCACATTCTTTCTGCTGCACTATTATAGCCCATGCTTTCTTGGCCTCGAGCCTGCGACTGCACTGCTAACTCACTACTGCACGCATGCTGTCACGTTCTTTTTGCTATACTATTACAGCCTATGCCATCTGTGCATTCTCAGCCTCGAGCCTGCCACTGCACTGCTGACTCACTACCACATTCATTTTATAATAATTTATTCTCTTTGTTAATTCGTGGTGTCTGTAAGATTTTGTTTGCCACTGTAGTTCTGTCTGCTTATCACTTTGTAATTTGCACCCACTATTGCATTTATATTATAATAATAGTTTCTATCTGTTTACTTCAGATCTTGTCTGCCTGTAACTCTGTAGCTTTTCTACAACCGTCGCATCCTTTTTCACATTTATTATTATAGCTACTTGGTCTTACTGTAACTCCACCTATGACTGTTCTTATTTTTGTTGCATTAATTTTGCTCTGCAACTTCCCCCTACAACTGTCACTGTGTATGCTTCTTTGGCTTTTACGTGCGAAACTATGACATGTCGCGATATCATGACATTTCTGCCCCTTTGACTTTTTCTTGATAGTAGACCGCGAAAACCTCACATGTCACAATATCATGACATTCTTTGCCTCCTTGTCCTCTTCTCGACATGGAACCGCGAAAACCTGACATGTTGCAAAATTGTGACATCTTTCACTTCCTTGCACTCTTCTCGGCTTCAACCAGCGACAACAGGACATGTTGTGAAATCACGATGCATTCGTTGCCTTGATCTCTTTTTTGTCTCTTGCCAGCAAAAACACATGTCGTGAAATCACGACACATTTCGATGCCGTACACTTATCTTTGCATGCACCAATGAAAACATGACATGTCATGAAATTGTGACACTTCTCACTGTCGTACATTCTTCTCTGCATGCCTCAGCGAAATCGGAACATGTTGCAGAATTGCGACATCTTTTTGCCTTAGCGCTTTTCTTTGCCTTTCGCCCGTGAAAATAGAACATGTCGCAAAATCACGACATATTTTTGCCTTGGCGCTTTTCTTTGCCTTTCGCCCGCAAAAATGGAACATGTCACAAAATTGCGACATCTTTTTGCCTTAGCACTTTTCTCCAAACATGTCGTAAAATCGTGACAGTTTTCCTTGTAAACGCTTCTTCTCCAAACATGTCACGAAATCATGACAGTTTTCTTTGCAAGCGCTTCTTCTCCGAACATGTTGTGAAATTGTGACAGTTTTCTTACTTGCCTTCTTTGCTTCCAACATGTCGCAAAATCGTGACAGTTTTTCTACTTGGCTTCTTTGCTTCCAACATGTCGTGAAATCGTGACAATTTTTCTACTTGGCTTCTTTGCTTCCAACTTGTCGCAAAATCGTGACAATTTCTTTTCCAGCTTCTCAGCATGTCACGATATCATGACAGTTTCTTTTCAAGCTTTTCTACATGTCACGAAATCGTGACAGCTTTTCCAATTTTTTCTCTCTCCTCCGTTATGTCGCGAAATCACGACAGAAAACATGTCACGATATCGCGACAATTTTCTAACTTGTCTTTTTATTCAAAATTTTGAAACTGGGCCACTTTTGTCTGCTTGGAAATTCATAGTACATGCTCTGACTGACCTCTGAACTCCTTTCCACTACATCAACTGATCTATCTATCTGTGTTGACAACAATGACAATACTTTGGCTGAACCTTGCTCAACAATCTCCCCCTTTGGAATTTTTGGCAACACATGCAATTTCCTGTATTTCTTCTCCCCATTTGACAATAATACCAAAGCGCTGCTGCAGACTCCCCCTGAGTTCATGCACAACATTCTCAGGAAAAATTTGTTATCCTTAGTAAAAATCATAAATGAGAGCAAAAATATAGACAAATATACGAATGCTCCCCCTTAGAATGTGTTCCCAATAGCTAGTCAGTTCTTGGGGAGTGTGACCACTCCCAATTTACTACGAAGGTATTCAAAAGCTTCCTTGGGCAACGGTTTTGTGAAGATACCTACTACTTGCTCTATAGTTGGAACAAAATCCAACTTAACGTCACCTTTTGCAACTTTATCCTTCAAAAAGTGATACTAGATTGCAATATGTTTGGTGCAGGAAGGCATAACTGGATTCTTTGAGATGATAATAGCACTGGTATTATCACATTTAATTGAAATTGGCTCTTTGAAATTAATACCTAGATCTTTTAGTGTTTGTCTCATCCATAATATCTATGTACAGCATGTTGTTGCTACAATTTATTCTACTTCTGTTGTGGATAGAGAGACTGATTCTTGTTTCTTGATGTGCCATGCTACCAATCTGTCTCCAAGATAGAATGCACCACCACTGGTACTCTTTCTGTCATCTATACATCTTGCCCAATCTGCATCTGAATATGCAATCAGAGTGAAGTTTTTTCCTTTTGGATACCATAACCCATACTCCATAGTACCCTTGAGGTACCTAAAAATTCTCTTCATAGTTGTCACATGAGTTTATTTTGGACTAGCCTGAAATCTTGCAACCATGCAAATTGCCTGTAAGATATTTGGTCTGGTGGCTGTCAAATACAGTAGGCTCCCAATCATAGATCTATACATTGTTTGAACAACATCTGGAGATTTGTCATCCTTACTTAACTTGCAGCCTGTTATCATAGGAGTGCTAACAGGTTTACAATCCTCCATTGTGAACTTTTTCAGCATTTCTTTCACATATTTTACTTGAGAAATAAAAATTTCTTTGTTAGTTTGATTAACTTGTAGCCCGAGGAAGTATGAAAGTTTACCAATCATAGATATTTCAAATTCCTTCTGTATTTTATTTGTTATGTCTCTACATGACTCATCATTGCTGCTGCCAAATATTATATCATCTACATAAACAACTAGGACAATAAGATTGCCATTCTCTATTTTGATATATAAATTGCTATCCACCATACCTTTCTTGAACCCTTGCTGAGTGAGATAGTTTTCCAGTCTTGCATACCATGCTCTGGGTGCCTGTTTCAAGCCATACAATGCTTTCTTCAACTTGCAAACAAAGTTGGGATTATCACAGAGTTGAAAACCATCTGGATGTTCAATATAAACTTCTTCTTCAAGATTTCCATTCAGAAATTCTGATTTCACATCCATCTGATAAACTTTGAAATTCTTGTGAATTGCTAAAGCCAGAAACATTCTGATTGCTTCAATTCTGGCCACTGGTGCAAAAGTTTCTTCAAAGTCAATCCCTTCAACTTGAGCATAGCCTTTATAGACCAATCTTGCTTTATTCCTTACAACCTATCCGTCTTCATTCAATTTGTTTCAAAAAATCCATTTTGTACCAATTATGTTTTTATTGGCAGGCCTTGGTACTAATTCCCAGGTTTTGTTTTTCTCAATCTGATCAAGTTCTTCATTTATTGACTCCATCCAAATTTCATATGTCCTTGCTTTAGCAACACTTTTGGGTTCCATGCTGGATAATATGGAGTAGTTACTTACTACTCTTCTTCTTGTCTTAACACCAACTGTGGGATCCCTAATAATTTGCTCTCTGGGATGATTTTTCTGCCAGCTTCCTATTTTGAATTTATTTTTTTCTTCTACTTCTGAATCAATACTTAAATCATCTAGGTCAATTTTTTGATTCTCTTATGCTTCCTTTTCTTCATCTCCTTCAATAGCTTCTTTATAAATAGGGTAGTTTTCTTCATAGCTGACTGTTTGTTTCCTATCTTCATCAAATTTAACATCAGCACTGTCTACAATTTTTTTTAGCATTTTGTTGTAGCATTTGTAAGCTTTGGTTTTTGATGAATAGCCAACAAAGATACCTTCATCAGCTCTATCTTCAAACTTACCAAGATTATCTTCAGTTCTTTTGATGTAACACTTGTTGCCAAAGACTTTGAAGTATTTTTTTGTTGCCTTCTTGCCGAACCAAAGCTCATAAGGGGTTTTGCTTTCATGTGTCCTCAACATGCACCTGTTTTGGATATAAACTATAGTATGGATTGCCTCTTTCCAAAATCTGTCCATAATTTTTCTTTCAGTCAACATTGTCCATGCCATTTCCTGTACAGTTCTGTTTTTTATTTCTACAACACCATTCTGCTAAGGTGTCCTTGCTGCTGAAAACTGTCTTCTAATCCCATATTTTTGATAGTATTCTTCAAACTCTTCTGAGATGAACTCTCCTCCTCTATCTAATCTTAAACATTTGATCCTCTTTCCTATTTCATTTTCAACTTGGTTTTTGAAATTCTTGAACATTTCAAAAGCTTCAGATTTATGTTTTAAAAAGAATATCTAGGTCATTTTGGAATAGTCGTCTATGCACAACATAAAGTATTTATCACCATTTATACTTTGTGTTCTCATGGGTCCACATAAATCAGTATGAATTAGTTCTACATGTTTGCTTGTAAAGTACTCCTTTGATTTAAATGTAGCTCTAGTTTGTTTCCCATTTTGGCATGAAGCACAAATGCTATTTTAAGGTTTGCCAATAGTGGGTATATCTCTTACTACCCTTTTTGAGCTGATTTTTACCAGATTATCAAAGCTTATATGACCGAGCCTCTTGTGCCACGACCAATTTTCATCTTCCTGTCCAATCATGCACGATCCTTCTGAAGTCTCTAAGAGAGTATACAGATTTCTAGAAGTCCTCAATCCAGTGGCTATCAACTTCCCACTTTTTGCTTTTCTTACTTCACAACCCTACTTTTTAAAAATTACTTCATGACCTTTATCACAAATTTGACTTATGCTCAGCAAGTTATGCTTCAGACCAATAACAAACAATACTTCCTTAGATTTTATTTTTTCGTCACTTATCTTGACTGATCCTTTGCCAACTATCTTGGCTCCATCATTATTTCCAAATTTTATAGAACCACCTTCATATTTTTGTAATTTCTCAAATTTTTGTTTGTCACTTGTCATGTGACTGGAGCATCCACTATCTAGTATCCATGGTGCAGATTTGTTATGTGCTTTGAATGTTGTCTGTACAATCAATGATTCCTTTTCTTCCTTGGGTCGCTCCTTTTCTCTCCACTCTGGTTTGACTGTAGTTTTGGATACTTGTTTAGCCTTTTCCCTTTCATTGACTTGTGTCTGTTTTTTGAGAAATTTTCTGTTTTTTTTCAATCCATTCGGTTGATATTTTCTTCCCTGATTTTTATTTCTTGTAAAAGAGCTATGACAATTTCTTGCAATATGTCCAAAGTTATGACAGTTATAACATTCTACTGCATATTCTATCAAAGGTGAAAAAACATTTCTACTATTGAAATTCCTTTGTCCTATATTATACCTGCAATTTGAAATTTTATGACCATAAGCATTGCATTTAAAACAATAACCAAAAAAGGAATGATTGTACCTTGGTAATGGTATTTGCCATGTAGTAGTAGGAGCGATAGGTCTTCTTCTTCTTTGATATGTGACTTTGGTGAATCCATTATTGTCAGTACTCTTCTTGAGCCTGGCATTGTTGTTCTCTTTAGCATGATTTGGTTTTTCTTGATCAACCCTGATCTTGTCTTCTTTCTTTATAGGTTCTTCAGTTATGGCCTTTGATCCCTTTGAGGATTCTCCTTCGTCAAAGACCAAACCAAATTTTATGCCTGTAGGCCTTTGATTATTTAAAATTTTATTCAACTTCATAGAACTGTCTTCAAATTTATGATAACTCAATTTCTGATTCATCTCTTCTAATTGTTTCCTTAATCCAACAATGTCTTCTTCTAGATTATTGCACTCATCTATTTTTTCGGTTAGTTGTACTTCAAAATCTTTAGACTTTTTCTTACATTCCTCAATATGTATTTTCAAACTGATTATTATTTCATTGGCATCCTCAAGTTTTCTTGAAACCTTTTTATTCTTTTTCCTTTTTGTACTTAACTCTTTAAGTGCAGCGACCAACTCACCTTCCAGATCTACTTCAGCCTCATCCTCAAGTTTTTCATCACACTCTTAGGTTTCCTCTGTTCTTTCTTCTTCAAATGCCATGAACAAAGCTTCACCTGTTTCTACTTCAGAATCCTCAGACTCCTCACCGGAGCTGTCTTCAGAAGAGTTGACATTCTTGGAAATGAAACTTTTCTTCTTGAAGTTCCTTTTTCTAAAATGCGGTTTCTTCTTCCAGACACTTTTTTCTTGGTGTGACCCTTCACCACTTTTGTTTTTCTCATTCATAGGGCATTTAGCTGCAAAGTTCCCGATGCCTCCACAGTTGAAACACTTGAATGGTAACTTTTCTTTGTACTTTCCTTTTCCCTTTACTAGTTTTTGAACAAAGTTAGCTTCCATTTCATCTGATGTCTCTTCATCCTCAGATTCTTGTTTAGCTTTTACATTTTTGTGTGCTTTAAAAGTAGCTTCTCTGTCTGAGGGATTAGTTTGTCCTATCCTCATTTCATATGCAGTTAAAGAACCATGCATTTCATCCATGCTAAAAGAATTTAGATCTTTAGCTTCTTCTATAGTAGACACTTTAGAGTCAAATATTTTATGAAGAGTTCTTAGTACCTTTTTCATGATGACTGCATCTTCCATTTTCTCATCGAGTCCTCTAATCACATTAATGATTCCATTGACTCTCAGCATATAGGCCACTATGTTCTCATCATCATTCATTTTGAAAGCTTTGAACTGAGCTCGATGCATTTGTAGCTTGGCTTCCTTAATCTTGCCATCTCCTTCATGAATGCTCTATAGTTTGTCCCACATGTATTTTGCCATTTTACAGCTCATGATCCTTATTAGTTCACTGTCTACTAACCCACACATTATAGCATTCTTTGCTTTAGAGTTATTTTCAAACTTTTTCTTCTTAGTCGCATCTGTTGGAGGAATAGAGGGTATTATGTATCCACTATCTACGGACTCCCAAATGTCATATCCCAAAGCACACAGATAACTCTACATCCCGAGTCTCCAGAAAGAGTAATTAGTTCCATCGAACAAAGGAGCTTTGTTGGATGAAAATCCTTCACCATCGGCCATTGTTTTTCTTCCATGATCACCTTAGCTAATTGAGCTTGTTTAGGAACCTTGCTCTGATACCAATTGATATTCTCACAACAGCACTAAAACTGGATGAGATGCCTTTTTGGAGGAGGATCTATTCTTCTTACCCATTGTGTACTAATCCAAGATCAACCCTGACTGATTTATCCTAAACTGGGAAACTGGCTCTAATACTAATTGTTAGACTTACAATGGCACTGAGAGGGGGGGTGAATCAGTGCAGCTATTTAAAATTTAAATCTACAACACTTAATGTTGAAATAATGCTACCTCAAAATAGATATAGCAAATATAACAAGAGAGCAACACACAACACAAGATGTAATGAGGTTCACCAGTTTGGCTACTCCTCAAATAGACTGTTTGGACTTCAATCCAAATCCAGCCTTTGCAAAGCTTCAACTTTACAAACAATTTACCAAAGCACCCACTGGAAGGAGCACCAACCCCTGATTTATCTGCTATAACAGAAAGAAGCACCAACCCCTTATTCCAAGCACCAACTTGGATCTCTAATTTTGAATCTTAGATTGACATAAGAATGCCTTCTCTTTTACAAGACCCTCATTGGTCTATTGCTCACTCAAATCAATATCATAGAAGCATAAGGAGAATTGTTAGAGATTCAAAATGTTCTATTGCTTACAAAACTTTTCTTTTAATTTGCATAAATAAAACCAGGTTTTTTAGCTCAGTTATGGTTTTGCCTATCGCACCCTTACGACCTTTTTATAGCCTTTTTTTGTGCTTCTTACAACACTCTTACTCAACCTTTATTTTAGTTTTCTTAAGAATAAACAAGGTTGCAGTAACCTTACTTACTACTCTTTTTCAATCCTTTATACTGGTTCACTTAAACGGCTCTTTCAAATCGGCTCTACTTTTCCCTCCTTTTTGCCATACTTTCTCAGCTACGTTGATTCTGATGCACTGTGGACCCACTACTGTACCCATGCTGCTACATTCTTTCTGCTGCACTATTACAACCCATGCTTTCTATGCTTTCTCGACCTTGAGCCTGCCACCGCAATGCTAGCTCACTACCGCATGCATGTTATCGTGTTCTTTTTGCTATACTATTACAGCCTATGCCATCTATGCATTCTCGGCCTCGAGCCTGCCACCGCACTGTTGACTCACTATCGCATTCATTTTCTAATAATTTTTTCTCTTTGTTAATTCCTAGTGTCTGTCAGATTTTTTCTGCCACTGTAGTTCTGTCTGCTTATCACTTTGTAATTTGCACCCACTATCGCATTTATATTATAATAATATTTTCTATCTATTTACTTCAGATCTTGTCTGCCTGTAACTCTGTAGCTTTTCTGCAACCGTTGCATCCTTTTTCACATTTATTATTATAGCTACTTGGTCTTACTGTAACTCCACCTGTGACTGTTCTTATTTTTGTTGCATTAAGTTTCCTCTGCAACTTCCCCTTGCAACTGTCACTGTGTATGCTTCTTTTGATTTTATGTGTGAAACTATGACATGTCGTGATATCATGAAATTTTTGCCCCTTTGACTTTTTCTTGACAGTAGATCATGAAAACCTGACATGTCACAATATCACGACATTCTCTACCTCCTTGTCCTCTTCTCGGCATGCAACTGCGAAAACCTGACATGTCGCGAAATTACGACATCTTTCGCTTCCTTGCACTCTTCTCGGCTTCAACCAGTGAAAATAGGACGTCACAAAATCGTGATGCATTTGCTGCCTTGATCTCTTTTCTGTCTCTTGCTAGTGAAAACACATTTCACTGCCATACACTTCTCTTTGCATGCACCAGCGAAAACATGACATGTCATGAAATCGTGACACTTCTCACTGCCGTACATTCTTCTCTGCATGCCTCAGCGAAATCGAAACATGTCACAAAATCGTGACATATTTTTGCCTTAGTGCTTTTCTTTGCCTTTCGCCCGCGAAAACGGAACATGTCACGAAATCGTGACATCTTTTTGCCTTAGCGCTTTTCTTTGCCTTTCGCTCGCGAAAACGAAACATGTCATGAAATTGCGACATCTTTTTGCCTTAGCGCTTTTCTCCAAACATGTCACGAAATCATGATAGTTTTCCTTGCAAACACTTCTTCTCCAAACATGTCGTGAAATCATGAAAGTTTTCCTTACAAGCGCTTCTTCTCCGAACATGTCGTGACATCGTGACAGTTTCCTACTTGCCTTCTTTGCTTCCAACATGTCACGAAATTGTGACAGTTTTTCTACTTGGCTTCTTTGCTTCCAACATGTCATGAAATCGCGACAATTTTTCTACTTGGCTTCTTTGCTTCCAACTTGTCACGAAATCGTGACAGTTTCTTTTCTAGCTTCTCAGCATGTCGTGATATCACGACAGTTTCTTTTCAAGCTTTTCTACATGTCACGAAATCGCGACAACTTTTCCAACTTTTTCTCTCTCCTCCGTTATGTCGCAAAATCGTGACAGAAAACATGTCGCGATATCGCGACAGTTTTGTAACTTGTCTTTTTCTTTGAATTTTTGAAACTGGGCCACTTTTGTCTTCTTGGAAATTCAAAGTACATGCTCTGACTGACCTCTGAACTCCTGTCCACTGCATCAACTGATCTATCTGTCTGTGTTGACAACAATGAGAATACTTTGGCTGCACCTTGCTCAACACTTTTCAGCACCTTGTGATGTTATATTCCCTCTATAGTTTGTCTACTTTGGTGCATTCCCTCGTGGCTCCCTCCCTTTGGTCTAGCCTTGTTATTATGGCCAAAATAGAACCCTCTTCCCTCCACCTAACTACTTTGGTTGAATATATATTTCGTGACCATGGCCTACTCAATATCCAACAACTATTAATGGCCATGATCCTAATATTTTCATAGAGTTTGTGCGAACATGGGATGGATGGAATGTCTGCATCCATAAATTGAGATTCATAGTAACTGTATACCTCATTATAGATATTATGGGGATACCAATCGAAGGAGAAATTATTAGTCAAAAGAAGCACTCGCTCCAAGGCGAGGTGGCTCACTTTTGGGACCATGGTGAACCCTTAGGTAGAGACAAAGGTGGCATCTTGTGAGATACTCTTTAAAATATGATGGACATAGTAATGGTGAAAAGCCTTCAATACTTCATTTTGTATAGTCCCGAAGTGGTGTTGCACAACTTTCATTTAGCTTTCCTCAACCACTTATGGTGAAATAAAATAATCAATATTCAAGAGTATCTCTTTTGGTCTATTGAAATATCAGTCCTAAATGTCAATAAAGGAATATCTTATTTTCCTCTACACCAAGGATTGCATTTTTTAATGTACCATGATATTTTGGAGTGCCAAACTCAAAGGGCTATGGGAAGGGTGGTTTCTACCATGAGATCTATGGATAATTCTAGAGCAGTAGGAAGGTACACTTATACATCTTCGAGAACCAATCGAACACTTGATTTTGACATCAATATGGAAGGAACACTGAGCACCCATAACTCCAGTAAATCTAAAGCAAGTAGTGGTAAACATAAGACCCCAATTATGGTTGATAATGATGTTTCTAATGATTCACTCTCTTTCTAGGTTAAGTAGGAGACTGGCACCAAGAAAAATCACCCTCTTGAGGGCACCTCCACCAAACCACACCCCTTGTTGGCTTCTAGAGTGTCCTACTGGCCTAATATTTTTTAAAGAGGCCACCTCAAAGACCTCCACTACACCATGAATACCCTAGGAAGAGTGGCTAGGATAACTTCCTCTCTACTATATCAGGAAGAGACTCTCATGTATGAATACAAGGATCAATCTAAGATCCTAGAGGAGTTTAAAAGTCTGGTGGGAGCTACCAGGGATAGGCACGACGTAGTTGGGTAAACAAAAAGTTAGTTTCTATGATTTTCTATTGGAATTGTCTTGTTGGTATCTGTCTCTTGCTTATTTATTTATCATGCATGGGATATTTATTAAAAAAAAAAAAATCATTTCATTGCTACCCCTGTGTGGGTTTTTGAGAATGGTTATTATTTTGACCCTACATGGGATTTATGGTTCTCCTACTTAGCCCTATGAGGGCTCCTTTTTGTGCTAAATGAGGCTTAAATTTTTTGATTTTTTATTTTAGTTTGATATGTCTATGCTATGGAGTGTTCCTCAGCTTGACTCCTTTATTGTAAAAGGTTACGTGACCCTTTCAAAACCCCTTTACCAATAAATAAAAAAGTATACATAAAATAATAGCTAATATGGTTAGTATGAAAGGGTATTTATACCCAAATACAAGTTGCATTTAGGTCAAAGTTATGAGACTAACCTTTAAGAATAAAATATTTCACAAATTTATAAAAGCATATTTTTCAAGGTGCACATAGGCCCAAAGGGAAGATAAGATCAATACAAGTACAAAATTCAATCATGGCCTTAATATAATCCTAACACCACATATTCTAACACCCCTCCTTGAGCTACATGTAAGACATGGAGGGAGACCCTTACATGCCAATCCCCCTCAAGGGACACTCTGTAATGCAAAGAAGCTCTTACATGTGCATAAAGGTGACCTTTGGCATGACCTTGGACAGTCTGTATGCTTTGGACACTAGATTAAGCATCCCATGTGCATGAATCCATCTCACAAAGTGCATCCATATGTCTATGTGCTTTGTATGCTAATGGAATATTGGATTGCAAACAAGTTGGATGGTGCTCTAATTATCACATCGAAGGGTAGATAGAAAAATATGAATAATTTTAATCTCCTTCAAAATAATGAGCATACATCTAATATGCTTAGTTACCTCATTAGCAAAATAATATTAAAAATTTATTGAGGACTAAGAAATATTGGATTGTCATGTAGAACACCAATAAATTGGATCAAATTATAAATGAATCATACAGTCTATGGTAGATTGTCATCCATCCAAGTCACTATCCTAATAGCACCTAAAACATTTAATAAAATAAGAGGGAAGCCAATGGAGTAGTTAATAACCATTTGATAGGTCCCTCATATGTATCTAAGAATCCTCTTAGTTGTTAACTAGTTACTCGTCTTGGGTGCTTGCACATATATGGAACATTAACTAATAGTAAGATCTATATCAGGTCTTATGTGATTAAGGTAGAGAAATCCTCCCACAAGAGAATAATATAATATAGCATTCATCAAAGGAATGGTACAATCATCCCAAAGCTTTAGGATTTAGGCAAAAGGCTCGCAATCATACTTTCAATCCTCTATCCTCAAATGTTCAAGAGGATCCAAAGAATAATTTCAATCCTCTATCCTCAAATATTCATGAATATCCAAAGCATACTTGGGATAAAAAATGGTGATGCCAAAATCTATTTTATCAATTTCCAAAAACTAATACAAAGGCCACAAATATTTTAGCTTAAAACTGGAATAAGTCCATGATTTCATGTCCTAGATCAAAGCAAAAGAGCTATGATTGATAAGAAGATCATCAACATATAACATGAACTAAAGTTTCCCTTCTTGATGTTTAATATAAACATCATGTTTAGCCTCACACTGTTGAAGTTTACAAATAAGAAAGAAGATATGGATCTTCTTATACCATGCATAAGGATCATGTTTAAGTCAGTACAAGGACCTAGTTAGGTAATAGACCAAAAAAGTGAATCCCTCAATCTCAAAATCAAGTGGTGGGTACATGTTAATTTCTTCCTACAACTTCCCATATATAAAGGCACTCTTCATACATCTAATATGCCTTCCATGCATATGAGGTGATAATGGAGATAATCATCCTAATTAAGTCCATCTTGGACACTTTTTTAAATGCTTAGAATAGTCCACTCCCTCATATTGAGAGAATCCCTTAACAAAAATGAATACCTCATTCTTCTATATCTAACCATATAAAGTATAGTTGACCATATAAATCCATTTGTAACTAACAAGCTTCTTCCCTTTTGGAAGAGAAACTAACTTCCAAATCTTATTCTTCATCAAATCCTCATACTCTACCATCATAGCATATTCCCATTTGGACCTACCTTTATCATAAGAGTACATTATATGACCATGAGAATGTGGTACCTTCAAAAGCATTACTCATGAAGGAGTCTTCCAATGTCACTTAAAGATATAATATGCTAAGAATTATTTAAAATCATATTAAACCATATAAGCATTGCATGAACCAAGGAATAATCTTGTGTATTTTGTGACAACTCAACATCAAAAGCTAAAATTGAAGAATTCAACTCATCATAATTTACCTCATCATGTAAGGTAAAAGTATAATGAGCTAATATATCCTACTCACCATGTCATATACCTTACAAATAAAGTGTTTCCTTTAGTATTACATGTGAATGGGTCAAATAAAAAGGTAGTAGACTACCACTCAAAAATGAATATGAGGAAGATGTTCTAATAGGAATAAAGAAACCAAAATCTTGAAAGAAATAGCTAAATCTAAGATGGTCAAAGAGTCAAAAATATCATTTTCTAAAATTTTAAGTGGTGGTATGGAAGGAGTACTTGGAAGAATATCATCAAATATAAAATATTTATAGATCAAAATCTCATGTTTTTTAGGATCGTAACAACAATATCCCTTTGAGGTATCTAAATATACTATAAAAATACACTTATTACTCTTTTGTATTTTCTTATTTTGAATATTCTTAGGCATGTGAGACCATTATGACAATCCAAAGATATAGAAATGAGAAACTTTAGTATTTACCCCTATCATTCTCTTAAGAGGTGTCATTTCTTGGGCTACCCTATGGAAACTCTATTGATGATTTATGTTGTACAAGTGACAACATCACCCAAAAACTTATGATCCATCACCTTGGTATGAACCATGCATCATGCCATACCTATGCTCATCTTATTTTTTCTCTTACCCACACCATTATGTTCAAGAGTATAATAAATAGTCCTTTGATATGCAATCCCATGAGAGTCCATAAAAACAATGTAAATCATAGCTAACTTATTCACCACCCCCACCTATTGTTAATTTTTTTATTCTCATATGTAATTGATATTCAACAAGGGCCTTGAAGGTATTAAACCTCTCAACAACCTCATCCTTAGTGTACATTGTGTATAACCACACATATCTCTAAATATTATCAATAAAAATAAAGTTCCTAACTTCTAAGAGGAATGGTGTGCCCATAGGTCTGTAAATATCACTATGTATGATCTCCAAGGGATGATAGGACCACCTCACAACTCCTTTTAGAAAGGCCTCTTTATGATACATAAAATTCATCTCTTACATGCACCACCTGGAGAGGATATGTATAAAAGTCTAATGGCCATTTGATGTTGACTCATCTACCTCAAATATTTATACCTAATATACCCAAGCCTATGATGCCACTTCTAACTTTCATTATTTGCATTTGAAATCATAACAAAAAAGATTTTCCTCCTAGAGGGAATATAAAAATAGGAAGGTATTTCTACCAACTTATATATATCGTCAATATCATCACAATAGCCATAATAAATAGTTTTGAATCCATTATCTATATCATAAATTATCCATTTATTATCCTAAAATTATATCTTCTTATTTGTATGAGTAATGTGATAAATAGAAAAAAGGTTAGGGCCAACATTAGGAATATTAAGTACATCGTCAGAAAATAAATATCCAATTATGATTTCTCCATACACTAAAACCTATAATGAGGAATAATATCCAATCATGACACATTTCCTTGCATATGTTTTTTTGTAGCCCTATAGGACATGTTTATGCTTCATCATGTGCCAGTTCCCTCGAATTTGTAATCCACTCATTTGAAGAAATGAATGTCCACTAGATGGAATGAGCTACTACATGTTCTTATGAGGTTTCTCCATTAAAACTATCCTTCCCTTGTGCATATAAGAGAGTAGCATCAATACCCCATTTAATGTTTATTCCTGAAGTTTCATGGTTTCAATCCTATAAAATTCATTCTTGTGGCCTTTCTTTTTACAAAAATTATAAGTAGGTTTCTTATGCTTCTTGTCATTCTTTGTTGACTTCTTATCATTTTGAACTTTGGAAATAGATTCCTTTGGGTGAGCCTAATAAAAAATATAATTTTCCTTATACCTATTTGTTCTAGCCAAATGGTGCAAAAAATACTTAAATACCTCATCAATGATTGTTGCAAGAGAATTTAGAAAGTACACACAATGCATCTAAAAAATAATTATAACTATCTTGTGCATTTTTGACACATTGTTGATAATAATATGGAGCATTGTACTAGCCTATTCCTTCTCTAGTGTTTTATGTCATTTTCTCTCCTTAGGTATACCTCTTGCAATTCACATGTGTCCTTGCAGTTTCTTGGATTGACTAATAATCATAAACAACATCAAATGAGTCCATGGATAATATTGCAAGCTCAATCTCTAATATATGAATTTGTGTGGAATCAATTTGATCACATAGCCCCTCAAGTTTCTCAAGCAAAACTTTAGGATCCATGGTGCTACTAACATGTGTGTCTTAGACATTGTCAACATGAATAACAATGATACCATGAACCTCATCATTCTTATCATTGTAGAGTTTCTTCACTTATTTAGAATAAATATCACAAGGCTCCTCATTCACATATTTGAGAAACCTATTTATTTAGAGTAGATTTTCAATATTGATCTTCCAGGTAGAATAGTTAGGACCACTAATCAAGGGCATATGGTGATCCATGATTATTTTTCTAAATTATAAACATCTATATGTAGTTATGATAAAAAAAACACCACCAATGTAGAGGCCTCAATAACTATATGATTTTAATAAAAAATATAAAAACACTTTCATATGCAAAATTTATGGCCCCAAAACATTTTCCCCTAGAACCACAAAAAAATTATCCAAAATCCATGGAAAATTAAATAAAATTTAGTATCTATAGTGAATGAGAGGTCGTCATGTGTAGTTGTGAGTGGTTGAGGGGGTGACAAGCATGTACTAATTATGTACCATATCTATGAATTACATAAAACCACTTATCATGATTTGATTTTCTATATAATATACTAACCACATTACACCACTTGTCGCATGTTGATTCACTTCCAAATTTATATGTTGCCAAGTCTACTACTAACTATGTAAGTTGTTTATAAAGTTTAATAAGTTGATGAATGTTATTGGCTTAACCTATATTTATATGCATCCAATAGCATATTATCGACCATGTATGCTATTATATGGCTTGTCATGATAGCTAAATAATAAATTGGTATGTCACTGCCTAATTCATCCCTTACATCACCTACCACATGTCACCTCATGATTTGTGCCATGCCACTATTTGATTCAGTGTATATGCCATTTGTCATATGTTGTGCCACATAACATATATAAATTTTACATCAACTATCATATATTGCACCATGCCACCTATATAGACTACCAAATTTCACCTTAGGATTTGTTCACTAGTCACTAAATTAACTGTACATACTTCCATGTTAGCTAGCACATGTTACCTCAAGATTATGAACTTACTTCCATGTCACTTATATGAATTTCCATATTAGTTTTATGGATTACTATCTATCATTTTTATGCCAATGATATTTTATTGTATGTACATAAATAGGTGATATCATCTAGTGTTATATCATCATAGAGTGCAACGTCATTAGCAATTGTCATGTCATCAATCACAGTGATGTCAATCAACATGGAACTTCATATTAGATAGTTTACAATTGATAACAAGACATGTTAGTTAGTCAATAAACAATACATCTATGGAATGTGTCATAGATTTTTGATATATTAGGAGGTAAAGCAAGTTGGTATGCAATAAGACTTATATTTTCATATCTCAAAGGGTCCTACAAAATGTGGATTTATCTTTATGGATTTAATCACACTTTTCAATGGTTTAACCATTAGGAACATTTTTTCTCCCACCAAGTACTCTCTTAGATTTCTCCTCAAATTAGCATAATTCTTTTACCTATCAGTAGCTTCTTTGAGTCTTTGCTTGATTACTTTCAATTCATCTTCCATTTCTTTGACCATTTTTGGCCCAATCACAACTCTATCTTCTAGGTTGTCCTAAGATAATTGTTGGAAATTTTGAGTAGTTGGCACTAATATCCAAAGTCAGTTGTCATTGATTTCAAGATGCCAGTGATAGCTCTTATCCAGTTTGAGTGCAATTTTTAATGGTAGTTATAATGGGTTAAAATATCTTTATTTTACACCCAAAAGAATGGGTCAAAAAGTGGTTTCATTTCTCCTTTGGAAGAAAATGTATCCGAAGTAGTGGAAGGATATAATATTATAATCTTATTATAATATTTAACCAGGTTGGTGAAAAACCCAAATAAAATATTATAATTTTAATTATAATATTATTGGATTTACAAAGGTCAATTAATTATTTTTATAAACCCTAAGTTTGGGTTTTGGAGGGAAAAATATTTCAAAGTGCAAAGTTTAATTTTGATTAAACCCAAAGGTTGGGTTTAAATTAAATGCATTCAAAGCCTTTACCGCAGACATCATGGAAGGGAGCTTGGTGAGCACCGACGTCATTAATGCATTGGAAGAGCATATAGATATGCCCAAAGTCTTAAGTTTTAATTACCCTTGCTCGAATCAAAATTTGGTGGCATGCGAAAAATATCTCGTGCATTATTTTTGAAAACATGGCAGTGAAGAGAATAATGGAGGAGGTCACCATCCTCGAAATCACATTGGGCAAGCATGACCTAGTGGTAGTTTGAAAAGCATTAAGGCACTGGTAGTGAGAAGGTTTGCATTCGAAACTCCACGATGCATCATTTGGTTTGTTGATTGAGGCATCCATGGTGCACAATGTTTTGACCAAGGTGGAAAGCGTTGAGAAGGTTAAGAAGCACGTGGTGCTTTGTTATACTCAAATGAGCGCATGGCTTGTGCAACAAATTTTGTCGTGGCTAAGGCGCTTGTGTTGGGACAAGGTTGAGGGTTTGATTCCATCCAAAGGCGAGGTAATATTTTTGTTGGTGAAATTATTTTATCCGCCTACGTTGGAGAGATAAGAGTGTTTTTTATTATTTTTTAGCCTATAGTGAAATCAAAAGGTGCTTGGTTTAATTTTTATTATTATAGGCATATGTTGGAGGAATAAGGTTTATGAGTGGTTATTATTAAAGGGGTTGGTTTTTATTAAGTGATATTATTTAAAGATTCTTTATAAAAATTAGGAGTAATAAGAAGATTGTGTGGAGGCTTAATTAATATAGTGATATATTAAGGCTTTTGAGGATTATTTGTTTTATAAAGGTTTTCTATTAAAATAAGACTATGGTGAATATTAATTTTGAGTTGGAGTAATAAGGTGTATTTTAGTCATATTTTTCACTGTGATTTTGTTGAAGTCTTCTAACCCTTAATGATATTGGCAAAGATAATTTTGTGAGTGTGGAAGATTTATGAGAACAACTTCTTTACATGAAAAATGTATGGGCAATGTTCTTCCTAATTGAGTTGAGTAATTGGTTTTTCTGAAAACATCTTTGGAGTGAAAAGGAATTGTTTGAGTTTCCTTTGAAGGTTTGTTGATGCATGAGGTTTTCTGAAAATTAATTATTACCATATTGCCTAGTGAGTTTTATTTAGTGCTTAAAGGTTTTCTGGAATAGAGAAGTGACTTTAAAACCTTGTTTTATAAGCATTGTTGTTGAAGCCATTGGATTGTGCAAAGAACTTGAACTAGGGTTTTGGAAAAAACATGAGTAACATTGTTATGTGAGATTTGTTGTTGAGCATTGCTTGAAATATTTTGAGTTGATGTTTACATACTTGGACTAGGGTTTGTGAGCAAGGGTTGTTTCTTGATTAATTGGTTGAGTAGATTTGATTGAACCTAGTCAAGTGGATGTATGAAGTGATTGTTCAAGTTCCATGAAACAAACTATTCAATATTTTGAAATTGAGTTGTGAAAGTAATTGATCATTGAGTATAGAACATATTGAGTCTCTAAAAATTCTCTTTATGCTTCTATGATATTGGAAAAGTTTTGAGTGAACTTGTTGAACATAATTGGTTAGGTTCTAAGTGGACCTATTGAGCATATTTGGATAGGTTATGTGTGGACCTGTTGAGAAGATTTGATCAAGTTCTGAGTGGACCTATTGAGAAGATAAGCAAGTTCTAGAGAGGACTTGTAGAGCATATTTGAGCAAGTTCTACAGAGGAATTGTAAACTTATTAGTGTAAGCTTTTGTGGAAGCTTACAAAGCATATTTGAGATAAATCTTTGAGAAGACTTGAGAGCAAAGTTGAGTGATTTGTTCAAAATCTTGAGTTGAGGTTTGGAGCAGATCTAGTAGAGTTGAGTCAAGCTTTGAGTTAAATATTAAGGACAGAGATCGAGAACAGATTTATGCTAGACCGACTAGACTGTGTTTGGTATAAATTTGAGAGCAAAATTTGATGTAGATTTGAGGATAGGTTTGTACCAGACCAAATATAGAGATTGAGCAGATTTGTTCTATACTGATTGTACTGTGTTTAGTGTAGCATTTAGAAGAGTTATGCTAGATTGACTGGATTTTGTTTAGTACAGAGTTGAGAATATTTGTGCTAGACCGACTGGACTATTTTTAGTGCATATTTTATTGATATTGTTGAGCATACTTGTGCTAGACCGATTGGACTATGTTTAGTGCAAATATTGAAAAGATTTGTGCTAGATTGACTAGATTGTTTTTAGTGCAGAGTTGATAAGATTTGTGCTAGACTGACTAGACTGAGTTTAGTGTAGATATTGAGAAGATTTGTGCTAGATTGATTGTACCAATTTTAATGTAGAGATTGAGAAGAATTATGCTAGACTGACTGTACCAAGTTTAGTGTAGTTTGAGATAAATCTTTGGAGGTGACAGAGTAAAGAGGACAGAGTCTCTAGTGGATATAAATCCATTGGCTAGGACATTGGGGATAGGTCTTTTGATTGAGTACAAGATTATTCAAGTGGAGAGAGATCCACCAGTCCATACAGTGGAGGCAGTGTCTTCTAGATGATCACTAGCCAGAGTAGAGGAAGAGTTCTCCTATGGATAGATATCCACAGACTTGATTTAGGGGATTGATATATCCTATGGACAGAGGTTCATAAACATTGTAATGGGGAAATTATTCCCAAGAGATTAATTGAGAAAATTTTAGTAAAATATTTCCTCCATGGAGTAGCCCGTATTGGGTGAACCACATAAATTGTGGTGTCTCTATTGTATGTGGTGTTGTGTACATTTCTTTGATTACTGTTGTTGATATTGTTATCTTTACATTACATATATTGGTTTGAGATAAAAATTAAAAAGTGGTCTTATGCTATTCACCCCCCTCTCAGTATAAGCTTGTGTTCTTCAATAATGACGTCCTATAATTTCGTCCATACAAGGCATCAAAAGATTTCATTTCTAGAGATGAGTGATGTCTATTATTGTAGGAAAATTCTACCAAATGTAGGTAGTCTTCCTAACAAGACTTGTGATCCATGCAATACATGTGCAACATGTCCTCTAGTACTTGGTTTACCCATTCTATTTGATTTTCTATATCAAGGTGGTATGTTGAACTCATATTCAAGTTTGTGCCTATTGCATGATGAAGGGCTTTCCAAAATTTAGAAGTGAACTTGGAATCCCTATTTGATATGATTACCTCTGGAAATCCATGCAATTGGAACACTTCTTTAGCAATTTTATTAGCCACCACTTGAGAATCATTCTTGGTGCTCCCACGTATAAAATGTGCAACCTTAGTTAATTTGTTGACTACTACAAATATAACATCATGTTGGTACTTGGTATTAGGTAAACCTATTATAAAATCCATAGATATGACCTGCCATTTATGTGTAGGTACATCATGTGGGTACAATTGTTCTATAGTATGCTTATGTGTTGGCTTAACCTTCTGACATTCGAAGTACTAAGCAACAAAATCAGTAATATTCTTCTTCACTCCTACTCAGAATAATATTCTCACGTTTTCACTCATTTTAACCCCTTCGAGGTGAGTAGAATAAGGATATATATGGGATTCTTCCATTATTAGCTTCCTTAAATTACCCAATTTTGTTATGATAATTCTATATTTATAAAAAAAATATCATCTATCATTCCAAACTCCTTATTACCCTTAAGGTATTTATCCATTCTAGCTCAAATTTCCTGGCAATATTCATCCTGATATTGCTCTCATATCACTTGATTCACGAGATTCATGTGACTCCTAGTTATGGCTGCTATGTATCTCCTTCTACTCAAGGTATCAACAACCTTATTCTCTTTCTATTTTATGTAATTAATTTCAAATTCATACTCAATGAGAAACTCAATCCATCATCTCTGTGTCACATTGAGTATTGGTTGAGTAAATATGTACCTTAGACTTTGGTGGTTATATTTCAATTCAAAAGGTCTCCCCACAAAATAGTGGTGCCAAAACTTTAGATAATGCACCACTATAGCTATCTCTAAATCATGGGTGGCATAATTAACTTCATGCTTTTTAATATTTCTTGAAGTATATGCCACTACTAACTCTTCTTGTATGAGTACTTCTAACCCTTCCAGCGATGCACCAGTGCATACTGAAAATTTTCCTTGAGGATCTGAAATTTTCAATATGGGTATGATAGTGAGCTTCTGTTTCAGCAATGCAAAGGCAACTTCACACATTTTTCGTTCATTTAAATACCTTCCCCTATTTTTGAAGGGTAGTTAATACCATAAAAATATTTGAGAAATCTTATATATAACATCTATAGTAGCATGTTAACCCCATGAAGCTTCTAACTTTAGTAATATTAGTAGGAGGTGGTCAATTTAATATGGCTTCAATCTTCTATGGATATACAAAAATTCCTTATGTTGATATTATATTCCCTAAATATTGTACCTTGAAAACATAGAAATCATTTTTGGCTATATTTCCATAGAGTTGACTTTATATTAATAACTCTAACATAATCTTGATATGTTTATCATGATATTCCTTGTTTCAATAATATATTAGGATATCATAAAGAAATACAAGGATAAACTGGTCCAAATACCTTTTGAATACACTATTCATTAAATTCATGAAGGCAACTAGGGCATTAGTCAATTCAAAAGGTACGATTGTAAGCTTTTAGTACCCATACCTAATCTTGAATGTCATCTTGTGAGTTTCCTCCTCATGTATTCTTAATTGGTGATACCCTAATATCATATCGATCTTTGTAAATATTATGGCATCTCTCAATTGATCGAACAAATATTCAATTCTAGGTAAGAGATAAAAATTATTAATTGTATCTTTATTTATCATTTGGTAGTCAATAAAGAACCGTCTTTATTTTTCACAAATAAAATCGGTGTACCCGAAGGTGACACACTTGGTTTTATCAACCCTTTTTCTAATAACCCTTGTAATTGTACTTTCAACTCTTACATCTCAATTTGAGTCATCCCATACGAATATCTATGTATAGGTTCTAATATTGGCATAAGATCAATAGTGAAATCAAATTCCCACATAGAAGGAAGTCCAAATAAATCCTTTGGAAATACATCCTTAAAATTTTTCAAAACTGGGTGTTTTTCCAGCACCTCTTTCTTTTGATATTCTCCAACTTCATTTAGCTTAATTACATAAACTACCATCATTTCCTTAGGGTTTTATTCAACTACATAGTTGATAGCATATGGGGTTTAAATACCCTATGCTCACTATGAATTATTAGTCTTTCTTTGCCTTCTTCAGAATACTCGATCCATCTATCTTGGAAGTTGATTATGGCTTTATGGACTTTTAACCAATCCATCCCTAGGATCACATCAAAGGCATGAAGTGGAGCTACATATAAGCAACCTTACATGGTTCCACTAGCTAAAGAAATTTCTATCATAAGAAAACACTGGTTTAAAAAGTAGGTTTATCTAGAACCATCCTTGCACTTCCATCCATGAGCTAAATATCCTAGCATTTTTGGCATATCCTTTGCTAACTTAAAAAAAATGAAGCTATCAGTGGCTCCATTATCAATTAAAATATTCACCTCCTTATAAAAAATCTTACCTTTTATAATCAATGGGGTAGTTTACCCCTGAAGCTTCTGACTCCCAATTATAGTGTAGATCACATATGCATGTTATTTTCCTTTAGCACTGAATGCACTCAACCTTGTTTGGTGTGGATGCTAATTAGCGAAATGTAGGCCTCTACAATGGTAACATCCATCCTTGGGGCCTTGCCACTTTTTTGAATTTTGCTCCTTTTTTTTTTGAATAAATACGTCATATTAAAGAAAGGATAAAATACATCAGTAGAAAATAGAGAGCCATTACATCAGCTTGTGAAATAAAAGCAAGCAATCAGATCTAGAAATTTTATCTATTCTAAGGCAGTATTTCAAAATTTCATCCCTAAAAACCTTAATTTGACTAGAAATAAAACTAACTACTCTACCAATAGTAGCATCAACCAAGGCCTCCTCATTTCTGAAAACCAAGCTGCATCTATCCTTCCAAATGCTAAAAAGAATAGAGATATTGATAACATGCCAAAACACCCTTCAATGAGGTGCACAATCAAGGGAGTCACCAAAAACAACCTTCTTGGCTAATAGTTTCACTCTGACCACAACTAGCAAAAGCATCAAAAATATGCATCCACTTGGCTAATCGAGCTTTGCTTTATAGACCTTGCATCATCACCAACCAAGAAAAACCTTTAGCTACATTTAGACCCTAAAATTCCAAACTCCAAACAATCATTTATTCCATTTATTGCATGTACAATTCAGACCCCATATACCATTTAATATGTCCCCAAGAGGGATACTAGGAAGCATAAACTGATAAATTTTATAATCCTTAAAGCACCAAATTGGATTTCCATAATTCCACCTCTAGTATTTCCAAATCAGACTCGAAAGGCCACCTAAAAGCTTATATAGCTGCTCAAACAGAAGAAGACCTTGAATCTGTTGAACAAAAAATTTATCAGAAGGTTTTAATTTGAACTTAACAAGCAATTGTTACCAAGTAATCCACTACCCAACATTTCCATCCCATAGATCAGCTCATTTAAAGATACCATTCTTGCTAAGCCTCTTACATTGCAAATTAGGCCTATCCACAACATACATATCATTTTCCTAGAAAAGACAAATAGCTTTGGAAGAAAGAGTCCAACCTCTCCTATAATCTAAAAAATCCCATTTAACCATTCCAACAACCTCTTTCCAGGCATCCCAAATCCTTTTAATCAAGATGCCTCCTCTAACAATTGAATTGACTAGGATGTCCAACAATATCCTCAAAGCTAAAAGCCCTATGAATCCCATCAAGAATGATACAAGACTGAATCTGGTATCTCAACAACCATTTCCATATAAAATAACCCTCCAGGCATTTGGTGATCCACTTAGAAGCAAGAAATTTTCCATGCACCTAAATGTCCAAAAGCCCCAAACCACCCTCCTTCTTAGGAACAATGTAATATTTCTAAGCAATAAGGGGAACATGCCTAGAACCATCCATATTAGCCCACAAGAAACAAATAATGCAAGTATTAAACTCCTATATTGAGTCAATTTAGGAAGCCAACAAGAGGAGTAATACATGTGACAAGTTTGAAGAATATTACTAATATAGTGAGCTTCCTAGAAAAAGAAATTAACTTATTTTTCCAACCTTGAAGCTTCTTTTCAAACCTATTCATGCACCAATCCCACATAGATTTGAGGGAAATCCTCCTACCAAATGGAATACCCAAATACCTAATAATTTCTCCATCATCAACTTTCCTCTAGCCAATTTTAATCCCACTAGGAAAATCCTCAGCTCCTATCAGCCAGTAATCTGATTTAGCCTCACTCACCATTGCCCCAGAAGCAAGACAAATTTTTTGAAGATAATATTGCATAACCAAAATAGAATCTCTATAAAGTTGCACAGTAAGGAAAGAGTCATCAACAAAATAATTATTTAGAAGATATCCCTCTGGAAGAGCAATACCTCTAATAAGCCCAGTTGACCACTTTTTTTCGAACATATTCCCCAAAGCATCCGTAGATAAGACAAACAACAATGGAGCCAAAGGGTAACCCTACCTGATTGATCTAAAAATCTGAATACTTTTGGATATTCTCCCATTGACCACCACCTTGGCAGAAGCTAAGGAGAAGAGCATATGTATCTTCTAAACTACATAGCTTCTAAACCCAAGCTATTCCAACATTTTAAAGATAAACTTCCAATAAACCCTATCATAGGCTTTTTCAAAGTGTATTTTCAAGAAGAGAGTCTACTGTTGAGATTCTTCCACCCATTCCATCGTCTCCTAGACAGAAAGAACAATATCCAGGATAAATATCCCTTTCACAAACCTAGTTTGTTCTTCTCTAACAATTTTGGCAGTAATGTCTCATAGCCTCAAAGCTAAAGCTTTAGCAACTATCTTGTATGAAACATTCAAAAGAGTAATAGGTCTCCAACCACCAATTTTTTCCTTATTACTTCCTTTGGGGATTAATTTAATCACACCTTGATTCATCCCAAAATAAAATCCTACCCCTTAAAACACTTCCTATACCATTTTAGTATAGTCCTCCCCTATGCAATCCCACATATATTTATAAAATTCTACTGGAAGACCATTAGGACCGAGATACTTATTGTTCTTCATTCTATATAAAGCACCAAACAATTCCTCCTTGGAAAAATCAGCAACCATGCGATCACTCTCAAAGCTGAAAACCTTCTTTGGAATGCAATATTTAATCAAGTCCCTAGCATGTTGAACATCCATAGTGCTCTCATATGCCGCAAAAATATTATTGAAGTGATTTCCAAAAAGCTCCCTTATATCTCCCTCCTCCTCAGTATGAGTAAAATCTTCCCACTATAAAATTAAATTTTTTTTTAAAGCATTCTTCTTACGAATGTAATTGAAGAAGAATTTAGTCGAAGCATCTCCTTCCTTCATCCAATAGAGCCTGCGTCTCACTTGCACTCCTATACCAATATAATCCTCGATTTTTCTAATTTCTCCCTCTAGAGCAACAAATTTTTCTTATAAGGAAAAATTAGTAAGATCAGCTTCCAAATTTCTCCTATCTTCCTCAATATTCTGTCAGACAGACTTCATATTTCTCATCCTTTTTCTAGCCAGAAGTGTCCCCCATTCCCTTAAAAATTTAACCACCCTTTTAATAGAAGCATCCTACCAAGGGACCCATCCCTTCCCATAAGGCCTTGGCTCCATATTCCACACATAATGAATCAAATCTCTATAATCTGTAGAATCAAGACACGAGACATTCAATTTGAAAGGTAAATTTTTCTTCTCAAAAAGCATTGCACCAATCTGCTCCTCCCTTTTTATTGCTAGAACTAAAGTTTATGATTTTTGTAGTATAGGATTAGTGTTATTGGGGTTGTTTTATTTCTTATAAAATTTCTTCTTGAACTCCTTTTAGTTTCCATTAGGTTTTTTCTCAATATTTTAGGGATTTTTAGCCTTTTGGATTTGTTCATCCTCCAATTTTACAAACCCATCACTTTTCCTCTTCTTTAGTGCTTGTCGATCTTGCTCAAATAAGGTTTCATATTTGTAACGAAAGTGTGACTCTACTTTATTTACTAGGTCGTACACCTTTGTAATTACTTAGGCTCATGCATGTCTACATCATGCTTCTCCTTCTCCATCAAATTTTAAGATACATATGTTCTTTAGGTCTCTTGTCATTTCCTTTTCTATGAGGGCTCTAGCTTGTAACTGTTATGCAGTTAGTCCCTCAACTTGGTTAACCTCTGAACCTCTAACTTGCAAATTTTGGTTCACAATGGTTTCTAACACCTATCTCATATGATCTTGTATGATGACAACTGTAATAGTGAGATCTTACATTTCCTTATTGGAATTTTCTAGATCTTCATTCTTAAACCTTTCTTTGATATTACTTTTTTTAGTCTAAGTGGTTAGGTGGTATCTTGACCTAGTTTCAACCAAAAAAAAGGATTAGGTTATAGTTTCACCTTAAATTGTACCTTTAATTCAAGCCACAATATAGAGTTCTTCTTCCCAAAGTATCAACAATATAACCAGGATAAAATTCTAATATTATGGTATATCATTAATATCAAATATCATACTGAGGTATCATAACATGCATCCACTCTTGGGATTAATTCCCACTAAATTATAGCAAGTAGATATTCTAGTTCATCCTAGATTTGGCTTATACCTTTAATAAATCCTTCATTGGAGACATCCAAATCTCTTTAGCATATAAGAAGATCTATACCCACGTACCTAGAGCTCTGATACCAAATGTAAAAACCAAAGAAACAATAAACAAGAAACACAAAAAAAAGAAATATTTTTTTGACTAAGGAGAGGGATTTGTAAACACCTAACCAACGTTAGATTAAATCAATGTTTAAAAAATACCCTAACTTTATCAAAGAGCTACACCTCATAATATTTCCGTCATGCAAGTCTATCTACGTAGGCATATCTCATGTCATGCAAATAAGTCCATCAATATTATCCATCCCAATGAGCTAGACTTATCACCTTTAGTCAATCAAAGGTATACACACATCTTCATACTCTATACAAGCTAGTGTGTGTAGGTATGCTACATATATTACGAGCTAAGATATCAATATTATTTTTTATAAGCTATCTTAATGCAGATGTAGTATTTCTTCAACCTAGTTTTCAATCTCTTGAAGGGGTCTTAATCCCTTAGGTCCACTATGTTCATCCTAGAACTTTACTACTTATTTCTTTTCTTTTTTTTCTTGCATAAATTCATAAGCAAATAAAGCAATGGTAGGTCTAGATACTAAATCAAATAAAATATAACTCATCAAACATGTAAAAGATAACTAGAAACATAGAGCAATATTTAAGAGATAAACATGAACTAGAAAATATTTTAGATACAAGCATAATGAATCAAATAGAATATAAAGCTGTGTATTTCAACATTAATCATTTATTACATACAATAATGGTAAATCCTCCATAATTTTAAATAATAATATATTACATCAATTTCATTAGGGAAATCTCCCCATAAATCTAGTCTATTTGAGCATAAGTAAACAAATTATAAGTAGAGAGCAAACTAGTGCATTGGTCCATCTGTAACTTTGGTCCTCCCACTCTTCCATCAATCATTTGAGTATATTAGGGGATCAATGCACTCATATCTTAGGATAGGCATGCCTCTAAATGCATTTAATTTCTTTACTTTGCCAAATTGCAACTATACAATTTAATAACCATGTAAAAGCATAATTGATATCATAGAAACTACTCTTTCTATTACCCCTCTCATCATCATGTGATACTCTTTCAACAATGCATCTAGATTATAGGTTTTAATTATAATTAAATTACTCAACCCTTATTCAAAAATTAAAGTCTCATACCTATAATTACCAAACAATCTAGGTTCCTTCACTCCAGAAAAAACCATTTCTCCTTTGTTCATTAAATTAAAATCTCATACCTTTAATTCACAAACAATCTAATTTCATATTTATTTATTGAATCAAATACAACTACTTGAATCCATAAATAAACCTTTTTCTTTCATTTCATAAACTAAAGTCCCATACCTTTAATTTACAAACAAACTATTTCCATTTATTCAATGAATCAAAGTCACCTACTCTAATCCATCAATAAACCATTATAATCATTTTCTTTCACTAATCCTAAAGTTCACAACTTTAATTAATGAAACCATTATAATCATTTTATTTCACTAATCCTAAAGTTCACAACTTTAATTAATAAAACCATTATAATCATTTTCTTTCACTAATCTAAAGTTTACAACTTTAATTAATGAAATCATTATAATCATTTTCTTTCACTAATCTAAAGTTCACAACTTTAATTAATGAAACCATTATAATAATCATTAATCTCTTTTATTTCATTAATCTAAAGTTCCCAAATTTAATTAATAAATAATCATAAATCCCTTTTATTTCATTAATCTAAAGTTCCCAACTTTAATTAATAAATAATCATAAATCCCTTTTATTTCATTAATCTAAAGTTCCCAACTTTAATTAATGAATAACTTAAATCCCTTTTAATACTCTAAAGTCTACAACTTTAAATGGATTTATCAAATAAATTTGTTTTCACTTACTAGCACGTATAGGGGACAACACGCACACCGCTCGGTTGGAAAATAGGAAACCACAAACACATGACCACCATGAAGGACCATGAACAACAATGATGGTACACTTGGGCATACAAGGGATACTCCAAAATAGAACCCAACTGGCACTACCAACTACGGCTTGATCGAGGATTATCGTTATGCCTTACCTTACTCCAAGGTTTCTATGGATGGATGCATCCATTATGTGACACCCAAAAATGATCGATAGGTAAAGGAGTACAGGGTGTAATGAGATAACATAGGTGAATGCAAGAAGGATGTAACAACACACACTTAGGGATTCAAAGCTCTTCCTTGACACCAGATAATGTTGCGTCAACAAAACACATGGGATAACAATTACCCTTTCACCCATAATGATTTAGAGGTAACAAAAATATCCTTACAATGATGGCTTACTTACACACAATGCAAGTGGAAGGGATGGCAATATTATTACAGCAAAGGGGAGGTTGGTGGCTCAGTGAGAAGAGCGGTCACATGGGAGTTAGAGATCTGCGGTGCACAAAAGACATCAACACAAGAAGGTAATATTTGATTTGATTTTATAGTAGTGGAAACCACAAATATAGAAGGGGAAATCTTCTCCTAAAATCTGAACATGACGTATCCTCATAGAGACAACACAAACAAAAAGGTCAAATTACCTTCCCCACCAATGAGACATTGCTAGAAGATAATTGCCAACAAGGTTTTCAAGAATGAAAAGGAGAGGTGAATTCATTTCTACCAACCTATAAATTTAAGCTTCCAAAATGGTGAGCTTGATGGCACAATTACAGTTCTCCTTCTCAACCTCCTTTCCACTTTGATTTTCTTCCCTTTCTCTTTTTTTTTTTCATCCTCATTTATCCATTATATCCCTCTTCCTTTTCTTGATTTGTTTTCCTCAAAACCCAAAAAATATCCTATCATTTGAGGAGCGAAGGTTTGTTCCTTCTCCTTTACCCTCCTTCCTCATTAATCCCTTACCTATCTGTATTCAATTCACTTATCCTCTTTATAGATAGCAAGACATGTTTTCTATTTTTAAATCATTCTTCATAGGTTTTGAAATCTTACTTTGAAGATTATATGGTTGGAAGCTTCTCTTCACAGCGTAAACCTCATCCATTCTCAGAATGAGATCTTATTTCTTCACAAAGTATATTTTTGAATTAATTAGAGGATGGGATGAATTTCAACATTTAATATAATTAAAAACCTCCTATATAAAAAAAAAAAAAAAAAATCATTTTATTTCCAATGAGTGTTTATTTTTATTTTTTTAAAGCAACTTATTTTGTTTATATAAAAATAAACTTCTTTATCATTTTAAATTAAAGGATCTCCATTTACTTAAAGAATGAACTTCTATTATCATATTTAATAATTTAAAATGAATTTCTATTACTATTTCATAATAGAACCTTTATTTTTATTTAAAAATAATGAAACTCTAATATCATTTCAAAATAAAACCCTTTTATTTTTAATTAAAAATGAAACTCCATTATCATTTCAAAATAAAACCTTTTCTTTTTATTTAAAAATGAAACTCCATTATCATTTCAAAATAAAACCTTTTCTTTTTATTTAAAAATAAACAGAGAGCAAGAAGTTTTAATTAAGAAAAAAATCTCTCAAAGGCATCCTACCCATCCATGCCTTTATTTCTCAACCTACTAATGCAAATAGTGATGAAGTAAAAGATAATCAAACATATGCAGTCAAACATAGAGGGAGTCTTTCTATCAACTTTAGTCACCTGTCTCAGCCGAAGAATTTATGATAGCTTCAGGCTGTCAACTTGAGGCTCAATATGGCTAGTTATTGATAATTATCCCTAATTGATTGTGCATATCTATATGAAGTTATCCATCCATGTTACCTCAGAGTTGTCTTATCATCACTATCCCAACCACAAGTACCCTCACCTTTGGTGGATGACTCAACTTCTTCCACCTACAAGCATATCAGATCCTACACATTAGCAACTTGTTATTAGTATCATATTATTCCATACCAACTAACATCACATAGCTACCAAATTTATCAAAGAACCATCAATTGATACATTATTTCATGCCACAAAGTCATTCAGGGAGGGTCATGACACTTATTAATAAAAAGTATGCATATCCTTGATCCGCAAGCTTATAAAAAAAGTAGGAGAATAATAGGAGCATTTCATGAATCATATTTACAATTCCATAATAATGAAGCACATTTAGGAACTAGTTGCTTATCCCCAAGGCAAGAGCATTATCAAATGTAAATGGGTTTATAATATCAATGACAATCAACAAAAGTTAATATGTACAAAGATAGAATTTTTTTTCAAAAAAATCTTTGAATATGAAAGGGATTGAAATTCATCCTTCGCATTAGTGGCCAATATATGAACACTATGAGAATTGTTTTATGTCGAATAGCCATGTATGGATGGAAAATAAATATGGATATTATGAGTTCCATTTAGTATGGAGTTTTACATGAAGATATTTTATGTGAAGCAACCATCCTATTTTATCAAAGAAAGTGAACCGTTACCAATATGTAGAGTAAAAATCTCTTTACAGGTTCAAGTAAGTCCAAGAATATGGTAAGAGAAAATTATAGTTTTTTTATTAATAGTGGGTGCATGCAATGTGAATGTGTTTATAATGGGTATTTTAAAAAGAGAAAGATAAAATATCAATAATTTTATTATACATGGAATATATGGTTATCATTCCAAATAACATTGAATAGATGATCATGAACTATAGATAGATATGACAATACTTTTTGGATCACATAAATCTTCTATTCTTCTTTGTGGCCATTCGTGTGCATCAAACAAAATTTAGCACTTTCATTTTGAAACTAAATATGATCTTCATATTTTACATTAGTTTAATTTAGAACACTATAATCTTTACATAAAATCCATACTAGTTACTCAAACATCAAATTAATCCAATATTGATGTTGAGCAAGGTACAACAACAGTATTGTCATTGTTGTCAACATAGTCAGATAGATCTATTGATGCAGTGGACAGGAAGTTCAAAAGCTATTCAGATGCAGAAGATAGGATTTCAAAGGTTATTCAGAGTATGTACAGTGATTTTCCAAGAAGATCGAAGTGGCCCATATGCAAAATATCAAATAAAAAGACAAGTAAGAAAAGTGTCGTGATATCACGACATATACAGCAAACAAGAAAAACTGTCGTGATTTCGCGACATGTTGGAAGAGAGAAAAAGCAGGAAAAACTGTCGCGATTTCGTGACATGTTGGAAGAGAAAAAGGCAAGTGGAAAAACTGTCATGATTTCGCGACATGTTGGAAGAGAAAGAGAAAGCAAGAAAAAGTGTCACGATTTCGTGACAAGTTTGAAGAAAGAGAACAAGTAAGAAAAGTGTCGTGATTTCGTGACATGTCGCATTTTCGTGACTAAAATAGGAGAGAGAAAGTAAGTTGGAAAAGTGTCGCAATTTTGTGACATGTCACATTTTCGCGACTAAAATAGGAGAGAGAAAGTAAGTTTGAAAAGTGTCGTGATATCGTGACATGTCACATTTTCGTGACAAAAGAAAGAGAGGAAATGTACGAAAGCAGAACTATCGTGATTTCGCAACAAAAGCAAAAAGCAAGACTTCGAAAGCTGAAGTGTCGCGATTTCACGACAAAAGCAAAGAAGTAAAGTATGAAAGTAGAAGTGTCACAATTTCACGAAAAAAATAGAGAAGAAGACTTCGAAGGCAGAAGTGTCATGATTTCACGACAAAAACAAAGAAGTAAAGTACAAAAGCAAAAGTGTCATGATTTCATGACAAAAGCAAAGAAGAAGACTTCGAAGGCAGAAGTGTCGCGATTTCACGAAAAAAGCAAAGAAGCTAAGTATAGAAGCAGAAGTGTCATGATTTCGTGACAAAAGCTAAGTTGAAGACTACGGAGGCAGAAGTGTCGCGATATCATGACAAAAGCAAATTCGAAGTCTATGGAAACATAAGTGTCGCGATATCGCTACAAAAGCAAAGATGAAGTATACAGAGGTGAAAATATCGTGATATCGTGACAAAAGAAAAGATGAAGTCTACGAAGGAAAAAATGTCACGATATCATGACAAAATAATAGAGAAAGCGTACGGAGGTGAAAGTGTCGTGATATCGCGACATGTTATATTTTCGTAGCAACAGCAACAAAAGAAGCTACAGAGGCAAAAATGTCATGATTTCATGATAGGTCGTAAATACGCAAGTCAATAAGAAGAACCCAATGAAAATGAGAAGGATGATAGCCAACTAAAATTAAGGTTTACAGTTGTTATGAAAGCCGACTAAGATTAGGATTTACAATCGACTAAGATTAGGGTTTTCATCATAAAAAATATTGTTATAAAATGAGGGTTGTTTGGAGAATTGAGGTGGTTGTGGAATGTGTGTGAAATACAGTCGTTGTCCACAAAGAGTAAGTCATTTTGAATCGTGTTAAGTGCAAAATTTGTAAAGAGAGTAGAGTGTGCAAAAGGGATAAGACGATCATGAAGTTTGACTATGACAAAGCAAAGTGTACAAAGTGATTGCATAGAGAGAGCAGAGTGCACAGAGAACGCAAAGGTGAAGAAGACCAATTAGGGTCTTGCAAAAGCAAATGTATCTTACTGTTAAAATTATAGATTCAAATTGAAGTTCAGGTTGCAGCTTGGCATCAGGGGTTGGTGCTCCTTTCTGTTGGTGCAGATAAATCAGGGGTCGGTGCTCCTTCCAGTTGGTGCTGGTAAATCAGGGGTTGGTGCTCCTTTTTGTTGATGTAGATAAATTAGGGGTTAGTGCTCCTTCTAGTTGGTGCTGGTAAATTAGGGGTTGGTGCTCCTTTCTATTGGTGCAGATAAATCAGGGGTTGGTGCTCCTTCCAGTGGGTGCTGGTAAATTTATTGTAAAGTTGGTGCTTTGCAAATGCTGGATTTGTATGGTAGTCCAAGCAGTCAATTTTTTAGGAGTAGCCACATTGGTGAACCTCATTAAATCTTATATTGTGTGATGCTTGTTTTTTATACTTGTTGTATCTAGTAATAAGTTTTAATTGCTACAATATTAAGAGCTATAAATTTAAGTTTATAGAGATACACTGATTCACCCCCCCTCTCAATGTCATTGTAAGACTAAGAATTGGTATCAGAGCTAAGTTCTTGTACAAGCTTAACCGGCTAGGGTGATCTTGGAAGTAACACAATGGCAGGTGGTGAAGGCTTCTCATTAAACAAAGCACCATTGTTTGACGGATCTAATTACACGTTCTGGAGAATTAGGATGTAGACATATGTCTATGCTTTGGGATACGATATATAGGATTTAGCAGTTAGTGGATACACAATACCCATCACTCCTCCAAAAGAGGCTGACAAAAAGAAACTATTTGAAAATAACTCAAAAGCAAAGAATGCTATCATGTGTGGATTCGCAAATAGTGAACTTGTAAAGATCTTGAGCTGTAAAATGATAAAAGAAATATGAGACAAACTGAGAATTAATCATGAAGGAGATGATAAGATCAAGGAGGCCAAGTTACAGACACATCGAGCTCAGTTTGAAGCATTAAATATGAATGACGATGAAAACATTGAGGCATATATGCTGAGAGTTAATGGAATCATTAATGTGATCAGAGGACTCGGCAAGGATATCGAAGACTATGTCATCGTGAAAAAGGTATTAAGATCTCTTCCTCAAAGGTTTGATTCTAAAGTCTCAGCGATAGAAGAAGCTAAAAATCTAAATTATTTTAGTATAGATGAGATGTATGGTTCTTTGATTGCATATGAGATGAGGATAGGAAGATCTAAACCCACAGATAGAGAAGCGGCTTTTAAAACCCTTAAAAATAAAAATGCAAAACAAGAGTCTGAGGAAGAAGAAACATCAGATGAAATGGAAGCAAACTTTGTTAGAAAACTAAAAAGGGGAAAAGGAAAATACAGAGGAAAGCTACAGTTTAAATGTTTCAACTATGGAGGTGTTGGGCATCTTGTGAATAAATGTCCACTTAATGAGAACAAAAATGATGAAGGATCGCACCAAGAAAGAAGTGATTGGAAGAAGAAAACGAATTTCAGAAAAGACAACTTTAAGAAGAAAAGTTTCATCTTCAGGAATGCCAGTTCAACAGAATATAGCTCTGGTGAGGATTCTGAAGAGGAAATAGGTGAGGCTCTTCTCATGGCATTGGAAGAAGTAAAATCAGAAAAGGAAGGAGTGAACTCTGAAGTATGTGGTGAAAACCCTGAGGTTGAAGTAGATCTAGAAGGTGAGTTGATCTCTGCACTTGAAAAGTGGAAAATAGAGAGGAAAAAGAATAAGAAAATTTCAAAAAAGCTTGAGGATGCAAACGAAATCATAATCAGTCTGAAAGTATAGACAGAAGAATACAAGAAAATATCTAAAGATCTCAAAGTACAAATTACCATGAAAGTAGATTATTGCTACAAACTAGAAGAAGAGAATGCTGGTTTACGAATGCAGATAGAAGAGATGAATAACAAAATTAGTTGTTCTCATAAACGCGAAGAAATTTCTATGAAGATGGATAAGATTATAAATGACCAAAGGCCTGCAGGCATCAAATTTGGTCTGGGTTTCGTTGAAGGAGAATAATCAAATGGATCAAAGGCCAAAAATGTAGAATCCATAAAGAATGGAGATAAGAAACAGGTTGATCAAGGAAAAACATCTCATGCAAAAGAAAGCAATAATGCCAGGCACAAAAGGAGAATTGACAATGATGGATTCACCAATGTCACACATCAAAGAATAAGACCTATGGCTCCTATGGGAACATGGCAAAGACCATCACCCAGGTTCAATTATCCCTTTTCTGGTTTCTGTTTTAAATGCAATGGCTATGGACATAAAATCTTAGACTGCAAATATAATGTAAGACTAAGGAATTTCACTAGTAGAAATGCTTTTTATCCTCTAATGAATTATACAGTAGAATGTTATAACTGTCATAATTTTGGGCACATTGCAAGAAAATATAGAAGTACATTTGCATCAAATCAATTTTAAGGAAGAAAATTTCAACCAAATAGGATGAGACAAAATAGAAAACTTCCCAAAAAACATGCACAAGCTAGTGATAATGGAAAGGCAAAACAAGAACCCAAAACTACTATCAAAACAGAGTGGAAAGAAAAAGAGCAACTTAAGGAAGAAAATGAATCCTTAATCTTACAAACATCATTTAAAGCACAAAATAAATATGTACCATGGATACTTGATAGTGGATGCTCCAGTCATATGACAGGTGACAAACAAAAATTTGAGAAGTTATAGAAATATGAAGGTGGTTCAGTAAAGTTTGGAAATAATGATGGAGCTAAGATAGTTGGCACAGGTTCAGTTAAAATGAGTGATAGAAAAATTAAGTCAGAAGAAGTATTGTTTGTGGATTGTTTGAAACATAACTTGTTGAGCGTAAGTTAGATTTGTGATAAAGGTCATGAAGTAGTTTTTAAGAAGCAAGGTTGTGAAGTCAGAAAAACAAATAGTGGAAAATTGATAGCAACTGGATCAAGGACATCTGGAAACTTGTACATGCTCTTAGAGACTTCATAAGGAGCTTGTTTTATTGGACAGGAAGAAGAAAATTGGTTGTGGCACAAGAGACTCGATCATATCAGTTTTGATAATTTAGTAAAAATCAACTCAAAAATGGCAGTGAGAGATATTCCCACCATCAGCAAACTTGCAAACAACATTTGTGCTTCATGCCAAAAGGGGAAGCAAACTAGAGTCACATTCAAAACAAAAGAGTACTACACAAGCAAACCTTTGGAACTAATACACATTGATTTATGTGGACCCATGAGAACACAAAGCATAAATGGTGACAAATATTTTATGTTGTGCATTGATGACTATTCCAGAATGACATGGATATTTTTCTTGAAGCATAAATCAAAAGAATTTGAAATGTTCAATATTTTTAAAAACCAAGTTGAGAATGAAACAGGGAAGAGGATCAAATTTTTAAGATTAGATAGAGGAGGAGAATTCATTTAAGAGGATTTTACAGAGTACTATGAAAAATACAGTATTAGGAGATAGTTTTCAGCAGCCATGACACCTCAACAGAATGGAGTGGTAGAAAGAAAGAACATGACTGTGCAGGAAATGACATGGACTATGTTGGCTGAAAGCATAGTAGTAGACAGATTTTGGAAAGAAGCAGTCCATACTGCGGTGTATATCCAAAATAGGTACATGTTGAGAACACATGAAAGCAAAACTCCTTATGAGTTGTGGTTCAATAAAAGGGCAACAATAAAATACCTCAAAGTTTTTGGTAGCAAGTGCTACATCAAAAGAACTGAAGATAATCTTGGTAAGTTTGAAGATAGAGCGGATGAAGGTATTTTTGTTGGTTATTCGTCAAAAAGCAAAGCTTACAAATGCTACAACAAGATGCTAAAGAAAATTGTGGACAATGCCGATGTTAAATTTGATGAAGGTAGAGAACGAGTAATTAGATATGAAAAGAACTACCCAATTTATGAAGAGGTTATTGAAGGAGATGAGGAAAACGAAACGAAAAAGATACAAAAAATTGACTTAGATGATTTAAGTTGTGATTCAAAAGTGGAATAAAATAAGAAATTCAAAACAAGCAGCTGTCAGAAAAATCATCCTAGAGAGCAAATAATTGGAGACCCCAAAGTTGGTGTTCAGACAAGAAGAAGAGTAGTAAGTTACTACTCTCTATTATCCAGCATTGAGCCCAAAAATGTTGCTAACGCAAGCAAATATGAAAGTTGGATGAAGGCAATAAATGAAGAATTATATCAGATCGAGAAAAATGAAACTTGGGAGTTAGTACCTAGACCTGCAAATAAAAATATAATCGAGACTAAATGGATTTTTTGAAACAAATTGAATGAAGACGGATAGGTAGTCAAAAATAAAGCAAGATTGGTATGTAAGGGTTATGCACAAGTTGAAGGCATTGACTTTGAGAAAACTTTTGCACCAGTAGCTAGACTAGAGGCAATTAGAATATTTTTGGCTTTAGCAATCTACAAGAATTTCAAAGTTTATCAAATGGATGTGAAATCAGCATTTTTGAATGGGAAACTTGACGAAGAGGTTTATATTGAGCAACCAGATGGTTTCCAACTTGGTGATGATCTCAACTTGGTTTACAAGTTGAAGAAAGCATTATATGGATTAAAACAGGCACCCCGAGCATGGTATGCAAGGCTAGACAACTATCTCACTCAACAAGGGTTTAAGAAAGGTTGCAAGTTGAGCAAGGATGAAAAATATCCACCTGTTGATCAAACCATGTACAAATCTATGATTGGGAGCTTACTGTACCTGACAGCTACCAGACCAGATATTTTTCAGGCAGTATGCATGGTAGCACGATTTTAGGCTAATCCCAAGGAGACTCATGTGACAGTAGTGAAGAGGATTCTTCGATACCTCAAGGGTACTATGGAGTATGGGTTATGGTATCCGAAAGGTAAATACTTCACCCTTATTTCATATTCAGATGTAGATTGGGTAGGATGTGTCGATGACAGAAAGAGTACCAGTGGAGGTGCATTCTATCTTGGAGACAGATTGGTCGTGTGGCATAGTAAGAAACAAGAGTCAATTTCTTTATCGACAGTAGAGGTAGAATATATTGCAGCGACAACATGTTGTACGCAGGTATTGTGGATGAAAAAAACCTTGAAAGATCTTGGTATTAGCTTCAGTGAGCCAATATCAGTTAAGTGTGATAACACCATTGCCATTAACATCTCCAAGAATCCGGTTATGCATTCATGCACAAAACACATTGCTATCAGGTATCACTTTTTGAAGGAGAAAGTTGCGGAAGGTGAGGTTAAGTTGGATTTTGTTCTGACTACAGAGCAAGTAGCAGATATCTTCACAAAACCATTGCCCAAAAAAGTTTTTGAGTACCTTCACAATAAATTAGGAGTGGTCACACTTCCCAAGAATTGACTAGCTATAGGGATCACATTCTCAGGGGGAGCATTTAAGTATTTGATTATCTTTTTGCTCATGTTCATGATTTTTTCTAAGTGTAATAAATTTTGCTCGAGAATGTTGTGCATGGACTCGGGGGAGTCTGCAGTAGCCCTTTGGTATTATTTTCAAAGGGGGAGAAGAGTTACAGGAAATTGCACATGTGTTGCCAACAATTCCAAAGGGGGATATTGTTGAGCAAGGTACAACAACAATATTGTCATTGTTGTCAACATAGATAGATCTATTGATGCAGTGGATAGGAAGTTCAAAAGCTATTCAGATGCAGAAGACAGGAGTTTAAAGGTTATTCAGAGTATGTACAGTGATTTTCCAAGAAGACCAAAGTGGCCCATATGCAAAAGATCAAAGAAAAAGACAAGTAAGAAAAGTGTCACGATATCGTGACATATACAGCAGGCAAGAAAAATTGTCGTGATTTCGTGACATGTTGGAAGAGAGAGAAAAAGCAAGAAAAACTATCGCGATTTCGCGACATGTTGGAAGAGAGAGAAAAAGTAGGAAAAACTATCGTGATTTCACAACATGTTGAAAGAGAGAGAAAAAGCAGGAAAAACTGTCGCGATTTCGCGACATGTTGGAAGAGAGAGAGAAAGCAAGAAAAACTGTCGTGATTTCGTGACATGTTGGAAGAGAAAAAGGCAAGTAAAAAATTGTCGCAATTTCGTGACATGTTGGAAGAGAAAAAGGCAAATGGAAAAACTGTCATGATTTTGCGACATGTTGGAAGAGAAAGAGAAAGCAAGAAAAAGTGTTGAGATTTCATGACAAGTTCGAAGAAAGAGAACAAGTAAGAAAAGTGTCACGATTTCGCGACATGATGCATTTTTGAGACTAAAATAGGAGAGAGAAAGTAAGTTGGAAAAGTGTCACGATTTCATGACATATCGCATTTTCGTGACTAAAATAGGAGAGAGAAAGTAAGTTTGAAAAGTGTCGCGATATCGTGACATGTCGCATTCTCGTGACAAAAGAAAGAGAGGAAACGTACGGAAGCAGAACTGTCACGATTTCATGACAAAAGCATAAAGCAAGACTTCAAAAGCAGAAGTGTCACGATTTCACGACAAAAGCAAAGAAGTAAAGTACGAAAGTAGAAGTGTCACGATTTTGCAACAAAAGCAAAGAAGAAGACTTCGAAGGTAGAAGTGTCGCGATTTCGTGACAAAAGCAAAGAAGTAAAGTACGAAATAAAAAGTGTCACGATTTCATGACAAAAGTAAAGAAGAAGACTTTGAAAGTAGAAGTGTCACGATTTCGTGACAAAAGCAAAGAAGTAAAGTACGAAATCAAAAGTGTCACGATTTCACGACAAAAGTAAATAAGAAGACTTCAAAGGCAGAAGTGTCACAATTTCATGACAAAAGCAAAGAAGCTAAGTACGAAAGCAGAAGTGTCATGATTTCACGACAAAAGCTAAGTTGAAGACTACAGAGGCAGAAGTGTCACGATATCGTGACAAAAGCAAAGTCAAAGTCTATGGAAGCAGAAGTGTCGTGATATCATGACAAAAGCAAAGACGAAGTATACAGAGGCAAAAATGTCGCGATATCACGACAAAAGAAAATACGAAGTCTGCGGAGGCAAAAATGTCACGATATCGTGACAAAAGAATAGAGAAAGCGTATGGAGGTGAAAGTGTCGTGATATCGTGACATGTTATATTTTCGCAGCAACAACAACAAAAGAAGCTACAGAGGCAAAAATGTCACGATTTCACGACAGGTCGTAAATGCGCAAGTCAAGAAGGAGAACTCGATAGAAATGAGAAGGATGACAACCGACTAAAATTAGGGTTTACAGTTGTTATGAAAGCCGACTAAGATTAGGATTTATAGTCGACTAAGATTAGAGTTTTCATCATAAAAAATATTGTTATAAAAGGAGGGTTGTTTGTAGAATTGAGGTGGTTGTGGAATGTGTGTGAAATATTGTCATTGTGCATAGAGAGCAAGTCATGTCGAATCATGCTAAGTGCAAAATTTGCAAAGAGAGCAGAGTGCACAAAAGGGAGAAGATGATCGTGAAGTTCGACTGTGACGAAGCAAAGTGTGTGAAGTGATTGCGCAAAGAGAGCAGAGTGCACAGAGAACGCAAAGGTGAAGAAGACCAGTCAAGGTATTGCAAAAGCAAATGTATCTTACTGTCAAACTTATAGATTCAAATTGAAGTCCAGGTTGCAGCTTGGCATCAGGGGTTGGTGCTCCTTTCTGTTGGCATAGATAAATCAGGGGTTAGTGCTCCTTCCAGTTGGTGCTAGTAAATCAGGGGTTGGTGCTCCTTTCTGTTGGTGCAGATAAATCAGGGGTTAGTGCTCCTTCTAGTTGGTGCTGGTAAATCGGGGGTTGGTGCTCCTTTCTGTTGGTGCGGATAAATCGGGGGTTGGTGTTCCTTCCAGTGGTCTTCGGTAAATTGATTGTAAAGTTGGTGCTTTACAAAGGCTGGATTTGGATGGTAGTCCAAGCAGTCAATTTTTGAGGAGTAGCCACATTGGTGAACCTCGTTAAATCTTGTGTTTGTTATACTTGTTGTATCTAGTAATAAGTTTTAATTGTTACGGTATTAAGAGCTATAAATTTAAGTTTATAGAGCTACACTAATTCACCCCCCCCCCTCAGTGTCATTGTAAGACTACCAATTGATTCTTTCAAGATCCATGTCACTCTATATATGCAACATGCCAATAGTGTTATTTCTTTTTCTTATATTCATTTTAATATTTTTATTTGTTGTCAAAATTGTATTAAAATTCATGTAAAATTCAAGAAAGGTTTTCTTAGAAGCTATAAATCATATGTATATTAAAGATACCCATGACCTAGAAATCAAATTTTCTTGGGATATCTTGGAGATAAAGGGTTATATTGGTTTAGATTATGCTAAAGATATAAGTGATCGTAAATTTGCATCAAAAAAATAGTTCAACCTTGGTGGAAGGTTCATTCAATGGTCTTTTAAAAATAAAATGTAGTGGTTATATGCATTATGGATATATTGTATTGTGACATACATGATGCTTTTGTAAATATAATTTGAATTCAAAGTCTTCTTCATAAGGTTAGATTTGTATAACAAAAGCTTACTACCATTTTTTGTGATTACAAAGTAATTCACTATACAATATTTAACATGTATGTAGTAATAATAATAATAAATTATAATCCACTTCATAATAATCACAAGTTAATTAAAAAAAAAAATTCTTCATGAGTTTCTATAGCATATATAATCACATTATTAATATTTTTACCAAGTGACCACCAAAAACCGTGTTCATTAACCTTAAGTCGAATCATATCAATACTTAAATTATATAAAACTAAAATTAAAAATAGATCTTTGGATTCCTTGGAATGATTTTAAAAGGATGTTTCGCTTATCCAACACTGACAAGGCTACGTATGATGTTGTTTTGGACCATACACATTTCTCCTTAAGGCATAAATTAGGTGTCAGATCCCAAAAACCCAGTAAGAATGGGTATGGTATAAGAGCATTTCCTTGCTTAGCTACAAAGCCAGACATGATTATTACTGGCTTCATGATACCCAAACTCAATGTCAAATGGGACCTTCTTTCATCACCCTCTATGTGGAAAACTAGATTTCATTCAACTTGGGCGTCTTATTTGGAGCCAAAGAAAACTTTTTTCACCTGGATCTTACTGTATCATGGTTTACCCCTTGGTCATAGACTTTTTTATATGGGGGTTCCTGAGCCCCAATGCCTATTTTGTCAAGAACCATAATCTTGTATGCATCTTTTCTGGGTATGTAGATGGGCAAGTCTCGCTTGGATTTGGGTGGGTTCTTTCTTTCCCCCATTTATTTCCCTATAATTTTTTTGACATCATGTCCTTTTGGGTGATCCCATTCAATTTTCTCTCCATTTGAGGGAAGTGTGGCAAATCTCTAGAGTCAGCCTTCTATTTCACATTTAGAAATTTAGAAACAAGATTATTTTCAAGCAGTTTGATCTGTCTCAGGATTTTTTGTTTGTTGACAAGCTTGAAGTTTTTTATGATATATGGTTTCAGATCTATGACCAGGCTAAAAATGTTTCTATGGAGCTGGACCATTTGCAGTATTTGTTGAAATACTAGGGTGATGCCCCTTGTGTTATCAGTAGGGAGGGCCCTAATCGTTCGCCTCATCACCCAACCAGATCCCATTCACGCTATCGCCTTGATCGTGCATGGTGTGAGCCTCCTCAGAGTAGATCCCGTGACTATGGAGGCTTGTTGCAACAACCAAATATGTACACCTCCCATCATTCTACGCTTGTGATCACTCTGTAATTTGTGCTTGTGTCTAATGATGGTTGGGGAGCTTCAGGAAGCCACGAGTATATTTCTGGCTGATCACATCTTTATTATCCAATTACTCATGCTTCAGGCTAGGGTGAGGAGTGCTTTGATGGGTGGGGAAAACCACCCACTTCAAATGGATAAGGACCTTTCTGCCACAGGCCCCCTTATTTAAAAATATTCTTGGTTGTAGAATGTTTTTAGTTTTTTGTTGATGGTCGTGGTACCTGTGTGGTGCAATTTGTTTTTCTTTATCCGATATTAGGATAAATTAGTGGCATTCCGAGTGTGATTTTTTCTCCATCCACATTTTTTTTTTATTGTAAAAGACTTATTTTTATAGTTAAAATAACCTTTCATAAAAAAAAACATTAAAAATAAATTAATATAATATATATTTGATATATAATTTAATTTAAAAATATATATTAAATATTATAAATTTTGTAAACTTAACTTTTAAATCTTTTAAAAATCATTTTATAAAACATTATTTAATTTATTATAATACACAAATTACTAAATGTTTTAAGATTTATGTTTTTATACCCAATAATATATACAAACATAATACTTTTTTTCATTATTAAAATTAATGTAATTTAAATCTTTTAACTTTGAAACCCCTTTAAAAATCATTTTATAAAAGATTGTTGGGTTGATTATCACAGACAAATTACTACCCTAAATGTATTGAGGTTTGTGTTTTTATGCCCAATAATATATACAAACATATGCTACCCTCTTTCTTTTTTGAAACTAAAATCATTTAAATCTTTTTGCTACACCACACACTATTTAGTAGTATGGTGATTGTGTAAAACGGTCAAAGGATTGAGTTCAAAGCTTAGTGAATTGGTAAGTATGATGAGTATGTAAAAAGGTTAAAAGGATTGATTCTTATCAATAATAAAGTGTTTTTGTGAGTGAATTGGTAATTATTTGTTTGGTCATACATTTATCAAGAAGAGACTTAGGTTCAAACCTTAAGGTATGTCTATGGTGCAAACTTTAAGGTATGTCTGTTGTAAAAGTAGTAGTCTGATCTATTCTTTGAATGCATGCTAAACTGACGACCACGATACGAATGTCGAACAGCATGGTCCCCTTCATGCCGAACAAACAATAACGAAGTGATATAGGCTTGTTGGAAGCAGCCCATGTAATTTAAAACCTCACAATTACTAAAAATAAAAAATAATTAAAATAATATAAATATAACTAAAACAACCTTTTTATTTGAACATTTACTTAACAATTATTAAAAATAATAGGATTATAACCAAATTGCGTATGAAAAAACAAACAAACAAAACAACCGTGTTTCTCTTGATTTTCTTAAGAACTAAGACACGTAACATCTTATAGGGACTCTCTCTTTCGTTCATTTGGGATCACATGCTTTGGTCGCTTCCCATGGCCCATGCCAGGCGAACGCTCCCTGCCCACCAACGTCTGGACCTCTACACGCCATTAAATGCAAATGTACGTCATCGTCTCTATCAGGACGCGACTGTTCTGCATACATTAGGAATATTGTTCTCCATGTGCTTCCTTGTTATATTTGGCTACTGTCGTGCTGCTGTCCGATACGTCATCTTTGTGTATCAGGCAGGACGCGACTGTTATGCATGCATTAGGAATATTGTTCTGCATGTGCTTCCTTGTTAAACTTGGCTACTGCTGTGCTGCTGTCCGATACCGTATAAATAATTACAAAATGACAGCCAAAAGGTATAGTTGAATTTGGCAGGGACCTCCTGTGCCCCACCCATCAGATCAAAGTTAAATGATGTCTAAATTCAAGGACCATATCAGATCCCGCGAGATCGGCTGATGAGACCCGAGACTATTATTTCTCGACAGAAATCACTGTTAACTCTTTGTACCAGCAAAGAATGTGAATGGATATCAATTGGATTCCGTAACATGAATGATGTTTCCTTTGAATTTAAGGACCTAATTATCTACCAACGACTTTGATTTGAAATTTCGTCATTATCCACACTTCATCGTCCTGCTTGCAGGACGAAGTGTCATTCCGTGTACAGATTCCACGTGAATGTCATACGGGGAAAACATTATAATTCTCTAGCAAACAAAATATGGTGACGTACTTTTGTCTTGCTTTTGGATCCTCCATTCAATAAAGACAATAAAGAAAGACTCGTTGTTATAGGTAGTCTCTTGATCCAATGTCCTACTGGCTTAGTCAATATCAATGGAATATCATCCAAGAGGGAAATATTTCATTTTTAGATATTCCTTTTGCTTTTAACAGTTCATTGCGAGCTGTGGAAGTATGTTATTAAGAGGGTGGAACAAAAACTTACTTATTGGTCCACTAAGAAGCTTTTCCTTGCTAGTAAATTCCAAATTTGCATGAAAGTCCCTGCAGCCACCCATATTTATTATTCTTCATACTCGGTCCCATCCAAAAACTTTTATAAGAAGCTTGATAAGCTTCTATGAGACTTGTTATGGTCCTCTTCCAATAATGGTTCGGGATTCCACCCTGTTGCCTGGGAATATCCCATAAGTCATGGTGGGCTTGGCATTCACAATACCCAACATCAAGGTTGGGACCTCTATGTTAAGTGGATCATCAGATCCCTCATAGGTAATGAGGCCTAGAATATTCTCATTCGATACTATATCAGTGAAGGTTCCCTTTTCACTATAAGAGTTAGAGGGGCATGGGGTTACCTTCCCTCCTTATTACCCCTATGTCTATCGAAGTGTCTAGATCCTTTGCCATTAGGAGCATTTGGAAAGCCTAGGAGAGTGTTAAACCCTGATTTAGATGGAATGGTTAGAGCTTCTAGCATGGCCTCTCCATCAACCAAATGAATGCTTGGTGGTCGTCTGTTATCACCTATTAGAGTTTGCTTATGCAAGTTCTTTGGGTTCATGCACTTAGATTATTTTGCAAAGGTGTGTGATGCATCATCGATTTCTTTTCTTGTCCTACCAAGGATTGGCTCCCTTGGGATGACTTTAGAGCCAAATTTAGGCTTAGTTAGTTTGGAAGAGATACTTTTGAGGTTGTTAAGGCTAATCTCCCTGATTCTATGCTACACAAGATTTATGTGCTTTCACAATGACCTTGGTGGAAGGATTGGTAGTGGTATCCAGACACTTCGCTATGAAACTATAAGGCTTAATTGACGTGTGGATGGATTTCTCCTTGCGTCCCCATGATTGATAAGCTCAATCAACAATGGAAGGTCTCCTCCCCTCGCTTTGTTTGGATGCATAGGTTCCAAACTGCTTGGATTCCTTTCTTGGAGCCCAAATTTTTGTATTTTTCTTGGAGTCTTTTCCACCAAGGGCTTCTTTTTGGGGAGCATATCCAACATTTAGGCATCCCTAACCCTTTTTTCTCTTTTTGTCTTCAATCTTAAGACTTTGTCCATATTTTTTAGGTTTGTTCTCATGCCCATTCTCTTTGGGAGTGTTTTTTTTCCTTTTTTAGACCATATTCCTTTGCCACATTTGAGTGGAAGCATATCATTTTGGGAGAACCCCTGTCCTTGTCAACTATTTTCTTTGAAGTGTGGTACTTGTTTCGTATGGTGACCATGTTTAGCATATGGAGAGCTAGAAATGATTGTATCTTTGGTAAGTGTTCTTCCTCTTTGCACATATTTGCTTTTGATAAGTCTAATATTATTTCATCTATGTATTTTTAGATTACAGTTCAATCCAATAAGGTGGCTATGGAGCTCAATCATCTTCAGGAGCTTACTGATTAGTGTAAAAACGGGCAGTGCACAATCAATCGAGTTCCTCTTGAGCAGGATACTCTTCAAAGCTAATCCAAGTCCATACAACAATGTCGTCACTCCAAAATTACACTCCTATCCTAGGTCAAGGTCCTTATAGGGATGGTCGTGGCTAATTGACTATTTGTCTCTCTCCTTCAACTCCTCGACTTGATGCCTGAGACAATTTAGGAGCTTCGATGATTACTACTAGCCAAGAGCCATTTGTTTATGACTGGGAGGATGTTCCCAACACTTCTGGTCATGGGAAAGATTTAGTTCTAAAGTCTCTTGATGTTACTGTTGGGTGGGTATCAATCCGAGGGGTGGTTAAACCCATATAACGAAACCTTATCACTATGTAATTAGTTAGTTTTGTTGTCCATATCTAACATAATATTGATGAACTGTAAATAGTTTGCTTGGATTCCCACTCTATTTTAATAAAGATAGTTTTTAACAAATAATATTAGCCACATGATATGTTTATCTACCTCTATTTTTTATTTATAAAAATATTTTCTATTATTTTTTGAATATATTAAAAAGGTAAAAAAAGTGAATAATAATATTAACTTATATCCTAATTGAATTAGGATTGTTCAATATAAAATTAGATGAATTAGTTATTTGGGTTGTAGTACTCAACTACAAGGAAGGTAGACCATGAGGTCTTGGTAGAGTGAATGGGTTCACTCATTATGAAGAGGTTGGGGCTTTCAAAGTTGGTTACTGGCTTTTAATTTTAAAGGTGATCTTTGACGGCGCTGTTCTTGGTGTAGATAAAGAAAAAGTTCTGTTATGAAGTAGATCGATTGAAGCATTATAAGGGATTATAAGTGATTGTATTTAAATAAAATGACCAAAAAAAACGGGATTGAAGAATCATAATAACAAATTACATATTCCCATGCATAACTGAAAAACACATAATAATTCTTTAGCAAACAAAATATGAGTCACATCACGTACGGTGAAATGTGATGCTTAGATTTATCTGTGTCTCAAATGTTGTGTTTAAATGCCGTGTAAAGCATGGGAAGCATCTGAGGTTACATCAGTCACTCCGTTTTGGATGCGTACGCTAACATTTTCGTTATTAGTCCATTTCTGCTTTGTCGATGTTCTTCTTTAGTAATCCGTTAAAGTATTGAGCATTGCATAATCATGTTAAATAGAAATGGAAAGAATATTATTTTAGTTTCTTTATTAATAGATTTAAGTTTAATTCAAATTTGTTTGTTTTAGTAAGATAAAGTTATCATACATTTGTACTATCCTCTCTTATTTTTATTGTGTACATTTTTAAAGTTTGTATAAAAATTCAAGATCTTTTAACCTTTTTTATTAATACCAAAAAAAAATATTTTTCTTTAAGAAGATGGCAAGTATCAACAATCAGCAAGTAGGGGTTAAACGGTAAATGTCTATCAATATAGTGGAACTTTGTCAAAAGTGTTGGAAATGATAACGGTTAATTGTTGGAAATGACAACGATTAATTATTGGAAATGACAACAACGGTATATGGTTACAGTGGAGGACGTAGATAGTTATCCATAGTTGTATTTATGTCTTTTATTAAATATAATGTTGTAAATATTGGTTGCTTTCGGTTGCATGATGCATTATTTAATAATTTTAATAATATAAGGAAAGTAGTTCTCCCGCATTCGGTGTGTGTTCTAGCTTTGTTGTTTTGTTTTTGTTTCTCTTTGAATACCGTGTTGTATTTGTTTTATTTTCTCTTGGTTTGTAAACTGTCTTCAACTTGTGTGTCTTTGTGGCTGGCTAGAGGTAACAAGGGGTATCAGAGTTGCTTCAAAAAATCTTGGACTTTGATCTTGGGGCAGGGATTTTTCAGTGTGCAGTCTGTGTTTTGTGGAAGAGCTAGCATGGAGAAGTCTACAATTAAGAAATTTAGAGGCTAGAATTTTAACATGTGGAAATGGAAGATGGAATATCTTCTGGTTGAGAGAGAACTCAGGGAGGCAATCCAACATGATCAGAAGCCCATTGTCATCACTCAGGAGTATTGGTACAAGAAGAATGAGAAGGTAATGGCTCTCATTGGTTTGAATCTTGGAGATTCGGTGTTGTCCAATGTTCTCACTGCCAAGACAACCAAAGACATGTGGGAAAAACTTGGACAACTATATGAGTCTAAGTCCATGATGAATCTAATTTTGTTGAGGAAGAAATTGTATGGGTTGAAGATGGCAGATGGTGGGAATGTGGCTGAGCACCTTAATACTTTCAACATCCTCATAAATCAGTTGGCATCAACGGGTGATAACATCAAATATGAGGAGCAGTATATTTTTTTGTTGTGCAATCTTCCTAATTCATGGGATAATCTAATTATTGCAATCAGTGAGAGCACAAAAATACCTGACCTTAAGATGGACAATATTGTGGGGAAGCTCTTGCAAGAAGAGTTGAGAAGGAAGACTGTTGAACCCACAAAGAATGTTGAAGCATTGTATGTGAGAGGGAGGAGTAGAGAACGCAAAAGAAATGAGAAGCCACATGGCAAAGGCCATAGGTCAAAATCGAGGAAAGGCTAGAAGCAAGAAGTTGAGTGCTAGAAATGTCATAAAAAAGGACACATAAAAAGGGAGTGCAAAGAAGAATCTCGAAAAGATAATGAGGGCATCTCTACTGTAGCTGTTGCTGAAGAAGGAGTGGTAGGTCTTGCTACAGGATTTACTGTTATGTTCAAGATGAGTCATGGTTGATTGACTCAGGTGCTTCGTTTCATATGACATCTCACCGAGATTGGTTTGAGACCTATCATGAGGGTCATTATGAGAAGGTATTTTTTGGAGATAGCTATCACTATGATTTGATAGGTAAAGTCACAGTAAGATTCAATACAAAGGATGGTAGATTTTTTACCATCACTAATGTTAGTCATGTTACTAGACTAACACACAATTTACTCTCGATAAGCCAATTTTTAGATGATGGATTTCATACTGTTTTTAATAGAAATAGCTGCAAGGTGATGAATGGTGAGATGGTGTTGATTCAAGGGATCAGAAAAGGGTCTCTTTATAATTTAGATGCAAAACCAGTGAGTTTTACAGGTGAAGCAACAAGTAAAAACTCTTCAAAAATGATGCTATGCCATAAGATATTGGCACATGTAGGTGAGCGAAGCTTGAAGGAGATGTGCTCCAAACAGCTGGTACGTGGTTTGGAAGGTATGAAACTTGATTCATTAGATTTCTGTGAGTCATGTGTTATGGGCAAATAAAAGAAAGTGTCTTTTTCATCAAGTACATATTGGAGTGAAGATGTTTTACAATTGGTACACTCATATATTTGTGGACCAATGGAAGTGCCTTCTTTAATAGAGTCCAAATATTGTATAACTTTCATTGATGATTTCTCTCAAAAGTCATTGGTGTTTTTTATGAAAAAGAAAGATGAATCCCTGGAGAAGTTTAAGACCTTTGTTGCTGAAGTAGAGAGACAAAGTGGTAAAAAGGTCAAGGCACTAAGAACAGATAATGGAGGTGAGTATTGCTCAGGTGAATTTGATGCTTTCTACAGGATGCATGGAATTGCAAGGCAAAAGACCAGACCATATACGTCTCAACAGAATGGTGTGGCTGAGAGGTTGAATATGACTCTCATGGATAAAGCATGAAGTATGCTGGAAGATGCATATTTGGACAAAAAAATTTATGCTGAGAGTCCTATTCAACCTCTTTCTTTGTCCAAAGATACATCTTCCAGCATACTTCGTGCTTTCTCCATGAGAGTCCTATTCAACCTCTCAGCCACACCATTCTGTTGAGGTGTATATGGTGTGGTATTTTACCTTGCAATTCCATTCATCCTGTAGAAAGTATCAAATTCACCTAAGCAATACTCACCTCCATTATCTATTCTCAGTGCCTTAACCTTTTTACCACTTTGTCTCTCTACTTTAGCAAAAAATGTCTTAAAATTCTCCAGGGCTTCATATTTCCTTTTCATAAAAAACACCCATGACTTTAAAGAGAAATAATCAATGAAAGTTAATAAGCCCACTGTTGAACATCTACGGGTGTTCGGTTGCGAAGCCTATATGCATGTACCCAAAGAAAAATGATGGAAGCTAGATAACAAATCAGTTAAGTGCATTTTTGTGGGTTACAAGGAAGGGGTGAAAGGTTATAGATTGTTCATTCCATTAGAAAATCGCCACACAGTGATTTGTGATGTAATTTTCATGGAGAATGTAGCAAGAGACATTAAGGATGGCGGCAAATTGTCTACTGACCATAAACCTTTACTCGGTCATATTCTACCTTACAATGCTATGCAGGAAAACAAACGAATATCTACACAACAACAGTCTATGCCCCAATCTGACAGTCATAGAACCGCACAGTCATGTATTTAGCCTAGTCCATTGTCCTCAAAATGCAATGAAGGTCAATAGCAGGGTGTCGCAAATGATGAAGAAGTTCTAAGCCCACTTGGCCAACAGGGAGTCGAAGACCTAGAAGCAAGGCTGCGTGAGGTAGCAGGATCACATGATCCTCAAGAAATTACAGGTGAAATAATATGCCTGAGTGCCCAGGGAAAAAAACATGATATTGAAGAAATTTTTCATGAAGATGTGCAAGGCAATGAAGTCGATCAACAACCAAGGAGAAGTCAGTACCAAAGGAGAGTTCCTGATAGATTTGGGTATAATCCGAGTGACTTCAAGTAGTCAGCACTAACAGATCTGTTTGATAAACCTGTTAGTGTGAATGAGGCTTTGAGCGGTAGTGAGGCTAAGGAATGGAGGATGGAAATGCAATAGGAGATAGAATCCCTCATGGGATTTGCATCCTAGACCAAAAGAGAGAAATTTGGTTGCGTGTAAATGGATTTTTAAGAAAAAATATAATCCAGATGCTATAGTGGAGAGGTATAAGACAAGATTAGTTGTCAAGGGATATACACAGACTGAAGGAGTTGATTACATAAAAACGTTCTCACCAGTAGCAAAAATAGATTCAATTAGGCTATTGTTGGAAATAGCAATAGCAAACGATTGGGAAGTGGAACAAATGGATGTGAAGACTGCATTTCTTCATGGTGATTTAAAGAAGGAAATATTCATGGAGCAATGAGAGGGGTTTGAAATTAGTGGGAGTGATCTGATTTGCAAACTCAATAAGTCCATATATGGATTGAAACAATCATCAAGATAATGGTACAAGAAATTTGATCAATATGTGATTAGACTTGGATTTGTAAGAAGTAATGCTAACCATTGCATTTACTATTTGAAACATTCAGATAGATTTGTCATTCTTGCACTGTATGTTGATGATATAATTCTTCGCAGGGATTCTCAACAATTAGTTCCAAATGTGAAGGCTAAGTTGTCAAAGGAGTTCAGCATGAAGGACTTGGGACCAATTCACTAATTTCTTGGCATTGAGGTCAAGAGAGACCGAGTACAGAGAAAGTTGTGGATCAGTTAGAAGAAATATGTGGCTGATGTATTGAAACATTTTGGGATGGAGAAGTGTAAACCAATGAGCACTCCATTTGCATTGGGTACAACATTTTCAATGGATCAATACCCAAAGACAACAGCTGAGAAGGAGAAAATGGCAAAAGTGTCATATGCAAGTGCAGTTGGAAAGTTGATGTATGCTATGGTGTGTACATGGTTGGACTTGGCTTATGTAGTAGGAATGGTAAACTGGTTCATGTCTAATCCAAGATGGTAGCATTGGATAGTTGTGAAGAGAATTTTATGATATCTTCAATCAACAAAGGATGTTGGGATATGTTATGGGGCTGCAGGTGATAGTTAGTTAATATGTTATGTTGATGCAGATTTTGTAGGAGATGTGGATGGTGGAAAATCCATAAGTGCATATGTGTTTGAACTTGTTGGGGGAGCTATTAGTTGGAGAAGCAAGAAACAAGATGTTGTTGCTCAATCAACAATGGAAGCTGAATATATTGTAGTAGTAGAGGCTTGCAAGGAAGCAGTAGAGCTCAAACAATTATGTTCAGATGTTGGTGTGCAACAGGAGTCAATTTCATTATGGTGTGACAATAAGAGTGCAATTGATCTTGCTGTCAATCCCAAATTCCACAATAGGACCAAGTACATCAAGGTAGGCTTTCACTTCATCAGAGAAATAATTTAGGAAGGTGAAATAAAACTGAAGAAGGTGAAGACTGAACTGAATACAGCTGATGCTTTGACAAAAGCACTGAGTTACCAGAAGTTCAAATGGTGTCAAGAACACGGTGACATAAGTATTGTGCCATCATAGTTGTCAAGTGGGATATTGTTGGAAATGATAATGGTTAATTTTTGTAAATGATAATGGTTAATTGTTGGAAATGACAACAACGGTGTATGGTTATGGTGGAGGACATGGATAGTTATCCACAGTTGTATTTGTGTCTTTTATTAAATATAACATTGTAAATATTGGTTGCTTTTGGTTGCATGATGTATTATTTAATAATTGTAATAATACAAAGAAAGTAGCTCTCCCGCATTCGATGTGTTTTTTAGCTTTGTTGTTTTATTTTTGTTTCTCTCTGAATACTGTGTTGTATTTGTTCTATTTTCTCTTGATCTGTAAACTATCTTCAGTTTGTGTGTCTTTGTGACTGGCTAGAGTTAACAAAAACTTGTGATTTAGTCTAATTAATGAACTTTATTAAAAAATCAATAGGGTTCAAATAGTATCAGTTGTTCGATCGTCTTAGACAACTAATAGTTTAAGGAAGGGATATCTTATTAAATATTATGTTATTAGAAAAATTATAATGATGTGATTTAAAAATGTGAGGTGAATGGATAATATTTATGGTAAATCTATGAAATCTTGTTAAAGAGATAGACAAGTAGTCATTGTTATTTTGTTATATTAAACATTATAAAAGTGAATCATAATATTAACTTATATCTTAATTAAATTAAAATTGTTAAAGATAAAATTAAATAAATTATCCTCATTATTTGGGTTGTAGTATTTAAAAATAAATAAGGTAGATCATGAGGTCTTCGTAGAGTGAGTGGAGGTACTCATTATGAAAGAGGTTGGGGTTTAAGTTCCCTTCATACTTAATAGTACTTTTGTGATCTCACATTTTCATGTACATATAAAAATAAAACATAAGTAAAATTAAATCTAAACTTAGACAATTGGTTATGTCAAATTTCTAGAGAAAATAGGTAGTTAGGGGCTATGGATGTGATAAATATACTAATGGTTTTAGTATATATTCTTCTTTGAATTATGTTTTGGTTAAAAAGGCTTTTGTAATATTTATAAGAAAACAAGAAAGCTACATCGTATGTCTTGCCATGCAAAGAGTGGTTTCATCCAAAATTTTATAAAAGAGCAACAACTATGTCTTGAGTGCATTCTACTAATACAAGGACAATGAAATCTATGGATTTATTCTAAGTCACAACATATAAGAACTAAATTTATCGACATCAATATGTAGTATATGGTATAGATCTTTCCTAGTTTTTTGCATCCACCATTATGGAGGATCTCCACAATGAGTTAGATCTTGAGGGTCTAAAGCTCAATTATTTATAGCATCTACAATATTATTTTATTCTCAAGGAGCATGAAGAAACTCTATTGTTTTAAATTTAGACTAAAGTGCATGTATCTTGTCAATCACCCTTTGTAACCTCTAATCCTGAGAGGAGGTTTCAGTGGACATATTCAATTGATTAATCATTACTTTTTAATATGATTCTACTTATACTACAAATAAACCAACCTTAGAAACTTTATAAAGGCTAGAAATATAGAACATGCTTCTCCAACCTTAGCAACTTCTTGAAGGCTAGAAGGATAGCACATTCTTATGCTATATTATTATATAGGATGCCAATATTCTCTACAAAAATAAAAACATGAGTACCATATGAGAATACTCTTATATCTCCTATACTTGTCCTTCTTGGATTATATCTTGATGTACCGTTAGTGTTGATATTCCCCATACCTTTGAGAGGGGCTTGCCATAGTCCATTCCTTTGAATAGTAGACTAAGGATATTATGGATGCATACATCTCCATTCATCCACAGGGAGTTGAAGCCTAGAGAGTAAACTATACCACTAATGGGATACTATGGAGGGAATCTTCAGTTTATGTAGAGTAGTTTCCATGATATCAACTATAATATTTTTCAAATATATTGAATATTATGGTGAATTGCTTTAAATATTCTTTTATTTCCTTATTTGTATATATTCTAGAGCATCAAATATATACTAACCAATGCCATCTATTCCATTGAACTATCCAACCCATTCAATCTTGTCTAAGTCCTCCATGCCTGGTCAAGGGAGTTGAATTACAAAAATATTAGATTTAAAATAATTTCCAATCATTTCCACAATAAAATGACCAAGAGAAAGAAGAAAAAATATGGTCCCAGGTCTCCTTCTTTGAACAACATAACTCATACCTGAATGGACTAGAAAAGCCTTTTTTTAATTAGTCTACTATAAGAACCCTATTGTGGAGTAGAAGCTAGATAAAAGGTCTCACTTTAGGTTAATTCAAAATTTGCCAAATTTTGTTTAAGATATCATCGAGCAAATTTTCTCTATGATGAGTGAGGGATGAATACCCTAGAGTTACAATATACACATAATTAGAATATGAGCCCCATCCTAGCCTATTTTCGTCTTTTTTCCAAGAAATTTATCATCTTTGAAGAATTTGATGAATAGCCTCCTTGACATAATCTATTTCCAAGATTGGATAATCCCTTACTGGAATCCATACTCTATCCTCCAAATTCTATTTCCCATAGTTTCTATAATAATGTGATTTCTTTATCCAACCTCAATTATGGAGTTTTTCCATGATGTCTCTTCATTCTAAAAATTATTAATATAATGGAGGTAAACCATTCCAAGCATCTTTTCAAAAATTTACATGATGGTCACTCTCCATTATCTAAAATGGTTGTGGTTAGATAAGTGTCTTCCCTATGCTTAGCACCTCGAGAACTAGAGGTCATCATCAAGGAAACTGATATCTAGTAAAAACTTTTTGACCTCAATTTTTTGTATACTTGGATCTTAGGATCTATGCCCATAACTTATTAAGGGAAGTAATTAACCACCAATATAATTTTTCTTTCAAGGTTAATATGGTTTTAAACATTGATCAGAGGTCCAAGCCTCCCTCATTTTTGGAATATAAAATTTATCCCACTTCACTAGGGCCCACTTATGCTCTACTTTTGTCCTGCTCCATAAGAACCATTGGTTAATCTTTTCCAACTATCTCAAAACACCCTTGGAATACTTAAAATTGAGGAAATATTGATGGGAATAGATTGTAAAATAAATTTAACCAAAGTGAACCTACCTATAATGGAAAGACATAAAATCATCTAGTTGTTTAGACTACTTTGTATCTTATCTATCAACCACACCCATTCTACATTTTATTTCTTGGCCACCTTTAAGGGAATTATTAGATAAGAGATTGAAAGAAATACTCTTTTAAAATTCAAAATATTTAAAATCATGGTCTCCACTCTAGTAGTACAATGAAAGAATATGATCTTAGACTTTTTCTCATTAATAAGTTGTCATGTGGCTACCAAAAATAGGTTTAGAATTTTTTTTAATCTAGATGTTTCTAATGCAATAACATGACCCATGAAGACCAATTCATATAAAAACTATAAATAAGAGATAAGGGGTTTTCAATGCACATCTAATTCCTTCAATGGAATTATTATTCCTTTCCTTAGAGAGAAGATAACCTATATACTGTACCAAAATAGTAAACATATAGGGAAAGAGGATCCCCCTAGCATAGTCCCTTGGAAGTATTAACTAAATAATATGGACTATCATTTATCATCACAACATAATATATTTAGGAAATAGTGTCTCTAATCCAATCCACTAAATCTTGAAAGAAGTCAAACTTCCTTAAGACTTGTAAAAGAAAATCCTAGTCTACCCTATCATAAGCCTTGGAGAGGTCCAAACGGATAAACATGGAGGGGGATATTTATGCCTGCATGAATTGAAGGACCTCTTGATCAAGCACTATTTTATCTACAATTTGTATCCTTCCCACAAATGCTCCTTGATTTGGAAAAATTACCATAGGGAGGAAGGATTTCAACCTTTGAGCTATCAATGTCATAATGTTTTTGTAGATAATATTACACAAAGATATTGATCTGAAGGTAAAAAATTATCTACCTCTTAAGACTTACGTATGAGTGTAATGTAGGTTTTAATTATTTCTTTCAAAACTGATTTTACCACCCATATTTCGATGCTTAAGCAAGTCCCACAATGCTTGGAATAACTCAATGGGAAAACCATCCAAACCAGGAGTTTCTCCTTTTTTCAACTTGAAAATTGCTTCCTTGACTTATACCATAGAAACTAGTGCTATCAATACCTCATTTTCTTCTTCCTTAATAAGGTAAGGGATTCCCTATAGAGTTTCCTCTTGATCCTTAGAGTTTAGAGGCTAGAAAGAAAAGATTATCAAAGTAATAAATGTTAATTTTATTCATCCCATCCCAAGAGTATACTAGAGTACCATTGTTGGTCTTAAATGAATATACAAAGTTTGAAACTCTTTTAAAAAAATATATCTATGAAAGAAAAGTAGAGTTTCTATCCCCTTCATTTGGCCATTGGATCTTAGATTTTTTTTCATAAGAGCTCCTCCCTCATTTCCCATTCATCTAACTCAAAAGAGAATTGGATTTCTTGTTTACTAAGCTCCTTTGTAAGTCTTGAGGAATAAATTTGAGCATTCAGTTGCTCTATTTGGGAAATTAAACCTTTTTTTTAGCTCTCACATCCCTAAACTCATGTCAACTTCATTCCTTAATTTTGGTTTTGATGAATTGTAATGTCTTAGCAAAGTAATATATTTGAGTTCCAGATCTTGGCTTTCCTTCCCTCCACCACTGAACAACTAATTACTTAAAGGAAGTATCTCTAAACCACATAAGTTAGAATTTAAAGGATGAGAATTTTCTAGTATATTTCTAGAGATCTAGCAAAATAGACCAATTGTCTGATCCCACATTATTTTTTTTTTGATTGGTTGAAAGGGTGTTGAAAGGTCCCTGAACCTTGTACAAGTATTTTTTACATGTTTTCCAAACCGATCGAAGAGGCCCAAGAGCTAAAGATCAAAGAAAAGCAAAACACCACAAGAAGAAAGGTGTCGCGATATCGCAACATGTTGCATTTTTGCGGTCCAAAGCATAGGGAAAAAGCAAGGAGGAAAAGGTGTCGCGATATCGTGACATGTTGCACGATTGTGGCCAAAGGAGGAAAATATGTCACGATATCACGACAAGATGCAACATCATGGCCGAAGGAGAGAAAGTGTCACGAAATCATGACATGTTGCAACGTCACTTCCAGAAGAGAAGAAGTGTCGCAAAATCGTGACAAGTTACGTCGTCGTGTCCAGAGGAGGAAAGATGTCACGATATCATGACATGTTGCATCGTCGAGGCCAAAGAAGAAAATATGTTGTGATATCGTGACATGTTGCATCGTCGAGGCCAAAGAAGAAAATATGTCACGATATCGTGACATGTTGCATTGTCACGGCCACAAGAGAAGAGGTGTCGCGATATCGCGACATGTTGCACCGTCGCGGCCACAAGAGAAAAGGTGTCACGATATCGCGACATGTTGCAATGTCGTGGCCAAAAGAGAAAAGGTGTCACGATATCACGACATGTTGTATCATCACGGCCTAAGGAGAAAAAATGTCATGATATCGTGACATGTTGCATCGTCGTGGCCAGAGGAAAAAATGTATCATGATATCGCGACATGTTGTAGCATCATGGCCAAGGGATAAAAAGTTTCACGAAATCGTGATATGTTGCATCATCTCAACAAAAAGATAAAAAATGTCATGATATCACGACATGTTGCAAAGTCATGGCCAAATAAGGAAAAGGTGTCATGATATCGCGACATGTTGGATCATCGCGACCAAAGAGAAAAAGTGTGGCGATATCGTGACATGTTGCATCATTATGGCCAAAGAGAAAAATTGTCATGATATTGCGACATGTTGCATCATCGTGGCCAAAGAGAAAAGGTGTCGTGATATCGTGACATGTTGCAATGTCATGGCCAAAGGAGAAAAGGTGTCACGATATCGCGACATGCTATAATGCCATGACCAAAGGAGAAAAAAACATCGCGATATCGTGACATGTTGCATTGTGACGTCCAAAGGAGAAAGAAATGTCATGATATCATGACATGTTGCATTTTCACGGCCAAAGGTGAAAAGTGTTGTGATAACGCGACATGTTGCATTTTCGCTGCCGAATGAGAAGAAGGAAAAGGTGTCGCGATATCGCGACAAGTTTCATCAACATATCAAATCAATTCCCTGGCAACATCTCACATTGTGCAAACATTGAAACTTGTAGGATCGTTCCTTAGGCCAATGGGGAAGGAGTCTCTCCACACTTGAATGTCAGATTCGTCGACTCCCTTGTTAGCAAGCTCGGTTCGCGACTTTGTTTCCTTCTCGGTATTGATGCTTAATGACTAATTCTGGGTAATTGCCAATTAGGGCCTTGCATTCTTGGAAAATCGAAGAAAGGGCCCAGGGAGGCTTAGCGGTGCCATTGAGCCAGTTGATGCAGTGCAACGAGTCTCCTTCGATGATAAGTTTATTGATGGTCAACCCTTACATGAGGATCAAACTTTGGAACAGATCCTGCGCCTCTGCCATATTGTTGGATTGAATTCCTAGGTTATGGGCAAAGGCCAAAATTATTTCTCCTCTGTGGTTTCTGAGAATTCCTCCTTCACCAGCTGCTCCTGGGTTGCCTTTAGCCACACCATCGAAATTGAGCTTGTGCCACCCAGTAGGTGGTAAGACCCACTTGATGACAGACCTATCAATAGAATTATGGGGCATGACAGAGATGTTAGACAGATTGAAAAGTTTGGTTAGGTCCGATTCTAAGCCAGGAGGGGAGGTTTTGGAGATGAAACAAGAGAGGCATTCTCTGCAGCAAGGGCCAAGATTTTGACAATGATAATCTTCTTATCAGTGGTTTGATTTTTGAAAATTCTGGCATTCCTCTCGAGCCATATCTGCCACAGGTAAAGGTGGAGGCAAGCTTGCCACATGAATTTTAGTTGGTTGCTCTTGAAATGCTGGGGTCATTGCTTAGTAAGGAGGAGAATGGAATGTGGGAGGACTGTGGAGATGTCAAAGGTGCTATGAACCTCGTTGAGAACTGCTAAAGAAAAGGGAAATTCCAAAAAAACATGCGAAGTTGACTCACATGCGTTTTTTCACAGGATACACCAATTGGGAATGAGTAACCCTCTGATTATCAAGTTGTCAATGGTGAGGATTCTATTTTGGATGACCAACCAGAAAAATAATTTGACCTTAGGAATGATCTTGGGAACCCAGACCTGATTTGATAAGTCCCAACCATCTATGGGAGTTTCTTGATTGTAGTAAGCTGATTTGACAGTGAAATTTCTAGATTCTTGAAGGTTCCAGACCATGGAATCATCTTTGTGTGAGCTCGAGATGATGCAAGTCCTCAATAGGTTTTGTAACCAACTGAGAGCCTCGATGATATGCATGGTCCCGTTAAGAGCCAGGTGTTTCCATTCAGGTCTTGTAGGACCTTGGTTAATGAAGTGACACACCTTATCTCCAAAGGTGGCTTTGGTAGTCGCCTTGAGCACTACAAGATGCGGATCTTTGCTGAGAGGTTTATCATAGATCCATGGATCATCCTAGAAATGAATGGTTGTTCTAGTTCCTAGAAACCACCTTAAGCCTTCCATGATGATTTTCCTTGTTTCTATTATGCCATTCCAAAAATAGGATCTGACAGGGAGGTTGTGCTCTCCAAGAAAGGAGAACTGGTGGAGGTACTTAGCTTTGATGATATCAATCCAAGTGACTTTTTCATTGATGGTAAGTCTCCAGGCCTTCTTGGAAATGAGGGCCATGTTCATCCACTTTATGTCTCTGAATCCGAGTCCTCCATCCTTTTTCTTGGAACAGACCCTATCCCAGGAAACTAGCAAAAATTTATTCTTGTTTTTGTTTCCAGCCCAAAGGAATCTGCGTTGAATTTGTTCAATTTTTTGGCAGATGGTAGCTAGAGATTTGAAGATAGATAAGAAAAAAATAGGGATACTTTGAAGGTAAGCTTGGACCAAAGTGGATTTGGCTGCCTGGCTAAGCATTGAGCTTTTCCACCCCGCTAGTTTCTTGTTGAGGCGATCTAAAATAGGGTTCCACATAGCCGAGACAGATCTACCGTGGAAAAGTGGTAATCCAAGATAAGTAGTTGGAAGGCTCCCAATTTTGCACTCAAGGATCTTAGCAATCCTATTTTTTCTGTGAGTGGGAGTATTGAGAAAGTATAGCTTGCATTTATGATAGTTGACTTTCTGACCAACCGCCTCTTCATAAGAATCAAGAATGTTCTTAATGAATTTTGCTTCGGGAGCAGAAGCATGAGAGGATAGAATAATATTTTCAACAAACTATTGATGGGATATGGATTTGGATGTTGAGGCTGGTTTGATCCCAAAAACAAGACCACTGTTGTAGGCAGCTGAAAGGGTTCTTCCAAGGGTTTTGGCCAAAATGATGAAGAGAAAGGGGGACAAAGGGTCCCCTTGACGGATGCCTTTGAAACTTTGGAAGAAACCTGCGGGTGAGCCATTGATAAGAATAGAGAACCAAGCAGTTGAGATACATTCATGAACCATCTTGATCCATTCTTTGTGAAACCCAAACTTTTCTAGGACTTTGAATAGGAATTTCCAAGAGACCCGATCGAAATCCTTGTTCATGTCAAGCTTAAGGAACATGCTGGGTTTTTTGTTTTTAGATGTCGAGTGGGCCAATTCGTGGACGGTTATCACTCCATCTGAAATGAATCTACCTTTGACCGAGCTCCCTTGGCACTGATTGATGATGGAGGGAAGGATGTATTTCAACCTATTTGCCATAACTTTGGTGATAATTTTGTAAATGACACTGCAGAGACTAATCGATTTGTAATCAGAAAGGGAAGCACAATCATTGGACTTGGGTATTAAAAAAATGAAAGTGGAATTGGCCTCTTTTGGCATATTTTTGGCTCTCTAGAAGAATTTAATCGTAGCAATGACATCTTGGCCCACAATATCCCAGAAGTGTTGAAAAAATTGGGGTGGGAAGCCATCAGGTCCGGGGGCCTTATCAGGTTCCATTACGAACAGAGCTTCTTTGATTTCCTCTTCAGTGAAGCTTTCAAGCAATTTTCCATTATCATTGTTAGACACCAACTTTGGGATGTTATGTAACATAGAACTTGAGGTACGGGGATGGCAACCAGTGCTTGGTCCTAAGATTTCCTGGAAGTGGCAAACAAATTCCTGTCTGATTGCATGGATTTCAAAGACAATGGATCCATCAGCCTTGGTCAGCTTATAGATTTTATTAGAGCCTCTATGATGCATGGTGGAAGCATGGAAAAACTTCGTGTTGGTGTCTCCTTCTTTGAGCCAGAGGTTTCTGGATTTTTGCCTCCAATTAGTATTAAGTATAAATGATTTTGGAATTACTTTTAGAGAGAGAAGGTAATATAAATGAAAACTTATCCAAATGATCTCGGATGCATGCAGGTTTCTATCATATGTTCATCCATGTAATTAATCCATTATTTATCTTGACATCACATTGGTGAAGATGCCTCAAATACTATTGCAATAAATCAGGCACAATATCTAGTGTTCTCATCCCTCCATATTTTCATATAAGGAAATAATGGCATTAAAATCCTCTCCTAGGACCATTTTATCATTAGAAAACTACATCTTGAGATGTCAAATATAGTTTCATTACCTCTATTTTCCCTCTATCACTATGGTTGCATAGATGTTAATTTATAGTGGTTATTGGTGCTTTTATCTCCATTGCTCTTGAGGTCCCAAATGCCCCAGCTTCCCATAATTGCCTACAACACAAATTCATTTGGATACCATAGAAATAAGAGCCCACTTGATGCTCCTTGAGAGGTGAGATATTATACCATATCTATGGGCCATAATATATTAGCCATTATCTCCATCTCCTCTACTAATAACTTAATCTCCTAAAAAAATACTAGGTTTGGTTTATTTTCTGAATCAACCTTATAATTTAATTATGTTTAAGGGGGCTAATTTTATGACCTTTACATTCCATAAAAGGATTCTCATGAGGATGGATGGATTAATAATCAAGTTATAGGAGTCACCTTACCCTCATAAACAAAATTTCCCCCTTTTTTTCTAAGTTGTGTTGATTGGTCTTATGTCCCATTTTTTATTAGTGTTAATCTTCATTTTGTTGATTTTTTCTTGTTGTATACCAAAAAAAGGGAAAATTATTCCTTAATGATCCTTTGTATATACCACCAAGGCCTTATTAATGGGGTTCAAGGTATATCCTCCTACTTTAGACTAAATAGTACAATTTTCTTATTTTTTAGCTCCTCCTATTGTCTACTTCCTTGGGTTAGACTAGTCTGTTGCTTGAAGAATTGACTCCAACATTGATTTTGTCTCTATTTGATTATGTTCTCCCACACTTGGATCTTCATCATTCAAAGCACATATTTATTATTGTGTCGTACTACTTTCATCATTTTCTTTTTTATTTGGATGTACTTTCTTTTTAGGTTCTTGAATTTTGTATTCTTTTCCTTTACTTGCATTTTCTCTGATCACTTATGTGAACAATCTCTCACCAAGTTCCCATACTCATGTCATATTCAATATATGCATGAGATATTTTATCACCTTTTTGCTCATAGACTTTATATTCTATTTTTAATGTGATCTTTTATGGAAGAGGTTTATTATGGTCCATTAGGATACATATTCGAACATATATCATTTAATAAAAATTGCAAGTACTATTAAACACCATAATAAATATTCCAAGAGTGTTACCATGTTAGGAACCTGGTTCCTATCAATTGGAATTCAATGGAGAACAATGGAAAATAAGTGCAATTAAATTAACAATCACTTTTATTTAGATTTTTGTTTCATATGGAGGTTGCCCTACCAAGTGCTCATAAGGAGATGTAATTATTTATGTTCTTTGATGCCTAATGACACCTTCTATGAATGCATATATAAACCTATCTAATGGTTATGATGTGAAAGGACACGATGGTCCATAATAAAATGAGTGAAATTAATAATATAAGTTAGGATTAGGATCCTAACATACCATGAATAGCTATAAAATATATGGGGTTCTAGTATTCAGTTGGTAACCCAAATAACCTAACCCATATAGGCTCACAAAAGGAATTTTCTCCAATCAAAAACTTTGTATGTTAGGGTTTCATGAACAAACCTACTCTCCCAAGAAACCATGACCCTCCCTAGAAAACATGATCTCAATCCTCTTCACACACAAAGAGTACTAGGAAATAACCATTGGGATAGAGTGTAATATGAAATTCTCCCTTAGTTCGGTAGTTTCTAGATGTCCATTCCTTAAAAAAACTTTTTAGATCTTGTTAGTATAAATATTTAACTCGATATTTGACTAGTATCAAGAATAGTAGAAAATAAAATAAGGGATATATGAATGACAAAATTTACTTTAATATTCATAAAAATCAATTTGAGGTCTTTCCAACAAGTATAATTAGATAGTCAGAAGATTCTAATGAAGTGCAAGGATATATCAAAATAGATGAACATAACAATCCTTACTTGTAAATATAAGGTCAAAAAAGTATTTAATAACTATTGATTCTTCTTAATCATTGTCATTCATATGAGTGTTACATTCCAAAATGTTAAACCTATTCATCAAAAATCAAGGAAATTCCTCTCATTAGTAATAATAGTATACATGAGTAGGTAAGAAGATATTGAATAACAAATCTGTGAATCCCATAAACTATGTTGAATATTTCTAAATGTTTTCTCTTTGATATGAAAAATATGAAGGTATTAATAGGATGTATTTATTATAAAGATCTTAATTCCACATATTCAAAAGATAACTTCCCATTCTATTATATTTACCAAATTGTAGACTCAACCATATTCTATAAGATACTTTACTTTTACACGGATATATAACCAAATTAGAATGGATTTTAAAAAAAATTACCTAGATTTTAATAAGCCAATTATGAGACTAAACCATATAAGTGAAGGTAATTCAATATCAAGCCTAATCCTAGAAAAAAATTTAAATGAATTTTGTAAATATGAGAAAGGTTAGGTTGGATTCTAATATGGGTACCTCTAAGAGAATAGTCCAAGTATGATAAAGGTATAGATTATAGGTATGGTTTAAATTTAACCCCCTCCTATACACAAGTAAAATAGAATCTATGCTATTTTCCTATGTAAGCATAATTGACCATTGTAAATATAAAGCAATCAACTAAGGTGCTTGACCCAATATGAAAGCAAAGGAAAAGAATAATAGGATGAGAGAGAAAATTATACTAACCACTTAGGGTACTAAACTATTTATAAAGTTTTATGATGCTTGAAGGCTATCACTTCTTCCTTGGCTTCTATCCTTGAGCTTCCTTATCCTTGATTCTTTCTCATTGACAATATTTGTTCTTAATGGAATGAGACCCTTTTTAGTTAATGGTTCTCAACCATGATATTGAAGTAGGAAATAATTTTGACGGAATACTAAGTAGGGGCAAAAGAAGAGAAATTAATTCTTTGATTATACAATAAAAAAAAAATTTAAATTGTTTATTGAATCCCTTAATATATTACTATGCGAACTCATGAGATATGGAGAAGATGATGATTGTCAATAAAGATAAGATTTTGGGAGATGATTTTTACTATTATGAATCTTCTACTTTATATCAAATTTAATTTTGAATACATTATTTATAATTTTAAGAATGACCTCTTATTTATACTATTTTTTTTGTTTAGATTCAATCCCACTAGAGCATTGGTTAACATTAGACTCTCTAAAACTAGTTAATTAGCTCAAAATAGACCTAAACAATATATGAAGATATGATATATAGAGTCAATTTAACCTAAAGAGGTTACTTTGATGAGGATATTAGATTTTGGGAGCGAAAGCATTACCTATTAATAAAAAAACCACTCTTGGTTGATCCATTCATAGAGAAACCAATGCTCTCAATAAAATAATTCTAATTAATTCATATAGGAATATTTATAGGAGCCTTCTAATGATCCTATATCCTTCTATTTGGAAAGAAATTATGATTTATAATCTATGTATTGGTTAAGGGAAGGGAAATTAGGGGCCAACTAAGCCCGTAGATCTTAAGTACTACCCATATTTTATTGAAAATCATCAACCAAGAAGGGTAATAATTATACTTACCTGATATTAGCATTTAGCATTACATTCGAGATTTGTAATTTTATCCTATAACAAAACCTTAATGCAATACTAATTGTGTTATGGGTTCGGACATATATTATTATGTGGTTGTGGCTTTTAGAATTAAAATACTACCTTTGCTTCCTCCCTTCATTTTATTTTTTTCATCCTTCAATTCTTTCTTACCCACCCACTTCACCATTAGTTATTTCTATTATTCAAGTTGCTATTCATACATTTGATCTCATTTATTTTACAATAATTAAGACATCATATGAATAAATTCACTATTATACTTGCACACATCTAAATATAATCTCAATCATTCAATACAATCAATTAATTTTATTTCATCTCAAGATAATATCAATCATTTAATAAAGGCATTTTGGTATGGGTGACTTTCGAATGGGCATATTCTATAGTCCTTTGTCTACTATAGAAGTTTATCCCTGATGTATGTCCCTGTATATGGTTTTCCCCTTCAATCCCAAGGTGCCATGATGGTTAGATACTAATGTGGGTTTTCCTATCCTTTGGTTGTACATCATGTCTCCTTTACAGTGAGATCTCATTGCCTATGGTTATATCTCTATGTTTTTGATCCACTTTATAGGTGTTTTTATTGGAAGTATTTTCTCTATGATCATGGGATTTAAACCTGATTGTTTGTCTTGAACAAGAAACTGCATTGCCGTTATTCCTACTAGTGGAATTCAGTGCTTGTTTTTTGTTTCTCAGGTCCCTTGTAGGAGGGATTCAATGTTTTTTGTTGGTTTCTTGGGCCCCTCCTAGGAGGGATTCAATACCTATTTCTAGTTTCCTAGGCCTCTCTTGGGTAGGATTCCACATTTTGAATTTTTACTAATCATACTTGTTGTCTCAGGCCCCTCTTGGGAAAGATTCCTTGTTTTATTTTTCTATCACTTGTACTTGCTATCCCAGGTCCCTCTTGGGTGGGATTTTTCATTTAAATGTATTTTGATTTGATTTTATTCTTGTGCTTCTCCTGGGTGGGTTTATTATTGCTACACGGGATGATCATGTGCTTCTTTGTGATGGATTCAAATATGGTCCCTTCGAGATTATTTTCTTGTGTGGATTCTCTTTGTGGAGTACATTTCATTTTGGATAGCTCCCTGGATCATATTGTAACCATTTGTATAAAATATTTTGGGGTCCTTTCAAAACCCACTCCTCCAATCACTCAAAAAAAATATTTTATTTCATATTCTTTCCACTTATAAACTCATCATAAACCAATAATGACCTTCCAAAATTCTTATCTACAAACCATCTTGGGAGAATACTACAATTGGTAATAACCTCATCATACTTTTATTTTTTGGTCCATAAAAGTATTTTATAAAGTTAGTATTTTTAAAAAATAAGTCCTCTTTTTATGCTAGTTAGTATTATTTTCCTTAACATCCCATCCTTTAGCTCAAGGCCATGGCAGGGATCCATTAGTCAGAAAGGTATATTTAATAAGAAACATCATCAAGTATCAAGGCAACCAAACACAAGGGATCAAGGAGTCAAGTAAAAGTATTAGTTTGAGCATATTATAAAAGATAAGCACATTATTTGTTTTTCATATCTTGTCAATATTTTTACTTCACTTGGTTTTTTATGTTACTTTCTTTAATTGTATTACATTCATTTTACTTGTAAATATACCATAATAGTTTTATGTGTTGTAATATATCCTTTTATCCCTTAATATTATTCATATACCTCCTTTATATCACACCTTAGAATCTATCCTTTACATGTTCTAACCTAACCTTCACAAGTTTTATATTGTTTAGTTGGTTTAAACTAATTTTGGATTTCAATAATGTTGCTTGAACTAAAGAAAGTACTGTCTTACAATATTTGTTCAAATTTTGGTAAAATGAATCCTCTCAACTAATAATTGAATGTGAGATTATTTTTTCACAACAATCAGTTAAAAAGTAAATTAAAAATGGAATGAACCATGTCTAAAAACAATCACACATAATTGATATTGTTAAAATAAAATTGAAATAAATTTATGATATGGTCCAAAAAAATATTAAGAATTTCATAATTTTGATGAACAAAGATGAAAAGAAAATCATATTAAAAAATGGTAATCATAGGACTTAGACTAAAGGTATGTCAAGGAGTATATAAAGGTTACATACTTCGAAAAAATCACTATGAAAATGAAAAGGGGAAAACATCAAGGAAAAAAAACTAGAATTTATTCATAATGATATCTATACTAATCAATCTCTCTATGGAGGAAGAAGTACATTTGGAACTTTATTGATTATTTCTTAAGAAAATCATAGATTTATATTTTGACACAAATGACATTATATTTGGATTTTTTTTTAAATTCAAGTCCATGGTTGAAAATAAAAAGGTTTTATATAAATTATGATAGAGTTAATAAGTATATGGATAATATATTTGAATATAATCTAGCCAATACCAGAAAAAAATGATGAAAGAAAAAATATTATACTCAAGAAAATGGTGTTTCAAAAAGGAAAATATGGCATTTGTGAAAATGATTGAGTGTATGCTCAAGATACAAGGATTGGATAAAACTATATAGGTAGAATATAATTATTTATGATAACTATGTAATGAGGATATACCAATGTTTTTTAGAAATGAATGCTTAAAAAATGTTAAGTAATAAAAAACCTAATATTGATAATACCAATTTTTTGTTACGTTCTATGGATTCATGTTCTTAAAATTGTAACAAAAGTAAGATCCTAAAATGTCCGTCCATCATGATATAATATTGAAATTATTTAAATCCCATAAAATTATTGATATGGTTAAATATTTTTAATGATTTATAAATATGTGATGCTTGATAACATTATCATTATGTCTAGTTCATTATCAATGTAATCTACAAACACAAAGGGATTTTTGATATGTCCATCTCAAGGAGAATTTAAATTTTCACTCAAGAGATTCCTCTACAATGTCACCTAACAGATCCATTACATGGCATTCTAAAGAGGGTCGTTTAATGGAGTCACAGAAGGGTCGCTTGGGGAAGATATTTAAGAGCCATTAGAGGATGAGTTTATAAAATCATGAAGGATGATAAATTTTAATACATGGAGGACGAGATCTATCTGAAATAGAAAAATATCATTTTATCCATGTACTAGGTCATTCATGCATTAGTAATAAGGATCACATAGAAGCAAAATATGTATATATCTATATATGTACATACATATATATCTATATATATATATATATATACATATACATATATGTATATATATACATGTATATGTATACACACACATATATATACATATACATACATACATACATACATACATATATATGATCCCTTTTGTAGATATAATGTACCCCAAATATTGAACTTTTTTCACATAGAATTCACTCTTAGCTAAATTCCCATCCCTACCATAATTTCAAATGCATGGAACAACACTACAAAAGGTATCCTATGGTTGAATCATTAGTTAGGGTAATTTTGATCCTAGGATAACACTGATCCATAGAGTAGGTTTGTCTAGAACCATAGTCAACTTTCCACCCTTGTGCAAAAATGTTTGGCCTTTATGGTATATCCATGATTAAACTAGAAGAAGTGAAGCTATCAATGGCTCCACTATCTATTAAAATATTTACTTCCTTAAAAAAAATCTTACCCTTTAAGAGCATGGGAGTGGCTTCCCCTTCCTTGTTTTGGATATTTTTCATAGCATAGATATTATGAGTGGGTTTATTTCCCTTTGTGTTTGGTCCCGTTCTATAAGGGCAATTATTGGAGTAATGTGGATATCCACAATTGTAACATCCACCCTTGGGCTATAGTTGCACTCCTTGCTTCTATCCTTCTACCTTCTCTATTGTTGTTAGGTTTGGTTACTTTTGGGGTTGAGGTATATTATTTTTGTTATTATTATTGTTGTTGTTCCTCCTTTGGAAGTTTTTCTTAAATCCTCCTTTCTTACCATCATTTCATTTTTTGCACTTTAATGGGTTACTACTATTCTGGTTTTGTTCTCTTTTCCATTTCATGAAACCCATACTATTTATTTTCTTGAGCACTTATCAATATTTCTCAGATGAAGTTGCATAGTTAAAATAAGGCTTCAAATAAGATTTTTCTTTCCTAGCTAAGTTTTAAGTCTTTTGCAGTGTTTTAGTGTCTGCTCTCGAGATGAATTTATGGATCTTCATCTTCTCATCATAGGCTAGTATGTATTTCAACAACTTTACAAATTTTTGGTAATAAACAACAATTGTTTTGGCTCCTTGCTAAAGGTTGGTAAATTCCTCAAACTTCTTCATATAGAAATTTTATGTAAGGAATATTTCCTTGAAGGTTGTGATAAAATCTTCCCACTTCAAATTAACTACCTCAATTCCTTGTTCTTCTTGGAAAGTTTTCCACCATTCCAAACCAACTCCCAATAAGTGTAAAGTGGCCCATACTATTTGGGTTCTAGTAGAGTAATTTTTCATAGTGAACTAAGTTTCTAACTCCCTTAGCCAAGCCTTGGCTACACTCCTTCTTCTCCATTAAAATTGGAGGTGCATACATTATTCAAGTCTTTAGCCAGTTCTACCTACAAAAAAGCTCCAGCCTCTTGTTCCCATAGTAGCATGATCATTTGCCTGCCAAACCTCTGATTTCCTAACCAATTAATCCTGATTCAATATGTTTTCCAATGACTATTTATGTTTCTCCATATATTCTTGAATTAGAATGACTACCACAATGAGGTTCTCCACATCTTTGTTAGAATTTTTGAACCTTCATCTCAAGTCCTAGCTTCAAAATTATTTTATCGAGTCTGCCTACTAGATGGGGTAGACCTCCCTCTTCTCATTCTTGGTGTCATTATCCTAGTCACACAAAAGAGAAATTTTAAGTTATGTCATAAGTCCTTCCTTTAATTGTACCACTAACTACTAGCTACATTCACAATTAATGACAAAGTTGGAAACCAACGACTACCCTTACTCTAGAAAAGGTGTTGATATAATTAGAGTTTTATATCTTCTAAGACTATTTATCTCTGGATCATATCTATGCTTATTGATGTGCCATTGATAGAAGCTAACATAAGTTAAGGTATTTAATATTACACGTTTATTGGTCAATTCCATATTCCATCATGGTAGTACCTAGTCCATGATACCTAGGGCTTAACTAGGGAATCTCATAGTCCTATGACCATGGCTTTGATACCGAATGTAACAACCCAAAATATTCCAACCCACTCAAAATAGAGAATTTGTTTTCCCTTTATACACTCATTAGAGAATTACTTAATGCCACTCTCCATAAAACTCTTTGTTAAGTTATCTATTTACTTAATGCCCCAATGATTGAGTTGTCTATATCATCTCCAGGATGATCCAACTTACCTATTTTAGTCCTTCAAAATGGTACACCCATCTCTACACCTTACATAAGTCTGTCTATATAAGTTTACTAAGCATAGTTTAAATTAGCTATCTATTTTATTTCCTTGATGATCTCGCTAATCCCTTTTAGTATGTCAAAAGGGTATGCCCATCTCTACACCTTACATAAGTCTATCAATGTATGTGTACTAAGAGTATTGTGATTCATAGATTTTATGTCTATTCCTTATCCTAAATCATATACTTAAATTTGAGTCCTCAAGGAATTTTTTGAAATGAGGTCTTTTGAATCTCATCCCAAAGAGGTCCCATAGTCCTTGGAACACTTCCCTCTCTCTATATATCACTCTTCTTGATTCTTATCCATTTATTAATATTTAATAGATGTCATTTTATTTCATCTAAGATTTCCTCATAGCAAGGGTTATTCAATAGCATAGAGTGCATTCAATATTTATTTCTCACAACTAGAGAACATTTTTCTTTACTTTTAAGTTAACCACTCACATTAATTATGGAAAGCACTATTTTAGTTCAATAAAATTTTACTATAATCTAAAGTATGATTTAAGAAATCATAACAAAATTAGGAATTTATTAAAGAGCAACATAATATTAATAAAATAGCTCTAGCATATGTAAAAAATAAAATCAAAGATAATCAACATAACCACAACACATAATTTACCCTAGAAAACCCTTACAAGAAAAACCCAACCTTAAAATATCCTTTTTATTTTACAAGTTAAGTTATCTTCCAATACAGTTTTTCAAGGAATCCCATATTTTCTTTTCGAACAACAACAAACATATGAATCCCATAGTTCTTATTTTCCTATAGGTATGAATTCCTCCATTAATTCATGATACAACACTAGGTGAGGGAACCCCATAATTCCCTTGAATGAATTCCACATTCAGTCATCACACTTTGATTTCATTTCTTTGAAATAAACATCCTAAATAAAAGCTTCTCCTAACAATCTAATGTATCCATATCCTTTAAATATCATGTAATGGATTATTTAGAAAGGATCTCCTAAAATAATCTCACTATGAAACATATCGACCTTAATACATTACAAAATATGATTTAGCTCATCTATAATACAATTCAGTCATAATTTTCTTTAATCATGAATTCTAACATCCTTTGTACATTTCAAAACATTATTTTTTCTCAAAATATCATCTTTAATACATTTCAAAAAAATATCTTTTACCTTAAACATGAAATATAACAACTTTAGTATTTTTTAAATCATCATCTGACCCAAACATGAAATATAACATCTTTAATATTTCAAAACATCATCTACCTTAAACATGAAATATAACATCTTTAATATTTCAAATCATCATAATACCCGAAACATGAAATATAACATCTTTTAATATTTCAAACATCAACATCTATCTCAAACATGAATTATAATGTCTTAAATATTTCTCCAATCCCTAATTCAATTAAAGGGAATATATTTCCTAATATCCATTTGGAGTTAAATTCTAGCATATATTTTAGCTCTAATTTAAGAGAAATACAAAAAAGGGGTTTTAACCAAAATATGGTTTCAACAGTTAAGGTGGAACAACCTAAAGAAGCATGAAAAATGACACATATTAGGTGTTTTTATTGAAATGCAGTTAAAGATCTAAGCAATCATTCAAAGGGAAAAGGTGCAAAAGATGTAACTATGTAACTATTACAAAAGAGGGATTATTTGAAGTAAAGAGGGGGTGTTTCTCCTTGTATTTATAAATACATAAATGAATAAGGTTACAATACATCCCCTTTGAGGGCTTCATATCTTGATACATTTCAAATTACAATTTATAAAGGGATCAAATCCCTCCAGGATCTTAATGGTGTATTTTAGTGTTCTTCTCGTAAATCACACTTGAGAGCTAATATTGGGCTTATTGTAATCTACCTCTTATATACTTACTCATACCTAGAATATCTACACCTACACACAAGATATTTAAAATAGTTAATAGCATATGTGTTTAGTGATTAAAAACTAGGAAAACCATATAAAGCATGCATCTAGAAAGAATAAAACTTATTTTTAATAAATCAAAACAACTCCAAATGACTTGAAAATCTAGTATAAGATTATTTTGGGAATATATGACCATAAATGTTAAGGAAATTGTAATAAAAAACTGTGGCCATACCTGGCAGGGACAACTAAACTTGCAATCACAAAACCCTAAATTGACCCATCAAAACTACTCAAAACTTGACCAAAATTGAATGCAAGGCTATTATAATGATTTAGAACTTATCCATGGTGGAATTTCATAAAAATTTCAATCCATTCCATGACCTTCCCTAGCAAGTGCAACTAAGACTGTTTCCCGTCCCCAGGTGGGACGGTCACAAAATTGGGTGGTTTTTGCTACCAATTTCAGATGGATCTAGTTTGGAATCCTCTTAAATGTCTTGTTAGAAAATGTGGTCAAATTAATCTCCAATTTTATAGGTTTTGGAATGGATTTGGTGTATTTTGGGATGCTCTTGAAAGCACCTTCGAATGAAGAGGATTTCAAGGAAAATACTTGGGGAAATGTGAGGGCAAATGTGAGGACAAATGTGAGCAGCACTTCATGATCAATGCTTTAATTCATATCTTTGAAATTGGGTGAGAGAACCTCAATTTATATCCCAATTAGGGCATATGTGCAAATGGGGAAATTTTTGGCATGCAAGTCAAGTTTTGCCACTTGTCCATTCCCTTGCCATGCATAGGAGAGAAGAGGTTGCCCATTTGGGACCTCCAATTTATAGGTTCTAATGTCCATTACAACCTCCAAATAATTTTTTGATGATTAGGTAGGGAATATGGCAGTAATTTATTACCATTTTATCTACCCCTTTGAATTTTGGAGGGTCTGGACCATGGCCATCCCACCCAAGGATGGTTGATCATGGTCATCCTTGGGTGGGATGGTCATGAACTGTGATCGTCCTTGGATGGTATGATCATGGGTACATAGCCCAAAAATTCCCAAAACTAAAGGGAACATTCCCAAAAGTGTATGGGAGCACTAGATAACCCCTAAGGGTTGACTAATGGGGCCATATGACGTCGATAAGAGTGGCGCATAGCAGTCTTATCGATTTACATGAATTTAGTGTCTACACAACCAACAATCACAAGTCAAACACACAATAACCACTATTTAAAAGGCCACATATAAAACCATAGACATAAAAAACCAACACATATGTAAAACTAAAATACCACAAACCAACAACCAATCACAAAAATTTATGAAGTAGAACATAGGTGAAACAACGAATATCATAGAATTGTGAGTGATTCAAAGGTCAAACGAGCTTAGACAAGCACCTAGGAGATTGGATACCCACTACTAGGCATCAAGGGCTCTAAAAACCCCTTTTATCCCACTGCACTATTTGTGTGGGATAAGCCTACAACTTTCTTTTTTAAAGAGAGTTTTTATCCCAATAAGCAACTGATCCAGAAACAATAAATAGGAATGCAAATTAATATAATAGGAGAAATCCATGTTTCAATATCTCATGCCTTATCTAAGACTAAGAAATAAAATAATAATAGGATCATGTCAAATGAGAAAAAAAGATTCCATTTGTCACCCAATCATTCTACATGTAGTGCTACGTGGCCACCAAGTGGCGAGTTCTTGAAAACCACTTGGTGGTCAAATAAACATGGGAGCCTAGCTCCCTTTAAGGCCTTTTTCATCCCAAGCATATCCCATGTGGGATATTGCTCAAGGTATATGTAGAAATAAAATTTTCTTGTGTGTGCTCGAGCATGAGCGTCATCTCATTTTGGTGGTACTCTAATGGTGGGACAATAGTGGAAGTAGATATAATTATTAAACCTAAGGTTTAAACCTTAGGGTATTTTTTGATTTATGGCAATAGAGGAGATAATCACAGAAAATGTAAATCCAGTGATAAAACATAGACACACACTAAAAAATAAGTTTAGGCCAACTCCATGAATGGACAAAGGGATTATTTAGGGATGATTTTCACAAGGGAGTCAAGAAAAAAACAAGGCTTCTTTATATAAAATTTTAGGTGGTCATTAGCGATTAGGGTTGCTATTTTTTAAACTATCGCATGATTAAAAGAATAGATCCATCCCTTGTCTACTTTGTGGATATTCCAAAATAAAATCAAGATTGACCATGCAAGTGATCAAGAGGTGCCTTCAAATAGTTACATGGTTCTGAACAAAACCTAAGGGGAAAGAAACCAAGAAAAAAATGAGGGTAAATGTCCAACAAGGATGTCTATGAAAATACTAAAAATGGAGAACCTTATGAGCATGGATTGGAAACTTAAACAGAGTCTTTATTTTTAATCAAAACATACACATGGTGGCTCTCTAAACATTTTATTTATCAAATACAATAATCATAGAAAAATGAATGATAAAAATAAAACCACCAACCTAGTTGTTCACTCCTTGTTTCTTCTTTGATCACCTTTCACCTTTTACCAAAAACTGCCCTATATTAGAGCAACAAATATCTCTTTGAGGTGCACTCACTAACCTCTATGACTAGAGATTATTATAAGGATTTAAATATAAATCAATCCATGGAAAGGAAGCAAAACCTCGATTTTTTTTTAACTTTATATGAATTTCCTATCGCAAATATAATATTTGATAAAAACTTTATAAATTTTTCATGCACAATTTCTAAGATAAAGAAAGGGAAAAAAACATAGCTGAAAATTTCTTTGTATAGATAGAATTTCTTGCCTCGCTGAAGTCTTAGCCCTTAATTTCTCTTCCTATTGTTTGAACCCTGGTTGGAAAATATTTACAATTTCAATTTGTAGAATTTTAAGAATCGGCATTGCCCTTGTTTCAAATGGTTGACTTCAGGGTCATATCTCCCTCAATATTGTTCAGATTTTTGCATATAGCCACTCATTTTAAAGCTATTCAAATTCTGCATAAGTTGGTCCAAAAATAAGCTATTAAATATTTGATTGTTGTTTAGACTATTTCTTAATTTATCGTAGAACATGTATGTATGTTCATTAAGTATTTTTGTTATAGTTGTGTGAATGGATTTTTCTATTATAGTTATTCTAATTTTTGGGTTTCTTCTGGGAATTTTTGTACATTAGTTCCTAGAATGCTTGGTGATACTTAGTCTATGTTATGATTAAATGATTTGTAATAGGAAAAGTAAGTTTTATTGTTAGGTGGTCTAGTTCAGTGTAAATTATGAGCATCTCATACTTTGTATCTCTTAATGTTGCTAAATGTGTGTTATTTTGAGCCTAGTTTCTAATTTTACATATCACTTATTTTAATTTGCAACCCTCATTCTAGTTAGTTTATCTAGGATCAAAGGAACCAACCTACTCTAGAGGTTGACTCAAAAAATCCTATTTTGAGTCATCCAATCTTGGTTGAGGTCATAAGGGTGCAACCCACCCACTTAGGCATATTTTAGACCAAGATTTTTTTGGCATGCATAGTGGGACCCAAATATCACCCTCTTTATTGAGTAGAAGTGTCGTGATATTCTACTCTAATGGATCATTTCTCAATCACCTGGTGACTTTGTTGAAATGATATTATAAAGAAACCCAACCACCATTTAACTTACAAGCTTATGCTCACAAGAGAAACAACTAAGAAATTGAATGAACCAATATTATTTGTAAAATTACCTCCTTTAGAATTTAGAATATATAGATTCTTAACATCTTTTACATCACCATCCTCTTTAAACCTATACAAAGTCAAGGATCTACACAGTTCACTTTTTTGCCATCAGTCCATTCGGTCAGATCTGAACAAATGGATCAAATCCTACCTCCATAGAACTTTACCAATCGAAATAACATAAGACCACTTAACTTGGTAAACTATAAATGCATTCCTCAAGTAGCACTAAAGGCCTTACCAACCTAGTATAGAACTAGAAAAAAAGTCTATGATCATTGCAAAGATGTATCCTTGTTAGCTGCAATACATAACATCCAGGATGAGTACATCATGATAAGATTATTGATAATATCATTAAGAGGTAAATTACTATATTGGTACTAGACCATTCAAGATGGTTGTATTAATTCATAGCCACAACTTACTAGTAGACTAGTGCAATAATTTAACAAACAAATAGATACTTTCTCACTGCTAACCTAGTTCACCACTATATAAAGGTATCCTTATGAAGCAATAATGGACTTTAACATCAGATTCAATAGAACATGGAAGAGATTGCCACAATAAATTAAGCCAATGGATGCCCAAGCACTATACTATTACTTTCATACCTTTAACTCAAACCTAGGCTTGATTATATGATAATTAATGTGTAAACAATTTTGGAAATTTTTTAAGCAACAATACTAGCAAAAAATACTCTAATATCTATAGGTAGACTTTCTCCTAGGAATGTGATGCCAATATTTCTAGAAATCCTATAGCTCAAACATGAAAAACAAGCACTAGTTACAATAACTCATTTGCCAAATAAATCTATGTTGGCAGTTTTGTTGCTTTGCCACATTAAAAATTTTGTTGAATGTTGATTGTAAAATTTTGATAAATTTATTAAAGGAAGGCGCTACAATTTTGATGTTTATTTTATTGCATTTTTTATCTCTTTTTGATATTGCATTACTATAAATCATTAACATAATGGATATTTTTGTTGAAAATGCTTAGACAACAAAAACGTCGGAAAGGAATCAATTTTTAAGGAAGAAGCACCTCAAAAAGAAGAAGCAACTTGTTTTGACCCTTGTCGGGGGTGAAATTATTTTTCATCTCTTTTTGAGGTGAAACATAGAACAAAAATGATTTCGCTCGGTACAAAATAAAACATAAAGGTGATGGAGTAATTCTTATTTTTAAATTAATGGTAGCATTTAAATAAGGAGAAACAAAGTTGGGTGCTTTCACTCCAAGCTGCACTTGTAAAGGAGTTTCACCCTAGAAAATGTGAAAATCGTTCTCTAATTCAAGAGCAAGTTGAAGAAAGGAATGGGAGTAGTTTTTCCCCAATCGATGGGTAAAAACCACTTTCACCTCTCTTGAATGTGAAATATAATTAAAAGCAAAAATTTTGCCCAACAAATTAAAGGAAGCAAATGTCTTGAGTTTAAAATGAAGGAGTGGAGCACTTTCACCCCAAGAGAGGGGTGAAACTCCCTATCCCCCCTCTTTGGGATGAAAGTTATGTTGAAGCACAAGTGGATGTGAATTAAAAGTTAAAGGCACTTTCACCCAAAGTGAGGGTGAAACTTTGTTTCATTCCCCTTTGGGATGAAATGTAGCAGTTTGAGTGGTTCTTCATAAGTCGGGCGCCAACAAAATTGAAGCAAATTTTAAAAGGGCTTCCATCCCAAGGGAGGGGTGAAACTCCCTGTCACCTCTCTTTGGGGTGAAAAACATCCTAAGGAAGGTTTTAAAATATAATGTATCATAGGATCAATGTGGAAATGTTGCAACAAATATATAACAACATTATCATCCCAAGTGAGGGGTGAAAATTATTGTTGCCCCTCTTTGGGGTAAAAAGGAATTTTAAAAAATTCAAAAGTGAAAGAGATGAACGGTAACATAGGACCCTTTTCAAATATGTTGGGTGTTTTCAGCCATGACTGGGGTAGAATTAAAAATAGAGCGCTCAATGTAAAATTGGGTTATAGCAAATTGAAGGTGCCCTTGTTGAGAGACACAATGTGGTTTCATCTCTCCAGGTGGTGAATGGGGTTTTAAGAATTAATTCAAGGTGAAAGCATTGTGCCATGATCTGTGTTGAATTAAAACAATTAAAATTTATGTCGCCTCCCCAAAGGGGTGAAAGTATCTATCACTTTCCTCCGAGGTGAAATCAAAGAAGATTATTATGAAGAAAAGTTATCAATGGGTAAAATTGCCAAGACATCAAACCAAGATATGTTGTCGTCGATTGCTATCCTAAAAAGGTTGTTTCACTTTGTTCTTTGGAAAAATCAATTCTTTGGCATTAAATTCCTAGGGACGTTGCTTCCAAAGGCACAATTTTGTAGATTCTCTTGGAAAGAGGTGAAGGAGGATAGAATTTAATTCTTGGAGCGATGCAAGTAGCACTTCCTGGAATTTCGCTTCAACTTTGCAATATCAAAGGCAATTCTTGTTTATTTCTAATGCATCGCTTATTGGCCTTGTTGATTTTCAAAGTAGATTTAATTCTTAGTGGAATTTCTTGTCTTAATTGGATTTCCAAGGCACAAAGGAAAAGCAAATTCAATGATAGAGTGATCGATTTCTAGGTAATTTCACTGCATCCTAATGCACCAATTCTCAAGGTTGCTTCTTATTATTTAATTATGCTAATTTTTGGTGTGATTCTCCCATCAAGGCTAGATCATGGTTTCCATGGAAGTTATTTTGACCAAAATATCACTGATGTCGAGGAGGGAATTTATTCTTTTTGGTCTTTGATCTGCCAACATTTTTTTGTAAACTCATTATATGAAAGGAGGATAGACACTCTACAGGAAACACTCCAAGTTTTTTGCACCAATAGAAATGCTTCAGATTTTGGTTATTTGAGTGGTATTGCATTTGATAATACTCTGTACATCATTTCTAAATGCTTTCATTTCCATTTTTTGATGTGAGTGAATTCTGCTTCTGAATTTAGTCTTTGCTAGTGAGGAAGTGAACATTGAAATGCTATGTGGGGAATCTTTGCATAATTGCAAGAATTTTTGTGCTTGTATTTTTTTGTATGCTGCTCATTATTGCTTGGTGTAATTTCAACTATTAGCCTATCCCCATCCTATACTATTGGCTTATAGCTATATTTCCCTATTTATTTCCTATTACACTAAACTTTTAATCAAAGTAGATTAGAAAGGGAGCCAACCCTCTCTAGAGATTGACCTAGAGGACATTTCTTTCCTCTGGTATTTCAATGTTGATTTGGTCTAGGTCATACAAGGTATAGACTTTATAACTAGGTATATTTGTGACCAACAATTTTTTACATACCCAGCGGGACTCTCAAAAGGTTCTCCTTTCAATAGTATTAAGGTTTGATGTTCACCTTGTGTTGTGTGATTAGAACATCTGATGACTCAACTCTACTCAAAAACTTTTGAATGTGAAGTGAGTGAAATATTTATTCATGATCACAAGATTTAAGTCCAAAAATTCTAAAGAGTCCATTGAGTTTTATGAGCTTGACATCCAAGAGCTAGGATAACACCCTAGGTTAGTTATCCCAATTGTTCCATCAAGTAAAACATCTTCTCAATTAACTAGTGTGTTATTCATTCCTTCGATTCCCTTAGTACAACTACTAGTTTTCCACCTCCCAAACCACACACATCAGTTCACATGGCTCAAAATATACCCCCACAACAACCACCACAAAGGCAGTTTCCAACATGGAACCATTCTAGAACTCTAAATATATAATCTCAAAACTCATTTCTGCAAGTAGCAATGAAGGCTTTGCCAACTTATGATGGTACAAGAAATATAACATATGAGCATGTTCAATATGTAGCTACTTTGGCGATGATTCATGGTATTATGGAATAAGACATAATAGTAAGATTGATTATTCTCTCTCTTTGAGGGAAATTGCTATACTGGTACTGGTCGTTATATCCTACAACCATCACTACCTAGGATCAATTAGTTGAACTATTGGTCAAAGGGTTCAATTAACAAGCAGACTCATTCTCCCTTCTGCATCATTTCACTACTATTCAAATACATCCCTAGGAGGAAATCATGTACTTCAATGTCAGGTTCACCCAAAATTGGCATAGGGTTCCTGATGGTCTTCGACCGACTCCTAAATAAGTAACCTTTTACTACCTCTAAGCTTTCAACTCAGATATTAGTATGATAATATAAAATTCTAATACCAATACATTCCCTAATATCTATACCACAGCACAAAGAGCTAAAGCTAATATAATTGCTATCAGTAAGCTTCCACCAAAAATGACCATACCTATTTTCCTTGACCTTTTGTAGTATTTGTATGCCAATGCATCTTCTCAACCCTTGCCTATGTCTCCCATGTATCCAATTCCTTCATGGAATCCAAGTACATCCCAAGCCACTATGAAAGTTTCTATTCCTCAACTCCCTACCCCAACCATTCTGTAGTTACCATCCCCAATTCCATTCCTAGCACTCCTAGATCCATCTATTCCATTACTATTACCAGCTCTTGTAGCGCCCTCAAATATTGATTTATAGGCTAAGGTACTGAAAGAGCTAGAGTTTGTGAATTCTATTATAAGGGTGATGGGTAACATAATCACAGTGATTAAAATAAAGTAATCTGAAAATGATTTTAGACCAAGAATATTTCAGTCACTAGAAATCAGCAAAGAAAAAGCAATTACTCCTAGTAAAGCTTTCGAAATGGGTACTACCATGCTCGCAAATGAAGAGGTAGACCCATCAGAGAGAACATTCTGGCATTCTACTTATAATGATCCACATAACGAAGATATATATATGGTTTATTTTAACTATGTGCAAACATTGGTGGAGAGCTCTTCTTGTGGTCAAGTTAACATGATCACGAAGATAGATCATAACTTCATGGTTCTATATGTTGAGCAAGTTTTAGTTCTCATGAGATATGGGAAGAAACCTGTCATAATATATTTGACTAATATAGAGCCACTGAAGGTCCCTTCTGAGTAGAAGATGTAGAATAAAAAGAGGTAACCTCAATCGAAAGCACCTGTGCTAGCACCTAAAGAATATGAGTCTGTCTTATTGAAGGATATTTTGCCTACCTCAATGAAGGATAGAATTCAAGCAAAGCATCAACTTCATAATATTTTATTGCACAAGTGTAGATAAATACAAAATAATATGTGAAAGAGAGGCTCAAATACCCATCCTTGACCAAGCACAAAAGGGTGGAGGCTACACAATAGTACCAAAGCCAATATGAAACTACTGGTGAATCAAGGGAGTCCAAGGTGAAGTCATATAATATCATAGAAGAGCTAAAGAGGATTCCCACCAAGGTGTGTCTCTATGATGTGCTACAACTACTTAGATAAGTGGATCTATTATAGGAATAATTAAATTTCGTGAAGGATAAGAAGAAAAAAATTACCCAGATAGTGTTGGCTCAAACATTGCCTACTTCAACCATGGGAAAAAAAGATCTCCCCCATTCTATCTATATCTCAAGATGGAGGGATGGATCATAAACAATTGCATGATTGACAATATGTGAAATAATTGGAATGGAATACACAAGAAGCAACCCAGGCGTCTTGCAGTTGGATGACATTCCTATAAAAATTGTGGGTGTGATAAAAGATGTCCTAATTGTCTTACACAAATACCATTAATTACTGTCATTCAATAAGTTATTGTGGTAGACTTGGATATATACTTCAACATGTACCTATTGAGGGAGTTCATAGATAATTTGGGAGGTTAATTATCTTTGGACTATTCCCACCTAGATATTCCATTCAAAGGGAAGAGAATACACATTTATAATGAGACACCCTCCACATATCATATCGAAAATATTGAAGATGAAGAAAATGTTGTAGACTCAGTCAATATGGTTACTAAAGAGCTAAAGGATATGGATTGGATGGAGGAATCCCTTGATAAGCTTCGAATAGAGGATGAGTTTTCCATACTTTATTTCAATGCAATGATGGAAATCAAAATCGGTTGTTACACTATCACGAATCTTGAGAATATCGAAGCGAAGGTGTCTGATAATCTAGTTTTTTCTCTTAATAAATTATGGAAAATTTACTTCAATGGTGCCAGATGCAAGAATGGTTTCGGAGCTGGATTAGTATTCATATCTTCTTTAGGAATTTAGAAAATATATTAGTATCAAATGTCCTAGAGTTGTAAAAGTAATATTTTCAAGTATGAAGCACTATGCTTGGGCCTAAAGAAAACATAAAATCTTAGGATTAAAAAACTACATATTTTAAGAGATTTCGAGTTGATTGTCAACCAGGTGACCAGAAAGTGTATTTTAAAGTAGCACTACCTAAAGGCGTACCTCAACAAGGTATGGGATTTATTTGAATCATTTGTTTCCTTAAATATTCAAGTAATTTTGTGAGAGTGAAATAAGCATGCAGATCTCCTGGAATCCCTTGGTGTAAAATTATAGTCTGTTGAGAGTGTGGTGCAAAATCCCAAGACTGTAAGTATGATTTATAGAACTTCAGTCCCTGATAAAAATATATACTAGAAATTTTTTGACAATGATGAATAGATTGTAAAAAATTTGATTAAAGAAGCCAATATTATGGAGGGAAGAATACTAGATGAAGATGAACCTAAAGGCTTCATCCAACTCAGGAATAATTATATACTAAAAGGATTTATTACCTTAGAGAACCTCTTTGATTAGAATGAAAGAGCAGAAAAGCATAGTATTAAGGTGGATGAAAAAAATACACTAAGCTAATGTTGGAACCAGAAGAACTCAAAGAAATTAAGGAGCTATTGTATAAATTTCCTGACATTGTAACATAGAGCTATCATGATTTGAAAGGGTATGACAAAAATGTGATTCAGCATACCATCAAATTACAAGAAGGGATAAAACCTTTTCGGTAGAAGTAGTGGCCCATTAATTCAAATATTGAGGTGCTTATGAAAGTAGAATTGCTAAAAACACTGGAGGCAAATAAAAAACTCAACTTGGATGGTGAATTTGGTTGCAGTATGAAATAAGAATGGATATATTTGCCTATGTGTAGATTTTTGTAATATGAATCAAGCATCTCTAAAAGATAACTATCCCTTGCCACAGATTGACCAAATCCTTCACATTCTCACTAGAGCACAAATATTTTCATGACTTGATGGTTTCTCTGGCTATAATCAGATTTGGGTAAAAGATGAGGGCTAGCATAAGACGACATTTACTACAAAGTGGGGTACCTTTTCTTATCAAAGAATACCTTTTGGTCTTTTGAATGTTGGGGCCACTTTTCAAAGAGCAATGGATGTCACCTTTGGTGAGTTGCTAACTCAAATAATTATGATATACCTTGATGATATGACTATTTTTTATATCACAAGGAAGAGCTTGGATCTCATCTAAGATAGGTGTTCAAAAAGTGTTGGGAGTTTTGTATCTCCATCAACCCGAATAAATCTATTTTACTATCAAGGAGGGAAATCTCTTAGGACATGTGATCTCGAAGGAAGGACTAACCATTTATCCTACAAGAATAAAAACTCTCTTGAAATTATCACTACCAAACAACAAGAAGGACCTGCAATCATTTTTTTTCTAAATCAATTTTATCCAAAAATTCATCATCGACTTCACTCAGGTGGTGAAGCCAATGACTGAATTACTGAAGAAAAACATAGATTTCAAATGGACAAAAAAATGAGGTATACATTTTAGGAAATCAAAGAGATAATAGTCCAAGCATTTGTATTAATCAAACCAAACTATTCAAAGGATTTTATCCTTTATGCAGTGGGTGAGCAGGAAAGTTATGTCATTGTGCTTACATAAAAGCAAGATGATGGGGATGAGAAGCCAATTGCTTTTCTAAGCTAAGTTATTCAACCACACTAGGAAAATCACAATTTAATTTAAAAATAGGTGTATGCGGTTATGAAGTCCCTAAAGAAATTCTGACATTTTATCTTACAAAGTAACATAATTGTCTATGTTATTCATCCAGATGTTAGGAATTTTATCATTTAAGGAGATCTTGGTGATAGAAGAGCGGGTTGGATTTCCAAGATCCAAGAGTATAATATTGATATTTGATTGACCAAATTTGTTTGTGGTTGGGCACTCTGTCAAGAGTTAGCTAAGATCACAACTTCTCAGTTGCTAGTATCATTACATGATCAAGTTATCAACGAGAGTAATCTTGCTAACCAAGCAACTGATGATAGTGACTGGATAGAGGACCTTGTTGAATTCTTCATGTCTATAAGGTGTCCCCCTCACCTTAATTTATCATAGAGGCAAATATTTAGGTTGTAGGCCCTCATATTTATCCTATTGTTTAATGGTTTATTCCATAAAAACATAGATGGGGTACTCAAATGAATTAAAGAGTCAAAACAACAAAATATTTTGGAGGAGTTCCACTCTGGCTTGTCTGGTGGAAACTATGTAGGAAGGCCTATGGCCTTGAAAATCATCTGAGTTGGATATTTTTGGTCTGTCCTTTTTGTAGACACACACAAGGTGAGTCAAAGTTGTGATAACTATCAACGATATATCGACAGGAGTAAAAATGCATCCTTGCCTCGACATCCAATCCAGGTAAAAACTCCATTTCAACAATGGGGCTTAGAATTTATTGGCTTCATTGATACACAATATTCTACTGAACATAAATATATTTTGATAGTGTCTGACTACTTTACTCGGTGGGTGGAGGCCATCCCAACAAAGAAAGTAGACCAAGCAAAAATCATTTTTTTCCTTGAGGGGCTGATTACTCGTTTTGGCGTACCAAATGTCATAGAAACCAATAATGGGATCCCCTTCATTGGAGTGAATATAATTGAGTTTACGAGAAGATATGGAATTGACCTGAAAGTATATTCTAATTATTATCCATAGGGAAATGGCTTAGCCGAGTCCACAAATAAGAACTTACTTCGAATCTTGAAGAAAACACTTGGGAACAATAAAATAATTTGTCATCTAATGTTGGACCAAGCTCTATGGCTGGATCACATATCCATAAAGAAGTCCATTAAAACTTCTCCCTAATCCCTAGTGTATGGCAAGGAAGCGGTTTTGCCCACCCACATTGAACTTCCAGTTATCTAGACCTTGTAGATGCTTAGTGATGAGGATGATGAGCTTAACCCTATGAGCGCAAGGCTAGCCCAACTCTTGCAACTTGAAGAAGAAAGAGAGAAGACATATGTTGTTTTTACCAAATATTCCAAGATGAAACAGAAGTGGTTTGTAAAAAAGAGGTCTGAAATGGCATTTAAATTCAAAGACTTGGTGTTGAAGTGGAACTCAAATAAAGTGAAACCTAACAAGCACCATAAGTTCAAGGTCATTTGAGAAGGCCTTTTCAAGATTTCAGGAGCAAATTCAGTTAATGCTTATTATCTTCAGGATATGGATGGACAAAATATACAAATTCGGTAATGGTCTTCATCTTAAGGCCTACTATCACTAAAATTTTTGGGCACAAGTATGTATATATATACAGTTTTCATTTTTATTTTTTGGATATGTTATTCTTGTATGTATGCATAAAAAGAAAAAATAAGAAGGAAAAGGTCTTATTTTATCCCATGCAATTAGATTCACCCAAAAACACACCTTCGGGGATTAAAATTATTTTCCCCCCAGAAGATGATTTTTGTGATTTTATTTTTAAAATTTTGGGTGAAAGCTAGTAAATAGCTTGGAAAAGGCAAATTCTGCAAAGTTGTTTTAATAGAGGGGAAAAATATTGTTAGTTTGAAAAAAATTAGACACACACACACACACACACACACACTATATATATATATATATATATATATATATATATATAATATTAAAAAAAGGGTGTATATATGTAAAAGTATCTATATATATATATATATATATGATTAATAAAAATGTATATATATTAAAGAGAAAAAAAAAACACTTTCATCCTAATTGAGGGGCAAATTTCGTATTCGCTTTTTTTAAGGCAAAAAAGAAAAATATAAAAAAATGGGAGGCAATGAATTTTAATAAAAAATGTGTACCATGTAGTTCTATTTGAAATTAGGGTGAACATATTTTTTAAAGGCGCAACTCCAAAAGCATAAGAGAAAAAGAAAAGGGGGAAAAATCTCATGCAAAGAAAAAAGCAATTTAGTTAAAAAGCTTGGTTTTTCTAAAGAAAACACTTTTTGAAGTGAAATCAAGGAAGAAGAGGATTTTAAAAGGCATTCAAGATTAATATTTTCACCAACCAACAAGAAGGATTATTTTAGAAGCGTAGATTGTTGGATAAAGATCAAGTGGCATACTATTTTTTCCCGAGGAATATTTTTAGAAAGCTAAGCATGCTCATAAAAGGTTTTTCCTAGAAAGAAGTAATTTTGGAGTGCCTTTGATGACATTTTAAAAATAAGTTCACTTGGGGAAAGTTGAATTTCACCCAATTCACCCCAAAATAATGTTTTGAATATTTTAAGTGGGTGAATTTATTTGTTTTTATTTTGAGGAGTGCCCTTCAATGACACTTGGTAGTTTTCATTCCCGAGGCTACTCGTTGAGATTCGTGGAGCATTTTTTATATTGGAGGTGGATAAAGCACAAGAATCAAGGAATATTTTGGGTAAGATGAGGTTGAAGAAAATTAAATAAATTATTAAAAATCATGCTCGATGTGAATATTGAAATGCACACTTGCCCAACTTCTTTAAAAATGAGCATGTGCATTTAATCTAGTATATGAAGGCGCAGTTATAAATTTGGTGCATCTGTGAAGAGAAGGTAATTTTTTTTATATTTTCTAGAAGTATTGTTGCGTCGGGTTGAATTAAGTGCAAAAATTACAAGTTACATGAGCATTGTTGAATATGGTTAAGGGAGATGTTGAATTAAAGAGCACCATAGAACTGAAGAAGGTATAGAAGAAGACTAAGGGAGGAAAGAAATCCAAGAAAGTTAGGTGCCATGAAAATTTTGACTTAGATCCGTATTCTGATACACTAGATCAAGTGGGAGCCTATGTTATTACAAATAAGGGTGTTGAGAAATTACACCAAGATGTAGATGTTATAGTTCGATAGGGGTTGATACCGAAAATCCCTCTCACCATTGCATACCATGCTCATCCTTTCTGGTATTTGTGCACACCAGTTCACTATTTCCTAGAGTTGGTGAAAGATATTTTGAAATTTTATAATCCTAATACTAGGGTAGTGGAGAATGCAGAAGAGGACATATTATTAACCATCTCAACTAAATATGTTTAGGAGGCGTTCACTTTTGGAATTACACTGCATTCAAACTTTTTTTCAATAAATTTCACATTGGTGAACATGAAGAAAGATATCAATCGATACACTACACTAATTTATGGAGATCCAGTTGATAAAAATACCCTCGCAGGTGAATTTTCGATGTTGCCAAAGCCATTGATAGATTATAAGATCCTAGATTTGTTCTCCATGGTGGCTTGGATCATGGGTCTTCCTATGGATTCAATATTATACAAGTGGTAGACATGGTACAATGCATATCCTAGGTTGAATTCTACGCCCCCATCGCAATGACGAAAAGGATGAATCATATTTTATTTGACTAGGTCGACCACATTGCTAGACGAATGCATTATTAGTTGGAGAAAATATAGAGTGACAAAACCATGGTATTTAGGCACACGTCCTTTCTAGTCTAGTATTCCTTCTTTCAACTGTATAAAAAAATTCTTTTATTGCAGTTAGGCAATTTGACAAGGAGAATAGAAAATTGCTAGTATATTTATGGACCTCTAGCTTTCCAAGATAGTAGTATTTTTATAACTTCAACCATATGTTTATGGGTCCTACCTTGGATTTAATTTTATGCAAAAGTGAGAGGGTATCGAGGGAAATGAGAGAGGAAATCATCTCAAGGTAAAGAGGTGATATATTTTTGTTGACACAAGGAGTTGTGCTACGCATTTTTGGCTATATTGGAAAGCCAATTCTGCTCCCATATTTTACCATAGGGTACCTGTTTGCTTTGAATTTTGTTCAACAACACATTTTATCAATGACGTGTATGGTGCAGGGTATGGAAATAAAACCATGTGCACTATATCTTTTCACTTTGGAGGTATTGAGGTGATCCAAGTGGACCATAATCTGTTAATAACTAAGACCTTATATGAAATTGGAATGGTGGAGTTACCATAATTATGGAAGTACGATCCTTTAGATCGGTTTGCTGAGCAAATCAAGGTCAAAAGCTTTCATTGTTGTTCGAGGCTAAATATTGAGAAGCACCAAAACAATCTACAGGGGCATGACTTAGAATGGTACATGGAGAACATGATGTTGCTCCCACCATGGAACATTTTCCATGAAATGGAGGTCGAGTATAACCCTTCAGTATATAAGCATCATATTCCTCCATCGAGGTTATTTAGCCAAATGAAAGAGTAGATTTTGGGTTGGTCTAAAGAAAACATTACAAATTGGTGTATTATGAGAGCTCATCGAGGAAAAATAGGATCACCATATGGCCTGGAAATGGATGAAGTATTTTTGGCCACTTATGATGAGTTCTACACTAGTTATCAGTCGATCACTTTTGTGGGTATTGTACCTCAATTTTTTCAAAAATCTTATAGTGAGGAGAGCGTGGTCAAATAAGAGCATCTCATAACTCAGTAAACACGACTTGTATAAGAATAAGAATGACAATTTCCAAACGATCCATTGTAGTGTAAGAAAAAAAAAAGTGGGAAAAACTACCAGTTATAAAAATTTCAAAGAAGTGAAGAACCAATGCAAGTTCGTCAAACCCTCCTCGCATGAATGTGACCATGGCAAAATCCCTTGCCTGAGTTTAAAATGAAGAGTGGAGCACTTTCGCCCTAAGAGAGGGGTAAAACTCCTTGTTGTCCCTCTTTGGGGTGAAATTTATGTTAAAGCACAAGTGGCTATGAATTAAAAGTTAAAGAAAATTTCACCCCAAGTGAGGGAAAAACTTTCTTTCATTCCCATTTGGGGAAAAACATAGCAGTTTGAGTGGCACTTCGTAAGCCAGGTGCCAACAAAATTGGAGCAGATTTTAAAAGGTTTTTCTCCCCAAGAGAGGTATGAAACTCCCTTTCACCCCTCTTTGGTATGAAACACATCCTAAATAAGGTTTTAAAATATCATGTAGCATGGGCCCGGTATGGACATATTGCAGCAAATGTATAAGAGCGTTGTCACCCTAAGTGAGGGGAAAAACTTATTGTCACCCCTATTTGGGGTGAAAAGGAATTTCGAAAATTTCAAAGGTGAAAGAGATGAACAACATAGGACCCTTTTCAAATACATTGGGTGTTTTCACCCATGACTAGGGTAAAATTAAAAATAGAGCGCTCAATGCAAATTCAGGGCGTAGCAAATTAAAGGTGCCCTTGTTGAGAGATGCCATGTGGTTTTGCCTCTCTAGGGGGTGAATGGGGTTTTAAGAATCAATTTTGAGTGAATGCATTATGCCATGATCTGTGCAAAATTAAAACAATTAAAAGTGATTTTTCCTCCCCAAAGGCACAAAATTCTATGTCACCCTCCTCCAAGGCAAAAGCAAAGAAGATGATTATGAGGAAAAGTGATCAATGGGTAAAATTGCCAAGACGTCAAACCAAGTTGCGTTGTCACCCGTTGCTATCCCAAAAAGGTTTTTTTAGCTCATTCTTGGGTGAAATCAATTCTTTAGCATTAAATTCCCATGTATGTTGCTTCCAAAGGTATTATTTTATAGATTCTCTAGGAAAGAGGTGAAGGAGGATATAATTTAATTCTTGGAGTGATGCAAGCAATGCTTTCAAGACTTTCGCTTCAACTTTGCAAGATCAATGGCAATTCTTGTTTATTTCCAGTGCACTTCCTATTTCCCTTGCTAATTTTTAAAGCATATTTAATTCTCAGTGGAATTTCTTGGTGAAAATATATTTCCAAGGTGCAAATGTGAAGCAAATTCAATGACTGAGTGCCTGATTTTCTTGCGATTGCATTGTCTCGATGCACCAATTCTCAAGGTTGCTTCTTATTATTTAATTATGCTGATTTTTGGTGTGATTCTCCCACTAAGTCTAGATCATGGTTTCCATGGAAGATATTTTAACCATAATATCAGTGATGCTGAGGAGGGAAATATTCTCACTGGTCTTTGATCTTCCAGCATTTTGTTGTAAACTCATTAAATGAAAGAGGTACAATCCTCTATAAATACTAGCCATTTTTATGTAATAAAGGAGGATGGACACTCTACAGAAAAATACTCCAAATATTTTACATCAATAGAAATGCTTTGAATTATGGTTCTTTGAGTGGTCTTGCATTTTTTGTGTGTCATTTCTGAATGCTTTAATTTCCATTGTTTTCTATGAGTGAATACTTCTTCTAAATTTAGGCTTTGCTAGTGAGGGAGTGAACACTGAAATGCTCTATGGGGTTATGTTTTCATAATTGAAATAATTTTTTGTGCTTGTATTTCTATTGTATACTTCTCATTTTGCTTGGTGTAAATTTGAATGTTAGTCTATCCCCATCCTATACTTTTGTCTTATAGCCATATTTCCCTATTTCTTTCTTGTTACCCTAAACTTTTAACCAAAGTAGATTAGGAAGGGATCCAACCCTCTCTGGAGATTGTCCTAGAGAACATTTCTTTCCTCCAACATTTCAATGTTGGCTGAGTCTACGGTGCACAAGGCATAGACTTTGTAACTAGGTAGATTCATGACAAACAAGATCCAATCCTTGTACCCAAATTTCTAGCATTACCAATCCTAGTATTACCGACACCTCTTGCCATACCTACGTTGCTATCTCTTGAGCTTTAAATAGTCGATATGAATGATATTATGACAACATTAAAAAATATAACAAATGAGATCACCACCATGAAAAGGAGAGAAACTAAGAGAAATTTCTAACCTAGGATATTTCCATACATGGAAAAATATCAAGGAGCTTCTTCTAACAATATTGGTTGAAAACCTAATACAATGTAAAATATCTAGGAATAAAATCCTTCTACCTCTATATTAGAATCAAATTATTGGTACTCAACTTGTAATGATTGACATGTTGAAATCACTTGTATGCTTCACCAAAATCATATGTAGAAGATGGCAATTGAGAAGACAAAAATAGCATAGAAGATCCAAATAAACATGCTATGGGAAGAAGACTAGAATTTGATGATGCAAGAAGAAGAGGTAATTTCATTCTTACCTCAATTAAGAAAGAATCCATTATAAGTAGACCCTAAAAAGCTAGATCCATTAAAGGTTCTAGTCCAAAAAAGTAAGATACAAAAAAAGGAGGTACCTTATCCTTCTTAGTGAATAGAAAAAATTACAACAAAGATTTTGAAAGAACAATAAAAAGAGTGCAAGCAAATAAAGCTGAAATGTGAGAATAATAAATAAATAAGATTTGATATCCTTCCATAATAAATCGATAAAGCATTGATGCGACACATGAATATTGGAGGATATTCAATGAGCCAAAAAAGGAGAAAATAGCCAGAATATTCTAAATTTAATATCATGGATGAGATAAATAAAACACCATAAAAAAAAGCATATGATGCTTTGATGATTTCATAACAAATTGATCTTCAAGCATCATTGAAGATAAACCTCAAATGGAAATCAATCTGGCACAAGGAAAACCTAAATAGGTCACCCCCATTCTACATGTCTTTGCACATGGAAGGGTGGGCCATACATAATTGCATGGTGGATTTTATAGCAAAAACAATAGTTATGCCAAAAGCTATATGTGATGCAATGGATATGGAATACACACCTTACAATCACAAAGTACTATAGCTGGAAAAACTCTAGTAAATTTTATACGAGTGATTAAGTACATATCCATGGTATTATATAGAATACCTCAGATAATGGTCATTCAAGAAGTTGTAGTAGATCTAGAGCCCTACTTTGGTATGTTCCTTTCCTGTGAATCCATATCTAAACTAGGTGGATACCTATGCTTGGATTATTTGCACATGGAATTCCTCAGAAGGCCAAGAAAGTGAAAATACTTGTTGAAAATCCATTTTCCTACCATATATAAAATGTTGAAGAGGAGGTTCAATAAGAGAATAGTATCAACATAATTAGTGAAAAAATTTATCCAATAGAAGAAATCATAGATGATCTATAGACTAAATATTAGTTCTTGCTTAAAAATTTCAATGCTATGGTTGAGATAGAAATCAACACTTATTCCATTTCAAATCTAAAAAAGAAAAATATCTAGGCATTACAAATAAATATCTATGACAAACTAAGATATGGAAGATCTACTTGGATGGATCTAGGTGTAAAAATGATGCTGAAGTAGGGATAGTCCTAACTTTACCATCTAAAGGAAATAAAATATTATCATATCAACTGACTTGGAGCTACACCAGTAATTCAACATAATGTGAGGCACTGTGTATTGGAATAAAGAAGCAAAGAAGATGACAATAAAGCTATTAATGATTTATAAAGATTCTGAATTAGTGGTAACTAAAGTTACCCAAAGATGCAACAACAAGCAAAATTATATGAAATCTTATCAAAATAAATTATAGGATCTATTTGAAAGCTTTAATGCATTGAATATAAAGGCAATCCCTAGAGAACAAAATATGTAGGGTGATGCATAGGATCCCATGGAGTCACTTTTTTCTAGCCATTGATTTAAGGAAAAGCTCAAGATATTTTAAATTGGCATTTAGACCATTTGTGCTAGATAAAGAATCTTTCTAGAAGGTGTTTGACAATGACAAATAGATAATGAAATTTTTAATTTAAAAAATGGACTAAAAAAATACAATTGATGAAATGCTATAGAATATGAACAAGGATGAAATGATTCAGCTAAAAAAGAATCATATTCCTAAGGGAATAATCACCCTAAAAAAGGATGAACAAGATTTCAGAGAGATTCAATTGGAGCCTAAAAAGAATTTAAATATTGGAGTACAATTCTCTAAAGAATAGGTTCCACAACATCTAAGTATGTGCAAAACATTTAGTGACATCATTGCATGGAGCTATGATGATTTAAAAGTCTACAATAAAGAGACCATCCAAAAAACTATAGAATTGCTACCCAATGCTAAGCCATTTTACAAAAAGCAAAGGCCACTAAATTTGAAAATAGAAGCACTGATAAAACAAGAATTGTTGAAGCTACTAAATGCAAAAATTATTTACTTAATAAAATATTCTATGTGGGTAGCCAATCTAGTATCGATTAGAAAAAAAAATGGATATATCTACCTCTATGTGGATTTTAAAAACCTAAACAAAGAATTCTCAAATATGTTCAAGTATATTACATTATTTATGTACATATCAATGTACCACCTTGGGTACATTGTTAGATAAGGAGTTTAACTTAGGTTACTTGAAGAAGAAGTAATAAATGCACAATTGTCAATGTACAATGATGTAAATGTACAAGGAGTCCATTTGTACATGATTCATAGGAAAGGTAATTAGGAAGAGTAAGGGCCAAGTAGATTATCTTCTTATATATAGTCCCCATAGTGAATAGAATAAGCATGAAGCAGAAATGAGATCATTATAGAATAGTAAGTAGGTACAATGTAGTTTCCATTAGAGTTTTGGAGTACTCATTTCCTATATTACTATGCATTGTACTATTTTCGTATCTTTCCATTGATATCTTATTTGAACATTATTGCAAAATACCATTATCTTAATATTTTCATATTTTACATCGTGTGATTGCTTTCTTCCATATCATACATTATCAAAAGCTAATAGTGGTATCAGTGCTATGATAGATCATATAGGAATAGGAAAAACTACAAGAGAGATTGAGAGGAGAGAAGTAAATCTCAGTTCCAAAATTTTTGAGATTGCATGTGGCTAGAGTATTTTCATAGAGATGCAAAAAAACTCATGAAAAATAAGACTCAATATTCATTCCATTAGATTGTCAAATCAACTAGTGAAGATTTATCACTTAGAATTTATTCTGTTATAGTCTTAATAATTTGCTATAGGAAAATGAAGATTCAAAGAAATTTGAGAAGATTCCTATAGAGAGCTAGTAAAATATCATCTTTAAAATCAATCCAGCATTAGAAGCAATAAACGAAAGAAGAGGAGATTCCAAGAACCTAAGGGAAGTCTTATTGCAGACTTACGCATTAAGAAGAAAAAAAGCTATAGTATCTTAATTGTTGATTCCAGAGACTCCAGAAAAGATTCCAAGAGAAGATAGGATATTGGTGATCTCCATCGAAGACTGCAGATAACAGATTGAATAAATCAACCTCAAGAAGTTGGAGAGACCCATAAAAGGTCTTGATGAGCACCAGAAATGCTCATTTTATATACAATTTTTAAGGTATCATTATTGGTTTAATTAGAATTTGAGATGTATTTTTATATAAATTTTGCATATAATTGATAGAAAATGAAGTATTATGCTTGATTGGTATTTTTAGTGGAAAATGTGTGTAAATACAGATTTTTGCTACCAATCTGGTGTTTTTGAGCCTATATCCCATTTTTACCTAGTGATGCACAAATACATCTTGAAAATTACTATGGTAAATGGTGGAGGTAGGCACCTAACTCCTAACCATTTAGAGGTGCATAATACTCAACCATTAGAGGTTCCAAACACCTGACCATTGGAGGTGCGTAACTCTCGACCATTGGAGGTGCCTAAATCTTGACCATTTGGAGGTGTCTATCTCTCGACCATTGGAGATGCCTAACTCTTGACCATTGGATGCACCTAACTCCTAACCATTGGAGGAATCTAACTCTTGACCATTTGGAGGTTTCTAACTCCCGACGATTAGAGGCACCTAACTCCCAATCATCGGTGGTGCCTTAATCTTGAAGGTACCTTACTTTCGACCATTTTGAGGCACCTACCTCCCGACTACAATATGGAGCTATGTTCAAACATTGATCGGTTGACCAAACCAATGTTGACTAGTTGACCAATTGACTATGCACTTTCCAAGGAGGTTGTTGCACAAAAGATAAAGGATAAATATTCATATTTTATGCATATTATATTTTAAACATGCATTATCATTAAAATAGAATAAAGCACTTTTATTCTAAGTTGACCATGTAAGCTTTTAAAAGCATTATTTTTAGGATGCATTATTTTAATATTAGTTTAATACGTACACCTAAGGATTATTATATTTATCCTTTTGGTGAACGATCATGCTTTTAATAGGAGAATAATATATGTGTATAAACTAATTGTAACAAATCACGTTATGTGATTAAAAATAGATCAATCTATTATTGTAATAAGATCTGGCTACATTTTATATAAGAACGTAGGCCATACGAATACAAGGTCAATCATTTACATAGTCAATAGAATAATTATATTTCTTTTATTCTTTAGAGTTGCAAATACTCTTATTTTTCTTAAATTAATCTTTATGTAATTAGTCGGGTGGACTATCTGTGGGATCCTGGTCCCACTCCTTGTAGTAGTCCTACCATTTTAATTTATATTATTTATTTTTAATAGTTATATTTCATGTTTTATTTCTAGATTTATTTTAATTTAGTTGTGTGTTTATTTTCCTGTACTTTTATTTCAACATTTTAATTTCAGGTTTAGCTATAGTTTATTTTTTTTTGCACTTTATTTTATTTGGTTTTGCTAAAATAAAAATGCACAAACACCTCCCACCAAAGTAAATAGATATAGAGGAATTAATTTCCCACATTATAGGCATATATTGTGCATGACACTCGTAAGTTTACGAACTTACCGCATTGATAATTTATGGAAAAGAAATGATTGTTTTCTAAACATAATTTTTGCTCACCATTTTGGCACTATTGCCAAGGAGTGTTAAAACTATAGTGTTATGATACATAGGTCAGTTAAAAAGTATATTTAGATTACCTGTAGATCATGTACCTGAGAATCATGAGTCCACCATGGGCCTTTTTACAAGATCAAAATAGTTGTTGGTACAACCAGAGTTGAATCATATAGGCAATAGTTTAAATTTACCAACTTATCAGGTAAAAGTGGGAATGAAATTGATGTACCATATTAAGTTTAGAAGTAAAAATAAATTGTGTTTTTGAAAAAATTAAAAAATTAGGCAGTGAAGGAATTCCATCATATTCTGAATGGTTTCAAGAAATCAGAGAAATAGCACAACCTAGGTCTAATATAGTTGAAAATTTTTACTATTAGGGATGTGTTTATTTACACAGAAACCATTAGGGAATTATGCCTCAAGAAGCCTAGTTTTAACAATAAAAATTACAGGCTTAACATTTCTCAACACATTGGTAAATTTTTAACGATGACATTAGCATAAAAAATGACATTAAAAAAAGAGAGAGCAGAATTTAAAAGAACATATTGCTATGGAGTATGCTCTTCACTTGCACTTGAGGCGATCTGGTGAATTAGAAACTGGAATGTATTTTTAGAATACTACTACACCATGTTTCCTTCTAGTTTCTAGCCTACACATAGTCATTTACAATCCTGCACATATTTCCAATAAGTTGAAAGAGTTTGGTTTTGAGGTAATCGAGGAAAATGCTCTTCTAATGCTACACCATATCAAACTAGTTGATAAATAAAGGTATGATATTTTAGAGACTAGTTTAGTTGTAGGTATGGGGGGGATCCCACTTTCATTATTACCACTAACAACACAGTGTTAAAAAAATAAAAAATAGTTTAAAATTTTCTTTTAATGCCATTAGTTTAGAATTTTACTTTAATACCTTTAGTCTTGATTTTTTTATGTTTTTCTAGCATTAAGTGCGATGCATATGAATAAGGAGTTATCTTTGAAGAATTCATAATGTGATATTTATATGTAGAGTTCATAATAGCACTATGTAAACTTTCTTGTGTACCACAATCGTGTAGCATCCAGTCCAAACAAGTGAAGCGAGCAGAGTTTGCCTTGACAACATAGGCACCCAAAGGCAGGCTATGTAACCTTGATCAAGATAAAGGCTTACAACCCAAGGTGTTTGTAGAACTTGAGAAAATATTGCTACAAAGTGCATGACTGTTATAGATTGAGTAGATGGTAAACAAAGTCCACCAAGAGTGGAGTAGAGTGCCAAGTTGATGTTAAATTAATAGTCAATGGGATCCATTTACAATCGCCTCACATTTACGATATTGGATTAGACATCGACATGGGAGAGACACCCTACCATACCAATAGTTTTGATGAATCTTCACACATTTGTTGTAAACAAAAGGAGGGGGGGGATACATGAAAAAAGTGAACTATGTGAATCCTCCCTATGGTTGGAAGTTATTTCTCAAATCTAAAAAAAAAATGTATGGAATATATCTTTCTTAAAATAAAATTTCTTTTTATTTTGCTTTGTAGTAAATAGTGCCCTAAATGCAATTTGTAGGTAGCTTGGGTAACCTAGGCCTATTAGGCACAATTTCCATGATTATTTTATCCTTTTTTGTGTGTTTAGTTTTGCAGGACATGGCCCTGAGTACAATCTGAAGGTAGGCGACTTAAACTAGGTCTAACAGATGTAGGCATCTTGTGCCCTACTAGGAGTGCAACAATATAGAAAAAGGTACTTACTTCCCACCAGGAAGATAGTTCCTACAATCAGACAAATGTATAAGTGCCTTATTCCCACTTGGAGGAAGGTACCAATAAGCGATGTCAATATTCCACCAGGAATAATGATGCCCATATATTAAACCAAAAAAAAATTCTTCAAGATGCACCAATGTCACAATGATATTATTTTTTGGTACACCATGATTACAGGTAACATAAAGATATTTCACACCATAAAAATCATACACATCATGCTTTGAAAAATTCACCCATGTATGTACTGAGTATTTTGTTAATTATGTGCATAGTTATTTTAAAAATAATTTCTATGTTAATACTAGTAGATGCCTCCATAATTCTCTTTGTCAAAATCTCCTATTAGAATTTAGCCACATGGCATATCTTAGACATGAGAAAATTTTCATTACCCCAATGACCATTTTCAACAAAAAAGAAAATTTTTATCAGGGGATTGTGACATGAGGGCATGTCATATATTTGGCATGGGGGAAAAAGAGGTGCTTACCTTCCATATTTAACAAAAAACATTGGCAGGATGCACCTTAATCTCGGTGCTTGACTCCCAAAAATGCCTTACTCCCAACGCATTACTCTCGATGGTGCCTTGCTACCGACGATATCTTACTCCTGATGCCTTACTCCCAATGGTGCCTTAATCCCATATATATATATTATAATAATTTATGGGGGTTATTGAAATGAGGGCATGTTAAATCTTCGACATGGGGGAATGATGAGCACTAGAAATGCTCATTTTATATACACTTTTGAAGGCATCATTATTGGTTTTTAGAATTTGAGATGTATTTTTATACAACTTTTGCATACAATTGATAGAAAATGAAGTATTATGCTTGAATGCTGTTTTTAGTGGAAAATGTGTAAATAAAGGTTTTTGCTACTAATTTGGTGTCTTTTAGAATATATCCCATTTTGATGTGGTGATGCATGAAGACATATTGAAAGGTAGTATGGTAAATGGTGGATGTAGGCACCTAACTCCCAACCATTTGGAGGCACCTAAATTTTGACCATTTTGAGGTGACACCATTGGAGGTGCCTAAATCTCGACCATTGGAGGCACCTAAATCTCGACCATTGGAGGCATCTAACTCTTGAACATTGGAGGTGCCTAACTCTTGATCATCGATGGTGCCTTAATCCCAGTGCCTTACTCTCGATGGCACCTTACTCCCGATGGCTTACTTCTAACCATTTTGAGGCACCTACCTCCTAACTACAAGATGGAGCTATGTTCAAATGTTGATCGGTTGACCAAACCAATGTTGATCGGTTGACCAATTGACTATGCACTTTCCAAGGAGGTTGTTGCACAAAATATAAAGGAGAAATATTCATATTTTATGCATATTAGATTTTAAACGTGCATTATCATTAAAATAAAATAAAGCACTTTTATTCTAAGTTGACCATGTAAGTTTTTAAAAGCATTATTTGTATGATGCATTATTTTAGTATTAGTTTGTTATGTACGCCTAAGGTTATTATATTTATCCTCTTGGTGAATGATCATTCTTTTAATAGAAAAGTAATATTTGTGTATAAACTGATTGTAACAAATCACGTTATGTGATTAAAAATAGACCAATATATTATTGTAATGAGATTTTATTATGTTTTATTGATGCAGGAGCATCCAGTGGTGTAAGAGTGATCTTGCATCACCCGAAAAAAAAAAAAGTTTGTAATTTTTTTTTATTTTGTAAAACTAGTAAAACTAGTTTAACTTGCAGGAGATTTTTGAAGGTCTTAGAGGTTGAATTTGAGGATTTTTGGCTAGACGCAAGCCTTGGTGCGAAGGGTCAAGGTCTGCCCCGCTTAGCTTGTTTCATGTTGTCTTCGAAATCATGCTGTAATAGTCAATCAGGTCAACGAGTGTGAAGTTATGACCTCGACAAGTTGCCCCCAAAATTCAAATTTCAATTTGAATGGTTTTAGGTGGGAAAAAGGGAAAATAGGGTATTTGAGGGAATTTTCAAAATTGTAAAGGGGCTTCTTCTCTTGTATCCTAATTTTGGCATGAAAGTAATGAAAGGTTGGATTCTCTGACTGGTTCAAAGGAAAAACACCTGTGTATCATTTGTTTGGTGTTGTTAGTGTAACGTGATCTACATCATTTAAATAAGAACGTAGGCCAGATGAATACAAGGTCAATAATTTTACACAATCAATATAATAATTATATTTATTTTATTCTGTAGAGTTGCAAATACTCTTATTTTTCTTAAAGTAATATTTATGTAATTAGTCGGGTGGACTATCTGTGTGAGCCCGGGCCCACTCCTTACAGTAGTCCTCCCCTTTTAATTTTTGTTATTTATTTTCAATAGTTATATTTCCTGTTTTATTTCTAGATTTATTTTAATTTAGTTGTGTGTTTATTTTCCTGTACTTTTATTTCCTACACTTTTATTTCAGCATTTTAATTTCAGCTTTAGTTATAGTTTATTTATTTTTTTGCACTTTATTTTATTTGGTTTGGCTGAAATAAAAATGCACAAACACCCCCCACAAAACTAAATAGGTATAGATACTATGCATGACACACATAAGTTTACGAACTTAGTATATTGATAATTTACAGAAAAGAAATGATTGTTTTCTAATAATAATTTCTACTCACCAAGTCCCATTAAAGAAATCTTAGTTTTAGAAAATTGGGAAGCCTATAAATTAGGGTTATGCATAAGGGGTTGGACTCAAAATGTACTTGTAAAAAAATGGAGAATCCTAATAAAAATCAAGGTGAATCATGGAGAATCCTAAGCAAATCAAATTGAGCATCTTCACACAAAATTTGGGGTATTTGAAGCCTTAAAATATAACGTCCTCTTTAGGGCCACTTTATACCTATTAAATTATCTTATAACTTCATGAAAACACTACCATTATATTAGGCTTGAAAAATATTTCTAACGAGTACAAATATGCCTATATTTGGATATATATTGTGGTTAATTGACCCTAAGAAAAAATTGATCTTGAAAAATTTTAGGTGAATGGGACGACATTGAGGGTCCTCATATTCACCAATTTCCAATTTTGGAAATCCTAATATTTACCCAATTTGTGAATATTCCATTATACATAACCCTGCTATAAATTGTAGAAGTGAAGAAGGACTAGTAAGGTCCTATTCCAAATTCCAAATGTAGTAGATTCTAGATGTTTGAGAGATCTCATTGATAATACTTCCATAAGTATAAGGTTGAAGGAAAGGTCTCATTGAGAAGACTAGAGAATCTAGGATATTGAATATCTTGGAGAGGTCTGAAGAAGAAATAAGGAGAAGGCTTGGAGAGCCTTATTGCAAATTTTAGAGAAGCCATTAAAGTTCCTAGAAGAACTCATTGGAGAAACCCACTACCAAAGATAAGCTCCTGAGAGTGAAGTAATTGGGATAATTATCACCATATGAAAACAAGCCCAAAGGAGAAGGATTTGGCAAGCAGTTTTACAAATTTTGGAGACTAGTGAAGAGCTCAAGACTTTCAAACTCTTGAGAAGAAGGCACTATTTGAATTCATAATTTGACAAGGAGGTTGAAGGAGAACACAAAAAAAATAAGCCTACCAAATCCAAGATATTTGGAGATTACCTTTCATAGCTAAGAAGGCACATTTTGGAGATAGTGGTTTGTTGGATCTACAATAAAATACTAAAGGGTTTCTTGAAGGAAATATCAGATATGATTTTGGGGATTTCCCTACCAAATTTCTAATATTCAAGAACAACATTTTAGTGGATAGATTTAATACTAAAGGGCAATAATTAGGACAACATTACTAGTTGCAAAATTTCATATTTATAAGATACATCTTAAAGGATAATTTGAAATCATCTACTATAGTTTTAAGACAGCAAGCTAGAAGTTTTCATAACTTTGATTTACTATCATTCCAGATAGCAATTTGGTGAATAAAATTATTAATATCTACACCATATTCAAATATCTTTAAAGGTAAGCAACTTAGGTGCAAAGGGTTCATTACTTGAACACTTATATTCAGTTCATTACTTAGCTTCATTAATAACCTTATTAGAATTCAAAAGTTGCAAGGGAAGGTTGTATTTTCAAGTCTTCAAGGGAAGTATAGAAGATAGTTTTTTGTTAAGGGTTATTACCTACACATTAAAATAGGAGTTGGATATATTTTGAAAAAAAATTAAGTTGCTGAGACTACAATACATTTAAGTTATTTTTAAGAGTTATCATTAGTGCATATTCCAAGTTATTTTGAAGGAGAAATAAGGTGAAACTACTATTGCACTATTCTAGATTGTCTAACTTACTACTCTTAAATATTATTATGTGCATTAGTTGTTAACTTAAGGTGTAAACCAAAGAGCACAAAAAAAATTATATCAAAGTTTGTAGAGACACTATTTAGTACACAAAATCTATAATCTACTGTGGCCTAGAGAAGCCACCTTACAGGTTAATATTCCTCCAAGGAGTGGAGAAGAAATCCACCTCATCAATAGCAGAAAGAAGGCTTGCAAGAAGGAGATTGGAATATCTAAAAAATAGGTGTAAATTCAAATATTTTATCATAAAAGTATTTACATTAGTTTCTTGCACCATTAGAAGGACAAGCTTGAGCATCTTAAGGACACTCCAACAATCTGCAAGACTTTTTATACAGGGATAAAGAATAGTAGCACTATTTGAGCAAGGTAGAGAGCCAACAAAGGGCTTGTATTCAAGTGTATAAAGATACCATATTCAACCTTTCATCAAGTATCCATAGTAGTATATACCTACAATGTCAAATCCAACTCATTATCCATGTAAGAGGGACAACATAACAAGGTTTACACTGAATTTCTATAATTACATTCCAACACAACACTAAGGACAAATCATTACAATAGAGAAGAAAGATATAGCATAAATATAAGGGCATATTACCAAGGAATAACTACCATCTATAAAAGAACCATATAGCCATGATCGAAGCACCATTGAATTAGAGCCAACTTTTAGTAAGGATAATAACATCATCAAACACCCAAGAGAAGCATTGAGTAAATGCTACATGTTGGAAATATGAGCAGTATTTGTTGTCGTTGATATCAAAGGAATACTAAGTAAATGTCAAAAGTAAATACAAGGCAAGGTTCTCTCCAAAGTAATTAGAACCATGAGTTCGAAGTAATAAATTGTTTTGAAGGAAGATCTCAGCAAAGGAGGCCATGGGTCAAAAAGATAAACATTTTTTTAATATTATATTAATTGGGCCCATGAGAAAAATAAGGTTTTATGTGTGCAAAATATTCTCCTTGAAAAGAGCAAGTGAGCAAGTTTTAAAAATATTAAAGGAGGCAAAGGTTAAATAATTTAAATTAAAATATTTTAACCTTTTGGTTAAAATTTTAATTTAAACTATTCTTGGTGCCAAAGTTCTTTTTGAAAAATGGTGGCAAAATCGAAATGAGGGGTCTGAAAGTCGATCATGCATTGAAAGCCTAAGTGGAGACATAATATTTTGTGTGCTTCGAGGGAAGATTTTTAGTGCAATTTAGATAGGACAAAGAAGTGGACGTTGAAGTAAGAGAGGGCATGAAAATCCTACATGATGTGCTAGGTAGCGCAGATGGCAAGCAATACACTGATAAGACTTTTGTGGAGGCTAGGTCATGGGTTCAAGTCGCACGATCATGTTTTGCAAGGAAGAAAGGAAAGGTTTTTTGTTCGACGTGTTTTGCATGAAATACAAGGACAAAAGGGACATCGTGAGGCCTTTGTTTCAACTAGGGCATGCAGCCTAAGAAGTAAGCCTAGCGTTCGCTAGGGTGCAACACTGGTAGTGGGTTTTCAAGTTTGAGTTTGGATAGAGGTAGTTATGCGATGCAAAAAAAAATTTGTGGCAAACCTAAGGTATGAAAAATTGATTTAATTTTTGCAAGGTCTATGATATAAAAAGGGTGTTTTAAGGCATACGTATCATTAAGAGGGTAGTGATAGTAGTGGTTTGAAGTAGGGAGATATAAGGATTAAAATATTTTATTTTAATTCTTTGATGCCTAGAAAATAAATTAGAGAGTGGAGTTAAAAGGTGAAAAAGGAATTTTATTTTTATTATAAAAAGGGGATAGAATAATTTAATTAAAAATCTAATGAAGCCTTGTCAATGCCTTGGGATATTTTGAAGTGGTGATTATTTTTTCTTTTAGAAGTGCATTAAGATCTAGAGGGAGTGATAAGGTGTATTTGTGACATCTAACCCTTGTGATTGGCAAAGAGAGTGGTTATGATTAAAATATGTTTTTAAGGTCAAATATTCTTCAAAAAAAGGGGTAAGCGCACATTATCCCTAAAAGTGATTGTTGGATGTTATGAATTCTAAGTTGGAGGAAAAGGGTTTTTTGATAAGAATTATTGAGTTTTATTGTTAAAGTTTTTTTCTGAGTGAAAGTTGATGATAAAAACCTTGTTTGATAAGTATTGTTGGAAATATTGAATGAAACTTCATATGCATGATTAGGGTTTGTGCAAGATCATGAGTATCATTGTTATGTGAAGTTGAGAACTATCTTGAAACTAGGGTTTGTGCAAGAACATGAGTATCATTGTTATGTGAGATTGTTTGATAAGCATTGATGGAAATAATTGAGTGAGTGTTCATATGCTTGGACTAGGGTTTGTAAGTAAGGATTTTCATTGAGTGATTGGTTGAGTGGAGTTGATTGAGCCTAGTCAAGTGGAAGTATTGAAATGATATTTAAAGTTCTATGAAATAAATTGTTCTATATTCTAATTTTATTTGAGAAAGAGATTGAATATGATTGAGCATTATTATGAGTGTGAAGCATATTGAGTTTCTAACAATTCTCTATATGTTTCTTTAAGTTTGAACAAGATTTTGTGTGAATATTTTTTGTATGATTAAAGAGGATTTTGTGTTAGATTGAGTTGAGTAAGCTATTGTGGAATATTACAATAGATCTGAGGTAAGTCTTGGTGAAGGCTTATTGAGAAGATTGGACAAGTTCTAGTGAGGACTTGTTGAGTAGATTTGAGGTAAGTCTTGGTGAAGACTTGTTGAGAAGATTGGACAAGTTCTAGTGAGGAATTATTGAGCATATTTAAGGTAATTTTTGGTGAAGACTTGTTGATCATATTGGACAAGTTATAGAGAGGACTTGTGGATAGATTAGTGTGAGCTTTTGTGGAAGCTTACAATATAGATTTGAGATAAGTCTTTGAGAAGACTTGAGAGTAAATTTGATTGATTGAATTTTTCAAACCTTGGGTTAAGGTTTGGGGCAGATCTAACAAAGTTGATTTGTGATTGATTCAAGCTTTATGTTAAGGCTCGAGGACAAATTTTAAGATAGATTTTGGTGCAAATTTGAGGATAGGTTTGTGCCACCAGATACAGATATTGAGCATATTTGTGCTAGACCGAAGGACTATTTTTAGTGTAGATTTGAGGATAGATATTGAGTAGATTTGTTCTAGATCGAAGGACTATGTTTAGTATACATTTGAGGATAGATATTGAGTAGATTTGTGCTAGACCGAAGGACCATGTTTAGTACATATTTGAGACAGAGCTAAGAGTAATATTTGGAGGTGATAGAGTATAGAGGATGATAGTCTCTAGTGGATAGAGGTACATTAGCCAAGGGATTGAGGATAGGTCTTTTGAGTGAGGACATTGAGTCTTCAGTGGATAGAGATCCATAACCCAATGTAATGGAGGCAACAGATCTTCTAGAAGATCACCAACCAGAGCAAAGGAGAAGGAGTTATCTTGTGGATAGAGATCCATAAACTTGATTAGGGTATTGGTGTCTCCTTTGGATAGAGGTCCATAAACATTGTAATAGGAAAAGGTTTCCCAAGAGTTTTGTTGAGAAAATTTTAGTGAAATATTTTCTCCGTGGAGTAGGCCACATTGGGTGAACCACGTTAAATTGGTGTCTCTATTGTGTGTGGTGATTTGTGCATTTCTTTGATTACTGTTTTTGATATTGCCATTAATATATTGCATAATATTGATTGGAAAATAAAATTAAAAAGTGGTATTATATTGTTCACCCCCCCTCTCAGTATAATCTTGTGTTCTTCACTACATCGAAGATATCATTGTAAAGAAGCATAATATATATTGAGAAATGTTTTTTCATGCAAACGAAGGGGTTGCCACTTGGAAAATTTGGTAGAGTATCCATCTTGTTCATAATGTCTACGTAGAAAGAAAACACCCATTCTTGAGCATTAGAAAATCATTTGAATAGCATATTTATCATAGCTACAAAAGGAGTGTTGAAATAATCTTGATAGTGTTATCCAAGCACATAAGCCACACGGGTGTCATCCCAAGAAGCATTGAAGTCACACAAGCGTCACCCAAGAACAAAATCCACATGGATGTCATTTCAAAGGTATTGAAGCTACTTAAGTACACAAACTTATAGGAGGCAAACAAACTAAAGTAATAGCATGCAATGAAGTAATAGCATACAGTGTAGTAATAATATGCAATGAAGAATAGCAAAGTGAGGTGACCAGTAAAGCATCTCAAATGGATTCAAGGACTGTCATAAATTAGTGCTATCAAAGCTAAGTATTGAACACTCAAATTTCAAGGTGAACATCATCGTCGTTAGAGGAGTGAAGTCCAATGATGAAATAGAGCATTGAATACTTGTATTTCAAGGGATATATCACCATTGCTCCAAAGGAGAAGACTAGTATCATCGATTAGATGAGAGCATTGATTTCTCATCAACATCAGAATTTAGAAGCTCATTCGCCATACTTCAAAGGGAGGAAAAAATTCTATTTTTTTTAATATTTGTTTTTATTAATTCAAGAGTTATAAGGTGCATACTATAAGGTTGAAATTAAATTATTATTACATTGATATATCAACATTTGAAACTAAAGAAAGTAATTTTGGTAAAGGTAGAAGATATAAAATTTAATGATATACAAACACTAATATACTTGAAAATAACTAAGTACGAGTTATAAAATGTTTAACCTAGATAAATTTATTTGCAAATATTACAATTATTTTCTAATATTCCAAATTAGGGAGGTATAAGGTATCCTACATCAAACCTTAGATTATTGGAATTTAGAAAATTGAATTATTGAAGGTAGAAGAAGAAGGTTCATTAAGCATCATTAAGAGTTGGAATTAATTGGTCACATTTATCTCATACTCATACTAAAGGGACAAAAAAATTCCAACCATATTGATCTTCAAATTAATAAGTGCATAGTTCATTAGGAGAGATAAGGTGAAATAGGATTTGATTATTGTTATTTACAAAACATTACAAAATAAACCAAAATATGAACTATTACTTACTAAGCATTTTATCAATTTTATTGCATATAACTAGGGAATTATAAGATAGCCTAAAAGGACCACCATAACTATAAACAAATTCATCCTTACAGAATCTCAACTACTAAAAGGTCTAAAATACTTCTCATGGATAAACAAAGTGGGGGCTATTTTGAATTTGAAAAAATTTGGAAAATTCTCAAAGGAACAAAAGTTAAACCAACTTCAGGTGATATAGATATTCAAAAGTTTGAATAAAGTGATGCTAAGGAATTAATTATAATAAATTTTGCCATCACAGATGAAATAAAAGGTTACATTAGTTCAGTAGGAACATCTACAGAAGCTTGGAAAACCGTAGAGAAAATATTTGAAGGGAAAAATAAAGCCACTATCTTAAATATTCAAACTAATTACATTCCCTAAAAATGAACAGTGGGGAAAACATGGAACTATTCCTAAGGTAGTATACATTAAGGGGAAATTATTAAACTTAGGAGAAAATTTTGAAGATAAATTCCTTTTTCGAGTAACCATGAGAGCACTTCCAGATAACTACAAACATCTAGTTACATGTTTACAATTTTTAAGTAAAGATACATCATTTGATGAGCTACTCAATATTATTTAATAATATGAGGCAGAAAGCATGATGAAATATAAAATGACTAACACTCCATTGGTTTCAAAATATACTCTAAAGGGAAACATAACCTTATATTCAAAAGGACAAAGATAAGAGAATAATAGATATTATCAGATATGTAGGAGAAAAGGTCATAGCACTAATTAATACATATTCAATCCAAGAAATTAGAATCAAGGAAATAAGATGAACTATGGAAGCCAATAAAATAGGGTATTCCAACCAAGGTAATATAAAAATAATCCATGTTAGAAATAGTTTTAGTATCAAAACAATTATATACAATTGGAATATCATGAAGGGAATAAAAATGATACCTAGCTCAAAGGATTGAAGAAATTAAAGAACTATAAGATCCTACAAAGATCATGAAGTCAAAGCGCTTTTAGAAAGGATAGAATTTTATGAAGATACTAACTACTTGATTGAACAGTTTATAGAAAAAAATGAGGAGAGTACAAACTCCAAGATCAAGAGGAAGAGCCATATTAAAGACTAAATTATTCAATCCCAAATAATGTAATGCAAGGGGGTGTTGGAGCATATTACATTATTTAGGTACATGTCAATGTACCAACTTGGGTACATTATTAGTTTAAGAGTTTATCTTAGATTACGTGAGGAACAAGTAATAAATGCATAAGTGTCAATATACAATGATGTAAATGTACAAGGAGTCCACTTGTACATGAGTGATAGGAAAGGTAGTTAGGAAGAGTAAGGGCCAAGTATCTTATCTTCTTATATATAGACCCCATAGTGAATAGAAGAAGCATGAAGTAGAAGTGAGATCACTATAGAATAGTGAGTAGGTACAATATAGTCTCCATTAGAGTTCTGGAGTTTTCATTTCCTCCATTATTGTGCATTGTATTATTTTTGTATCTTTCCATTAATAGCATATTTTAGCATTTTTAGAATTCCATTATCTTTCTTTTTTGCATATTTTACATCTTGTGATTACTTTATCCCATATCATACATTATCAAAATCTAATAAAATTATCACTATAATATTATTCGAATCGATTAGATCTTACATGTTGTTGCTAGGGCATAAATATTTTTATTGCTATATTGATTTTCAAGTTTTAATCAAGTATGAGTTCAAGATGAGGACCAATATAAAACAACATTCACAACCAAGTGGGGAACATTTGCTTATCAAATAATACATTTTATCTTGTCTAATGTTGGACCTACCTTCCAAAGGGCTATGGATCTAGCTTTTGGTGAACTTATGAACAAATTCATACTAATTTATCTAGATGACATTATAGTATTTTTCTCATAAAAAATAGAAACATTTTGATCATCTCAAGCTATTTTTCATAAATGCAAAGAAATTGGGGTGTCACTCAACTTGAGGAAGTTAACATTTACTATCCATTAAGGGAAGTTTTTAGGTCATGTGGTATCAAAGGAAGGTCTAACTATAGATCCAAATTGAGTTAGAGCTATATTAGCACTCCTTTTACCTAAAAGTAAAAAATACTTATAGTCATTCCTCGAGAAAATTAATTTTATCTAAAACAATATGTTGGACATTGCTTAGATAGTAAAGTCCATTATGGAAATGCTAAAAAATTAGGTAGACTTCAAATGGATACAAGCTATAAGGGAGGATTTTAGGAGCATAAATGAATCTATTACCAGAGCCCAATATTAGGTAACCATGATTGTAAGAAAGACTTCATTCTTTATGTATTTGGAGTAGAAGAAAGCTACACAACCATCCTCACTCGAAAAGACAAAGATCATAATGAGTGATCTGTAGCTTTTCCAAGCCAAAATCTGCATGATCATGAATAATACTATAATTTCAAATAAAAATAGGTTTTTGTTCTGATGAAATCTCTCAAAAAGTTAATATATTACATATCTCAAAGTAGAACACTAGTGTACATTGTATACCTACATGTTTGGAATTTTTTAGTGCAAGGAGAGTTGGGTAAAAAATGAATCTGTTGGATCACAAAAATATAAGATTATGATATAAGATTAATCTAACTAATTTGGTTATAGGAAGAGCACTTTGTGAAGAATTAGAAAAATCTACAACACCAGACTTTAATTTGTTGATTGAACAACAACAAGAAACTTAGCCAAAAGAGGCCCAAATAGAACAAACCACATGGGTAAATCAATTGATTTATTTTTTTGAGATTGATAAATATTTGGATGGGTTTATACCATGTCAAATATATAGGTACAAACTACAAGCTATGAACTACTCTATAATTTTTGGCATCTTATACAAAATTTATTTTGATGGTGTGTTGTTGAGATGCATACAACTGGATAAGGAAGAAGAAACATTAAATAAATTTTAATTTGGCTTCTCAAGAGGACACTATACTAGTAAAACCATAGGGCCTAATATTCTCAAAGTCTGGTATTATTGACCCACATTATTTTTGATTCTTTTAAAATTGCTAATGCTTATGATAAATATCAAATATTTGTTAGCAAAAACAAGAATCTATCAATGATCCTACAACCAATTATTATAGAAAAACCCTTTTAATAATAAGAGTTAGATTTTATTGGAATGATCAATACAAATTCTTCTACCAAAAATGAATTTATATTGATAGCAATATATTATTTTACTATGTGGTCTAAAGTAGAAGCAACAAGACATGCAGATTCGTCATAGAATTTTTGGAAAGATTGATCACCAAAATTGGGATCCTTTCTATGATAGTGTTTGATAATATCAAAGAATTTATAGGAGCTAAGACCATGGAATTTTTAATAAAATATGGTATATACTATAAGACATCCTCTAATTATTATCCTTAAGGCAATGGACTAGTAGAGCCCACCGTCAAGAATTTAATGAGAATAATTAAGAGGAATTTTGGAAACAATAAAAAGAGTTGGAATTTAATGCTAAATTTAGTGTTATGAGTGGATAAAATCATGATAAAGAAGGCTTTAAAGATCATGCATTATGCTCTAGTTAATGGAAAGGATCTTGTATTTCCAATTAACCTAGAGTTACCTACCATAAAGTTTATAGAGAAATCAAAATTAGAGAATCTAGAGCCAATTGAGAAAAGAATGTTAGAATTGTTGCTATTAGAGAAAATAAGAGAAAATACCTATAATAATTTCCACTAGCATCAAGCAACCATTAAAATATGGTTTTATAGAATTTCATCATTGAAATCCTTCTAATATGGTGACCTAGTACTCAAATGGGATTCAAACCAAGCAAAACTAGGAAAGCATGATAAGTTGGAATCACTTTGGTTTATCCCATATGTAATCTCAAGAAGAAAATAACTTAATGCATATGAGCTTCAAGATATGAATGGTCATATTTTTCCAATTTTTATGAACAACCAATATTTAAAGCATTATGCATAGAATAGTGTGATGCTAACATGTACATATATAAATAGTAACATGTGTAAATAGTTTCATAGTGGCAGTAATGGTTGTAGTATTTAAAAAATAGTAGTAGCTAATTGGATAAGAGTTATTCCTAGTAGTCACTAGATTTTAATTTCTCAACAATATTATTGGCCAAAAGTATGACAATCTTGAATTTTACATGAAATTTTAGTTCCAAGAAATGTTTTTATCATAAAATCTAAGCATGCATAATCCTTAATATTAAATCAATAATAACTATTCTTAGAAAAAAAATCTTGCTATATAAATAGGGTTAGAGAGGAGCAAATTTACAATAGAGCACTTAGCAATTAAAGGAGAAAAATATCAAAGTGCTAAAATACTCTACATGAGAAGAAATTTGCATAATTACTCATGCTTGTGTCTATAAAACAAGTCTACTAGATAAAATGACTAAAGACAAGAGAATGCAGAAGTTGTAGAAGACTACTACAGAGTTACAAGATAGACTGGTTTATATCCATGATCCTATCATCACCATAAAGTCAAAATTGAAAAGATTCAAAGAAGGATCAAATACTAGAGGAATGAGAATGTCATCAAGCAAGTTGGAATCTACTCTATGGAATTTTCTCTTATCCATATGCATGCCTAGGTTCATCCACCCTTGCCCTGAGCTCATCAAAGCAATTTCTAAAAATCATGATTCAAAATGGCAATAGTGTATGACATAAAAAGGAGATTATTTACCATCATTACAAAGATATTTAGACAAGCTTTTGTAGTAGAAGCGTAACTAGGTATAAGACCTAAACCTATTGACATAGATGAATAAAATATATTTTTAAAGAAATATACTTTAAAGTTTTGGTTAGGTAAGAATATTGGGAAAATCCCAAATGACTTTCCAAAAAACCCTCTAAAACTTGAAATATATGAAAAACTTCGACAAATAGTAGTATCCATGTCAGCTATGACTCCTAGGTTATATTATAACATGTATGTATATGATTATAAAATCTCCATTGCTTATGTAGTCACTAATGTTCACAACTATGATGGTACAAGTGCTAGTAACCATATATTCTTTTCTTGAGCCCACTTTTTATGTTGTTTAACCCATAGTCAATTGGTTGCCCTCAAGCTAAAGAAAAGTGAAAATTTATGTTACCCATCATATTTAGCATGACTACTTATCTTCTATATACCCCTAACATTGCATAATATTAAGCTCCATACAAGATATAATGAGAACTATCACCCTGTAGTTGACTAGATCCCAGTTCTTAGGGAAACATCTCCATACCTTGAGTTTAACATAATGTTTCTAGGACCTACACTAGCATCCATATATGGTCAAATACCTCACCTCAAATCTGAAGCTATATATAAGCTATGGTAAAAATAAATAAGGGATTGTTATTTTTGTTGGAAAAAACTATAATTAGGGTATATAACTTCCCAAAAATTCCTTATTTACTCTCATACTATGTCATAAACTAGGTATTAAACATGGATTTATGTAGAAAAATAGATGAGGTAGATGAAAATTTTATATCCGAAGCCAAGAAATATTGTAGTTAGCATTACCCCTTCAAATTTGAAGACATAACCATGAAAAAAAGGAGTCAAGTAAAAATTTTGGACAACAAGATCAACACTCTTTTAATTGTAGATTGTACAACACATGTGGCATTATGATCCAAAGGGTAAGTTTAAAGCCAAATTGGTATAATTGAATAACAAGCCACCAACATTTGATCATCTATCATGGCAAATAATTGCGCAATTTAGGAACAATGATGAAGACAAGACCATCAAAATCAATGTCAATGAGGTTCAAGATCAACCTCCATGGAGGAAATGCTAAGATTTCAAGTAGGTTTATGACCCAATTAGAAGTAATGACCAATGGATAACTCAAGAACTTGTAGGGAAAATTGAAGAGGATCTAGACTAGAATAATAAAAATATTAGAGAATGGTGGATATCATGTTGTAAATATGATAAGCAAAATAAATCCTTCCCTAGAACCTTGGATAAGCTATTTGAAAACAAGTCTTGAGAAAAATATGAAGAGTGTATGGGGGATCATAAGGGAGAAATATAACCTAAATTGATGATATTGAGGGATTAGGAAGAAGAGATATGTGAATAAGAAGAAGAATATGTCCCCCAACAGAATCCCAAATAAGGAGGCTCCTTGGTTGGCTATAAGTATTCAGAGGAATATGCAAGCTTAGAGGACTTACCCCTATAGAGAAAATGAAGATCCTAATATAAGAAAGCTTGTGTGCTTAAAACCATTTTATAAATTGCTATTGTCTTGAAATCTAGTGAAGAATATCCAATATGACAAGTTGCAAAAGCTTATACAACTTAGGTAGTAACATTCATAAAAAATAAAACCACTAAATCAATCCCAAAAAAGGCCAAATCCCAACCAGAAGCCCAAGAACATGTTCAACACAAGAGGTCCATTGAGTGAACAAAATGGAAATTCCATCTAAGCACTAGGTATAAGGAGACAAATTAAGTAACCAAGAAGCAAAAATCGAAGTGGGAAGTGCTAAGGACTAAAATGTAGACAAAAATATTTGATGCAATAGTCTAAGAATTGACATTGGAAGTGAGAGGATCAGGCTTGCCTCCCTCTTGTTCCTATTTTTTGAAATTTCTCCATAATAGGGAATAATATTATATTCTATAACATTATCCCTTTTCACATGGATCATGATGTATGTCATTTAATACTCACACAGATCGTACGTATTAAATGCCAACTTGTAAAGGTATACATACCTATAAATATATTTTTTACTAATGCAATTAATAGTTTTCATTTGTGCCATTTTGTATCATTTATTAAGAGTGTTTCCCATATCATTGGTATTAGAGCAAGGTGCAAGGGTTTGGAGAGTATCCTCTTCCTGAGACCAAATTGGTTCAGAAAGGAATGAGAAAACCAACCCATGGATCTTGAGTGGTGAACATTCTTTTCCTTTTGTGAACACCTTCATGCACTTATGATCTTGAAAACTCTTGGTTGGGATCCCTCTGAATCTGACCCTTAGCTAGATAGGGTCTCTTTGAATTCAACATTTAGCTTTTGATTCAAGCATTGCCATTGGATTTATCATTTCTTTGACATTTGTAGTTGCAATCGTACAATCATGTAATTGTGCATTGATCTGGTGGATTCCTCATTGTCATCATACACGGGGTGATATATATTTTCTTCTATTGTAACGTGATCCTGTTAGCCACATACCAAATTTGACTATCATTTCAATGGTTTCCAATACTTGTCGGTGTTGATATGGTGGCTTCTTATTATCACTATTTCCAACATGCTATCAAGGAAAATTTAGTTATTTTTAGTGACCTTCAAGGAATGTTGCGCATGCTCATGTGATTTTCAGTAACATTTTCAATCATTTCTATTTAGCAACTACACAGATTCATTATCTATTGTGTTATTGTCATGTCATAGATGATTTCATTGCTTCTTGGTACTAATCTATAATTCCCAGTATCCAAAACACTCAACTCTAGAGTTATTTCATGTTTACTAGCGATCACAAAAATCTCTTGTGCAACGACGATGAATTTTTGGTGAGGTTATCAATTTTTTGCTGTAATATATTGCATGCCCTAACATTATTTTAATTTTTCAGCATATTTTATTTACCGACACTATGTTAATATTTCGGTCGGGCGAATTTTAGTTTAATTTTTTCTAAAAAAAAATTTATGGGTTTTATCCCATATTGCACATAGTGTTGTTGTCAACAACCCTTATCTACATGATATCTCCCATTAGTTGATAGCCATATTATGTTGGATACCCTCTATCTACTATCATTTTTGTAGACTTATCGCTATGTTACCCACCTATCACAAGTTTCATACCCTACGCCTACCTTGCATTCTATCACCGGGTGTCTTCATTCCCTACCTTAAATTCTATGTTGCTCAGTCATCACTGGTCACCTTCATTCAATGCACCTGATTTGCTTTTTGTGTTGCTCAGTGGTCGTTGCTCACCTTGGTTCCATTGCCACTATTGACTATTGGATATTTTTGACCATTGGATAATGTTTACTATGATTGTTGGTGGAATATTGTTTTTTGTGTGCTATTACCATTGGAGGAGGTTGGTTGTTGGGTGTTGTGACCATTGGATCACTATTGACTATTATAAATTGTGACCATTGGATCATTGTTGACTATTCTAAATTGTGATTATTGGATCACTATTGATTGTTGTAAATTATGACTATTGGTTGCCTATTGTACCTTGTGTTGGTTCCACATTCTGCTTGTTGACCGTTAGACGTTGAGTCTCACAAATTTCAAAATCAAATTCCTTGGTCCAATCAGAGAGGGAGGGCCCATTAAAATTTGACCATAAATTTTTACTATATATTCTCATTTTGTCACCTAAAATATCACCTAGTAAATCCTTGGTCACTCCTAGTAAACCTATGGCTACCAATATGGCCATTGTTGAAAAATTAGCTGAAATCACTACCACCCAAACTAAAAAAATGGTGAAAATGGTTGTTGTGTTGCAAAAACTTCAATGTTCCTCTCATATTTTTCATCCAAGGTGTGAAGTAAAAATATATGAAGGCTCTTGAGAACCTAAGGTACTCAATAGTTGGATCCTTGACTGGTTTGAAAATACTCACACTCCTGATGATGAAAAGGTTTCATTCGTAAAGCTCAAAATTTCCAATATCGCCAAATATTTCAATGCCAATCACCACAATCCAATTTGTACATGGGAGGAGATGGTACAAGTTTTTAAGGCCTCATTTTATCCATAAAATTATGAGGATGACTTACTGAATCAATGGTTACACCTCTATCAAGGCAAGAGGGAATCTATAAAAGATTTTATTCATCATTTCAATTGCCTTCAAGTTTTACTTGGCATTTCAGATTCTTATGTTGTATTGATTGCCTAATTTAAAAGTGGTATTCTCACACACTTGCATAGGGAGATCAAATATACTACTTACACAATATTTTATGATGCATTCAAACATGCACAACTAGATGAGGATAAGTTCATTGCACAATGGTGAGAGTCTCGCTACTCTTCTGGTGGTTTGATAGAAGACGTGAAAAAGGATCAAAAAGGATAAAGGAGATCTTCTCACTTTTCTTCTTTTGTTATTCCCACTTCTTACTCATCCCCTGCTTCTAAAAATCCATTTTTTTCTTCATTTTATAATGCTAAAACTACTAAATTTTATAACTATTGTAAGAAGCAAAGGCATGACAAAAATCAATGTCCATAATCACAAAAGAATAAGAATCTTTTTGTACAGTATGATGAGGGCACTTGTGATAACCCCATCGAGACTACTAGAGAAGAATAAATTTATGAGGAGTTGAGAGGGAAAATTAATAATGTAACACTCATGAATTATTATTCTAGAGCATGTGATCATGAACAATTATTTGTCACTCATGCTCACTTTCTCCATAACTTTATAGTAGATTGTATAATCGACAATGGATTTCAAAAGAATATGATTCCACAGTCCATTATCGATAGGCTCAAGCTTCCTACATACAAACATCCTCACCCCTACTCTCTTGGGTGGAAGGATAGCACCAACACATCAAAAATCACACACACATGCACCATTGCATTTGCATTTGGTCCCAAGTTTTAGGATAAGGTCACATGTGATGTCACACCCATGGATTGTTGTGGATTACTTCTGGGTAAACCTTACCGATATGATATGCATGACACATATGACACCTATAACAATACATATACTTTTTAACATGAGAAATATACTTTCTTATCTATAGTGTTCCACCCACTACACATCGGGCTTGTACTAATTTGCATCAGGTATGACCCATTGCTTTAATTTTAGCACACCACAGTAGAAGGATTCACATCCAAGAGCACTTTTGTCTACTTCACATCACATTCATCAGGATTCTTTTCTTTTTGTAACTATGGTTGTTCCTATTGTACCTATAGCTTTTCCTATTGTACCAATAGTTCTTCTTGTTACACCAATAGTTATTCCCATTATACCAGTAGTTCTTGTTACACTAGTAGTTGTTCTTGTTGTACCTACAGTTCCTATTGCACCAGTAGTTGTTCCTATTGTACTAATATTTCTTGTTGCACCAATATTTATTCTTGTTATCCCAAAATTTGTTCCAATTGCAACAATACCTTCTCCTATTGCACAAGCATATCTTCTTGTTGATATTTCTCCTTCTCCAGTTGTAGCTCCACCTACAGTTCCTCATTTGGTTCACACCACTCCGCATCCTGCCTCCTTCACATTGTAGTACTTTTAGCATTTGGTGGCATGTCATAAAATACCCTTCATACACACTCATCCTCTTCATAGTCCACATTGCATATACATGGAGCCTCATTATGGAGCATCCCCATAGCCTCCGGGTTTCTCCCCAGCTTCCTTCCATTTTTGAGTGCATTGGAGTCCAATGCTTCTACGGTGGGGAGGAATGATAGGGATTAATATTATATTCTATAATATTATCCCTTTTCACATGGATCATGTGTATTAAATGTCGAATTATAAAGGTAGACATGCCTATAAATATATTTTTTATTAATGCAATTAACAATTTTCATTTGTGCTATTTCATGTTGTTTATTAAGTGTTTCCCACATCATCCCACCACCTATACAACCTCAACCTAAGTAGCCACCCCCATAATATTTCTCTATTAATGAAGTAATTCCCCTGTATAATATGCCATCAAAAATAATTTCCACTTATTATGTATAGGAAACCCAAACAACCTTAAAATATGTATATATGTAAAATCATAAAAATACCACCATTGTATCATTAATTTCACAACCCAAATTTCTATAATATACTTATTTATTTATTTATTTTAGAGAGACTTAGATGCATTGTAACCTACTTAACAACCTGTCTAGTCTTACCCAAGGTACACCCATCACTACATGTTACGTAAGTCTGGCTACACAAGTTTACTAGATGCAAGGATAGTATTTACAAGATATCCTTCCTATTGGTCCCATGAGCTAACTTGCCTTCCCTTTCATTATATCAAAGGGGTATGCTTCCATATATCCCTTACTCATGTTTATATTAGTGGGTTAGAGTGTATAGAACTTGACTATCCCGCTCATATAAATATGAGCTAATCAGTTCCTCAGTTGCCTCATTAAAACCCTATCCATAGGAATACCTTAGATTAATTTATACAACAATGTCATCCATCAAATCCAACGAGGTATTCAAACTTTCCTTCAAAATACCCCATCAAATTCCCTTATTATGTGTGTTTGCACTCTTACAGTTTTTCCAACAAAGATACAAAATTTATCCTAATATTCGCCCATCAAATTCCTTTATGATGCAGAGGAATATTTCTTAGGTTTTTACCCATTAACATCTACCAAATATGAGATTTAATATGATTCTAGTATTTTAATTAACATCGTCTATTAATATACCTCTTAGATGAGTATTAGCTTAATCACTCACAATATTTTAAGAATCCCAACTAAACTATCCACCACATAATATTAATAATATCACAATTTCCAAAATCCATTACATTAATTTAACATCTACACAAGGTGAAGAATCCTTAAGAACTTTCCAAGACTAAATCTAATTCTAATCCTTTCTAACTTTTAAAAAAATTCAACCAACATCTCAACCAAAATGCATGGAACCACATCTATAAGAATAGACAATTAACAATGAAATAGCTATAAGCCACACAACAACCACATCAATGCATAAATTTATCCTGGGAGAAACTAAGTGGGGAAACCCAACCTCAAATCAAACCATAATTATTTCATTAATCAAACTAAACCTTTACATAATATGTGGACAACCCATATTTTTTGAAACTTACTAAGGAACCTATCACATCTATCAAATTACTCATAGGAAGTGGTCCTTCATTACTCGTAGATGTTGTTGTGACTACGTATTGGGAATCTATTCCTAAAACCTCCAATATGTTGTCATAAAAATGGTTGGAAAATGTAGAAAACAATTGGTAAACACCCCATGGGAAGTCTGGTTTAATTCTAGCATATCATCCAAGCACTAACACTTAACCCCCAATTCTTCATGATTTTAAGAGTATTCAACTACAATGCCTAGAGTGGAACCTATCCATTGGGAATGCACAAAGTCAACACTACAATTCTTAAAGCCTTACACTAATACTAAATCAACCAAAATTTGAAACTAAAGCACCCACCACTCTGATATACCAATGCCAACTAAAAATAGTAGATTCGGGATTACATAACCATTTACTGGTAACTAATGAAGCTATATATTGCATACAGAGCTTGGAATCACATACTCAACTTATCAATTTTCTAGAGCTATCGATAGCATAACAGATTCTGAAACTACATATTATTCTATCAAATCATCAATACTTTTTAATTTATGAAAGAGGTGGAACAACAATCTGTTTATCATTCGTTCATTGCTACCTAATACATCACAAGTTATGGGACAACATATCCATTTTATCCATTCACTAATACCAATGATTGTGTTAAATATTATGGAATAACATTCATACTTAATCCATTCTCAAATGCTATCTAATGCATTATTATTTTTTTTAACATGGTGGAATCAGTAGCCGCCATGAATCTGGGCAACCTGTCCAGCTTTTATGGCCACCATAGTATTTTGTGTTTTTCATCCCGAAAGCCGCCACACATATTTTCATGCAGTCCGCCCCTATAACCGCCATTCCACAATCATTTTAAACCTTTTACACCATTGAAAGCACCAAGAAAGGTACAAGCGTTCAGTCCGACGAGGCCTGAGATTTGAAACTTGGACCTCCACCCCCATTATGGGGTTTGGATGAACCAATTGGTCTACACCTCGGAACTTTATCTAATGCATTATAAAATCTATAATAATGTTCTTATTTAATCCATTCTCTAATACTATAAATGCAATATAAAATTTGGAATAACATTCCTATTTAATCAATTCTCTAATGCTATCAAATGCATTATAAAATTAGGAATAACATTCCTATTTAATTAATTCTCTAATGTTATCAAATGCATTATAAAATATGGAATAACATTCCTATTTAATCCATTATCTAATTCTATCAAATGCATTATAAAATATAGAATAAAATTCCTATTTAATCCATTCTCTAATGCTATCAAATGCATTATAAAATCTTGCACCTGCTTAAAAATTTTTCTAGTCTTACCCGAGGTACACCCATCACTACATCTTGTATAAGTCTGGATACACAAGTGTACTAAGTGCAAGGCTAGTATTTACAAGATATCTCTCTCGCTGGTCCCACAAGCTAACTTACCTTCCATTTCATTCTATCAAAGGAGTATGCTTCTAGCTATCCCTTACTCATGTCCATATGAGTGGGTTAGAGCATATAGAACTTGACTATCCCTCTCATATAAATATGAGCTAATTAGTTCCTCACTTACCTCATTAAAACCCTATCCATAGGAATACCTTAGATTAATTTAGACAACAATTTCACCCATCAAATCCAACGAGGTATTCAAACTTTCCTTTAAAATACCCCATCAAATTCCCTTATTATGTGTGTTTTTACTCTTATAGTTTTTCCAACAAAGATACTAACTTCATCCTAATATTCACCCATCAAATTCCTTTATGATGCATAGGAATATTTCTTAGGTTTTACCCCATTAACATCTACCAAATACGAGATTAGATATGATTCCAGTATTTTAATTAAGATAGTCTATTAATATACCTCTTAGATAAGTATTAGCTTAATCACTCATAATATTTTTAGAATATCAACTAAACTATCCACCACATAGTATTAATAATATCACAGTTTCCAAAATCCATTATATTAATTGAAAATCTACACCTAAGGTGAAGAATCCTTAACAATTTTCCAATAATAAATCTAATTCTAATCCTTTCTAACTTTTAAAAAAATTCAACCAACATCTTAACCAAAATGCATGGAACCATATCTATAAGAATAGAAAATTAACATTGAAATAACTATAAGCCAAACAAAAACCACATCAACGCATAAATTTATCCTTGGAGAAACCAAGTGGGGAAACCCAACCTCAAATTAAACCATCATTATTTCATTAATCAATCTAAACCTTTACATAATATGTGGACAACCTATATTGTTCGAAACTTACTAAGGAACCTATCACATCTATCAAATTCGTCATAGGAGGTGGTCCTTCATTTGTCATAGATGCTATTATGACTATGTCTTGGAAATCTATTTCTAAAACATCCAATCTATTGTCATAATAGTGGTTGTAAAATATAGAAAACAATTAGTAAACACCCCATGGGTAGTCTGGTTCAATTCTAGCATATCGTCCAAGCACTAACACTCAACCCCCAATTATTCATGATTTTAATATTATTCAACTATAGTGCCTAGAGTAGAACCTATCCATTGGGAATGCACAAAGTCAATACTGCCATTCTTGGAGCCTTACAGTAATACTAATCAACCAAATTTCAAAACCGAAGCACCCACCACTTTGATATACCAATGCCAACTAAACATAGTAGATTTAAGATTATATAACTATTTTTTGGTAACCACTAAAGCTATATAATGCATATAGAACTTGGAATCACATTCTCAACTTATCAATTTTCCAAAGCTATCCATAGCATAACATATTTTGAAACTACATATTCTTCTATCAAATCATCAATGCTTTTTAATGTACGAAAGAGGTGGAACAACAATCCGTTTTATCGTTCCTTCATTGTTACCTAATATATAACAATTTAGGGGAAATTATATCCATTTTATCCATTCATTAATACCAATGATTGTGTTAAACATTATGGAATAAAATTCCTACTTAATCCATTCTCTAATGCTATCGAATGCATTATAAAATCTAGAATAATATTCCTATTTAATTCATTCTCTAATGCTATCAATGCATTATAAAATCTAGAATAACATTCCTATTTAATCAATTATCTGATGCTATCAAATGCATTATAAAATTAGGAATAACATTCCTATTTAATCCATTCTCTAATGCTATCAAATGCATTATAAAATCTGGAATAACATTCCTATTTAATCCATTCTCTAATGCTATCAAATGCATTATAAAATTTAGAATAACATTCCTATTTAATCCATTCTCTAATTCTATCAAATGCATTATAAAACATGGAATAACATTCCTATTTAATCCATTCCCTAATTCTATCAAATGCATTATAAAATCTGTAATAACATTTATATTTAATCCATATCTAATGTTATCAATGCATTATAAAATATAGAATAATATTCCTATTTAATCCATTCTCTAATGCTATCAAATGCATTATAAAATCTAGAATAACATTCCTATTTAATCCATTATCTAATTATATCAATGCATTATAAAATTTGGAATAACATAACATGCAGAGGACTCCACCTCCTACTACCAAAAGTCTTAGACATACATAAGAACACTCAACTCGACTTACAGGTTGTTCTAGGTGAATCATTCTAGCATCCAAATGTTTTCACAACAACCACAACTATTTTTCTCAATAAGATAACCTACTCCTTCTTCTATATAGAACAACATAATATGCATGCAAATATTTATTCCAATAAGGCTTCTCCTCATGAACTTATCTCTAAGTAAAGGTGAGTGCCACAATGATTCAAGATAAATCCATTGTATCTACAAGTACAATAACATCAACCCGTGTGCAACACTATAACCAAATGTAGTCCTTAAACCTATGGTTGGATAGAGAAGGTATTTAGGCTTCCAAGTCTACCATGCACCAAAAATACACAACGAGTAGTAGGAAAGGGTACCCGGTTTGGTGTTAGAGTTAGAGTATATTACACCATTTGGGTTATGAAATATTACCACCTTAGGTACATAGTTAAGATATGAGATTACTTTAGGTGGAATTTATCTAGTTACTTCAAGTAATGTAATAAATGCACAACTGGGAAGAGTTCTTGAAAAAATTTTCGAGAAGAATTCTTGATTCAAAAGAAGAATTCTTGATTCGAAAGAAAACTCCAAAGAAGCGTTTCTGAAGAAGACTTTAGAAAATAATTTTTGACTCAGAATATAAATTCCTAATTTAGAATAATACTCATTAGAAGATTTCCTAAAGAATACTTCAGACAAGATATCCAAATTTAGAAGAAAACTCGAGAAAGGATATCTTGAAGAAGACTCCAGAGAAGAGTCAAAGAAATAGGAGATTGATGGTCTCCTTACTATTTCAAGACTTATTTCAAACTAAACTGAAGAGATCTGAAGCAGATCTCATTGAAGAAATTTGATTATTTTAAGAAATAGAATGACTAGGAGAGTCCTGTACAAATCTAGAAGTAGCAGAATCATAGATACAAGAATAAGATCTCATCACCAACACTTCCAAAAGTAGAAGGTTGAAGAAAATATATTAGACTAGAGAAGCTGCAAGATAGAATACCTTAGAGATATCTCAAGGAGGAAAAATAATAAGTCTTGGAGAGCCTTATTATAGATCTCTAAGAAGCATCATCAAAATAGTTCCTAGAACTCATTGGAGAAATCCACTACCAAGGAGAAGTTCCTTATAGTGAATAACTTGGGACAATTATTACCATTCAAAATTAACCCAAGAGAAGATGAATTTGGAAAGGAGTGTCAAATCCTAGAAGAAGAATACAGTAAAGACCTCAAGATATTCAAAATATTGAGAAGAAGAATATCTAGTTTGAAGTTAGAATTCGACAAGAATATTGAAAGAAGATTTAGATAGAGGAAACCTACCAAATCTAGGAGATTTGGAGATTGCCTCTCACAACTAGGAGGCACAATTCAGAGAAAGGGGTTATCTAAATCTATAGTATAAAAACAAATATCAATGGAAGGATCAAACCACCAAATCTAAGACTCAAGATAGAAATTTCAAGGCTATTGTTTGGTGAAGCAGGAGGCTATTCTGGACAACCAACAAGAAATCTGCAAATTCATCCATCTACTACAAGGCAATGACTTGGTGAATTAGAAACACCAATATCATCATCTAAAGAAGTCATAAAAAAGGTAAGAAACTTGGGTGTAATTAGGTTCATTGATTAAACCTCAAATTTGATTATTATCAAATTCCATTAAGGCACCACATTCAGATTAAAAGTTGCAGAAGAATATATTGCATTATAGTCTTCAAGAAAGTGTAAAAAGAGAGAATTCATTTTAAGTATTATTTGCACATTAAATAGGAGTTGGATATTTTTGAAAGAAATAAAGTTTTCATTTACCTATTTGCTATCTAGACTATATCCTATAATATTGATTGTAGTGAATATTTGCAAAATACTTATTATGGGTTCATTAAAAATTACTCTTAAACTTTGTAGAGAATATTAAGTGCATTTGAAACTATTTTGAGAGTTTACTTATAGGAGCAATAAGGTGAAATTATTGATATTATTAAGTGTATTATTAATTCATTTGCTCTATACTAGTAATTCTTAACTAGTTACTCTCAAAAAAGTTAGTTTGTGTTTGTTGATGGTTAAGGATCAAGAGCACAAAAAATAGCAGATTAATAAAAGTGTCTAAAGATACTATTTGGTGCACATAACCTACAACATTTCATGGCCTAAAGAAGCCACAGAAATCATAGCATATTCCTCCAAGTATTGGAGAAGAAAGACATCAATAAAATATGCAATATAAGATTCAAATCGAGACTTGGTGAGTCTCAAGATTCAAAGTGCACTAAAGGCTATTTACAAAAAAAAATACAAAAATTACTTCTACAAAAAGAAGCTTCTATCTACATGGTTACAAGCTTGGGTTCATTAGAAAAATATCCAAGCAAAAATAGAGAGGTGTCTAATCAAGGAGATAATATCAAAATATTCTATTACCTACAAGGAAGTTGTCATAAAACTTGGAAAAATCAGATTGTAAAAAGGAGGTACAAAAATGTATTTTATATACATTTTTTTTTACATTTCTAATCTACCATATGAAGAACACAAGCTTATACTGAGAGGGGGGGTGAACAATATAAGATAACTTTTTCCTTTTCTTTTTGAATAAATATTATGCAATGTATAGATTAATATCAACAGTAGTAATCAAAGCAATGCAAAAAATACCATACACAATAAAGACACCACAATTTACGTGGTTCACCCAATGTGGGCTACTCCACGGAGAAAATTTTTCACTAAAATTTTATTGATCAATATCTTGGTAATCCTTTCCCTATTACAATGTTTATGGACCTCTGTCCAAAGGATATGTTGATCCCCTAAATCAAGTTTGTGGATATCTATCCACAGGAGAACTCCTTCTCCTCTACTCTGGCTAGTGATCCTCTAGAATACTACTGCCTCCATTGCACTGGCTTGTGGATCTCTCTCCACTAAATACTCTTATCCCCACTCATAAGACCTATCCTCACTACCATGGCTAATGGATATCTATCAACTGGAGACTACTAACCTCTCTACTCTGTCATATCCAAAGATCTATCTCAAATTTGCACTAAACATAGTCCTTTGTTCTAGCATAAATATGCTCAATCTCTATCTCTAGTCTGGCACAAACCTGTTCTTAAATATGTACCAAACTCTGCTCCACAAGTCCACTCAGAACTTGCTCAATCTACCCAAAAATTCCATCCAAAACTTGCTCAATATGCTCAACAAGTCCATTCAGAACTTGCTCAATATGCTCAACAATTCCACTCAGAACTTGCTCAATCTACTCAACAAGTCCACTTAAAATTTTCTCAATCTACTCAAAAAGTCCACTTAGAACTTGCTCAAATCTGCTCAACAAGTCCGCTAAGAACTTGCTCAAATCTGCTCAACAAGTCCACTCAAGACTTGCTCAATCTGCTCAACAAGTCCACTCAGAACTTGCTCAATCTACTCAACAAGTCCACTCAAAACTTGCTCAATCTTCTCAACAAGTCCACTCAGAACTTGCTCAAATCTGCTCAACAAGTCCACTCAGAACTTGCTCAAATTTGCTCAACAAGTCCACTCAGAACTTGCTCAATCTGCTCAACAAGCCCACTCATAATTTTCTCAAACCTGCTCAATAAGTCCACTAAGAACTTATCAAAATATGCTTCCACAAAATCTTACTCAAATCTATCCACAAGTCCTCTCAAAGACGCCTCAAATATTCTCAATAATTCCACACTATAACTTGTCTAATCTCATAGAAACATAAAGAGAATTTTTTGAGATCCAATATGTCCTATACTCAATGCCCAATCACTTTCCCAACTCAAATTAGAATATAGAATAGTTTTTTTTATGGAACTTGAACAATCACTTCACACACCCAATTGACTAGGCTCAACCAACTCTACTCAACCAATCACCCAAATAAACAACCCTTGCTCACAAACTCTAGTCCAAGCATGTAAACATCAACTCAAAATATTTCCAACAATTCTCAACAACAATCCTCACATAAAAATGATACTCATGTTCTTTTCAAACCCTAGTTCAAGTTCTTTGCTCAATAACTCACTTCAACAACAATGCTTATAAAACAGTCTTCACATAGCAATGATACTCAAACCCTAGTTCAAGCTCTTCACACAACCAATGGCTTCAACAACAATGCTTATAAAATAGTATTCACATAGCAATGATACTCAAACCCTAGTTCAAGCTTTTCACACAACCAATGGCTTCAACAATAATGCTTATAAAACAAGGTTTTAACCACACTTATTTATTCCAGAATACCTTGTAGCAATCACTCAAACACACTGAAAAGGAAACCCTAATTAAATCCTTTTCACTCCAAACTTATTTTCTAGAAAACAATCAATCAATTTAAACTTTGAATAATATTCCCATACTTTTTTCTTGATAAATATGACCTTCAAGAATCTGCCACAGTAACACAATATTCCTTTTCCAATTATCAAAAGTATTAGATGACAATACAATGTATATATTAATTCATGAGTATACCTTATTACTCCAATATATTCACCTCTCAAGCATAAGTCACTTTACTACTTTGTTTATCAAAGCCCAAAGCTATTTCTACTTATATCTCCCTAAACTTATTATTGCATTAAAGATAATTATTTTGATAAAATAATGCAATTTATCTTTCCCTTTTCTAAGGTAAAAATATTTTACCCACAAGTAAATATTTTCACCTCAATACTTAATAAAAACTACTCTTTTTAATTTAGGCATTCATCAAATTAATTACAACCTTATTTCTCCTTTATTCAACCTTAGCCTAAATTAAAATTAAAGCTCACAAGAATGTTACCAGTTTTATTAATGCATGAAGCACTTCTTCTTCCAAGTGCCTTCCTCTTGGTTGTCACCATCGTGGAGCTACGTTCTCCCTTGGAGTCTCCACACTTTATGCCTTCGCCTGCTTCAGGCCACGCCATGCTACGTTCATTGCCTCAAGCCACACCTTGGCTATGCTCACTACCTTGCACCACTCCTTGGCTACGTTTGTTGTCTCTGGCTAAACCTTGACTACGTTCGCTGCCTTGCACCACTCTTTGGCTATGTTTCCTATCTATGGCTACTCCTTGGTTGTGTTTTCTGCCTTGCACCACTCCTCAGCTATGTTTTCTATCTTTGGCCACTCCTTGGCTGTGTTTTCTGCCTTGCACAACTCCTTGGCTATGTTTTCTACCTTGCACCACTCCTTGGATATGTTTACTGTCTCTTATTCATACCTTGGCTACGTTCGCTAGGCATAAAAAAAAAAATTCTCTATACTTTCTTCCTTACATAATTGCATATTTTTATCATCTAGAAAAAATATGAATGAAATACCTCCAAGACATTAGCCTTTGTACTAAATCTCTTTCTCCATGCATGACGCCGGTGTTCGATTTATTCTTAACATCAGTGCTCGATTTTCCTTCGAAAATTTATTAATTTATAAATATTTAAATTATTGTGAATTTAAATTTTATAAATTAATTCTTTAAACCCTATGGTTTTAAATAAAAACCCTTTTATTTTTGCCACCATTGGTTTTAAAGAAAAACCTTTTATTTTTGCCACCATTGGTTTTAAAGAAAAACCTTTTAACTTTTGCCACCATTGGTTTTAAAGAAAAATTGTTTAACTTATGCTTCCACATAATATTTAAAAATATTATGGACCCCTTTGCCTTTAACTTTTTCATTGTTCCTCTTGATCTTGATTTTATTATAAGCTTCTTCCAGAATATCAATGGCAACTTTGATAACTTGTTTCTTGACAAATTCATTGAAATTTAATGATGACTTCATTTCTTGACATCAATGAAAAATTTAACTTTAAGGACTCGAAATTTACAACACCATATGCAAGAAAAATGCCAGGGCTTTAAGTGCCTCAAAGGAACAATCTTCTTAAGGTAAAATAGCCCAAGAAAGTCATATAATAGCACACTCCACACATGGGAATAGAGCCTCTCAAAAGGATCATAACTTCTATGATTTGGACAGCTGAACTTGCAAGCAAACAAAGTACAATACAAAGAAAGAAGGAGCATTATACTCAAGGGCATCATTATCTTGTGGTTGCACTTGTTTTTACAAGAAGGAAACTACCAATAAAAATTTGGTAAAGCAAGATATGTTAGTGCAATTTTTTGGAAATATTACTCTACTAAGATGCAAGGCATAGATATTAGAGGTGAATTTTTGGCATTGTGAAGTCTGATATAGAAAAATTTCAAGAAAGATGCTAAATTCTAGAGTAATTGTATTCATACAAATATTTGAAAAGATCCACAAAATGAAAATCATGAATTCAGATATTTTATGTAAAATGATATAGGTTTTTAACTATAGCATCTTAATTGAGATGAGAAGTGTATCTATTTGTAAAATATCAAACTCTAAAGAAGAGATATATAATTTTTTAAGGGTGGGGAACCCGAGTACAACCCCTTTTTACCAAGCAAAAAAAAAGGTAGCATTATCTAAAAAGGATTTCATAACAGGTTGAAAAAGAAGACACAAAAGATTACATTGGATGTACATCCAAGGAGCATAATTGGAGTACTTCAAACTTCCCCATAGAATTTTTTGAAGCCTTAAATATTGTTATCTAATCCTAGCTCCAAGATTCCAGTTAGAACCAACTTATTCCAAGTACCATAAAACAAATAAAGAGTTGGTTGTATTGCATTGATAATAAGGGCATTGCAAAAATATATTGAAGAAGAATTACATAGAAATATCATGCACAAATGAAAGTGCCACTTTTAACCTAGAATAAAATATTAATGCTTCCCACACAAGTGCAAATACATTGCAAGTATGACCAAGAAAGCATTAAAAAAAAGAAGTTTGGTGTTATCAAGAAGGCATGAGCAATCATCCAAGACTGTAATGTCCATTTGAAAAAATATTACAAGTGGCACTGAGCATTTTATCATACCTTGAGTGCTCAAAGATAACCATCATTACACTTGTCACACATATCAAGATTCTCTTTCTATTAAAGGTGTCAAAGACCAAGGAGATCATAAATACATAGAGAACATTCGTAGCCACCAGAGTTGCAACATGGAAGAGAAGTGAAGAGCATTAAAGCTCTAGTAAATATTTTTAAAGGAGGTCAAACATCTAGGGTTGAATCTCCACTATGCAAACATCCAAGCTAAATAATAATCAATGTACACCATAAGCTATAGCACCCAAGGAAAAGTCACTAAACAGAATTGTCATATACATCCAAAATATGGGTCGAATGTGTAGGGAGTACAACACTGAAGGTAAGGTTTTTACTTTATAAAATTTACTTTCATTAATAGGGAGTCAAAAGGTATAATATAAGGTTGAAATATTGAGATAAATAAACCATATTTGAAAGCAATATCTAAAGGAAAAATATATATAAATATCCTAATATTTGCAATATTAAAACATAGGAGAACTAAGGTTTTCTACTTGAAAAGTTAGAACTGCAAATATTATTGTTTTCTAATATCCCATATTAGGGATTAATAATGAATACTACATCAAAGTAGATAATTGGAAATTAGAAACATTAAAACTTTAAATTATTAAAGGCTATAAAAGGAGGTTTATTAGGATAAAATTCAGAGTTGGAAATTAATTGGTATACTTTTCTCAAAACACATAAAAGGGATAAAATAAATCCAACTATTAAAACCTTATCAAATTAGAAAGTGCTTAATTTCAATAGGAATAGTAAGGTGTAAAAGAATTTGATTTTTGCTATTCATAAAACTTTACAAAATCAACTCAAAATTGAACTATTATTCTCCAAAGCACTTTATCTATCATATAACATTTTCAAAATCACTAGGGATACATAAGGTATTCTAAAATACTTGATAATAATAGCATTCATCAAATATTTTCAAGTACTTAATCCATCTAGGAGTCATAAGGACATCTACAAGATAATTTTTCAAGAATTAAATCAAACTAAGGAGATATAAGGAAGCCTACAAAACCTATTATTTATAAAGGTTTTATCAAATCAAATCCTCATACTCTAAGCTAGGGAGTAATAAGGTAGACTACTCCAAGCATTCAAACTAGGGTATTCAAAATACTTCTATCAAATCCATATATACTATTGTAAGGAATAGCAAGAAATAATCAAGAATGAATATGGATGAAATAATAAAAAATACCTTTATTAATAAAGAATTATTTTGTGAAATGGATTTATATTCTCAAAACTTGATAGATACCCTTGAAGGATATGAAAAACTATCAACCAGTGATAAGGATAAAATCTCATTATTTCTTATGGAAGCAAAAGAGGATAAATTTGAAGCATTAATTGGTTATCTTCATGAAAATATTTTCAAGGCATGATGGAATTTATAAAATATAGTTATATTCATATTTGTAGAATGTTTTATGATTTAACTATCATAATTTTATTTGTACTCACTCAACACATGAAGAAAGGTATAAATACAAGTCAATATTATTGTGATGATAGGCTAACTCCTCATAAAGCAAAAATTCCACAAGTATCAATGTAGAATTGCAAGAGGAGGAAAAGAAAGAAAATACGTGTAAATATATCATAAAAATTAAAGCATACAAACATCTTCAAAAGACAGAGGAATCCTCATCTACAATTCTCTTTGCATAATATGAAGACACTAACTAATTACTTGATCAGAGTACAATAAGCAATGAGGAGAATGCAAGCTCCAGTTATGAAGAAGAAGATGGTCCAAATAAAGGACTCCAAAGAAAAAAATCATTTGATCAAATCAAAAAAATATTCTCAAGAAGAAGATAAATATTGAAGTTTGAAATCTCCAATCCCAAAATAATGTAATACAAGGGGATGTTAGGGTTAGAGTATATTACATCATTTGGATCATATAAATGTACCACCTTAGGTACATATTTAGGATAGAAAATTACTTTAGGGGGAATTTATCTAGTTACTTCAAGCAATGTAATAAATGAACAAGTGATAATGTGCAAGTTGTAATATGCAAGGTGTCCCCTTGTACAACTACGTAAAGTGTTGGAAAATGAATCTATCTTCCTATATAAAGGGCCTCATAGTGGTAGATTATATATCAAGCTCATATCAAGTTCATAGCAAGTTCATGTCAATATCTTGGTAGTAGTACTCCTATATGGAGTACAATATAGCTCTTTAGCTCATATTAATGGAGTGACCATTTCCTCCATATTGCATTGTATTTTTGTCATTTCTATTTATTATATATTTTTGTCATATTGTAGTATCCATTTCTTTTATATTTACTACATTTTATTAGGACCTATGTTAGATCTCTCCATTGCATATATCCTAAAAATCTAACATTGGACAATTTACATGACACTCAAACCTATCATCCCAACTATGCCATCCTAATGGTTTACTACACTAAAAGATAAAATTAGCTCAACTGAGACAAATCTAGGGTCTTCTTTTCTAATCTATATCATAGGTCCAATGGATAACAAGTGTCAGACGATGAGTGCATTAAAACATCTCTCACCACTGGTTGTGAAAGAATAACACCCCCACCAAAGAATTGAAAACTCTTTTATGACCAATAACACACTGAGAAGATATATATTTTAATAAGCATGACTACCTATGATACAATATTATTGCAGTGATCCGGGTATTTTTCTTAGCATCACCACTCTAGAATTCCTTCTGTTGAGTGATTTTCCACCACCCTCTCTTTCAAAAAATGCCTCCTCTCTTTCTAATTTTCTTGGGCATCCTAAAAAAAACTGTCCCACCTCAACTTCCCCACTACTCCATAACCTTTTGATTTAGATACTCTCCATGTGGGTTCTTAGTTGAAAAAACCATGAAGTTTACTCCCTTTCTTACCTCTTCTACCAAGTATTTAGTGCCTTACCAAACACTTAGTAAATCTAAACTTTTTTAAAGAAATAAAAGGAAATCCAATATTCTTGTCCTTTCTCTTCTCTACAAATTTGCACAAGTATATAAAAATAATCTTACAATCATAAGAGATCATATTAAAATTGATAATAAGAAGTCCACCATACTAATTATGCTTACCAAAACTTTTCCTTCATTCTTTTTTTGAAAGAGATCATATTTTTAAGACACAATATAACTCAAATCATCTTCACTAAAGTTTTGTAGTTAGTAACCAAGCAAGCAACATTTGATCTATCTCTTATATACAAATTATGCCAAGTCACTAAATAAGAAAAGAGAGCATCTATTAGGTTGCTTATTTATCAAATAATATGTCGATATTTAGGACATCTTGATCCTGCATAAAAAAAAAAATGTTAGCAACATCATATTTTATCCATAAAATCTATGTTGCAAAAATCAAACATAATTTGTTAGTTGTTCCTTTTGTTTAGAAAAGCATCCAACTACAGTAACATATCCATCATGCATAACCTAGCATAAATCCAACTAAAACAAAGGGTCTACCAATAGAGGGTCATAACATATCGTCCCCATAATCTTAATACAATCATTTGTGTTTACATCTAATTTCCTAAATAATAAACAATATTCAGAAATGGAAAGTGATTTGCATCTCTGCTACTTTTTCCCAAGTAGTGTTTCTCTCTAAAAAGTGGTCCCACTCGAACTTCCATTGCTCAAAAGTCCCTTTCCACATCAATTTGTATTGAAACTCAAGGATTATTACTGGTCGAATCTTGATAGCATATTGGTTCACCATATTCAAATTAGAAAAGTTCCACACATGCTCAGGATTAGCAACATACTTTCTAAGAAAAGATATGTGAAAGGTGTCATGAATCATGAACAAGTTAGGTGGTAAGGCAAGTCGATATGCCATAGGGCTGATATTTTTGGTAGCTTAAAAGGATCCCACAAAGCATGGATCCATCTTAGTAGACTTAATAGCATTTTTCATTGGTCTCACCCTTAAAAACATCGTATCTCCCACTAAAAATACTCGTGAGGACCTCTCAAGATCGATGTATCTCTTCTATCGATTCGTGCTTATTTTAACCATTCCCTGATTGTTCTCAACTACTACTCCACCTCCTTAATCATATTGGGAATAAGCATAACCTGATCTTCTAGGTTATCCCAAGATAAGGGTGTCCTAAATTTCCTACCATAAATTACTTCAAAAGGATCCATGCCTAAATTTGAATGACTACCATTATTGTAGGTAAAATCTACTAGATGCAAGTAATCTTTCCATTAGGTTTTCTAGTTTGTACAATACATGCAAAGCATATCCTCTAGCACCTAGTTATCCCTTTCAGTTTGACCAACAATTTCAAGATGATAAGTGGAAATTATGTTCAATCTAGTACCAATGGAACGATGCAAGGCTTACTAAAACTTAGATTTGAATATCGAGTCTCTATATGAGATTAATACCTCTAGTAAACCATGAAGCCAAAATATCTCTTTGGAAAATCTATGAGCTATAAATACGGTGTTGTCCTTAGTGCTTCCAAGTATAAAATGCATAACCTTGGTCAATCTATCAACCACCACTAAGATCACATCATGTTGGAACTAATTTTTTAACAACCCTATGATAAAATCCATTGAAATTACTTGCCATATTTGCATTGGTATCTCGTGAGGATACAACAATCCCACAGGGTGTATGTGTTCTACCTTCACCTTCTAGAATTTGAGACATTGGGTGACAAATTTTGTTATGTCCCTTTTCATCCTAGGCCAAAAGAATATTTTATTCATATTATCTCTTATATTTGCTCCTCTCAGGTGAGCACACCATATATGCACTTCACTCGTGATCATTCTCCTCAAGTTGCTAATTTTTGGAATAACTACTCTATCCTTGAAGCATAGGAAACCATATTTGAAGCTAAAATACTTGTTTTCTCTTGGGTTTCTTTCCATATTTTCATGAACTTGGTTGTAGTAAGCATCTTTCTTTTGCATCTCTTTGACTTGTTCCATCAAATCCATATGGGCATGAGACAAGGTTGCAATGTGCCTTCTTCTACTTAGTGCATCAATGACTTTGTTCTCATTCTCTTTTAATGAATCTTACACTATTTATTTTTCTTAACACCTCCTTGCCCTGCTCATCCAATACTTCATTTTCAAAATAGAGTTTGAGATAGGTTTAAGCTTTCTTGTTCGAAGTATAAGCCTTTTGTAAGGTAGCCGGTTCTCGCATGTCTACCTCTCACCCTATTATGGGGTCTACTCCTAATATAAACTTGTGGATCTTAATTTTATCATTTTGAGCATGAACATACTTAAGGAGGTTAAAAAATCTTAGATGGTACACCTCCATCGATCTAAATCCCTATCAAAATCTAGTGAATTCCTTAAATTTTCTATAATAAAAGTGCTCGATGAGGAATCTATCTATAAATACATTCACAAATGCTTCTCAACTCAAATCAAATATAGCTACAAGTCCTAGTCCATTACTATATGTTTCCCACCAACTCACACCATCACCTTGAAGGTGTAGAGTGACATAGGAAATTTGGGTGCTCGAGGAGTAGTTTTGAAAAACACAATAGGTTTTTATTTACTTTAGCAAATATTTTTCTTTATCACAATACTCTTCTCCATTAAACTTAGAAAAAATTAGATACTTCATATCTTTGCCCTGCTCGTCCTCCAGATGAATCCTAGCCCATTGTACTTATGCAAGGGGTTCATTTGCCTGTTCTGTACTTGAATTTCTAACTAGTGTTTCCTGGTTCAACACAGTATCCAACACATGTCTCTATGTTTCTACCTAATCATGAAGTTGTATCACTATTACTATGAGGTTCTATCTTTCCTCACTAGGCTTCTCTAAACCTAAATCCATATTTTTATCTTCTACATTGATTATCATTTCTACCTCATCATTGGAGTGACACCTTTTATTCTTCTCTTTGGTGGCATTGTTCCTACCACACATAGGAGAGTCAATGAGAATCAATTTACTAAAGCTACTGCAGTCCTAGTTACACTAGTATTTAAGAAAATAGATTCATCCTTGTACCTAGGTAGGTTTTTCTTTCACAACCATTCTAGTTGTTGTATAGTAAGCCTATTCCACTACGAACCTAGGCTTTGATACCAAATGTTACAATCCAAATATCTATCCTATTTAGGGAGACTTAGATGCATTGTAACCTGCTTAACAACCTATCTAGTCTTACCCAAGGCACACCCATCACTACATCTTACGTAAGTCTGGCTACACAAGTGTACTAGGTGCAAGGCTAGTATTTACAAGTTATCCCTCTTGTTGGACCCATGAGCTAACTTACCTTCCCTTTCATTATATCAAAAGGGTACACTTCTAGATACCCCTTACTTATGTTCATCTGAGTGGGTTAGAGCATATAGAATTTGACTATCCCTCTCATCTGAATATGAGCTAATTAGTTCCTCACTTATCTCTTTAAAACCTTATCCATAGGAATACCTTAGAATAATTTAGATAATAATTTTGCCCATAAAAGTCAATGAGGTATTCAAACTTCTCTTCAAAAAACCCCATAAAATTCCCTCATGATGTGTATTTGTACTCTTATAGTTTTTCTAACAAATATACTAACTTCATCCTAATATTCGCCCATCAAATTCCTTTATGATGCATAAGAATATTTTTTATATTTTTATCCATTAACATCTACCAAATATGATATTAGATACGATTCCAATTTTTAAATTAACATCATCTATTAATATACCTCTTAGATGATAGGTCTGAGGTGTAGACCAATTGGTTCATCCAAATCCCATAAGAGGGGCAGAGGTCCAAGGTTCAAATCTCAGGCCTTGCCGAACTGAATTCTTATCCCTTTCTTGGTGCTTTCAGCGGCATAAAAGGTTTAAAAATATTATGGCATGGTGGTTATAGGGGTAGACTGCATGAAGATCTGTGTGGCGGCTTCTAGGGTGGACATCGCAAAATACTGTGGCGACCATAAAAAGCTAGACAACCTGCCCGGATTCATGGCGACTACTGATTCCACCATGTAAATTAAAAAAAAAAAACAAAAAAAAAATATACCTCTTAGATGAGTATTATCTTAATCACTCACAATATTTTTAGAATCCCAACTAAACTATCCACCACATAATATTAATGATATCACAGTTTGCAAAATGCATTCCATTAATTTAACATCTACACCTAAGGTGAAGAATCCTTAAGAACTTTACAAGAATAAATCTAATTCTAATCCTTTATAACTTTATAACATTTTTAACCAACATCTTAACTAAAATGCATGGAACCACATCTATAAGAATATAAAATTAACACTAAAATTGTTCTAAGCCATACAAACCACATCAATGCATAAATTTATCCTGGTAGAAACCCAGACTCAAATAAAACCATTATAATTTCATTAATCAATCTAAACCTTTACATAAGATGTGGACAACCCATATTGTTCAAAACTTACTAAGGAACCTATCACATCTATCAAATTCCTCATAAGAGATGGTCCTTCATTACTCATATATGTTGTTGTTACTATGTCTTGGAACTCGATTCCTAAAACTTCCAATCTATTATCATAACAGTGTTTGGAAAATATAGAAAAAAATCGGTAAACACTCCATGGGAAGTCTGGTTCAATTCTAGCATATCATCCAAGAACTAACACTCAACCCTCAACTCTTCATCATATTAAGAGTATTCAATTGTAGCACCTAGAGTGGAACCTATCCATCGAGAACACACAAAGTTGATGTTGCCATTCTTGGAGCCTTACACTAATACTAAATCAACCAAAATTCATACAAAACTTTCAAGATATACCAATGCCAACTAAACATAGTACATTCAAGATTACATAATCATTTTATGGTAACTACTAAAACTATATAATGCATACAAAACTTGTAATCACATACTAAACTTATCAAAATTTTAGTGCTATCCATAGCATAATAGATTACAAAACTACATATTCTTCTATAAAACCATCAATTCTTTTTAATGTACAAAAGCGCTAGAACAATAATCCATTTTATCATTCCTTCATTGCTACCTAATACATCACAAGTTTGGGGACAACATATCCATTTTATCCATTCACTAATACCAACGATTGCATTAAAAATCTAGAATAACATTCCTACTTAGTCCATTCTCTAATGCTATCTAATGCATTATAAAATCTAGAATAACATTCCTATTTAATCCATTCTCTAATGTTATCAGTGCATTATAAAATCTGGAATAACATTCCTATTTAATCCATTCTCTAATGCTATCAAATGCATTATAAAATCTGGAACAACATTCTTATTTAATACATTCTCTAATGATATCAAATGCATTATGAAATATAGAATAACATACCTATTTAATCCATTCTCTAATGCTATCAAATTCTTTATAAAATATGGAATAACATTCCTATTTAATCCATTCTCTAATGCTATCAAATACATTATAAAATATGGAATAACATTCCCATTTAATCCATTCTCTAATGCTATCGAATACATTATAAAATTTGGAATAACACTCCTATTTAATCCATTCTCTAATGCTATCAAATGCATTATAAAATATGGAATAACATTCCTATTTAATCCATTCTCTGATGCTATCAATGATTATAAAATCTGAAATAACATTCCTATTTAATTCAGTCTCTAATGCTATCAAATGCATTATAAAATCTAAAATAACATTCCTATTTAATCCATTCTCTAATGTTATAAATGCATTATAAAATATAGAATAACTTAACATGCAAAGGACTCCACCTCCTACTAGCAATATTCTTAGACATACATAAGAACACTCAAGTTGACTTCGAGGTTGTTCCAAGCAAATCATTTTGATTTCCAAATGTTTTCACAACAAACATAGTTTTTTTGTCTCAATAATATAATGTAATCCCTCTTCTATAGAGAACAACACAAGATGCATGTAAATAGTTATTCCAATAAGGTTTCTCTTCATGGACTTACCTCTAAGTAATGGTGAGATCCACTATGATTCAAGATGAATCCACTATCTATATAACTACAAGAACATCAACCCACATGTAGCATTGTAACCAAGCACAATACTTAAACCCCTAGTTAAGTAGAGAAGGTTTTTTAGGATTCTCAGTTTGTCATGCACCAAAAATACATAGTGAGTAACAAGCAAGGGTAGCAATTTGGAAAATTTAAATGAAACTCAAAATAAGAGTAAAACCATTTCATAGCTCACTCAACCGAGACAACTCCAAGGTATTCTTTTCTAATCTATCTCATAGGTACAACATACAAGTTCCAAACATTGAATACAATGAAATATCTCTCACCATTGGTTGTAAAATAATATCACCCCCACTAAAGCATTGGAAACTCTTTTACTACCAATAACACAATGAAAATACATCAATTTTAAAAAGTATGCCTACCTATGATCCAATATTATTGTTATATTTAGAGTATATTACATCATTTGAATCATGTAAATGCACCACATTAGGTACATATTTAGGATAGGAGATTACTTTAGGGTGAATTTATCTAGTTAGTTCATGCAATGTAATGAGTACACAAGTGACAATGTACAAGTTGTAATGTGCAAGGTGTCCCCTTGTACAACTAGGTAGATTGTTGGCCAAGGAATCTATTTTCCTATATAAAGGGTCTCATAGTGGTAGATTAGATGATCAAGGAGATAGGAAGTCAAGTTTTCATCTAGTGCAGTGTAGTAGATAGTGGTGCTCCCATATGGAGTACCATGTATCTCTTTAGCTCATAGTAATGGAGTGTCCATTTCCTCCATACTAAATTGTAATTTTATTATATCTATTTATAGTATATTTCAATCATATTATTGTTTCACTTTATTTCATATTTTCTATATTTCATTAAGACATGTTAGATATATCCACAACATAAATCCTCAAAACCTAACATTGGTATCAGATCCACAGTGCTTCAAGATAGGAGGACTTACATCCATCATAAGATAATTCTAGTAGGTAAAGAGAGATAGAGAGTCACCATTACTACTATTGGATTGCATCTTTTATATTGTATGCAAAAGCTACCATTAGGATTATTTGATAGAAATAATTACTGTATTCAATAGGATTAGGAAAGTGAAAATTGAAATAAATATTAGTTGTAGAAAACTTAAGATTTTATTTGGCTAGTCTTTCCAAAGATTTGCAAAAAAAATCACGAAGACTAGGAATCTACATTCAAGCCACTAGTTTCACAAATCAAATAGTGAAAATTATTATCTCTAGAATTACATATTCTTCCATTTTAATTTCTAACAACTTGTTGCAGGAAAAGGAGATTCAAGAAAATGTTGGGAAACTTCCTAGAAGAGAGTTAGGAATAACATCTTCAAGAATAACTCCATCACTTACAGAAACAAGGTAGAATATTGAAGATTTCAAATACCTTGAGGAAGGTCCCATTACAAGAGTTGCAATCCTACAAATTGTAGAGGTAAAGAAAAGGCCCTAGTAGCCTTATAGCAAACTCAAAGAATAAGAGAATCCAAAATCTGAGTGAAGGATGAGATAGGAGATTAATTATCTCTATTCAATATCAATACCTACAAAGTGCAGAAGAAGAATATGCTAGAGAAGCCTAGAAGAAGAGTAGACCAGAGAAGCCTAGAAAAATAAAAATGCCATAGAATCCTTAATACTTAAGAAACAATTTAGAGAAGATATCCTAATTCATAATATAGATTCCTGAATTCAAAAAAAAAGTTCAAAAAGGAGTTCTTGAAGAAGACTCCTGAGAAGAGTCCAAGAAATAGGAGACTGGTGATATCCTTTACCAATTAAAGAATTATTTCAAAAGAAGCTGAAGAGATCCAAAGTAGATCTCATTGAAGAAATTCCAATTTAGGAATAAAGAGAAAGGACCGGTGAAGTCTTATTCCAGAATCCAAAAGCAACATAATCAAAGATCCAAGAAGAAGATCTCATCACCAACACTTATAGAAGTAGAAGATTGAATAAAAGGTCTCAGGCAAAAGACCAAATAAGCTGCAAGATAGAATACTTTGGAGAGTTCTCAAAGAGAAAAAATAAGTCTTGGAGAGCCTTGTTGCATAGCTCACAAAAGTATTGTCAAAATAATTCCAAGGAGAACTCATTGAATAATTCCACTACCAAGGAAATGTTCCTGATAGTGAAGGAATTGGGACAATTATCATAATTTGACAACAAAACCAAGAGAAAAATAATTTGGAAAGGAGTGTCAAATTTGAGAAGAATAATTTGGTAAGGAGATCCAAATCTGATAAGAATAATTTGGAAAGGAGTGCCAAATCTAAGAAGAATAATTTGGCAAGGAGTGCCACATACTAGAAGTAGAATTTTGCAAGAAGTGCCAAATTCTAAAAGAAAAATCCAATGAAGACCTCAAGAAAATCAGAATATTGAGAAGAAGAAGATCCTATTTGAAGTCAATATTTGACAAGAAGCTTGAAGATTCAGATAGAACAAGCCTACCAAATCCAAAATATTTGGATATTGCATCTCACAACAAGAAGGTATAGTTTAGAGAAATGATTTCTTTGAATCTACAGTAGAATGTAGAATATCACTATACGGATTAAGCCACAAAATCCAAGGCTTAATATAGAAATTTTGAGGCTAGATATTGGTGAAGAAGAAAGTTGTTCAGGATAGCCAACAAAGAAGGTACATATCCATCCACTACAAAGTAGTAACTTGGTGAATCCAAACACCAAGATCTATATCATCTATAGAATCCATTAAAGGTAAGAAACTAGGGTACAACTAGTTGAACTTCAAATTAGGGTTCATTGTCAAATTTTATTAAGCACCATATTTGGATTAAAATTTGTAGAAGAATATATTACATTATAGTTTTCAAGTGCAAAAAAGAAAAAATTCCTTTTAAGGATTATATGCACAATTAATAGGAGTTGGATATTTTTGAAAGAAAGAAATTAGCATCTACCTATTTGCTATCTAAAAAGCAAGAATACTAGATCCTAAAATATTCATTCAAGTGAAAATTTTCATAATACTTTTTAAGGTTAATTACAGATTACTCTTAAAAGTCTCAAAGGTTATTAAGTGCATCTAACATTATTTTGATAGTTTATTGGATTTATAAGGTGACATTGTTAGTGCATTAAATTGGTATTATTAATATCATTTGCACTACACTAATTACTCTGAAAAAAATAGTTAGTTTGTGTTTGTTGATTAAAGGATCAACAACACAAAAAGTAGTAGATTATCAAAGCATCTAGAGATACTATTGGTGCATAGAACCTACACCATCTCATCGCCCAAATAATCCATATAAATAGATAAGATTCCTCTAAGGAGTGAAGAATAAAAGCTACTATCAAAAACAATAATGGAAGCTTAAAATCAAGACTTGGTGAATCTCAGATTCAAAGTGCACTAAAGGTTTCTTACAAAAAGGTGCAAAAATTACTTCTACAAGAAAATATTTTCTATTTAAGTGGTTAATAGCTTGGGTTTATTATCAAAGTCACCAAGAAATAAAGATAGTTGTATAGCAAAAGAGATAATATAAAATCTACCATCACCTATTTCAAAAGCTGCCATAAGACCAAGAAAATCAGATTGCAAAAAGAGGTGCAAAAATGTAACAACCCTCATTTCCAACCCAAATCGAGAGAATTTTTTTTATCATAACATGTCTATCATCAATGTAAAGTTCACAATCAAATATGTTTAAACCAATATCAATCAAGGTAGTAAGTAACCAAGAGAATTACGACATGGTTAGTGTTAAATATTGTGATAGGAGTGATCAAATCCTATCTAACGTTATGTTCCTTCATGATATTGATCAATTCCTTTATTTAATTATTTATATATATCCATTCATTAGGAATTTTAATTACTTATCTAGTTGAATATAATTTCAATATTACTTCCTAATTTTAGAATTCTATTCTTTTGTAGCGGAATACCTTATATGTATTAAAAATACATAAGAATTGCTTCACTCATTTCAAGACTGTTAATTTAATCAAAGCATAAACCAATGTATCATATTTAAAGAGCCATTCATTGTAAAATCATGTAAAATATCCATTATTAGATATAATAAAACTCAAGTGCAAATATAAACCATTCTTACTTAATGAGCATTGCTTGTTAATAAAATCGTATAACACTTTAGTAATTATCTTATGAAAATATAAATGCATCATCTCATTGGAAAGTAAATAATATTTAAATTCCATCTCATGCAACATCCACAATCTATCTAATTAACATCATAGTAGAAAGTAAATATAACATACATATAGGTCTGAGGTGTAGCCCAATTTGTTCCCCCAAACCCCATAAGGGAGAAGAGGTCCAAGGTTCAAATCTTGGTCCTCATTGAACTGAATGCTTGTCCCTTTCCTAGTGCTTTCAATGGTGTAAAAGGTTTAAAATGATCATGGAATGGTGGTTATAGGGATGAACTACATGAAGATCTGTGTGGCGGCTTTTGAAGTAGACAACACAAAATACTATGGTGGCCATAAAATTTGAACAAGCTACCGGGATTCATGGCAAACATTGATTCCACCACGTAAAAAAAATATATAACATCCATGTATAATATTATTTGCAAACCATAAAATAGAGATACACAACATATATCTTGGGAACCCTCATAGGTAATAAACCCAACCTCCAAATATGTTTTTCCTCTCATTTCATAAATTTAAGTTGTCATAATTACAAGTATAGAAAGGTATCCCACGGATCCTTTATCTAAATCAATTATACAATTAAAGGAATCAAATCATTCCTTTTTCAAATCATGATGTAAATAAGGAATTTCACATTTCCTTTTTCCAATCCATCAATACAATACATAAGAATATCACAAATTATTATATCCTCATATTTATAAAATGATCATTAGATTCATATTAAGGAGAGAACTCAATATTTATCAAATAAGGAACCCCATCATTACATCGAGAATGAATTCCACATTCTTTCCCCAAGATTGATGCACAATAAATCCTTTATAAGTAAAACTCACTAAGTAACCATATTAAACATATGAAGATGAAATATTATAATTTCCTCAAGAATGGGTCTTCCATCCATTCTCATTGCAACCACATTAATAATTCAATCCAAGTAGGGTGGTAATTACTCCATATATGGTAAATCAAGAATAGATCCCTATCTATTCTTTGAATTTTCATTTTAGAGTCTATGGATAAATAATATCCTAAAACTCCTCTCAAGAATAGATTTTCTAATCTATTCTTACAATATTGATATCATACTAATTTCACTAGTCCATAAATCCTAAAACCATAACTAGAAAAAGGTTCATACGGGATCATTAATCATATGATCGAACACAGTGAGGAAACCCCATAATTTCCTCAAAGAATGAATCCCACACTCTGAAGAACACGGGATTATACTGATAGGGGGGTGAACACTATAATACCAGCTTTTAGTTTTCTTTCCCAAATAATATTATCTAATATTATCAATGGCAATATCAATAATAGTAATCAAAGCAATGCACAAATCATCACATGCAAGGGAGACATAAATTTAATGTGGTTCACCCAATGTGGGCTACTCGATAGAGCAAATATCTCTTCTAAATTTTCTTAACAAATCTCTTGGGAATCAATTCCCTATTGCAATATTTATGGACCTATATCCAAAGGAGACACCAATCTCCTATGCTCTGATTTGTGGATCTCTCTCCATAGGAAAACTCTTCCTCTTTTTTATAGTTCGTGGAACGTGATCCAAGAAAACTCTATCTCCTCAACTGGTTTGTGGATCTCTCTCTATAAAATAACTCTATCTCCCTAGCTGGTTCATAGATCACACTCCACAAGATAACTCTTTTCCCTTGCTCTGGTTCATGGATATCTCTCCAAAAGAGAGCTATTTACCCTTTCTCTGATTTGTGGATATCTCTCCATAGGAAAACTCTTTCCCCTTGCTCTAGTTCGTGGATATCTCTCCATTGTTGTAAATTTGAGCATGTTTTGTTGTCGTTGATGTCAAGAGGTTGGATGTCCCAATTTGATGAATTTAATGTCAAATGGTTGATTAAAGTCAAGAGGTTAGAAGTCCTAAATTGATGGAAATATTTGTGAGAATATTTCTCTTGATGGCATATGAGGTATAAGGCAACAAGAAGAAAGGAAGACCTCTCCATAATATTTGGAAAAGGATTTATAAATTACCTTGGTGGTAATTTGGCAAAGGTTAAAATATTTATTAATGGAGGCAATAAATTACCTTAGTGGTAATTTGGTAAAGGTTATAATATCTATTAATGGTGCAACATTCTCCCTAAAAGGAAAATTCCCAAAATGTTTTAAATATTTAAATTATAATATTTAAATACTTTAGATTTAAATTATTATAATTAAATATAATAATTCAAAATTTCTAAATTCGAATTAAAAAAAAGGTATTTGACATCATATAATATATTGGAAATGTGCATAAATAAGGCTAAGGTTAGCTTAAGCCTTGGTGCATTGCACATTCAATTTTATTTCTCGCACGTGGTAGAGGAAGGAAGGCGTAGGTGTTTGTGATTTTTGGAGCAAGAATAAGGTCAAACCATGGAAGGCATCTATACCCACCGAAGTGAGGTGGAAACTGAGTTGGCTTACATGATGCATTAGGAGCAGCAAGGTGCAGAGTTTGAACTGCATAAATTTTTTGCTTGGGCGTAAACATTTTGACTTTTGCACTGGCAAAAGAAAGACATTAAGGAGTGTGTGCTCCTTGGTTCACATGGGCCAGCATAACCCATGTAGTAGTTGTCCTTGTGTTAGGGCACATAGGGCTAGGAGGTCACAAGTTTGAGTGATGGTAGTGACATTTATTTATTTTTTATTAAGGTAAGTGCATTTGCCATAGTTGAGAGTTATAAGGTTTAAATAATTTTTTATTATTTTCCATAGTTGGGAGTTATAAGGTTTTGATAAAGTTTTTGTTGCCATGATTTGAAATTCATGAGGGTTAAATAAATATTATTGTGTATGCTCATAGTTGGGAGTCATAAGGGTTAGAGAGTAATACTTTGAATCTATTTAAAGTACTTTATTGTTAAAAAGGAATTATAAGGTGGATGTGAGAATTTTTTTTTATGTGATTAGTAACTCTTGTCGATGAAATTTATTTTTAAGATAGGAGTAACAAGGTGTATAAGTTATTTGGCATTGTATGGAGAAATATTTTTTGAGGTGAATATTCTTGTGAAAAATTTTAGATAGACTATTGTTATCTAACCTTGAATTGTCAAAAGGATTTGGTTGTAAGTAAGACATGTTTTGTGGACTATTATTCATCAGTCAAATAAGAGGCATTGGTAAATAATATTTTGTTGAAAGTGATTGGAATGAGTGTGTAAAACATAAGGTGGAGTGAAAAGGATTGTTTGATAAGCATTGTTGGAAATGTATGAGAAATTTTTGTACTTCATTGATTGAACAATAGTGTTGAAATTATGAATATTGGTTTGAGTATGTTATGATTAAGCAAGTTTTATGAGAATAATTAAGGACAAATTTGAGTAAGATTTTATGAAATATTAAGGACAGAGTTGAGTAAGATTTTGTGAAAGATTAAGGACAAAGTTGAGCAAGCTTTTGTGAAAGCTTAAGGAAAGAGTTGAGCAAGATTTTATGAAAGCTTAAGGACATAGTTGAGAAAGCTTTTGTGAAAGCTTGATAATATATTTGAAGTAAATATTTGAGAAGGCTTGAAGTAGACTTGAGACAGAGTCTGGTGCAAATTTGTGAGCAAAGTTAGATCATATTTGTGCTAGATTTGGGACAGATTTTAAGATATATTTGAGATAGAGATTGAGCAGAGTAGAGAGCAAGTTTTAGAGGTGACAAAGTAGAGGACAACATTATCTAGTGGATAAATATCCATTAGCCAGAGCAGCAAAGATAGAGGTATTTTGTGGAGAGAGATCCACAAGCCAGGGTAGTAAGGGAAGAATTCTTATAGAATATCACCAAAAAAAGCAGAGAAGAAAGAGTTATCCTATGGCTAGATTTCCATGAATCAGAGCAAGGGGATTATTGTCTCCTTTGGATAGAGGTCCATAAACATTGTAATAGGTAATTGATTCCCAAAAGAATTTATTGAGAAAATTTATAAAGAATATTTTCTCCATGGAGAAGCCCACATTGGATGAACCAAGTTAAATCATGTCTCTCATGTGTGTGATGATTTGTGGAATTATTACTTCTTTGATATTATTGATGTTATCATATGTATTGAAAGGTAAAAATTTTCATCTTATACTATTCACCCCCCATATCAATATAATCTTATGTTCTTCAATTGGTATCAGAGTGGGCTCCTTCATGAAAAGCCTAATAGCTTGGAGTAAGATCCCATAAGAACATACATGACCTCAAAAAATAAATAAGAGGCCATAATTGACATAAAGGAAGAATTTTTTTCTACTCTCAACAATTTGGAAATGATCAGAAGGAAGAACTCAAGTTTGAAGGATCAAATTCAAGAGGATGAAGAAGCAAATATGGAAATTCTACAAAATATTATAGAACTCAAGGTAAAAGTGGAAGAGGGAAAGAAAATTGAACAAGATATGACATAAATATTAAGGTCAAGAGAGGGAAAGTGTGAAATATTGGAATAAAAAATGATCTCTCGAAGGAATGAAGTTGAAAATACTAAGTTATGACAAGATATAAAATTAGGGAAATAGAAAGAGGAGTCAAGATCTCAAGAAACAAAGACATCAAAAAAATATGAGCTCATAACTCATGCCAATACTCTAGAAGGAAAATGCACGAGGAAAGAAGAAGGTAAAGAATATCCATGGAAAAAATTCAATCACAAGAATAGAAAAAGAATAAGCACTCGACCATATCATTCAAGGCACTCCAATAGGTTACAAAATTTCTTCCATGGCTATTATTTTTCATGTAACAAATATGGTCATAGAGTTGCACATTGCATTGGTTATGTGAAAATAATGTTGATATAAATTTCAATTCTTTTGCACCTCTTATGAATAATGATGTCATATGTTATAAATGCAATAATTTTGGGCACAAGGCTAAATGGTGCAAAATTATTTTTCCCTGATTCAATTAATAAGAATACATCTTCAATAATTAGGAGAGAGAGAAAATAGAATGATAAAGTTAGATCAATGTTAGTAAAAAAAACCCTTCATGTTCAAGATAAGAGAAAACATTGGTTCCTTGATAGTGGTTGTTCTAGTCATATGATAGGAGATAAAAGTAAATTTCTTGTACTCAAAAAATGATGGAGGATCAGTAAAATTTGGTGACAATCATTCAGAAAACATTTGTGGAAAGAAAACTTTGAGTTTAGATAATGAAAAAAAGACACAGAATGTATTGTATGTCAAGGGGTTGAGGTACAATCTACTAAGTATAATCCAAATTTTTGATCAGGGGCACACGATTATATTTCATCCAAATAGATGTGAGATCATCAAGTCTAAAACTAGAAAGCTTATTGTAGATGTAAATAGATCTACAAAAAACCTCTACATGCTAAGTGATATTAAAGGAGAAAAGTATTTTCTATCACAAGAATATGAGAATTGGTTGTGGCATAAAATAATGGGTCATTTGAACTTTGAAAACATAGTGAAAGTAAGCAAAAAGTAGGTTGTCATAGATTTACCCAAGATAAAAAGACCACAAAACATAATTTGTGCACAACGTCAGCATGGGAAGAATGAAGAACACAAGCTTATACTGAGAGGGGGGTGAACAGTATAAGACCACTTTTTACTTTTTCTTCCAATTCAATATTATGTTGTGTAAAGATAGCAGTATCAATAGCAGTAATCAAAGCAATGCACAAAATACCATACACAATAGAGACACCACAATTTACGTGGTTCACCCAATGTGGGCTACTCCACGGAGAAAATATTTTACTAAAACTTTCTCAATCAATCTCTTTGGGAATCACTCCCAATTACAATGTTTATGGATCTCTGTCCAAAGGAGATGTTGATCCCCTAATCTCAAGTTCATGGATCTCTTCCACAGGAGAACTCTTTCCCCTTCTGCTCTGGCTATGTGATCTTCTAGAAGACTTTGTCTCTCTACTGCACTGACTGGTGGACCTCTCTCCACTTGAAGACTCCTCACTCAGATCTATCTTCAACTATGTTGGTTGTTGGATCTCTATCCACTGAGACTCTATCCTCTGTACTCTGTCACCTCCAAAGCTCTATCAATAGGCTCACTAAGAACCTGCTCAATAGGCTCACACAGAACCTACTTAACAAGCTCACACAGAACTTGTCAAATCTGATAACAAGCTCACATAGAACTTGTCCAAATCTGCTCTAGCAAGCTCACCAAGAACTTGCCCAAATCTGCTCTAGCAAGCTCACCAAGAACTTGCCCAAATCTGCTCTAGCAAGCTCACCAAGAACTTGCCCAAATATGCTCTAGCAAGCTCACCAAGAACTTTCCCAAAACTATCCACAAATCTATCCCAACACTATCCTCAAATCTATCCCAAAGGCCTTCTCAAAGGCTCAATCAATCATGCTCAAGTAGTACTCAAAATGAACTCAACAATGAATGGCAATCTCAACTCAAATTAACTTCATAGAAGCATAAAGAGAATTGTTAGAGACTCAATATGTTCTAATCTCACTCTCAACCCAAATCAATCTCAACTCAACTCTTATAGAAGCATAAAGAGAATTGTTAGAGACTCAATATGTTCTAATCTCAATCTCAACTCAACATAGAATGATGGAATAGTTTATTTCATAGAACTTGAACAATCACTTCACACATCACTTGACTAGGCTCAATCAACTCAACTCAACCAATCATCACAAGGGACAACTCTCTCTCACACAACCCTAGTCCAAGTATGTATCAACCAACTCAAATGTTTCCAATAATGCTCAACCACAAATCTCACATAACAATGATACTCATGTTCTTTTCTAACTCAAGTTCTTTCACAACCAATGGGCTTCAACAACTATGCTTATCAAACAAGGTTTAAACACAACTCTCAATTCAGAAAACCTTGAAGCATTCAACCAACCACTTTCGAAAAGGAAACCACAAACAATCCTTTTCCCTCCAATGATATTTCAGAAATCAACCACCATAAACAATCAATAGGAGAATGTGCCCATACCTTTTATGAAGATGAAAAAACCTCTTTGTAAATCTGCCACAATCACAAAATTCTTTTGCCAATCTTCACAAGGGTTAGTAGATCACAAAATAATCAACATTACTCCACTTTTCAATAATCATCACCAAGGCCTTTAATTGCACAACTTCCTTATCTCTCCTAAAACCACTTGTACCATAAAATAAAATAAATCAAAACATTGCATAACCTTTTCACTCCCAAAACCACTTATACCATAAAATAAAATAAATCACAATATTGCATACCTTGTCACCTCATGAAAGAATTAATCCTCTTGAAAAAGAACAAGGCAAACTTCACTTTTGGAACCCCTTTGCAAAATCAGAAATATCTCTTTACACACACCTTATTTCTCCTTCTAAATAAGTTAGTCAAATAGCCCTCGAAATAAGCTTTCCGACGATATATAATATGCCCACTTTTCCGAAATAAATTGAAACCTTTACAAATATATATATATATGCCAACCTCCATTAATTGCACATAGGTCGGCCCTCCATTAATTTAAACTTAAACTTTAAACTTTAATATCTTCATCACCGGAGGTCCTTTTTCGATGAAACAAAATTCCACCTTGGCTTTTAAGAAAAGCCCTTTCCACATAAGCCCACCATGGTTTTAAATAAAACCTTTTATTTTGCCTGCCTTGGTTTTCATAAAAACCTTGTATATATCCATGCTCTCCAAAATATCATAGATGATTATCTATGAAGTGCTTTTGCCACCAAAACTCAATGTGACATCAATGATCCATGTGACATCAATGACAACATAAAATGCCTCAAATTAACTCAAATTTCCAACAATCTCCCCCTTTGTCATTGATGGCAACACCTCTAATGCAAACACCACAATCATTGTAAAAACCATCTCTGAGAATCAAAGTTGCTCCCCCTGACTCAATACTCTCTATGGAGGCTGCTCCCCTAACTCAATACTCTTTGAGGCTGCTCCCCTAACTCAATACTCTCTTTGGAGGCTGCTCCCCTAACTCAATGCTCTCCCCCTTACTCAAATCTCTCCCCCTTTGACATCAATGGCAAAAGGGACACCTATGGGGCTAAAAGATATAACTCTTAAGCTTAGCCCCCTCACCCCCTTTTCTTTTGAGGTGATTAATTTTGGGGTGGGAGTACTTTTACTCCCAGTTGTTCTCTCAAACGCTCAAACGCTTCTCTTGGTAATGGTTTTGTAAAGATGTCTGCAATCTGATCTTTTGTAGGAACATATTCCAATCTTACTTGTTGCTCTGTAACTTGTTCTCTTAAAAAGTGATACTTGATTGGAATGTGCTTTGTTCTGGCATGCATTACTGGATTCTTCGAGATACTTATAGCACTAGTATTATCACACATAATAGGAATTGGATGATCATGTTCTATGCTAAAATATTTGAGAGTCTGTTTCATCCATAATACCTGTGAACAACATGTTGCTGTTGCAATATATTCTGCCTCTATTGTGGAAAGTGACATTGATGGTTGTTTCTTACTTAGCCAAGAAACTAGGCAATCACCAAGAAAGAATGCTCCTCCGCTTGTGCTTTTTCTATCATCAATATTTCCTACCCAATCTGCATCTGTATAGGCTGTGAGAGTAAACTTACTGCTTCTAGGATACCATAGACCATACTCCATTGTTCCTTTGAGATATCTGAGAATTCTTTTCACTGCTGTCACATGAGATTCTTTTGGAGCTGCTTGAAATCTTCCCACTAAACCAACTGCCTATATTATATCTGGTCTTGTAGCTGTAACATATAACAGGCTACCAATCATAGATCTGTATAGAGTTTGATTTGCATCAGGAGATTCATCATCTTTGCTTAATTTACACCCTGTGACCATTGGAGTACTAACTGGCTTACTATCTTCCATTTTGAATTTCTTCAACATCTCCTTTATATACTTTGTTTGTGAAAGAAATATCCCTTTTTCTAATTGTGAAATCTGTAATCCGAGGAAAAAGGTTAACTCACCAAGCATAGACATTTCAAACTCATTAGTCATATTTCTTGCAAATTCTTGACACATTCTATCATTGCTACCCCCAAAAATAATATCATCCACATAAACTTCCACAATCATCAAATCATTTCCCTTATTTTTAATATACAAATTGCTATCAATTGTTCCCCTTCTGAAACCTTGCTCTCGAAGATATTTATCTAATCTTGAATACCATGCTCTAGGGGCTTGCTTTAAGCCATAGAGAGCCTTTTTCAATTTACACACATAATCTGGCTTATCTGCTTGATTAAACCCATCTAGTTGTTCAATGTAAACTTCTTCTTCTAAATGACCATTCAGAAAAGCTGATTTGACATCCATATGATATACTTTAAAATTCCTATAGCTTGAAAGTGCCAAAAACATCCGTATAGCTTCCAATATTGCAACTGGTGCAAAGGTCTCATCAAAATCAATTCCTTCTACTTGAGCATATCCTTTACACACCAATCTTGCCTTGTTTCTGATGACTTGACCATCTTCATTTAGTTTGTTCCTGTAGACCCATTTAGTACCAATCACATTTTTTCCTTTTGGTCTTGGAACTAATTCCCAAGTCTTACTCTTTTCAATCTGATCTAGTTCTTCCTTCATTGCCTTAATCCAACATTCATCATTTTTTGCCTCTCTGAAATCCTTTGGTTCTATCTTGGATAATAGTGAAACATCTGCTTGTTCTGTTGAGCCTATGATTCCTCTTCTTGTCCGTCTGACATTAGGACTACCAATGATCAAATCTTCTGGATGATTTTTCTGAATATATCTTGATGTAGTTTTGGAAGATATATTTTGCAAATCTTCTTCATCTGAATCTTCACCCATTTCCTCCTGACAACTTTCTTCTTCTTCAAGAATATCTTCCTGAGGTGGCTCATTTATTCCTGTTCTTTCATCAATTCTGACATTTATGCTTTCCACCATGGTATGTGTTCTTTTATTGTAGCATCTGTAGGCCTTACTTTTTGTAGAGTATCCAAGAAAAATACCTTCATCACATCTAGGATCAAACTTGCCCAAGTCCTTATCCTCTCTTTTGATATAACACTTACTTCCAAAAACTCTAAAGTAGTTCACCGTGGGAGGTCTTCCTTTCCAAAACTCATATGGAGTCTTATGTTGCTTTGTTCTAACTTGAGCTCTATTCATAACATAGACTATTGTACTGATTGCTTCCTTCCAAAATCCAGCTGAAATTTTTGATTCATTTAGCATTGCTCTAGCCATATTCTCAAGAGTTCTATTCTTTCTTTCTACTACTCCATTTTGTTGAGGAGTCCTGGCTACTGAATATTCTTTTCTAATTCCATGTTCTGCACAAAACTCAATGAATTATGTAGAGATGAATTCCCCTCCTCTATCCGATCGCAAACACTTGATCTTCTTTCCTATTTCATTTTCTACCATTTCTTTGAATACTTTGAAATGCTCAAATGCCTCTGATTTTTCTTTCAGAAAAACAACCCAAGTCATTCTAGAATAATCATCTATGAACAACATGAAGTAACTTTCACCTTGTAGACTTTTAGTTCTCATGGGCCCACATAAATTAGTATGAATCAATTCTAATACCTTGGAAGAGGAATATTCTTTTGCCTTGAAGCTTGATCTTGTCTGCTTTCCATACTGACATTGTGCACAAATTGTATTTGAAGGTCTTTTTATCTTTGGTAGATCTCTGACAATTTTTTTGTTGCTTATCCTTACTATGTTATCAAAATTCAAGTGACACAACCTTTTATGCCATAGCCAACTCTCTTCTTCTTGAGATAAAAGACATTTTTCCCTTTTTATTTCATTGAACATGTAGAGATTGTTATTTGTTCTTTCTACAGTTGCAACAAGCTTTCCTGATTTTGTTTCCCTGATTTTGCATCCTGTAGAGGAAAAAGTAACTGTGTACCCTCGATCACAAAGCTGACTTACACTTAGTAGGTTGTGTTTCAGACCCTCAACATAGAGTACACCTTGTGTAGTTGTCTTTCCATCATCCAAACTTAAAGTTCCTCTCCCTTTGATTTTAGCTGAAGCATTATCACCAAATCTCACAGATCCATTGTTGTTCCCTTTTAAGGAAATGAACTTATTCTTATACCCAGTCATATGACTAGAGCACCCACTATCAATATACCATTTTTCCATCTTGTAACCCAGTAGAATCTGCCCTCAAGCTGTTAGTCTTTCCGAAGGAACCCGCTCTGATACCAATTGAAGAACACAAGCTTATACTGAGAGGGGGGTGAACAGTATAAGACCACTTTTTACTTTTTCTTCCAATTCAATATTATGTTGTGTAAAGATAGTAATATCAATAGCAGTAATCAAAGCAATGCACAAAATACCATACACAATAGAGACACCACAATTTACGTGGTTCACCCAATGTGGGCTACTCCATGGAGAAAATATTTTACTAAAACTTTCTCAATCAATCTCTTTGGGAATCACTCCCAATTACAATGTTTATGGATCTCTATCCAAAGGAGATGTTGATCCCCTAATCTCAAGTTCATGGATCTCTTCCATAGGAGAACTCTTTCCCCTTCTACTCTAGCTATGTGATCTTCTAGAAGACTTTGTCTCTCTTCTGCACTGACTGGTGGACCTCTCTCCACTTGAAGACTCCTCACTCAGATCTATCTTCAACTATGCTAGCTGTTGGATCTCTATCCACTGAGACTCTATCCTCTATACTCTATCACCTCCAAAGCTCTATCAATAGGCTCACTAAGAACCTGCTCAATAGGCTCACACAAACCTACTTAACAAGCTCACACAGAACTTGTCAAATATGCTAGCAAGCTCACCAAGAACTTGCCCAAATCTCTAGCAAGCTCACCAAGAACTTGCCCAAATATGCTCTAGCAAGCTCACCAAGAACTTTCCCAAATCTACTCTAGCAAGCTCACCAAGAACTTGCCCAAAATTATCCACAAATATATCCCAACACTATCCTCAAATCTATCCCAAAGGCCTTCTCAAAGGCTCAATCAATCATGCTCAAGTAGTACTCAAAATGAACTCAACAATGAATGGCAATCTCAACTCAAATTAACTTCATAGAAGCATAAAGAGAATTCTTAGAGACTCAATATGTTCTAATCTCACTCTCAACTCAAATCAATCTCAACTCAACTCATAGAAGCATAAAGAGAATTGTTAGAGACTCAATATGTTCTAACCTCAATCTCAACTCAACATAGAATGATGGAATAGTTTATTTCATAGAACTTGAACAATCACTTCACACATCAATTGACTAGGCTCAATCAACTCAACTCAACCAATCATCACAAGGGACAACTCTCTCTCACACAACCCTAGTCCAAGTATGTATCAACCAACTCAAATGTTTCCAACAATGCTCAACCACAAATCTCACATAACAATGATACTCATGTTCTTTTCTAACTCAAGTTCTTTCACAACCAATGGGCTTCAACAACTATGCTTATCAAACAAGGTTTAGACACAACTCTCAATTCAGAAAACCTTGAAGCATTCAACCAACCACTTTCGAAAAGGAAACCACAAACAATCCTTTTCCCTCCAATGATATTTCAGAAATCAACCACCATAAACAATCAATAGGAGAATGTGCCCATACCTTTTATGAAGATGAAAAAACCTCTTTGTAAATCTGCCACAATCACAAAATTCTTTTGCCAATCTTCACAAGGGTTAGTAGATCACAAAATAATCAACATTACTCCACTTTTCAATAATCATCACCAAGGCCTTTAATTGCACAACTTCCTTATCTCTCCTAAAACCACTTGTACCATAAAATAAAATAAATCAAAACATTGCATAACCTTTTCACTCCCAAAACCACTTATACCATAAAATAAAATAAATCACAATATTGCATACCTTGTCACCTCATGAAAGAATTAATCCTCTTGAAAAAGAACAAGGCAAACTTCACTTTTGGAACCCCTTTGCAAAATCAGAAATATCTCTTTACACACACCTTATTTCTCCTTCTAAATAAGTTAGTCAAATAGCCCTCGAAATAAGCTTTCCGACGATATATAATATGCCCACTTTCCGAAATAAATTGAAACCTATACATAAATATATATATATATATATGCCAACCTCCATTAATTGCACATAGGTCGGCCCTCCATTAATTTAAACTTAAACTTTAAACTTTAATATCTTCATCACCGGAGGTCCTTTTTCGATGAAACAAAATTCCACCTTGGCTTTTAAGAAAAGCCCTTTCCACATAAGCCCACCATGGTTTTAAATAAAACCTTTTATTTTTCCTGCCTTGGTTTTCATAAAAACCTTGTATATATCCATGCTCTCCAAAATATCATAGATGATTATCTATGAAGTGCTTTTGCCACCAAAACTCAATGTGACATCAATGATCCATGTGACATCAATGACAACATAAAATACCTCAAATTAACTCAAATTTCCAACAAAGAAAACTAGAAAAAGTTTCAAGTCAAAAGGATTTATGTCATCTGAGCCATTGAAACTAGTGCACACTGACCTATGTGGTCCTACAAGGACAAAAATTCTACAAGGTGAAAGTTACTTTATATTATTTATAGATGATTATTCTAGAATGATTTGGGTAGCCTTCTTGAAAGAAAATTTAGAAGCTCTTGAGAAGTTTAAATATTTTAAAGAATTAGTGGAAAATGAAACAGGTAGAAGGATTAAGGGTTTAAGATCAGATAGAGGAGGAGAATTTACCTCAAATGAATTCATAGACTTTTGTGAACAACATGGGATCAAAAGAGAATATTCAGCAGCAAGAACTCCTCAACAAAATGGGGTAGTTGAAAGGAAAAACAGGACTGTTGAAAATATGGCTAGAGCCATGTTAAATGAGTCTAATATTTCAGATGGTTTTTGGAAAGAGGTAGTACATACAATAGTGTATATCATCAATAGATCTCAAATAAGAGTAAATCACCACAAAATCCCATATGAGCTCTGGAAAGGAAGACCAACCATAGTAAAATATTTCAAAATCTTTGGAAGCAAATGTTACATAAGACGAGAAGAGAAAAATTTGGGTAAGTTTGACTCAAGATGTGATGAGGGTATTTTTCTTGGCTATTCCACCAAGAGCAAAGCCTATAGATGCTATAACAAAAGGACACATACTATTATAGAAAGTATAAATGTGATAGTTGATGAGCAAATAGGTTCAAGAGAACCAACTCGAGAAATTGTGTATCAAGAAGAAGAAAGTTGCCAAGAAGAGTTAGGTGAAGAATCAAAAGAAGAAGAAGAAACACAAAGACTACTACCCAAAACTCCATCCAGGTATGTACAGAAAAATCATCCAAGAGATCTAATCATTGGAAATCCAAATGAGAGACAGACAAGGAGAAAGATAATAGGAACAAGTGAGCATGCAAATTTTTCTTTGTTATCTAAAATTGAGCCCAAAGACTTCAATGAGGCAAGAGAAGATAAGTTTTGGATCAAGGCAATGGATGAGGAACTAGATCAAATAGAAAAAAGTGAGACTTGGGAACTTGTCCCACGACCAAAAGGTAAGAATGTGATTGGCACTAAATGGGTTTTTAGAAACAAGTTAAATGAAGATGGTCAAGTAGTCAGAAATAAAGCAATATTAGTATGCAAAGGTTATGCACAGGTTGAAGGGATTGAATTTGATGAGACATTTGCTCCGGTTGCATGACTTGAGGCCATAAGGATGTTTTTAGCTTTCTCAAGTTTCAAAAATTTCAAAGTATATCATATGGATGTTAAATCAGCCTTTCTAAATGGTGTCCTGGAAGAAGAGGTTTACATTGAGCAACCTGAGGGATTCAACCTAACTGATAAACCAGACTATGTATGCAGATTAAAGAAGGCACTTTATGGACTAAAGCAAGCTCCTAGAGATTGGTATTCAAGATTGGATAAGTATCTTCAGGAACAGGGTTTCAGAAAAGGAATAGTGGACAGTAACTTATACATCAAAAATGAAGGAAATGACTTACTAATTGTGGTTGTTTATGTGGATGATATCATTTTTGGAGGCAATAATGATAAGATGTGTCAAAAATTTACAAAGAGCATGCAAAGTGAATTTGAAATGTCAATGCTTGGTGAGTTGTCCTTCTTTCTTGGACTTCATATTTCACAATCAGAGAAAGGTGTATTTCTCTCACAAACCAAGTATATAAAAGAGATGCTAAAGAAATTCAAGTTAGAAGATTGCAAACCAGTAAGTACCCCCATGGTTACAGGATGCAAGTTAAGTAAAGATGATGAATCTCCTGAGGCAAATCAAAAATTGTACAGATCTATGATTGGCAACTTACTATATGTCACAACTACAAGACCATATATAATGCAAGCAATGGGACTAGTGGTAAGGTTTCAAGCAGCACCAAAGGAAACACATGTAGTAGTAGTAAAAAAGATTCTCAGGTACTTAAAAGGGACTATGGATTTTGGGCTCTGGTACCCAAAAAGTGATAATTTCACTCTCATAGCATATACAAATGCATATTGGGCAAGTAGTATTGATGACAGAAAAAGCACAAGTGGAGGAGCATTCTTTCTTGGAGATTGTTTAGTCTCTTGGCTAAGCAAGAAATAGGCATCAATATCCTTATCCATAACAGAGGCAGAGTATATTGTAGTGATTGCTTATTGTACATAGGTGTTATGGATGAAGTAAACTTTAAAGGACTTCAAGATAGAGCATGATCACCCTATCCCCATACTATGTGATAATACAAGTGCTATAAATATCTCAAAGAATCCAGTGATGCACTCTAGGACCAAGCACATCCCGATCAAATATCATTTTCTGAGAGAGCAAGTGACAGATAAGCAAGTCAGGTTGGAATATGTTACTACAAAGGAGCAGATTGCAGATATTTTCACCAAGCCACTTCCAAAAGAGACTTTTGAGTATCTCAGAAGAAAATTGGGAGTAGTTTTACTCCCACCCCAAAATTAATCACCTCAAGGAGAGGAGGTGGGGAGGGGGCTAAGCTAAGAGTCTTATATTTAGCCCCAAAGGAGTCCCTTTGCCATTGATGTCAAAGGGGAGAGATTTGAGTTAGGGGGAGAGCATTCAGTCAGGAGGAGCAGTTTCTCAGGGGGAGAAGTATTGGAAAAGGTAAAAGGAATGCTTAAAGGAAAAAGGGTTGCCATCAATGACAAAGGGGGAGATTGTTGGAAATTTGAGCATGTTTTGTTGTCATTGATGTCAAGAGGTTGGATGTCCCAATTTGATGAAATTAATGTCAAAAGGGTTGATTAATGTCAAAAGGTTAGAGGTCCTAAATTGATGGAAATATTTGTGAGAATATTTCTCTTGATGGCATATGAGGTATAAGGTAGCAAGAAGAAAGGAAGACCTCTCCATAATATTTGAAAAAGGATTTATAAATTACCTTAGTGGTAATTTGGCAAAGGTTAAAATATTAATGGTGGCAATAAATTACCTTGGTGGTAATTTGGCAAAGGTTAAAATATTTACTAATGGTGGCAAGGTTCTCCCTAAAAGGAAAAAGCCCAAAAGGTTTTAAATATTTAAATTTAAATTATTATAATTAAATATAATAATTTAAAATATCCAAATTTGAATTAAAACAAAAAGGTAGCCAACGTCAAATATTGAATTGGGCATGTGTATAAATAAGGCTAAGGTTAGCCTAAGCCTTGGTGGAATTGCACATTCGATATTTTCCCAAAGTAATAGCCTTGCACATTTTATTTCTCACACGCGAAAGAGGAAGGAAGGTGCAGGTGTTCACGATTTTTAAAGCGAGTAGAAGGTCAAACCGTGGAAGGCGCCTGTCCCCACCGAAGTGAGGTGGCAGCCAAGTTGGCTTGCACGTTGGGAGCAATAAGGTGCAGAGTTTGAACCACATGAAGGTTTTCTTTTGGGTGCAGACCTTTCAACTTTTGCATCGATGGAGAAGGAAATTAAGGAGCGCGTGCTCCTTGGTTCACGTGGGGCAACATAGCCCACGTAGCAGTGGCCCTTGTGTTAGGGCACATGGGGCTAGGAGGTCGCAGGTTCGAGTGATGACAACGGCATTTGATTTTTGCATTAAGGTATGTGCATTTGCCATAGTTGGGAGTTATAAGGTTTAAATAAATTTTTATTATTTGCCATAGTTGGGAGTTATAAGGTTTGGATAAAGTTTTGTTGCCATGATTTGAAATTAATGAGGGTTAAATAAATATTATTGTGTATGCTCATAGTTGGGAGTCATAAGGGTTAGTGAGTAATACTTTGAATTTATTTAAAGTGCTTTATTGTTAAAAGGAGTTATAAGGTGGATGTGAGAATTTTTGTTTATGTGATTAGTAACTCTTGTTGATGAAATTTATTTTTAAGATAGGAGTAATAAGGTGTATAAGTGATTTGGCATTGTATGGAGAAATATTTGTTGAGGTGAATATTCTTGTGAAGATTTTGAGATAGACTATTGCTATCTAACCTTGAATTGGCAAAAGGATTTGGTTGTGAGTAAGACAAGTTTTGTGGATAATTCTTCATCAATCAAATAAGAGGTATGGGCAAATCATATTTTGTTTAAAGTGATTGGAATGAGTGTGTGAAACATAAGGTGGAGTGAAAAGGATTGTTTGATAAGCATTGTTGGAAATGTATGAGAAATTTTTGTACTTCATTGATTGAACAATAGTGTTGAAATTCTGAATATTGGTTTGAGTATGTTATGATTAAGCAAGTCTCATAAGAAGACTTAAGGACAAAGTTGAGTAAGATTTTGTGAAAGCTTAAGGATAGAGTTGAGTAAGCTTTTATGAAAGCTTAAGGACAGAGTTGAGTAAGATTTTGTGAAAGCTTAAGGACAGAGTTGAGCAAGATTTTGTGAAATCTTAAGGATAGAGTTGAGCAAGATTTTGTGAAATATTGAGAATAGATTTGAAGCAAATATCTGAGAAGGCTTGAGGTAGATTTGAGATGGAGTCTGGTGCAGATTTGTGAGCAGAGTTAGAGTAGATTTGTGCTAGATTTGGGATAGAGTTCAAGATATATTTGAGATAGGGATTGAGCAGAGTAGAGAGCAAGTTTTAGAGGTGATAGAGTAGAGGACAATAGTCTCTAGTGGATAGAGATCCATTAGCTAGAGCAGTAAAGACAGAGGTCTTTTATGGAGAGAGATCCACAAGCCAGGGTAGTGGGGGTAGAAGTCTTCTAGAAGATCACCAACCAGAGCAGAGGAGAAAGAGTTCTCCTATGGATAGAGTTCCACAAATCAGAGCAAGGGGATTGGTGTCTCCTTTGGATAGAGGTCCATAAACATTGTAATAGGGAATTGATTCCCAAAAGAATTTATTGAGAAAATTTATAAAGAATATTTTCTCCGTGGAGTAGCCCACATTGGGTGAACCACATTAAATCATGTCTCTCATGTGTGTGATGATTTGTGGAATGATTACTACTTTGATATTGTTGATGTTATCATATGGATTGAAAAGTAAAAAGTTTTATCTTATACTGTTCACCTCCCCTCGGTATAAGCTCATGCTCTTCATCCATAGGAGAATTCTTTCCCCTTACTTCGGTTTGTGGATCTCTCTCCATAAGAGAACTCTATCCCCTCTTCTCTAGCTGGTGATATTATATAAGACTTCCACCCCCACTACTCTGGATAATGGATCTTTATCCACTAGAGCTTTGTCCCCACTACATTATCTTGTGGATATCTCTCCACAGAATACTACTGTCCTATTTACTCTATCACCTCTAAATCCTACTCTCAATTTTATCTCAAATCTACACCATACTCTATTCCAAGTCTAGCACAGATCTACTCTAACTTCGCTCACAATTCTACACCAATATTTGTCTCAAATTTGTTTCAAGCCTTAACACAAAACTTGAAAAAAACACTAATCAAACCTACTCTTAATTTTGTATTCAAGTCTTCTCAAATACTTGCTCAAATATTTCCTCAAGCCATCTCAAAGACTTGCTCAAATATGTCCTCAAGACTTCTCAAATACTTTCTCAAATCAGTCCTCAACCCTTCTCAAAGACTTTTTCAACTTTATCCTCATTGATCCTCACACAACCTTCTCAAATAACTCCAAATATTACATATAAAACACAACTTAAATATATTTTAGAAAAACTCTCTTCACACATGAAAATTCTACTTAGAATTTTTTTAACCTCAGGAACATAAAGAGAATGATATGTTTTATCAAAAAATCAATATGTTTCACACTCACAGATATTGTACTCAATCAACCAATATTTATTTCTTGCAAAATTCCTTTCAAATCAAATCAAAACAATGTATAAATTGTTTCACAAAACTCATCTATCCTTATTGCAAATTTTCTCTCAAAGATCAATCACACTGATGCATAATCTCCCTTCACAAAATTAATCTCAATCACTTACAAAATTTCAATAAATACCTCATAAACCAATGTTTAAAATGTTTCACAAATATGCACTAACTTGTCTTCAACACTAGCACAAGTAGTTCACAATATCTATCTCAAATATTTTCAAAAAATTCAACAATGAAGCACAAAATACTCACTCAAATATTTCCAACAATGATTATTACACAATCATTTTCACTCCACCTTACATTTCAAAACATTCACTTCAAAAAAAACTTTAAATAAAGAATGATATTCCCATACCTCTTTGCTTGCTCTTATTGAGATATATTTTCAAAATTTTGTCTCATATACAATATATTTTGCAACTATAAAAGGGTTAGCACAACACCTTTTTATGAGTTAGAAAAACTCCTCAAAATGTGTGCAAAATTTATTCCAAATCAATACTCTATACCTATTTTGGTTTATCAAAATAAAATATTAATTCATGAAATAAGTCTTTCAAAATTGAATCAAATATTACAAACAATAAAGGTACATTCTACACCTTTTATATTCCACTTAAAATATCAACAAACACTCTCAAAATAACATTTTAAAAAAATACATTCTCCATTATATTTTTCTTCTAAACAAAGCCAAGAAAATAAAAAATATTTCCCTTATAATTCCCTAAGTCCAATGGCACTCAAAAAATTAAACACACCTTTAAGAACCTAACAAACTCAACCTTAATTGCCTAAAAACTCAACCTTAGGCATTAATAAAAATTAAATATTTTGCTTACCAAAACAACTGCGATGAGACTCGACCATAGCACCTCTTGCCTACTAGTACGCTCATGCTGCTTGGGCTAACACTATGCCAACCACCCACATGAAGATACTAGTGTGCAATTTGCACTTTGAATTCTCACACTTCCTTGCCAACAAATTTTTTCCAAAAGTATCATTGTCCGAAATCGAACTCATGACCTATTATTCTTCTACACCTTAACACTACCTAGCCTAATGCTAGGCCAATCACCTAGTTGGGGGTAAGATCACATGATATTATCCTTATACACATCCAAGCCTTTTTATTTTTTTTAAATAATAATTCATCTTCTTCCTCTTACAATTTTGCATGCCAGTTATTCGAATCAATCCCATATTAAAAACTTCAAACACACATCGAATACAACCTTAGGGCTAGGATATTTATCCATATTTATATGGATTTTCACCATGCTTAAAAATTCAGAACTTTTAAGAATTTAAAATTTCTTTTCAACATTGGATAATTATTTTATAATTTAAATTTAGTCTTTAAGCTTTTAACTTTAATATTATAATATTAAACTATTATACTATTATAATATTATTTCCTTTTTGAGACTTCGTCACTTGATTCCTTTAGAATTTTTTTAAACTAGGGCTTTTAATATTTTAACCAATCACTTGGAGATTTATCCCAAGCATATTGGGCTTAAAATATAAATTGTTTAACCCTTTCTTTTTATCAATTTCCTTACACTGAGAATGATCTTTGCATTGCATTTTAACCAAATTATAAACCTTGTATTTTTGCCATGCCAAGTTATCAATGACAACTAATGTCATCAAACTATGACCTCAAAGCTTTTGACATCAGTGACAATAATATACTCAAAATTTCCAACAATCTCCCCCTTTGTCATTGAAGGTAATCGGTAGGGTACCTAGGAATAGATATTTGGGGATATATTATTATATTGTATAAGGGTTGGCATGGGCCACACATAACCCAAGGTTGATTGTATTATAATATTATATTATATTATAATATTATATTATATTAGTAGTAGGCTCCCCAAAGTAGAATAAGAATATGGATATATAAAGAAGAGATATTTGTCATTGTAATCATCATTGGAGAAGAATCTTATGTAATCGTCATTGCCCACGAAGTGGCTTATGGGACTTTGCCCTCCTTAAGTGGCCTCTCATCTTGGGAGATCTTGTGGAGTGATTCCTTCCTTAAGGAGTATTATTGGTGTTTCCCTACCTTAAGGGTATTATCTATCTCTCTCTCATTTGTGGATTGTTATTGTGGATAATTATTGTGGATGAATGATTTGATATTTCTGCATATTGGTGAATGATTTATGTTTAATAATAATAAAGTTCTGCAACAAGTGGTATCAGAGCAACGATTTTGGCAAAGTGGGGATTTTTGTGAAATTGCAAAATTAGGGCAATTTTTTTTGGAAAAACATCTCATCTTTCAGGAGCCATATCTTTACGAAAGTTTATCCGATTCAGGTGATTCTTGGATCAGATTATGTAGAATTTGAAGAGATTTAAAATGAGTGGTCATATGAAGGAATCCAAGTAGTATTGAGGGAGATACGACCTTTTGAAGTTAGTCATCCGAAACAAGGATAGTGATGAATTTTGCAGATTTTTTCTAGAAAAACGTCTCATCTTTCAGAAGCCATATCTTTATGAAAGTTTATCCGATTTAGACGATTCTTGGATCAGTTTGTGTAGAATTTGAAGAGATTTAAAATGAGTGGTCATATGAAGGAATATAAGTAGTATTGAGGGAGATACGACCTTATAAAGTCAGCCATCTAGAACAAGGGTAGTGACGAATTTTCAATTTGTGAATTTTTCGAAAGACGAAATTTGTTTAGTTCGGGTAAGCAAATCAGTTGCAATTTATTTTGTTTGGAAGAAAAATTGTAGATCTAAGGAATTTTAGCTTCAACTCAGTGGGAATATGTGTATTTTCATAAAACCCTAGTTTGCATTAGGGCATGATATATATTGTCAAAAAACCCTAGTTTGCATTAGGGTATCAACTATGGAACTACAAAAATTTTTTGGAGCATATGATATTGATGCTAGGGATTGGTGGAAAAAATTTAAATCCTTGTATCATCAAAATCCTCTTTGGAAAAGTATACTTCCTCAATTTCTTGGAGAAGTTGCTCTCTCTTGGTTTTATAGTCTTAGTGGCACCCATAATGAGCTGTCTTGGGAAGAAGTGGAGCATGCATTCTTAAGTAATTGGAACCCCTATAAAAATATAGCTACTTTGATGGGAATACGAAGAGGAACTACAAATATATTTTACAAAATTGCTTGAGGAAAGGGATAAAAATATAGATAGCTTGATGGATGTCATCACAGACCTTGAAAAGAAACTACAGGGATTTCAAAATGAGCGGAATGAAATGAAAGGAGAATGGGAAGTTTTCAAGAAACAGAATGAAGACTATGAAAAAGAAATAAAATTACTCAAGGAGAAAGAGGAGAAGGTCAGGGAAGATAAAAAAGATGTCAGTATGCAGACAAAGGAAACCATACCTTTGGATTTACAAGATAAATTAGAAAATGGACAAAGGATTTGTATGAATCTAAAAGTTCTATTTTGCAGGTTCATGGAAGCATTCAAAAGGAACAGGTTATTATTTCCATTGACCCTGGTAGTAGGTATAATTTTATTAATATTGCTTTGGCTAAGAAGTTGCAAGTTCAAGCAACAAAAATTAAGGACATACAACTAGAGGGTGAGAATGTTCAGATTTTTGAAGATTTGAAGATCACCATGGATAAATATGTTTTACATTCAGATTTTCATGCTATTCAGATGGATGATGAGGATATTGTTCTTGGTTATCCTTGGTTAGATTCTTTGGGTACTGTTAACATTAATGTGCAAAAGAAGTTTATGAAGTTATGGTACAAGAAAAAGAAGATAACATTGCAGGATATTTCTCAGCTTAAGGAGCAAGGATCCAAGGAAAATCAAGAAGTGGTTGTAGAGAAACAAATTGAAGAACCTGAAACAGAATCCAAGAAGGTAGTAGTAGCAAAAGAGTCCATGGAAGAAGTAGTAGCAACTGATTCAGTGGAAATAATAGTAACAAAGTCCAAGGAAGCTTTGATAGAAGAGCACAAGGACACACCAAACAAAGAGAACATGAAAGAACAATGTGTAGAAGAATTTAAAACAATGGAGCCAAATGTTGAGAAGTCAAAGAAGGTAGAACATCAAGTTAAGGTTGCACCATATCACCATCCACACCACCATGAGCGGCAACAATCTTGGGGGTATGGTTCAAGGCAACAATATTATGGTTCTACATGGAATCAGAAGGGCACCAACTATGGCAGTGTTTGGCAGAGAAAGCATAGGGATCCTGGTTTTTAGAGTGGATCATCAACATCAAGGAAAAAGTGGACCCATCATTCAAGTTATCAAAATACAACAGCAAAAGCGTGGAGCCAACGAAGCAGATTTGGATACTCAAGTAACAAAATGGCATACCAACATCAACGTGTTTCACTTGGATGGATGGATGATCGAGATTGGTACCAGTTGCTAACATTGCTTAGCAAATCATATTATCATGTTTCTTCATATGTTTCGAGGATGAAACATTTGTAAGGAGGGTGGCATGGTAGGGTACCTAGGAATAGATATTTGGGGATATATTATTATATTGTATAAGGGTTGGCATGGGCCACACATAACCCAAGGTTGATTGTATTATAATATTATATTATATTATAATATAATATTATATTAGTAGTAGGCTCCCCAAAGTAGAATAAGAATATGGATATATAAAGAAGAGATATTTGTCATTGTAATCATCATTGGAGAAGAATATTATGTAATCGTCGTTGCCCACGAAGTGGCTTATGGGACTTTGCCCTCCTTAAGTGGCCTCTCATCTTGGGAGAACTTGTGGAGTGATTCCTTCCTTAAGGAGTATTATTGGTGTTTCCCTACCTTAAGGGTATTATCTATCTCTCTCTCATTTGTGGATTGTTATTGTGGATAATGTATTGTGGATGAATGATTTGATATTTTTGCATATTGGTGAATGATTTATATTTAATAATAATAAAGTTCTGCAATAGTAACCCTTTTCTAAAAAACTTTTTCAACCACTAGATTCCAAATCTTATCCCCCTAATAAACTGCTTCCCCTAACTGGATGCTCTCCTCCTTACTCAAATCTCCCCCCCTCTGACATCAATGGCAAATGGACTCCTTTGGGGTTAAATATAATACTCTTAGCTCAGCCCCATCCCCACCTCCTCTTCTTGAGGTGATTAATTTTAGGGCGAGAGTATCTCTACTCCTAGCATACAATGTTATTTTCCTTTGTCAACCTTCTTTCTCAACATGCCCTTTTGATCCTTTTGATTTTACTTGTTATTTCTTGTCTTTGGAATCTCTGGAAACTTTGTTCTACACCACTTAGCCTTATGCCCAATATTATTACACTTATAACACTTAATTTTGTGGTTCTTAGAAGGTGCAGATGTCTTAAATTTCCTCCTAGTGAAGCCATAATCATTTCTATCATGAACCCTATAGTGGATTGTTTTATGATAAAATCAATTGTAAGAGTAGCAATACACTTGAAAGGAATGTTTATTTTTGGAGTTTCTCTTAGTAAAACCAAATTATTTATTTCCATGAGTTCTACAATTCATAGGCTTGGGACCAAACCAATTACATGAAAAACACCATCCTTTGAAGAAATATTGCCTTGAACCCTATGAACAAAGAGCTTGATCCTTCTTGTTTCCCTTGTCATTCTTCAAAACCAAGTCCTAATTTGATAGATGCATATATTTGTGCATTGATAATCTTATCCAAAGTCTAAATTTTTCCCAAACTTATGTAGCTTGTTCTTAGAATCTTTCACCTCCATCCTTAGGGAAACTACCTCATGTTCTAATATTTCACATTCTAAGACGTTTACCTCTAACATTTCTTTAAATATCCTTATCTTAGCTATTTAGTTTTTTAGGTCTTGTATAAGCTTTTCTTTTTCTTCATCACATTATTGAAATTGAGCCTTGAATCTTAAATTCTGCTTTCTAACATTTTTCAATTCTTTAAGAGCAACAATACTTCTAGATCTACTACGCCTTCTTAATTTTCTAGATCTTTCTCTACTTCTTTGTCTTCAAGAGCATCTTCATACTTTTCAGATTTATCTTCAATAGGACCATTTTCTTCCTCTTCTATTGTCAAAAATAGAATTTCTTCTTCTTCACTATTTGAGGGCCTTTCATCACTATCACTCAAAATATTTTTTTCCTTATTAACATAGAAAATATTCTATAATATTAGTTTCATAGAGATCAAAATTACCACAATTAAAATATTTCACTATTTTCACACCTTTGTGCTTTCTTGGGTCCTTTTTTCTTTTGTCATAGTTATCTTCTTCATCATTAGTTGACTCACCAATTGGTTCTAGTTTCTTATATTTTGTTTTATTTTCTTCTTTGAAGGCTACCTCTTTCTTGGAGTTAGGATCCTTTACTATTATCATATCATAAGCTATGAGAATTCCATATAAGTCATCCATAGTCAATTTTTCAATATATCTCATCTCTTCTATAGTCGAAACTTTTCCATCATACCTCATAGGAAGTGACCTTAAAACCTTTTGAGCAATGCTAAAGTCTTCAATTTCAAATCCAATTCCAAGCATGGTATTAACAACCCCATCCACGTGAAGTAAGTATGTAGCAATATCTTCCTTATCTTACATATTCAAATATTCAAACTATTTCTTGTGATTTTGCAATTTTGCCATCTTGAGCTTTTTATCTCCCTCATATGTTTTATTTCAAATTTTCCCAAATATCTTTTGCTTATTTGTAATACATAACTTTAAAAAATTCTACTTCATGTAATCCACTTAAGATTGCATTCATAGCCTTGTCATTATTCACATGTAAGAGCTTGCCATGTTTATCTATGAGAGGATTAGTTGTATGTATGAACTCATCCTTAATCGCTTGCCATGTCTCATATAATTTTGCCATGAAGTAAGCCCTTATCCTTGTACTCTAGAAAGTATAATTTTTCCCATCAAACAAAGGTGCCTTATTTGATGAAGATCTATTCTGAGATGCCATATGTTTTCCTATACTATCTTCCTTCAAGTTGTTATAATATTCTAAAGGAACCCTCTCTGATACCAATTGAATAACATAGGCTTCTACTAAGAGTGGGAGGGTGAATAGTATAAGACCAACTTTTACTTTTCTTTCCCAAACAATATTATCCAATATTATCAATGGCAATATCAATAGCAAGTAATCAAAGCAATGCACAAATCATCACACACAAGAGAGACACAAATTTAACGTGGTTCACCCAATGTGGGCTACTCCACGGAGAAAATATTTCTTCTAAATTTTCTCAACAAATCTCTTGGGAATCAATTCCCTATTACAATATTTATGGACCTCTATCCAAAGGAGACACCAATCCCCTATGCTCTGATTTGTGGATCTCTCTCCACAGGAGAACTCTTTCCTCTTTTCTTTAGTTCATGGAACTTGATCCAGGAGAACTCTATCTCCTCAACTGGTTTGTGGATATCTCTCCACAGAAGAACTCTATCTCCCTAGTTAGTTCATAGATCTCACTCCATAGGAGAACTCTTTCCCCTTGCTCTAGTTCATGGATCTCTCTCCACAAGAGAACTCTTTCCCCTTGCTCTAGTTTATGGATCTCTCTCCACAGGAGAAATCTTTTTCCTTGCTCTAGTTCATGGATCTCTCTCCATAGGAGAACTCTTTCCCCTTGCTCTAGTTCATGGATCTCTCTCCATAGGAGAACTCTATCCCCTCTTCTCTGGATGGTGATCTTCTAGAAGACTTCTACCCCCACTACTTTGGCTTATGGATCTCTCTCCACTAGAGACCTCTATCCCCACTACACTAGCTTGATGGATCTCTCTCCATAGGAGACTATTGTCCTCTTTACTCTGTCACCTCCAAATCCTACTCTCAACTCTATCTCAAATCTACACCAAACTCTATCCCAAGTCTAGCACAAATCTGCTCTAACTCTTCTCACAAATCTACACCACTATCTCAAATCTATCCCAAGCCTTAACACAAAGCTTGAAAAAATCAGCAATCAAACCTGCTCTCAATTCTATCTTCAAGTCTTCTCAAATACTTGCTCAAATCTATCCTCAAGCCTTATCAAAGACTTAATCAAATCTATCCTCAAGCCTTCTCAAAGACTTTCTCAAATCTATCCTCAAGCCTTCTCAAAGACTTGCTCAAATATATCCTCAAGCCTTCTCAAAGACTTGCTCAAATATATCCTCAATGCTACTCACAAAACCTACTCAAATAACTCCAAAACTTGCATACAAAACACAACTTAAATCTCTTTTAGAAAAACTTTCTTCACACAAACAAATTCTACTTAGAATTCATTTAACCTCAGGAACATATAGAGAATGATATGCTCTATCAAAAACTCAATATGTTTCACACTCACAAATATTGTACTCAATCAACCAATATCTATTTCTTGCAAAATACCTTTCAAATCAAATCAAAACAATGTATAAATTGTTTCACAAAATTGATATATCCTTCTTGCAATTTTCTCTCAAAGATCAATCACACTCAATGCAAAATTTCCCTTCACAAAATTGATCTCAATCAATTCCATAATTTCAATCAATATCTCACAAACCAATGTTCAAAATATTTCACAAAGATGCACAACTTGTATCTCAACCCTAACTCAAATAATTCACAATATCTATCTCAAATATTTTCAAAACATTCAACAATGAAGCACACAATCCTCACTCAAATATTTCCAACAATGCTTATCAAACAATCCTTTTCACTCCACCTTATGTTCCAAAACATTCATTCCAACAAACACTTTAAACAAGGAATGATATGCCCATACCTTTTAGCTTGCTCTTATGGAGATATGTCTTCAAAAATATCTCACACACAATATATTTTGCAACTATAAAAGGGTTAGCACAACACCTCTTTATGAGTTAGCAAACCTTCAAAATATGTGCACAATTTATTCCAAACCAATACTCTATACCTCTTTTGGTTTCTCAAAATAAAACATTAACTCATGAACCAAGTCCTTCAAAATTGAATCAAATATTACAAACAATAAAGGTACATTCTACACCTTTTATCTCCCACTTAAAATATCATCAAACATACCCAAAAATATTTGCCACTAATTTCCTTATTACTCCAAAAACAACATTTCAGAAAAATACACTCTCCATTATATTTTTCTTCTAAACAATGGCAAGAAAATAAAAAATATTTCCCTTATAACTCCCTAAGTCCAATGGTGCTCAAACAATCAAACACACCTTAAGCGCCTAACAATTCAACCTTAAGCGCCTAGCAACTCAACCTTAGGTTTAATAAAATTAAATATTTTGCTTACCAAAAATGTCACGGTGAGACTCGACCACAACACCTCCTAGCTGCCAGTGCGCCCACGCTACTTGGGCTACCGCTAGGCCAACCGCACACATGACTTCTTACACTTCCATGCCAACAATTTTTTTCCAAAACTATCGCCACCTAAAATTGAACTCATGACCTGTTGTCTGCCTTCACCTTAACACTGCCTAGTCTATCGCTAGGCCAACCACCTGGTTGGAGGTAAGATCACATGATCTTCTCCTTATACACATCCAAGAATTTTTCCTTTTTTAAAATAATAATTCATCTTCTTCCACTCACGATTTCACATCAATTATTTGAATCAATCGCACATTAAACACTTGAAACGCATATCGAATACAACCTTAGGGCTAGGAAATTTATCCATATTTATATGGATTTTTCACCCATGCTTCGAACGTCAATACTTTTAAGAATTTAAAAATTCTTTTTAAAATTGGTGCCAAAACCCACCATTGTGGGTATAAAATAATATAATATAAAATATTATAATTATTTTATAATTTAACTTTAGGCTTTAACCTTTTAACTTTAATATTATAATATTAAACTATTATAATATTATTTCCTTTTTGAGCCTTAGTCACTTGCTTCCTTTAGGATTTTTAAACCAAGGCCTTCAACATTTTAACCAATCACTTGGAGCTTTATCCCAAACCTCTTGGGCTTAAAATATAAATATTTTAACCCTTTATTTTTGTCAATTTCCTTGCATTGAGAATGATCTTTGCCTTGCATTTTAACCAACTTATAAACCTTGTATTTTTGCCATGCCAAGTTATCAATGACAACTAATGTCATCAACCTATGACCTCAAATATTTTGACATCAATGACAACAATATACTCAAAATTTCCAACAATCTCCCCCTTTGTCATTGATGGTAACCCTTTTCAAAAAAAATTTTCAACCACTGGATTCCAAATATGCTCCCCATGAGAAACTATTCCCCTGACTGAATGCTCTCCCCCTTACTCAAATCTCTCCCCCTTTGACATCAATGGCAAAGGGACTCCTTTGGGGCTAAATATAAGACTCTTAGCTCAGCCCCCTCCCCACCTCCTCTCCTTGAGGTGATTAATTTTGGGGTGGGAGTATCTCTACTCCCAGCATACAATGCTCTTTTCCTTTGTCAACCTTCTTTCTCAACATGCCCTTTTGATCCTTTTGAGTGTCCCTGTTCTTGCTTGTCTCTGGAAGCTCTGGAAACTCTGTTCTACACCACTTGGCCTTATGCCCAACATTATTGCACTTATAACACTTAATGTTGTGGTTCTTAGAAGGTGCAAATATCTTGAAGTTCCTCCTGGTGAAGCCATAATCATTTCTGTCATGAACCCTGTAGTGGATTGCTTTATGACCAAATCGATTACAAGAGTAGCAATACCCTTGAAAGAGATGTCCATATTTGAAGTTCCTCTTAGTAAAACCATATTCCTTCTTTCCATGAACCCTGCAATGCATAGCCTTGTGACCAAACCGATTACATGAAAAACAATATCCTTTGAAGAAATCTTGTCTTGAGCCCACTGGTCTCTTAGTCCTTTCTTCTTTGTGATGATCCATGTTCCTTGTTTGTGCATTGTTTCCTTTCTTAGTGAAGCTTCTATTCTTCAACTTATCCTCATAAGTCTCAATTTCTTCTTCACTCTCTTCCTCTGAAACTTCTTCCTCTTTTGAGCTTGAGCTTGACCCTTCTTCTTGTTTCCCTTGTCCTTCTTCAAAACCAAGTCCTGTTTTGATAGATGAAGGTCTTTGTGCATTGATAATCTTATCCAAAGTCTTTGAACTTTTCCCAAACCTGTGTAGCTTGTCCTTAGAATCTTTCACTTCCATCCTTAGTGAAACTACCTCATGTTCTAATCTTTCACATTCTAAGACTTTTACCTCTAACTTTTCTTTAAATCTCCTTGTCTTAGCTATTGAGTTTGTCAGGTCTTGTATAAGCTTTTCTTTTTCTTCATCACATTCTTGAACTTGAGCCTTGAATTTTGAATTCTGCTTTCTAACATTTTTCAATTCTTTAAGAGCAGCAATAAGTTCTGCTTCTAGATCTACTATGCCTTCCTCTTCATTTTTTGAATCTTTCTCTACTTCTTGGTCTTCAAGAGCATCTTCATACTTTTCAAATTTATCTTCAACAGGAGCATTTTCTTCCTCTTCTATTGTCAAAAATAGAATCTCTTCTTCTTCACTATCTGAGGGTCTTTCATCACTATCACTTGAAGCCTTGCTTCCCTTATCAACATAGAAACTCTTCTTGTGCCTTTGAAAAAACTTCTTTTCATGCTTGCTTTGTCCATACCTATTTTTCTTTTCATACCTGGATTTTCCTCCTTCCTTTTTCTTATGATCCTGTTTCTCTTCACTACTACTGCTTCCAACTTATGGACAATTAGATGCATAGTGACCAAAATTTCCACAATTGAAACATTTCACTATTTTCATACCTTTGTGCTTTCTTGAGTCCTTGTTTCTTCTACCATAGTTAGCTTCTTCATCACTGGTTGACTCACCACTTGATTCTGGTTTCTTATCTTTTGTCTTCTTTGATGCTTTGAAGGCTACCTCTTTCTTGGAGTTGGGATCCTTTACTATTCTCATCTCATAAGCTGTGAGAATTCCATGTAACTCATCCATAGTCAATTGATCAATATCTCTCATCTCTTCTATAGCTAAAACTTTTCCATCATACCTCGTAGGAAGTGACCTTAAAACTTTTTAAGCAACATTGGAGTCTTCAATTTCAAATCCAAGTCCACGCATGGTATTAACAATCTCATCCACATGAAGTAAGTATGTAGCAATGTCTTCCTCATCTTCCATCTTCAAATATTCAAACCTTTTCTTGTGGTTTTGTAATTTTACCATATTGACATTTTTATCTCCCTCATATGTTTGCTTCAATTTTTCCCAAATCTCTTTTGCTGATTTGCAATGCATAACTTTCACAAATTCTGCTTCACGTAATCCACTTAATATTGCATTCATAGCCTTGGCATTATTCACATGTAAGAGCTTACCATATTTATCTATGGGAGGATTAGTTGTAGGTGTGAACCCATCCTCAACTGCTTGCCATGTCTCATATCCTTGTGCCATCAAGTAAGTCCTCATTCTTATGCTCAAGAAAGCATAATTGTTCCCATCGAACAATGGTGCCTTATTTGATGAAGATCCATTCTGAGATGCCATCTATGTTCCTGTAACCTCTTCCTTCAAGATGTTAGACTCTTTCGAAGGAACCCGCTCTGATACCAATTGAAGAACACAGGCTTATACTGAGAGGGGGTGAATAGTATAAGACCAACTTTTACTTTTCTTTCCCAAACAATATTATCCAATATTATCAATGGAAATATCAATAGCAATAATCAAAGCAATGCATAAATCATCACACACAAGAGAGACACAAATTTAATGTGGTTCACCCAATGTGGGCTACTCCATGGAGAAAATATTTCTTCTAAATTTTCTCAACAAATCTCTTGGGAATCAATTCCCTATTACAATGTTTATGGACCTCTGTCCAAAGGAGACACCAATCCCCTATGCTCTGATTTGTGGATCTCTCTCCATAGGAGAACTCTTTCCCCTTTTCTATAGTTCATGGAACTTGATCCAGGAGAACTCTATCTCCTCAAATGGTTTATGGATATCTCTCCATAGAAGAACTCTATCTCCCCAGCTGGTTCATGGATCTCACTCCATAGGAGAACTCTTTCCCCTTGCTCTAGTTCATGGATATCTCTCCATAGGAGAACTCTTTCCCCTTGCTCTAGTTCATGGATCTCTCTCCATAGGAGAACTATTTCCCCTTGCTCTGGATCTCTCTCCATAGGATAACTCTTTCCTTCTCTGTTTGTGATCTTTTAATCTTCTAGAAGACTTCTACCCCCACTACTCAGCTTATGGATCTCTCTCCACTGGAGACCTCTATCCCCACTACACTAGCTGATGGATCTCTATCCACTAGAGACTACTATCCTCTTTACTCTATCACCTCCAAATCCTACTCTCAACTCTATCTCAAATATACACCAAACTCTATCCCAAGTCTAGCACAAATATACTCTAACTCTACTCACAAATCTACACCAAACTCTATCTCAAATCTACCCCAAGCCTTAACACAAATCTTGAACAAATCAACAATCAAACCTACTCTCAATTTATTTCAAGTCTTCACAAGACTTGCTCAAATATACCCTCAAGCCTTCTCAAATACTTGCTCAAATCCAACCTTCTCAAATACTTGCTCAAATCTATCCTCAAGCCTTCTCAAAGACTTGCTCAAATCTATCCTCAAGCCTTCTCAAAGACTTGCTCAAATCTGTCCTCAATGCTGCTCACAAAACCTGCTCAAATAATTCCAAATCTTGCATACAAAACACAACTTAAATATCTTTTAAAAAACTCTCTTCACACAAACAAATTCTACTTAGAATTTGTTTAACCTTAGGAACATATAGAGAATGATATGCTCTATCAAAAACTCAATATGTTTCACACTCATAAATATTGTACTCAATTAACCACTCTCTATCACTTACAAAAACTCTTTCAAATCAAATCAAAACAATGTATAAATTGTTTCACAAAACTGATCTATCCTTATTGCAAATTTTCTCTCAAATATCAATCACACTAATGCATAATTTCCCTTCACAAAATTGATCTCAATCACTTCCACAATTTCAATCAATATCTCATAAACCAATGTTTTCAAAATTTTTCACATAGATGCACTAACTTGTCTTCAACCCTAGCACAAATAGTTCACAATCTCTATCTCAAATGTTTTCAAAACATTCAACAATGAAGCACAAAATCCTCACTCAAATATTTCCAACAATGCTTATCAAACAATCCTTTTCACTCCACCTTATGTTCCAAAACATTCACTTCAAAAAACACTTTAAACAAGGAATGATATGCCCATACCTCTTTGCTTGCTCTTATGGAGATATGTCTTCAAAAATTTGTCTCACACACAATATCTTTTGCAACTATAAAAGGGTTAGCACAACACCTCTTTATGAGTTAGCAAACCTTCAAAATATGTGCACAATTTATTCCAAACCAATACTCTATACCTCTTTTGGTTTCTCAAAATAAAACATTAACTCATGAACCAAGTCCTTCAAAAATTGAATCAAATATTACAAACAATAAAGGTACATTCTACACCTTTTATCTCCCACTTAAAATATCAACAAACATACCCAAAAATATTTGCCAATAATTTCCTTATTACTCCACAAAACAACATTTCAGAAAAATACACTCTCCATTATATTTTTCTTCTAAACAATGGCAAGAAATAAAAAAATATTTCCCTTATAACTCCCTAAGTCCAATGGCGCTCAAACAATCAAACACACCTTAAGCACCTAACAACTCAACCTTAAGCGCCTAGCAACTCAACCTTAGGTTTAATAAAATTAAATATTTTGCTTACCAAAATTTCCATGGTGAGACTCGACCACAATACCTCCTGCCTGCTAGTGCGCTCACGCTTCTTGGGCTACCGCTAGGCCAACCACCCACACGAAGATGCTAATGCATGATGCACACTTTAACCTTCGCTCAAACTTCCTTGCCAAAAAAAGTTTTCCAAAACTATCGCCGCCCGAAATCGAACTCATGACCTACTGTCCACCTGCACCTTAACACTGCCTAGTCTTTCGCTAGGCCAACCACCTGGTTGGAGGTAAGATCACACGATATTCTCCTTATACACGTCCAAGCCTTTTTCTTTTTTTAAATAATAATTCATCTTCTTCCTCTCATGATTTCACACACCGGTTATTCGAATCAATTGCACATTAAACACTTGAAACACACATCGAATACAACCTTAGGGCTACGAAATTTATCCATATTTATATGGATTTTTCACCCATGCTTCGAACGTCGGTGCTTTTAAGAATTTAAAAATTCTTTTTAAAATTGGTGCCAAAACCCACCTTGGGTTATAAAATAATATAATATAAAATATTATAATTATTTTATAATTTAACTTTAGGCTTTAACCTTTTAACTTTAATATTATAATATTAAACTATTATAATATTATTTCCTTTTTGAGCCTTAGTCACTTGCTTCCTTTAGGATTTTTAAACCAGGGCCTTCAACCTTTTAACCAATCACTTGGAGCTTTGTCCCAAACCTCTTGGGCTTAAAATATAAATATTTTAACCCTTTCTTTTTGTCAATTTCCTTGCACTGAGAATGATCTTTGCCTTGCATTTTAACCAACTTATAAACCTTGTCTTTTTGCCATGCCAAGTTATCAATGACAACTAATGTCATCAACCTATGACCTCAAATATTTGACATCAATGACAACACTATACTCAAAATTTCCAACAATATCCCCCTTTGTCATTGATGGCAACCCTTTTCTAAAAAACTTTTTCAACCATTGGATTCCAAACATACTCCCCTAAGAAATGGTTCTCCCTGACTGAATTCTCTCCCCCTTACTCAAATCTCTCCCCCTTTGACATCAATGGCAAAGGGACTCCTTTTGGGCTAAATATAAGACTCTTAGCTCAGCCCCCTCCCCACCTCCTCTCCTTGAGGTGATTAATTTTGGGGTGGGAGTATCTCTACTCCCAACATACAATGCTCTTTTCCTTTGTCAACCTTCTTTCTCAACATACCCTTTTGATCCTTTTGAGTGTCCCTATTCTTGCTTGTCTCTAGAAGCTCTGGAAACTTTATTCTACACCACTTGGCCTTATGCCCAAGATTATTGCACTTATAACACTTAATGTTGTGGTTCTTAGAAGGTGCAAATATCTTGAAGTTCCTCCTGGTGAAGCCATAATCATTTCTATCATGAACCCTACAATGGATTGCTTTATGACCAAATCGATTACAAGAGTAGAAATACCCTTGAAAGAAATGTCCATATTTGAATTTCCTCTTAGTAAAACCATATTCCTTCTTTCCATGAATCCTGCAATGCATAGCCTTGTGACCAAACCTATTACATGAAAAACAACATCCTTTGAAGAAATATTATCTTGAACCCATTGGTCTCTTAGTCCTTTCTTCTTTGTGATGATCCATGTTCCTTGTTTGTGCATTGTTTCCTTTCTTAGTGAAACTTCTATTCTTCAACTTATCCTCATAAGTCTCAATTTCTTCTTCACTCTCTTCCTCTGAAACTTCTTCCTATTTTGAGCTTGAGCTTGATCCTTCTTCTTGTTTCCCTTGTCCTTCTTCAAAACCAAGTCCTGTTTTGATAGATGAAGATCTTTGTGCATTGATAATATTATCCAAAGTCTTTGAACTTTTCTCAAACCTGTGTAGCTTGTCCTTAGAATATTTCACTTCCATCCTTAGTGAAACTACCTCATGTTCTAATCTTTCACATTCTAAGACTTTTACCTCTAAATTTTCTTTAAATCTCCTTGTCTTAGCTATTGAGTTTGTTAGGTCTTGTATAAGCTTTTATTTTTCTTCATCACATTCTTGAACTTGAGCCCTAAATTTTGAATTCTACTTTCTAACCTTTTTCAATTCTTTAAGAGTAGCAATAAGTTCTACTTCTAGATCTACTATGCCTTCCTCTTCATTTTCTGAATCTTTTTCTACTTCTTGGTCTTCAAGAGCATCTTCATACTTTTCAACTTTATCTTCAACAAGAGCATTTTATTCCTCTTCTATTACCAAAAATAGAATTTCTTCTTCTTCACTATCTAAGGGTCTTTCATCACTATCACTTGAAGCCTTGCTTCCCTTATCAACATAGAAACTCTTCTTGTGCCTTTGAAAAAACTTATTTTCATGCTTGCCTTGACCATACCTATTTTTCTTTTCATACTTGTATTTTCTTCCTTCCTTTTTCTTATGATCTTGTTTCTCTTCACTGCTACTGCTTCCATATTCTGGACAATTAGATGCATAGTGACCAAAAATTACCACAATTAAAACATTTCACTGTTTTCATACCTTTGTGCTTTCTTGAGTCCTTGTTTCTTCTACCATAGTTAGCTTCTTCATCACTAGTTGACTCACCACTTGATTCTGGTTTCTTATATTTTGTCTTCTTTATGCTTTGAAGGCTACCTCTTTCTTGGAGTTGGGATCCTTTACTATTCTCATCTCATAAGTTGTGATAATTCCATGTAACTCATCCATAGTCAATTGTTCAATATATCTCATCTCTTCTATAGCTGAAACTTTTCCATCATACCTCATAGGAAGTGACCTTAAAACCTTTTGAGCAACACTGGAGTCTTCAATTTCAAATCCAAGTCCACGCATGGTATTAACAACCTCATCCACATGATACCAATTGAATACATGGCTACTGGCGAGGGGTAGCTCTCGCAATTTTTTCCTCTGAACTAGGGTTTTTGGAACTTCAAAAAATCTAGGGCATCAGTTGGATTGCAGAAGTGCTTTCGGGGTACGGTGGATCTGAAGGCTAGATTGGTGCCCCAGGAGGGTCCAATGGGGACTTCTCCGGCTCCTTTTCCAGGGAGTAGCAGCTCATACGCAGATTTGTTTAAAGAAAAATCTCCTCCAAAGAACGACGAAGCTCAAAAAATGGCATATAAAATGCTCTTCACGGCTGCTGGGAATAGGTCGACAGCACATCGTGTGAATGGATGTTTGCCGCAAGCCGAAACCAGGCCAAAAATTGTCATCGAGCCAAGTATGGTTGAAGAATCAGTCATTTATAGAGCTAATCACGATTTAATCTGCAAGTTCATGGGTATACGTCCTTCCCTAAATTTTTTGCACTCTTGGATCCGCCAAAACTGGGAGCCTCACGGTGAGTATTCATTGTGGTTTATTAGCAATGGATATTTTATTGTTAGCTTTTCGTCTTTGGTCGATAGAAATAGGGCTTTCGAGTCAGAGAAGAAAAATCATGGCCCGACAGGGCTATTTGTTCAACCATGGAGAGTGGGATTCGATCCCCGAGTTGAACCTACTGCTGTCCCAGTATGGATCCGACTATATGCTCTTCCAATGGAATTCTGGAGTGAGCAAGTGTTGGCAAGGATTGGCAATTCTATTGGAAGACATCCGGGTGTTGCCAGAGACACAATTGAAGGGAGCATGGCGGTGTATGCAAGAATATGTGTGGAGATGGATCTCAGCCAGCCTTTGCCGATAGAGATGGAAATTGAATTGGCAGGTCTCTCCTGGATTCAACAAGCTGGACTATGAGGCCCTACCCTTTAGATGTAGGGTTTGTCACAAACATGGACATTTGGCCCATTTTTGCCCTAATAATATGAATGCTAAAATGGAGGCCCCTTTAGGAATGCCAAACCTGCCTAAAGAGGATAAGGCAACACTTAATAAAGATTCTAATAGCACCGTTCAGGGCCAGGAAGCTCAGAGAGAGGGTTTTGAACAGCCCAGAAGAAAAATACGGACAAAGAAAAAAGAGGGAAAGGAGCAATCCCATCTCAGACCTGCCAATAGGTATGAGATATTTAAGTCACTGGTTGACGAAGAGGAACAATTTATGGAGGGCATGGAGGGTAATAAGGAAAATTCTAATATTCCCGTGCAACTCCCCCTCTCATCTCCTCCCGTCATACAATAGGTAGTTGAACTCTGTGAGGTATCACAGCCAGTGTGTTCAGGGGCTTTAGTAGTGCATAACCAGGAGCAGACAGTATCTCAGGATGTCGGCATGGGAATAGCAGAGAAGAACAGGGAAAGGCCAACTTTGGGGATAACCCGGGTAGAAAAAAGATCAAAAAATAGCAATTCTCGGGGAGTAGGTAGAAGATCCAATAAGGAGTTGCTAGCAGCCCAAGGAGACAAACTGATCACGGGAGGATCGGTGAGGCCAATAGACTCTTATTGCTCCCAGGGTAACCAATGATTATACAATCATGGAATGTGAGGGGTTTAAATAGCAGAACCCATCAATCTGTTGTTCGAAGACTTTTAGAGAATCGTAATACTGATTTTTTGCTTTTACAGGAGACTAAGATGTCATTAGATCTTATGTCCAAAATAGTCAACAAAATTTGGAGGGGTGCTGGTCATATGGATGTGGCTGCCCAAGGTGCCTCAAGGGGGATTGTTACTCTGTGGAACTCTCTTGAATGGTCTGCAATAGAACATCTTGCCTGGAGGGGTGTTCTCACTTCTCTTTTTAGGAATAATGTCACTGCGGAACACGTTCTAATCACAAACTTTTATGGGTCTCAAAACCTAGAGGGTCAGAGGCGGCAGTGGAAGGTTGTGCATAACATGCGAACCTCAAGGGAAGATCTAGACTGGATTATAGCGGGGGACTTTAACGCTAAATTATCTTCTAGAGATCAGGAAGGGGGAACACCATTTTTGGACTCAGGGGACCGTTTCATGATTGCCCAAGTCCGGGCTTTGCACTTAGTGGACATTAAATGTCCTGGCATTAACTACACTTGGACTAATAAAAGGTGGGAGCCACATAGCAGGAAGGTTAAGCTAGATCATTTTTTGGTTTCAGAGGAGGCGTTTGTAAAATGGAATATAAATTTTTAGATTTTAGAAGGCCCAGTTTCAGATCACTGTCCCATTCTGTTGGAAGGCGGGACTAGGATGGGGCAGCATCACAAACCTTTCAGATTTGAGAATTTTTGGCTTCAGAAAGAAGAACTTCGGGAGAAAATTCCATAGTGGTGGGAAGAAGGCCGCCCAACTTATGGGAGAGCAATGTTCAGAATCCACAAACAACTACAATATGTCAAAACTCAGTTGAAGTATTGGAGGCGTGCTAATAAAACAGACTTCCAGGCCCAAAGAGCTCCTTTGGTGGCCAGATGGGATGAGGTCCAAAAATAGTTCAGAGAAGGAGTAATTACAGACCAGCTCAAAGCTGAGGATGATGCCCTGCGTACAGCGGTTGAGGACATTGACAACCAGGAGGAGACCTATTGGAAGCAGAGAGCAAGAACCACCTGGTTATTAGAAGGGGACAGAAATACAAAATTCTTTCATCGGATTGCTTGTGCTCGAAGACAGATGAACAAGATGGAGGCCCTTCAAGATGAGAACGGTCATTCCTTTGATACACTTCCTGGTATGCATTCCCATGCTATGGATTATTTTTCTAAGCTTTTTAAGGAAAGTGTGGTACAAGATGTAGAGGCCCAAAATGAAGTTATTTCTGTCATACCTGCTGTTATTTATGAGGATGAAAATCAGGCCCTCCTCAAACCCATTGATAGAGATGAATTGAAAACTGTGGTCTTTGGAATGAGCACTGGTAAAACTCTAGGTCCAGACGGCTTCCCAATTGAGTTTTTTTAGGCTTTCTGGGACTACTTAGAGGAAGATGTAATGGTTGTTGTAGAAGAGTCCAGAGAAAATAAGAGAATGCTTAAAGCTATAAACCACACTTTCATTACCTTAATTCCAAAAGGGGAGGAGGGGGTTCATATTTCAGATTATAGGCCTATTGCCTTATGTAATGTGTTGTACAAAATAATCACAAAGGTAATGGCTGAGCGCCTAAAACCTCTTCTTCACAACATTGTCTCCTCCGAGCAAGGGGGTTTTGTTGAGGGACGACAGATTCTGGATGGGGTGGTTGTGGCCCGGGAAGCAATCCATTCAATGCACACTTCTGGTAATAAAGGGATGTTCATAAAACTGGACATGTCAAAGGCTTATGACAGGGTTGAATGGAGTTTCTTGGCTAAAATGATGGCAGCCTTTGGTTTCTCTCAGGACTGGATAGAGTGGGTCATGAGTTGTGTCTCTTCCCCGACTTACTCTGTGCTAATCAAGGGCCTTCCTTCGCAACCTTTTGGAGCTACTCGGGGACTGCGCCAGGGGGATCCATGTTCTCCTTATCTTTTTCTCATTTTGGCTGAAGGTCTTGGCAGACTTTTCTTGAGGAGAAGACAACAAGGTAGATTATTGGGTATCAGGGTGGGTGACGAAGTTTTAACGCACCTGCAGTTTTGTGGATGACACTGGTTTGGTGGGAGTGGCCGGCTTCAGGGAAGCAAGAATGATTAGGGATACTCTTAATGTCTATCTCAGGGCTACTCAATAGGTCATTAATGACAAGAAATCCAAAGTGGTTTTTTTTAATCTGGAGCAAAGGCTTCAGAACAGAATTTTAGAAATCCTGGGATTCACAAGGACTTCTCTCCCGAGTGGTTTACTTGGGGGTCCCCTTGCACTTTAAGAAGCTAAAATTAGACACATGGAGGAATCTACTGGAGTGTATCAAGGACAGAATTAATCATTGGTCTCACAAGTGGTTAAGTTATGGTGGCAGATTAACGTTCTTACGAGTCGATCATTCAAGCCATGCCAATTTACAAATTCTCTATCCTGGCTGCCCCGATTACAATATGGAAAGAGTTGGACGGGATGGCTAGAAAGTTTTTATGGGAAGGAGCAAAGGGAGAGAGAAAGTGGGCCTTAGTGGGCTGGGACAAAGTTACCCAGCCCAAGGTTAAAGGAGGTCTGGGTTTGAGAAAATCTAAGCTGAATAATAAAGCTTTGGCTGGAAAGTTGTACTGGAGATGGATCTCCCAACCCACCTCCCTTTTCAGTAGAATCCTAACTAGCAAATACCTAGGACAGGCCAACCCAAACGATGTAGCTCGCATCCCCTTGGATGGTACTGGGTCCCTAGTTTGGCAGGCTCTCAAGTTAGGGTCTCAGGTTGTTAAAGACCGCTTATTTTGGAAAGTGGGAAGAGGGGAGAAGGCTCGTTTTTGGATAGATTCTTGGGATCAGTTCCCACCCATCATTGCTGAATTTCTAGAATTACAGCCAATAAAAGCAGCCATTGAAGCCAAGGGATGGATCCGTATTGAAAGTTATTTCACAACTACTCAGCTGGGGGAGTGTAAGTTTAAGCGAGTTCAAGAAGTTGGATGAGTGGCCCATTTCAATCCCTCCGGATTTGACTCCCATCATGACTAAAATTCTGACAGAAATATTTCTTACAGGGGGAGACGTGGAGGATGAATTAGCATGGGGCTTTGGGAGTCTTGGCATCTATACAATAAAGGACGGATATGACAACATTCTCCCAGAGCCCCCCCTCATACTTTTCAGGTTGAGGACTGGAGGAAAATCTGGCACTCTAAAGGCTGGCCGAAAGTTAACTTTTTTTCCTGGCAGTGCATGCACAATGGAATCCTCACTTTTGATAATCTCAGATCAAAAGGTATCATCGGCCCTTCTCAATGTGTACTATGCTACAAGAGCGAGGAAACTGCTGACCATTTGCTGTTTGGTTGCCCTTTCACCCGACAGATTTGGCTGCGTTGGTTTGCATACTTTAGAATTCAAGTAAGTGATGACCTGAACCGGATGAATATCTGGGCAAAATGGCAGAAAGGTAGATTCAAATCTAAAGCTCTTCGTATTGGTTGGGAGCTCGGTTTAAGCTTTATCTGGTGGCAAGTATGGCTGGAAAGAAATGCCAAAATTTTTAGAGAAACTTTTACTGCTCTAGACGGGGTTTGGCAGACCATTTGGAGCAAGGTTACCGAAACTGTGGCTGTTCATGTTGAGGAGGAAGCTCAAATTGACATTGGAGCTATGGAAGAACGCGTTGAACTGCAAGAGGGACAGGACAAAAATTGTTGGAAACCTCCCCCTGAAGGTTGGATTAAAATCAATACTGATGGAGCTGCAAAAGGCAATCCGGGTAGAGCCAAAATTGGAGTGGTGTGCCGGAACCATGCTGGGACTGTGCTCTATTGGGAATTGCAAGGCTTGGGAAGAACCACTAACAATGAAGCCGAAGCCATTGCCATCAAGTCTGCTTCTATTTGGGCAGTGAAACATGGCCACCGCAGGATTATTCTTGAATCAGACTCGCAAATAATGGTTGGAGCTCTAGACTGCATGAGGAACTTTGATCTGAAAGCTTGGAGGTTGAGGGCTCTTGTTACCCAAATTAAAGAATTATGGAAGGAATTGGAGGACGTGATCCCAGTTTATGCGAGTAGAGATTTGAACAAAGCGGCTGACTTTCTGGCTAAGATGGGTGCGGAAAAGGAGGTTGGAGTTCAGTTGCACAGTGACATGGATATTGAGGATGAGGTGATTAGGCAGGGTCTTGAAAGGTCCTTGAGCCAATGATCAAAGAAAAAGCAAAGGGAGGAAAGTTGTCACGATATCGTGACATGTTGCGCCGTCGCGGCCACTGGAGGAATGTTGTCGTGATATCGCGACATGTTGCACCGTCGCGGTCACTGGAGGAAAGTTGTCGCGATATCGCGACATGTTGCACCATCACGGTCACTGGAGGAAAGTTGTCACGATATCATGACATGTTGCACCATCGCGGTCACTGGAGGAAAGTTGTCACGATATCGTGACATGTTGCACCGTCGCGGTCACTGGAGGAAAGTTGTCGCGATATCGTGACATGTTGCGCCGTCGCGGTCTCTGGAGGAAAGTTGTCGTGATATCATGACATGTTGCTCCATCATGGCCAAGGGAGGAAAGTTGTCATGATTTCGTGACATGTTGCTTCATCGTGGCCAAGGGTGGAAAGGTGTCACGATTTCATGACATGTTGCTCCGTCGCGGCCAAGGGAGGAAAGTTGTCATGATTTCGTGACATGTTGCTTCATCGTGGCCAAGGGTGGAAAGGTGTCACGATTTCGTGACATGTTGCTTCGTCATGGCCAAGGGTGGAAAGGTGTCATGATTTCGTGACATGTTGCTTCATCACGGCCAAGGGTGGTAAGGTGTCGCGATTTCGTGACATGTTGCTTCATCGCGGTCAAAAGAGAAAAAGTGTCACGATTTCATGACATGTTGCTTCGTCGCGGCCAAGGGTGGAAAGGTGTCGCGATTTCGTGACATGTTGCTTCATCGCGGCCAAGGTTGAAAAGTTGTCACGATTTCGTGACATGTTGCCTCATCGCGGCCAAGTGAGGAAAGGTGTCACGATTTCGTGACATGTTGCATCGTCACGGCCAAAGGAGAAAAAGTGTCGCGATATCGTGACATGTTGCATCGTCACGACCAAAGGAGAAAAAGTGTCATGATATCGCGACATGTTGCATCGTCACGGCCAAAGGAGAAAAAGTGTCACGATTTCGCGACATGTTGCTTCGGCAAGGCCAAAGGAGAAAAAGTGTCACGATATCGCGACATGTTGCATCACCGCGACCAAGGGAGAAAAAGTGTCACGATTTCGTGACATGTTGCTTCGTCGCGGCCAAAGGAAGAAAAAGTGTCGCGATATCGCGACATGTTGCATTTTCGTGGACAAAGGAGAAAAGTGTCGCGATATCGCGACATGTTGCATTTTCGCGGCCAAAGGAGAAAAGTGTCGCGATATCGCGACATGTTGCATTTTCGCGGCCAAAGGAGAAAAGTGTCGCGATATCGCGACATGTTGCATTTTCGCGGCCAAAGGAGAAAAGTGTCGCGATATCGCGACATGTTGCATTTTCGCGGCCAAAGGAGAAAAGTGTCGCGATATCGTGACATGTTGCATTTTCGCGGCCAAAGGAGAAGAAGGAAAGAGGGTCGCGATATCGCGACTAGTTGCATCAACTGATCATGCCGATCCCCCTGTTAGCTAGTTAATGGTTCAAGAGATTTGGCTCCATTGCAAATCTTCTTTTACTATTGTAAGCATGTGTTCTCTCTGATTTCTGTTGGGAAGTGTCTCTTCCCAAATTGTAATTGTTCTTTGTTTTAATACAAGTTTTTTCAAAATTTTCAAAAAAAACAACCTCATCCACATGAAGTAAGTATGTAGAAATGTCTTCCTCATCTTCCATCTTCAAATATTCAAAAAATTTCTTGTGATTTTGCAATTTTGCCATCTTGACCTTTTTATCTCTGTCATATGTTTGCTTCAATTTTTCCCAAATATCTTTTGTTGATTTGCAATGCATAAATTTCATAAATTTTACTTCATGTAATCCACTTAATATTGCATTCTAGCCTTGGTATTATTCACATGTAAGAGCTTACCATATTTATCTTTGGGAGGATTAGCTGTAGGTGTGAACCCATCCTCAACTACTTGCCATGTCTCATATCCTTGTGCCATCAAGTAAGTCCTCATCCTTATGCTCTCAGAAGTATAATTGTTCCCATAAAAAAATAGTGTCTTATTTGATGAATATCCATTCTAAGATGCCATCTGTGTTCCTGTACTATACTCTTTCGAAGGAACCCGCTCTGATACCAATTGAAGAACATAGGCTTATACTGAGATGGGGGGTGAACAGTATAAGCTCAACTTTTACTTTTATTTCTCAAACAATATTATCCAATATTATAAATGGTAATATCAATAACAGTAATAAATGTCATGCACAAATTATCACATACAAGAGAGACATAAAATTAATGTGGTTCACCCAATTAGGGCTACTCCATGAAGAAAATATTTCTTCTAAATTTTTTCAACAAATATCTTGGGAATAAATTCCCTATTACAATATTTATGGACCTCTATACAAAGGAGACACAAATCCCCTATGCTCTAATTTATGGATCTCTCTCCACATAAAAACTCTTTCCCCTTTTCTCTAGTTTGTGAAACTTGATCTAGGAAAAATATATCTCCTCAACTAGTTTATAGATATCTCTCCACAGAAGAAATCTATCTCCCCAGCTGGTTCATGAATCTCACTCCATAGGAGAACTCTTTCCCCTTGTTCTAGTTCATGTATCTATCCATAGGAGAACTCTTTTCATTTCATTTGGTTTGTTGATCTCTCTCCATAGGATAAATATTTCTCCTTGCTCTGGTTCATAAATATCTAGCCAGAGGAGAACACTTTCCCTTTGATCTAGCTCATGGATCTATCTCCATAGGAGAACTCTATCCCCTTTGCTCTAGCTGGTGATATTCTAGAAGACTTCTTCCCACACTGCTCTAGCTAATGGACCTCTATCCACTTGAGACCTTTGTCCCTACTGCACTGGCTTATGGATCTCTCTCCAAAGGAGACTATTGTCCTCTTTAATCTATCACCTCCAAAGCCTATATTAACACATTGTTAGCTTATTAGATCCAATTATTATGGGCTAATTCTATTCTAAGGATGTTTTATTTAATAATCAGTTATGAGTACAAAATTTATTGGTTATGCTCCAATATGGTATAAGAGCAAGTAAGGTTTGGGCTCAATTTTTGTTTTTTTGTAGCTTTTGCTATTTCAAGCACATTTCTTGAGGTAGATCTGCCTACTAGACTAAATCAAACTATAGCCACATTTGTAGATGGGCTTGATAGATTGAGTCACATAAGTTATATCTAAACTAAGCCTTGATTGTGGTGATTTAGAATTGATTTGAGTCATATATCGGATGAGTCGTTGACATGAATCTGATTGGTGAACTAACTAACACTAGGCTACATGATATCCTAGGTGAGGATGTGGACAATAGATCTGAGGGTGACACTTGAAGGACTATGTGAATAGGATATGGAATTGGAGGATCTAACATAGACTCCTACATGATCTAAGACTAGAATACTATTACCCTAAGTGGCTAATGTGGTGGTTAGGATAGGAGTGTTGATAGACAATATAAAACTTACCCATTGGCAACCAAGTGATGATAGGTTCTATTGAGCAAGGAAGTGTTACGGGTAGGAGATTATACTTGAAGGTAGACACCTCCTTAATGGAGTGTTTTCCATTTTAAATATTTTCTAATTCACTCATACGACGCATGTGGGATATTTATCCCAAGTCACATATGTATTTTTTCCTGATCTCCATAATCAAGGACATCTCAGCCTTTTGAGGACTATTACAAAATATTGAAGAAGATTGGTCCCTTCCACTCAGAGTGAGTATAATAGTACCATTTTTTATCTCTAAATTATTTTCCCAATATCTATGTAGTATTTGGTAGATTGATGGAGATCACCATTAAGATTGTTGTTCTCTAGTACCTTGCTATCATCATTGTCGATGATATTCTATCTATTTGTAGCTAACCCTCGATGCAGATCCAGTTGTAGGTGTTGATATTTCATGACGATTCTAACAGATAACCATGCCACTCATATTTGTTAATGTAAGTACATTCGATCGTAGGATCAGAGACCCATAGTTGCATGTGCAATAGATTTATCGACCTAGTAGTGAGGGTAGAAGATATTTAAAAATTAAAATAAAAATAAAATCCATTCACTACCCTAATTGTTATTGTTGTTAGACATAAATCCTGATGAAGTGTTCTCTCCAAAGTGTTTAAGGGAAGTTATACCCCATGCATGATAAAATACCTTCTATGGTAGGTGTTATAAACAAAATTATTCCATTTCAGTACCGCCTATGTACCACTTATCGTTATACTATCATGTACGCATAGTCTCCCTCACATAAGGGCAGGTATATTGAGAGGTTTGATATAAAGGCCTAACATGTATAAAGAAAGAGAGACCATTTGGTGTTATAAGTAACCCTCATTATGACCGCTATCCACAAGTACCTGACAGATTCTCAGTTACTAAAAGGTTCTAGTTACACACCATGGAAAAAAAATATGAAGGTTGTTCTATAAAAGGAAGATTTGTGGGATGCTATCTCTGGTATAGAAACAAAACCTTCACCATCATCCAAAACAACTCAACCTGCATAACCAAATGTAGAACATATTACATTTGAAAATAAGGATAGTAAGGCAAGAGTGCTCATCTTGCTTGTTGTTTCAGATGAAGTTCAACCTCACATAGTTGTCATAGAAGATGGTAAAGAGGCATGGGATGCCCTTAAGACCATCTATGAGGATAATAATAATTCCACCATTCTTCAACTGCAATCTCAACTTCATATTTTAATTATGAAGCATGGAGAGATAGTTGAACTATTTCTTTGTAGAGTGGTTGAGTTGAAGTCAAAGTTGAATTCTATAGGAGAGGTTGTACAAGATAAACTCCTTAGTTCAATAATTTTGAGAGATTTACCTGATTCATACAAAATTTTGATGACTTCCCTTAAAGTGTCATAGATACAAGTTACCTTTGTTGAGTTGGTCAATTTAATTTAGAAAGAGGAGGCTCACCAACTACACAAATATGAATCTTCTAATACAACTCTTTATTCAAAAAAGCAGGGTTCTAAGAAGAAAGGTAATTTTTATAAGGGAGTAAATTCTTCCAAGGATTCCAAGGGAAAACAATCTCAACAATAGAAGTGATATTGCAATATATGTGATAATGATACCCATGACACAAATAGATGTTGGAAAAAAATAAAAAACCTAAGAACAAGGGTCATAACAAACCATAGAGCAAAAACAAGCAACCCAAGGTGAATGTTACTATTGAAGAATCGAACTCTGATTATGAGTGGGCACACAAGATGCTCATGACTAACACAATCTCCAAATCAAAGGATCCTATGTGGTATGTTGATTTTGGTACCAGTAAGCACATGATTGGTGACAAGTCGTGGTTTAAGGTATATGAAGCCAAGGAAGGAAAACTCGTAACTATTGTTGATGATAAAACCTACAAGGTTTAGGGTGAGGGTACATTTTTAATCAACCTTCCAGATGGCAAATGTCATATTGATAGAGTCATTTATGTTACGGGATTGACAAACAATTTATTGTTAGTCACTCAAATATTGGATAAGAATATGGTTGTTGATTCTTTTTTTAGGATGGAAAAAAACATTACTTTATCATCAAAAGGGGTAAACACATCATAACAAATTCATACAAGCATGTATTATTTGCATTATATGCTATATCCACCTCTCATATTACCATAACAGTCTCTACAAAGGAGGTAACTTCACTTTGGTACAAGAGATATGGGCATCTAAGTTTTGGATATTTACTTGAGCTAAGTATATATGATATGGTAAAGGGCCTTAACTCTCTTTCCTCTACATTGCCAGTGTGCTCTGATTTCTTGGTAGGAAAGCAACATAGAGCACCATTTGAAAATATATATACATGAGTAAAGAAACCTTTTGAGTTAATTCACACTAATATATACAGTCCCTTCACACCAAATAGTTTTGTGGTGAAGAGGTACTTTCAGGTATTTGTAGATGATTACTCATGGAATATGTGGGATATTCTTTCTTCATCTGAAATTAGAATCTTTCAGTTACTTCCAAAAAATTAAGAAATCTATTGAGAAGGAGTCAGGGACTTCTATAAATACCCTCCACTCAAATCAAGGGAGAGTTCACCTCTAAGGATTTTTTTGCATATTTTATTGCACATGGGATCAAGAGATACGTCACTAATTCTTATAATCCATATAAAAATGGAGTTGTTAAGTGGAGGAACCGTTCCATCATTGAAATGGTTTGTTGTATGCTCACATGAGCCCATATAGAGCAATAATTTTGGGAAGAAGATATCACCATAATAGTGTACCTGGAAAATAGGGCACCCAAAAAGGCCCTAAAGGGAAGAAATCCAAAGGAATCATGGAGTGGTAAAAAACCCTCCATATATCATCTACGTATTTTTGGATGTAAGTCTTTTATGAATATACCAAAAGAGAAAACTAAAAAGCTAGATGAGAAGACCTTACAATGTGTTCTTCTTGGATATGATGAGCATTATAAGGATTATCAGTTGATTGATCCTTTGACCAAGAGGATTCATATTAGTAGAGATGTTTTTGATGAATATTTCACATCATAAAACACATCCAATGCATACCTTAATTTTTAGGATTCTATGGTTGAGAAGTCTTCTTCTTCTTCTTCTTATTTGCCACAGAAAAAAATTCCTAAGTGGTATACCAGTACTATCAAAGACTCAAAGATATCCACACCACTAGATATGACTTTGAATAGATAATCATAGTATGGCTAGACAAGAAAAATCTACAATCGAAACTATTGAGGTTTATGAAATTTGTTAATATTTTTAGAAGATTTCTATAGATACAAAGAGATAAATAGAGGATATGAAAGTGGATGATGATCGAGTTTTTATGTCTACACTTGATGAGCATGAACCTGATAGTACATGATGCTCTTAGTAAGCCATAATGAAGGCTTCTATGGATGCAGAGTACATGTCTTTAAATAAAAATCAGACTTGGAAGCTTTTTGATTTATCGCATGGAAATAAGCCTATAGGATGAAAATGTTAGAATTAAAGTGCACTATGCCTCTGTTTTGACACTTGTCAGTTTATATTGACACTTTTCATTTATCATATAGGACTCTTGCCTATATATGTAACGCATTTTCATATACAATATATCTCATCAGTTACACTCCCAACATTTGGTATCAGAGCTCCAGGGTTTCTCTAGCCTTGTGAGCTTGAGGGGGGATTTCCGTCATGGAAATCCCCCCCTCATCCTTTCCCTCCATTTTCCATTTTTTTCATTTTCCCCATTATTTTTCAAAATAGGGAGTATGCTCTTCATCTTTTATGGATGAATCAAAAACTAGACCTTTGGAAAAACCATGGATGATGGGAAAAGTTTTTTAGTTTTTAAGGTTCTAGTTATAGTTTTGTTGGTTCTATTTTCGGGCCCAATGTTGTTGTGATCTATGGGATGAGTATTATGGGTGTTGTGCGAGTCGTTTCTAGGGTAGTGACTTCCATGGTGGTAGCATATTTGAGGTATTTTTTAAACATAGAGTCTTATGTTGTTTTTGGCTCAGATGAGAGATTTTGCTTGGACTGGGAAGCGATGCTGGGAAAGCAAAATTTTCTAAGATTCTGTGATGCAATTTTCCCATCAAATTTGCTATCTCTGATCTGGGGAAAGAAGTGCACCTCAGAGGAATGAAAGAACATCATTACAAAATTGTGACCACATCTAATTCTATTAACCACTCGAGATATCAGGCGTGTGATTTCGAGAACTTTATTGGAGAAAGATGAAGAATTCCTGATCCTGGCATGCTAGAGAAGTGCCTTCAACATTACCAATATCTTGAATGTGCATCTGGAGTACAACAAGTTCACCAAGATACTGACAGAGACAAAGCTGGCGGTAAGTAGGAGGGCTACAAAATATTTGTCATCGAGGTGAGTCAGCCCATCATGACCGCCATGGTGGAGGCCCCCCTGTGTTAGCGTCCAACGATGCCAACATCACTGTAGTGCTCGTCAAGGGTAGTTGCAAGATCTTTTTTGTCCTGATCTCTTCCACAGAGGTGCTCACAACCTACCAAGACACCGTCAAAGATGGTCCCACTGTGTTCACCCCCATCGACACCACCTTCACCGACCCGATGAAGAAGTTTAAAAAGTTCATCACCGATGACAAGAAGTCTGTCATGCTGTTCCATGCGCTGCCCATGTATAGTCCACTTGGCACTCTGAAGACCACCAATGGCCCCATCAGTTCATTGGCAACCAGCAACGATTCCAAGTATCAGATGACTATGGTAGATTTGGAGTTACAACTTGTCGATGTTTAAAAATCCTTTCTGGAAAATTTAGATTCGATAATGTAGTGATGTGTTTTTTGGTTAGACTATGTATAATTTAATACTATTTATGTTGGTTTCCAATATCGTATTGGAGCAATCGATCATGCTACTATTGGATTAATTTACCCGATATAATTGAAAATATTGTGCCATAAGTCTGAGTAGCGATTCATGGGATTCTAGTAGTGATGGCAGTGATGGAGAGCCTGGTAGATCCAAGCTCCATGCCGAGCATTGATAGCATCTAGTGTTGAAATGGGCAAAGTGGACATTTGGACTGTGTGAGTTTTAGTTTCCAGCATCAAAGGCACTAATTTTGGAGGGAGAGCGTCATTTTTAGATTTCTGATTGCATTTTTGCCAACAACACAGCCCGAGGGCAGGTTTTTTGATGGCCATATGGTGATTGGTCTCTTCCAGATGTTTAAGGGTGACGACTTCCAGTTCCCTCAAATCCACCTACAATTCTATCATATCCCCCCTCCCGTTCCTCCACCACCACAAAAAACCCCTGGATTTATACCTCACATTCATCGACCTCGAGCTATGATCGAATTCCCTACACAATAATCTCCTCACCCCGAGCCATCGCAAAGCCAAAATCGTTAGCCATAGATCTATAGATAGTGAATAGTGGCATCAAGGGTTTGAATCATGCCATTGGGATTGTTGTTCTTACAAGTGTTAAACATTTTTTTTACAAAAGAAAATGATCTGACGTCGACGACATGTAGTGGAGCTGTATAACGGTGTTCGAGGAAATGGATGACATGAAAAGTGGCTGTGGTGGTACCTATTCATGACGGTGCTCAAGGAGGGCCCATTTATCTCCATCAAATCACATCATTTGTTGTTTCCATATCAAGCCATCAAGAGATACACATTGAAATCCACTAAGTCCATTTTTTTTAAATGCAGTTTATTTTTTATCATAGTGAGAGGAAATATATTGAAATGGAAAATTTATTTTAATGATGGGGCATTTGTTATATAAAAATGATATTAATGTAAGGGAAGTGAATTGAGACTTGGCCTTTGTATGGTCTCAATATTGATTTTTCCATTTCCACCTGGGAAGTGGAAATGGATGGCCCACATGGCCTATGCTTGTAATTAGGAAATGCTCGTGAGTATTTGTCATTCATGGGGCAGTTTTTTAGGGGTACTCATTTTTAATGAGACTCGACCACAAAACCTCTTGCCTACCAGTGCGTTCAATTTTCTTAGGCTACCGCTATGTCAACCACCCACAGAAAGATGCTAGTGTGCAATTTGCACATTATTTTCTCACACTTCCTTGCCAACAAAAGTTTTCCAAAACTGTCGTCATCTGAAATCAAAATCACAACCTGCTATCTACCTCCACCTTACCACTGCCTAGTCTGCTGCTAGACCAACTACCTGGTTGAATGTAAGATCACACGATATTATCCTTATACACATCCAAGCCTTTTTCCTTTTTTAAAATAATAATTTATTTTTTTCCTCTCATGATTTCATGCACTAGTTATTCAAATCAATTGCACATTAAACACTTGAAACACACATCAAATACAACCATAGGGCTAGGAAATTTATCCATATTTATATGGATTTTCACCATGCTTCAAATGCCAGTGCTTTTAAGAATTTAATTTTTTTTCAACATTGGCGCCAAAAATCCACCTTGGGTTATAAAATAATATAATATAAAATATTATAATTATTTTATAATTTAACTTTAGGGTTTAACCTTTTAATTTTAATATTATAATATTAAACTATTATAATATTATTTCATTTTTTAGCCTTAGTCACTTGCTTCCTTTATACTTCTTTTAAAAACAGGGCCTCCAACATTTCAACCAATCACTTGGAGCTTTGTCCCAAATCTCTTGGGCTTAAAAAATAAATATTTTAACCCTTTATTTTTTTCAATTTCCTCGCACTGAGAATGATCTTTGACTTGCATTTTAACCAACTTATAAATCTTATATTTTTGCCATTCCAATTTATCAATGATAACTAATATCATAAATCTATGACCTCAAATAGTTTGACATCAATGACAACAATATACACAAAATTTCCAACAATCTCCCCCTTTGTCATTGATGGCAACTCTTTTCTACATAACTTTTTCAACCATTAGATTCCAAATCTACTCCCCTAAGAAATGGTTCCTCCTGACTGAATGCTCTCCCCCTTACTCAAATCTCTCCCCTTTGACATCAATGGCAAAGGGACTCCTTTTGGTCTAAAGATAAGACTCTTAGCTCAGCCTCCTCCCCACCTCCTCTCCTTGAGGTAATTAATTTTGTGGTGGAAGTATCTCTACTCCCAACATACAATGCTCTTTTCCTTTGTCAAACTTCTTTCTCAACATACCCTTTTGATGCTTTTGATGTCCCTGTTCATGCTTATCTCTAGAAGCTTTGGAAAATTTATTCGACACCACTTGGCCTTATGCCCAACATTATTACACTTATAACACTTAATGTTGTGGTTCTTAGAAGGTGCAAATATCTTGAAATACATCCTGATGAATCCATAATCATTTCTATCATGAACCCTACAATGGATTGCTTTATGACCAAATCGATTGCAAGAGTAGAAATACCCTTGAAAGGAATGTCCATGTTTGAATTTCCTCTTTGTAAAACCATATTCCTTCTTTCCACGAGTCCTGCAATTCATAGTCCTATGACAAAAATTATTACATGAAAAACATCGTCCTTTGAAGAAATCTTACCTTAAACCCATTGGTCTCTTAGTCCTTTATTCCTTGTGATGATCATGTTCCTTGTTTGTGCATTTTTTCTTTCTTAGTGAGACTTATATTCTTAAAAGTATCCTCATAAGTCTCAATTTCTTCATCACTCTCTTACATTGAAACTTCTTCCTATTTTAATCTTGAGATTGATCCTTCTTTTTTTTCCCCTTGTCCTTCTTCAAAATCAAGTACCGTTTTGATAGATGAAGGTCTTTGTGCATTGATAATATTATCCAAAGTCTTTGAACTTTTTCCAAACCTGTGTAGCTTGTCCTTTGAATATTTCACCTCCATCCTTAGTGAAACTACCTCATGTTCTAATCTATCACATTCTAATACTTTTACCTCTAACTTTTCTTGAAATCTCCTTGTCTTAGCTATTGACATTTTCAGGTCTTGTATAAGCTTTTCTTTTTATTCATCACATTCTTGAACTTGAGCCCTAAATCTTGAATTCTACTTTCTAATATTTTTAATTCTTTAAGAGTAGCAATAAGTTCAGCTTCTAGATCTATAGTGCCTTCTTCATTTTCTAAATATTTCTCTACTTCTTTATCTTCAAGAGCATCTTCATAATTTTTAGATTTATCTTCAATAGGAGCATTTTCTTCCTCTTCTATTATCATAAATAGAATTTCTTTTTCTTCACTATCAGAGGGTCATTCATCACTATCACTTCAAAACTTGCTTCCCTTATCAACATAGAAACTCTTCTTGTGTCTTTGAAAAAACTTATTTTCATGCTTGCCTTGTCCATACCTAGATTTTCTTGCTTCCTTTTTCTTATGATCTTGTTTCTCTTCACTGCTACTACTTCCAGATTTTGGACAATTAGATGCATAGTGGAAAAAATTACCACAATTAAAATATTCACTGTTTTCATACCTTTGTGCTTTCTTGAGTCCTTGTTTCTTCTGCCATAGTTAGCTTCTTCATACGTAGTTGACTCACCACTTGATTCTTGTTTCTTATTTTTTGTTTTCTTTGCTACTTTGAAGGATTCCTCTTTCTCGAATTTAGGATCCTTTACTATTCTCATCTCATAAGTTGTGATAATTCCATGTTACTCATCCATAGTCAATTTTTAAATATATCTCATCTTTTCTATAGTTGAAAATTTTCCATCATACCTCATAGGAAGTGACCTTTAAACCTTTTGAGAAATTCTAGAGTCTTCAATTTCAAACCCAAGTCCACACATGGTATTAACAACATCATCCACATGAAGTAAGTATGTAGAAATGTCTTCCTCATCTTCCATCTTCAAATGTTCAAACCTTTTCTTGTGATTTTGCAATTTTACTATCTTGACCTTTTTATCTCCCTCATATGTTTGCTTCAATTTTTCCCAAATATCTTTTGTTGATTTGCAATGCATAACTTTCATAAATTTTACTTCATGTAATCCACTTAATATTGCATTCTCGCCTTGGTATTATTCACATGTAATAGCTTACCATATTTATCTTTTGGAGGATTAGCTGTAGGTGTGAACCCATCCTCAACTACTTGCCATGTCTCATATCCTTGTGCCATCAAGTAAGTCCTCATCCTTATGCTCTCGAAAGTATAATTGTTCCCATAGAAAAATAGTGTCTTATTTGATGAAAATCCATTCTAAGATGTCATCTGTGTTCCTGTACTATCTTCCTTCAAGTTGTTAGACTCTTCCGAAGGAACCCGCTCTGATACCAATTTAAGAACACAGGCTTATATTGAGAGGGGGGGTGAACAGTATAAGCTCAAATTTTACTTTTCTTTCCCAAACAATATTATCCAATATTATAAATGGTAATATCAATAGCATTAATCAATGTCATGCACAAATCATCACATACAAGAGAGACATAAATTTAATGTGGTTCACCCAATGTGGGCTACTCCATGAAGAAAATATTTCTTCTAAAATTTTTCAACAAATCTCTTGGGAATAAATTCCCTATTACAATATTTATGGACCTCTATACAAAGGAGACACCAATCCCATATGCTCCAATTTATGGATCTATCTCCACATAAAAACTCTTTCCCATTTTCTATGGTTTGTGAAACTTGATCTAGGAGAAATATATCTCCTCAAATAGTTTATGGATATCTCTCCATAGAAGAACTCTTTCTCCCCAGCTGGTTCATGGATCTCACTCCATAGGATAACTCTTTCCCCTTGCTCTAGTTCATGTATCTCTCTCCATAGGAGAAGTCTTTCCATTTTATTTGGTTTGTTGATCTCTCTCCATAGGATAAATATTTCCCCTTGCTCTGGTTCATAAATCTCTATCTAGAGGAGAACACTTTCCCTTTGATCTAGCTCATGGATCTATCTCCATAGGATAACTCTATCCCCTTTGCTCTAGCTGTTGATATTCTAGAAGACTTCTTCCCACATTGCTCTAGCTAATGGACCTCTATCCACTTGAGACCTTTGTCCCCACTGCATTGGCTTATGGATCTCTCTCCATAGGAGACTATTGTCCTCTTTACTCTATCACCTCCAAAGCCTATATTAACGCATTGCTAGCTTATTAGATCCAATTATTATGGTCTAATTATAGTCTAAGGATGTTTTATTTAATCATCACTTATGAATACAAAATTTATTGGTTATGCTCCAATATGGTATCAGTGCAAGTAAGGTTTGGGCTCAATTTTTGGTTTTTTGTAGCTTCAGATCTTTCAAGCACATTTCTTGAGGTAGATCTGCCTACTAGACTAAATCAAACTGTAGCTACATTTGTAGATGGCCTCGATGGATCTGAGTCACATAAGTTAGGCCTGACCTAAGCCTTGATTGTGGTGATTTAGACTCTATTTGAATCAAATATCGGACCAGTCATTGACATGAATCTGACTGGTGAACTGATTGACACTAGGCTACATGAGATCCTAGGTGAGGACGTGGACAATAGATCTGAGGGTAACACTTGAAGGACTATGTGATGAGGACATGGAATTGGAGGATCTAACATAGATTCCTACATGATCTAAGAATAGCATACTATTACCCTAAGTGGCTAATGTGGTGGTTAGGATAGGAGTGTTGATAGACAATATAAAACTTACCCATTGGCGGCCAAGTGATGATAGGTTCAATTGGGCAAGGGAGAGTTACGGGTAGGATATTCTACTTGAAGGTAGACACCTCCTTAATGGAGTGTTTTCCATTTTAAATATTTTCTAATTCACTCATACGACGCATGTGGGATATTTATCCCAAGTCACATATGTGTTTTTTCCTGATCTCCATAATCAAGGACGTCTCAACTTTTCAAGGACTATTACAAAATATTGGAGAATATTGGTTCCTTCCACTTAGAGTGAGTGTAATAGTACCATTTTTTTATATCTAAATGATTTTACCAATATCTATTTAGTATTTTTTAGATTTATGGAGATCACCACGAAGATTTTTGTTTTCTAGTACCTTGCTATCATCATTATCGATGATCTTCTATAAATTTGTAGCTAACCCTTGATGCAGATCCAGTTGTAGGTGTTGATATTTCATGACGATGCTAATAGATAACCATGCCACTCATATTTGTAGATGTATGTACATTCTATTGTAGGCTCGGAGACCCATAGTTGCATATGCAATAGATTCATTGACCTAGTAGTGAGGGTAGAAGATATTTAAAAAAAAAAATCATTTTTTTAAAATCATCATCTATTGACCAGTGGAAGGAGCTATCATGGAGGTGATTCCATAAGAGAAGAGTGCCACACGCTTGGAGGAGGCACCGTCTACTCGGATCATCCCAGTGGAGGAGGTCGAAACAAAGAGCACCAAGTGCTCTTCAATACCATTGATAGTGGTAGCCAAGGTGGTCGGAGGCCAGCCTTCAAGGCACTACCGACCGACAAGTCAGTGGATCGAATCTCACCATTGCCGCTTCAAAGGTATATATATTTTTTATTTTTTGTTTGAAAGTTCAAATTTTTAATGTTTTCAAAATTTTCTAGTTAAATATTTATCTATTTTCGTAATTATTTTTTAATTTAATTAATAATATTTATATTTAATTAAATATAATTTAGTTTCATTAGATATTATTTTTCTTTTCAAACATCAATTTAAAAGTACCTTTTTTTTATTTTGAAGCATAAACCTCCAAACACATTTTATCCTATAGTTATCAAAATCAGGGGGACAAAATTAATGTATTTTATGCAATATTATCAAAATAGGATGAAAAGGGGGGAATAGAAAGTGAAAAATTTTCAGTTTTTTGAAAAATAAATTTGTCACTGTAATTAGGTGCATTTTGATGTAAATCGACATCTAAATTTTCAATTTTTTGTGGGCACTTTTTTTTGTATGTTACATTTACGTTTCCATTTCTATTTTTGCACTACAACATTAAGTAAAATCAAGCACAATTTAGTCACAAAAAATTGAACCCATTTGTGTAATTTATTTACATTATAGTGTTCAGTATGCACAATACCTCTAGCCCACACTTACAGGTAATGATGTCGTTCTTTGGGAAACTTTATGTATCATCTAATATAGCTACAACAATGATGTTTTATCTTGTTCTCTATAAATCATTGGGGAGATATAAGTTTACCATTTTGTTATTTTTTCACTCCATTCACTACCCTAATTTTATTGTTTTTACACGTAAATCTTGATGAAGTGTTCTCTCCAAAGTGTTTAAGGGAAGTTATATCCCATGCATGAGAAAATACCTTCTATGGTAGGTGTTATAAACAAAATGATTCTCTTTCAATATCGCCTATGTACCACTTATCATTCTACTCTCATGTACTTATAGTCTCCCTCACGTAAGGGCAGGTATATTGAGAGGTTCGATATAAATGCCTAACATGTATAAAGAAAGAGAGACCATTTGGTGTTATAAGTAACCCTCATTTTGACCGCTATCCACAAGTACCTGATAGATTCTCAGTTACTAAAATGTTCTAATTACACACCATGGAAAACAAATATGAAGGTTGTTCTATAAAAGGAAGATTTGTGGGATGTTGTCTCTGGTATAGAAACAAAACCTTCACCATCAACAAACACAACTCAACCTGCATGACCAACTGTAGAACATATTACATTTGACAATAAGGATAGTAAGGCAAGAGTGCTCATTTTGCTTGTTGTTTCAGATGAAGTTCAACCTCACATAGTTGTCATAGAAGATGGTAAAGAGGCATGAGATGCCCTTAAGACCATCTATGAGGATAATAATAATTCCACCATTCTTCAACTACAATCTCAACTTCATATTTTTATTATGAAGCATGGATATACAGTTGAACTATTTCTTTGCAGAGTGGCTGAGTTGGAGTCAAATTTGAATTCTATAGGAGAGACTGTACAAGATAAGCTCCTCAGTTCAATAATTTTGAGAGATTTACTTTATTCATACAAAATGTTGATGACTTCCCTTAAGGTGTCATAGATACAAGTTACCTTTGTTGAGTTGGTCAATTTAATTTAGAAAGAGGAGGCTCACCAACTACACAAATATGAAGCTTCTAATACAACCCTTTATTCAAACAAGCAGGGTTCTAAGAAGAAAGGTAATTTTTATAAGGGAGTAAATTCTTCCAAGGATTCCAAGGGAAAACAATCTCAACAATATTGCAATATATGTGATAAGGATACCTATGACACAAATAGATGTTGGCAAAAAATAAACAACCTAAGAACAAGGGTCATAACAAACCATAGAGCAAAAACAAGCAACCCAAGGTGAATTTTACTGTTGAAGAATCGAACTCTGATTATGAGTGGGCACACAAGATGCTCATGACTAAAAAAACCTCAAAATCAAAGGATCCTATGTGATATGTTGATTTTGGGACCAGTAAGCACATGATTGGTGACAAGTCATGGTTTAAGATATATGAAGCCAAGGAAGGAAAACCTGTAACTATTATTGATGATAAAACCTACAAGGTTTAGGTTGAGGGTACATTTTTAGTCAACCTTCCAGATGGCAAATTTCATATTGATAGATTCCTTTATGTTACGGGATTGGCAAACAATTTATTTTTAGTCACTCAAATATTGGATAAGAAAATGGTTGTTGATTTTTTTTTTAGGATGGAAAAAAGCATTACTTTATCATCAAAAGGGGTAAACACATCATAACAAATTCATACAAGCATGGATTATTTGCATTATATGCTATATCCACTTATCATATTACCATAACAATCTCTACAAAGGAGGTAACTTCACTTTGGTACAAGAGATATGGGCATCTAAGTTCTGGATATTTACTTGAGCTAAGTATATATGATATGGTAAAGGGCCTTAACTCTCTTTCCTCTACATTGCCAGTGTGCTCTGATTTCTTGGTAGGAAAGCAACATAGAGCACCATTTGAAAAGATATATACATGAGTAAAGAAACCTTTTGAGTTAATTCACACTAATATATACAGTCCCTTCACACCAAATAGTTTTGTGGTGAAGAGGTACTTTCAGTTATTTGTAGATGATTACTCATGGAATATGTGGGATATTCTTTCTTCATCTAAAATTAGAATATTTCAGCTACTTCCAAAAATTTATGAAATCCATTGAGAAGGAGTCAGGGACTTCTATAAAGACCCTCCACTCAAATCAAGGGAGAGTTCACCTCTAAGGATTTTTTTGCATATTTTATTGCACATGGGATCAAGAAATAGGTCACTAATTCTTATAATCCATAGAAAAGTGTAGTTTTTAAGTGGAGGAACCATTCCATAATGGAAATGGTTTGTTGTATGCTCACATGAGCCCATATAGAGAAATAATTTTGGGAAGAAGCTATCACCACAATAGTGTACCTGCAGAATAGGGCACCCAAAAAGGCCCTAAAGGGAATAAATCCATAGGAATCATGGAGTGGTAAAAAACCCTCCATATATCATCTACGTATTTTTGGATGTAATTCTTTTATAAATATACCAAAAGAGAAAAGTAAAAAGCTAGATGAGAAGACCTTACAATGTGTTCTTCTTGGATATGATGAGCATTATAAGGATTATCAGTTGATTGATCCTTTGACCAAGAGGATTCATATTAGTAGAGATGTTTTTGATGAATATTTCACATCATAAAACACATCCAATGCATACCTTAATTTTTAGGATTCTATGGTTGAGAAGTCTTCTTCTTCTTCTTCTTCTTTTCCACAGAAAAAAATTCCTAAGTGGTATACCAGTACTATCAAAGACTCAAAGATATCCACACCACTAGATATGACTTTGAATAGATACTCATAGTATGTCTTGACAAGAGAAATCTACAATAGATACTATTGAGGTTGATGATATTTGTTAATATTTTGAGAAGCTTTATTTAGATACAAATATATAAATAAAGGATATGAAAGTGGATTATGATCTATTTTTTATGTCTACACTTGATGAGCATGAACCTGCCATAGTACATGATGCTCTTAGTAATCCATAATGGAAGGATTTTATGGATGCAAAGTACATGTCTCTAAATAAAAATTAGACTTGGAAGCTTTTCGATCTATCGCATGGAAATAAGCCTATTGGATGAAAATGTTAGAATTAAAGTGCACTATGCCTCTATTTTAACACATGTCAGTTTATATTGACACTTGTCATTTATCATATAGGCCTCCTGCCTATATATGTAACACATTTTCATGTACAATATATCTCATCAGTTTTACTCCCAACATTTGGTATCAGAGCTCCAAGATTTCTCTAGCCTTGTGAGCTTGAGGGGTGATTTCCCTCATGGAAATCCCCCCTCATCCTTTCCCTCCATTTTCCCATTTTTTCATTTTTCCCATTATTTTTCAAAATAGGGAGTATGCTCTTCATATTTTATGGATGAATCAAAAACTAGACCTTTGGAAAAGCCATGGATGATGGGAAATTTTTTTAGTTATTAGGGTTCTAGTTACAGTTTTGTTGGTTCTCTGTTCGGGCCCAATGATGTTGTGATCTATGGGATGAGTCTTGTGGTTTTTGTGTGAGTCGTGTCTAGGGTAGTGAATTCCATGGTGGTAGCATATTTGAGGTATTTTTTAAAAATAGAGTCTTCTGCTATTACTGGCCTAGACGGGAGCTTTCACTTGGACTGGGAAGCGGTGCTGGGAAAGAAAAATTGTCTAAGATTCTATTATGTAATTTTCCCATCAAATTTGCTATCTCTTATCTAGGGATAGAAGCGCACCTCAGAGGAATGAAAGAACGTCATTGCATAATCGTGACCACATCTAATTTTGTTAACCACCCAAGAGATCAAGCGTGTGATTTTGAGAACTTTATTGGAGAAAGACAAAGAATTCTTGAGTCTGGCATGTTGGAGAAGCGCCTTCAACATTACTAAGATCATGAATGTGTATTCAGAGTACAACAATCTAATGACATAGATGAAACTGGTGGCAAGGAGGAGGGCTACATCTCTATCATTGAGGTGAGTCATCCCATCATGTCCGTCATGGTGGAGGCCCCTATGTTGGCGTCCAATGATGTCAACATCACCGCAGTGCTCGTCAAGGGTGGTTACAAGATCTCCCTAGCCTAATCTCCTCCACGGAGGTGCTCATGACCTACCAGGATGCTGTCAAAGATGGTTCGACAGTGTTTGCCTCCATCGATGCTACCTTCACCAGCCTAATGAAGAAGTTTAACAAGTTCACTATCAATGATAAGCAATTTATCGTGTTGTTCCATGCACTGCCCACGTATAGTCCACTTGGCACTCTCAAGACCACCAATGGCCCTATCAGCTTGCTGGAAACCAGCAACGGTACCAAGTATCAGATGACTATGGTAGAGTTGGAGTTATAGCTTATCAATGTTTAAAAATCCTTTTTAGAAAATTTAGATTTGATAATGCAGTGATGTGTTTTTTGGTTCAACTATGTATAATTTAATACTATTTATGCTGGTTTCCAAGATTGTATTTGAGCAATCAATCGTGCTACTATTGGATTAATTTACCCCAGGTATAATTGAAAATATTGTGCCACAAGTCCAAGCAACGATTCATGGGATTCTAGTAGCGATGGCAATGATAGAGAGCCTAGTAGATCCAATCTCCATGCTGATCTTTGATAGAATCTAGCGTTGAAATGGGCAAAGTGGACATTTGGATTGTGTGAGTTTTAGTTGCCAACATCAAAGGCAATAATTTTGGAGGGAGAGTGACATTTTCGGATCTCTGACTGAATTTTTGCCAACAACACAAACCAGGGGCAACTTTTTTGACGACCATATGGTGAATGGTATCTTCCAAATGTTTAAGGGTGATGTCTTCCAGTTTCCCTGACTCCACCTATAATTCTATCAGATTTCCCCTCTTGTTCCTCCATCGCCATGAAGAACCCCTAGATTTATGCCTCACATTCATCGACCTCGAGCTATGACCGAATTCCCTGCACAATAATCTCCTCACCCCGAGCCATCGCAAAGCCAACATCATCAGCCATGGATCTGTAGATAGTGAACAGTGGCATCAAGGGTTCGAATCGCACCACTGGTATTGTTGTTCTTACAAGTGTCAAACTTTTTTTTTACAGAAGAAAATTATCTAATGTCGACAACATGTAGTGGAGCTGTATAATGGTGTTCGAGGAAAAGGATGATGTGACAAGCGGTTGTGGTGATACCTGTTCATGATGGTGCTCAAGGAGGGCCCATTTATCTCCATCAAATCACATCATTTTTTGTTTCCATATCGAGCCAACAAGAGATACACAATGGAATCCACTAAGTCCATTTTCTTAAATGCAGTTTATTTTTTATCATAGTGGGAGGAAATATATTGAAAGGGGAAATTTATTTCAATGATGGGGCATTTGTTATATAAAAATGATATTAATGTAAGGGAAGTGAAGTGAGACTTGGCCTTTGTATGGTCTCAATATTGATTTTTCCATTTCCACCTAGGAAGTGGAAATGGATGGCCCACATGGCCTATGCTTGTAATTAGGAAATGCTCATGAGTATTTGTCATTAATGGGGCAGTTTTTTTAGGGGTACTCATTTTTAATGATTTTTTCCACATGAAGAGTGGAAGTGGGATTGGAAGGCCACATGCATGATGTAATTTCTTAGAAAAGCATACAACTATTTTTTCCACATGAGAGTGGCCCTATTTTTTTTCCACATGGAGAGTGAAAGGCCTAGATTGGCCAAGTAATTTCCCCTATGAGGGAAAATTGATGATGTTTTTTTTCCACCAGAGATGCGATGCTGCCAAATAGTGAGGAATATTTACTACTTAGTGAGGTTACTATTGTTTTTCCCATGGATGAAGGACTTATTGAAATCCGACTATAGCCATGTTTATAGTTTTTGGAAATATTTTTTCAAGTTGGACACATTGGTGATGTCCATTTGTAATTCTGAGGCTATTTTATTTGAGTTTTTTAAGCCTCAAAGTTTTCTACCTTGGAGTGCACTCTCGGTTGAACCCGACACTCCCAAGGCACTTGTAAGTGAACCTAGTATCTAGTATTCTCCTCTTTCTACTTGGTGGATGCAGCAGCTGGTTACCCATGCATTCCGGTAAGATGAGGTGACTACCATAAGGACACTTATTCTAGGGACTACAGACATAGACACCCTAGACTCTATCCAAGTTTTTTTTTAATCTACTTTTGAAGACTACAGACGAAGACACTTCAAAAGATTCTCTTCTATTATTCTTTCTTCTTCTCCTCCATATTTGGCTTCTATGGCTCATTTTTTATTATGTATTAAGGTGCATTTTCGGCAGATACCGACACATTCTATATTGATTTCACCACGAGGAGGGATTTAATATTCATGGTGGATCTAGTCAGTGACCTACGAGAGGCAACATCCTTTGAGGATAGCATTCAGAGGCAACAAACCCAAAAGTGGCTGACCCTGAGGCACCCATGATGACCTTGAGGCACTTAGATGGCTGACCCAGTGGAAAAAGACCCATGGAAGTGGTTGACCCTGAGGAAATAGATCGAGATGTATACATAGTTCATCTAGCATTATTTACAGTTGGATATCCAAGCGCAAAGAGCACGATCCTAGACCAAATCAACAATAAAAGAGGATGATAGGTTTCTTTTAGAGAAGTCAACATTAAGGGGGAATGTTACCTAATGTTGACTTGTTTTTTTTCTTTAGTTAGGATAGTGCACTTTAAGGGGGAATGTTAGAATTAAAGTGCACTATGCCTCTATTTTGACACTTTTCAGTTTATATTGACACTTGTCATTTATCATATAGGCCTCCTGCCTATATATGTAACACATTTTCATGGACCTCTATCCACTAGAGACCTCTATCCCCACTATATTTTCTTATGGATATATCTCCACAGGAGACTACTATTCTATTTAATCTATCACATCCAAAGCCTACTCTTAATTCTATCTCAAATCTACACCAAGATCTATCCCAAGTCTAGCACAAATTCACTCTAACTCTACGCACAATTTTACATCAAAATCTGTCTCAAATATATCTCAAGACTTAACACAAAACTTGAACAAATAAGTAATCAAACCTACTCTCAATTATATCTTCAAGTCTTCTCAAATACTTGCTCAAATATATCCTCAAGCCTTCTCAAAAACTTACTCAATTTTTTTCTCAAACCTTCTCAAATACTTGCTTAAATTTATCCTCAAGCATTCTCAAAGACTTGCTCAAATATATCCTCAAGCCTTCTCAAAGACTTGCTCAACTCCATCCTCAATGCTGCTCACACAACCTGCTCAAATAACTCAAAATCTTGCATTAAAAACACAACTTAAATATCTTTTAGAAAAGCTCTCTTCACACATACAAATTCTACTTAGAATTCAATTTAAGCTCAGGAAAATATAGAGGATGATATGATTTATAAAAAAATCAATATGTTTCACCCTAAAAAATCTTGTACTCATTCAACCAATATCTATTTATTACAAAATCCCTTTCAAATCAAATAAAAACAATGTATAAAATTATTTCAAAAAACTAATCTATCCTTATTGCAAATTTCCTCTCAAATATCAATCACACTGATGCATAATTTCTCTTAACAAAATTTATCTCAATCACTTCCACAATTTCAATCAATATCCCATAAACCAATGTTCAAAATGTTTCACAAAGATGCACTAACTTGTCTTCAACCCTAGCACAAGTAGTTCACAATATCTATCTCAAATTTTTTCAAAATATTCAACAATGAAGCACAAAATCCTCACTCAAATATTTCCAACAATGCTTATTAAACAATCCTTTTCACTCCACCTTATGTTTCAAAACATTCACTTCAACAAACACTTTAAATAAATAATGATATGCCCATACCTCTTTGCTTGCTCTTATGGAGATATGTCTTAAAAAATTTGTCTCATACACAATATATTTTTCAACTATAAAAGGGTTAGCACAAAACCTTTTTATGAGTTAGAAAACCTCCTCAAAATGTGTGCACAATTTATTCCAAACCAATACTATATACCTCTATTGGTTTATCAAAATAAAACATTCATTCATGAACTAAGTCATACAAAATTGAATCAAACATTACAAACAATAAAGGTACATCCTACACCTTTTATCTCCCACTTAAAATATCAATAAACACTCTCAAAATATTTGCCAATAATTTTCTTATTACTCCAAAAAATAGCATTTCAAAAAAATACATTATCCATTATAATTTTCTTCTAAACAATGACAAGAAAATAAAAAATATTTTACTTATAACTCCCTAAGTCCAATGGCACTCAAACAATCAAACACATCTTTAAGCACCTTACAACTCAAACTTAAGCACCTAACAAATCAAACTTAGGCATTAATAAATATATAATATTTTCTTACCAAAATAGCCACGGTGATACTTGACCACAAAACCTCTTGCCTACCAGTGCGTTCAAGTTTCTTGGGCTACCGTTAGGTCAACCACCCACACAAAGATGCTAGTGCGCAATTTGCACATTATCTTATCACACTTCCTTGCCAACAAAAGTTTTCCAAAACTGTCACCATCTGAAATCAAACTCACAACCTGCTATCTGCCTCCACCTTACCACTGCCTAGTTTGTTGCTAGGCCAACTACCTGGTTGAAGGTAAGATCACACGATATTATCCTTATACACGTCCAAGCATTTTTGCTTTTTTAAAATAATAATTTATATTTTTCCTCTCATGATTTCATGTGCTGGTTATTCAAATCAATTGCACATTAAACACTTGAAACACACATCAAATACAACCATAGGGCTAGGAAATTTATCCATATTTATATGGATTTTCACCATGCTTCAAATGCCAGTGCTTTTAAGAATTTAATTTTTTTTTCAATATTGGCGCCAAAAACCCACCTTGGGTTATAAAACAATATAATATAAAATATTATAATTATTTTATAATTTAACTTTAGGCTTTAACCTTTTAACTTTAATATTATAATATTAAACTATTATAATATTATTTCATTTTTTGCCTTAGTCACTTGCTTCCTTTAGACTTTTTTTTAAATCAGGGCCTCCAAAATTTCAACCAATCATTTGGAGGTTTGTCGTAAACCTCTTGTGCTTAAAAAATAAATATTTTAACCCTTTATTTTTGTCAATTTCCTCGCACTGAGAATGATCTTTGCCTTGCATTTTAACCAACTTATAAATCTTATCTTTTTTCCATTCCAATTTATAAATGATAACTAATATCATAAATCTATGACCTCAAATATTTGGACATCAATGACAACAATATACACAAAATTTCCAACAATATCTCCCTTTGTCATTGATGGCAACCCTTTTCTACATAACTTTTTCAACCACTGGATTCCAAATATACTACCCTAAGAAATGGTTCCCCTTGACTCCCCCTTACTCAAATCTCTCCCCTTTGACATCAATGGTAAAGGGACTCCTTTTGGTCTAAAGATAAGACTCATAGCTCAACCTCATCCCCACCTCCTCTCATTGAGGTAATTAATTTTGGGGTGGAAGTATCTCTACTCCCAACATACAATGCTCTTTTTCTTTGTCAACATTCTTTCTCAACATGCCCTTTTGATCCTTTTGATGTCCCTTTTCATGCTTGTCTCTAGAAGCTCTGGAAACTTTATTCGAACCACTTGGCCTGCCCAACATTATTACACTTATAACACTCAATGTTGTCGTTCTTAGAATGTGCAAATATCTTGAAATACATCCTGATGAAGCCATAATCATTTCTATCATGAAACCTACAATGGATTTATTTATGACCAAATCGATTGCAAGAGTAGAAATTCCCTTGAAAGGAATGTCCATATTTGAATTTCCTCTTTGTAAAATTATATTCCTTCTTTCCATGAGTCCTGCAATTCATAGTCCTATGACCAAAATTATTACATGAAAAACATCATCCTTTGAAGAAATCTTACCTTAAAACCATTGGTCTCTTAGTCCTTTCTTCTTTGTGATGATCATGTTCCTTGTTTGTGCATTTTTTCTTTCTTAGTGAGACTTATATTCTTCAAAGTATCCTCATAGGTATCAATTTATTCATCACTCTCTTACTTTGAAACTTCTTCCTATTTTAATATTGAGATTGATCCTTCTTTTTTTTCCCCTTGTCCTTCTTCAAAATAAAGTACCATTTTGATAGATGAAGGTCTTTGTGCATTGATGATATTATCCAAAGTCTTTGAAATTTTTCCAAACCTATGTAGCTTGTCCTTAGAATCTTTCACCTCCATCCTTGGTGAAACTACCTCATGTTCTAATCTTTCACATTCTAATACTTTTACCTCTAACTTTTCTTGAAATCTCCTTGTCTTAGCTATTGAGATTTTCATGTCTTGTATAAGATTTTCTTTTTATTCATCACATTCTTGAACTTGAGCCTTAAATCTTGAATTCTACTTTCTAACCTTTTTAATTCTTTAAGAGTAGCAATAAGTTCAACTTCTAGATCTATAGTGCCTTCTTCATTTTCAAAATATTTCTCTACTTCTTTATCTTCAAGAGCATCTTCATACTTTTTAGATTTATCTTCAACAGGAGTATTTTCTTCCTCTTCTATTATCATAAATAGAATTTTTTTTTCTTCACTATCAGAGGGTCGTTCGTCACTATCACTTGAAACCTTGCTTCCCTTATCAACATAGAAACTCTTCTTGTGCCTTTGAAAAAAATTATTTTCATGCTTGCCTTGTCCATACCTAGATTTTTTTGCTTTCTTTTTCTTATGATCTTGTTTCTCTTCAATGCTACTGCTTCCAGATTTTGGACAATTAGATGCATAGTGACAAAAATTACCACAATTAAAATTTTCACTATTTTCATACCTTTGTGCTTTCTTGAGTCCTTGTTTATTTTGCCATAGTTAGCTTCTTCATATGTAGTTGACTCACCACTTGATTCTGTTTTCTTATTTTTTGTTTTCTTTGCTACTTTGAAGGCTTCCTCTTTCTTGGATTTAGGATCCTTTACTATTCTCATCTCATAAGTTGTGATAATTCCATGTTACTCCTCCATAGTCAATTTTTAAATATATCTCATCTCTTCTATACTTGAAACTTTTCCATCATACCTCATAGCAAGTGACCATAAAACCTTTTGAGCAATTCTAGAGTCTTCAATTTCAAATCCAAGTCCACACATGGTATTAACAACCTCATCCACATGAAGTAAGTATGTAGAAATGTCTTCCTCATCTTCCATCTTCAAATATTCAAACATTTTCTTGTGATTTTGCAATTTTGCCATCTTGACCTTTTTATCTCCCTCATATGTTTGCTTCAATTTTTCCCAAATATCTTTTGTTGATTTGCAATGCATAACTTTCATAAATTTTGCTTCATGTAATCCACTTAATATTGCATTCTCACCTTGGTATTATTCACATGTAAGAGCTTACCATATTTATCTTTGGGAGGATTAGTTGTAGGTGTGAACCCATCCTCAACTACTTGCTCTCCTTATGCTCTCGAAAGTATAATTGTTCCCATAGAAAAATAGTGTCTTATTTGATGAAGATCCATTCTAAGATGCCATTTGTGTTCCTGTACTATCTTCCTTCAAGTTGTTAGACTCTTTCGAAGGAACCCACTCTGATAACAATTGAAGAACATAGGCTTATACTGAGAGGAGGGGTGAACAGTATAAGCTCAAATTTTACTTTTATTTCCCAAACAATATTATCCAATATTATAAATGGCAATATCAATAGCAGTAATCAATGTCATGCACAAATCGTCACATACAAGAGAGACATAAATTTAATGTGGTTCACCCAATGTGGGCTACTCCATGAAGAAAATATTTCTTCTAAATTTTTTCAAGAAATCTCTTGGGAATAAATTCCCTATTACAATATTCCCCTATGCTCTAATTTATGGATCTCTCTCCACATAAAAACTCTTTCCCCTTTTCTCTGGTTTGTGAAACTTGATCCAGGAGAAATATATCTCCTCAACTAGTTTATTCATATCTCTTCATAGAAGAACTCTATCTCCCCAGCTGGTTCATAGATCTCACTCCATAGGAGAACTCTTTCCCCTTGCTCTAGTTCATGTATCTCTCCATAGGAGAACTCTTTCCATTTTATTTGGTTTTTTTATCTCTCTCCATAGGATAAATCTTTCCCCTTAATCTGGTTCGTATATATCTATCTAGAGGAGAACACTTTCCCTTTGATCTAGCTCATGGATCTATCTCCATAGGAGAACTCTATCCCCTTTGCTCTAGCTGGTGATATTCTAGAAGAATTCTTCCCACACTGCTCTAGCTAATGGACCTCTATCCACTTGAGACCTTTGTCCCCACTGCACTGGCATATGGATCTCTCTCCACAGGAGACTATTGTCCTCTTTACTCTATCACCTCCAAAGCCTATATTAACGCATTGTTAGCTTATTAGATCCAATTATTATGGGCTAATTCTAGTATAAGGATGTTTTATTTAATCATCACTTATGAATACAAAATTTATTAGTTATGATCCAATATGGTATCATAGTAGGTAAGTTTTGGGTTCAATTTTTTTTTTGTAGCTTCAGATATTTCAAGCACATTTCTCGAGGTAGATCTTCCTACTAGACTAAATCAAACTGTAGCCACATTTGTAGATGGGCTTGATAGATCTGAGTCACATAAGTTAGGTCTGACCTAAGACTTAACTGTGGTGATTTAGACTCTATTTGAATCAGATATCGGACCAATCATTGACATGAATCTGACTGGTGAACTGACTAACACTAGGCTACATGAGATCCTAGGTGAGGACATGGACAATAGATCTGAGAGTGACACTTGAAGGACTATGTGACGAGGACATGGAATTGGAGGATCTAACATAGAATCCTATGTGATCTAATACTAGCATACTATTACCCTAAGTGGGTAATGTTGTGGTTAGGATACGAGTGTTGATAGATAATATAAAATTTACCCATTGATGGCCAAGTGATGATAGGTTTCATTGGGCAAGGGAGAGTTATGGGCAGGAGATTCTACTTGAAGGTAGACACATCCTTAATGGAGTGTTTTCCATTTTAAATATTTTCTAATTCACTCATACGACGCATGTGGGATATTTATCCCAAGTCACATATGTGTTTTTTCCTGATCTCCATAATCAAGGACGTCTCAGTTTTTCGAGGACTATTACAAAATATTGGAGAAGATTGGTCCTTTCCACTCAAAGTGAGTGTAATAGTACCGTTTTTATCTCTAAATAATTTTCCCAATATCTATTTAGTATTTGGTAGATTGATGGAAATCACCACAAAGATTTTTTTTTTCTAGTACCTTGCTATCATCATTGTCGATGATCTTCTATATTTTTGTAGCTAACCCTCGATGCAGATCCAGTTGTAGATGTTGATATTTCATGACGATGCTAACATATAACCATGACACTCATATTTGTAGATGTATGTACATTCTATCATAGGCTCAGAGACCCATAGTTTCATGTGTAATAGATTCATTGACCTAGTAGTGAGGGTAGAAAATATTTAAAAAAAAAATCATTTTTTTTAAAACATCATCTATCGACCAGTGGAAGGATCTATCGTGGATGTGATTCCATAAGAGAAGAGTGCCACACACTTGGAGTAGGTGCCGTCTACTCGGATCATCCCAGTGGAGGAGGTCAAAACAAAGAGCACCAAGTTCTCTTCAATACCATTGATAGTGGTAGCCAAGGTGGTCAGAGGCCCGCCTTCAAGGCACTATCGATCGACAAGTCAGTGGATCGAATCTCACCATTGCCGCTTCAAAGGTATATATATTTTTTATTTTTTGTTTGAAAGTTCAAATTTTTAATGTTTTCAAAATTTGTTTAATTAAATATTTATCTATTTTCTTAATTATTTTTTTAATATAATTAAGAATATTTATATTTAATTAAATATAATTTTGTTTCATTAGATATTATTGTTCTTTTCAAACATAAATTTAAAAGTACCTTTCTTTCTTTTGAAGCATAAACCTCCAAACACATTTTATCCTATATTTTGCAAAATCAGGGGGACAAAATTAATGTCTTTTATGCAATATTATCAAAATAGGATGAAAAGGGGGGAATAGAAAGTGATTTTTTTTTAGTTTTTTGAAAAAGAAATTTGGCATTGTAATTAGGTGCATTTTCAATGTAAATCGACATCTATATTTTCAATTTTTTGTGGGCCCTTTTTTTTATGTTACATTTACATTTTCATTTCTATTTTTGCACTACAACATTAAGTTAAATCAAGCACAATTAAGTCACAAAAAATTGAACCCATTTGTGTAATTTATTTACACTATAGTGTTCGATATGCACAATACCTTTAGCCCACACTTACAGGTAATTATGTCATGCTTTGGCTACTTTATGTATCACCTAATATAGCTACAACAATGATGTTTGATCTTGTTCTCTATAAATCATTGGGGAGATATAAGTTTACCATTTTGTTATTTTTCACTCCATTCACTACCCTAATTGTTATTGTTGTTAGATGTAAATCCTGATGAAGTGTTCTCTCCAAAGTGTTTAAGGGAAGTTATATCCCACGCATGAGAAAATACCTTCTATGGTAGGTGTTATAAACAAAATGATTCCCTTTCAGTACCGCCTATGGACCACTTATCGTTCTACTCTCATGTACTTATAGTATCCCTCATGTAAGGGTAGGTATATTGAGAGGTTCACTATAAAGGCCTAACATGTATAAAGAAAGGGATACCATTTTGTGTTATAAGTAACCCTCATTATGACCGCTATCCAAAATTACCTGATAGATTCTTAGTTACTAAAAGGTTCTAGTTACACACCATGGAAAACAAATATGAAGGTTGTTCTATAAAAGGAAGATTTGTGGGATGCTATCTCTGGTATAGAAACAAAACCTTCACCATCAGCCAACACAACTCAACCTGCATGACCAACTACAGAACATATTACATTTGACAATAAGGATAGTAAGGCAAGAGTGCTCATCTTGCTTGTTGTTTCAGAAGAAGTTCAACCTCACATAGTTGTCATAGAACATGGTAAAGAGGCATGGGATGCCCTTAGGACCATCTATGAGCATAATAATAATTCCACCATTCTTCAACTGCAATCTCAACTTCATATTTTGATTATGAAGCATGGAGAGATAGTTGAACTATTTCTTTGTAGAGTGGTTGAGTTGAAGTCAAATTTGAATTCTATAGGAGAGACTGTACAAGATAAGCTCCTTAGTTCAGTAATTTTGAGAGATTTACCTGATTCATACAAAATGTTGATGACTTCCCTTAAAGTTTCATAGAGACAAGTTACCTTTGTTGAGTTGGTCAATTTAATTTAGAAAGAGGAGGCTCACCAACTACACAAATATGAAGCTTCTAATACAACCCTTTATTCAAACAAGCAAGGTTCTAAGAAGAAAGGTAATTTTTATAAGGGAGTAAATTCTTCCAAGAATTCCAAGGGAAAACAATCTCAATAATAGAAGTGATATTGCAATATATGTGATAAGGATACCCATGACACAAATAGATGTTGGAAAAAAATAAACAACCTAAGAACAAAGGTCATAACAAACCATAGAGCAAAAACAAGCAACCCAAGGTGAATGTTACTATTGAAGAATAAAACTCTAATTATGAGTGGGCACACAAGATGCTCATGACTAACACAACCTCCAAATCAAAGGATCCTATGTGGTATGCTGATTTTGGGACCAGTAAGCACATGATTGGTGACAAGTCATGGTTTAAGATATATGAATCCAAGGAAGGAAAACCCGTAACTATTTTTGATGATAAAACCTACAAGGTTTAGGGTGAGGGTACATTTTTAGTCAATATTCTAGATGGAAAATGTCATATTGATAGAGTCCTTTATGTTACGGTATTGGCAAACAATTTATTTTTAGTCACTCAAATATTGGATAAGAATATGGTTGTTGATTTTTTTTAGGATGGAAAAAAGCATTACTTTATCATCAATAGGGCATTACTTTATGTATTTTTGGATGTAAGACTTTTATGAATATACCAAAAGAGAAAAGAAAAATCTAAATGAGAAGACCTTACAATGTGTTCTTCTTGGATATGATGAGCATTATAAGGGTTATCAGTTGATTGATACTTTGACCAAGAAGATTCATATTAGTAGAGATGTTTTTGATGAATATTTCACATCATAAAACACATCCAATGCATACCTTAATTTTGAGGATTCTATGGTTGAGAAGTTTTCTTCTTCTTCTTCTTTGCCATAGAAAAAAATTCTTAAGTGGTATACCAGTACTATCAAAGACTCAAAGATATCCACACCACTAGATATGACTTTGAATAGATACTCATAGTATGGCTCGATAAGGGAAATCTACAATAGATACTATTGAGGTTGATAAAATTTGTTAATATTTTGAGAAGCTCTCTATAGATACAAAGAGATAAATAGAGGATATGAAAGTGGATGATGATCGGGTTTTTATGTCTACACTTGATGAGCATGAACCTGCCATAGTACATGATGCTCTTAGTAAGCCATAATGGAAGGCTTCTATAGATGTAGAGTACATGTCTCTAAATAAAAATCATACTTGGAAGCTTTTTGATCTATCACATGGAAATAAGCCTATTCGATGAAAATGTTAGAATTAAAGTGCACTATGTCTCTATTTTGACACTTGTTAGTTTATATTGACACTTGTAATTTATCATATAGGCCTCCTGCCTATATATGTAACACATTTTCATGTACAATATATCTCATAAATTATACTCTGAACATTTGGTATCAGAGCTCCAGGCTTTCTCTAGCCTTGTGAGCTTGAGGGGGGATTTCCCTCATGGAAATCCCCCCCTCATCCTTTCCCTATGTTTTCTCATTTTTTCATTTTCCCCAATGTTTTTCAAAATAGGGAGTATGATATTGATCCTTTATGGATGAATCAGAAACCAGACGTTTGGAAAAACCATGGATGATGGGAAAAGTTTTTAGTTTTTAGGGTTCTAGTTACAGTTTTGCTGGTTCTCTGTTCAGGCCCAATGATGTTGTGATATATGGGGTGAGTCTTGTGGGTGTTGTGTGAGTCATGTCTGGGGAAGTGACTTCCATGGTGGTAGCATATTTGAGGTATTTTTTAAAAATAGAGTCTTCTTCTACTACTGGTCCAGACGGGAGCTTCCACTTGGACTGGGAAGCGGCGCTGGGAAAGCAAAATTGTCTAAGATTCTATGATGCAATTTTCCCATCAAAGTTGCTTTATCTAATATGGGGAATGAAGTGCACCTCAGAGGAATGAAATAATGTCATTGCAGAATCATGACCACATATAATTTTGTTAACCACCTAGGAGATTAGGCATGTGATTTTGAGAAATTTATTGGTGAAAGATGAAGAATTCCTGATCCTGGCATGCTGTAGAAGCACCTTCAACATTACCAAGATCTCGAATGTGCATCCAGAGTACAACAAGTTCAACAAGCTACTGACAGAGACGAAGCTGGTGGCAAGTAGGAGGACTACAACATCTCTGTCATCGATGTGAGTCAACCCATCATGGCCACTATGGCAAAGGCCCCCATGTCAACATCCAAAGATGTCAACATCATTGTAGTGCTCGTAAAAGGTGGTTCCAAGATCTTTGCTGGCATAATCTCCTCCACGGAGGTGCTCATGACCTACCAGGATGCCATCAAAGATGGTCTGACTATGTTCGCCCCCACTGATGCCACCTTCATCGACCTGATGAAGAAGTTTAACAAGTTCACCGCCGATGACAAGTAGTCCATCGTGTTTTTCCATGCGTTGCCCATAGTCCACTTGGCACTCTCAAGACCACCAATGGCCCCATCAGCTCACTGGCAACTAGCAGCGGTTCCAAGTATCAGATGACTATGGTAGAGTTGGAGTTACAACTTGTCGATGTTTAAAAATCCTTTCTGGAAAATTCAGATCCGATAATGCAGTGATGTGTTTTTTGGTTCAACTATGTATAATTTGATACTATTTATGCTGGTTTCCAAGATCGTGTTGGAGAAATCAATCGTGCTACTGTTGGATTAATTTACCCTAGGTATAATTGAAAATATTATGCCATAAGTATGAGCAGCGATTCATGGGATTCTAGTAGCGATGGCAGTGATGGAGAGTCTAGTAGTTCCAACCTCCATGTCGAGCATTGATAGCATCTAGCATTGAAATGGGAAAAGTGGACATTTGGACTATGTGAGTTTTAGTTTCCAGCATCAAAGGCACTAATTTTGGAGGGAGAGTGACATTTTCGGATCTCTGACTACATTTCTGCCAGCAACATAGCTCGAGGGCAGCTTTTTTTAAGGCCATATGGTGAATGGTCTCTTCCAGATGTTTGAGGGTGATGGCTTCTAGTTCCCCCGACTCTACCTGCAATTGTATCAGATCCCCCCTCCTGTTCCTCTACCGCCGTGAAGAACCCCTGAATTTATGCCTCACATTCACTAACCTCGAGCTATGATCGAATACCTCGCACAATAATATCCTCACCCCGAGCCACCATGAAGCCAACATCGTCAGCCATGGATTTGTAGATAGTGAACAGTGGCGTCAAGGGTTCAAATCGTGCCATTGGGATTGTTGTTCTTACAAGTGTTTATTTTTTTTTTTATAGAAGAAAATGATCTAACGTCGACGACATGTAGTGGAGATGTATAACAGTATTTGAGGAAATGGATGACACGACAAGCGACTGTGGTGGTACCTGTTCATAATGGTGCTCAAGGAGGGCCCATTTATCTCCATCAAATCACATCATTTGTTGTTTCCATATCGAGCCAGCAAGAGATACACAATGGAATCCACTAAGTCCATTTTTTTAAATGTAGTTTATTTTTTATCATAGTGGGAGGAAATATATTGAAAGGGGAAATTTATTTCAATGATGGGGCATTTTTTATATAAAAATGATATTAATGTAAGGGAAGTGAAGTGAGACTTGGACTTTGTATGGTCTCAATATTGATTTTTTCATTTCCACCTAGGAAGTGGAAATGGATGGCCCACATGGCCTATGCTTGTAATTAGGAAATGCTCGTGAGTATTTGTCATTCATGGGTCATTTTTTTTAGGGGTACTCATTTTTAATGATTTTTTCCACACGAAGAGTGGAAGTGGGATTGGAAGGCCACATGCATGATGTAATTTCTTAGAAAAGCATACAACTATTTTTTCCACATGAGAATGGCCCTGTTTTTTTTCCACATGGAGAGTGAAAGGCCTAGATTGACCAAGTAATTTCCCCTATGAGGGAAAATTGATGATGTTTTTTTTTTCTGCTAGAGATGCGATGCCACAAAATAGCGAGGAATATTTACTACTTAGTGAGGTTACTGTTGTTTTTCCCATGGATGGACTTATTGAAATCTGACTATAGCCATGTTTATAGTTGTTGGAAATATATTTTCAAGCTGGACACATTGGTGATGTCCATTTGTAATTCTGAGGCTATTTTATTTGAGTTTTTTAAGCCTCAAATTTTTCTACCTTAAAGTGCACTCTCAGTTGAACCCGACACTACCAAGGCACTTGTAAGTGAACCTAGTATCTAGTATTCTCCTTCTACTTGGTGGATGCAGCGGTTGGTTACCCATGTATTCCGGTAAGATGAGGTGACTACCATAAGGACACTTATTCTAGGGACTACAGACATAGACACCCTAGACTCTATCCGAGTTTTTTTTGGATCTACTTTTGAAGACTGCAGATGAAGACACTTCAGAAGATTATCTTATATTATTCTTTCTTCTTCTCATCCATATTTGGCTTCTATGGCTCATTTTATTGTATTTCATGGCTCATTTTTTCTTATGTATTAAGGTACATTTTTTGTAGATACTGCCACATTCTAGATTGAGTTCACCATGAGGAGGTATTTGATATTCATGGTGGATATAGTTAGTGACCTACGAGAGGAAAAATCCTCTGAGGATGACCTACAGAGGAAATAGACCCAAAAGTGGCTGACCCTAAGGCACCCATGATGATATTGAGGCATTTAGATGGATGACCTAGTGGCAACAGACTCGTGGAAGTGGCTGACCCTGAGGCAACAGACCGAGATGTATACACAGTTCATCTAGCATTATTTATAGTTGGAGAGCCAAGCACAAAGAGCATGATCCTAGACCAAATCAAAAATAAAAGAGGATGATAGTTTGCTTTTAGAGAAGTCAACATTAAGGGGGAATGTTACCTAATGTTGACTTTTTTTTCTTTAGTTAGGATAGTGCACTTTAAGGGGGAATGTTAGAATTAAAGTGCACTATGCCTCTGTTTTGACACTTGTCAGTTTATATTGACACTTGTCATTTATCATATAGGCCTCTTGCCTATATATGTAACACATTTTCATGTACAATATATCTCATAAGTTTTACTCCTAAAATTTGGTTAGAATTAAAGTGCACTATGCCTCTGTTTTGACACTTGTCAGTTTATATTGACACTTGTCATTTATCATATAGGCCTCCTACCTATATATGTAACACATTTTCATGTACAATATATCTCATCAGTTATACTCCCAATAGAAAATGGGTGTAAAAATTCAAGTACAAGGTAGATGGAACAATTGATAAGCATAAGGCTCATTTTGTTGCAAAGGGCTATGCACAAAAGGAAGACATCGACTATAAGGAAACTTTTGCAACTACTACTCGGATGACTCTCATTCGAGTTCTTTTTGCTATGGCAGCACATTTTGGGTAGAAATTACATTAGATGGATGTCAAGAGTGCCTTCTTGAATGGTGATATCAAAGAAGAGATCTATATGGAAGGATTTGAAGTGGAAGGCCAAGAGCAAAAAGTGTGAATATTTTTCAAGTCTTTGTACGGTTTGAAACAAGCTCCATGAGCTTGGTACATTAATATGGATGATCACCTACTGTAGCATGGATTTAAGATAATTTCTTTAGATGTAAACCTCTATTTCAAGAAATAAGGTTCTGAAATAGTATTACTTGTACTCTACATGGATGATCTGATCATCATAGGTAGCTTAAAAACTTTGATAACTGCCATCAAAAGTGACTTGTGTAAATATTTTGAGATGATAGATCTAGGACTTCTCCACTATTTTCTTTGCTTGGAAGTGAACCAGAAGAAGCACAACATCAAGGTGTCACATAAAATGTATGCCAATAAATTGTTAGAAAATTATCGCATGAATTATTACAAACTAATGGAAAATATGATGTAATCAGGGCTTCAGTTATCATGGTATGATGATTCACCTCAAGGAGATGGTATTATCTTATCACCAGTTGATCGGGAGTCTCATACATCTAATAAATACTAGAATAGATATCGTGTTTGCTATCAATATCTTTTATGGTTCATGTAGGAGCCTAAGGTCACTCATTGGAAAGCAACAAAATGTGTTCTTCATTATTTCCATAGTACTATTGAGTATGGCCTAGAGTACAAGAAGAATGATAAATTATTCTTGCAAGGATACATAAACTCTGACTATACCAGATTATATGATGATCGAAAGTCAACTTCAGGATATATTTTTTATCTTGGATCCATTTCTGTCTCTTGCCATAGGAATATGCAATAGGTGGTTGCTATTTCATCTATAGAGGTAGAGTATCACACACACGAGAAACAATGTGTGTGGTGATATGATTATGTCGTATCTTGAAAATTATGGGTCTTTCATACAAATATCTGATTCACTTATTCTGTGACAACCAGGGTGTTTTAAAAATTGTTAAGAATCCAATCCATAATGAATGACGCAAACACATTGACACATAATATCACTTCATTCGATATGAAGTTCCAAGGCATAAAATTTAGCTTCAGTACATTCCCACCAATGCACAAGTTGTGGATATATTTACTAATGCACTTGCCCATGTCAAATTTGAGTTGTTTCACAACTCCCTTTCTATTGAAAAATAATGTCATAAAGGGGGATGTTAGGATAGGTTATTCATTATTTTACCTATTGTAAGTCTAATATCATTTTATTGTTAGACATAACCTATAGCTAGTTGTGAATCTTATATTATTAGCTCGTAATAAAGGAATTTATTGGGCTATTTTGTTAGCGCATTGTTAGTTGATTAGATCCTATTCTTATGGGCTAATTCTAGCCTAAGGATGTATTATTTAATCATAACTTATGATTACAAAAGTTGTTGGTTATGCTCCAATACTTAAGCCTTCTCAAAGACTTGCTCAAATCTGTCCTCAATGCTGCTCACAAAACCTACTCAAATAACTCCAAATATTGCATACAAAACACAACTTAAATTTCTTTTAGAAAACTCTCTTCACACATACAAATTCTACTTAGAATTTGTTTAACCTCAATAACATATAGATAATGATATGCTTTATCAAAAACACAATATGTTTCACACACACAAATCTTGTACTCAATCAACCAATCTCTATTTCTTGCAAAATCCCTTTCAAATCAAATCAAAACAATGTATAAATTGTTTCATAAAACATATCTATCCTTCTTGCAAATTTTATATCAAAGATCAATCGAACTGATGCATAATTTCCCTTAAAAAAATTGATCTCAATCACTTCCACAATTTCAATCAATATCTTACAAACCAATTTTCAAAAGGTTCATAAAGATGCACTAACTTGTCTTCAACCCTAGAACAAGTAGTTCACAATCTCTATCTCAAAAAAATTCAAAACATTCAACAATGAAGCACAAAATACTCACTCAAATATTCCTAAAAATGCTTATTAAACAATATTTTCACTCGACCTTATGTTTCAAAACATTTACTTCAACAAACACTTTAAATAAAGAATGATATGCCCATACCTCTTTGCTTGCTTTTATGGAGATATGTCTTCAAAAATATTTCTCTGAGACAATATCTTTTGGTTTATCAAAATAAAACATTAATTCATGCACCAAGTCTTTCAAAATTGAATCAAATATTACAAACAATAAAGAAAAATTTTACACCTTTTATCTCCCATTTAAAATATAAACAAAAAATCTCAAAAGATTTACCAATAATTTCCTTATTACACCATAAAATAACATTTCAGAAAAATATATCCTCCATTATATTTTTCTTCTAAAAAATGGCAAGAAAATAAAAAATATTTCCCTTATAACTCCCTAAGTCCATTGGTGCTCAAACAATAAAACACACCTTTAAGCACCTAACATCTCAACCTTAGGCATTACTAAAAATTAAATATTTTCCTTACCAAAATAGTCACGGTGAGACTCGACCACAACACCTCCTGCCTGCCAATGCCCTCATGCTATTTGGGCTACCACTAGGCCAACCACCCACACAAATATGCTAGTGCATAATTCACACTTTGACTTCTCACATTTCCTTGCCAATTTTTTTTTCCAAAGTTGTCACCACCCTAAATCAAACTCATAACCTGTTTTTGGCCTACAACTTAACACTGCCCAGTTTTTCGCTAGGCCAACCACCTTGTTGGAGGTAAGATCACACGATCTTTTCCTTATACATGTCCAAGCCTTTTTCCAATTTTAAAATAATATTTTTTTTCTTCCTATAACTATTTTGCATGTGGGTTATTCAAATCAATCACACATTAAACACTTGAAAAAACATCGAATACAACCTTAGGGCTACGAAATTTATCCATATTTATATGGATTTTCACCATTCTTCGAACATTGGTGCTTTTAAGAATGTAAAAATTATTTTCAACATTGGCAACAAAAACCCACCTTGGGTTATAAAATAATTTAATATAAAATATTATAATTATTTTATAATTTAACTTTAGGCTTTAACCTTTTAACTTTAATATTATAATATTAAACTATTATAACATTATTTCCTTTTTGAGCTTTAGTCACTTGCTTCCTTTAGTTTTTTTTAAAACTAGGGCCTTCAACCTTTTAACCATTCACATGGAGCTTTGTCCCAAACCTCTTGGGCTTAAAATATAAATATTTTAACCCTTTCTTTTTGTTAATTTCCTTGCACCAAGAATGATATTTGCCTTGCATTTTAACCAACTTATAAACCTTGTATTTTTGCCATGCCAAGTTATCAATGACAACTAATGTCATCAACATATGACCTCAAAGCTTTTGACATGAATTACAATAATATTATCCAAATTTCCAACAATCTCCCCCTTTGTCATTGATGGCAACACTTTTCCAAAAAACTTTTCAACCACTGGATTCCAAATTTGCTCCCCCTGAGAAACTACTCCCCCTGACTAAATGCTCTTCCTCTTACTCAAATATCTTCCCATTTGACATAAATGGCAAAGGGACTCCTTTGGGGATAAATATAAGACTCTCATCTTAGCCCCCTCCCCACCTCCTCTCATTGAGGTGATTAATTTTAGGGTGGGAGTATCTCTACTCCCAACATACAATGCTCTTTTCCTTTGTCAATCTTCTTTCTCAACATGCCCTTTTGATCCTTTTGAGTGCCCCTATTCCTGCTTATCTTTGGAAGCTCTAGAAACTCTGTTCTACACCACTTGGCCTTATGCCCAACATTATTGCACTTATAACACTTAATTTTGTGGTTCTTAGAACATGCAAATATCTTGAAGTTCATCCTGGTGAAACCATAATCATTTCTATCATGAACCATGCAGTGGATTGCTTTATGATCAATTCAATTGCAAGAATAGAAATACCCTTGAAAGGAACATCCATCTTCGAAGTTCCTCTTAGTAAAACCATATTCCTTCTTTCCATGAGTCCTAAATTCATAGCCCTATGACAAAACCAAATACGCAAAAAACATTGTACTTTGAATAAATATTGCCTTGAACCCATTGGTATCATAGTCCTTTTTTCTTTGTGATAATCATATTCCTTGTTTGTGCATTGTTTTCTTTCTTAGTGAGACTTATCTTCAACTTATCATCTTAAGTATCAATTTCTTCATCACTCTCTTCCTGTGAAACTTCTTCCTCTTTTGATCTTGAGCTTAATCCTTCTTCTTATTTCCCTTGTCCTTATTCAAAACCAATTTTTGTTTTAATATATGAAGGTCTTTGTGTATTTATAATCTTATCCAAAGTATTTGAACTTTTACCAAACCTATGTAGCTTGTCCTTAGAATATTTCACCTCCATCCTTAGTGAAACTACCTCATGTTCTAATATTTCACATTCTAAGTCTTTTACCTCTATCTTTTCTTTAAATATACTTGTCTTAGCTATTGAGTTTTTCAGGTCTTGTATAAGATTTTATTTTTCTTCATCACATTCTTGAAATTGATCCCTCATTATTGAATTTTGCTTTATAACCTTTTTCAATTCTTTAATATAAGCAATAATTTCTTCATTTTCTGAATCTTTCTCTACTTCTATGTCTTCAAGATAATCTTCATACTTTTCAAATTTATCTTCAACAAGAGCATTTTATTCCTCTTCTATTGTCAAAAATAGAATTTCTTCTTCTTCACCATCTGATGGTCATTCATCACTATCACTTGAAACCTTGCTTCCCTTATCAACATAGAAAATCTTCTTGTGCCTTTGAAAAAACTTATTTTCATGCTTGCTTTATCCATACCTGGTTTTCTTTTCATACCTGGATTTTCCTGCTTCCTTTTTAATATGATCTTGTTTCTCTTCATTGCTACTACTTCCAGATTATAGACAATTAGATGCATAATGACAAAAATTACCACAATTAAAACATTTCACCATTTTCATACCTTTGTACTTTCTTGAGTCCTTTTTTCTTCTACCATAGTTAGATTCTTCATCACTGGTTGACTCACAACTTGATTTTGGTTTCTTATATTTTATTTTCTTTACTACTTTGAAGGCAACCTTTTTCTTGGAGTTAGGATACTTTACTATTCTCATTTCATAAGCTATGATAATTCCATGTAACTCATCCATAGTCAATTTTTCAATATCTCTCATCTCTTCTATAGCTGAAAATTTTCCATCATACCTCATAGGAAGTTACCTTCAAATATTTTGAGCAATGTTGGAGTATCAATTTCAAATTTAAGTCCACATATGGTATTAAAAACCTCATCCACATGAAGTAAGTATGCAGTAATGTCTTTCTCATCTTCCATCTTCGAATTTTCAAATATTTTCTTGTGATTTTGTAATTTTGCCATCTTGAACTTTTTATCTCCCTCATATGTTTGCTTCATTTTTTTTGAAATATCTTTTGTTGATTTGCAATGCATAACTTTCACAAATTTTTCTTCACGTAATCCACTTAATATTGCATTTATAGTTTTGGTATTATTCACATGTAATATATTACCATCTTTATCTATGGGAGGATTAGATGTAGGTGTGAACCCATCCTCAATTGCTTGTCATGTCTCATATCCTTATGCCATCAAGTAATTCCTCATTCTTATGATCCAAAAATCATAATTGTTCCCATTGAACAATGGTACCTTATTTTATGAAGATCCATTATGAGATGCCATATGTGTTACTATACTATCTTACTTCATTTTTTTACTCTTTCGAAGGAACCCACTTTGATACCAATTGAAGAACACAGGCTTATATTGATAGGTGGGGTGAACAATATAAGATCAAATTTTACTTTTATTTCCCAAATAATATTATCAAATATTATAAATGGCAATATCAATAGCAGTAATAAAAGCAATGCACAAATCATCACACACAATAGAGACATAAATTTAATGTGGTTCACCCAATGTGGGCTACTCCATGAAGAAAATATTTCTTCTAAATTTTCTCAACAAATATCTTGGGAATAAATTCCCTATTACAATATTTATGGACCTCTATCCAAATGAGACACCAATCCCCTATGCTCTTATTTATGGATCTCTCTCCACAAGAAAACTCTTTCCCATTTTATTTGGTTCATGGAACTTGATCCAAGAGATCTCTATCTCCTCAATTGGTTCGTGGATCTCTCTCCATAAAATAACTCTATCTTCCCAACTGGTTTATGGATCTCACTCCATAGGATAAATCTTTCCCCTTGCTCTGGTTTGTGGATCTCTCTCCACAGGAGAACTCTTTCCCCTTGCTTTGGTTTTTGGATTTCTCTCCATAGGAGAAATATTTCCCCTTTCTCTGGTTTGTGGATCTCTCTCCATAGGAGAACTCATTTCCCTTACTCTGGTTCATGGATATCTCTCCATAGGAGAACTCTATCCCCTCTTCTTTGGCTGGTGATCTTCTAGAAGACTTCTACCCCCATTGCTCTGGATAATGGACCTCTATCCACTCGATACCTCTATCCCAACTATACTAGATTTTGTATATATCTCCACATTATATTGTTATCCTCTTTACTCTATCACCTCAAAATAATGCTCTCAATTTTATCTCAAATTTACACCAAACTTTGTCCCAATTCTAGCACAAATTTAATCTAAATCTACTCACAATTCTGCACCAAACTTTGTCTCAAATCCATCTGAAGCCTTAACACAAAACTTGAACAAATTATTAATCAAACTTGCTCTCAATTCTATCTTCAAGTCTAATCTATCCACAAGCCTTCTCAAATACTTACTCAAATCTATCCTGAAGCCTTCTCAAAAACTTACTCAAATCTATCCTCAAGCCTTCTCAAATACTTGCTCAAATTTATCCTCAACCCTTATCAAATTATTTCTCAACTCTATCCTCAATGTTGCTCACACAACCTACTCAAACAACGCCAAATATTGCATACAAAAAACAACTTAAATATCTTTTATAAAAACTCTCTTCACACATACAATTTCTACTTAGAATTATTTTAACCTCAGGAACATATAAAGAATGATATGCTTTATAAAAAACTCAATATATTTCACACTCACAAATATTGTATTCATTCAACCAATCTCTATTTCTTGTAAAATTCCTTTCAAATAAAATAAAAATAATGTATAAATTATTTCACAAAATTTATCTATCCTTATTACAAATTTTATCTCAAAGATCCATCACACTAATGCATGATTTCCCTTAATAAAATTGATCTCAATCACTTCCAAAATTTCAATCAATATCTCACAAACCAATGTTCAGAAGGTTTCACAAAGATGCACTAACTTGTCTTCAAACATAGCACAAGTAGTTCACAATATATGTCTCAAATATTTTCAAAACATTCAACAATGAAGCACAAAATCCTCACTCACATATTTCCAAAAATACTTATTAAACAATCATTTTCACTCCACATTATGTTTCAAAACATTCACTTCAACAAACACTTTAAATAAATAATGATATGCCCATACCTCTTTGCTTGCTCTTATGGAGATATATCTTAAAAAATATATCTCATACACAATATATTTTACAACTATAAAAGGGTTAGCACAACACTTTTTATGAGTTAGAAAACCTCCTCAAAATACGTGCATAATTTATTCTAAACCAATACTCTATACCTATTTTGGTTGATCAAAATAAAATATTAATTTATGAACCAAGTATTTCAAAATTGAATAAAATATTAAAAACAATAAAGGTACATTCTACACCTTTTATCTCCCACTTAAAAGATCCAAAAACACTCTCAAAATATTTACCAATAATTTCCTTATTACTCCACAAAATAGCATTTCAAAAAAATACATTCTCCATTATATTTTTCTTCTAAACAATGGCAAGAAAATAAAAAATATTTTCCTTATAACTCCTTAATTCCAATGGCACTCAAACAATCAAACACACCTTTAAGCACCTTACATCTCAACCTTAAGCACCTAACAACTCAACCTTAGGCATTAATAAAAAATAAATATTTTGCTTACCAAAACAACCATGGTGAGACTCGATCACAACACCTCCTAACTACCAGTGCACTCATGCTACTTAGGATACCACTAGACAAACCGTCCACTCGAAAATGCTAGTGCGTAATTCGCACTATGACTTATTACACTTCCTTACCAAAATTTTTTTTTCAAAATTGTCACCGCTCAAAATTGAGCTCACGACCTATTGTCCACCTACACCTTAACACTGCCCAGTCTACCACTAGGTAAACCACCTGGTTGGAGGTAAGATCACATGATCTTCTCCCTATATACATCGAAGCCTTTTTCCCTTTTTAAAATAATAATTCATCTTCTTTCTCTAATGATTTTGCACGTCAGTTATTCAAATAAATCACACACTAAACACTTAAAATGCACATCGAATACAACCTTAGGGATAGGAAATTTATCCATATTTATATGGATTTTCACCATGATTTGAACGTTGGTGCTTTTAAGAATTTAAAAATTCTTTTCAACGTTGATATGATATTTTACACCAAAATTTATTCCCATATAATATTTGATTTACCATCAAGTTGATATAGTTATGGCAGATAACTATGCCCAAAATGGTATTGAATGTCACCAATTTTAATCAATAGGTTATTTACAAGATTCTCCCTTTATTTTTTTGCTCAAACTTCCTACTTTATCAATCTAAACTTTACACAAGATTGATCCTTTTACAATACAAATTGTTTCTCAAAGGCTATCAAATCTTTTCCAAAGTTTGAGCTATGGATACATTCGCATAATCCATAAAAATATTTAACCATTGGTCTACCAATTTTCCCCCTAAGGATGCATTTGATTATCCCCAAAATACCTTTTCTCCACAAAGTGTTTTTCCTTCACTATTGCCCTCATAAACAGTTACTTCTATCTATTTACAAAACAAAAGAGGATTAAATATAGTTTCCAAAATATTTATATACATTTTTATCCCTAAGCAACCAAACGAAAGAACCAAACACATGTTGACACTCAGTTGATAGATCAACAGGTTAAATTGATTCAAACAAATCCATTGATAAATAAGTGTCTATAATTGAGTGCTTGTATACGACCACCATGACAATCAAGTGGTGGTCACTTCTATAAGGAGAGTGATATTCATATATAATACCCATATTTCTCCCATAGAAGTAATGTGGGATATTTATCTCCCCTTTCAATAGTAAAGGGATACTCATATAACCCTTCAAGCAACTCAACACGTGGTATAGCCAGCGATTGAAAAATTAGTGATTATTGAATAGGTGTCAAAACATCCTCCAATCTATTGGAAATCGCAAAGCACACACATGTTACATGGAACAATGATTGAACCTATAAATATCATTCTTAATAAAGCTATATGTGTCTTCTAACTGGTACATGGGTGACCTTCAAGTAGATGGTCACATGACCATAACTTAGTGGTCAAAAGGCATAGGGAGGCTTTCTCCCTTTATACCTTTCACGCGCCCAAGAATGTCCCATGTTTGCAAAGCCATCCACCTAAGTGGTTGTGGTCAGTTGGCCACTCAAGGGTTGACACTCAAGGTTCTCAATACCACAAAGAATATTTCTAAACATCTAATATATGACCTCTAGCACAATACAAAATAGGAGTTTAAGTATCAATCACTACTTAGGATATCTTCGAAGACTATCTCATAGAGGTTATTTAACTGTAATAGAATAGGTTCAGGGATTGAACCTAAACGTATTCCCTATAGACGTCTATTAGCTAGGATTTGTTTACTAGATTGATACAATAGTTTAGATTTTTAAGGGTTTTTTGATAGGAATAAATCCCATTCTCAATGTAACCAAATAAACTATTAATCATAGTTAAAGATATACAAAATGACTACAGATAATTGCAGATGAAATTATTTTTTTGAGTAGAATAGAGGATCAAAATTACAAGGTCGAATGTGAGGTAGTAAAATCTGAAGCATGAAATGTATTTAAACAACTCCTAACATCCTCATTCAACATGATGGATCTGTCTTATGCTCACAATGACTCATAGGTGATGTTTTTGTAGAGTAGGGTTACTATCACAAAAATATTTGATATAAATCTTAGCACAAATGATTTAATACATGAATTTATATCATACCCTATATCAAAGAATAAGAGTACCTATCATCTCCAATTTGTGACACAATCATAGATAGTAAGTTTAATAGTCATTACCTAAGTTCCTTATCTGAAAAAGGATGGATTCATAGGCACAGAGTTCAAATTTGTAAAAGATATACATAGGGTAGGCATCTTTAAAATCTAGCAATGAAATAGGTTTGAGGTTTGATCAAACTCTACAAATTAATACTACCTTGTAAGAAAGGACAAATATGTCGGTATTCAGATTGAATAAAGGAGTTCTAAATAGATCTATGTTTGTAGACATAGAGTAATTATTCAAATTTTTGAATATAAGCTCTTTTTATAACAAATGATACAAAGCTCAAGACCATAGATAGGACATGGAAAACAAATAGAACTTACATATTCCTAAAATAAAAAAGGATTTTATTCTTGGTTATAGAGCTATCCTAGACTGAATAAAGCATTCCATTAAATGGCTATACCAATAATCAAAATACATCATATAGAGCATAACAAATTATATAAATACATTAGTCTCTTAAATTTCTAATTATTTGTAGTTGGACTACGTAAACATGTTAAATTTAGTCTCTTTTTGAAAATATAAATCTTCAAATTAATCCTTCTCAAAATCCCTATTAGCTTCTCCAAACTATTCAAAATCCCCTAATTGCCCTCCAAAACTCTCCAAATTAGTTTTGTAGAGTGCAATTAGTTTAATTAAGGGTTTTGTAGGAAGAATTAGGGTCTACAACCCTTTTAGTTAGGTATTAATTGCTCCCTTAGATCAATTAATAACCTTTTTAAAATTCCTACTCTGGGACGGGCTGTGACACAAAAAAGTATCTTATATACAAAGTATTTACATTTGGTTTGTACTACTCTAATCTACTCTATGTTAGAAAGAGGACAGGTCTTTTGTGCCAAAGAGGAAGAATCTTTACAAGGAGAAAAATACTCCAAGGTAGTCATGCAAAATTATTCTCCATGCAAGAAAATAGAGCTGCTCAAAAGGCTCACATATACTACATTGTAGATAGCCAAACTTGCAAGAAAACAAATTAAGGAGAAGAATTACATTACAAGGTAATATCATCCATAAAAGTAAAGGAAAACAATATTGAAGAACATATGTCCAAGGAGCACCATTGGAGTAGCCCAAAAAATCCACTAAAGCATTGGAAATCATTACTCCAAGATCTCAAGGCACCACTAGAATCATCTCATATCAATATCCATCGAACAAAGGAATAGATCACAATGTTGCATGGTTAATATGGAGATTACAAGATATGTTTGAGAAGAATTATGTTGAAAATCTCATGCACAAAGGAAAGGTGAAACTTGTCATCTATAAGGAAAAAAATATTTTCGACACAAGCACCCATCCATTACAAAGGAATAATAAGAGAGAGCAGTTGTTCAAGATCGTAACACTCATCTACCTTGCAGAGTTTCACAAACGACATCTCAAGCGCTCAAGAGTAAACACTGTGAAACTTGTTACAAATTCCAAGATCCTCCATCTATTAAAAGGTATCAAATACTATAGGGGATAGCATTCAGAGTGTTTATAGGAGTCATATTACTTACATTAGTCAGAATCATAGTTTGGAGGAGAGGCAAAGAGCATTAAAAGCTCTACTCAAGACATTCAAGTAAGGTCAAATATCAAGAGTTGAAGCACCACCATCCAAACCTAAAGTCAAAGGTTAATTAATGTTCACCATAATTTTCAAGGAGGAATCATTAAGAGGATTGTCATACACATCCAGAACCTACACTGAATACATTGGGAATACAACACTAAAGGTAAGGTTTATACTTCATGAATATTGCTTTTATTAAATACGGAGTTATAAGATATATTATAAGGTTGAAATATCAATAGAAATCAACCATATTTGAAAGCAATATCTAAGGGGAAATTACTATCAAATTAGCCTAAATATTTGTAATATTAAACCATAGGGAGAAATAATGATTTCTACTTGAATTTCTATTATTGCAAATAATTGTTTTTTAATATTCCACATTAGGGAGTTATAAGGAATACTACATCAAAGTAGGAAATTGTAAATTAGAAACAATAAATATCAAGTTATTAAAGTCTATAAAAATAGGTTTATTAAACTACATTAATATTTGGAAATTAATTGGTATACTTGTCTCAAAATACGTTAAAGGGACAAAATAAATCCAACTATAAAATCTCATAAAAATAAAAAGTGCTCAAGTTCAATAGGAGTAATAATGTATAAAACAAGTTGATTTTTGCTATTCAAAAAATTTTACAGAATCAACTCAAAATTGAACTAACATTATCAAAATCACTTTATCTATCATTTAGCATTTCCAAAATTACTAGGGAGACATAAGACGTTCTATAAAACTTGATAATAATAGCATTCTTCAAATATTATCAAGTGCACAATCCATTTGGGAAGCATAAGGTCTCTACAAAATATACAAGGACTCTAAAAATTCACATACTCTAAACTAGGGAGTCATAAGATACTTCAAATATTCAAATCAAAGTATCAAATCCATATTTACAATTCTAAGGATAAACAAGAATCACTATCTCAAAACTATAAAGAAGAAATATGGATGAAATAATAAGAAATATCTTTATCAATAAAGAATTATTTTATGAAATGGGACTATATTCTCAAAAATTGATAGAAATCCTTGAAGGATATGAGAATATATCAACTAGCGGAAAGGAGAGATTCTCCTTATTTCTTAAAGAAGCAAATAAGGGTTGCTTTGAAGCATTAATTGGTTATATTCATGAAAACCTCTTCAAGGCATGGTGGAATTCACAAAGGATAGTTATATTCATATTCAAGGAATATTTTATGATTTACCTATAATCAATTGTGTTTGTACTCACTCAAAACATGAAGCAAGCTAGAAATACAAATCAATATTATTGTGATGATAGACTAACTACTTGTGAAGTAGAAATTCCACTAGTATCAATGCAGAATTATAGAAAAAAAAGGAAGAAAAGACATGGTCAAAGAGATCTTAGCAAAAAATACATAAATATAAGATAAATCATAAATACTAAATAACCCTTAGCTACAATTATATTTACATCATATGAAAACACTAATTACTTGCTCAATAAAATTACAGTATGCAATAAAGGAGAACACAAGTTCTAGTTTTGATTCCAAGAAGAAGAACCAATGCAAGAAGACATACAATTCAAAGTGAATTAAATAGGACCATATCAAGCCAAAGAACATCAAGTTGAAGACCATATTCAAGAAGAAAATCCATATTGAATATTGAAATCTTCAATACCCAAATAATGTAATAGAGGGGGTGTTAGATTTAGATTATATTACATAATTTGGATCATGTAAATGTACCACCTCAGATACATAGCTATGATAGGAGATCACTTTAGGAGGATGTTATCTAGTTACTTCTAATAAATACACAAGTGGCAATGTGTAAGTTTTAATGTGCAAAGTGTCCCTTTGTACAACTAGGTAGAGTTTTGGCCAAGGAATCTATATTCCTATATAAAGAGTCTCGTAGTGGTAGATTATATGATCAAGAAGATAGGAAGTCAAGTTCTCATCTAGTGCAGTGTAGTAGATAGTGGTGCTCTCTTATGGAGTACCATGTAGCTCTTTAACTCATAGTAATGGAGTATCCATTTTCTCCATACTACATTGTAATTTCATCATTTCTATTTATAGCATATTTTAGTCATATTATTGTTTCACTTTTCTATTTATAGCATATTTCATTCATATTGTTGTTTCATTTCATTAGGACCTATGTTAGATCTCTCCATAGCATACATCATCAAAGCTAACAATTTTTGGATTGATCCCGATCTTTTCCTCAGCATCACCACTCCATATTTCCTTCCACAAAGTGATTTTCCATCACCCTTTCTTCCATTAAATGTCTCATCTCTTCCTAGTTCTCTTGGGTATCCCAAATGGAACCACCCCACCTCAAATTCCCCACTACTCCATCACCTTTTGATTTGGATCTCTATGTGGGTTCTAAGATGAAAAAACATGAATTTTACTCCATTTATCCCTAAACACTTAGCAAACCTAACCTTAAAAAAAACAATAATGTAATAAAAGGAAAGCCAAGACTCTTATCTTTTCTCTTCTCTTTGAATTTATAAAATTATATAAAAAGAATATTATGATCATAAGAGATCATATTAAAATCGATAATAAGAATTCCACAATACTATTTATGCTTACCAAACTTTTCCTTCATTATTTTTTTGAATGAGATCATACTTTTAAGACACAATATAACTCAAATCATCTTCACTAAAGTTTCTTAGCTAGTAACCAAGCAAGCAATATTTGATCTATCTCTTATATACAAATTATTCCAAGTCACTAAATTAGAAAAGATAGCATCTATTAGGTTTCTTATGCATAAAATAATATGCCCATATTTAGGACATCTTGATCCTGCATCAATGAAAATTTGTTAGCAATATCATATTTTATCCATAAAACCTATATTGCAAAAATCAAACATAATTTGTGAGTGCTTTCTTTGGTTAGAAAAGAATCCAACTATAATAACATATCCATCATTCATAACCTAGCATTAATCCAACCAAAATAAAGGGTCTACCAAGAGAGGGTCATGACAATTAAATTCTCTCCATGATCTTCTCACCTTTCAAATCCACCTTCATACCTTCACCTACATTTGAGCATCCATTATCAAAATCCTTCTTTATAATTTAGAATATTGAGATAAATACTCAAAAAAGGATAGATAAAAAATATTTTTAGGATGGCACCAAGAAGGAAACCACATGGATGTATGATGGAGTGGATCCAATTACTATAGAATGGGTCAATATGGTTGTAAATCACAAAGTCAAGAAATCAATTACAGAAATTATAGTGGAAGACTACCATATAGAGGTGTAGAGGTATGATATTTTAAATATTATCAAGATTGATACACTTTGGGCCCTTCACATTGAATTAAATACATTATCCATCCAAATTAACTAGACAAACATAAATATTATGATTGTAAATAAAAGGATTGAATCTCTAGACTAGAAGCTGAATAAAGAAAAGATTAAAAAAGACAGTCTCGAAATGAGATTCTATATCTCAAATGTAAAATAGATAAATCTCCCACTAAAGAACAAATTTAGTAGAGGGATAATAAAATCCAAAGATTGGAATAATAATTGCAACAAGGAAAAAAAATATGCAAGCATAGAAAAAAATATTGCAAGAATTAAAGTCCAAGCTCTAGATCTAGGAAGAAATCCTAGTAGTAGTTCAATCAAAGCTAGAGAAATAAAGAGAAAAAATTCAAGGCCATTGTGATATCTAAAGATATGTTGAAGCAATTTAAAGGCTAATATTGGATCAAAATCAATAGTGTCTCAATGAGATCCTTTCCCTTGGTGAAAAGGATAGCAAATATTGTAAAGTTGATCCAAGATACAAAGGAAAAATTTAGGAGAGGTGAGATGGTCTGACGAGAAAAGTGCAACAAGTAGAAGCCATACACCATATGTTGAGAAATAATGGAGAATACCTTCAATTGGCAAAGCGCTCTCAAATATATTAGGGTGAGTCTAAATTTCACTTTGACTAGGTCATATTTGGAAGCTAGGTAATTATATAGGGAAGAGAAATAACCAATTCCCTATAAGTAATCACTAATAAAATAAGGTTTACCATCCAAGAATTCATGGATCTTGACTTCCCAAGATTTTGGGATGCAAATAGAAATTTTTTAATGAAAAACAACTCAAACAACACCTAGATCAACAACTCAATAATATAAGTGAGATTGATGTGTTGCTAGAACCTTTGATAGTAAGCAAATCATTGAATTTTTTCACAATATCTCTATGTTGCTGTCAAAATTTGGAGAACTAGCATGAGGATATAAAGATCCCTCCTCTAATTTCTACTTTTAGGTGTAGGAAGTCCACAAATTTTGAGCAATACATATTCCTTATGAAAAGGCATCGGATAAAATATGTAGTTTATTTTAGCTAACAATAATTCCATCAATAGCTTAAGTAGGTAGTCAATAGGGTAAAATATTTGGAGCAACTATGGAAGAAGGGTAGGAACAATCCAATGGCATAGCTAAGACTTTGGAAATGATAATAATATATAATTTTACTCCTATGCAGATAAATTTTGACTCCATTTTGTTCTTTTTGCTATCTTTTCTTTAACTCCACTACCCAATAGGATAAGGGTACACGGTTTCTATGCTTCTATAAATAGAAATCCCCTAAGAGGCACCAATAATATGGGTGAAATTGCTCACCCACACCCATATCCTCAAAATTAGATGAATTTTTCAATAAAATGTTCTACCATTTTGCTAAGTAAGGTAGTCTCAAAAATATAGTCAGACACCTAAAATAGTTGCCAGATAAAGAGGAAGGTAGGCCAAGCAGGAATAACATCTTAAAGCTAACAATTTTCTAAGTGTAGAAAGCTATCATAAATCTTGTGGTGATGATGTTAGAAATAAGTATAAAAGTTTTTTGCATCCGATAATCTAAGGTAGAAGTATCTAGCTATTTTTTTATTAAGGTAATAGGGATTTTTGGGTCCCCAAACCCTTACACCTGGTTGGTAAAAAGTATTACAATATGGCATAATAGTCTATCCAAAACTAAACTACTAACAATAGATGAACCTTAGGATACATTGAGCTATTCAACTTAAATAAATACACCCATAGAAATAAAAGACTCCTACTAGAGGTATTACTAACACAATACACAATCCAAACATAATAGTAAAACCATAATAGATGCAAGATAACACTAAAGGAAAAAACAACCCAACACCAAAATAAGATAGTAAGACCATAATAGTAGCATGATATATAATAAACTTAGCTAGACCATTCCATATAATTGAGGTTGTCCAATTCCTCCTTTGTTCCGACCTGTGCAACTTTGTTCTACTAGCATGGCATGTATAATTCGATCTACCGAATTTGAATCAAGTAACTAGTTCATTGAGTCTATTTACCTCCTACTACTCCAATAGGTATTCATACCTTGGACTATCCCTTAGCTCTAATTCCATTAGATCTAGAGAGAACCCAATATATTGGTCTTATTTTTCCCTAAGTCCAACTCCTAAATTTGTCATCCAATCTGCTGATTGGTTTCCTTCATGATAGATATGTTGCATTTTTACCTACCTAAGCTTCTCCAGGTTTAGTTGAATCTCCAAAATTAGTTTAGTAATGGACCAACTAGCCTCATGCTCCTTCTTTAGAGCCTTGATTATGTTTAATGAGTCTCCTTCAATTATCATATTTTTAGCCCCTATTTGTAAAATATAATTAGTTCCCAACAATAAGGCTCTATCCTCTGCAAAGTGGTTTGTATAATTCCCCAATGACTTATAATAGGCTAGTAGGATGGTACCTTTCTCATCTCTTATTAATTCCCTTGCGTTAGTAGCAACCATATTACCCTTAGCTATCCCATCAAAATTCAACTTAATCCAATATTTTAGAGAGGCTTCCCATATAACCTCTTCTTTGGAACATTTGGAGAAGATAAATAGAGAATTTAAATCTAAATACCAAGCTTTGAAGACATATTACTCTTGCAAAAAATATTCTCTTGATAATGCTTTATGATTTTAATATTTTTAACTAATGCATTTTCAATATGTGGCCCAACTGAGCAATGGTTTCTTCTCTTATCCTTAAGTATCTGATTATTCTATTCTCTCTAGGCCCCCTAAAGAAAGTGTGCAAGATAGTTTCCATAGGTCCCCTAGATGTTTGATCTTGAAGAGTGATATCCACTAAAGGCACACATTAGCAATATTATTTGGAAAGCCCAAGAGATTCTAAATCTGGTTAGAATAAGACTAATTACTTCATAAGCGAACTCACACCCAATAAAGATATGATGAGTGGTTCCAACCTCTTTCTCATAGAGATCACATCTATTGATAATTTTGAAGTCTCTTTTACATAAATTGTCTATAGTCAATATTTTGTTTTGAACAAGTAAAAGAACATGATTATTTTAGGAATTAAGTTCTTAACCCAAATATTTTTTACCATAATCCAACCCAACCGAGCTTTTTCAATAGGGTTATGCATAAGGAGTTAGTCCCAAAATATATTTATAATAATGAGGTGAATTTGTTTTAAAGTCAAGGTGAATAGTGTCAAAAGTCATGTAGACAACATGGCGAATTGTATTTTTTTCACTAAAAAATATAAAAATACAATAAATTTATCATAATATTTTAAAAAATATCTAGCAATAAAAACAACCTATAGTTTTTGGTGCCTACTGGTAGTAGGATATAATTTTGGTGACACCTACCACCAGTTTTGATGATGCCCAATTTTGGTGACACCTAGTTTTATGATGCCCAATACCAGTCTTGTGATGCCTAATACTAGTCTTGTGATGCCTAATTTGTGATACTTGATACTAGTCTTGTGATGCTTGACACCAGTATTGTGATACCTAACACAAGTCTTGTGACACCCGATACTAGTCTTGTGATGATTAGAACCAATATTATGATACATAATTTGTTATGTTGAATGCAAATTATGTGACACCCAACACCAATCTTGTGATGCCCAAAACCAATATTGTGATGTTTGACTTGTGACGCTCGATGTCAATGTTGTGATGCCCAACTTGTGATGCTCAATAATATTCTTGTGGTACCTAGCACCAATATTGTGATGCCTAACACCAATCTTGTGATGTCCAACACTAGTCTTGTATTACCCAATTTTGTGATGCCTAACACCTGATACCAGTCTTGTGATACCCAACACTAGTCTTGTGACACTCAACACTAGTCTTGTGAGACCCAATACTAGTCTATTATTTGTAGCCATGTGTCTTTCATTTGTAGTATTTTATCTACAACCAAGAGTCTTTCATTTGTAGTCTTTTCTCTATGACTAGGCATATTTTGTTTGTAGTTTTTTCTCTATGTCTAGGCATATTTCTTTTGTAGTCTTTTTTGTATGACTAAGCATCTTTTGTTTGTAGTATTTTCTTTATGACTGGGCATATTTTTTTTGTAGTCTTTTCTCTACAACCGAGCATCTTTTATTTGTAGTTTGTTCTATGTGACTAGAAGTCTTTCATTTATTATGTTATTCATTGTTCATCATTTATGATCTACTACCCCTCAATATGTTATCAACCCTATCATTTTTTCTTTTATATCAATCATCTATCTTTTATTATGCTTCCATTCTCTATTGTCACTCATTTTTTGGCTCCTTTATTGCTGGTCAAGGAGAACCAATTTTTAATGTGTATGCTTATCGCTATCACATTAGGTATATATAAATTTTAAGGTGAAAAGGTCCAAAATATAGGTAGGAAAGCTGATGATTTAATATTTAAACACTAAAAGTATTATAATCTATGTAGAGACAAAAACATGACACCAAACAATGCTAAATAAAACAAAATAAATAAACCAAAAATTGTACAACAAATGAGATTTATATTAAATGGGGGGAGCCTAAAAACTCTGTTGTTAAAATAGTGAATTTAGGAATCCTCTTTTATACAATTTTTACAAATATTTCTAAGGTTCTTTGAAACCCTAGCTATAATAAATTATGGTGTCTTCAGTTGTGTCTCTGCTCCCAATAGGTGTAAGTGGGATTTTGTGTATCCGATGCCAGGACACTCCAGCTTAATTAGTTGTCCAATACTTCTAATAAACTATCCAATCTACACAAAGAAAATGTAGAGCATTAGTAATAATAATTAGGGCTCCACTGTGTGAGCCCTAAAAAATCACAACTAAAAACCTAGCTATAATAGTATGAATGCAAACAAAATTAAATAATATGAAATATGACAAAATAAAATAGATTAACCTTACTCCTTGCTTTTTGTCTATTGATAATTGGATTTGTTGTAGGTTTATGGTGAGGTTGTACCCTAGAAAAACCTTAGGATCTCACTTATCATAAAAATAGGGCTTTGAAATGTAGTAGGGTGTTCAGGAAGTGCAGTAGGGTACTCAGGACTGTGGCGAAGAGCAGTCTGGTACTCAGGACTGTAGCAGAGAGTAGTAGGATAGACTATGGTGGAGAGAAGTAGGGTAATTGGGACTATAGTGGAGAGTAGAAAGGCACTTGGGAGGTTAGATCAGATCTGTAGAAGTAGACCATATGAAGGTGAGGGATGTGATGACAGTAGCAGTGAGCAAGGGAACAAGGAATATGATGGATGGAGTGGGGTTAGGGCACAAAAGGATGGACTAGAACTCTAAGGCACTTCGAAAGCTTGAGAAACCTTAGGGAAATTAGGATATTCAAAAAAATTAGGGAAAGACTCAAGGTTTGAACCATCAAAATGTATCCTATTTATAATCCAACCTAGGGTATGCTAGAATTTTAATGACACTAGTTGTGTGGATGAGAATAAAGCAAATATAAGGGTGGATATTAAATTTAGGGTGTGGCATGGATTAATGTGAATGGATGGCTAATATTAAGTGAAATCGGATGGCTGGGATTAATTTATTTATATAAATATATATTTATTAAATATATATAAAATATAATATATAAAATATTATTATTTAAATATATATTATAAATATATATAAATAATAGGCAAAAATGGTGGGAAATCTAGGATGGAGGACAAGTGGCTATGTTTTGGTGGTGGAAATGGCAAGAAAGCATGGATGGAGGACAAGTGGCTAGATTTTTGTGTCTACAAATTCCCCTTTTTGTATTGTGTTGCATGAAATAGAATATGGTGCAAAAATATAAGATACCTAATTGGGCTAGGTACAGAAGCAACTTCTCTCTTGTGTTGGAATGTGAAGATGAAATTAAAGGCATACGAATAAATAATTCAAGAGTTATTGCATAACTTACCTCATCAATTGGAAAATAAGTTGCAAATGAATATCATAATCCAATTGAAAAAAAATGGATGGAATAAATGTTGTGCAAAGTGGAAAATGTGAATGATGGAATGTGTGACCATTTTAACCCCAATGATTGCAGGGTGATTTGTGGAATTGGAAATATGAATGTGTTTACTTTTGCCCCAATAGATGAAGGGATTTGGAACAAATGATGATGATGATTGCATATATTTTTGCCCTAATAAATGAAGAGTTTTGTTCTATATGTAGATATTATGATCATGTAATATGTATCCCATTATGAAAAAATCAGAATCAAATTTAGTTACCCAAAATTTGGGGTGATTCCATGATGTTGAATAAATTTTTCCATATGGCCTCATTAATATCCAATATGAAGATGCAAAAAATAAAAAGGAGTCAACTTCAGAGGGCTTGCTATTGACTTTAGGATAATTTCTTTCAAATGGAACCAATCACCCTAGCTAGAGCCAATCACTATGATGACTATCAAGGAAATTGGGAATGATGTGATGTAATTTTGTCCATGTTTTAAGCCCCATGAACTAGGCCATAAATGATAGCTTTTTAGCAAGATTGATCTTGTTAAGGTTTCAATTGAAATGTGAGGAACCAAATTTTATTTTTCTTTCAAAATAGGAGATATGGAATGATGATGATGGCCAAGTGTTCTTATGGTGATTCATTCATCTTACCGAATTGCATTGATGCAAATCACTGCAATCACCAAGTATATAAAACAAACCACTATATACAAGATTCACTTGAAAATTGGCACAGGCAGAAAGAAATGGATAATGTAGTATGATGTTGGTAAAAGGTGAAATTTTGGGGAGGAAATATGATGATTTTGTGAAAAATAGAACTGATTTACGAACATTAGATAATATATTGGTCGATTTTACGCCTTTTTGGACACACAATTCAATTTATTGGGCCAAATCACCTCATATTTTCACATAAATTGGTGGAATTATGGGAATTATGATATAGATTATGAATGTCTATTTTGTGAAAATTTGGACTAGTTTGATACATTTTGTAAGTGGAATTATATTTTTATGACTGTTGGTTACAAATAAAACTTATGCGTCCAAACTGATTTTTGTTTTCACAAAACCTAATGTTATGATGGCATTTATGTGTGGGCAAAATTTGGTGATATTTTGAGGAGGTAACCTACCAATTTAATCGATTTTGTATTTTCTTGATTTATGCATCAAACACCCACATGCACTTTTGAGTTGCAAAAAATGCCTAGGTGTGCATCATGGCACCAAAAAATACCCTTGTATATTTTAGTATTCCTACAAGTGACCATGAGTGATTAAGCATATCTGAAATGCCCCAAGGCACTTCAATGAGCCTGCAATTTCTATAAATAGTCTGCAAGTTGGAAAATGGAGCTCATTTGTGTGTTTGCATGTTTGAGAAGTTGTGTCTGAGGAGTAGAGTGAAGTGAAGTAGTGGAAATTTGACATGAAATATATGGTGGTGGAGGGAATGAGTTCTACAGTTGGAGTAGAGGCAAATTTGCCAAGGTAATGCTTTTTGAAAACTTTTTGTGTTGTGCAAATTTTTCATTGTTTTTTCTTTTTTGTATTCTTTTTTATTAATGCTCATGAAATGTGTTTATTGCTATAGTTGCATATTTTGGAGCCATGACATAAATTTTCTCCTCTTGTTCCTAGGATGAGAAAATTGTTTTCAAAGGTATATTGGGATGTATTGAAGGCAGTGGGGATAGACAGTGTGGCCTAACTAGATGTGGTGAGGGTGAATAAGGGGTATATTTCAGCTTTGGCTGAAATATGGGATGCAGATAGGAGGACCTTCTAGCTGCTGATCGAGGAGGTGATGATTACCCTTGAGGATGTGTATCACATTCTCAAGGTGCAAGTGGAGGGGCTAAAGGTGGAGGCAGGATATGATAAGAAGGTGAAAATGAGCAGAATATTTGGGGATAGGTGGGAGATGGTGAAGGTGGAGAATGGGGGAATTCCATACTTGACCATGTATGTGGCTAAGAAGTTGAAACCCCTCCTAGACATAGTGATGTTCATGTTGATGAAAATAGTGATCCCCAACAGTACTGGTTGTAGGTTCCCATGGAACCTATTAGGATTGGTGAGTTATTTTCTCACTACACCTCATCAATATGCATGGGCTCCTACTTTGTTGGTGTAGGTATACCAGGAGTTGTATGAGGTGATACAACGAAATATGAAGGGATTCAGATGCAACTTTCTTCATTAGTATTGAGGATGGGATGACTTCATTGTGGCATAACCAGATTTTCTACCTTGTAGTGAGTGGGATGGGGAGCAACCCTATGCTAGGATATGGGTAGTGGTGGAGGAGGTACAACTGAGCCATTCAATGTGATCGAGCTAGTGGTACTGAGATATGTGGGTTGGGCTAACATCTACCCAAGTGGGGTGGAGGCCTTGGTGGAGGAAAATGTGGACTAGGTATAGGAAGTAATTATGACTTGTGAAGTAATCGAGGTAGATATTTAGGAGGAGGTGGAGTGAGATGGAGTACTAGATTTTGCAAGTGTTGCAACAGTTTGACTTACCACAAGGAGTACCATATGAGCCAGTGTTTTTATAGGAGGCACTAAGAAGATGTGGATCTTCCATGTGCAGAGCCATGGAGGGAGGTGATTGAGGATGATTATGAGATGGAGGTACCTAATGTGGACGATGTGGGGATGACCCCTGAGCATGTTGTTTGGTTTGGCACCTAACTAGTATGGGTACCTAAGGTGGTGGATGATGGTGAGGATGATGCTGAGGAGTCTGATGGGACTTCAAAGTGACCAAGAAACCTCTGAGCTAGTAGTCAGAGGAATAAGTCAAGTGGTGTAGGGAAGTAGACTCCTATGGTTGGTGCAGGGGAGGATGAGGATGAGGATGATGATATGGAGGAGATATACGAGGTGCTAAGGTTGTGGAAAAAAATGGAGTAGTTACTACTGGAGTAGGAAGCTTTGGTGTAGTCTCATGATGAGGTTTTAGCACAACTACGGGTGGATCTTAGTGCATAGGATACGACTGTAGATCAGATGTAGGTAGAGTGATAAAAATGATGAGCTAGTGGAGATGATCGAGAGACGATCATGAAGTTCTAGGTAAAGGTTTTAGGAAATGAATATAAATATGGACTGGACTTGCAGTGAATTTGGGTGAGTGATGCATATGTGCACTCCTTGGAAGATTTATGTATGGCTAACCATATCATATTTCCAGATCCTCCATCTTTATCTATGACACAGTCGAGTAGGCTAGCTAAGTCTAGATAGAGTTCTAGGTCTAGGGCTCCTAGTAGATCACAAGGGTTCATTCATAGACATTATCTAGTGCTTAGATGCATTTTTTTGTATATGAGCCTTGGTGCTCTATTGTATGTAGCCTTTGGGAACTCATTGTACATGCGATATTTATACATATATACATACATAGGTTTTACCTTTTATGTTATATGTTTTTGTGAATGCTTTTGTGTTATGCATTTTTTCTATTTACAATAAATGCATATGCTATATTATGAATGATTAATTCAAGGTAACATGTATGGATGATTAATACAAGATGGCATGTATGGATGATTAATGCAAGGAAAAATGGTAATGATTATTTATAGTTTAGATATTTTCTTTGGCCATTTTTAGCATTGTTGTTTAATCTGGGGCACCAAAATTGGTGGCATATGGTGAATAACTCATTAATAAGACATGGATGTTGATATGGAAGAAGATATGAATGTTGATATGGAAGAAGATATGGATGTTGATATGGAAAAATTGACTATTTTGCAGAGACTCTAACATACTAGTGTATCAAACAAACTCACTAATACTGCCTAATCCCTCTAGGACCAATTGTGTGTGCATTGGATTCATTTACCTAATTAATATCATGGTAATGACTCGAGGCAATCAAGAACCAATGTGTGTGCAAGTGAGTTTATTAACTTATCTTGAGTAAATTGGATAAACTAGTTATGGATGAAACCAAAAATCTATCTTTTATGTATGAGCGGTTAGAGATCTTTTTAAAAGATACATGTCACCATGCATGAGCGTACTCCACTACCAGTAAAGAATCTATAGCTCTAGTGGAGGCTAACTCCATAGTCCAATATTTTGTGTTTTTGATCTCTTGAATTTTGGGTATGACTACCTAACCATCTGAATGAAAATATAGTACGATCCTTACAACCCAATGATCAGTGGTGTGTGATGTAAAAATATTTAGAGTTTTTGTTAGGTATTTTCCCCTACTCTTTCTTTTATTTTTGGAGTTGTGATAGTGGTGAAAACCATTATTTTTACAGACTATGTTGCATTATGGGACTAGCAAGATGACCCTTTTCAATTTGAGGTTTATACCAAGTATGGTGTTAACTCTCTTTGAAACAAGATATTTTTAAGATGTGAAATTGTGGTTGATTCAAGAATGTTTTGGAGTCAATTTCCAAAACTCAAGATTTTCTTAGTTTATATGTGTAATGGTCCTAAAAAGAACTCAACATGTATTTTGGAGTTTTTTCTTAAAACACTAGGAGTGGTTGAGTGATCGAAAACACCTAGAAATTATGGAAGTGTGATTTATGCGAATGGCAATATGACTTAATGTAATTGTGTGGATGACTTTGTGAGGGTGCCCCTGATTAAGGTAACATGACTTTATTGGACCAATGTAGATCTTGAACTGGATAAATGATCCCTAATATGACTTGTGAAATGTGAATGTGAATATAATGCATGACATACAATTTTATAAAATGCAGTATGAAATATTGGCAGATGCAATATTTTGTGAAGTGTGGATGCAAGTGAAATGCAATGTTATGAATAAAGTGTATGCAAATGTTTTTGTGTATTAGCTGTATATATATATATATATATATACACATATATAGTAATCAAATCATGAATATAAGAGGACCCCTAGACGAGGAAGGGCTAAGACTAGTCTGGAAAATCAATACAAATGTGTATCACCCCATTAAGTTTGTGAGTGGTTACCATGTTTGAGAGCCATTCAGGATAATCGATAGGAACTATGAAGTTCACATTTAGGAGTTTTTGAAGCTCTATTTTTACCATGATGGCCACGATCAGATGCATTATCCTAAGTTTTTGTTTGATCAACTTAGCATCGGGCTATAATGTGAGATTATGGACAACCAAAATGGGGTCTAGACTAGGAATGTACTTATAGGACCATGTAAATATACCTTTTTCCTATTAAAGAGAGCAATTAATTGCTCTTGTTCATTAGGTGATAAAATTTTTCCAAGCTTAACAATTTGGGGATTGTCTTTGTATGAACTAAGGTCCACATCGATGGTATCTTCAATGGATATGTGGGAACCTTCCTCAAGTTGAAGGGCGTAGGGATAAAATGAATTTCATCCAATATGTCATCAAAATCTTCTAGCTTATCCTCATCTATTTTTTCATAGAAAATCTTAGGATCCGAAGGTGAAGGTGAAGCTAAAGGTGGAGGGGATGGAGGAATGTAGTTGGCAGAAGCCCTTAAAAATTCCTCGATAAAGATGAATTTGACACATTTTTGGGGCAAGCAAATCCTATCCATATAAATAAGGCTTATGTCAATTGGAATTGGATTAGCTTGATCATATGGAGTACAAAGTGGGGTAAATAAATCAACAAGATTCATGTTGACTTGTGTGTAAGGTATGGTCGGATGGAATGGATGGAAGGAACTTAAGAATCAATGCTAGGGGCTTGATTAACCTAAAAATTAGCAAGCAACATAAGTAAATACATTTGTCTAAATGATGTGCAATGCAAAGCAATAAAATACCTTTCTTGATTTTTTATTTTTTATTTTTTTAGGTAGTGGTGAAAACCACTATTTTTATGTTATGTACATATGTTATAAATTTAGATTATGGAATGGAGGTGGTGGTCACTGGTAGGGGTGGCTTGTTCTTGAGGAAGAAGAAAATGAAATATGGGCTCAAGGATGGGGAACAGGTTGAGATAAAACTTATATTTTTTGGTATGGGGAATTATGGGATCTAATTCTTCTTCAGATTCATTCAAAATTATTAAAATAAGCCTAAATTCTTCATAGATTTTATCATCAGAATTATCAGGATGGAGGGCTTCTTCTCTTGAATTTATATTAAGCCTTTGGAAGACTTGTTCAAGAGAAGAGGTGGTGGAAAGTGGGTGGTAACCTAGACTTGAATGATCGTGCACCTCTTGATATGGAACATCGATAGGTTGATGCACTCCTTATTCATGCAATCCTAGGCCATGGCCTTGCCAATTGATAATGTGGAAATATTGATATGATAATCTTGATATGTTTGGAATGTTGGTAAATTCCAGTTCTTTGGGTTCTTATATGGGAGCTGGATTTGATGAAGATTCAATTTCCCATATACAAAATTTTTATTGTAGGCGACCAAAATCCTTAACACTAGGGATGGTGAGGGGCGTGATAGTAATATCTTGGACCACATATTCACCAATACCAGTATTAGTGAGGTGGACCTTAAATTGGGATGACTTAGAAAAACTATGATTGGATGATGAATTGAGAAATGGTGAATATGGGGATATCTCACAATTCTTCAATTTGATTTTTGAAACATTGGATGAAGGATATGGATTAGATTGGGAAGGTTTTTGAGTGGATGGTGATGATGTGGATTGACTATGACCACATGTGCATGTAGTCAATGATGATGATGATAGGGGTGTTGAAATTTGATGAGGGCTAGTGATAGGAAGCTCCTCAAGAATAGGGTCCTTTGATGAAGAGATTTGTGAAATGGTGGATGGATTTGATGATGGTGATAGGAAAGGAGGAGTGGAAGGAAGCATGGACTCTTAAGAATTTGAAATTACATTGTAATACTTAAACAACTCAAAATTTGTTGGTATGTAATGTGCTTGTCCCTCATGAACATATTTCAAATATTAATGTAGTATTGAAAGGACACATCTCATTTCTCTCATCCAAGGTCTTCCAAGGATTACATTGTATGCAATGGATCCTTCCAATATGTGGAACATTATGTGCAATATTTTAGCCCCTACTTCAATGGGTAAAACAATAGTGCCAACCATGGAACACAAAGAATCATTAAATGCTTTGAGGGTGAAGTATGACTTGGTGATATGTGATGGAGGAAGGTTCAAATGATGAAAATTTGATGTGGTAATGATGTTGATAGAGGAACTGGTATCAATTAGCATTCTTTTAAAAGGCTTCTTATCAATCAGAGCCATGATATGCAATGGAGGATCTATTGATTCTAATGAGATTAGTTTAATTTCAAAGTCATAGAATACGATAGAAGGATCCATGCATGTTTGGATGCTCCCCACAAAGTTGTTGAAGGTATTAGGATCTTGTGATTGCAATTACATGGATTTTAGAATAGCCATTAATGCCTCCCGATGTGGGGGATATTTTTGGATCAACTCATATATTAACAATTTGGTGAAATCCATTTTTAGATTTGTGGTTACTTGTCTTCTCAAGGAGATGACTGGTTGGGTTGGATGATTGATTGGTGGATTTGGAAGGTTTTATTTGCTAGGGATATGGATGGGTGATGAAGGATGGGGGGGAACTTGAATGGGTGGCAATGTAGAAGGTTGTGACACACTTGCTTGAGGTTGTTGCCTTTGTTGGTTATTCCTTTGACCTCTAGTGACCACATGAATGATCCCCATAAACCCTTGGTATTTTTGTACATGATTGAATTGATTAGGAGGGGTTTTGGTATTAGACCACCCTACATTTGGTTGCACTTTTTCATGATGAGGAAGTGGTGTATGAAATATACCAAGGTTTTTGTTTTGTTAAGTAAGGGGTATATCAAGCTTGATTACCCCCAAGTCAACGAGGTCTTTCACTATGTCTTTGAACACATGGAAATTGCTAATGTCATGCCCATTTTGCCTATGATAAGGATAAAATAGATGTTCTCGATAAGGTTTTCCTCGTTTTGCAGGATCATATCGTTTAATTTCGAGTAAAGCAAGTTTTTTTTTCTCATACAACCTTCTAAAAATGGAAGCGTATAACTCAACTAAAGGAGTGTATTGGTGATTTTGTTGGATAAACTATCATCGGGAATGGTTTTCCACAATTGGCACTATGTTATATATTGTTGGAGTTTGTGTTGTCTAGGGGATTGCATGATAGGAAATTTGTTACGATGTTTGTTACACAAGTTGTTATTATTGAGTCATTATCAGCTATCTCATGACCACTTGATTAACTTTATTAGGTTGAATGGCTGGGGTAGCCTGTGTTGATTTTTGTTGGCAAAAATAATTGCTTTTGTATTGGCCCTTATTTTGCCATTCTTTCTTATTAGGCTTAAGTATACCTTTTTGAACTTTGATATCCTCAATGATACTAGCCTGAGCTAAAGCTTCTTCAAATAATTTATAAGTTCTTAGTTGAAGCATAGAAAAGATAGGTTTTAAGCAACTCTTGATGAATAACTTAATTAGCTCATCCATTGGTAGGATGAATGGAAATTTAGTGATAACAACCCTCCAATGGTTACCAAAATCATAGATAGATTCATCATCATGTTGTCTCAAAGCATAGACATCAGAAAATAAGATCTTTTTAATAATTAGGATGAAATGGTCAAATAATTGATCAATAAACCACTCAAAAGTATATATACTATGGCTTGGAAATTGATTATACCATTCTATAGAATCCCCTCCTAATGTTTGAGGAAAATTTCAAAGTATGAGAGCATTGTTGTTTTTAATTCTAAGGCAGACATGTACAAAAGTGCTCACATATTCTTTGGGATCCTCAGTTCCCTTAAATTTTTCAAAATTAGGTACCGTAAAGTATATCGAATGGATATGGTGGTGATTGTACCAAAGGATGAATTGTTTCATTGATAAATTAGCGTAAGGTTGGTTTCTAGTTTGAAAAACCAAGCATATATTGCATCAGGTGATTTATTTGTTTCTACATTATCTCAATTTGAGGGTCTTCCTTAGGAATGTGGAAACACTAAATTATATGATGAGTCCATGGTTGTGTGGAGAAATATTGTGGAGTGACTAGGTGATGAGGAGATTGGAACTGATGGCTAGGTGAATTAGATAAAAATTGATGAATGGGAGATTGTTGATGAAAATATGGGAAATTATGGAATTAGGTTGATGGATGGGGGTTATGGCTAGGTGTCCAATAGGAACAATATGGGTGATTATATGGCTTGATGATGTCTAAGCAATTTTTTTAGGTATTCCCATACCTCACTAATATCTCTATCACAAGATAGGGGTATGGAGGTAGACGAGATGGAATATGTAGCTTGGGAACAAGTTACACTAGGTATGGTAACTTGTGAGGTTGAAACTTATGAAGCAACATTTACATGTGATTCATACAAGGGGTTGGTATAAGTGGAGGTATATGAGGTGATCTGAGTGTAGGAAGGTTGGGGAATGAACACATGGGATGAAGTTGTAATGGATGCCTCAAAAAGAGGGTTAGTATACACCTGGGTAAAGGTGGATGGAGGTTGGGAGTAGATAGGCTCTTACTATAAAGCAAACTTCTGTCTAGGTGAATTTGTAATGGAATCTAAGATATAACTAGAAGACTTCATGAAAGCTTCTACTCTTACCATGTCTATATGGGTAATGTGGTTGTCTATGGTAGGGAATATTGACTCCTCTTGGGGCATGGCCATATGGAATATTGTGGATGGTAAGGAATCTGAGGGACCTACAAACAAATTTTCCTATATCACATTCAAGGAATATACCATAAAAGTGGTGGGGGAGGTGGATGAAGGTTCCATTAATTTATCATGACTTATAGCTTTCTTTTGGTTTATAGTTAATATGATAAGCAAATAAATCAAAGTACATATTAAAATATAAAATGTAACACCAAACTGAAATCTTAAAAGGAAACAAACAACCAATGCTAAGTTTCAACCAGTGTGGCTTACCTTGTTAATTAATTATCTCCTTTTAATGTGTATTCATTTAATGTGTTATTCTTGTGTGTTTTGATATTCTAATATTGCTTAATGAAAGAAAGGTAAAAAAAATATGGCAAATATAGGGCAATGAGATTCTTGCTGGTGATGAAATCCAACAAGTTTTCTCGAGGGTATCTTATGGTTTCTATGGGTATATATTGGTGGATGGATATGAATTCCACCATCACCTAATCTCAAGCAATGGTTGGTGATGTAAAAATACTTCAAATTCTAGGTTTTATTTTATCCATTTTATCTGTAAGAATGAGATACTTCTAAGTCATTTGTGGATGTAGGGATAGGTGTCGTTGCTAGCAGGAGCAACTCAAAAAGGATGGATTTTCTCTCCGTTTGATAGTCGATGGAAGGTAAGACAAGGGAAATGATGAGCAACAAAGTATTTGCCTAAATTGGGATCAAAGAATCCTTACTAGCAATACATCCACTAGTGGCCCATATAAATGCATTTCATGTAGCTGCACTATTAAGGTATTTTGTATGTCTTGCTCTAGAATTTTAAAAAGTGATAAATAAATAAAAATATAAAATATAATAAAAAATATATAAACAATAATAATATTTAAATAAATAAGAATTAAAAAAAAGAATAAATAATGATATAAATAATATTGTAAAATATATATATAAATATAATTATGGTAATATAATTAGTAATAATAATGTTAATAAAATCATGACACTGTGTATTGGTTAAATTAAAGAATAAATAAATAGTGATGATTCAACACACCACATGGCGAATGGTGGAATGGAAGATTCATACAAGTTTAACAGATGTTAAACCTGGAATAGCATTCTCTTCTATAAATTCGATTGGGTAAAAAGAGAAGGATTCATCTTCACTTTGTGGATGAAAATTCATTGGAAGGGCAAGTGAAATTTCATAACATAATGTGTTTGAGCGTTCTTCAACAAGGTTGGGCTTTCTAGCATTGAATCTATTGTTAAATAAATAAATAAATAAATATATATATATATATATATATATTGAAGTGTTTCGTTAAAATAACTGTTATGAACACTGATTGCTTTTGAAATCTATTGGGAATGAATTTTAATTTAGTTAAACTTTAAAGATAAAACAACAATGCATATTTGTTGGAAGAAAAATCTAGAATAAAACTTGGTGAAATGAAATATTGGTTTTTAGAATTGTGCATTGATTATAGTATGCAAATAGAGATTAGCTGCATTGCATTCTTAGAGGTCGTTTTGAATTCATCGGCTATCACTGGTTGGGAGTTTAAAGAAGATGTGAGGATGAGAGCTATTTTATTGTCATATTAGTATGTATCCCCAGTGACAAATGTATACATGAATGGTTTTCAAGCATAATGCTTATCCTTGTAAATTACATCTTTGTGATAAATGTTCAGAAAATTTAGTTTAGCCAAATGGGTATGGGATGTAAAATTTTTGAGAGTAGTGTTTTGGTTTTACAAAGTTAGGATGGTGAGATGAGATGGTATTCGACTTTGATTTCATAATTATAATATGTTATTCGATGATGTTACAATAGTTTTATTTTGATAATAAAATTAATGATAAGGTGCCTTGTTGACAATATATATTTCATTAAAAATATATATATAAACGTTATCTTTGTTGTTACATATTGGGATCTTGGAACAAACGTGTTGTGTTAGTCTAAGTACTTTATGCATTGTGAAAAATATATAATATTGTGTTTGCTTTGGTAGGAATCATTGGGTCTGAAAGCCCTGTTTATGGTGTTTTAAAAATCATTAACCCTGTCCTCATTCGATGCTGATTAAAGACGTGTTTCCAAAAGATGATCCATGATGGGCAAAAATGTATAAGTAGGGATAGTCGTATAAGGAAATTATTTTATAGAAATATAGAATAGCTATCATTAGGATCCACCTCTGCCATTACCTTGGGTTACTAGTTTGAAACTCATTCCTTGCATTTTTCAAAAAATTCCTACTACCGATATTAGGCTTGGCAGAGAGCGAAAAACATTGAACTTTGTTTTGCTATGTTATTGCTTGTATAGCAATATAACTTGTACAACTCTAAGAGCTCTAAAATATCTTTCCGCAACAAGGGAAAATTTTATAGCATATAATTAACTAACAACCAGTTGAAAATTAGAATAGACTGTTTGAATTTCGTTGACATGTTCACCCATAAATTAGAAACTGGGAAACATTTGCTTGCATAAGAGGATATATTTAAATTTGTTTAGACTAGTGCCCTGATAAGGAAGCCATTAAAGGAACTGATGTGAGTGGATTAAAACATGACAAAACACTGCATTTATTTTGCATGGTCAATAGGAGTTAAAACCGTATTTCCATAAAAAGCTTTAAGGAATTAGAAAGGGCCTGATATGCATTTATTAAGAATTTTTTTTTATAATAGAATTTTATATACTTTAATTTTGAATAAGTAATATATATAATTTTTAGGCATTGTTTTGAATAGTATTTTAATAATTTAATTAACTTATTTCTTTACATGCAGTAAGAGATTAATAATTTAATTGTTAACTTGTGTTATCTCCATATTAAAGAATTATGAAATCATTTAAAAATTTTCTTAAGAGATAAGTAAAAGTGGTATCTACAAATAATTATTTTTTTAAGAGTTTATAACGATATTTGGGTTTGATAGTCTTAAGTTTCTTTTATAAGGACTATTTAATAATTATTGAATGCAAACTATATTATTTTAAGATAATAATAGTTTTGAAGCTTAGTATATGTGCTCAAAAGAATTAAAAATTTCTTAGTTATTTGCCATCAAAAGTCATAAATCTCTTAAAACCATTAGACAAAGAAACAAACTTAGGGTTTAGAAGACAACGAGTCTTCAAAATGGTATGACAAAGAAGATATTAGGTTGTAGGTAAAGCAAACCTTGTTATTTAAAGGTTGTAGGTAGACAACCTATATTTCAACCTTAAATATGTTGTGGATAGACAAACATCTTTCCAAGGCTTTATGTATTCCTAATAGGAAGGGTTAGGATGTGAGGTAAAGGGGAAATGAAATGGGCTTTTATACTAGGTAAACCTTGTTAGTACAGAGTGGTGGTCCTTGTGCTTGAAATGGCTAGAGAAGTACCATCAACATAATGGAATGAGATATTATGTTGAAATACAAGACAAGTCACCAGGTGACTCCCAGGGTAGTGGTAGACCCTTGGCAAACTCCAGGGTTAGTGGTTGTTCGTCTAGCTCTAGCATACATATGCTAACATCTCACAACCAAAAATTGTGATGGGATGTAAGGAAATACATGTTCAACTTCTAGGTGAAATGGGCCCTAAAAGTAAAACCCCTACCCGAACTTGGAATATTAGATTGAGAAAGAGAAGTTTTATGGAGGCAATGACACCGAGATTTGGCCAATCTCAATCTCATGGGTATTTTGACTATAGTGGAATGGCACCCATGAAGATTTAGCATGCATGTACTAGAATAAATATTGAATTGGGTTGAAATTTTTGCACTCTATGACCATCATGCTTAGACAACCAAGTGGGTAGACTTGGGTTGTTACAATTGGTATCATAGCAAAATGTTACGAATACCTAGGCAATAAAACTTTAGAAAAACTTGTGTTTAACATAATTATCAAACTAAACACATAAACTAAAATTTAACAAGGTTCATTTTTAAATAGTCAATGACATTTGGACTAAAAGCTAGTTCTTCAAAAATACATAAGGTGATACAATAGGAAGGGCTGACCAAAAATACTAAGAGGATCCTTAGAAGAGTTGTGAGGACCAGAGATATAGAGGAAACCATAGAACCCCTTCATTAGTAGGGATAAATAATTGAATCCTAAAGAGGACAAAATGGTTTGAATGATGCAATTAATGCAGGAGCAAATGAGTTAGCAAAAAGAGAAAATGAAGCAATAGAGAGCTCAAATGGTTGATCATATGGCTCAATAAAAGGCTCAAATGTTGGAACACATGGAGTAACAAAAACCTCAATGGAATTAGTAGTAGGAAATGATTTTCCAACAAAAAAAATAATAGAAAATTTATCTAAAGGGAAGGAACCGGTAATATCTAAGGAAGAAACATCTGTTCATCCTGGAAGGAGACAATTAGGATCTAAAATGGATAAAGATATGCAAAGAATTGATATATTTAAATTTTATGGTAATGGTGATGGAGAAGAAGCAAAGAGATGGTTGAATAGTATAGAGACATATTTTATCGTTAGAACTCTCTCCTCTAAACCAAAAATCTCATGGGTGGTATTTGTTTGATCGGAGTAGCTACAGATTGGTGGGATACTTATAGAAAATCCCAAATGTGGAGGCAATAGATGTGTACTAGGAAACTTTTGTAAAGGCATTTAAGGATAGGTTCTTAATGCCACAATTTTACCTTGAAAAGACTATTTTCTCAAGGTTGACTCAAGGCAATATGACCGTTATTGAATATTATGAGTGATTCATGCAACTGCTTAAGTATATTCTTGAGTATGAGCAGAGAACTAAAATTAAGGTCCAAAAAATTCTTTTGGGACTTTACCCTAAGATTGGTCACCTGATTTTTATGTTGAATCCTACAATTATTAATGCTACTTGTGACCTAGCTCGACAAGAAGAGGATAATTATAAGGCCAAGAAGGCCTATTATCAAAAATCCTCTGATAGAGAAGAATCACAAAAAAAGAAAAATGTTGGCTCAAATAGGAATTGGAGTAAAAAGGGCTAGAATGAAAATAGAAATAGGTTTGACAAGAACAATAATAAGTATCAAGGAAATAGATAAAATTAGAATAATCGAGGTAGTCAAGACATAAGAAGTTTTAGGGATAGGTATGATCAAAGAGCTAATGCACTAGGAATAGGTACTTAGGAGGGAAATTATGGAAATAAGAAATAAAGAGCACCTCAAACTGGTTATTGGATCTATCAAGAACCTCATTATGTTGATAAGTTTCCTTTAAGGACTGATAAGAGAAAATAACCCGTAGAGCTAGCTCATAATATTTATGCAATAATAGGTAATTTCAAACTCAATGGAAAAGCTACACCTTTTTTGAGGAACGGTAAAATTTACAGTAGAGATGTAAAATTTTTGATAGATTTTGGAGCAACAAATAGTTTCATTTCTTTTAAAAAATTGAGGGACATACCAAAAAAACCTGGGTTCATGGCAAATGGGTGGAAGGTTGTGTAGACACCAAAATCTAGGCATTTGCATTACATATCACAATTCTGCATAATAATATATGCCTAGGTCTAAACTTAGGCATATAATTCTTGCACATTATTCATTGGCATTGCACATCATAATTCTACATAATAATATATGCCTAAGTCTAAACTTAGGCATATAATTCTTGCACATTATTCATTCACATTGCACATTTTAATTATGCATAACATCCTGCACATAATTATATTTTCTAGATTTTATTAAATTTTGGAAATATCCTCCTATGATACCCTCTTTCCTCACTTGACATGTGTCCTGGCCACATAACCATCACCCCTATGCCACATCTCATACACTCTTGTCCCCTTTGTCGCTTCACATGGGGTAACCCTCCACAATTCACTCCACTTCCACCTACCTACTTGCCACATCTCACACCTCACTCCATACTTCACTCCACTTGCACCTACCCACTTGCCACATCTCACACCTCACTCCACATTTCACTCCACTTACACCTACACATTTGCCACATATAACACCTCACTCCACACTTCACTCCACTTCTAACTACTCACTTTCCACATCTCTCCAGTTAAGTGAGACACTTCTAGTGACTCACTACAACTACCTAGAATAGGTGGCTGTCTAGTCCCTGCCACTTGGCAGCCCTGGCTTGCCACCTATCCTTCCCTATAAAAACCCTCAAAGGCCTATAAAAGCACCATCACATGAAAATGAAAAGAGAGGATGATGGGAATGCTAATATTATGCTGCCCAGATTGTGCTATGTAGGCCATGCGCATTATTCATCTTCTTCTATATTCATTTTACATTTATATTTTATCATTATAATTGTGACAGGTGCTACTAAACCCTTGTTCATTTTCATGTGTGCAGATTGCAAGTTCAACTTCAACAAGCTCGCAACTCATCACGGTGGTCATGACAAAACCACCTTTCATATTTTTGTAGCATGAAGAGACGAAGACACCATCCTTGATATGTAAAAGGGATTCTCTTTTGGCACATCTCTTTGTAAAATGCACCCTAAAAGGGTCAAAGTGTATCAAAAGGGACTTTCCCAAATTTAATAAAATATGTCATTTTTATTGCAATGGTGTTGTGTTTTTATGTATACAAATTGGCGATCATGGTGGTGCAATATTTTTTGGGTTCAATCGACAATACTCAAGATTTAGTAAATAAACTTCACTTGCACACACCTTGGTCCTAAATAAAGTTAGACAATAGTCAAGTAAGTTTGTTGATATCACTAACATGTTTGAGTCTTTGAAAATATTCCACTATTAACAATAAAAAACAAAAATATCTTCCTTATCAAATCCATATATTCTTCCACAATAACATACATATCTACATCATTCATCACCCGCATAAATTCATCAAGTTGGATACTCCAATTGCAACAATGAACAAGTAATGGTCAATGATATTATGAGCTATAAAAATATCACATGAACACCATGCATTCCATCATATAGTATACATAAACATTTAATTAACCACATAATCCATATTAGTTTACATTAATATTTTTCACAATAAATGCAAAAACAACAAATGAAAATAATAAATCACATAGAACAAACACATGCATAATTAAATTGCATTTACATCAATAAACAATAATAGAACATTCTAATGAAACATAAATAAAAAATAATTAACACAGAGATAGCCAATATAAAATCCATGTATATATATATATATATAAATATGGAGGTCTCAAAGTACAAAATACCTATAGGTTGTATACATTAGAGCACCAAGGCTCATAGAAAAATAGAAAAAAACAAAATAAAAAAAGAGAAACATGCCATAGCTAACTGGTAGCCCCATGAGATCTCGATGGTCGATGAGTCCTGCAACTCACCTTGGTTCCTCGGCTAGTAGTAGTCACTGATGATGGAGGAACAGACAAAGGAATCTATCACTCATGCAAGATGTTCTCTAACATCTCAATATAGGTAGCTTGCTTTTACAGGCTCCTCAAATCTGCACCCTAATGAGCAACCCTCTAAGAAATATCTTCCTGTAGAGCAATAATAGTAGTTGTGGTGTCACCTCTGCCCAAACTTGACTGTAACAAAGTAAGATCACCATCTAGCTGAGTCACCTCACCTTTGAGCCTAGTAATATCTACATGCTTTGTAGCAAGGGCATCAATGCTAGGTCCATCCCACAGACTATCCACCTCAACCTGAAGACAAGTCACCTCACCCTGGTACCATGCCAACTCACCCTTTAGGCGAGTCACCTCTAAATCCAAGTTGTCATGCTCAGCCTATAGTGAATCCCAATCCTCCTCTGTTTACCGATGAGGGACATCCCCCTCACCATCCCCATATCCACCTCCTCCCATCAGTTGCTATACATAAATCACAGCCTCAACCCAATAAGAACCACCTCATCGGTGCTTCATTGACCAAGTAACCCACTCTGCCATCTTTGCCTCATCACCACTACCCTTGTTTTCAATATCCAAACTCGAAGTCTAGAGAGGCTGAGAAGCAAACAAAAAATAGTACTCAGGAGTAGTGCCCACATCATCCAAATCTACCAGCTCTATATTAGAATCATTCATAGGATCATCAACCCTCCAAAAATTAGGAGTAACAGGAAGCCCCAACTCATCTCCTCAATGCCTATAAGTGACATGCACATTAGGAACACCCTGAATCAAACCAAACTGACACTACACCTGACTAAAATGAATGTACTCCATCTACCTAAGATGAGCACCAACAATCCATCAGACTTGCCTGATATGGTGAAGCTCTGCCGCATCAATGACCCATACTAAGCCTCTCCATGAGTGCCAACTCATCTAGTCCCTAGTTAGTGAGCTAAGCATATATCTATACTCTGATGCCCCCACTACTACATGACTGAACTTCTCGCTAAGAAGCCACCTGAAAGCATGAGAAGAGGAAGCATCACAGGCACATGGAAGACCAATGGGACGACCAATGATGATATGCTCCCATGACCAAATCTAGAGCAGTAAATTGCAAGAAACTCCCTTCCACCCTTGCCTCTTCACCTCATATAGCTCATTGTAAATTTGGTACTAAAGAGCAAGAGCCCAAGCCAACTGTCGAGGATCACCAAAGAAATCCAACACAATAGGAACCTGATTCTATGGGATCCTTAACCCCATAGAATTGGGCAACATAATGTTGCTCATTATGTACATAAGAAAACAAGGTATTGCACCAAGTCTCTCATCTCAAAATAAATCTAGATAAGAAATGCCGCCCTTGCTATAGTCCACATCTCACAACTTACCAAATATAAAAAATAATACCTCCTTATCCATGCCAACCCGAACGGCTAGACCCTCGACAAGAATACAAAAAATGTGGTATATATATTCGAGGGTAATGGTAAGCTCTCCCATAAGAAGCTGGAAGGTCCCCTTATATGGATCTCAGTGCTCAACAAGTGCAGAAAGCAATGCCTCATCATATCAGAAGGTTCCCAACCACTCGCATCCATCAAGGCCAATGGCCTTAATAAATGTCCAATCATCATCAGAAAGTGCCTTCTGCAATTTTTTAATAGCCCTTGGACATCTATGTTGAGCATCAAGAAGCTTCACCTAACAAAAAAATAAAACATAAAATACATTAGTATACAAAAAAAAAAATCACCTACCCCTAGGTGATCATAAATCAATAGGAAAAAACAAAAATAAAAATAAAACAATAAAAAACAAGCAGAAAAAAAAAAAAAAAAAATATTCACCTACTCCTAGGTGATCATAAATAAATAGGAAAATACAAAAAAAAATAATAATTCACCTACCCCTAGGTGAATTAAAATATCCAGACAAAAACAAAAACAAACAATTAAAAAAAATAAAAATAAAACAAAACAAAACAACAAAAACATGTTCGTTACTAGCCCCACTTAATTTAAAAAAAAAAAGAACAATAAAAACAACAATAAAACAAAACACACAAACAATAATGAAGCCTAAACTAAAAGGATAAGACCACCTACCTCAGCATAGCGGGCGCCATCTTCCACTCCAACTGAGCCAACACTAATGTCACCTCTGCCACCACTACCCTTGCTAATCTCCATCTCACTCATCGCTCTCACCAATTTGAAGATGACAAATGGCAAATATGAAAATAACAAGGCACCTAGCCCATTTATATTCATATTTTGCGATGGAAAATGCACATCCGTATTTTTTGAGGTGTGTAAAAATGCAAGTCCATGGTTATAAGACTAAACCATAGATCTTTGGTTAGTGCGTTAAAACCATGGACTCATAGTTTCGGGAATCAACAATCACAGACCCATAGTTTCAGGTATGTGCAACCGCACATCTGTGTTTCAAAAAAAAAATGCACCACATTTCAAGAAAAAGTTCAATGCAAACAATTTGAGGTTAAATTACGCCTACTCCATGGGGTTACAAAACATGTTAAATTACATGACCATCCAAATGCATAATGGAATTGCTAATAGTAACTAGGACAAGAGCCTAGGATGATTGGTTTCTTTACTTCATTACTTGCATGTCAATAAACCAAAGAAATTTAGTAGAACAAAGGCCACAATTAACTTGGGGCAACGTAAAAATACACTTTCAATTGGACATTGGGTCTAATTTGTTATCCACTCACCATTTTAGGGGGTAAGCACACAAATTAAAATTTTATTTACAACAATCATTCATTTTGCCACACCAAAGAGAGTTGAGTCCACTCATCAAATAAAATTTGAGTGTTAGTTTTTTCACCACATTGTATTGTACACAAAACAATACAAAAAGGGGTTATTTGTAGACACCAAAATCCAACACCTTCTAAACCACATTTTCCACCCCACCATCAAATCTTGCATAATAAAATGATATGCCTAAGTTCTAACTTAGAGATATAAAATCCTGCACATTATCCTATTTTCCCAAATTTATTAAATCTAGAAAATCACCCTAGGATACCCTGCCTACCCATTGGAAATGTGTCCTGGACACTTCATACAACACCCTTGCCACATCTTACCCACTCTTGTCCCCATTTTCCTTGCACATGGGGCAAATTCCCAACACCCATGTCACAACTCATTTTTTGTTGTCCCCTAATCCCTTCACATAAAACAACATCCCATATTTCACTCTACTTGAAACCACATCACCTCTAGTTAAGTGAACCACATTGGGTGACTCACTATAACTACCCCTTCCACCTGGCAGTCCATATTTTCCACTTGGCAAGTTGGGCTTGCCACCTCCCATTTCCCTCCAAAATCCCAAGAGGCCTATAAAAGCACCATTATCCCACCAAGTGAAGGGAGCTGAATTTGCATAACGACAGGCTATCAAAATAGATCTAGACCCAATGAGATATTGCGAGTGCAAGATTTATTTTGTACCTTTGGCTTGAATCTCGAAATAATATGTTCTTCAACCAAAATCTCATGTCTACGGTTTCACATTCGAAAATGCGCATATGCAGTTTCACAACCGTAGGTCCATGGTTTCCAGCCCATAACCGCGCTTCTGTAGTTCCACATTCTTGAGAGCCAAATGTAGTTTTTCAATGGAGATCAATAATTTTTATGTTAGCAAGGCATTGTTTGTTAATTGTTTTCATCATTTGTTTCATATAATTATCTACTTAGGGTTGTATGTATAGTAACTATCTTATTTCTCAAATATACATGTGTTACTAATCCCTTTGATGGTTTGAATGTGTGTCGGTGATAGGCACCTTGGATAAGTTGTAGCTAGAGTGGTCCCTTGTTGGATACAAAAGCCCACTCACCTTGGACTTCAGCTGGAAGAACGAAGAGCACGGGCCCCTAAAGATTTGGAAAACCCCTATGCTACCAAATCATCATTCATTTGTATCAATACAGATAGAGAGCATTGTAACATTATCCCAAAAACATTTAGGGCAATCCAAGATCCATTTGTAATGATTGTATCAAAATCAAATAAAGAAAACAATTTTGGTAATTCTTGTTTCTCTATGTTACATTTATTTTATTGCTCAGTTCTTTTGGTTATAGGTTGAGTATGGGTCTGCGTAAACCTATATCATTAATAAATATTTATTTGACCCTCAGATAAAACTACCTTAGGAAAAATCTAGTTGGTATTTGTATGTGGTTCTATTACATGCCTTTGACATAATCTTAGGTGTTGATTGGCTCAAGGCACATAAAGTTTTATTAAATATTGAGGAGATATGGATAGATTTCACTGATGACACCAAGTAAGGGAATCAAATTTATTGTAGATGTGAATTAGTGGAACCACATATTCTAAAAATGATGCAAGTAAAACAAGCCATAAGAAAGGGTAGTAGAGTTTTTGTAGTTAAACTTAATAAGAAGGAAGAAACCAAGTCTAGGGTAAGTTTATTTCAAACTTCTCTAGTGCTAAATGATTTTTAGAATGTCTTTCCTGAGGATCTGTTAGGTCTTCCGCCCTAAAGGGAATTTTATTTCTCTATAGAACTTTTACCAGGAGCAACCCCTATCGCTCGAGCACCTTATAGAATGAAAACAATAGAGTTGCAAGAGCTCAAGACTCAACTTCAATATTTACTAGAAAAAAGAACACATTAAATATAGTGTCTCTCCATATGGTGCATCATTTCTTTTTGTTAAGAAGATGGACAAGACTCTATGGATTTGTATTGAATATAGAATGCTAAATAAGATGCTAATTAAGAATAAGTACTCTCTACCTAGAATAGATGATTTGTTTGATCAATTGAAAGGAGCTACAATTTTTTCAAAAATTGACCTCAGATCTATTTATCAGCTCATAATTCGAGAAGAAGACACCCATAAGACTACTTTCTAGACTAGATATGGCCACTACAAGTTTACAATGTTGCCCTTCAGATTAAATAATACTCCAACAACCTTTATGAACCTAATGAATAGTATATTTTGGGAATAGTTAGATCAGTTTATATTGATATTTTTAGATGAAATATTGATCTATTCTAAAAATAAAGAGGAGCATGATCAACACATGAGGATTATTCTTGAAGTAATCAGGAAGAACCAGTTGTATGGAAAATTATCTGAATTTTGCACTCCCCAAGTACAATATTTGGGTAATGTGATTTCTACTAAAGGAGTATCAGTAGACCTAAAGAAAATAGAAGCCATTATTGATTGGCCTACTCCAACAAATATTTTTGAAGTGTGAAGTTTTATGGGGATGGTTGGGTATTACCATCATTTTTTTAAGAACTTTTCTAAATTAGCCTATCCAATAACCAATCTATAGAAAAAAAAGCTTTTAAATGGACTACTCATTGTGAGGAAGCTTTCAGAGCACTTAAAGAAAAATTAATGAGATCACCAATTCTTAAGATACCAGATCCCAAAATTTTATTTACCATATGTACTGATGCCTCCATAGAAGTATTGGGTGGATTTCTCATGTAAGAAGAGGGTGTTATAGATTACGAGTCTCGAAATCTTAAGAAGCATGAACTGAACTATATCACACATGATCTAGAATTAGTGGTTGTGGTACACACTCTTAAAATATGGTATCATTACTTTCTTGGTAAACCTTTAAAGCTCAAAACTAATCATCAAAGCTTAAGGTATATCTTCACTCAATCGATGCTTAATGCGAGGCAAAGGCACTAGATGGAATGTTTGGCAAAGTATGATTTTAGCATTGAGTATATAAAGGGAAAATAAAATAAATTAGAAGATGCTTTAAGTAGAAGAAGGCACATCATTGCTGTAACATAATTTCAATTGATATGATTGAATAGATAAGAAATATTCTATTTCAAGATGAATTTTCTTAGAAATATCAGGATTTGGTATGGTAAGGTTCTAAAAAAGCAAAGTAATTTGAAAATCGAGAGAATACATTATATTTCAGAAATAATATGGTAGTACCAAATGATCAGAACCTAAGAAATATGTTGTTTTAGGAGGCACATTGTGCTCCTTATTTCTCTCATTCGAGTTATATAAATATGCATGAAAATATGAGAAAATATTATTATTGTCCAGGAATGAAGAAGGATATCACCAAATTTGTGGCAAGATGTCTAGAATACCAGAAAGTGAAGACAAAACATTTGTATCCCGTAGAACACCTATATTCACATGAAATTCTAATACATAAATGGAAAATTATGTCTATGGACTTCATAGTCAGTTTTCCTAAAAACCATTTTTAGCATGATGTCATTTTGGTAGTAGTTGATAAACTGACTAAAGTGGAGCTCTTGCTATAGCTCACAAATTTTCTAGGGAAGTGATACGGCTACACCAGTTTCCTAAAATAATTATTTTAGATAGATATTATCAATTCACATATGAGTTTTGGCAGGCATTGCATCAAGCATGGGGAACAAAACTCAACATCAGTACCATTTATCATCTAAAAATAGATGGTAAAATCAAAAGAGTAAACCAAGTCTTAGAGGATATGCTTCGGATGTATTGTATGGATCATCAAACAAAGTGAGAAGATTACCTCTTTCTGGTAGAATTTGCATATAATAATAGTTATCATGCTTCTTTGGGTATGGCTCCTTTTGAGGAACTGTATGGGAGAAGGTACAGAACACCATTTTTATGGATTAATCCAGAGGATTGAGTGATTATTAGACTAAATATGGTTAAGTAAATGGAAGAAAAACTCAATGAAATATGTCAGAGGCTCAAAGAGGCTTCTGAACAACAAAAGAGTTATACTGATATTAAAATAATATCAAGGTAATTCACTGTAGGAGATAGAGTATTCCTGAGGGTTAAACCAACTAAGATTTCTATAAAATCCTCTAAACTTAGTCCAATATTTGTAGGACCTTTTGCCATCATTGATAAAATCAGCCTGGTTGCCTATAAACTAGCCTTACCACCCAACTTGTCTAAAATCCATGATACATTCCATGTGTCCCTCCTCAAGAAATATGTATTTGATCCCTCTCATGTTTGGAATATTGACTATTTGTAGATGTTCGATCCCCTACACATTGAAGTGCGACCAGTTAAATTTCTCGGCTACAGAATAAAACAACTAAGAAAAAGGAATATTGAGCAATGTAAGGTCCAATGGGACCAATACTCTGAGAACAGTGCCACATGGGAAGATGTGGCTATTATGTAAAAATAGTTTACATTTTTGTTTGAACAATGACATAATCATATTTTTGGATTCAAAAATTATAACATTTTGATGTGTATGTATGATCGAGTTTCTTTTAATGATGTGCTATTGTTGTTATTATGACTAAAATTTATTATGATAGCATATTGACTGTGTAATATTCTAATGAGCACTGTAAACATAGGGACTGTGTTTAATATTAGAGGGGAAGTATGTAACAATCCTTCAAAGTATAGGTTTTGTTTTACCCATTTTATCTGGAAGAATGAGATAATGCTAAGTCATCTATGGATGCAGGGACAGGTGTTGTTGCTAGTGGGAGCAATTCAAAAACGATGGATGTTCTCTCTAGTTGATAGTCGATGGAATGTAAGATAAAGTAAAGGATGAGCGGAGAAGTATTTGCCTAAATTGGGATCAAAGAATCCCTACTAGCAATATGTATTCCAGTGGCCCATATAGATGCATTTCATGTAGCTGCATTATTAGGGTATTTTGTATGTCTTGCTCTAGAAATTTTAAAAAAATATATGTATATAAAATAATAATAATTAAAGTAGTTAATAAAAATAATAATATATAATAAAAAATATATATACAATAATAATAAAGTAAAAATAGCAATAATAATATTTAAATAAATAAGAATAAATAATATTGTAATATATATATATAAATTATGGTAATATAATTAGTAATAATAATGTTAATAAAATCATGACACTGCGTATTGGTTAAATTAAAGAATAAATAAATAGTGATGATTCGGCACACCACATGGCAAATGGTGGAATGGAAGATTCATACAAGTTCAACAGATGTTAAACATGGAGTAGTCTTCTCTTCTATAAAATTCAATTGGGGAAAAAGAGAAGGATCCATCTTCACTTGGTGGACAAAAATTCGTTGGAAGGGCAAGTGAAATTTTAGAACGTAATGTGATTGAGCGTTCTTCAGCAAGGTTGGGCTTTATAGCACTTAATATATTATTAACTCTATATATATATATATATATATATATTTTTTGAGGTGTTTTGTTAAAATAATTGTTATGAACACCAACTACTTTTGAAATCACTTGGGAATGAATTTTAATTTACTTAAACTTTAAAGATTAAAAAAACAGTACATATTTTTTGGAAGTGAAATTTGGAATAAAACTTGGTGAAATGAAATGTTGTTTTTTTTTAGAATTGTGCATTGATTATAGTATGCAAATAGATATTAGCTGAATTGCATTCTTAGAGGCCGTCTTGATCCTTGAATTCATTGGCTATCACTGGTTGGGAGTCTGAAGAAGACATGAGAATGAGAGTTTTTAAACTGTCATATTAGTGTGTATCCTTAATGACAAATTTATACCTGAATGGTTTTCAAGAATAATGCTTATCCCTATAAATTACGACTTTGTGATAAATATTCAGAAAATTTAGTTTAGCCAAACGGGTATGGGATGTAAACTTTCTGAGAGTAGTGATTTGGTTTTACAAAGTTGGGATGGTGGGATGAAATGGTATGAGACTTTGATTTCATAATTATAATATGTTATTCATTGATGTTACAGTCATTTTCTTTTGATAAGAAAATTAATGACAAGGTGCCTTGTTGACAATATATATATATATATATATATATATATATATATATTTCATTAAAAATTATATATATAAGTTATTTTTTTTGTTACATATTTGGATCTTGGAGTAGATGTGTTGTGTTAGTCTAAGTACTTTATGCATTGTGAAAAATATATAATATTGCATTTTATTTGGTAGGAATCATTGGGTCTGAAATTCGTGTTGGCGGTCTTTTAAAAATTATTAACCCTATTGTCATATGATTAAAGACGTGTTTCTAAAATATGATCCACAAATGGGAAAAATTGTATAAGTAGGGATAGGTGTATAAGGAAATTATTTTATATAAATATAGAATAGTTGTCATCAATATGCACCTTTGTTGTTATCTTGGGTTACTGGTTTGAAACTCACACCCTACGTTTTTTAAAACAATCCTACTACTGGCATTGGGCTTGGAAGAGAGTGACAAACATTAAACTTTGTTTTTCTATGTTATTGCTTGGATAGCAATATAACTTGTATAAATCTAAGAGCTCTAAAATATCTTTCCATAGCAAGGGCAAATATTATAGCATGTAATTAACTAGCAACCAATAAAAAACCAGAATAACTTGTTTGAATGTCGTTGACATGTTCACCTATAAATTAGAAACTGGGAAACGTTTGCTTGCATAAGAGGATATATTTAAATTCGTTTAGACTAGTGCCCTGATAAGGAATCCATTAAAGGAAACAAATGTGAGTGGATTAAAATATGACAAAACACTCCATTGCTTTTACATGGTCAGTAGCAGTTAAACTCGTATTTCCATAAAAAGCTTTAAGGAATTAGAAAGGGCTTGATATGCATTTATTAATAATTTTTGTTTATAATAGAAGTTTATATACTTTAATTTCGAATAAGAAATATATATAATTTTTAGGCATTGGTTTGAATAGTATTTTAATAATTTCTTTAACTTCTTTCTTTACGTGCAGTAAGAGATTAATATTTTAGTTGTTAAATTGTATTATCTCCATATTAAATAATTATAAATTTATTTAAAAATTTTCTTAAGAGATAAGTAAAAGTGGTATCTACAATTAATTATCTTTTTAAGAGTTTATAATGATATTTGGGTTTGATATTATTAAGTCTCTTTTATAAGGACTATTTAATAATTATCGAATGCAAGTTGTTTTATATTGTAAGATAATAATAGTTTCGAAGCTTAGTATATGTGCTTAAAAGAATTAAATATTTCTTAGTTATTTGCAAGCAAAAGTCCTAAATCACTTAAAATCGTTAGAAAAAGAAATAAAATCAAGGTTTAGAAGACAATGAGTCTTCAAAATGGTATGACAAAGAAGAGATTAGGTTGCGTATAAGGCAAACCTTGTTATTTAAAGTTTGTGGGAAAAAAATCTAGACTTGAACCTTAAAGATGTTGTGGGTAGACAAACATATTTCCAGGGCTTGTCATATTCCTAACAGGAAGGGTTAGGACAAGAGGTAAAGGGAAATGAAATGGGCATTTCTCCTAGGTAAACCTTGTTAGTACAGAGTGGTGGTCCTTGTGCTTGAAATGGCTAGAGAAGTACCATCAACATAATGGAATGGGATATTATGTTGAAAGATAAGACAAGTCACTAGGTGACTACCAAGGTAGTGGTAGACCCTAGATGAACTCTAGGGTTAGTGGTTGTTTGTCTAGATCTAGCATTGATATGCTAACATCTCACAACAAAAAATTATGATGGGATGTAGGGAAATATGAATTCAACTTCTAGGTGAAATGGGCCCTAAAAGTAAAACCCCTACCTGAACTTGGAATCTCGGATTGAGAAAGAGAAGTTCATTGGAGGTAACAACATCGATATTTGGCCAATCGCGACATCATGGGTATTTTGACTGTAGTAAAATGGTACCCATAAATTTTTAGCATGCATGTACTAGAAATTAGAATAAATATTGAATTTGGTTGAGAATTTTTGCACTCCGTGACCATCATGCTTGGACAACCAAGTGGGTAGGCTTGGGTTGTTACAGGTGATGAGATCCAACCACTACTTTTTTGAGTGAATTGTGTTGTGTGTGAATTCATTTTAAAGTTTCTATTTATTAATGTGTACAAACAATGTTAGAAACAACTAATCTCATAAATCTAAATTAGAATCCAATAAAATAATACCAATTTCTCCAAAGGGTGTGAAGTACACCGCTTAAGACCTCCTGTCTAAATAATAATCGAAGGGTTCATCCACCCATTTTCCTAGAATCACCCAATTGGAAGAAATACTCTTGGCACCCTAATTATGTTCCTAATTAGATAAACAAAATAAGGTGTTTCTAACCCTAAAATGCAATACTATGTTATTCAGTTTCTCAATTCATATGCAAACAAAATGTAACATTTTTGTATTTGTGAATACATTAAAAATAGAAACCCTAATTAGAATGTGTGAATGGATGCAAGCCTAAAATGCAAAATAGAATGATTTTTTTTCCAGATTACTTAATGATTGTTAATTTTATGCTTAGAATCTAAAAAATATAGCAAAGAACCCAAAATATGTAAAACGGAAGACTAGGGTTTTAGACAACAAACTTACTGGACAGTCTATGTATTTATTCCAACTCACTGTAAAACATAGTCGGGCATCTCTAAAATGCACTTGGGCATTTTTGGATGACCTTCAAGCGCCGCTGGGTTTTTCATGCACCTTTTTCAACTTCTGTGAACTTTCAAAAACCCTAGATCCAGTGAAATATGCATGATTCATTCTTTTAAAAATATGCAAAATAGGTAATGTGTATTCATTTTAGGTTTCAGTCTTGTGTGTTTTGATGTTCTAATATTACTTAATGAAACAAAGGTAAAAACTATGGTGAAGATAGGGCAATGAGATTCTTGCTGGTGATGAAATCCAACAAGTTTGCTCGAGGGTATCCTATGGTTTCTATGGGAAGATATTGGTGGATGGAGATGAAACCCACCATCACCAAATCTCAAGCAATGGTTGGTGATGAAATCCAACCACTACTATTTTGAGTGAAACATGTTGTGTGTGAATTATTGCTTTTAAAGTTTATGTTTACTAATATGGACAAACAATGCTATGAGAAACTAATTTCATAGATCTAAGTCAAAAACCAACAAGAGAATGCCAATTTTTCCAAAGGGTGTGAAGTACACCACTTAGGACTCCCTATCAAAGACAATCGAAGGGTTCATCCACCCCTCTACTTGGAATCACCTAATGTCAGGGATACTCTTGGCACCCTAATGATGTTACTACTTAGATAAACAAAAGTAGGTACTTCTAACCCAAAAATGCAATCCTATTTTATGCATATTTTTAATTCAGATGCAAACAAAATGCAGTATTTTGTATTTGTGAATACATTAAAAATAAAAAAAATATTGGAATGTGTGAATGGATGCAAACCTAAAATACAAACTAGAATAAATTATTTTCCATATTACTTAATGATTATTCATTTTATGCTTGGAATCTGAAAAATACATCAAAGAACCCAAAATATGTAAAATAGAAAACTTGGATTTTAGATAGTGGACTTACTGGACAACCTATGTATCTACTCCAAATCACTATAAAACATAGCTGAGCACTTTTGAGATACCCCAGGGTGCTTCTGAAATATCTCCAAGTGTTTCTGGATGATCCTCGAGTGTCGCAATGTATTTGTGCACCACCTACATTTTTTTGCAACTCCTCAAAAACCCTAATAGGCAAAAAATGTTTGATTTCCACTCTTGGAAATCTATAAAATAAGACAAAAAACAACAAGTTAGAATTCAAGATAAATAAAAAAATGAACCCCTTAGGGTGTCCCACCGTGATCGCCATTTGTAGAGACAAAAATTTGACACCAAACAATGCTAAACAAATTAGAATTCAAATAAACCAGATATTGCACAACAAATGAGATTTATATTATATGAGGAGATCCTAAAAACTCCATTGTTATAATAGTGGATTTAGGAATCATCTTTGATACAATTTTTACAAAGATTGCTAAGGTTCTACGAAATCCTAGCTACAAAAAATGGTGGTGTTTTTAGTTGTGTCTCTACTCCCAATAAGTGTGAGTGGGATTTTATGTATCCAATGCTAGGCCACTCCAGCTTAATCAGTTGTCCAATGCTTTTGATATACTATCCAATATGCATACAAAGAAATACCAGAGAGTTAGTAATAATAATGAGGGCTCCACTATATGATCCCTTAAAAATCACAACTAAAACCCTAGCTATACTAGTATGAATGCAAATAGAATTAAACAATATGAAATATGATAAAATAGATTTACCTTGCTCATTTCTTGTTATCTATTGATAATTGGATCTATTCTAGTTTGATGATGAGGGTGTGCCCTAGTGACACCCTAGGATCTCTCTTGTCATTAGAATAGGTCTATGAAACATATCAAGGTACTTGGGAAGCATAGTAAGGTTCTTGAGACTATGGTTGATAGCAGTAGGGCACTTAAGACTGTGGCAGAGAGCAGCAGGGTACTTGAGACTATGGTGGAGAGTAGTAGGGTGATCGATATTGTGGTGGAGAGAAGTAGGGTGCTCAATACTATGGTGGATAGTAGTAGGGCACTCAAGAGGTCTGATCAAATTTACAAAAGTAAACCAGATTAAGGCGAGGGATGCGATGGCAGTGACAACGAGCGAGGGAACAAGGAATATGATGGATGGAGTGGGGTTAGGGCACAAAAGGTTGGGTTGGAACTCTAAGGCACTTTAAAATCTTGAGAAATCTTAGGGGACTTTGGATATTTGAAAATCAAGAAAATAGTCAAGGGTTGAACCATAAAAATGGCTGCTATTTATAATCCAACCTAGGGCATGCTAGGGTTTCAATGACACTAATCGTGTGGCTGACATTAAAGAAAATCTAAGGATGGATATTAAATTAGGGTGTGGCATATATTAATGTGAATGGATGACTAAGAATAAGTGAAATCGGATGGCTAGGATTAATTTATTTATATAAATATATATTTATTAAATATATATAATATAATATATAAAATATTATTATTTAAATATATATTATAAATATATATAAATAATAGGCAAAAATGGCAAGAAATCTAGGATGGAGGACAAGTGGCTAGATTTTGGTGTCTACAATTTCTAAGTAAACCGACCCTAAAAAAAAATTTCCACCAAAAATTTTGGGTAAATGGGTCAACGTCCAGGGTCCCCATATTCACCAATTTTAATTTTCAAAAATCCTAATATTCATTAATTTATGATAGTTCATCACTATGCATAATCTTGCTTGTCAATAATAGAGTATCTAGTTTTCAATGTATATAGGTCTTTACTATCCCTTATCCAAATCATCAAGTCATTCCCACCTATAGGGTTAGTAGGGAACACCCTCAATAGGTCCATGAAGGATTTTGATCTTTGGATTGGGTTTTAATTAGACCTTCTAGATTTATACCTTTCTAATTCCATCTCCCCTCTCTAAAATTTAATAAGTCAACCTTTCTTCCAATGGCTTATGTAGTGTTTAGGTAGCTGTTGATTTTTATATTCAAATCAAGTTTTATTTAAGTATGTGACTCAATTGAGAATATAAAGTGTTTATGTTAGCAAAGGCTTGATAAAATATTGATATTTTATAGATCATGAAATATCATCTAATGCATTGTAAGCCAATTTTGGCTAAGTATGGATGAAAATACAACATTCTATATTGCAAAAAAACCTATCAGGTATAACATAATTTAGGTTATGTGGTCAAAGAGTGCCAAACATTTTTGAGTACTGACATCAACAAGAGTAGCATGAAAATATAATACAACAAAACAAATCCGAAATAGAAAATATTCTAAGGCATGAAAACCTGTCACATTGAGCACAACATAAAATTGATCTTACATCCAATGAAGTGCTTCACCTTTGACGAGTATCAAGGAACACCAAAAAAATTTTAATGTTGAAATTAGCCTAAGGTGTAAAAAATCCCAGCAAAAATGAAATAATACTATATGAAGAATAGAGTCTGACAAATAAGTATTCAACTTCTAGCCTATTGAATCATACATGAATATGCAACACAACAAAAATGATGACTATATTCTGATGATATTGACATCATCAAGAGAGGATAAAAATCCTAGAATCTAAAAAAATGGTTGAAAGCGCTATAAAATGATTGAATTTGAAAGCATCGGATGAATTGAAAGGTCTACGTGCTCTCTTGGTAGTTATCATCTCTTATCAAAAATATCAATAGTCGATAGCTTTTTTTACTGAAACCTACACTGATACAATTAAGGTAGTAGGGGGGTAGCTAAAAGTAGAATAAAATTGTCAAAATATCTAGTGCACCAAATGAGGATACTCCAACCACAACTTCCTTGGATGAAATAGAAGCAATCCACATAAACACCATAATGCCAAATCAATTACACTAGAATGAGTTGGAAGAGATGCACATGTGTCGTAGGAACCTAAAAAACCTAAAATACACTCTTAGAGCAATGATGCCAAGATAACAAGAATGCATTGTAAAACTATATATACTTGAATGGAACCCATTCAAAGGGTTGGCTATTTAGCATTTACAATTGCATAATTGTATGTTGATTGTGTTATATACCTTTTGAATAAATATTAGATTGTTATTTGAACTATTTCTCAACTTATCATAGAATATGTATGTATGTCAACTAATTCATTAAGCATATTTGTTAAAAATATGTGAATGGTTTATTCTATTATAGCTATTCTAATTTTTGGATTTCTCCCTAGATTTTTAGTTCATTAGTTCCTAGAATGCTTGATAATGCTTAGTGTTTGTTATGATTAAATGCTCTATAATAGGAAAAGTAAGTTGGTTTATTAGGTAGTCTAGTTCAATTTATATTGTGAGACTCTCATACTTTATGTCTCTTGATGTTGCTAAATCCATGCCATTTTAAGCTTAGTTTCTAACTTTACATATCCCTTACCTTAATCTACAACCTCCATTTTAGTTATTTTAACTAGTATCAAAGGAAGAAATATACTCTAAATGTTGATTTGAAAACTCCTATTTCTATGCCATAAAGTCTTTTCCAAGGTCTTGAGGGCACAAGTCATCCACTTAGATGGATTTTATACCAAGAACAATGTCATGTCAGACACCCACTTTATATTTAGGAAATAAGATCCGTATTCTAAAAAGTAACCTAAGACAAAGAGGACATGTATGTCACATTTGACACAATGGACAATTCTATGGCCAAATGACTATGAGTCCAATTAAACTATGCAATATGGTCTAATATTTAAGTAATTAAGAAAAACAATAGGCAACCTAGTGACCCCTAGTAGTTATCACAAGATAAATCAAGTACAATGACAACCTCTAGTTTTAGTATCTAATTAGTTAAGGGTACATGTGCCTCCTATTATCACTCAAAAAAGTAACCAAATGGCTCTAGGAAACCAAGCCAAAAGAACTAGTAATGACTTATAAATTCTAGCAACTACATCACCAAAATTATCTATTTTTTAATAAAAGCACCCCATAGATCTTGAGGTAAAAAGAGCCACCATCATAACAAACTAGAAGTGGCCATTTGATCAGAAAAATATCACAATTCACCCTGCCACACACCACCTAGAAATTTGTATCTCCTGGGTCTTTTAGCATTATCAACCATATGAATAATTCTATAGTACACGTATTGATATGGGATATCTTGATCATCTCAAGAAAAAAGGAGCATCTATTAAAGGTCCTATTGGTGCAAAATATGCCTTTAGTTACGTTTGCACCCAAGAATTTGCCAACATTGAAATATCGAGTTAAAACAAAGTTTACCCAGTTCAATCTCTAGAGGAGGCTAGTTCCTTGCTTCTTTGGGAAAATGGAGAGAAATAAATACATAAAGAGAGGGAAATATAGCTATTGCTAGAAGTGTTTTGAGGGTACATATTAGACAACAACAAATCAGTTTTAACAGACCTTTTTAGATAAGCATCTATTTAAACCATCAAAACAGAGCAACTAATCCTCTAGTGTAAATCTACTCAAGCATAAGCCTATTAGAATGGTTAATTTTAGAGTTAGCAAAAATTTACTACTAAAATTTAGAATAAGAATTAAAGCAAGTTATATTCAATCTAACTTTACGTAGCAATCAACAATCCATACATACTTGATAATGCACCAGTGAGAAAAAAACTAGAATGGATGATCTTTTATTACCTTTCAAAAGTCTATACATTACCTTTTAAACATCTAAGAGCTGATCCTTTATTTTGGTCACTCATCCTATATATAATAGTTTTTTACATAACAGAAAAACTGAAAGTTGTTACAAAAATATGCCCAGAGGCTCATTTTAGTAGAGAGACAGTTAGGAGAGCATGGAATATTCAAATAAAAATAGTTTAGATATTCTTGTTATAGTAATCCTCATTTATATCCTTAGTTGCATCGTAGCCCAGCTGTATTTTACCCAAAAATATCATGTTGTCACAACTTTTATTCTTCACTTGGCATCTTGGCCCAAAAATGTCATGTTGTCGTGACTATTTTCTCTTTGCTCAACCTTCAACATCAAAATGTTGCACTGTCATGACTATTTTCTTTTCATTCGACCTTCAGGTTCAAAATTTTACACTATCACGAATATTCTCCTTAGCTTCGTCTTTATCTTCAAAATACCATGATGTCGTGACTATTTTCCTTTCGCTCTACCTTCAAGTTCAAAATGTTGTGTTGTCATGACTATTCTTCTTAGCTTCATATTTATTTTCAAAATGTCATGCTGTAGCAACTTTTATTCTTCATTTGACCTCTTGGACCAAAAAAATTACACTATCATGACTATTTTCTCTTTGCCCCACCTTCAACTTCAAAATATGGCATTGTCATGACCGTTTTCTATACTTAGTGAAATATTGAGAAGACTACGCCTTACTCCCCTAGATGTGGTCATTTTGACCAACATTATTGGTGCCTCTTGGGGTAATTCTGCTAGTGGAATATTAGAATCTAGACCCTTTATCCATTGGGTAATGGAGTAAAAAGAACAACTAAGAAAAGAAGGCGATAAATGGGAATGATACCAAGAAAAAAGATGCTTCCTGATCTATGTAGTCATTCATCTAGAGTGTCTTCTTTTGTGGATTTCTCCGTTTCATCTTGGCTAGGTGCTATGACACTACTCATTGAGGCTTTTTTAGCCTTTTCTTGCTTGTCCTTTTATTGGATGACTTCATTATAGGTGGTGCAGGATCTTCTCCAAATATATTCATCTATATCTAATGTCTCCTTGAAGGTTAGGTATAAATATTCCAATTATTCAACCTTGTCATATGATAGGACCTTTGAACTCATGTATAATTCATGTAGGCAGGAGTTGATTTGGGTGATGTCCTGAGCCATACTGAATATTTTTCCTCTTGAACTGGATCTTCCCAACTATAAATATCTTACTCATCTTTCAAAAAAAAATTAGAAAGCTTTCAATTCATCTTTTGCTAGAAAACAAGAATCTTTATCCTAGAAGCTAGGCATTTCGTAGTTTTTTGCTATGCTCACATGTTTCAAAATTACATTAGCTTTCGCCTTGAGTTTGCATAAGCTTATCATTTTTAGTTACCAGCTTATGTCTCTTGAAGAAAATCCTAGCGGCTAGATTGGCTTGGGACAATTTTTCATCCCACACTCTATATCCAAGTATTGCTTGTATGCTTTCAGTAAAGACTTGGATCTTCGTAGCTACTAATAACTTTGCTTTTAGGAGGTTGATGGACATATCAAATTTATCCTCCACACAACCCAACATTTATTTAATCTTGACTAGGTATGACAGTGTAGGCCTTGCTTTCATGTTCATATTTTGGATACCTCCAATCATTTCTTTCCTGACCACTTAGGCATTTTCCTTAGATAGCCCACTGGTTTTGTTAGGACCATCTGAAAGTTGCTTCTTGAGGTCTTCAACCTGCTAGTTCAATAATTGTATTTGTTCTTCGACCTTTTCTACATTTTTCGTATAGGGGGACACTTCATTGAACATTAGCTCCCACATTTTTGCTTTATTCTTCAAAGCCTTCGTGATTGTCTTTTGTTGGTTTAAGGCTTCTTCTAAATGCTTTCTTGCTTGTTCAGCCCTAAGGTACTTTTCTTTATAATATTCAGTGTTCAGGTATATCATTCCCATGTGGGCTTGGTCTTTTCCCCACTCATCCTCCATTGGTATCTGAGTGATATCTTCTATAGTTATCTCAGCTCGATAGTCTTCTAGGGTCATTTCTCTTTCGATATTTTGGATGAGTGGTGTCATTTTTATGATGGAACATTGCATGCTAATGGGATCTAGAGCTATCCTTTCTTTTATGTGAGCTATATCTTTGGAACATTGAGTGTTGCATGATTTCAACTAGGTAGCAGCATTCAAGGTTTCCTATTTCAAAATTTTTAGTTTATCTATGGTAGGATTGCTCTCATAAGAAGATACGGTAATGACCTCAAAGTTCAGGATGTTAGCAATAAAAGGAAAGTAAATGGTGGTTAAAGAGACATCCACATATGACTTCTCAGTGAAGGAATCTATGGGGACATCTGAGGATGCTTTCATATCATTTTGGGTTGATGGTGGTGACGGTGGAGGCTGGTGAGTGGAGGGAGGAGAGGCATAGTCCTAACCTATAAAATGGAAGGGGGAATTCCTATGAGAGTGAGAAGAAGAAGAATTTAAGTCAATAGGAGATATATCTGGTTCTTTTGGTGGATCGAAATCTCCAAGCTTCTGTATAAGCCTTTCCTATTTGTTTCAAGCTTGAATCACCAGTATCAGTTGTAGTTTTTTCTAGGACCTACTTTTTGCCAAGGGCCCCTTCTATGACGGTATATTTTTGGCCATCTTGACCACTTCTTGATTGTCTATATCCTGGCATTCAAAAAATTTCTCAGATCTTTCCCATGTTTCTTCCTAGTCCCCTATCTCTTCATAGTGTGTCTCTTATTATTATGTTTTCTTTCATTCTCCTCCTTTTGTTGATTCTACTTTCTACTTCCTATGGAGGATAAGAGTATCATCATCAGAATATGTGTCTGATATGGAAGGGAGAATGAATTTTTGAGATGCCTTTTCTTGAGCTTATGCTTGCTCAATGACAATCTCTTTTCCTTTGCTCTTACTATCATCTACCTTTTTTACAATGGGATTGATGGTGATACCATTGATGCTCAGAGGTACCTTGTCTATGAAAGTGTCATACCATGTTGCATGGTGATTTTTATACCTTTTCAAAAACTCTTGGTCGATATTCATTTCATATCTGGTATGCATTTGTATATGGCACCTCATTTGCCACCATGCTAAGATTTTGGTATGATCCCAATATTTCTCCTTTTTCTTCATCCTCTCAATAACATTTTCATCTAGATTATGTTTTGGTTTCATGTAAGGGCTCTAGTATTTTAGATATTCATATAAATCATTCCACAGAGGTAATTTATGCACCTATTCAACGTGTCATTCTAATGGTTCATCCTCCTCGTTGTTCCTACCCTGTCTATTGATATGCATGTTCGATGCATAAATTTTTTTAAAGGGGGCTTGATTGAGGGTGGCCTACTTTTGAGAAAATTTATCTATAGGGTCATACTTACACTTATGTGGTAACTCAATCAACTTCAAAATTTTCATAGTTCGAGCAATTTGCTCATGGACCCCTTTCTTTGACACTAATACACCTACAAACTAGAAGGGCATGAGACATGTACACATATTACCAAAACCTATGAAAAATTTATAATTGATATACTTAGTTTGCATCACGTATTCTAGAGTGAAAAATTTCTCAGTGACGTAATATGGTTGCAAAAAGGGATTCCTTGTGAAGTCGTATAATATGACGACCACTCCTTAGGTCAAAATAAACCAATCCCCTTATTCTGCGTGAATGTGTTGCACAGTATCCCACATTTCTTGGGGAATTATTAGCATATAGCCATACATATTTTTTAGTGCAAGACCCAAGAATTCCATATTGAAATGGTAATATGATTTCACTTTCGATAGGAGCGGTGTCCACTCATACATGGGAAGGTTGTTTCCATCCTAGTCCTTCGTTGTAGTAGATATGAAATCTAAATTCTTCACCTGAAAGAAAAAAAAAGCCATACCAAGTAAGAATAAAACTGTAAGGTATCAAGGAGGTATCTCTAAAGCTTTAATATGCCTACATGTAGTAGCTAGGCCAAGTATGTTGGCCAGTTGAAGAAGAGTGGCACTGTCTTTAGGTCTACGCGTAGAGCATCATAGAATTTGGGGTTCGATATGCATTGCACCATTGCAAAATTCCATCCATAGACCTATGTACTGGTTTCCAACCATGCCACCATGACCATCATGGAAAAAAGCTCCTTGTTTTTGAATTTGGATAGAGGAATTGGAGATCTCAGTAACGTTTCCTCAGGGGAGATGTATATGCTCTTGCAAAAATAATTTTATGTTTTGGATAGGGGTATAAAATTTTACCAAATTTATGGGGTTGAAAGGAATATGGTTTACCATGGGACTTCTATCACAACTGAAGGTGACCCTAACTACAATGGTGTCGAGAGTAAATATGACCTCTCCCCTGGAATTCTTTACAATCCTATGCTTCACATCATAGAATTCCACCATGGCTCTAATAAATTTTAGGTAGGGGTGAACCTGTGTGTAAACATACCAAGAGAGTAGAAAGTGATAGTAAAATTTTATCGAGCATGATGGCATGAAATTTTTGGTTATCTTAGCTTCTATGTCTTTACAAATCTGCTTTCGGTCTTTCCATGTTACCCTGGTATCGGTAATATGCACGTCTGGGTCAATGAAACTACTTTCACTCTTAGTTGAACCATGCTTTCCTTTGGTGGCTGGAGGAGAACTTTTCATGGTTGCTTGCTACAATTTTAGCATTGAAAAACTTGGAACGTGCTTAGAAAATCTTAAAATACTTAAGGGAAATCAGGGAGTGTAGTGAGCAAAATAAAAAAATGCAGAGGATAAAGAAGCGATGGAAAAGTTTTTGCAGCATAACTAGACATGCATGTGCATGCCAAGGTGACATGCATTAACTATGGTTGGTGAAGCGCACCCAAAAAATAATTTTGAATGTTTCCAAATGCTTTCTTTCACGTGCCACCTTTAAGAATCCAACTTCCATGTATTCTCATTTTATGAAGGCCAATGGCATTGCTTCGCTACTATCTTGATCCAATAAAATTGCATCACCTCTGCTCTAGACCAATAGCTTAGTATATCAGTATCTTGAAAAGTGGGGTTCCTTTTAAAAGTTTAATAAAACTAGTTTTCTTGCAAAAAGGTATGGGCAAAAAAAATTTAGCCATTGGATACCAAAATGTCATGAAATCACGACAATTTTCTTTGAGGTGACCTTTGGGAACCAAAATATTGTGCCATCATGACAATTTTCCTTGGAGTGGTCATCAGATGCTAAAATGTTGTTAAATCATGATAATTTACTTTTAGGTTGCCTTTGGGCACCGAAATGTCATGTCATTGTGATAATTTACCTTGGAGTGGTCATCAGATGCTGAAATGTCATGAAATTATGATAATTTGCTTTGAGGTGGTCTTTGGGTGCTGAAATTTTGTGCCATCATGACAATTTTTCTTAGAGTGGCCATCTGACACCAAAATGTTGCACCATCACAATAATTTTCTTCGAGGTGGCCTTTGGGTGTTGAAATGTCACACCATTGCAAAAATTTTACTTAGAGTGGTCATCGGACACTAAAATGTCATGAATTCATGACAATTTTATTTGAGGTGGTCTTTGGGCACTGAAATGTTGTACCATCATGACATTTTTTCTTGAAGTAGCCATCAGATGCTGAAATGTAATGAAATCACAAACATTTTCTTTGAGGTGGTCTTTGAGTGCCAAAATATCATGCCATCATGAAAATTTTCCTTAAAGTGGCCAACAGGTGCCGAAATGTCATGCCATCACAATAATTTTTTTTAGAGTGGCCATCGGACATCAAAATATCATGCCATCATGAATATTTTCCTTGGAGTGGCCATCAGACACTGAAATGTTATGAAATCATGATGATTTACTTTGAGGTGGCCTTTGGGGCACTGAAATGTCATGCCATCACTATAATTTTCCTTTGAGGTGGCTTTTGGAAAAAAAATAGAATATATTTACATAAAATACTTACAAAGTAGAGGGAAACCTTTTTACTTATAGTACAACTTTAGATGGAAGTTGTTGATGTGAATGGGGTTGAAATTGACCTTGTTTATTTCTCAAATGGAAGGATTTTTGCTATTTTTATTCAATACTTCAAAGGGTCCTTCCTAGAATGCATTGAATTTTTGATGATTTTTGGGTTTCATCTTCTTTTCATTACACCTCAGGACCAAGTATCCTACCTTGAAATTCCTTAGAGTGGCATTTTTCTCGAACCATTTATTCAATGTGACCATGTGTTTTTTATAGTGGAAATATGATTGTTCCTTCTATTCTTCTAACTTTAGGAGTTGGATAAACCTGTTCTTCATTGGTTTTGCCTCCTCTATGCCAGTTTTATTGAGAAACTTTAAAGTTGAAATTTCTGTGTATTGAAAGAACTGCTTCTTTGTCATAGACTAAATAGTAGGGATATATATTGATAGACTTCTTGATAGTTATCCTATCAGCCCACAATGCTTGGTTTATCAGAGATTTCTAACTTATCTTATTGTCTTTTAGATTCTGCTTCAAGATTCAATGAAAGTTTTTATTCATTGATTCAACTAATCTATTTCCTTGCGGATAATAGTTCAAGGATATTTTCAAGTAGATCCAATATTTACATGAAAAATCAATAATTTTATCACCTATTAAATACATGTCATTGTATATGACCAATGCATCTAGGATGCCAAATATTGTGATCACGCTTTCCACGAATTCCATCACAACTTCCTGGTCTACTTTTTTAGTGGGTATTGCTTCGACCCACTTAGTGAAATAATTAGTAGTTGTCATAATGTATTTATGCCTAGTGGATGAGTTGGGATCTATTATTCTAATAAAATCCAACACTCATTATTGAAAAGGTTCTTCAAAATGAATGGATTTTAGAGGCATTGAAGTGTTTCTATTTCTCCCAATGTATCTCTAGTACTTCTCATAGTTTCTTGTTACCCTAAAAGTGTCTGCAAAAATGGTTGGCCAATAAAATCCAATACTGATAATCTTCAAATTAGTGGTCTTTCTTGAGTAGTTTCCTTCTAATAGGTCTTTGTGGAATTCTTCCAACATCTTCTATTTTTTATCGCCCTTTATACACCAAAGCAATACTCCATCTAAATTTTTTATGTACAACCCTTCAGGTAATAGGGTGTATTTCAAATCCTGGATCCTATATCTTCTTCTCTATGAAGCATTCAAACTTATTGGGAAATTTTAAGTCTTGAATTACCTAATAAATTCATCAATCCGATCAAGCTCATCTAAATGTTGATCATCCTATGAGGTTGCTTCTTGGGTTTGGAAAGATACGTATTCTAATGAGGATTGTTTGGAGAGTTCTTGACACAGTGCCTTACCTCTTACCAGCTTGGTTGGATGGATATCAACATCATATTATTGTATCTTTGATGCCCAACCAACTCTTTATCACTAATTTTCCCTTGTATGATAAAATTCCTAATATCGGGGTGAACCACATAAACTATAGTCTTGCTTTGTGAATGGAAGTACCTGAAGTTTTTAAAATACTTCATTATTGCATAAATATATTTTTCAATGAAGTTATATTTCTCTTCATGATCCTGCATAGTATGAAATAGGAAATCTATATGTCTCTCTTCATTTTCAATCCCTTTCTGAGTGATTACTACAACATAGCTCTCTTGTTCACCTACAACATACAAGATGAAACCCCTAGAGTAGTCTGGGTTTACCAAGATGGGGTCTTGGGCTATTTGTTCCTTAATTTACTAGAAAACCTATTTCCTTGAGTTTGTATACTTGAAATCAAAATCCTTCAAAAATTCATTCATGGGTTTGAAAATTTGTATAAAATCTGCTATGAATTTGTGCATAAAGTTGATTTGGCCAAAGAAGGATTGTAAGTTTTTTTGTTGAGGGGAAGAGGGAGTTCCAATAGTGCTTTCACCCTATTAGGGTGTATAGCTAGCCTAGCCTTAGAAATGATATGACCTAGCAAGATCACTTCTTCTATAGCGAAGATGAATTTATTTGGGTTTAGAGAGATGCTAAACTCTCTGTATTTTTTGAATATGCTCCTAAGATGTTCAATGGGATCCTCCTTTCGATGGGAGAACATTGTCATATCATCTAGATATATCACTAGTATCTTGTTGACAAGTTCTCTGAAAGCCAAATACATCGCTCTTTGAAAGGTTACCACAACGTTAGATAATCCAAGGGCATCCTATGATAGGCAAATGATCCCCACTTGGTTGTGAATTTAGTCTTGAATTGATATTCGTCCTTGAACCACACTTGATTATACCCAGAGAACCTATCCAGGAGTGAAAATATTTCTACTCCCGCTACTGTATGTAGGTTTTGGTCGATCTATGGGAGTGGGTAATGATATTTTATCAAAGTCTTATTCAAGTTATGGAAGTCAATGAACAACATGATATATCCGTTCTTTTTTCTAACTAGGACTAGGTTAGCCACCCAAGTTGAATTCTTGATCAGGTAGACAATCTTAGCTTCAAGTAATTTTAGTAGTTCTTACTTCATCAGAGCCTCGAACTTAGGATTTATCGATATTTTATTTTGCTAAAATGGCTTTGAACCTTCTTCAAGTTTAATTGTATGTTTAATGGTCTCTTTGGAGTAGACTTTAAGATCACCATAATTCTAGGCTACGATGTCTAGAAATTCCTTGCATAATCCCTTGATTTGTTCTAGTTCTTCTTCTATAGTGTTTACTCACACTTTAATGGATTTATCGAGTCCCATTTGAGCTTCTCTATATTTGTGCTTGTCAACTTTAATTTTATGGATAGTTGACCTATCATTGTTATAAAATAATATTTCAAGTGTGATTAACCCTTTTGGTATGTGGTTGCTTTTAAACTGGATCGTGCCTGTATCTTCTTCATATTTGGATGTTCTATCACTCGAGTAGTTCATTTCATGGATGAGGAAGTCCACTATCTATTCATAATTTTTGAATACCTACCTAAATGTATTCCTATTCAGCATGGAGGGACTGTATATTAGCCTATCTTATAATTCTAGATGATGTTACTGATAGGGAAAAAATTTTCCCCTATCGAAGCCAAAAAACTTGCATGAGTGTTCTTTTCCCTTGGGATTGCTTTTAGGTTTAAATATTCAAAAGATTCTAGAAAGTACCAAAACTTATTCCTGTAGACCTTAAGGTAATGTTGCTTGTTTACAAATTTCTTAGTGACTTGATTCACTATTAATTTAGAGTCTCCAAAGATCTATAGTTGTTTGATACCCATATTTTCAGCTTTCTTAAGGCCTAAGCAGAGTGGTTCATACTCTTGAATTGTTAGTGCAACTCTAAGTCAACCAGTAAAAAAAAATTCTCTTCACCTATTGGAGATATTAGAACAATACCTACTCTAGCTCCATTTTTGCATCTAGCATCATCGAATAAAAGTTTCCATAGTTTATTAATAGGTTGGTTAACCTGAGGGAGATGAGTGGGGTTGCTTTTCTCAGGTTTTACAATTGTGTAACTCCTTATATTAGTTTTGATCATGGAATTGAAGTCTTGGAGAGAGAACTGATCTTCCTCCTGCAACACATTTAGATCTTCCTCCATAAAGTTCAAATATTCCAGTTCTTATATCATCACATTCATAGTGGTGGCCTTTTTACCTTCCTCTTCATTTTTTTCAATATGAAAATTTGAAGGTTTCTCATTAAATATTTTCACTCTTTTACCCTTGAATGGGATTTCCATATGTAATAAATATAATGATAAATATCCTCCTATCTTGGTGGTGAACTCCCTGGAGAGGTACATGCCAAAATAGGGCTCTTGTATTAGAAAAATATTAGGTTACATGATCCATTTTGGGAGACTTGTATTAGAAGCTAAATCAAGAGTTGGGAAAGTAATATTCTATACCTATGGTAGATTCGAGAAAATAGGTATTATCATCTTTGCTGGGAATATTTGAATAGCGATTAGATCTCTTTATGTTTTCTTAGCTTCCTGGTAAATCTCAAGGAAGGTAAATACTTGGGATTTCCTGATAGCCATACTTATATCTAAGTTGAAAGATCCTATATAATAATACATTGACTATTTGTTCATTGATTGTAACTCGTCGGGTACCCTCTACCAATTTTGATTGAATATGATGTTAAATTCAACGATCTCCTCTTGAGGGTGCTTCTGGATGATGGTAAAATTATTTAGCAAAGAGAATGGGTTAGCATGTTCTTTGAATTATTCCACTAGTTTACTGATATTTTAGGCCCAAGTAGATATATATTGGTTATCAAGATTTTTGTACCAATAGAACATTTTTTCTTCAAGGAAATGACTAGCAATCTTATCATACATCTTCTTCCATGATTTTATGTATTGGGAAGAGCACAACTACATATTTGTAGTGTTTGTAGGCCGTATACCGTCATACTAGGGTAATGCTTTCAAGTCCATTGTTGGAATCAGATACGGAGCTACCAGATTCAGGGGGGCTATATGGTTCCATAAAGGGTATGGTATATTTGGATGATTTGAAGCCATTGCAATTATGGTTCTACTAGATACTACAGGTATATGGGTAGCTAGAGTTAACATTCAACTAGCAAAAGTACTAGGAAATGTTGTAGGGGAAAGGTTTGTGTATCCTTTATTGACAGTATATGAAGAAGTTATCCTAGCAAATAAAATAGGATTAGCTCTAAGGCTACCAAGGTGTAGTTCAAAAAACTCAATGGGTTCTTCTAAATTTTTTGCTTTAGATTTGGTTATCATAAAATATGGTATTCAACCAAAAAATAGGTAAAGGCTTTCTTAGGGTTCCTTTCTTGGGTGGAGTCGCTAGGTGATTCATAAAAAATAAATAGGGTAAAGGTAATCACCAAAACTTTGATATATATACTATGTGGGATTGTCTCCCATAGGTCGTGCCAAAAACTATTGGTGCAAAATCTACCTTTGCTTACATTTGCAACTAAGACTTTACCAACATTGAAATACCAGGTCAAAATAGAGTTTACCCAATTCAATCTCCAGAGGAGGCTAGTTCCTTGCTTCTTTGGGAAAATGGAGGGATAAATAAATGCATAAAGAGAGGGAAATATAGCTATTGCTAGAAGTATTTTGAGGGTACTTATTAGATAATAGCAAAGCAACTTTAACAGACCTTTTCAGAGAAGCATATATTTAAACCATTAAAATAGATTAGCTAATCCTCTAGTGTAAATCTACTCAAGCATAAAACTATTAGAATGGTTAATTTCAGAGCTAGCAAAACTTTACAGCTGAAATTTAGAACAAGAATTAAAGCAAGTTATATTCAATCTAAGTTTACATAGTAATAAACAATCCATACATACTTGATAATGCACTAGTGAGCCAAAAACTAGAATGGATGATATTTTATTACATTTTAGAAGTTTATACATTGCCTTGTAAACATATAAGAGTTGACCCTTTGTTTTGATTGCTCATCCTATATATAATAGTTTTACATAACAAAAAAACTGAAAGTTGTTACAACAATATTTCCATAGGCTCATTCTGGTAGAGAGGTAGTTAGGAGAGCATGGAATATTCAAATGGAAATAGTTAAGATATTCTTGTTACAGTAATCCTCCTTTATCTCCTTAGCTGCGTCATGGCCCAACTATCTTTTATCCAAAAATATCTCATTATCATGACTATTTTCTCTTCACTCCACCTTTAGCTTCAAAATATCACACTATCATGACTATTTTATTTGCACTTTACCTTCAGGTTGAAAATGTCATGCTGTCATGATGTTTCTCCTTAGCTTCATCTTTATCTTCAAAATTTTGCACTGTTGCGACTATTTTCTTTTTGCTCTACATTCAGGTTCAAAATATCATGCTATCATGACTATTCTTGTTAGATCGATCTTTGTCTTCAAAATGTCACGTTATCATGACTTTTATTCTTCACTTTGCATCTTTGCCCAAAAATGTCACACTGTCATGACTATTTTCTTTTCACCTCACCTTCAGCTTCAAAATGTCATGCTATCGCAACTATTTCTATACTTAGTGAAATTCTCAGAAGACTACTCCCTACTCCCCTAGATGTGGTCATTTTGAAAAAAAATATTGGTGCCTCTTGATGTAATTATTTCATTTTAATGTTATAATATAGAGCCTTTATCCATTAGAAAATTAAGTAAAAATAACAACTAAGAAAATAAGGGGAGAAAGGAGAATGATACCAAGAAAAAATATGCTTCCTACTTTGTGCAGTTGTTCATCTGGAGTGTCTTCTTCTATGGATTTCTCTATTTTATCCTGGCCAGATGTTGTTGCACTACTCACTAAGGATTTTTTAACCTTTTCTTACTTGTCCTTTTCTTGGATGACTTCATTATAAGTGGTACAGACTCTTCTCCAAGTCTCTTCGTCCATATCTAATGTCTCCTGGAAGGTTAGGTACATATATTCCAATTTTTAAACCTTGTCATATGATAGGACCTTTGACTTAATGTATAATTTTTGTAGGTAGGATTTGATCTGGGTGATATCCTAAGCCATACTGAATATATGTTCCTCTTGAACCAGCTCTTTCTAGCTATCATTATCTGACTCATATTCCAAAAAAATTTCTAGGAAGCTTTCAGTTCATCTTCTACTAGAAAATTAGAATTTTTATCCCATAAGCTAGGAATTCCATAGTTTTTTTCTATGATAACATGTTTCAAAATTGCCTTAGCTTATACCTTGAGCTCCTACATAAGCTTAGTACTTTTAGTTACCAGTTTGTGTCTCTTGAAGAATCTCCTAGCGGTTAGCTTGGCATGGGACCATTTTCATCATGTGCTCTATATCCAAGTATTGCTTGTGTGCTTTTGGTGAGGACTTGGATCTTCGTAGCTGCTGATAACCTTGCTTTAAGGAGGTTGATGGACGTCTCAAATTCATACTCCACTTGACCTAGTGTTTCTTTAATATTGACAAGGTATGACAGTGTAGACTTTGCCTTTGTGATCATCTTTTGGATACCTCCAATAATTTCTTTCCTGACCACTCTGACCTTTTCTTTAGATAACCCATTGGTTTTGTCAGTATCATTTGAAATATGCTTCTTGAGGTCTTCAACCTACTGGTTTAACATTTGTATTTTTTCTTCGGCCTTTTTTACCTTTTCCTTATAGGGGGCTGCTTCATTGAACATTAGCTCCCACTTTTTTGCTTCATTATTCAAAGCCTTATCAATTATATTTTGCTGGTTTAAGGCTTCTTTTAAACACTTTCTTGCTTGTTCAATCCTGATGTACTTTTGTTTGTAATATTCAGCATTTAGGTATATCCTTCCCATGTGGGCTTGGACTTTTTCCCACTCATTCTCCATTGGTAGTTGAGTGATATCTTCTATAGTTATCTCAACTTGGTAGTATTCTAGGGTAATTTCTCCATTTTTTTCTGGCTCACTGGTGCATTATCAAGTATGTATGGATTATTTATTGCTATGTAAAGTTATATTGAATATAACTTGCTTTAATTCTTGTAGTCAATAAATCCACCTCCCAAAATAAGTGACAGGATTTGATGTAGTTCACAATTTTGACAAATTTTGCAAACTATATAGTTAAGTTTAAAACCATAAAATTTGAAGGTCAAACCATACAATGTGAGGGTAAACCATACAATGTGCAATGAAATAAAATGAAATGCATGGGAAATGCAAATTAAGTTATCATTGTGCATGATTTTGATAAATTAGGTGTTTAGACTTAGTAAAAGTCTTAATTAATGTATTATATTATGCATGGGCAGTTGTGAGTAACTAATTTCCTCAAGAACAACTTTGGAATGGATTGGTAAATGTTATATAATGCCCCATTTTAAATTTTAATAGTATGGATATATGTTGGTTGTACTCTAATAGAGTTGGATACTTTCTGGTTAATCTAGCAATGATAGGAGTTTGATTATGTTATTAGAGGATTACTATTGTATTGTTGTATGTAATTGTTGAACAATAATAAAGCATAATAATAATTCATAGCATTTCTTACATGTTCTATGATCTTAGGATGGTAGAATAGTATTTTATAGTTAATCTCTCTTGCATGTACTTTCTTGTGGTTGTTTTGGCTAATTGATGCATTATGATGGGAGAATTACCTAAAACCAACATTGGTGTGGACTTAGTGGATGATATGTTATAATTATAATATCAAGGAAGACATGCTAAACACTATTGTACAATTTTTGGGTGTCTCCATTGGATATAGAACTCTCTCGAGCCCTGTTGATGTGTTTTGCATGTTACTAGAAAAGGAATTAATTACCATATTAAAACCTTACAAAAATTACTTGAGAGAGATTTTTCTAGTATAATATCCAATTTTGCACTTGGTTGTATCTTCGTTTCATATAAATCATACACCAGAGTTCGTACAAATCATACAGAAGGAATTTACCCGATTTGGTAGTTTATGTGATTGGAGGAAACTTACCCGATTTGGCTGTTTTGAGAAATCGCCTTGTTTGGTTACAAAAATGATGAGGCCAAGAATTGTCTCATTCATGGAATATTTTGGATATTTTTAAAACTTATTTATAAACCTTATGCTATTTTTTTATACTAATTTTTATGATTGAATGCATTATGTATTAATATTTACATGTTTGAATGTACACGAGCACAATACTCTGTTTTGACCATTTTCTACATTTATTTGCACTTTTTCAGCTGATTTACTTAGAAAATAAAATCATATTTTAAATAAGTAGTGATGTGTACTGATGTGTATCTTTTTATAGTGGTATTTTAATTACTTTAATTTATTCCTAACTGGTTTAAATTGCAAAAGGGCACCAAACTGTTATGACTATGCAAAAAATCTAAAACACAGAATTTTGACCATATAAATTCCAACCAACTATCTATAAATAGCATGGCTTAGAATTCGTCAACTCCAATGTGTAAAACCTATAGAAGTGGTCTTCTAAGGACTTAGGGAGACTTCTTAGCTGGTCAAACCTGCTTTCCTAAGTATCTGGTGTATGGATAAGCATTAAGTTTATTGCACTACCTAATATTTTGGAGCAGCTCCAGAATGAGCGGAGAATGACTAGTTTTGGTAAAAAAAGGTAAACAAAATACCTAGAACAATGGAGAATGGAAATTTAGGAGTGGATACAGTTGTATGAGATGTGTTCTTATCTCTTCCACTCATTTCCACCAATGGAGGATGCACAATAAGTAATAATGAAGATGTTGTAGCAGAATAGTTTCCTGCATTTAAAAAACATAGCTTCAGAACAGTTGTTGAATCACTGAAAAAAACAACATAATGGATTGTAGGTATAGTACATATCATAAATTAGTATAAATAATATGATCCCATGTTGGTTGAGCATATAGTTATAGGAAATACAAAAAATAATAGATATAGAGGAGCTAGTTGTTAAGCTATAGTAGAACGATCATTTTACAGGATTTTCCTGCAATGCTATAATGTTGTGTGATTTTCAATAAAAAATGTAGTCTTTTCATCCATTTATTATTTTAAAGAATACATGTAGTTAGCAGAGTCATTTTACCTTCTTTTGGATCATGGAGCAAGGGCCACTTCCAGGCCTGGAAGAAGGACTAATTGCTGACAGGTTTCCTATAATTTTTTTGCTATAGTAGGTTAGAAAAAAACTTGACAGTTTATATTTCTTATTTACTAATTATGTTACTACAAATGCATTTGTAGTTTGTATTCTAATATTAGATTATGTGATTGTCAGCTGACCAAATAGCTTAAATTTGGAATTTATAGTATGTGTGGTTTTCCTCTATTTTTAGTAGTTATTCTCAGTTTCTTAGCATTTCCATTATTGTTGATTGGTTATCAGCTTGTGTGTTTCAATTCTGCAATATTTGTATTCTTGTCATTTCAATTCTACAAATGTAATTAGGTTTCATTTTATGCAACTTTCCATTTCTATAATTTTACTTCTGCAAGTGTAATTAGCATTCAAATTCAGTTCATAGTATTAGAAGTGACACCAAAAACCCCCAAAAGCTATTTTTTCACCAATAAAGCCTATTTCCTGAATGAACCTACCATATATAGCTATTGGAAACCACATTGGATTGACAAAACTTAAAGTATTAAATGATGTGATTTATGACACTCATCAAAAATTGTGTATAGTAGCTTGAAAAACCAAATTTGAAGGATTGGATAAGTGTGAAATCATACAAAATCTATCATATATGATTTGGGATCGTACAGTGGTACGATTTGGGTTTCGTACAAGTTGTTTTGTTGTCGCACATTGCTAGTTGTAAAGACTATACGGTTGTACGATTTGGTCCATCAGTTTGGAATAGAAAATTGATAATTCTAAGACTTAGAAACCACCTTCCCACTAGGAATACTACACCCCTATGCTACATTTTGTTCCATTACCTTATCGAATCTAGTATTTTTGTTAAAACGAGTCAAATTGACAAGTAAGAATACTACAAAATCGAAGGTGAATGATAGACACAAATGTGCAAAGACATAGAAGATGGGAAGTACGAGAGAACATTCCAGTAAGAAGGAACACAAGAATTTCTCAAAGAGAGAATGCAAGCAACTCAGATCATAGTACACATGAACCAAAAATAGAGTAAGTTTGGGCATCTGAAGAAGGATATTTTAAGGCATTGTTGATAGAGACTGAAGAGGAGGTACTAGAACCACCTAGCATAGAGGCACGAGTTAATAGAGAAGCAATGCACAAGAAAGGAGAGTGGATGGTGACACCTAAGAAAGCAACAAAAGGGTTGCAAGGAAGTGCAGAGGATGGGAGTCAGGCACCAGGGTAATAGGGCACAAGGTCTCAGGAGGAAGGACCAAAACCATCTCCCTCACATCAGTGAAGGAAGTCATGGAGTGAATATGCACGTGAGTTTGGTCAATGATTGGTGGGACAGAATAAGATACCTCGAATAGAAACTTTTGATGATGACTGTAGTAAAACACCCCCAAGGAGGAATCAAACAGAGATTCCATGGGAGACCTCAAGTGATGAGGATGATTCTTCGAAGATGGCTAACAGGGCAATCAAATAGAGATGTCCAACTTTTACAAGTTAGGGTAAGGAAGATCCCATAAGACATATTGGAACATGTATAACCATTTGGAGAGAAAATGACATAGACTAGCTAGAAGATTGGTTGACTTTATTTCCTACTACCTTGAGAGGATTGGCGATAGATTGGTATCTAAAGAGAGAAAATACAGTAGATTTTTGGACTTGGAATCAAGTGAAGAAGAAATTCATTGAAGAATTTTGACCTTTGAAGGATGATGGTAACATTGTTATGAAACTTTGTATGATGAAGCAAAAGCCAGACGAAGATGTAAAATCATACAATCGTAGACTAAAATAGTTAGTTGATAAGATGTAAATACCCTTGGTAGATGTACTGGTGAAGCGATGGTTTGTAGATGGATTGCTACCAAAGTATAAGAAAAATATGAAGGTAGTACCATCAAAGACGTATGAGGAATCTGTAAAACATATAAAGAATTTTGAAAGTGAATCAAAATAGACATACATAGGATTTTTATCTCATTCCAAGTTCAATGACTCAGATAGTGGAGAAGATGACACTATACAGAGGACAATGGCATCATTTTGTTAGGAGTTTGATAAGATCATGAAAGAACAAAGAAGAAAACCTAACAAAAAAGACATTTGGTGCACATAATGCAAGACTGAAGGTCATACAAATGTAAAGTGTCCATAGAATGACTATTGTCATATTTGTAACATGATAGGACATGAGGTGATGTTATGTTCATATAATGCAAGAGTACATCCATAGGTCTTGATAATCTAGGAGTAGGAAGAGAAATCAAAGACCCTAGGAAGCGAGCAACAAGCAACAAGTGGTAATTATAGAAATAGTTGACGAGGTAGAAGGTAGAACTAGGGCAATCAACAAGGAGGACAAAGTTATTTGTAGTATGATTCGAAAGGGAGATCGATTATACAATATCGCAATTGCCAAGAGTGAGGACATTTTGTAAAAAACTATCCTTCACCTCAGAGACAAGAAACACAACAAGCAAACACTACACAAATGTGTAGGTGGTGTGGTCTGGGTAACCACAAGGAGGCAAATTGCCCCAAGCAGGTGAGTTCGAGTAACCCATAGAATGTAAATTATTTAGATATTGAGGTTCCTCAAGTTAAGAAGGAAACCCAAGAAGTTTTAGCTATGACATGGAATCAAGCTAAAAAGAACAAGTATCCTGAGCTAGCAAAAGAAAAGTAGTGCTAGCAAGTAGCAAAGAAAATACTACAAGATAAAGCACAAAAGGCTAAACAAGTGAAGTTAGCAGAAGAAAAGGAACTAAAAAAGCCATCAAAATAGAAGGTGATTGTGTAGAGTCTGGAAACACAGGTTTTGGACACCACAGTAGAGATCAAAGTGGTGAACCTATTGGAAGCTATTCCATCATTATAGAAAGTGATGGTGGAAGAAATACAATTGCATAAGGTGATGGAAGTGCAGAGCCAACCGATTTAAGAGAAGGAACAAAAATACCAATTCATGGATCCTACTATATTGATGATTGATGTGGGAAAGAAACTTGCATTAGTTCATATGGAGATCCTAGGGCACAAATTCAAGTCATTGTGGATGAAGGATCCAACATCAATGTGCTACCTAAAAGGACGTGGCTAGAACTAGATGCTCCATCTCTATGGGCATCGAGCTTTCGATTATATGGTGTTGATCAGTATGGTATCGAGACAAAGGGAGTCTTGATAGCACAACAAGTGGTGATAGCTAAGCAAGAGTTTGTCTTGGATTTCATTGTGATTACTATGCAGAAGCCTGCATATGATGCTCTATTAGGAAGGGGATGGCTACGTGTAGCCAAATTTAATCACAATTGGAGAAAGAATCAGATCACTTTCAAGAAGGGACAACACAAATATATGATTAACTTGACCAATCAGAAGGTCAGTGAAGATGTAGCCACCATCGATGAATCAAAAAATTCCTCGAGAGATGAAGGATATGAACCAGATGGAGAAGGAATGTTGTACATGGATGAATATAATGAACATGAAGCTCAATATGATAGTGGACTTCTTCATTGGAAAATAGAGCAGTACAAATTTTTTTAGCCCAACTGCCTTTGTATTGAGTCAAAGGAGATCAAGGAAAACCAAGACAAAACCAAAGTTAACCAGGAACCTAAGAAGGAGGTGGAAGAGAAATGGACATTTCCAAAAAAATTTGCAGAGTATACAGTAGGAGATGTAGAAATTGATACAAGATTAGCACACCCAAAGAATATGGAGAAAGCATCAAGTGAGCCAGAGAATATCAAATATGAAGGACCTCAGATAGTGGACATCAATCTAGGGATGAAGGATGAACCTAGGATGACTCACTGTGGCGACGATTGGAACCTTGTACTAAAAGTGGTAGCTTTTAAGATATTCTTTGAATATAAGGATGTATTTACATGGATATACAAGGACTTGAAGGGAGTACCACCTGAGCTATGTGTCCACAAGATAACACTAATGTTGGGAGCACAACCCGTAAGGAGGAGACCATATAGAATGAACCCAAAATATGTTGCATTAGTGAATGTAGAGATAGAGAAGATGTTGGAGGCAGGCATCATCTTTAGGATTACGACCAGTGAGTGGGTATCACCTATAGTCATCACATTGAAGAAGGAAGTGGACAAAATTAGAATATGTGTGGACTTTAGGAGTCTAAATGTAGTAACTATTAAGGACCCCTTCCCTATTCCCTTCACAAACTCCATCCTGGAGGAAGTCACAGGACATGAGATCTATTCATTTTTGGATGGATTTTTGGGTTACAATAAAATAAGTATAGCCAAGGAGGATAATTTGAAGACCACATTTATTATGGAGAATGGCATCTATGCATACAATCGAATGTCATTCAGGATCTGTAATGCCCCAGCTACATTTTAGTGCATCATACTTTATATATTTGATCATTTAGTAACAAGGAACTTCAAAGAATTTTTGGATGATTGGTCAATTTATGGGAAGATCAAGGAGCATCTTCCTGCCCTCAATGAATGCATGAGTAGGTGCAAAAATGCATAGATTTCATTAAACCCTAGGAAGTGTTACCTGATGGTACCATATAGAAAATTGGTAGGACACATCGTGTGTAATGAAGGATTAAAAATAGATCCTAATAAGATCCGTGTGATATTGCACATGGAGGAACCATTTGATGTGAGTTCACTTAAAAACTTCCTTGGATCGATGAGAGATTATCGAAGGTTTATTAGGAATTATGCACATGTATCCTATCCATTGGATTTGTTGATGAAGAAGAATGTTCCTTTCAGATGGATAGAGGAGCACCAAGGAGCCTTTGAGGAGTTGAAGTTCAAGCTTGTTAGTAGCCCGATTTTAGTGTTTCCAAATTGGGATAAGGAATTCCATGTCCATATTGATGCTTCAAATTTTGCAATCGAATGTGCCTTGGCACAAGAAGGACAGTTTAGGCTGGATTAGCCTATTTTCTTTGCTAGTCACCTATTGTCAAGGGTGGAGAGAAATTATAGTACAACAAAAAGAGAAGCTTTGGGAATGGTATATGTAGTCCAAAATTTTAGGCATTACCTATTGGTGAATCCCTTTGCTTTTTACATAGATCACCAAGCCCTATTGTACTTGATAAATAAACTAGTGATACAAGGATGGGTCAGTAGGTGGCTCATCATCCTACAGGAGTTCATATTTTGAGTAGTAGTAAGACCTAGTAAGAAGCACATAATTGTAGACCAGTTATCTTAGATACAATCAAGAGAACCTATAGGTACAAGGGATTCAAATGAATTCCCTGATGCATAGTTGTTTACCATCAATGTTGTTCCATCATGGTACAAGTTGGTTGGCTAGTATCTATTCATAGGAGAGTTGCCACAAGAAATAATGATAATCAAGAAAAAGAAAGTGATCATAAAATCAGTACCTTTCCAAGTGATAGTAGGATTGCTATATAATATGGGAAGTGATGGTATCTTATGAAGATGTGTGATGGAAGAAGAAGTTAAACCAACATTGAAAGAAGCTCATGAAGGCTTAGCAGGAGAGCACATGGGACCAGATGCGATCGCTAGGAAGATATTACTAGCATGATTATGGTGGCCCACACTGTGTAATGATGTAAAAGAGTATGTGAAAGCATGTGATACTTGTCAAAGGGTAGGAAAGCTAGTAAAGAGGGACTTTATGCCTTTGCATCCATCACAACCCCAAGAACTATTTGAAATATGGGGATTGGACTTCATTGGACCATTGAAGACATCTCGTAGAATGAAGTGCAGGTACATTGTAGTAGCAAAAAAATACTTGACAAAATGGGTCAAAGCAAGAGCATTACCTGATAACTCAGTCAAAATTACAACAAGATTTTTGTATGAGTAGGTAATTACAATATTTGGTATTCTACTATAGATAACTAGTGATCGACGAGGGCACTTTGTAAATAATATTATCAAGATGCTGACAATGAAATTTAGGATTTTGCACACATTGTCTAGTTCATACTATCCTAGAGCGAATGGGTAGGTGGAAGCAACAAACAAAGTCTTGGTATCTACTTTGTATAAAATATGTGGAATAGAAGGAGCAGATTGGGAGGAAAGGCTACCATAGGTTTTGTGGGTATATAGAACAACTTTTAAACCAAAAATAGATCATACACCTTTCCAGTTAATGTATAGATAGGAGGCAGTGGTGCCAGTTGAATTCTTGATACCAAGTTTGAGAGTTGTGATTGTGCATCGCTTGGGTGATTAAGAAATTTTGGAAGAATGACTGACAACACTGATCAAGTTAGATGAAAGAAAAGTCATGGCACAATGGGTGATTGAAGTAGCTTAGAAAAGAAGGAATTTGTGGCATGAAAAACACTTGAGAAAGTTAGAACTTAGTCCAGGTGACTTGGTTCTAAAGTTTAATAGAAAGAGGGAAATAAAGCTCGATAAGTTGAAGACACTATGGCCTGGTCTCTATAAAGTGGTTGAAGTAATGAATAATAGAGTAGTCAAGTTACAAAAATTGAATGGAATGGAGGTACCTAACATTGTAAATGGCTCAAAGTTGAAGCCTTACAAGGTATAGTGCTTATTCATTACTTTGGAAGAAATCAAACAAAGAAGATGAGAAGAAGCTCAATGGAGAGCTCAAGGTGAGCTAGGTCCATCACAAGAGGAGCTTGACATAGGACTCACACACTTATTTGTAGAAGAAGAGGAGACAAGACCAACTATAGAACAACAAGAGTTGGTACCTCAACTCAGAGAAAGAAGAAGATTATGAGTACACATCAGATTTGCAGATGGGACCAAACGAGTGATGGAGGAAGATGAAGAATGAATTCCTCTAAATAAAAGAGGAAATCAGGAGATAGTATTGTTACCTAGAAATATGAGAAGGTAGGAAGAAGCACCCCAAGTAAATAGGAACACAATGTATCCTCAAGTGGAGAGTAGAGAACTATCTCAACAAGTTGAAGGATGAATAAGGATACGACTAACAGTACACTATGAGGATAGAGTGGACACCTTTGAAATGGAAGTTTCAAAAGAGAATAAGAATGAGACCATCAATGAAGAATTGGCTGGACTTACTCCATTATCTTAGATAGGGCTATTGCAATAGATAATGCAACTGTAGACTCATCAACTATAGGAGGAATATCAGATTTTGCATGGTCATAATGCAAGGTTGAGGGAAAAAATCATCCAGGAATTGGATAGTATAATACGAATATTGGATGAATAAAGAACAACCAGGCTACAATAAGTAGAAGGGGAAACTAAGGATGATGAGGGAATAACCCCAAGGAGTGGTATAAGAAATAATGGTGCAAGCACAAGTTTACAAGTACCACCAAGTGCTCTGCCAATGATGAATGAAGATGCAAAAATGCTTTGGCAAGACATTGAGGAAGAAACCACATCACCTAAATCATAAGGTAATGCACAACTAGATTTGAGTGACTCCAGTGATGAAGGAATGCATTGGCTAGTAAGGGAACCTAGCACAAAAAGTAGTGATGATAACGATTGCCCAAGGAATCCCCAGAATCCTCAGGATGACCGTGATCCCCTAGTAGTTACAACAACACATCAACAACTAGGGAGATCACAAGAGCATCAAACCAACCTCGAATAGCAAGCATATACAATAGCCTATCAATAGTTAAGAAGACAAAGGAGAGAAGTAAGGATATTGGGGAGACTGATGAATTTGCCAACAGATTGGGTGGAACAGAGAGAAGATAATTGAAACAATTCAAGTTCTGAGATAGATTTTTTGATGCATACATGGAGGTCTTAGCAACTTCATCTCCATAAAGATACTTTGAGGAAATAATATGGAGATATCACTTAGTGCATGCAAATTAAAGAATTAGAACACTACAATAGTTGTCACCAAACAGAAGTCCACTAGCCAACATTGAGTTGGTAGAGATAACTCCTGATAACCAAGCAATATGAGGAAGGAATAGACAAGGACCCCTAAGGCTTCAGCAAGGAAGGGGAGGAGGTATTCGACCATGGAATGAACAAATTCAATGTGATGTTATAATTAGAGGAGGAAGAGGACGAGTAAGGTTTTGACCCCCTACTCCTATATGGCCAAGAAATGCACCTTTAGCATGTATGAATTGAACAAGGAATTTGCATGGTATACCAAGGATGAGAGAAATCTTACCTAATCCCACAAGGCAATATCCATTGGGACAACCACCACTAATCCAACGAGGACCTCAAAGAGTGGTAGGTGGTAGAGGATTACTCCAAGAAAGGGAAGAATCACCACTGGTGCAGAGATGCCTGATGTCAAGAGGAATAGGATGGGGAAGACACTCGCATGATAGAGGCCTTGCTGAAAGAGGAAGAGTGCATTTTGTATATGAAAGAAACTAAGGACAACAAAGGATCTGATCACCAAGTTTGGAGCTAGAATTGATCCGAGGAGATAGGTGGAGAAGTCACTTGAATGATAGTAGAGTGGTAAGGACACTGCTACCAAGGGATCAATCACTTGCATGATAAGAGGAAGGAACACCAGGTGAAGATACTCCAGTTTGCAATTGTACAATTCCAAATTGTACACATGGTAGTAGAAGGCCAGGGAATTCAGTAACATCACAAGTGGAGATGAATCACCCAAGAGAGCAAGTGGCACCAGGTGACACAACCATTCAGAATGTCACAGTTGACCCTCCAAGAGAAGAATCATATAGGACCGTACAAGTGAATGTCATTGTGCGATTCCCATGATGGTAAGTGTAAATAGTTAGAAAAATGAAAAAAAAATAAAGAAAAGAAAAAAAAAAAAAATAAAATAAAATGCCTTAGTTGTGAAAATCCCTCAGGATGCAATTAAGAAGGAAGTGGTTTGAAAACCGGAAATGACAACCTCTTCAAAGAGAGAAAAATAGAAAAATTCTCTAAGTGATAGATCATACAAGTTAATTTTTAAGCTAAAAAGCATAAGTGGGAGATCGTACAAGAAAATTTGGAAAAAGTACATGTAAAATTATACAAAGAGGCATGTTGTACGATTTAGATCGTACAATGTACGGTTCTAGGTGCAATTGTATAATTTTTAATCATCACATTTAATGTTCACATGTGCAAAATGATGTGTTGTCAAAAAAGCACAAGAAAAAGTTAAAATCACATGGAAAAGTGATGAGTTGTTTATAATCCGACAAGGAAGATGAAAATACATGCAAAGTGGTGCAATTTCAAATTTGGAGCATTTAGGGTTTGAGAACAATTTAAATACAAGGCTATCCTTAGCAATTTTACAAACCGTACAAGGAGGAATTCAAAATATTTTAGGAGGGTGAAGGTGAAAAGTGTGCAATTGAATAAAATCGACTGCATGGGCATTAAAATACATTAGTGAGTTGCAAGTTTGCATGACCCATTTCTAAATTTGCACTAAGAAGACTTTTTACATTCAAGAAAATCAAACCAGAGAAGAAAAGCAAAGGATTCAACTCCATTTAAAGCAAATTTCAAGTTTAGATGAAGGAAATGCAAGGGTTTTATAGCAAAAGGCATCCATGCACAAACCAAATTGTGGAAAATGTACACCAAGGTTTGAGGAAGTTGCAGATTGGAGCCAGAGTAAAGAAATTATAGTAGAAAGGCTATTACAAACCCTAATCTAATAAAAGTGGCCAAAAATAAACTAGAGAAGATAGAGGGAAGGAAGGATAAGATCATACAACCCTGTTAAATAGCTAAGAAATTTTATTTTTTGGGATAAATTATGCCAAGTGTGGAAAATTTGAAAAATTGCTCCCGAAAGGCATTGAAAAGATAGATCGGGGTATTTCGGCAACTAGGTCGAAGAGAAATCATGGAGGAGAGGTGAAAAAAGTGATTTTCAAGTGAACAAGGGTTTCAAGAGACATGTTGTATAATTTGGAGGTAGATTGTATGATCTCAGGATAAAATTGTATGATTTCAAGCAATTTTTGGGTTGTTTTGGGCTTTTTGAGCAAATCATACGAAATCGTATGAAAGTGTATAGATTCAGTGAAGGGAATTAGCTAGATAGTGATGGTGTATGGAGTAGTATGACCCTATACATTTTTGTGTAGCAATTGTATGATTTGTAGAAGATTGAACAATTTGAAGCAATTACGAAGATTGTACGATCTAGAGGAGGGTTGTTGATTTGGAAACTGTACAGGAGAAAATAGAAGAACGTACTATACAATTTACAATAGACTATATGATTTCTAGAACACTTCTAATTGTAGAATAGGTGATGTCCAAGTAGTAAGTTGATCGAAGAAATGGTAGAAAAATTATTTTTATCAAATATTTCGAATACCGGTTAAGAAGAATTACAACCAATAGGGTGGAACGGTCACCAGGACCCCTGCACGAGAGAGAGTCACATTCATGGTAATACCAAGGGTGATAGTTTTAGTCCTATGGTTGGTCTAGTACTTGTCCTTAGAGGAGAGGAGGATACAAGCCGTGGAGAGGGTAGAGATATTGGAGGGATGATCGAAGAAGGAAACCACCAATATTTTGAGAGGAGGAAATGGCATAAGAAAGATTCCAAAGGAGGGAGTTGAGGAGTGAAGTCCATTACCTAGATCTAAAGAAGGATCTGAGTAGAAAACCTGAGGAGAGCCAAGTTGAGATAAAGAGTATATCCTTTGTACAACATGGAGGAGAAGCATACAAGAAGTGGTGGAGTAATGAAGAGAACAAGAACCACCCATGGAGGAAATAGTTTGAGGAGGTTGGTGTAACTGTAATAGCACAAGTGCCATCATACCAGAAGACCTTCTTCTACAACTATCTATTGTAGATGGTTCTAGCGTATAATCCTGTAACTAGAATTACCTATGTCAATGTGGGCAAGCGATCGGTGAAAGTAGAAGTTATAGCAGAGGCATTCAGGAAGACATTTGGATTACCAGCATATGACATGGAGGTAGTTAAGAAGTTGGTTGATCTATTTGAGACACATCACATCATCATTTTACTTACCAATGTGAAATCACTAATCGATGCAAAGATCTCGGGTGCAGGGACTCAAGGAATCAAATAGAGCTAGTTGAAAGGAAAATATTGACCATGTGCTATGAATACTATGATGGCTTGACTGTTAGGGGATACATGAGCCATGGAGATGCCAATCTAGATGGCTTAGTATGTGGAGGATATCACCAAAGGAATCAAGTATGATTGGGGTACCTATCTAGAGAAAAAAGATGCATGAAGTACTAACAAAAAGGCTAAAGAATTTTGGGATGACTTTCCATGCCATTGGACTATTATTAAATGTTGTTATAGAGATGGGAATCCACTTTCCAGGTTTGATAGAAGCTAGGAATGTTAATATAGGACACCCAACCATTTTAAGGTGGACAAAGTAAATATCAATTCAAAATGAGACTTTAGAAAGTCTCAAACAAAGAAAGAGCAACAAGCCATTGTAGTACATGAGGATGTACACCCTTAGAGAAAAAGACCTAGGAAGTTGGAACCTGAACTAGAATGACAAGCACTTCAACAATGGTAGTAGGAGTAGTAATCAATTTAAGAAAGGAAGGAAATTATGGGGAGGCAATCCAACCCAATACAAATAAGAACAAGGAGACAATGGGAAAGAATGGAAAATAATCTTATTCCAAAAAAACAAGTCGAGACTATACAAAAAAATTAGCAAGAAGAGGAACAATCAGACTTGGAGAAGCTGGATTTGCACGATTGGAATTGGACAGGAGTAAAAGAGATGTTGGAATCCCCACATATTTTTTAGCATGATGAATTTGAATTTTTGGACTCTTTAAAAATATTGGAGGATACAGAAGTGAGGCAGATAGCACAAGAAGTAGCAGCTACTACTCAGGAGGAAAAGGAGAGAACCGAGGTGAGAGTGGAAGCCTTAGAGGAAGAGTCTAGAGAAAAAAAACCTCATTTCAAATTTGTGATGGGATGAGGTTCGAATTAAAATAATCAGAGTGATGCACAAGAAGAGATGAAGGCATCACAGGAACAAGAATAACCTATTGTTGAAAAATTCATAGTGATAGAAACCCAATAGGATAAGGAAGAAGAACAAGTGATAAAAGAACAATAGGTGGACTTAACCAAACAAAAAGAAGCCCAAGAATCAATAGAATAGCAACAATACCAGTAAGAGATTGTGAATGTGGAAGAATATGTGGAGGTGGAGAGGACTATGGAACATACTCCACCATAGGAAAAGATAAACATAGAAATAACACTACTAGAGTTGGGAGGAAGCTCTAGCCACTACATGGAAGAAGATAAAGAACAATCTTCGATAGAGGAAGAACTGCAGAGGATGAAAACAAGTTACCTTTTGGAGGTATCACAATTCTCAAAGGTTGAAACTGAGGAGGATGCACGAGGAGTAGAAGATAAGGTAGAACATTTCTTCTCTCAGATAGGCAATGCCATAGCTAGTGCTAAATTATAGTTTTGTATTGGATGCATTGGAGAGTTGAAGTTGTGGGAAGAACAAGTGTTTATCGAGTTGGAGAAGATCACAGAATGGGTGAGTAGTGAGGAGCGTACAAGGAAAATTATGAATATTCATGTACAACACCCATGGAAGTTACCCAGGGAAGAGGTAACAACGATGTTAGGAAGGGATGACTTGCTAGATGGAGTGAGAACCAATTATAGGCAACATCTGAGGTTGTACCTAGATAGAACCAATCATCCGACTTGTCCCATGAATACAATGGAGTTAAAACACAAGAGGGTTACTACAGGATTGGTAATCACTCTAAGGAAGTTGAACTTCCTAAAACATTGGATTGAGTGGTTGAGCATAGGATTGGAGTAGATCTATTAGCTTAAGGAGGCTCAAAAAAAGGAGACTGAGGCCACTCAAAAAGAAATGATCATAATGGAGGAAGAATTGTAGAAGAGTAAGGTTGTGATAGAAGAGAAACCAAAGAAATTAGAAGAACTGCTAAGTACCAAGGTTGGTTTTGAAGCCAGAATTAGTTTGCTTGAAGAGGAGAAGTGACAAGTCTCACAGATGGTAGAAGATAAGATTAAGAAGTTGGAAGCTCAACTCAGAATAAAGGATGAACAACTAAAAATGTAGTTGACCGAGAAAGAGGAGCAACTAGCGATGTAGGCTAAGAATATAGAAGAGCTCACACAGGATAATAAATGATATAATGAGATAGTCCTGGATAAGTAGGTGCAATTGAGTGCTAAGGAAGAGATTGTTCATGCCTTGGAGGCTAATATTGATCACTATCTGAAGACCATTATAGAGAAAAATGAAGAGCTTCAGGTAGCAGTTTGAACAGAAGCATATTTGTAGGAGAAGTTGAAGAAGAGTACCACTGATCATGAAAAAAATTGAGGGAACTCCTGAAGACTACCGAAGAAAAAACCAATCAGCATAGGTTGAAAGTAATAGAAATAGGTAATTACGTAGCCAAGTTGAAGAACCAACATGCAATTCTTCAAACCCAAGTGGAAGATCTGAAAGTTGTAGTCACAAACTATGATACGTAGCTGAAACAAAAATATGAGTCGATGAGAACACCGACCAAAGTAAAGGGCAGGGTAGATATAGGCAACAAATCCACCTCCAAGAAGAAGAAGAAATGACAAAGGATTTGCTCAAATTTGACAATTTTGACAAGTTTTGTAAATCGTACAGGTAGGAGTAAACCATACAACCGGAAGGGCAAACCATACAAAGTGAAGGTAAATTGTACAATGTGCAATAAAATGAAATGAAATGCATAGGAAATGCGAATTAAGTTGTAATTGCACATGATTTTGATAAATAAGGTCTTTAGACTTAGTAAAAGTCTTAATTATGTATTCTATTATACATGGGTAGTTGTGGATAATGAATTGCCTCAAGAACCACTTTGGAATGGCCTAGAAAACATTATATAAGGTCCCATTTTCAATTTTGATAGTCTGGTTATATTTCGGATATAGTCTGAATATGTTTCGGTTAATCTGTAAGTGTTAGGAGTTCTGGATATGTTCTGATGTGAAGTGTTATTGCATATCTATGATTTTTGTATGCCATTGTTGAATAGTAATGAAGAATAATCACAACTCATAGTTTCTCTCATGTACTGTATGATTCTTGGATGGTAGAATAGTAATTTATAGTTTATCCCTATTGCATGTACTACTTTTTGGTTGTTATTGCTAGTTAATGCATTGCTATGGAGGAATTGGATTAAACCAGCACTAGTGTGGACCTGATGAATGATCTATGATGATGATATCAAGGGAGATGTATTGAAAACTATTGTACAATTTTTGGACATCGCCATTGGATATAGAACTCTCTCTAGCCCTGTTGATGTACCTTACATCAAGGTGGAATTGGATTAATTACCATATTAAACCCTTACAAAACTTATCTGAGAGAGATTGGTCTAGAATAATATCCAATTTGGCACTTGGATGTACTTTTTTTTCTTACAAATCGTACACCAGAGCACTTACAAATTGTACAAAAGGCACTTACCCGATTTGGTAGTTTATGTGATTGAGGAAAACTTACCTGATTTGGCAGTATTGGGAAATCGAATAGTTTAGTTACAAAATTGTGTACGATAGATTGGAAAACCAAATCTGAAGGATTGGCTAAGTGTGAAATTATACAAACTCTATCACTGTACGGTTTGGGATCGTATAGTTGTATGATTTGGGTTTCGCACAAGCTATTTTGTTGTTGCACATTACTAATTGTAAAGATTGTACGGTTGTACGATTTGGTCCATCGGTTGGGAATAGCAAATTGATCATTCTAAGCCTTAGAAACCACCTCCCCACTGGGAATACTACACCCTTGTGCTACAATTCTTCTTCTGAATTTCAACGATAAAGCTCTGCTAGCTCTGAAATTAACCATTCCAATAGGATTATGCTTGAGTAGATTTACACCAGAGGATTAGCTGCTCTATTTTAATGGTTTAAATAGATGCTTATCTGGAATTTTTTGTTAAATTTGCTTTGCTGTTGTCTAATTTGTACCCTCAAAATACTTCTAGAAAAATTTATATTTCCATCTCTTTATGCATTTATTTCTCTCTCCTTTTTTATCAAAGAATCAAGGAACCAACCTCCTCTGGATATTAAATTGAGTAAAATATGTTTTAACTTGGTCTTTCAATGTTGGAAAAGTCTTGGGTGCAAATGTAACCAAAGGTAGATTTTGCACCAATAGGTCCTTGAAGAAGAATAATGGAAACAAAGCCAACAACAAACAACTCCTAGACCAAGTAGGCTAAATCTCCCTCATTTTATCTATCACTCATATACAAATATAAATTTATTCATAATTTTATAGTAGAATCAAGAGTGAGTACATATAACTATCATTCCCAAAAGTGTTGTGAATGCATTATGAATAAAATATCAACCCACTAATAAGAAAGTGACACAATTGGATGGTTGTTCAGTCCAAGGTCTTATTGAGGTAAAAGAACTCCTAATACCCTTAATTTCATGTAAAAGTGTAACCATGACACAATAAATATCCAAGAAAAATTTCTAGCTTCATTAAGCCTTAGCCTATCAATGCATTTTACCACCAAAATCAAAGGTTATATGTATTTGGACTAGTCCATCATGATATTGAGAACCCAATATGGGACCAAGTTTGAGATCCAATCAAAGACACTTTTTCTTCACTACATAGAGCATCTAAATTAAATTTCTATGAGATTATAATTATGGAAGAAGAGTTATCCATGTCTTCAATCTATAAAATGCATTCATTCATCTATAACTAATATATGGACTAATGGGCAATATAAGTCTTGGATGCAAATCCTTTGATAGTACACAAAAAAATGAGCATGGGTAGAAAGAAAAAATTAAACCCAACCCCTAAAAAGAGGGGGTATGCAATATGTATACATACATACATACATATATACATACATACATGCATACATACATACATGCATGCATAAATACATACATACATACATACATACATACATATATGTGTGTATATATATATTTTATCTAACCAATTTTATTGTAGAATGAATTTTCAAAAAAAGTTAGCAATTACTGAGCCATAAATAAGATTACTCTTGTGATCAATACAAAAGAAAATAAATAATAAAGTCAATCAAGGTGGAAAATTCTCATAGGCCTAAAATTAATAAGAAAAGGAGATAAAGGAATTATGCACCAAAAGGAGATCTTGTTGCATCATCCTAAAATAAAAAAAATCATGCCCAAACTAGAGAACAAGGATGGTGAAAATAAGGAAGCACAAGCTCAAGGATAATGAAATTAATATAGGTAGTTTATCCATATCCTCAAGAGAAGGGTGTAAAAGAAAAGGCTCAACACTTCAAATCTATAAATCAAGGACTCCACACCTAGTAGATAAGGCCTTATACTATGAATTCATTTTATCCTACAATCAAAAGGTCCCCTATGAGCCATCAAAGTTGTAGTGAATACTCACTATGATCTATCTAAGTTGCATTTAAAATAATATGAAGATCCCAAGATAGAAATATGAGTGTTTCAATCATCACCAACATTCAATAATCCCATTTCAAGAATCATCAAGGAGATATCTTCAAAGGATAAAAGGGGTATAAAAACCCTCATACAATTTGGCCAAGAAAATAATCAAATTATCATGTTCAAGGCCTACAATAGTTATATTGATCCCTTTAAGTGATATCTGAACTAAACCCCATTATGAATGGTAGTTGAACTTTATTTTTGGTGATAACTAAAAAAATCCTATCAGTAGTAGAGGTTCAACCCAAATAAGAGTTTTGAATGAGTTGGAAGAATTAGCTCTTATCCATATTTACTTGTGTGTGCATCCTCTTGCACCCTATTTGTTATCTCTCCACTACACTCTTAAAGTTATACTTAATCATGAAGTATAACTAAATTGGATTCAATAAATTAGATAAGAAGATGCAGATGTATGGGGATTCTACATCAAGAAATATCATGTGTCATCCACCTTCCTATATTTAGCAAAAGAGGTTTGTTGGGTAAATATTCTATACAACAATTGCTCACCCAATAGGAAGAGCAAATGAAATTATAAGTAGAGTAGACATGGAAAAATTTTGGAAGGAAAGTTATATAGACTAAATATCATCAATTACAACTTGGTGATCTTAGACACCAAGATCTACATCCTCTACAAAAAGGCAAAAAATATATGAAAAAGGTAAGCAAATTTTGGTGCAAGTAGATTCATTAATTGGATTACTTATCAGATTTGTTAGAGCACCTGAATTTGGATTAAAGTTGCAAGAAGAAAATTAGATTATAGTCTTCAAAAGTGCAAAAAAAAAGGTTCTTTTTAAGGTTCATTTGCACATTAATTAGGAGTTGATTAGATTTCATAATTTCTTCTATCAACTACCTATCATCTACTTTGGAAAAATAAAAAGAAGACTAAGTCCTACAATACTAAATTGTAGTGAAATTGCAGAATAATTATTGAAGGTTCATTTCAGATTATTCTTGATTAGTTGCAGTAAATTTGATTAAGTGCATTATCTTGAGATTTGATTGGAGTGATAAGGTGAAATTATTAGTGCATTAAAATAAAGTCTATTAGATTTATTTGCACTATTATACTACTCTCAAAAGAAATTAGTTTTGTATTTTTTGAAGGGCACAAAATCTGATCTGTATCAAGTGTCTAAAGACACTATTAAAGCACAAAAATCTGCAACACATAGTGGCCAAGTGAAGCCACCAAAACAGGTTAGAATCCTCCAAAATATGGAGAAGAACACAACTAACCAAAAATAGAAATAGAAGCTTCAAATATTGAGACTTGGTGAGTCTCAAATCCAAAGCATTACAAGGTTAGATGCAAGGAAAGAAAGTGCAGAAAATTGCATCAATTAAAGAGCTTCTATCTACTATTATCTAAGATTGGATTTATTATCAAAGTGTCCAAGAAAAATGGGGAAGGTGTCTACTCATAAAATACAACCTCAAAACCCTTATATTGCAAGAAAAATCTACCACAAAACCAGAATTTCAGATCTAGAAAAAGAGTGCAAAAGAAGGTACATTAAAGAAGCCTTATATACAATTTATAGTACATTTTATTGCACTACTCTAATCTGGTTTTTACAAAAAAGAGCAGATTTGAAAGTGCCTCAAAAGGCACAATAACTATAGGGTAAATCAGCCAAGGAAGGTCGAATGTCAGCACTCTTCTTCCCAAGAAAAAGGAGCCACTCAAAGGGCTCATCTTGGATGTACGAACCTACAAAATCAAAGCCCACATAAGGCTATCATCAAGCTGCATTTACATAGATAAAAAGAGTGCACATATACTACAAAAAGGCATCAAAAATCTACACAAGAATCAACATATTGGAGGTATAGAAGACAAGGAGCAAAGGTGCTACATTCAAGGTCTTTAACTTGGAGAAGATCATCCACCAAAGGAAGCACCAAAATTACCATTCAAAGCTCCATAGCGCCTCATCAATCCACATGCAAAAGAAAATATTGCTTGCTGCCCAAGAAACGTAGCAAAGCAAAGGAATGGCATACGAAAGGATTTGAGGAGTTATAATATTCTCTTTGGAAGATGTTACAGGGAAGGACTTCATGCAGAGAGTTTGAATTCCACTTGGCATAAAATTTCTAAGGCACCATTTCATCTCTCAACGCTCAAGAAACCTCATGTAGGAGTTATAGGGAATATCAAGGAAGTGGTGACACTTTTTATCCTCCACAAGCTTCACATGAGTGCCCATACATTACAGAATGACCAAGAAGCATTGAACAAGGAATTGGTACATTAAAGAAGGGGAGGAGTGCTCATATGTAATGGGTGTGACACTTGTCACAAAGCCCAAGATTATTCCTCCATAAAAGGTGCCCAAAGTCCAAAGTTCAAATATACAACAAAGCATAGTCAAAGCCATCCGAAGTGCAGCATGGAAGGAAGGAAGAAGGAGCATTAAAGGCTCCTAGTATTGAAGGTCAAACCTTCCTATTTTTATAGCATCTACATTCCAACATTGAAGACAAGCAATTCCAAGGCATCTCCATTGATTCTAGTGCCAAAGGTGACATTTATATTGTTGTTATATCCAATGAAAAAAGTGTCGAACAGTGAGGAGATTTAGCATCCAAAGGTAAGGTTTAATCCCATTTTATTATTGCTTTCATATTTGGAGATATAAGGGTTATAAGCTAAGGTTAAATCTTAGATTTTGAAAGAAAAATCTATAAGGGATAACTTATCAAATTGAATTAATATTTGCAATTTAACCTAGGAGAAATAAGGAATTCTACTTGGATTAAAATTCTTTAACATTTTGCAAATATTATTAATTTTCTAATTTTCCAAATTTGGGAGCCATAAGGGTTACTACATCAAATTAATTTATTGGAAATTAGAAATAATCCAAGGGATATAAAAAGAGGTTATTAATATTTTTACTAAGGTTGGAAAATTATAATTTTCTTGTCTCAAAACTTCTAAAAAGGGACAAAAGAAATCCAACATTAAAACCTCTTCAAAATTGAAAAGTGCTTAGTTCAATAGGAGTAATAAGGTGTTAAGAATTTGATTTTTGATCTTTACAAAATTTGTACAAAATCAACCAAAATTGAACTATATTTTACAAAAGCACTATATCATAATCCAAATATCTAGAAAATACTAAACAACATCATGGAGTGTTGGTATATAGATTCAGGTGCAAGTAAGCATATGACAGGAAACATACATTGGTTCAAATTTTTGAAGAAGATAAATGAAAAGCCAGTTGTAGTAGTAGATAGAAAAACATATGAAGTGAAAGGAATTAGAAATATTCTAGTAAATCTTAAGGATGGAAGAGGTATAATAAAAAATGTATTGTATGTTCCAAGATTAACCACCAATCTTATTTCTATTTCTCAGCTCATGGATCAAGACTTAACTGTTGAGTTCAAGGTTCTCACTGGGAGAAAGCAATGTCACATCTCCAGACAGGGAAGAATGATAGCATCAAGATCATATAAAAATGGCCTATTTGTCCTGGACACTACTATTCACTCAGCTCTTTCAGTCAATGCTTCAGAACTATGGCACAAACGACTAGGACATACCAGTGAGACATCAATGAAGGAATTATTCAGATATCAAATGGTGGAAGGACTACCCAAATTATCTCCAGAAACTATTGTATGTGCAGAATGTTTAGCAGGAAAACAACATAGAATTCCTTTCGAACTTCATCAACATAGAGCTCAACATCCTCTAGAAATAATATATACATATTTGTGTGGACCAATGAAAGTTGATAGTGTTGGAGGACATAAATACTTTCAGATATTTGTTGATGATCATACTAGAAAAATGTGGGTATATTTCATGAAGTACAAATCAAAAGCATTTAGCTACTTCAAACAATTCAAACTTCAAGTTGAAAAAGAATCAAGAAAGACCATAAAAGCACTTCATTCAGATAGAGGAGGAGAATTTATTTCTAAATAATTTGACTCCTTTCTTGAAGATAATGGAATCAAAAGATAACTTACTACAACATACTCACCTCAAAAAAATGGAATTGTAGAAAGAAGAAATAGATCAATAATGGAAATGGTAAGATGTATGTTAAAAGAAGCACAACTTGATCACAAATACTGGGTTGAAGTAGTACAAACAATAGTCTACATACAAAATAGACTACCAACAAGAGTACTCAAGCATATTACACCAGAAGAAGCATGGTCAGGACAAAATCCCAACATAGAAAGACTAAAAATCTTCGGATGCAAAGCCTACATGCATATTCCAAAGCAAAAGAGGACCAAGTTAGATGACAAAACTATGATAGGGATATTTGTTGGCTATGATAATGAATCTACAGGATACAGAATATTAGATCCATCTACAAAGAAATTTTACATTAGTAGAGATGTGATCTTTGATGAGAAAGTCAAAATCAACACAGATGAATCCAATGGTGACACAGAAGTTCTCTTGAATCTACCTGAAGAAGACACAATGAGCATAGAGCCAAAATCAGAAGAACAGGATACAGAAGCATCAACTATACTACAGAGAAAAGAACCAATATGGCTCAGAGATACTCTCAGAGAATCAAATATGGAAAGGATGCCAGATCTTACCACCACAGGACCTCAAACTCACAGCATGACCAGAATGAACAGAGGAATGCTAAGTAACATAGTGGAACCAATATCAGCTTCTCAAGCACTAAAAAACTCACACTGGAAAGCAACCATGGAATCTGAATATGCATCACTCAAGAAGAATAAGACATGGGATCTAGTAAACCTACCTCCAAGAAAAAAATAGTGGGATGCAAGTGGGTATACAAAATCAAATACAAAGCATATGGAACACTTGATAAATACAAGGCTCGACTAGTGGCCAAAGGGTATACTCAAACAAAGGGAATTGACTATGAAGAAACATTCACACCAATAACTCGAATGACTACTATCCGAATAGTTTGCACTCTAGCAGCACATCAGGGGTGGAGACTTCATCAGATGGATGTAAAAAGTGCATTCCTTAATGGTGACTTAGAGGAAGAAGTCTATATGACACAACCTGAAGGCTTTGTCATTCAAGGACAAGAAAGTAAGGTATGCAAATTGAATAAATCTCTATATGGTTTGAAACAAGCTCCTAGAGCATGGAACATCAAGATCAATAATCATCTACTACATCATAATTTCAACAAAAGTACAACAGATCCAAGTCTATATACCAAGAATATTGGAAATGATATCTTGATCCTCATAGTATATGTTGATGACATAGTGATTACTGGAAGTTCAAAAAAGTTAATAAGTGATATAAAAAAGGATCTAGAAAAGGCTTTTGAAATGACAGATCTGGGCCTAATGAACTACTACCTTGGTTTAGATATTTATCAAGGAGAAGATAAAATAGTTATCACTCAATAAAAATATGCAAAAGCTCTTCTTGAAAAATACAGGATGATAGAGTGCAAGCCCAAAGATACACCAATGGAACAAGGAATTCAACTATCCAAAAATGATAAAACACCATTGATTTCAGCAACAATGTATCATCAATTGATTGGAAGTCTTCTATACTTAACAAACAGTCGACTAGACATAGCATTTGTAGTAAATTATCTTTCACGGTTCATGCAAGAACCAAGAGAAAGTCATTGGAAAGCTACGAAAAGAATATTACAATATATCAAGAAGACTACAGACTATGGACTAACTTATATGAAGAATGTCAAAGACTTTTGTCTACAAGGATACTCAGATTCAGATTATGCTGGGTCTATTGATGACAAGAAATCTACCTCAAGTTATGTCTTCTATCTCGGATCAGGACCCATATCTTGGCACAACAAGAAACAACATACAATAGCACAATCATCAACTGAAGCAGAATACAAAGCAACAAGAGATACAACCTGTGAAGCCCTATGGTTGCAATACATACTATCTGACATGGGAATCAAATGAACTCTGACTATGATATTCTATGATAATCAAGGAGTACTGAATCTGATCAAGAATCCAATCATACATGAAAGAACAAAGCATATTGAAGCTCAATGTCATTTCATCAGAGAACACTTTCAGAACAAGCACATCATCCTCAAGTATGTACCTATAGAAGATCAACTGGAAGACATATTTACAAAGGCACTTGGAAAAATCAAGTTTCAAACATTCAAAGATCATCTATGTGATTCAAGAGAACTTCATACCAAATAATGTAATACAGGGGGTGTTAGAATATATTACATCATTTGGTTATGTTAGATTACTTTAGGGGGAAGTTATCTAGTTACTTCATGCAACATAGTAAATGCACAAGTGTCAATGTGCAAGTTGTATATGTGCAAGTTGTCCTTTGCACAGTTAGGTAGAGTGTTAGCCAAGGAACCTATCTTCCTACATAAAGGGTCTCATACCCTTACTCGAATGTATCAGTTTTTCATCCTCAATAATATATGTTTCTCTCTCTCTCTCTCTCTTTTTCTCATGATGGAATGGTGCTAAAGTCATCATTTTCTAATATGGCTCTACATTCATGCCAAAAACCACTTCCCTTTATTTAGATATTGTTTATATATTTTTATATATAAATAAAAGTGATAAGCAATTTAAACATGCTCATAAATAAAGTCTTAAAAACTTATATCAAATAATATAATAACTTAACCTTAAATTTCGATAAATGAATAATTGTTTTTTAATTAATAACATTAAAAGGTAAAATCTGATAGGGATATCTCATATTCATGTAGCAAAAAAATTAAAGAACAAAAACTAAAGTAACATGCTCACATCCTCACAAATTAGGGTTATAGAAGCAAAAAACCTAGCTACAATATACCATACTACATTAAGACATCAACCAAAGACTTGCAAAGAAGATAACAAAGCTAAGCTTCAGAAAAAAAAATTTGGAGGCCAAAATTTTTAAGATGAAATAGTCTAAAATATTACAGAGCTTGAATTCTAAGGTTCAACTTATCTAACCCCGTTCCCTATGTTCAACCTTAATTCCCACATAAAACAAGAATTCATTATTACATATACGAGTATCTTTAATAGGCCTGTGGTCTTATCCTTATGCATAAATAAAAAAATAAGGATACCTTATTAAAAGTGACAACAATGTGTATAGATAAATGATGTAATAGGTATTATAATATAAGCATTAAATCATACAACACAAGCAAAAATTAGCGAAATATGATTAAAACATAATTATCCTTTTATGAAAAGCTAACCAAAAAAACTACCAATGCATTCCAAAGTAGGGATTCACATGAACTGGCTAAATATTACCTTATATTTAGCAAAATACCCAAGAAGAATTTCACATTTCTTTCAATCCTCTTCCTCCTTCTATCTAGTCAATCTTCTTTCTCTTCCTCTAAAATCCTCCTTCAAAACTTTCCAACTCTAGCACTCTAATCCTCCATTGGAAGAACATAAAAAATTAGAGGTTGGGCCACTTCATCATGCATTCCACACCATCATATTGCTAGCCCATTATGCTATCAAGGTAATATTTATAGCATTTTGAAAGGATTCCAATTTTCCATATTTCCAATGTTCAATATTTTTAATCTTTCCCACCATTTCAAATATCTTGAGTTCATAGTATTAATTAATCCCCCACCCCATATAAAGTAAATTTAATAATTTAATAACAATCGACTAATACTTTGAAGTAAGTATTAATAAAAAAAACATTAATCCATATCCTTATTCAATACTATTATCACTTCCTAATATTAATGTTAATTACTAACATAAGTGCAATATAAAAATAATTAAATTAATTACTCACCTAATTAATTTTATTACTACCAAATGTTAATATTAATTATTAACATGAATATTTATTATTTACAAGTATTAAAAATACTAACCTTATTATTAATACTTTATTTATTTTAATCAATAACGAAACAATTCCATGCTTCAAAACACTAGCAACAACACAAAGGCCTTTATAAATCAGAATATGCAAACAATTTTTTCCTTAAGTAGGAGGCTTTATGGTAATTGTATTGCTATCACCCTCCTACTAAGAATGGTTCTTTTGCTTAATAGCAACCTCCTTGCCAAATGGTGCATTCATTCAACATACACATATGCAATGCACCTATATGAAGGGTTTCTTTTTTACCCTTGAGCTATCAATGAGAATATCATCCATCATTTCATTTTTTTCTCAACTCTAATGGTTGTCCCATACCAATCCACCTTTGAGAGTACGTAGTCCTACAAACACAAAAATAATTAATAGTATCATATTCTAAAAGTAGTATAATCCAACTTTAGAAAACATAACTACCACTCGTATTGATAAAACATAATAAGATCATGCATTAATATCCATACATTAGTACTTTAACCATACAATAATGGTAGTTCTGTCATGAGGGTCATTACAATAAAGCTCGAATAAGATAAATAAGATTTATGGAACTTGACTAAATTTTCTAAAACAAGCACTAGATTACACATGAAATCACCATAAAAATCCCTTTAAGAAACACTCCCTTTGGTCCTTGAATCATCTCCCATAATGCTATAACTAAATTCCTCCATTTGAAAGAATGTATGAGATAGATGTTATATTCCTTCATGATAAGGATGGGGTTTTCAAAACTCTCTAAAATATAAAATTAATCACTTTATAAATCGATAGACCATCCCAAAAATAGACATCTCCGCTAAGTGATCATTTTAAGGTTTATATTGGGTTTAGTATAACTGCATTGAATTTCCTACCAATGAGAATATCATTCTTCCTTCTACTAATTTCCTTCTCCACTTAAAATGGTGTGCCAAAAATGGCTCACTAAAAATAGAATATATATCTATATATATATCTATCTATCTATCTAGCTAGCTAAACTATAAAACCTATCTCTCTCCCTCATACATACATACATACATACATACATACATACATACATACATATATATATATATATATATATATATATATATATATATATATATATATATATATTGTCATGAACCTCCCTTGGCATACTTTTTATGTGGATGAATTTATGTTTGTTGGGTTGATTTATCTATGGATAGACTGAATATTTTATGACTAATGATGCAAAACATATATTGAATGGAAAATATAATGTATTTTATTGATGGAATGTTTGATTATTCCATGTGTTAGTTTATGAACAACATATGTTTTATAGAAATGACATTATGCTCTCATTTGAGTTTTGTAGGGTAACTTCTCATGCACTTCTTAATTAGACTTATGAACTAATATCTTACCTTGTGATTTCTCAGGTTGGGAAGATTTTGATAAATAAGTAATATATTGTGAATACATAAACATGTTGATGATGTCAAAATAAGGTACCACAACCTTATGTTTTTCATAGTGGAAGTAGCTATGTTGACGTAGGATTAACCCAAGTTTTGATGCATTGTTAGATTAGATGAGGTTGTCTTGTCACCACATTAGAAATATTATGCCTATTATTACTCGTAAGGGTGGTGTGAGTGGTAGGTAGGTGAGGAGGTTGAGAAGAATGTGAATGGTGGATGGAGTGGTGGTAGTATTTTTGCCATCGAAGGAAGGAATGGGAGTTAGTTGTTGGGGAATGAAATAAATAAAATGAAGGTAAGAAAAGTGGAGGATATGGTTTGGGAATAAAGGAAATATCAGTATGGGAGTTCATTGGGGATTTGTGGAGGCAAATTTTGATGCAGAATGAGGACTATTACATTGAGTGAGTCTTTATGTAAGAAAATAATAAGTCTCATTTTCTTAAGCTTGTTATCAAATTCTGGAAAAAGGGTATATAAATTAGTTGCTTGTTTGCTGAAAGAGAAGTATTTTAGAAGGAATTTTAAGAGTACATTCGCTAGGTTTGAAGGTAGAATGGAAGTTTTACTTGTGTTGCTTGAAAGGGAATAGAGGGTAGAGGAAAACTTGTTATGCTACCTGAAATGAGAATGTTCTTGGTGAGTGAGATCTTTATACCTTCTTAGTTTCATTTTTTTGGAAGTGGGAGTAACCTTGGAAACTCCATTCCAGTATTTAAGTATAGCTTTACCCGAGCCATTTCATCATTGATTGGTGTACATTATTGTTTAATCGTTCAATGATAAATGAATATTTTAGTCTAAGTATTAGGAGTGGAATAGGTGAGTTTCTAGTTAAAGAACTATGTTTGGTTAACTTAGAAGCTAGTTTTAAGTAGCTTTTGGAGCAATGGATGACTCCTTGAAATGTTATCTCCGGTATGGTTCTATGTCTATGATTACTTCATCAATATGGGATGATGTTCTATTTATTATTTTGGTAGCATTATTATTTTATCTATTCAGACTATATTACACTGCAACTTCTGGATGTAACCTTTCCATTCATGCATTGAACCATTGGGATTTCATTGGGAACATTCGTATAGACTTGGAAAAATCTCTATGAAAGTTTTGGGTTGAGAGTAGTCATCTTGGTTTAGAGGGTGAAAACACATTCCTCACTGGTTGAGTTTTTCCATATCATTAACGGTAATATTTTTTGTGAACTCAGTGAATTTATTGGAGGTTCTTAGTAGTTATTTAAAGGTGATACTGGTTTTGTTTCCTATTTGTGGCTTAAGAGTAAATACCACTGATAGGGATTTCCATTTACTTTGAGTAAAGTGAGTTTGAGATATGATTCGAGTTGGGTATTATGGCTTGATTCTTGAGGTCTATGTATCTTGAACCAATTGAGAAGAAAACCATAGATAGAGGTTGGGTCGGTTATATTTATAGGTAATTATATCCAAATGATAGATAGTTATTGGTTTCCTGGTGGAGAGGAAGCAAAATTGTAGCATCATTGGCAAATAAACATTGTAATGTTAACATTATTTATGAAACTGAGTTTCGAAGAAATTTTTTTAGTCTAAATTCATTTATATTGGTCTATTTATGAAATGTAGACATCATAGGTTTCTTATATTATATTGAAAATAGTTCGAGCACTTTGACCTCATGTAAGGATATATTTGTACTTTGAATTTGAGAAGAATATTTCCAGTAATATGTAATACCTTAAATTCAAGCATTGTATTCAGATATAGTTATGGATTGATGGACTAGTTTAGATTACAATTGCACTAGAGATAAGGGATTCTCTCTTTTTTTGGGTCAAAAGGCTAATTGGAAGTCTGACCGAATGTAACCACCATTTTATGAAATAAATATAGAACAAAATTTAGAGTTGGGTTTTTCCTTAAGTTTTTTAGGGTAAATAAGTGTGTTGTGATTATTTGTGCAAATTTCTATTGGTGATGGATATATGTCTTAATTAGATGGTTTGGTTATGAATCTTCCAATTTATGATTAACTCATGATGGAATATTGTTTATTAGATTGTGCTTAAATTTTTTGGTATATTATCTATGGATAATTATGAATCTTGTGTGATGAATCTTGCTATCTCTTAAGGAATTGTTGCATTATAAATTCATAAGAAAGAAACTAGAAGTTAATGGTATTATTTACACTCTTCAAATGCATGTGATTGCTACATTAAGGATTCCACACTTGAGAATAGTTAATAATTGCTTACTTTTAGACTTAAGAAAATATGATGCAAGCATGGAAATTCATAGATTGAAATTCAACATACTTGAGTGGTATTCCAACCATATTTAAGGATTTGATGAGAATAGTTGCATTTAAGCTTGTGTAAAGAGGAAAGGCTTGCTTGACAAGGAATGACTCTGGTTTGAAAACCTTAGGTAGATGTGCTTCCATAAAACCTTAACCATATGGAAACCCAATGAAAGATAGAAGGATCCTTGGGAAGGACTCCATAAGATTGTACTGGCTTATATAAGGGATGACTATCTCATCGTGAATATGAGAAGGATGGTCGAATTCCCTACATGCTAACACCTTCATAGATGGACTTATGAAGGGGTAATGAATAGTGTACCTCTTTTGATAGGGTGAAAGAGGGTAAGCTAGCTCATTGGAAACAATGAGAGGGATAGCTTGTAAAATAGACTTATGCACCTAGTACACTTACATAGTTGAATGTATGTAAGGTGTAGGGATGGGTGTACCTCGAGAAAATATTAAGTGAATTATTAATATGGAAAAATGATTTCATATGTTTAGGATCGGTCTTAAATAATGAATTGAAGCACTTTGTGGTATATTAGTAAAAGAAAAAAACTATTGGAATAGGAATTTGATATTTTGGATACTGACATTTGGTATCAAATAACTTGGTTCATAGGTATACAGTATTATATTCATAAGCTTAGATAAAAGTGTGTTATAAGACACACATAATGTGATGAATACACCTACATAAATAAGTGTATCTGTTGAACTTTAACTTTTTTGCATAGCTAAGATAGCCAAATACTTGGTTAAGAGTCAAAGAGTTAATTTGAGAAATAAATATTATCTAAACCTCACTATCTCTTTGCATGGATACCAAGGGTAATGCCACTGAGGAGGAGAGAGTGTCTCACTCCATCAATGATGTGAACACGACAAACTAACACTAAGGTTGAAACCCTAGATGTATAAATAGATAATCCTAATAATAAAAGGAAATATCTCCCTACAATAGTTGCTTTACTTCATGAATAGATGGAAACACAAAGGCAACTATTGGAAGAGATTGTGAATCATAACACTCAAGCTAAAATTCTAGGGTGGAACAAGTTAATGCACCTCTTTCAGAGGTACAATAGACCAGAAACTGAATTGAAGTAGAATTGGGTAGGGATATGAAGCATCTAAAATCCTCCAAGTTCAATGGAGAGGAAGGTGGTGATGCAACCAAAGCTTGGATGAAAGAGATACATAATTTTTATAATATGAAGAATTATTTCACGAGGACCTGAATGTCATATGCCACTCTACACTTATAGGTTGTTGGATTGGATTCGTGGGAAACATTTAGTGGGGAAAAAGAAATTGAGGTCACAATTGATCTGAAATGGAAGGACTTTGTAGTAGCCTTTAAAGGAATATTCCTCACAAAATATTTTTACAACCAAAAAATTGAGTTCACCAATATTAAATAGGGAAACATGATGGTGGAGGTATATTACTAGAAGTTTATCAAGCTATTGAAATATTTTTCCACATATAATGAGAAGAAGAAGGTACATAAATTCATAATAGGAGCATATCCCAGAGTAGGACATGAAGTGAAAATGAGATAACCTAGTACTATTTAGAAGACCTATGACCTAGAAAAGAAAGTAGAAACTTACCTTAAGCCCTACTTTGACTATGAAGGGTTACCAAAATAGGGGAGAGATGCACTAAGAAAAATAAATAGCGTGGGCTTCATGAAATGGGAAGGAGAGAAACTAAGTAAAAGCTCCAATAGTCATGATAGAAGAAATGACATGAAGTAGAGAAATATTAGGAGAAGATTCCAAGGGACAAACCATGATTCTAACAATCACCACAATGGTAATAACAAATCATTACCTCAGGATCATGATAACCTTCCATTAGCAATGGAGGTAGAAAAATGGAAAAAGTAGAAAACTCATCCAATTCCCAAGATTGGATGCTTTTATTGTGGTGGACCACACTATGCTAACAAATATCCACTTAGGTAGGACCAAGCTCAAAAGGAAAATAATTGTCTTATAGAGAACCTGCATGCAAGGAATCTCCTTAAAATTATCTATGTAGTGGTAGGAAGTCAGAATCTGGAAGGAAAAGCCACATCGCTACATATAAGAGGTAATATTTTTGGTAGAAATATTAAAAATTTGATTGATAGTAGAGCTACGAATAGCTTTGTTTCCTCTAACTTGATTAAAAATATACTATAAAGGCTAGGAATCTTGGCACATGGGTCAAATATCAAGTATGGTTCAGGATAAACCTACTCTATGAATTAGTGCCATTATATGACCGAAATCACCTTACCCAGTAATAAGACCATTGGTTGTCTATATGTAGCACTGCTACATGCTTTTGATATAGTCCTAGGAATGGATTGGTTACATGCACATAAGGTTGTGATCAATTTTTAGGAAATATGGATTAGTACACGAAATATGGTAGGAAAACACAAAGAGTGTATAGCCTGCAAGGGGTATTTCAAACCCAAATCCTCTCAATAATGCAACCAAATTAAGAAAGCCATAAAAATGGCATAAATAGTTCATGTAGTAAAATTTAATGAGATATAAAATGAAAATAAGGAAGAGGTGTTTGGAAAACACCCAGTATTCAACAAATTTAGGGATGTATTTCTAGAATATTTACCTGGATTACCTCCAAAATATGAATTTGACTTCACAATTGAGCTTAAACATGGGGTAGAGCCTGGAAACTAAATGAAAATGATCATGAATTAAGAACATATATATTTGTATTCCACTCACCGAGGAGGAGCAAATATGAGGGAGAATGTGAAGAAAACCTTCTATTGGTTAGGGATGAAAATAGATATCACTAAATTTATTGTCCAATGTTGGAAATTTTGAGTATATTGTTGTCATTGATGTCAAATATTTGAGGTCATAGGTTGATGACATTGGTTTTCATTGATAACTTGGCATGGCAAAAGATAATATTTATAAATTGGTTAAATTGCAAGGCAAATATAATTCTTAGTGCAAGGAAATTGAAAAAATAAAGGGCTAAAATATTTATATTTTAAGACCAAGAGGTTTGGGACAAAACTCCAAGTGATTGGTTAAAAATTTGAAGGCCCTGGTTTAAAAATCCTGAAGGAAGCAAGTGGCTAAGGCTCAAAAAGGAAACAATATTATTAATATTATAAAATTAAATTTAAAAGGTTAAAGCCTAAGGTTAAATTATAAAATAATTATAATATTTTATATTATATTATTTTAAACCCAAGGTGGGTTTTGGCGCCAAATTTGAAAAGAATTTTTAAATTATTAAAATAGTGTTGACATCTAAAGCATGGTGGTAAATCCATATTAATATGGATAAAGTTTCTAGCCCTAAGGTTGTGTTTGAAGTGCAATTTATATTATTTTACTAGTGTGCGCAATTGTGAGTAGAAGAAGATGAATTCTTCATTTTTAAAAGGAAAAGGGCTTTGAATGTGTATAAGGAGAATATTATGAGATCTTAGCTCTAGCCAGGCGGTTGGACTAACGATAGACTGGGCAGTTTTAAGGCATAAGGTAGACACCAGGTCATGAGTTTGATTTTGTATGGAGATAGTTTTGAAAAGATTTTAGTTGGAAAGGAAGTGTGAGCAAAGGTTAAAGTGTGAATCACACACTAGTGTTTTTGTATGGGCATTTGGCCTAGTGGTAGCCCAAGCAACGTGAGCACACTAGCAGACAAAAGGTGCTATGGTCGAATCTCACCCACGAAAATTTTGGTAAGAAAATATTTAATTATAATTAATGCCTAAGGTTGAGTTGTTAGGCGCTTAAGGTGTGATTGATTGTTTGAGCGCCATTGGAATTAGGGAGTTATAAGGGAATTGTTTTCTCTTTTATTTCTTGCCATTGTTTAGAAGAAAAATATAATGGAGGGTGTATTTTTTTGAAGTGTTATTTTGTGGAGTAATAAGGAAGTTATTGCTAAATATTTTGGTATGTTTGATGATATTTTATGTGGGAGATAAAATGTGTAGAATATAACCCTATTTTTTGTAATATTTATTTCAATTTTGAAGGACTTGGTTCATGATTTAATGTTTTATTTTAAGAAACCAAAAGAGGTATAGAGAATTATTTTGGAACAAATTGTACACACATTTTGAGAAGGTTTTCTAACCCATAAAGAGATGTTGTGCTAACCCTTTCATAGTTGCACAAGATATTATGTGTGAAATAGATTTTTGAAGACATATATCCATAAGAGAAAGCTAAGAGGTATGTGCATATCATTCCTTATTTAAAGTGTTTTTTGAAGTGAATTTTTTGGAACATAAGGTGGAGTGAAAATTATTGTTTGATAAGCATTGTTGGAAATATTTGAGTTAGGGTTTGAGATCTACATTGTGCATATTTTTTAGGAAGAAGACTGAAAATACTTGTTTAGATTTTGTGAGAAAATTGTGCTTCATTGGTTGTATGAGTGTGTGAAGTTGTTTGGCATTAGTTTTGAGTGATATTGAAAGCAATTATGAAAGTGTTTGAGATCAATCTTGTGAGGGAAATTTGTGCATTAGTGTGATTGATGTTTGAGAGTAAATTTGAAAGAAATATCGATTAGTTTTGTGAAGAAAAATAAATACTATGTTGATTTATTTTTAAAAGGATTTTGCAAGAGAAAAATTGGATTAGTTGAATGCAATATTTGTGAATGTGAAGAACATATTGGGATTTTGATAGTGCATATCATTCTCTATATGTTCCAGAGGTTAAACGAATTCTGAGTAGAATATATCTATTTGAAGAAAGCATTTCTAAAATAGATATAATATTTGTTTGTGTGCAAATTTTAGACATGTTTGAGCAAGTTAAGTGAGCGGTATTAATATAGTTTAGAGCAAATATTTTGAGAAGGCTTGAAGGCAGTTTTGAGCAAGTATTTGAGAAGACTTAAGAGAATAATTGAGCAAGTCTTTGAGAAGGCTTGAGGATAGAATTGAGAGTAGGTTTGATTTCTGATTTGTTAAAGTCTTGTTTTAAGGGTTAGGGTAGATTTGAGATAGATTTTGGTGTAGATTTGTAAGCAGATTTTGAGCAATTTTATTTTAGACATGTGACAAAATTTGGTGTTAAATTTGTGAGTAGAGTTAGAGAAGATTTGTGCTATAATTGGGACAGAATTTGGTGTAAATTTGAGATATATTTGAGAGTAGGCTTTGAATGTGATAGAGCAAAAAATACAATAGTCTCCAGTGGATAGAGATCAATCAGCCAGTGTAGTGGAGACAAAGGTCTCCTATGGAGAGATATCCACAAGCCAAAGTAGTCGGGGAAGAATTCTACTAGAAGATCACCAACCAAAGCAAGGGGAAAGAGTTCTCCTATGGAGATATATCCATAAAATAGATCAAGGGGAAATAGTTCTTCTATGGAGAGAGATCCATGAAATAGAGCAAGGGAAAAGAGTTTTCCTATGGAGAGAGATCTATGAACCAAAGCAAGAGGAAATAGTTCTCATGTGGAGTGATATCCATGAACCAATTGGGGAGATGGAGTTATTTTATGGAGAGATATCCACGAATAAATTGAAGAGATAGAGTTATCCTAGATCAAGTTCCATGAACAAGAGCAAAGGGGATAGAGCTCTCATATGGAGAGAGATCCACAAATAAAAGCATATGATATTGGTGTCTCCTTTGGATAGAGGTCCATAAATATTGTAATAGGGAATTGATTCCCAAGAGTTTTTTGAGAAAATTTAGAAGAAATATTTTCTCTATGGAGTAGCCCACATTGCGTGAACCACATTAAATTTGTGTCTCTATTGTGTGTGATGAATTATGTAATGATTTAATTAATGCTATTGATATTTTCATTGATAATATTGGATAATATTGTTTGGTAAAGAAAAGTAAATTTTGATCTTATATTGTTCACCCTCCGTCTCAATATAAGCTTGTGTTCTTCAATTGGTATCAGAGCGGGTTCCTTTGGAAGAATATAACAACTTGAAGGAAGAGTTTACAGGAACACAAATGGCATATCACAATGGATATTAATCAAATAAGGTACCATTATTCGATGGGAACAATTATGCTTTATGGATCATAAGAATGAATACTTACTTGATGGAACAAGAATATGAGATATGACAAGTAGTTGAGGATGGGTTCACACCTACATCTAATTATCCCATAGATAAATACGGTAATATCTTGTATGTGAATAATACCAAATATATTAATGGAATATTAAGTGGATTACGTGAAATAGAATTTGTGAAAGTTATGCATTGCAAATCAGAAAAATATATTTTATAAAAATTGAAGGAAACATATGAGGGAGATAGATGGAAAAATTGCAAAATCACAAGAAAATATTTGAATATTTTATATGGAATATGAGGAAGATATTGATACATACTTACTTAGAGTGGATGAGGTTTTTAATACCAAGCATGGACTTGGATTTGAAATTGAAGACTCCAGTGTTGCTCAAAAGGTTTTAAGGTCACTTCCTATGAGGTATGATGGAAAGGTTTTAGATATAGAAGATATGAGAGATATTGAAAACTTGACTATGGATGAGTTACATGGAATTCTCACAACTTATGAGATGATAATAGTAAAGGATCCCAAATCCAAGAAAGAGACAACTTTCAAAGTATCAAAAAGGACAAAATATAAGAAATGAGAATCAAGTGGTGAGTCAAACAGTGATGAAGAAGCTAACTATGGTAGAAGAAAGAAGGACTCAAGAAAGCACAAAGGTATGAAAATAGTGAAATGTTTTAATTATGGTAATTTTGGTCAATATGCATCTAATTGTCCAGAAGCTGGAAGCAGTAGCAGTGAAGAGAAATAAGATCATAAGAAAAAGGAAGGAGTAAAATCTAGGTATGAAAAGAAAAATTGGTATGGTCAAGGCAAGCATGAAAATAAATTATTTCAAAGGCACAAGAAGAGTCTCTATGTCAATAAGGGAATCAAGGGTTCAAGTGATAGTGATGAAATACCCTTAGATAGTGAAGAAGAATAGATTCTATTTTTTTAAATAGAAGAGAAAGAAAATGCTCTTGTTGAAGATAACGTTAAAAAATATGAAGATGCTTTTGAAGATCAAAAAGTAGAACAAGACTCAAAATATGAAGAGGAAGGCACAGTAGATCTATAAGCAGAACTTATTGTTGCTCCTAGAGAATTAAAAAAGGTTAGAAAGCAGAATTCAAGACTAAAGACTCAAGTTCAAGAATGTGAGTAAGAGAAAGGAAAGCTTATACAAGACCTGAAAAACTCAATAGCTAAGACAAGGAGAGTTAAAGAGGTCATGAGTGAAAAATTAGAAGCAAAAGAGTTAGAATGTGAAAGATTAGAACATGAGATAATTTCATTAAGGATGGAATTAAAAGGTTCTAAGGAAAAGCTACACAAGTTTGGGAAAATCTCAAAATTTTTGGATAATATTATAAATGGACAAAGATATTCATCTATCAAAACAGGATTTGGTTTTGAAGAAGGACAAGGGAAACAAGAAGAAGGGTCAAGCTCAAGCTCAAAAGAAGAAGTTTTAGAGGAAGAGAGTGAAGAAGAAATTGAGACTTATGAGGATAAGTTGAAGAATAGAAGCTTCACTAGAAAATAAAATAATACACAAACAAGGAACATGGATTATCACAAATAATAAAGGACTAATATACTAGTGGTCTCAAGACAAGATTTATTCAAAGGGCATTTTTTTTAATGTAATCAGTTTGGTCACAAGGCTATGCATTGTAGGGTTCATGGAAAAGAGTATGGTTTACTAAGAGGAAATTCAAATATAGACATTTATTTCAAGGGTATTGCTACTCTTGTAATCAATTTTGTCATAAAGCAATCCACTACAGGGTTCATGATAGAAATGAGTATGGCTTCACCAAGAGGAACTTCAAGATATTTGCACCTTCCAATAACTACAAAATTAAGTATTACAAGTGCAATAATATAAGGAATAATGACAAGTGGTGTATAATAGATTTTCTAGAGCTTCTAGAGATAATAAAGAACATGGACACTCAAACAGATCAAAAGGGTATGTTGAAAAGGAAGGTAGACAAAGAAAAAGAGCATTGTATGTTGGGAGTAGAGATAATCCCACCCCAAAATTAATCACCTCAAGAAAAGGAGGTGGGGAGGGGTCTGATATAAGAGTATTTTATTTAGCCCCAAAGGATTCCCTTTGCCATTGATGTCAAAGGCGAAGATATTTGAGTAAATGGAAGAGAATTCAGTCAGGGGAAGAGTTCCTCAAGGGGAGCAGATTTGGAATCCAGTGGTTGAAATTTTTTGTTTTTAGAAAAGGGTTACCATCAATGACAAAGGGGGAGATTGTTGGAAATTTTGATAATATTATTGTCAAATTTTTGAGGTCATAGGTTGATGACATTGGTTATCATTAATAACATGGCATGGAAAAATACAAGGTTTGTAAGTTGGTTAAAATGCAAGGCACACATCATTCTCAGTGCAAGGAAACTGACAAAAATAAAGGGCTAAAATAATTATATTTTAATCCCAAGAGGTTCGGGAAAAAGCTCCAAGTGATTGGTTAAAATGTTGAAGGTCTTGGTATAGAAATCCTGAAGAAAGCAAGTCACTAAAGCTAAAAAAGGAAATCATATTATTAATATTATAATATTAAAGTTAAAAGGTTAAAGCCTAAGGTTAAATTATAAAATAATTATAATATTTTATATTATATTATTTTATAACCCAAGGTAGCTTTTGGCACAAAATTTGAAAAGAATGTTTAAATTTAAAAAAAAATAGTGCCAACATCCAAAGCATGGTGGTAAATCCATATTAATATGGATAAAGTTTCTAGCCCTAAGGTTGTGTTCGAAGTGCAATTTATTCGATTTATCGATGTGTGCAATCGTGAGTAGAAGAAGATGAATTCTTCATTTTAAAAAGGAAAAGGGCTCTGGATGTGTATAAGAAGAAGATCATGAGATCTTATCTCCAACCAAGTGGTTGGCCTAGCGGTAGACTAGGCAGTGTTAAGGCACAGGGTAGACAATAGGTTGTGAGTTCGATTTCGAGTGGTGATAGTTTTGAAAAGATTTTTGTTGGCAAGGAAGTGTGAACGGAGGTCAAAGTACAAATCATCCACCAATATTTTTGTATGGGCGATTGGCCTAGTGGTAGCCCAAGCAGCATGAGCACATTGGTAGGTAGAAAGTGTTGTGGTCGAATCTCACCCACAATAATTTTGGTAAGGAAATATTTAATTTTATTAATGCCTAAGGTTGAGTTGTTAGGTGCTTAAGATGTGTTTGATTGTTTGAGCACCATTGGACTTAGGGAGTTATAATGGAAATATATATATTTTTATTTCTTGCCATTTTTTAGAAGAAAAATATAATAGAGGGTGTATTTTTCTGAAGTGTTATTTTGTGGAGTAATAAAGAAGTTATTGCTAAAAATTTTGGTATGTTTGATGATATTTTATGTGGGAGATAAAAGGTGTAGAATGGATATTTTTTGTTTGTAATATTTGATTCAATTTTGAAGTACTTGGTTCATGATTTAATGTTTTCTTTTGAGAAACCAAAAGAGGTATAGAGCATTGGTTTGGAAAAAATTGTGCACACATTTTGATAAGGTTTTCTAACCCATAAAGAGGTGTTGTGCTAACCCTTTTATATTTGCAAAATATATTGTGTGAAATAGATTTTTGAAGACATATCTCCATAAGAGCAAGCTAAGAGGTATGGGCATATCATTCCTTATTTAAAGTGTTTTTTGAAGTGAATGTTTTGGAACATAAGGTGGAGTGAAAAGGATTGTTTGATAAGCATTGTTGGAAATATTTGAGTTAGGGTTTGAGACCTACATTGTGCATCTTTGTTGGAAGAAGTTTGAAAACACTTGTTTAGAGTTTGTGATAAAATTGTGCTTCATTGGTTGTATGAGTGTGTGAAGCTCTTTGGTATTGGTTTTGAGTGATATTGAAAGCAATTGTGAAAGTTTTTGAGATCAATCTTGTGAGGGAAATTTTTGCATTAGTGTGATTAATGTTTGAGAGTAAATTTACAAGAAAGATAGATCAATTTTGTGAAGAAAGATAAATACTATGTTGATTTGTTTTGAAAAGGAATTTGCAAGAGATAAATATTGGATTAGTTGAATGCAATATTTGTGAATGTGAAGAACATATTGGGATTTTTATAGTGCATATCATTCTCTATATGTTCAAGAGGTTAAAACAAATTCTGAGTAGAATATATATATTTGAAGAAAGCATTTATGAAAAAGATATAAGCTTTATTTGTGTGCAAAGTTTGGAAATGTTTAAGTAGGTTAAGTGAGCAACATTAATGTAGTTTAGAGCAAGTCTTTTGAGAAGGCTTGAAGGCAGTTTTAAGAAAGTCTTTGAGAATAATTGAGGGAAGAATTGAGCAAGTCTTTGGGAAGGCTTGAAGATAGAATTGAGATTAGGTTTGATTTCTAATTTTTTCAAGTCTTGTGTTAATTATTGGGGTAGATTTGAGATAGAGTTTGGTGTAAATTTGTGAGCAGAGTTAAAGTAGATTTTTGCTAGACATTTGATAGAATTTGGTGCATATTTGTTAGTAAAGTTAAAGCATATTTATGCAACCTTGGGACATATTTTGGTGTAGATTTGAGACAGATTTGAGATCAAGATTTGGAGGTGATAGAGTAAATAGGGCATTAATATGTAGTGGATAGAGATCCATCATCCAGTGTAGTGGGAACAAATGTCTCCTATGGAGAGACATCCACAAGCCAAATCAGTGGGGGTAAAAGTATTCTAGAATATCACCAACTAGAGCAAGGGGAAAGAGTTCTACTATGGAGAGAGATCCATGAATTGGAGCAAGGGGAAATAATTCTCCTATGGAGAGATATCCACGAACCAAAGCAAGAGGAAAGAGTTCTCCTATGGAGATACATCCACAAAATAAAGCAAGGGGAAAGAGTTCTCTTATGGAGTGACATCTATGAACCAGCTAGGGAGATATAGTTTTTCTATGTAGAGAGATCCATGAACCAGTTGAGGAGATAGAATTATCCTAGATCAAGTTACACAAACAAGAGCAAAGGGGATAGAGTTCTCCTATGGAGAGATATCCACAAATCAAAGCATAGGATATTGGTGTCTCCTTTGGACGAGGTCCATAAAAATTATAATAGGGAATTGATTCCCAAGATATTTAAAAAAAAAACTTAGAAGAAATATTTTCTTCGTGGAGTATCCCACATTGGGTGAACCACATTAAATTTGTGTCTCTCTTGTGTATGATGATTTTTGCATTGATAATATTATATAATATTGTTTGGGAAATAAAAGTAAAATTTTATCTTATACTATTCACCCCCCTCTTAGTATAAGCCTATGTTCTTCACCCAATACCTCAAATTTCTAAAATTTAAGGTTGAGCATAGACATACTCCAATTGGTATATTATTTTGATGGGTTTTATTTTAGGGTTTCTAAAGATCAAGTTCTAGCATGATGCAATCATAGTTATGGTTGATATATTGACCAAAGTAGTGCATTTTATACCCAAAAATACTAAGGATGATGTCATGGTTGTGGATAATAAATTTTCCTAGGACACATTAAAGCTTCATGGTTTTCCAAAAGTGATTTTTTTGCATAGAGACTCAAGATTCACATTCGAGTTTTGGTAGGCCTTACATTATGCCATTGGTACTAGGCTAAATATTAGTTCTACATATCATCTAGAAATCTAAGGGTAGATAGAAAGGGTGAACCAAGTGTTAGAGGATATACTTTGCATGTATTGTATGGATCAAAAGATCCAATGGGAAGATTATCTACAACTGGTAGAATTTACCTACAATAACAAACATCATTTGACCTTAGGCATGGCTTCATTCGAATCTCTATATGGCAGAAGGTGTAGGAAACCATTGTCATGGGATAATCTAGAGGACCAGGTTGTACTTGGACAATACATGGTTAGGAAGATGGAGCAAAAATTAAATATGATTAGGGAAAGTCTTAAAGAAGCCATGGATCATATATAAAAGTTATAATGATCTTAAGAGGTCATCAAGATAATTTGTTGTAGATGAGAGAGTGTTTTGAGGGTGCGACCAATGAAGAGCACTATTAAATTCATAAAAGTAGACCCTCATTTTGTTTGACCCTTTGGAATTATAGAAAATATTAGTCATGTGGTGTATAGACTTGCCTTACCACCCAAACTATCCAAGATTCATGACACCTTTAACATATCATTGCTTAGAAAATACATTGCTAATCTTGATCATGTGTGGGACCTTGCTAATTTATAGATGGTGAACCCTATAGCTATAGAGGTGTAACTAGTAAAGATTCTTGATTTCCATTCCAAATAAATGAGGAAAGAAATCTTGGAGTAATGCAAAGTCTTGTGGGACCACTACTTCGAAATAAATGCTACTTGGGATATAGTAGAATATATGCAAAGACACTTTCCATTTCTATTTGAAAATACTATGTAATTTTTGATTCATGGTTGAACTATTTTAAACATAGAGGATTGTGTTAAGCCTAAGGGGGGTAGGATGTCATGACCCTCCCTTGGCATACTTTTTATGTGGATGAATTTATGTTTGTTGGGTTGATTTTTCTATGGATAGATTGAATATTTTATGACTAATTATGCAAAACATATATTGAATGGAAAATATAATGTATTTTATTGGTGGAATGTTTTATTATTCCATGTGTTAGTTTATGAATGACATATGTTTTACATAAATGACATTATGCTCTCATTTGAGTTTTTTAGGGTAACTTCTCATGCACTTCTTAATTAGACTTATGAACTAATATCTTACCTTGTGATTTCTCAGGTTGGGAATATTTTGATAAAGTATTAATATATTGTGCATACCTCAACATGTTGTTGATATGCAAATAAGGGATACCAACCTTATGTTTTTCATAGTGTAAGTAGCTATGATGATGTAGGATTAACCCAAGTTTTGATGTATTTTTAGATTAGATGAGGTTGTCTTATTACTCATAAGGGTGGTTTGAGTGGTAGGTAGATAAGGAGGTTGAGAAGAACATGAATGGAGGACAAAGTGGTGGTAGTATTTTTACAACTGAAGGAAAAAATGGGATCTAGTTGTTGGGGAACAAAAGAAATGAAATGAAGGCAAGTAAAGCGGGGGATCTAGTTTGGGAAAAAAGGAAAGATCAACACGTGAGTTTGTTGGGGCATTCATGGAGGCAGATTTTGATGCAGGACAAGGTTTAATTACACCAAGTGAATCTCTCCATAATAAAATAGTAAGTTTCATTTGCTTAAGCTTGTTATAAAATTCTAGAAAAAGGGTGATTAAATTAGTTGTTTGTTTTCTAAAAGAGAAGTATTTTAGAGGGAATTTTAAGAGTACATTCACTAGGTTTAAAGGTAGAATGGAAGTTTTACTCATGTCACCTGAAAGGGAATAGAGGGTAGAGGAAACCTTGTCATGCTATTTTAAATGAGAATATCCTTGGTGAGTGAGATATTTATACCTTCTTAGTTCCATTCTATTCGAATCGGGGGTAAAATTGGAAACCCCATTCCAATATTTAAGTATATATTTACCCAAACCATGTCATCACAGATTGGTGTGAATTCTTGTTTAATCATTTGGTGATAAAGGAATTTTTTATTCAAAGGGTTACGAGTGGGATAGGTGAGTTTTGGATTAAATAATTATGCTTGGTTAACTTAGAAGTTATTTTTAATTAGATTTTGGAGTAATGGATGCCTTCTGAAAATGTTATATTTGGTATGATTCTATGTGTGTGATTACTTCATCGATATGGGATGATTTTCTATGTATTATTTTGGTAGCATCATTGTTTTATCTGTTTGGTTTATCTTACACTATAAATTTTGGATATAACCTCTCCATGCAAGCATTGAACCATTGGGTTTTTGTTGGGAACATTCATATAGACCTAGAAACATCTTCATGAAAGTGTTGGACCAAGAGTAGTCATCTTAATTTAGAGGGTGAAAAGACGTCCCTCACTGGTCGAGTTTTACCACATCATTAATGGTAAGAGTTTTTGTGAACTCGATGAATTAATTAGAGATCCTTAGTAGTTGTTTAAAGGTGATATTGGTTTTATTTCCTACTCGATGCTTGAGAGTAAATAGATTTGGTAGGGATTTCCATTTACTTTGAGTAAAGTGACTTTGACACAGGATTCAATTTGGGTATTTAGGCTTGGTTATTATGTATCTTGAACCAAGTGAAAGAAAAACTATAGATAGAGGTTGGGTTGGTTATATTTCTAGGTAATGATCTCCAAAGGATAGATAGCTATTGGTTTCTTGGTGGAGAGGAAGCATAATTGTAGTGCTATTGGCAAATGAACATTGTAATGTTAACATTATTTAGGAAACCAAGTTCTAGAGAAATATTTTTAGTCTAAAGTCATTTATATTGGTCTATTTATGAAACATAGACATCATAGGTTCCTTATGTTATATTGAAAACAGTTCGAGCACTTTGACCTCATGTAAAGATAGATTGTACTTTGAATTTGAGAAGAATATTTCCAACAATGTGTAATACCTTAAATTCAAGCATTGTATTTGAATATGGTTATGGACTGATGGACTAGTTTAGATTATAATTACACCAGAGACAAGGGACTCTCTCTTGTTGGGTCAAAAGGCTAATTGGAAGTCTGACCGAATGTAACCACCATTTTATGAAATAAATATAGAACAAAATTTAGATCTAGGTTTTTCCTTTGGGTTTCCTAGGATAAATAAGTGTATTGTGAAAGAGGGTAAACTAGCTCATTAAAAACAATGAGAGGGATAACTTGTAAAATAGACTTATGCACCTAGTACACTTACATAGTCAGACGTATGTAAGGCATAGGGATGGGTGTGCCTCAAGAAAATATTAAGTGAATTATTGATATGGGGAAATGAGTTCATATGTTTAGGATCGGTCTTAAATAAATAATTGAAGCACTTTATGGTATATTAGTAAAAGAAAAAAAACTAGTGGAATAGGAATTGATATTTTGGGTAGTGACATATATATCTATATATATGTATGTATATGTATATATATATATATATATATATATATGTATGCATGTATATATATATATATATATATATATATATATATATATATATATATATATATATATATATATATATATATATATATATATATATATATATATATATATATATATATGTATGTATGTACAAGTATATGTATAGAAGAGGGAGAGAGAGAGAGGGTTTAGAGTTTATGTATATATATATATATACATTATATTTTTAGTGAGCCATATTTTTTTGTGGAAAACATCTCATAAGGGATGCCACTTTTGGGTAAGACCTAAGGAGGCAAGGGTATATCTTCCACAAAAATTTCCTAGGTCTTGCACCTAGCCTACCACATTGACATACTCAAGGAGCAAACATAAAACAACAAAAAATAAGAACACACAAACACAAACACATAAAAAATTAAAAAAAATAAAATAAAAAAATCATGCTCCTTGAGTGTGTCAAAAAGATAAACCACAACCAAACACACACACAATAAGATAAAAAAAACACAACATGAACCACACAAGAACAACATAACACAAAACAAACATAACAAAAAAAAACAGAATGCTACAAAGACAACCAACAAAACCATGAAAAAAAAACAACAAAAAAAAAACCAACAATAGACAACAAAGATAAATAAAATCATAGAAAACACTCACATACCAAAACATAAAAATACCAATTAACACAAACATACAAAAACACAAGCACAAGAACAACAAAAATACAAGAACAAAAACAAAATAACACAAAATAACAAAAACACAATAACAACAAAAAACAACACAAAAACAAAACAAAACAAAAAAACACACACATTAATGGAAAAGAATAAAGAAAAAAAACTATATTGGAAGCTTATGAGAGGGCTGCCGGAAAAAGAGTAAATTTCTTTAAAAGTAGCATTTATTTCATCAATACCCCGATTGATAGATAGGTTAGAATAGCTCAGATCCTGGGATGTGTCATTGTTGAACTACCTAAAACTTACCTTGGCCTTCCTTTATTCTAAGGGAAACCATATGTGAGGATGTGGGACGGTGTCATTCAGAGGGTTATGAAGAATCTTGCTAGCTAGAAAGGAGCCCTACTCAGCAGTTTTGGGAAGTTCAATCTAGTCCAATCGTACCTTCAGAGTGTGCCAATATACTTTATGTCCCTATTTCAAGTTTCAATTGTTGTATGTAATAAGCTTGAACAACTTTAGTGGAATTTCCTATGGTCGGGAGCAGAGAATAAAAGTAAATTTCCCCTTGTTGCTTGGGATAAGGTCTGCATTCCAAAGTGCAGGGGAGGACTTTGTCTAATGAATATGGTCATGATTTAAAAATAGGCCTAGAAGATAGTGTCTAACTACTTGATCCAATGAGTTGACATTGTTAAGAACAAATACCTCAAGCAACAGTCACTGATGGACAATTCTCACATGCCTTTTGGATCTGCATTTTGAACTCGGTGTGCCAAAATTGATCTATCATTCAAATAGGTGGGTGTTGGAATCTTGGATATGGATCACAAATAATATTCTAGGAAGACTCATGGATTACATCTCAACCCTTGATTCAAGATCAGTCTGTAAGTATTCTTAAACCTATCACCGATCTGATTTTTGGTCCCAAAGTTGAGAATTTCATCAATAATGAAGTTGTGGTCCCTCGCTAGGTTGACATCCCTATTGACCTGGATTCCCCTGAGCTTTGCTCTACTCATATTCATTTAGCTGAGCCTCTTCAAACTCACTTTATCCCAAGTACCAGGCCACGTGATACTCTATTTTGGAAATTTAGTCAATCTGGGAATTTCTCAGTTAATACCGCATATATGGCTATGAATGAAATTGAATATGATTGGTTTCCATCCAATAGTATCTGGATCAAAGACCTTATTCCCAAAATTTCCCATTTTTTTGGTTCGTAGAAAAAATAGACTCCTCACCATCGATAACTTGATAACCCGTGGTATGATCCTACCCAATAGATGTTACTTATGTAAATCTGCATGGGAGTCAGTTAATCATCTATTTCTAGAGTACCCATTTTCTAGCCTTGTCCTATCCATGATCCTGTCAAATGTTTCCATCTCTTGGGTTGCTCCTTAGTCTATCAGTGATCTTATTACCCAGTGGCCAAACCCCTTTAAGTCCACCCACCTGAAGTTTTGGTGGTCGATCATTCTTCCTCACTTTATGTGGTAAATTTGGTTGGAAAGGAATAATCAAGATTTTTGATTTTTTTCCCTAGATCCGAAGTCAGTTTGTTTGAGAGTTGTAAATTTTGCCTCCAAAAATACCAATATCATATCTTCTGAGGATTGTCCTTCAACACCATTTGAGATTCAAGTGGCAAGTTATGCTAACCTATCTTTTAAGGTTTCTGGTCATTTCTAGGCTGTTGTGGAAATATCCCTTGTCTCTTGGATTCCCCCTACCCCTCAGTGGTTCAAGTTAAATTTTAATGGTGCATCAAAAGGCAACCCCGATGACGTGATTTGTGGAGGTGTGATCAGGGATGACAGAGGTCATCTCATCATGGCTTATGCAGAAAAACTTAGAGTCCAATCTAAAATTTTTGCAAAAGCTCGAGCAACTTTATGAGGCATCCAAATAGCTATCGAGCTCAATATCCAGTACCTGATAATCGAGGGAGACTCGTTAAACACTATAAATTATTTAAAAGAGGCCTCACATCCACCTTGGAACATTAAACCAATCATCAAAGAGTTCATTATCTACTTAAGGGCGATTAACAATGGGTGTATTCAACATGTGTATAGGGAAGGCAATCGGGCGACAGATACAATGGCAAACTTTGGGTTAACTGTCCAATACCTAGTGACCTGGTAGGGAAACCTTCCCCAATGCATCATTGATTCTTGTAGTGAACTTGTAGTTACTAATTTTGAATAGTGCCACAATGTCAAGGATCATGATGGCTCATAATGCGAGGTAAATTGTGGGACCTTATTACACTGATATGCCAAGGTGGCACATTGGCACTTTCAAAAGAAATATAGACTATAGAACCTCACACTTTTTGTTTGTACCCATGGGTGTTGTTGTAATAATATAGACTATTTTTTAGCTTATGGACCATGTGTTTGGTCTAATTTTGGCTTGTTTTGTAGGGATTCGAACCTTCACGAGATCCTCCTTACAAATTGTATATAATTTTTTGGGTCCCTTATAAAACCCGTAACTAATCAAAAAAAAAATATATATATATATATATAACACAACAATAATTTTTCTAGACCAAAATACTTTTAAGGCAAGAATCAACAGAGAAAAGAAAAGAAATATTAGATTGAGCTAGGGAACTAAAACACCCTAACCGAACCAAAGAGAAGAAAAAATAAAGCAAGAAGAAACTAGGTGCCTCCAGTACTAGAGCTATCCAAAGAAATGATAGAAAGAAGAGATTCCCTTATTTGTGAAGCCCACCATCTAGGAGGGTGGCCATAGTAAGTAAGATCACCTTTGTCCAAACTCCAATTAGCTAAAGCATCAACACTCTTGTTCTAATCTCTGACCACATTATTGTAATCAACTTTCAAAAATCCCATCTGGATTAACTAAATCTTATCAATAATTATTTTTATTCTCCAATCAACCTTATGATTCTTAAGAGTCTTCAAAATTTTAATCATGAGTTGAGATTCAGACTCAAATAGAACCTTTTTCCATCCAAAATTAGCAACCTCTTGAAGGACTCTAAGGATACGATACCCCTCAGCAAGGTTATTGGATAGAATACCCAAATTCTTAGCAAAAGTAAAAACTAGGGAGCCATATAAAAATCTACCAATTTCTCCTATACTAGCTTTTCTAAGGTTCCCTCTAGAGGCTCCATTAGTATTGACTTTGCCAAAATCCTTATGAGGAGGTTGCCAATTCCTTGTTCTATCCATATTATAATTACTCACATTCCCTTTAAGATGGTTGCTCTTGGAAGAGTTAATCTTAAATATTTGCATCACTTGATCCCATATTTTATGGGAGTTTTGGGGGTGATTAATGAGCTGATGGACTAATTCAACTAAGTTGGCAATGTTATTACTCAAGATATACTTAATATCCTTACTTTATTAATTAAAAATTTGGTTGTTCCTTTCATTCCAAATATTCCAAAGAAGAATGGTAGATTCCATCAATGATCAACACCTTCTTGATTAGGCCAATCCCTCCAAATTTGTTCAAAAGTAGAAAAAATAGACCACTATAAGCCAATTAAAGTGGCCATTCTCCTCCATAACTCAACGGCTAAAGTACACTCAATAAAAACATGGTTGAGATTTTCCACATTATCTCCATACATTTCACATTTAAAAGGGAAATGAAAACCATGCTTCATAATATGCTCCCTAGTAAGCACCCTACGATGCAATAAAAGCCAAGTAAAGAACTTCACCTTAGGCCATATATTTTGATCCCACAACTGAGAAAATATGTCAGATGATTGATTAGGATTATTATGGCATAAGGCCAAATAACCTTGAGCAACTGAATACTTACCCTTAGTAGTGTTGTTCCATCCAAAACAATCTTTATCATTGGACCAAGAGAGAGATATCATATGAAGGATGCATTGGATATATTGTCTTTGCATTTCTAGTATTTGAATAGGCCAGTCCTCAATAGGTATTCAATATCTACCAACCTATTAATTACTAGTATGGTATAGATAGTAATTAGCCACCTTTATCTAGTTAGCTCAATGAAGCTCCTCCACCCAAGGCCTCTAATTAGGAAACAAAGTCATCAAAGGATTGTGACCATCCCAAGAATCTATCCAAAAAATTTCTTTTTGACCATTATGAATAATCCAAAATAATTTTTTCTTTATCAAATCCTCACCAATCTTAAGAACTGCTAAAATGAGAAAACATTTGGAAGGAAATTGATAGCGAATAAGGTATTCGATATTTTTATTCTCGGTATATTTAGTATAGAGATTTTTGGTCCAAAGAGCATTGGGGTTATGCAAAATCCTCCAATATAATTTAACAACTAAATCTTTGTTGTTAGTAATAGAAGAATGGAATCCTAACCCCCCCTTCATTCTTAGGAAGACATAGTGTGTCCCATTTCACCAAGGTCTATTTTATTTTCTCCTTAGTACCACTCTAGAGGAACCGATGACTGATTTGATCTAGTTCTCGAAGAACAACCTTTGGAATATTCAACATGTATAAAAATAAATAGAAATAACCTGAAGGACTGATTTTACCAAGGTGATTCTACCCATACAATAAAGCCACCTATTGGTCCACTTTCCAATTTTCGTCTTGACTTTGTCCAAAAACCAATTCTATCTTTTTCCTGTTCGAATATTTATGGGAATACCTAAATAAGTGATTGTAAGGAAGGTCTTCTCATATATTAATTTATCCAATACCATGGATTCCTATCTAGCAGAGCAATGAAATATAACTACTTTAGATTTGTCTTCAGTGATCAATTTCACGATAGCCTTAGAAAAATAGCTAATGATTTGCTTAATATTAGAAGCTTCCTTAATGGTAGCTTTACCTAAAAGAGTAGAGCCATAAATAAATTGACTATGAGAGATAGGTCTATATCCATGAGCAATGGTAACTCTCTCAAGGGTTTTGTTTTCTCTATTTTTGCTTATATTCCTACCTAATCATTCAACAATAATGATGAATAAATAAGGGTAAAGGGGGTCACCTTGCCTAATCACTTTGGAAGTAGGGAACAATTGAGAAGGCCTACAATTGATAATAACTAAAGAGGAAACTGAAGAGATACATCTCATAATCTAATCCATCCAATCTTGAGAGAAACCAAATTGCCTCAAAACTTTGATAAGGAATTGCCAATCCACTTTGTCATAAGCTTTGGATAAGTCTAATCGAATGAACATGGAAGGATATTTTTGCATATCCATGGAATGGATGGCTTCCTAAGCAAGAACTGTCTCATCCACTATTTTATGCTTTTCCACATAACCCCCTTGTTTATGGAAAATAATATTATGTAAAAGAGGCTTCAACCTTTCTACCATGATCTTAGTAATTATTTTGAGAATAACATTACATAAAGCAATAGGTCTAAAAGTTGACATACGATTAGCCTCTTGAGATTTTGGAATAATAGTAATATAAGTTTTATTGATAACCTTCAAAATTTCTTTGGCTTTCCTGGGTTCTTCCACCACCTCTAATAAATCAACATGAAGGATATCCCAGAACTCTTGGTAGAACTCAATGGAAAACCATCAGGACCTAGGATTTTCCCTTTTTGTATTTTAAAAACTACCTGTTGAAGCTCATTGATAGTAACAATAGTAAACAAAATAGAGTTCTCCTCAGAAGTGATAAGAGAAGGGATTGCTTGAAGAATATTTTGTTGAGAAGTTAAGTCAAGATGAGTAGCAACAAAAATATCAAAAAATTAATTGACAACAATAGATTTCATGTCATCCCAAGTGTAGACACCATCTTCAGAATCAATTTCAGGGAAGAAATATAGTGAGATATTCGAGCTAGAAGATATTTATGGAAGAAATTTGTGCTTCAATCACCTTATTTAAGCCATTGAATTCTAGATTTTTGTTTCCATAATAGTTCTTCTCTTTTTTCCCATCCCTTAACTGAGATATGAGTTTAATTTCATCTGCACTTGTAATCTCTATGAGGCCATCTAAATGGATTTTCTTATTCAAATTTTCAAGCTGAGCTATAACTTCATGTTTTTTCTTATGAACATCCACAAACTCCTTCTAGTTCCAAGTCTTGATTTTGGATTTAATGTATTACAATATTTTGTCAAAATAGAACATCTTAGTCCCATACCTAGGTTTACCTTCCTTCGACCATTTTTGCACTCAAGGTTTAAAGGAACTGTCTCTAAGCCACATTAACTGAAACAAAAAAGGAGAGAAACTTGCATTGGTTTTCCACATTTGCACCATGACTATCTAGTGATCCGAACCAACATTGTTAAGAGTCTTCACTTAAAAAAAGTGACCATCAATTAAGAAATTTTCAGAGAGTAAGAACCTATCCAATTTATTCATTATACAAGCTAAGCCTTACCTTTTTTTAGACCAAGTCATGAGGCCATTATCTTGGATGTCCACAACATGAAGTTTTGCAATATATTTTCTCATGAGGTCAGTGCTCCAATCCAAATTTCTATTTCCCCTAATTTTCTCATCTAGAGAGAGGATGGTATTAAAATCTACTTCAATCAAGATCCAAGATTCAGGAAAATGAGATATAATATAAGCTATATTGTTCCACTGTCTTATTTTTTCCTCCAAATTAGTTGGAGCATAAATAGTAATGCAGATATAATTTGATTTAAATATCTGCTTTGAATAGCTATAGCAAAAATACCCCAAATGCCAACCATATGGTGAATGACTACCTCTTTTGGGTCTCAAAGGTAAGAAATGCCACTAGAAGTCCCCTAGGAACTGATGGAAATCACTTTTCCAACTGGCCAAATTTTACTAGCAATTGATTCCATATCCTTTATTGACATCGTCATTTCTTGAAGGAAATTAAGATGTGGATGATTTATCTGAATCATTATTCTAATTTAATTTTGTTTTGAAAGAATGCCTTTGAGTCCTCTAATATTCCTAGTGATGATATTCATTAATACTAGGGCTAAAATTTTTGGGAAGGGCATTAATATTGCCTTCCTATACAAGATTTTCACCTTATTTTACCATATGATATTGATTATTCTTGTGACCTACCTTTTGATTAGAATCCATCTTCATTTTTTTTTTCCATTTATTGAATTACTCCAGTTGAATCTAGGATAGCTTATAACCTTGAAAAATGTTTATACACAGTCAAAATATTACCTGAAGGTTCATTATAGTCTATATTGGGACCTATATTATTTGAAGTTTTAACATTTAAAATATTGTTTTTCTTGTGTATATTTTCTTCCTTTTCTTTGTTGAAAACCTTTGATTTGTTGGTTTGTATCTGAGTTCTTCCCTTTATATTTAAATTGAGTTTCTAATATTTATGTTTCCATTATTTCTTCTTCCTCACTTGGGACATCATTTGTGGAAATAATTTCAAATATATTAGTAGCTAACTTTGATTGATCCTTCATAACTAGTTTTTTCTAAGTGTTCTTCTTCTTAGGCATTTGGAAACCTGCTGAGTTTATATATTCTTTATTTTGATCTGTAATTGTATTTTGGAAAACACTAGCCAAATGACCATATTCATGGAAAATTCTACAATGAAAAGGAATGTTCTCATAGTCCACTACTTGCTCCCAAGTGTCCTCCCCAAATTGTAATGTGATATTTTTAGTAAGGGGTTTGTCAAAATCCATTAAAACACAAATCCGAGCATAAATAATATGTTCAATTTTTTTAGTACAATCAAAAATCATCATAAATGTTCATAAAGAGTTTCCAATTGAAGAAAAAATAGCCAAGTTCCATAATTCAATTGGGAGGCAAAAAATTCTAACCCACACGAGACTTGTAGAAGACATCTCTTCTTTATATTTAAATGTAGTATGCCAGGGCTTTATGAAAATCCCTACCCTTCCAAAGAACCAGGGAACCCCTTGAAAATTTTTCTCTCTATCTTCATTATTATCAAATAAAACAAGAAAATAACCATTTGTATAAATAGATATTTGTAACTCACATTTAGTTTTTCAATTTTTTGCAGCCCAAACTTTGAAAGCAGATAGGCTTGGATGATTACCCATGAAGCGACAAATTAGTCCTCTTTTTTCTAGATATTAAATGCCAGTCTAAATGTTTTCCATATCAAGATTAATAATAGGAGTTCCATCAGCTGCTTTAAGACATCCTGACTCCATTTTACTAGGATCAATATTAGGTATTCTTAGAGGCTTACAGGAAGCCCTAATATTAATATTAGCATTAGGCTGAATCTGTCCACCATGGAGGGTATCCCTAAAACTTATTTTTGGAGATGATTCTTTGAAATTATTACCCTTGACAAGGGTTTCCATAGTAGATTTATTTTATGGGTGAACCTTAGCACCATATTCACTTGATATTTGAGACATTTTTTGATCAACTACTTGAAACTTATTTCATGATATCTTTAATACATGCCCTAGACGTCATGGAAAGGTATGATTTTCACTTCTCTTTTGTGTAGAAAATTAGATCCCTTTAATACATGCCCATATTGGATCCCTTGCAACATATAATTATAAAATATTGAGTAGAAACCACAAAAATATTTGCCACTAGGGCCTGAAGGTCCCAAAAACCAACCTCTAGAGTTGCTTGCACTTAACCCATATGAAACCCTCGGACAATTGCTTGCAAAAAACCCGTTCACACATAGGGATACACTAGGATCTATGTTTCTCCAAATTATATGAAAATTGGTGGAGACATTCTAGGGTTTGTTAGAAATCTACCCTAAATATTTTAGCTCAATTTGAGTACATAAGAGTGAAATATGGCCGAAACAATTTCGAATGTTTGGGCAGTCCTACCTTTTAGTGAGCCATATGTTAGTCTAGAAAGCATAGCAATTAAGTTGGTATCTTGTATGTATGTATGTATGTATGTATGTATATATATATATATATATATATATATATATATATATATATATATATATATATATATATATATATATATATATATATATATATATATGTATATATATACATACATATATATTTATGTATATATATGTGTATATATCTATGTATATATACAAAGGGAGAGAGAGAGGGTTTAGAGTTTAGGATGTTAACTTTCCAATTACCTATTAAGGTAATCTAGAAAGCATAACAATTAAATTGGGATATTGTATATATATATAGTAATCTAAAAATCATATAAATTAATTTGGAATCCTATAACATTATCCTTGTTTTACCATTTACTAAAACTCACAAGGTGGTCTTATTTTTAGAAGTGGAATTTTCCTTTTTACACTTTTGAAAAGATAACATAGTTTTCTATGACCTTTAGACAATGAATACAATTTAGATATCCCAAAAGACAACATATTTCTGTTACTAAAAGCCTCAATATATCCATGGTTATATGGCCCAAATAGAATCACTTATCTCAATTTAGAAAAAATCAATGTGATCACACTTTTATGAAGCACAGTCATTCACCTTGCATACCTCTAAAAAAATTAATTATATGCAATGTTTTAATATAATGAATCTCATTTACTATGAATTCAAGCATGTATAATAAGTAAAATTTAATTTAATGATGGTATAGGTAGGGTTTCTATTTTTGATCATTTTATTCATCTACATCTAAAGTCCTCTCTCCCATGATGTCCTCCCCCATTCTCATCCAAGGGAAACCCATATAAAAAAACTCCAATAAAATTTGTAGTTAATATTATTTCATGGTTGTAGTTAAATAATATCATATGAATATTAACTTTAACTAACAACTTATCATCAACATTCATAATAAATTAATCTAAATGACATATTATTCTAATTTCTAAATAATTTAATGATTAATTCAAATAAATAAATTTAAATTGCCTTTAACTATTTCTTAAATAATAGGTTGTGATATGTTTTCTTCCCTTTTATCAAATGTGAAAGCTTTCCTCCATACGTCTTCTAGAACATATTTATTTTCTATAGGACTAGAGGAAAAATCCTCTATTCAATATTTTTCTTATTGTCATTTCTCTTTTGGGTTAATCATCAACCTTTATTTTCTCCCCCATTAGCACCCCTTGGTCTTAATCATGCATTGCATGAATTCTAGTGTCAATATTGGTCTTTGTTACTAACTTAAAATACTTAGTAGAATAAAAGGATTTATAAATCAACTATTTCCCTCTATTAATTCTTGTTCTACTAGCTAAGATGATTTTGACTCTCCAAATGGTTGGTCAACTAGAATAGGAAGGGATGTCTTTGGATGTTTGGGTATTTTAAGTGAAAAATTAAGTGATACCTTCCTTTTAGGGGAGCTAAAATACATTGGTTAGGAAAACCGAAATGATATGTTTGTCATTTATTATTCTATTAATTTTAATATAATATTGATGATTGTGCTTATAGTGCTTGGGTTATTTCTTAGGTATATTCCTTATGGTAGTTGTCCTAGTTCTTAGAGAATATTATTTTTTGTTAATTTTTCATGACCTTGGAAAATATTTTTTATTTCAAACCTCATGTTCCACTATGTAAGGATTTTATCAAATCTTAACTTATAATTGTATTATAGTTCCTTGATCCTTTGATAATTAATCTTATGGGAATCTAGATTATATAGTTTTTGCCTCAAGAATTTGGTGAACAAGCGAGTCATTTCTATGTACATTCTTCTATATTTATCTTCTCATACGGGTTCAAATTTTATCTTTTCCTTTGTAGCATCCTTATCCAAATTATTTTCCTCTTAAAATACAAGTTGATCATCATGAATATAGATTTCTTTATATCAAGATCAACCAGATTTTATACAAAGACAGTCTTTTTATCTCATAACAAGATATCTAGTAACTTATTTGAACTATACTCTCTTAGTATTATTTTTATTTGCCTATTACACTTCTTTCCTATTGGTATGAATGTTTAATACTTACTGGTAATTTATAGACTATCCTTTTTTTATATATTTATTGTATATTTTCTTTATATGGTCTACCAAATCCATGTATTCATGGGCTAAGAGGTGATAGGAAATATGTGCTTATAGTATTAAGGGATATATTACAAACCCATATAGTTGATTAAAATATTTTGTGCTATTGAAAGAATTCAGAGGAAGCTGGCTGGATGGAAAGGGAATTTGTTATCTCAAGCTGGCAAGGCAGTTCTCACCAGGTTTTCCATTCAAAGCATCCATGTCTACTTTCTCTCTATTTTTAAAGCTCCTACAAGTGTCTACACTAAAATTGAACAGATCCAGAAGAGGTTCCTATGGATCGGTTCCGAATCTAAGCGGAGCTTTCACTTGGTGTCCTGGGATAGGGTTTGCAAACCAAGGGAGTTTGGAGGTATTGGGCTAAGGAGAATACAACATTTAAACATGGCCCTCCCGGCCAAACAAGCATGGCGTCTTCCGACAAATGCAAATGCGAGAATGGATTACTATAATCGAAGAAAGTATTTGCAAGAAATTAAATTTTTAAGTTATTCCTTTCCTCCCAGGGGATCAATTTTTTGGAAATCAATCCTTCAAACTAAAAATTTGCTAAGCAAAGGGCTACGTTGGAAACTGGGAAATGGAAGAAACATTGATTTTTTGGACCACAAATGGTTAAAGGACTATCCCATCTCTGCAGACCCCATCCTTTCAACCCTTAGAGCTTGGACAATTGAAGTTTTTGGTACCAAAGTTGCATATTTTATTACTTTGTCAAACAATAGAAGGGTTTGGAAGCCAATAATGAACAATGATCTACCGGGGGCATCAATAATACTGGAGAATGAATTAAGACAGTCTTTACTCCCTTCGGCATTCTTGAGGACCAGCTTATCTGGGAAGCTTCAAACAATGGGGAATTTTCTGTCAAGACTGCTTATCTGATGCTTATTGATAATGATGAACCTACTTTCCCTCACTTGGAAGTTTGGCCCAAAAGCATTGTTTCGAAGGTTGGGTTTTTTGCATGGCTGGAAATCCAAAATAAGATCCTCACCATGGATAACTTAATAAAAAGAGGTGTGACTATTGTTAATAGGTGTTATCTTTGTATGTCTGAGTGGGAGTCTATTGATCATTTGTTTCTGTATTGTAATTTTTTTGTCTCAATCTTGTTAGGTCTGTTACAAGTGTTTCATATTTATTGGGTCCATCCTCAGTCCATTTTTGACTTATTTGTCCAGTGGCCTTCTCCCTTTTTGAATAGGCGTCTTAGGTATATGTGGAAGATCTGCCTTCATCACTACTTGTGGCAGATATGGTTGGAAAGGAATCGTCGGGCCTTCTTGGATAAGGTTTCTCAGTCATCCTCTGTCTTGTCAAAAATTTTAGTATATGCTAATGAGAATGCTTGTTTAGTGCCTGCAACATCTAGACCTCCAAATCCTTTTGAAGCTTAATTAGGCCAGTCATTAAACTTACCTCTCACTGATGGCCTCAATCATCCTCAAGTATGTCCTAGAACCATGATCTCATGGACCCCACCCCCCCTAGGGTGGATTAAGTTAAATTTTGATGGGGCATCTAGGGGCAACCCGGTGAAGTGGGGCTGGTGGCTTACTTAGAGACCACAAGGTTGAGGTGCTTGTAGCTTTTGCTGAACATCTTGGAGCTCAAACTAACAATGTGGCTGAAGCGAGGGCAGTTTGGAGAAGCCTCAAGGTGGTAGAGAATTATCCACGGAAACTGTTAGTGGAAGGTGATTCTCTTATTATTATAAATCTTCTAAAGAACACTAAGAGAGCTCCTTGGAGATTTGATGACTACATCCACGAAGCACGGGCTCTAATTCATGATCGACCTGAGGCCATAATTTTGCATACCTTCGGGAAGCAAACATGGCAGCTGATAGGCTGGCAAATGAAGGCATTGTAGCAGCAAATTTGATCACGTGGACTGAAAATCTTCCTCATGCAGTCTCAATGGTGATAGATAATGAAAAATTTTAGATTGGAAGGCTCAAAGTGGATTTTGTCTTTGTTAGTTCTATTTTGCGTCTTTCTTTTTTGATGGCCATAATATTAGGCTTCCATAGTTTAGTTTGGATGTATTCTATTGGAAGAGTAGGTCTTGCCCCTTTTTGTTGTCAGTTTAAACTTTCAGGGCTTGGCCTTTGTCCAGTTGGTCAGTGGACCCTATTTTGTAAAATGGTTTTGGGTCAACCAGTTAAAACCCGGTGTTAATCATAAATATTCTCTTACTTACCAAAAAAAAAAATATTTTGTGCTATTGAAATATAAGTCTTTAATGTGAATTATTATTATCATCATAAATCAAGTCATCATGGATAGTTTGGGTTGAGTTCTAGTTATGTTTGTTACGGTGGGTTTATATGTATGCTATTAGAATTCATAGTTGGTTAAAATTTCCACTTCTAAATATTTCTTTATTTAATCAAGTGTTGAAAAACGTTTAGGATTTGGTTTCAATTATTCAAATATATGCATGTGTAGACATTCAATATTGTAGTGGATAATCAACCACACTAGGTAAGTAGTGTATTTAAAAATGGCTTTCCTATTATAATTTTGTATGTAATGTTTGATCATAACCAATATGAAATCTAAATAATAAATATTCCATTAGTAGCAATGGTTGTAGTTTTGTACAAGATTCAACATGGAAATATGATGCTCTTGTATATTTTCATCATTCATCTCCCCAAAGATGAACACAAATTCTAAAATATATTCTTGAGCATAGGAACTAAATTTCCTTATATAAGGGATGTTAAAATCTTGTGAATATACATGGTTTAGTAGGTGATTTTATAGGAACACATCCTAATAATACTTCTTCCATTGGTTATAAATCCATTTATGATTAGGTGTTAATTAATATACCTTGAATAATAGTTCTTCCATTAATAATTTATCTCTAATTACTTTTTTTATAAATTTCAATGGGTTTCTCATCCTTTAGCTACACATGGAGTGTGCATGTAGATCTATCATAACCATCAAACCATACTTCTACCATATTTAAGCCTCTATATGCCATTGGTGTCATGGGTAGTCTTACATGTATGGTAAATCCCTTTGATGACTTTGTCAAGTTGTTGATATGGTTTAATAGCTTGTTGTTGCATCAACATGAGAAGATAAATTGATTGATTGCATTCTATAAAAAATTTGGATAGGTAAATTATAGTAGAAACAAAAATATACCTTCATATTTGTATATTTGTAAAATTTTAGATGATGTCTGAGTTCAATTTTTTTTCTATTTTTCCTTTAGGTATTTCAATTTTTTGCATTGAAAATATTACCTTTTGCCTCCATTTTTTTTTAAATTCTAAATATTTGAAAGGGAATATTCTAAAGAGCATTTCTTTATTGGGTGGTGAAAATAAATATGGAATCAATATAAGTAAGTAGCATATTGGAAAAGGTTACATGCAAAATATAATGTGCATAGTGGAATATTGATATTCCTAACTAATAAAAAGTGTGTAATGCATTAAATTGGATATTTGAATGCATCAACCTATGCAATGTATATAGAGATATTGGTGAGGTGAATATACCTCAAATCACAATTTAACTTCATATGTTAAGGAAATAAAATGTGCATGATATAATTGATGAAAAGGGTGTTTAACTAGCTTTGAAGGCATGTGTGAAGCTACTTTGGCTGGGATGGTGGTCCAAAACCCACCCTATGTAGTCAAATTTCCCATGGTGGAAATGTGGAGAGGTATTTATAGTCCTTACCCTTTCTATTCCTAGATTAATTTATGGTCTTGCACCTAGAGGATCTTGCCATAATCACATACTCGATGATAGTGATAATGTGACTAACATAGAGCATGGTGTGATTGATGTGACATAAGCAATACTATGAAAAATAATATGTAAATCCATGTTTCATTATATAAATATATTTTTCTAATCATTCATCATCAACTAAAACAAATTATTCATTGTAGTACTTGTCTAGTTAACAACAAACATGGTGTACTTATTTAATAATATAACAAGAAGTGACAAGTGGCACTACCTATATTATCAATACCCTATCCTAGGGCTTAACTAGTTAGCATCCTAGTGGTAACCCCTTGCATAAAACCATGAGATGTGGTTGTGGAAAATTTATTATTAGTTTATTTAGTCAACACCTAGTTGATACCCCATTATCTACTCAAACAAAAATATGTGACAACATACCATTTATTATAGGTACAAAAAATAAAATTTTAAATATCTTGAAAGCATTTATGTATTTTTAGGGACAAGCTTTTAAGGGCAATAATTTTTTTTACAAGGAAGTGGTTTATTTCTTTCTTTCAAATTTCAAATTTCTTTATCTCTTTACATCGAAAAAACTTATAACTACTAATGCAAGATATCAATTTTTGGTAGGATATTCATGGATCAAAATTTACCCTTGCTGAATAATTCAAACAATTCCACTTGGAAAATTAAAATTGAAGCTTTGATGTCAATATAAGGGATTGGTAAAATATGTGAATGAGGCCATTTGAAGCACTTTTTCTTAATATAGGAACTATATTTGGATAAGAAGAATGAGATACTTAATGTGATGGTTCTCCTTGTTAACAATATCTATCACTCCTATTAGTAGCATTACAGATCCCAACGTATTGCTTGATGAGTTTTAGGATTTGTTTGATTGCATTGCCTCAACACAAATTAGTAGATTGGAGTCAAATATTTCTACCTTAACTATGGATTTATTTTAGGTCATTGATGAATATATAAATTAGGTCAAAAATTTAGAAGATTATAACTACACTACTGAATGAGTTGCTTATGAGACTAAGTACAATGATGAAGAAGAGAAAAACTCAAGCTTCTTACTATTGTGTTCAACAATTTATGTAATCCATATAAGGTAATTATTTTTTATTTGAGATACTTTTATTTTTAAATCCTAAATTATCCCCCCTCTTTCCTTGATGATGTGTTAAAATAAATTTTTCATGACCAAACTAAAATACAATGGGGTAAGAGTTATCCTCTCAACATATAGGCTCATGCAAAAGAAGTGATCAAGACTAAAGTTAAAAAAAATAAAAAAACAAGGTGAGAAAAAAGCTAATAGCCCCTTAAATAAGATAGTGTGAAATGTTTAGAAGATACTAAGCATAATTTTATTAGATAAAAATGAAGAATCTTAAGGAATCATTCAAAATGAGAGGTGTTGATGTTTCTCTCCTTTGTGCTCAAATTGAGGATATTCATGATGGTAAAAACTTATAGAATAATATATCTATGCATTTAATATTTTAGGCATCCACTTCTTATGAATGGGTTATAGATTTAGAGGAAAGTAAAACATGAAAAATCACCTCATATTCTACATTACTATAGTACACAATATTTTGGAAAGAGTGTGTTATCATTGGGATTATTTTTCTCTGTAGGTGTATGGATGTGTAAAGGTAAGAATTGTTTCTTCTTTATTTGATGATTTTCATGTTTCTAGTATAAGTTTTAATATTTTGTATGCATATTATATCAGCCATATGAATAATAATGTGGAATTATAGCTATATTGATGGGTGATCAAATAAAATTATTAAATTTTCAAAATAGTTATCTCAAGGTATTATAATGAGTCTATAAAATATATAAGATAAACAAGCAACCAATGCCTTCTTATTCCCCTTGTTGAAACAAATATTTTATGGCTATGATGGAATAGGTAGATGATATAATTAGTAATGACTTATCAAACTTAGGAATTCAAATTACGGTTCATTACAACACATGATTTATCAACATTTGGATTTTGAGCTTCCTTTTATTTCCAATAGTGATGTTTATGAGGTGTGTTTTGGGGAAGCATCACCAAGAGTCTTTTCCAAAATGGACTATTAGGTGTTCTAGAAAACCCCTAGATATAATTCATGGTGATATTTTTGGACTCATGGGTACATCATATCTCTCCTATAATTGACACTTTCTTATATTCGTTGATGGTTTCTTACTTGTGAAATATACATTATCAATCAATATTTAATATGAGTTGTTCAGAACATGAATTCTCTTGAGATATTGATAGGGGACAATATTGATGTGTGTAATTTATATATATTTAGATCCAAAAAATGGTCCCTTATACCCAAGTATATTTAGAAGAAAGAGGTATTTAAGAATAGAAGCATTATTATGGGGTATTTTGATGACTCCAAGGCCTATCACTTATATTATCTAGACTAGCAAGATTCTCTCATTCAATGATATATGATTTTTAATGTGGTTGTTATAACATATTATTTAGGTTATGTTATTGATATTTTTTTAAAATATTATTTAGTATCTCTAGTGGTTCTATTTCTCAAATATTCTTATTGTTATCATTCTAGTTGTATCCACATGTTTGCCCTCCAATGCAGACTCAATATCTAGGCCTATTGATTTGAATTCTCACTTAGTAACATCTCCAGAACATTAAATTTTAGACTCTATAGGATATGATATTGATCCTCCAAAACCTTTTATAATAGTGATAAATATTGAGGTAGATGATGAGTTTATTATTAATGATTTAGTTCTAGATTTTAATATTACTCCCATTCAAGATGTGTCATAGTCTTCCATGGTTTTTTTAATGTCTCTATGGATTTAGATGATGATTTATGATGATTATCCTATTATATCTATGGAACATCATGAAAATAATATTCTTAGGCTTCTCTATCAAAATTTGATGATTCTAGAGATCCTCACCTATTTCTAGGGAAAGGTCAACCAAAGTAGGAAGATGCCATGCTTGTCAAATCCAAGTATCATATGAAGAATAAAAAATAAGAGATTATTTATATTATATAAAGATAGAATATTATTGGGTGTAAATGGTGAAGTAAATGACCCAAAAATGAAGAGAACCAAAGTGGAGAAAAAAATGCAACAACAAAAAAATTACAGCAAAAAAAAATGTAGCAAAAATTGTAGTAGTGCATGATAGTCTAAATTTGAGGGATAAAAATTGGTCAAAATTTGATGAAATTTTGGAAGTGAATACTAAAAATATAAAATTTTCCAAAATTGTATCACACATAGAAAATAGAATTGTAAAATAAAAGTTATGCTTTTTTAAAGTTGACTACATGCTTTAGAAAACAGGGACAACAAGCATATTTTTCATAAAATGAATAGAATAGAATGTTGTTTTCCATTCCAAATGAACTCAAAAGTATTAAAAACATTATTTCCATAATATTATACAACTATAATCCTCTATTTTACATTTTAAAATAGATAAAATTATGTTACAACACTTCCTTTCATATTAAAAAGTCCAACAATCATGGTGACTCTTCAAGGCCTATAGAAAATTTTGGTCTTCATCAAATTTTTGGGAGAACTTTTGCTTTTTGCTTTCTTAGTCAACATTAATATCCAACATAGTCCCTATTTATTTTGAGTGGTGATATAATTTTTCCATGCAATCTCAAGAAGTATTCTTTATTGACACCTTTGGTAAGCAGGTTTACAAGCTATTGTTTGGTGCTAGACAATTTAAAATATACAACCTTCTTTTTCTGAACGGTTATATGAAATGCCTCCACTTGTTTAGGCATCTTACTTGCCAAATACCACTAAAAAATATTACAAAATAACATTATAAAGGTATCCCCACATTAGAAGTGGGTCATTACAATAATACATTAACAATTTCAAAATGGTGTTAGGATAGGATCCTACCATGCCCTTCCCCTTCAAAAAATATTTATCCTCAAAGCTGTAGATTATGAAAATGGTATTGTAGCTACTATAGGGATTCCCACATAGCATCTTATAGCTATAATCCTTTCCACTAAATAAGAACCTTAGTGATGACATGATTGCAAATATTACACATCCTACGGTCCAAAATATGGTTTGGCTTAAGCAAGATTAAACTCTCTTCATCCAATTCAGGTAAAGCAGATTGAATCTATACTTGACTTTTGAGTACCTTCTTAAGAGAGGTTACATGAAATATAGGATGAATATTGCATTTATATGGTAGGGCCAATTTGTATGTAGATGCACCAATCCATTGTAAGATCTGGTAGGGACCATAATATTTGCTAATAAGCTTTTTACACCTACATAACTAGAGGGATGAATGTTTATATGACTGCAAGCAAAGGAAGACCATATTTTTGACTTCAAAATTGCACTTCATACGATGTTTATCAACTTGTTTGGACATACAATTCTTGTCCACTTCCAAATTTAGCTTCAGTTGATGGAGGACTTCAACATGCTGGTGGAGTGTAGTTTCAACAACATGGACTTTGGAGCTTCTTGGAATATAGGATGAGGGTGTTAATGAAGGTTAGAAATAAATTGCTTCAAAAGGGGTGACCTTGATAACAATGTGATAAGAAGTATTATACCACCACTCAACCAAGGGAAGCCACTTTTCCCATTGTGTAGGATGATTATATGCAAAAAAATAAATATAGGTCTCCAAATATTTATTGACAAATATATGTTTGACCATACGTTTGAGAATGATAAGATGAAATCATTTTGAGATGATTTTCCTGCAACTTGAACAATTCTTACCAAAAATTACTAGTGAAGGTAAGGTCACAATCAGACACAATGGAGTTGGAAATGCCATGAGTATGAAATATAGAATCAAAGAAATTTTGGGCAACTATGGAAGTCATATAAGGATGGGAGAGGTGATAAAAATGAGTAAAATTCATGAGATGATCCACTCCCAAGAAAATAACTAATTTTCCTCATGATTTAGGTAAACCTTCAATAAAAATCCATGGAACTATTTATCTAGGCCTGTTATGGAATAGGAAAGGATTGAAGAGTTTTTTGGGAAGGCATTGTTTCTCCTTTCCTTCATTGATAAATTTCACACATGGCTAATAAATTTTTAATGTCCTTCTTCATACCCTTTTAGGAAAATGTTTGCTTAATCCTTTCATATGTCATGAGGAACCCTGAATGGCCTGTAATGGGTGAAGCATGCATTTTCATCATAGTGAGTTCTCAAATTGGATATGTGTGAGGAAAAACAAGGTGTTGGAGATAGCACAAATCTTGTCCATACCAAGTGTACCTTGGACACAATGTAGGTTTCATTTGAAGTGAAACAACTAAAGTTTACAATTCTAAATCCTTAAGCACCTCATCTCAAAGAGGATTTATCCATTTTTTTATTGGTGTAGAATGGAACATATCATACTTTTAGCCTCAAATTTGCAAGAGAGAGCATCTACTACAATGTTTTATTTTCTCTTTTTATAGGTAATATCATAATCATAACCCATGAGCTAAGAGACCCACTTTTGTTATTCAAGGATAACAACCTGTTACTCCAAGAAGCATTTAAGACTTTGGTGATCCATTTTAATGGAGAAATTCCACCCACTGAGATAAGGCCACTAGTGAGTAGTCACATGCAAAATTGCAAGCATATCCTTAGCATAAGTCAATTTACTTATATTTTTGGTTGAAAGCGCTTTACTAGTGAAGGCCACAATATACTCTTCTTGCATCAACACAACTCCAATGCCATTGTTAGAATAATTGATTTCAATTACAAAGGACTTGGAAAAATTAGGCATTGCTAATATGGGAGTGGTTGCCATAGCATGTTTTAAATCAAGGATTTCATTCTTAGTTGTACCTATCCAAGTAAAAGAATTCTTCTTTAACATTGCTATTAAAATTGCATCAAATTTTCCAAAGTTGTAGATCAATTTGTGGCAATACCCTGTGAGGCCCAAAAATCCATGAAGACCCTTTAGAGTGTGAGGTTTTTTCCATTCTTGAATGTATTGAATATTCTTAGGATCAACTTTAATTCCATCCTAGGTGACAATGTGTCCTAAAAAATCCACTTTAGTCAACCCAAAATAACACTTGGACCTCTTAGCATAAACTTGATGTTGTGACAAATGTTGTAGAGTATGGTCCACATAGATGAGGTGTTATTACAAATAATGAATATAAACCAAGATATAATCAAAGAAAAATAAAAAAAAATTATAAAAAAAATGGGCAAAAAATGTTGTTCATAAGGCTTTGAAATGTGAATGATGCATTGGTTAAACCAAATGGCATAACCAAGAATTCATAATGATCCTCATGAGTGTGGAATTTTGTTTTGGAGATATATTCATACTTGAGCTTGATCTAATGGTACCTTAAGTTAAGATCTAATTTGAAGAAAAACATAGCCCCATGTAGCTCATCCAATAATTCATCCACCATCGATATGAAAAAAATATCTTTAATGGTGAGCTTATTAAGCTCACAAAAATGTATACGTAATTGCCTGGACTCATATTTCTTTCAAATAAATAAGACAAAAGAGGAGTAAGGGTTGTTTATAGGCTGAATGACTCCAAATTTTAACAACTCTTGTACTCACTTCTCTATTTATGACTTAAGGGCATGAGAGTATAATTATGGCCTAATGTTAGGCAATACACTATTGGATACTAATTGAATAGAATGGTCATAGGAGCAATGTGGTGGAAATTATAATGGTTTGGAAACAATTGCATTGTGATTTGTCAGAACAAGTTGCAAATATTATGGAATTTGGTCCACCTTTGAAGTAGTTGGTTGGATTGTAAATATCTGAGCGATGATCCCATGAGAATATTTTTTCAACTTCTCCATATAGTTTGAGCTAATAATCTAAGGAGGCCTTGCTTGTGAAACATAAAGAGTGTAAGACCTTCCATTATATGAAAATTGCATCCATAACTTTACAAAATTCCATCCAATGGTTCCCAACATACATAACCATTGAGTTCCCAATGTACCCGACTGTTGAGCTTTCAACACATTATCACATCCCCCTAATTGAAGAGCAAAGATATTAGTTTTGAGCTCATAATACCCTATTTTCAATTGAACATTATGAAATTTACCTTTTCAAGGCAAAGTCCCTCCATTTTACACCATAACATTAAAGGAATTACATGTGTGTGTGTAGCAATTGGCCTACATGGCAATTCAAGGATCAATAAAATTGTGTTTGCTTCTAGAATCGATAAGTATTATAAGATGTTGGCCTTTGAAAAACCCATAAATTTCATGGTTTATGGAGTAATTATCCTTGCAACAACATGGACATAAATTTATGCATATGGATGTATTTCATCCTTATGTTGAGATGGTTCTCCTACTAAATCTACTTTATCATCATATTTTTTACTACTGATTGAGTCTTCTACATGATGCACCTTGTCGGAGCCATAACTTGCGAACGGTACACCCGTTTGCATTTAAATTTAATAGGTGGTTCCACATGCATGTTATGGATTAGGCTCATATTTGATGCACTTGACCCTCTAAAAAACATGTTTTTAGGACCTAACTCCGACATCTAGTGTCTCAAAATTAGCTTTTAGAATAGGTTCCTGGGTTTTTGGGTTTTTTTGCATGTTAGAGTTTTATTATCTTTTGTTATATCTTAATTTGAGACCTAATATTTTAAATTAAGGTTCCTTATTGTAAGAGGGATGTGTGCACCAAATTTTGGCAAAATCCAACTCATTTCTATTTTTAACAGTTTTTAGAAAAAAACTATTTTTAGGGTTTCTTTGGTTTTTGGTTGTTATATTATGGATTGTAATATTTTGGAGAAGGGGTGTGAATTCAAGAATGAGAAGAATATCGATTTGCAGGTTTCTTCCATTATATTGCAATTGTTTTATGTGATTGGAGTCCATTTTGTTGGTCTCTTGTAGCTAAGTTTACACCACTCCATCTATTATAAACAATTTCTTTTGGGTGCACCTATGCCCTTGAATATATTTTTCATCACAATTTTAGCACAACCCTTGAGACATCAAGCATATATTTCTTCTATAGTCAAGATTTTGTGGAAAATAATTTTATATTTAATATTGGTTGGGAACTTAGGAATAAAGGAGGATTTAGTTAGTGGAAATTTAGATGTCCTCCTTTGAGCTGAGAATTTTGCGTTAGCCAACCATGACAAGATTATGGCCTACATAATTGTTTATGGTGTGAACATATTGAAATCGGCTTGGAGATCATCCTTCAAGCCACTTATGAAACAAATCATAAAATACCTTTAATTCAACCCTTTGGTTCTATTAGTCAAAATTTCAAATTTGGTCTAGTAATCTCAAACTGTAGAAGTTTGTTTTAGCTTGGTTAGTGCTCCTTGAAAGTCATCATATTCACTAGGCATAAAGAGAGTAAGTAATTAGAACTTAAGAACTTCTGAAGAGGGGTTAATAATTATGTGTTGTAATCATTCGTACCACTGTAATACTTTAGATTCAAAGTCAAAAAAATCCATAGTGATCCACAAATATCTAGAGATATTATGACATTTAAAAAACTGATCTACATGACATATCCATCCATCTGCATCCTTGTTATTGAACTTAGAAAAATCTAATTTGGACATCTTAAAGGGAGTGTCTTTGTCAAGGAAATTTTGAAGGTCTTCTTTGTCCTTATGTATGCATTTCCCACAACCAAAAGATTCAATGTCACAATGCTCAAATACTTTTGGGCCATCCTTAATTTTTGCCTCAAGATCTAATAAACAACCTTCAAAGTTGGATTTGAAGCAGAGATATTCCACCTCTTAATTGTTGTACCTCATCCTACACACCTTGCATCATAGTGAGAAGTTGACTAAGTTGCAAGTTTATTTTCTCTAGGATTTGGGCCTATTCAATCTCCTTTTGGTTTCCACAAGTGCCCCCGACCATTTTGGTGTGTTTTGAGCAACCCTGACTGACTTACTAAAAATATAAGTGTATTCTCAAGAGTTATTATTTATAGTAAGGATTCTAAAAAAGTGCTTGGATGCTATATATCAAAATTATCAGCTTAAAAAGACAGTCATAATGAGCTAGTACCCCAACATTGATTCTGGTCACCCCAAACTTTTTTTATTGCTATTTTGACAAGTCTACTGATGTGGTCAATTTTTTCTCTACAGGTTGAGTTCAAAAGTTATGTTCTATGTTGACCAACTTTGCTCTATTTGTTCTAACTACTAACCACTCTTGACATTGTATTATCACTTGTACTATGAATACTAATACTATTTGGTGGTTCCTTGTACTGACACTGTATGTTCTATTATAGTCATTGATAAACCTGTAATTACTGACTATTACAAATAATTATACTATGAATACTAACACTATTTGGTGTTTCCCTATACTAACACTATCTGTTATGTTTGGTCACTAACAACTCTATAATTACTAATTGTTACAAATAACTATTACTACCAACTAACAATCTTGACCTGACTATTACTAAATCTAAGAAACTTGCAAATTATACCTTGAATATTATTGTTTTATTTCTAAAAATTTTCCTTTGTTCATGCAATTTATTTTGTGATAGGGAAGTCTCCTCTATATGCCTAATTTTTATGAGAAATTTGTGATTGCAGGGTTTACATAGACAATTTTATTTGTTTGCAAGTGATTAGAACCATGTACTCTAAGTCAGGGAGTATGTAATACCTCTAGGACCTCTATTATACCGTAGTGATGAATGATAGTTCTTAGACCAATATTTCAAACAACTACTCAAGGAGGATTCCACACATACCCTTGAGCATACTACCTACCTCTCTGAAAATATGAGAGGGTAATGTTTTTGGATGTTGTGTTTGGTGTATCATGGATAATACAAGGCCAAAAAATATTCCTAGGGCTAAAGGTTTGTTGAATCCTAGATGGTATCTCTAAATACCCAAAGATACATGGGAGCTCAATTCTATATGTAGGTGATGTTTGAGGCTTAGGTATAAGAGTCTAATTGACCCTCACTTCACTAGATGCTTTATGGGCTATCTAGCTTAGAAAAAAATTATGGCTCCTCCATGATATTTTAAAACCCCTAACACATGATTTCTAACCTACACAACTATTGTAGAAAATGAAAGGACTATATTTTTTGTTGATTTTTTTTTTTTTTTAAATAAATGACAAACAAAAAATGGAAATAAAATAGATGGGCAAGAACTATTGCAATCACAATGAAACATGACCTTGGAAAGCACTCTAATATCACTTGTTTGAAACCTACTATCAAACATAAACTCACTCACACAAATATTGTAAATAAAATAGAGATTCACAAAATAATAGAATATCACAATGTGGAAAGTAAATGTAGAATTAAACAATCTCACAAAAAACATAGAATCACAAGCCTCTTTGAAGGGCAACCTCCTTCAATACTTTCATTAATTTGTAGAAAGATACATTTTTCATGAATCCATATCTTTTATAGAGACACTTCATGCAACCCTAACCCTAAGCTCAAGAGTTGGCTTACATTCAAAATGCCACTCAAGCTAGAATATTCTACCAAATAGAAGTTATATTCTTGATAATGGTTACATGAAATGACCCCACTTTTTTAGGTGTCTTAATTGCCACATACCACTACAAAATATTATAAAATAAAATTATAAAGGGATACCCATGTTGGAAGTGGATAATTACAATAATCAATTGAGAATTATAAAATGGTGTTAGGTTGGGGTTCTAAAAAATGTCTCCTATGAAAAAACCTTTAAATAAATATGTTTAGTTTTACTCTGATGGATCAGATTTTTTGTAATTTTGATTGCACTTGTGTTGTCACAAAATAATGTTGTTGGACTATTTTGAGCTTCACCAATATCTTCAAGTACCTTTCTCAACCAAATTTTTGGTGTACCTACTACAATAGTTGCAACATATTATGCCTCTATAGAAGATAAAGTAACAATACTTTACTTCGTTGAGCTCCATGTTCTCACTCCTAAACCAAGAGAAATTTTTTTTTCAAAAGTTGATTTTCTATAATCCAAGCAACTTCCCCAATCCAAGTCACTATATCCAATAAGATCTATTTTGTTGTTAGCATCATAATGTATTCAAAAATTGAAGGCTCCTTTGATATACCTCAATATTATCTTGGTTTCTCTCATGTAGTTGTGTGAAGGTTCATGCATGTACCTTGATACAAGTGAAACTACAAATGCAATATTAGGTCTTGTTATAGTAAAGAATATTAAGCTCCCAAAAATGCTTTTAAATAATTTTTCATTAACTTTCTCTTCTCCATAATCTCTACACAACACTTATCCATGTGCCACATGTGTCCAAACTAGTTTACAATTTTCCATACCGTATTTCTTCAACATATATTTTACATATTTTTATTGATAAATGAAAATTTTACCATCACCTTGATGTACTTCTACACCAAGAAAGTATTGCAACAATCCTAAATACTTCATATAAAATTTCTTCATAATATAATTCTTAAAATAATTAAATATATTTGAACTTTTCTCATGCAGATCAAATCATCAACACATAGGCACACAATACTACTATCATCACCTTCATTATTGAAATAGGGTGTGGGGTCATTCTTAATTTTTGTTAGGGTACCTAAGAATAAATATATAGAAAAATGATATTATATTGTATAAGTATTGGCATGGGCCACACATAACTCAAGGTTGATTATATTATAGTATACTATTATAATATAATAAATCTTGGGTTATGTGTTGCCCATATCAATCCTTATACAATATAATATCAATTCTCCATATATCTATTCCTAGATACCCTAACATTCCACCCTCATTACAAATGTTCATCCTTGAAATTTATGAATAAATAAGATAATATGATTTGTTAAGAACTAAGAAATGTTAGCAACTAGTACAAATCTTGATCATCCATCCATCCTAGTGAAACATTGATTGATGGTGGTATTCATTGATGTTGGTATGTCATTTTTCTATTTAACTATCCAAATATACTTTTTTGGCTCCACACTTCTACTAATTTAATTTAATAATTTGAATGATGGGTACAATTGTTCCTTTATGTTGAAGCACCACTATAAAAAGAATAATCACTATAATTATCTGCGAAACACTGCCATACTTGGTGCCCTTTTGATTCCATGTAGAACCATAATATTATTTCTTTTATCCATAGCTCCAATATTTTTGTTGCTCATGGTGGTGTAGATGATGATATGCTACAATATTAATTTAATGTTAGGGTACCTAAGAATATATATGGACAAATGATATTCTATTGTATAAGGGTTGGCATGGGCCATGCATAACTCAAGGTTGATTGTATTATAATAATATATTATATTATATTAGTAGTCAACCCCTCAAAGTATGATTAGAATATGGATATATAAAGAAGTTATATTTATCATTGTAATCATCATGGAGAAAAATCATATGTAATTACCTTTTCCCATGAAGTGGCTTATTGGACATTGCCTTCTCTAAGTGATGCTCTCATCTTGGGAGATCTTGTGGAGTTATTCCTTACTTAATGAGTATTATTGGTATTGCCCTATCTTAAGGGTATTATATATCTTTGTCTCATTTTGTGTATTACTATTGTTGATGAATGATTTGATATTTTTGCATATTGGTGAATTATTTATGTTTATGAGAATAAAGTTTCATAACAAGTGGTATTAGAGTAAATGATTTTGGTAAAATGAAGATTGTTTTTTTGTGGATTGCAGAATTAGGGCAAACATTTTTCATAAAAACGTCTCATATTTTAGGATCTATATCTCTACAAAATTTTATTTGATTCAGATGATTCTTGGATCATTTTGTGTGCAATTTCAAGAGCTTTAAAATAAATGGTTATATGAAGAAATTTGATCAAAATTGAGGGAGATACAACCTTCTGAAGTCATCCATCTAGAACAAAGGCAATGATGAATTTTAAAATCACATAATTTTTTGAAAGATAAAATTTGTCAATTGGTATAAGAAAATTAGTTGTAGTGTATTTTGTTTTGAAAACAAATTGCAGATTTGATTATTTATGTAGAATCTTGGCTTTAAATTAGTGGGGAGGTATATATATTTATAAAACCCTAGTTTGGATTGGGATATGATTTATGGAGCTAGAAAATATTTTTGGAGAAAATGCTATAGACGTGAGAGTCTGGTTGAAAATAGTAAAATCTTGATATGGTGAAAGAATGTTATGCTCTAGATTCCATGTTTTTTAGGGGGGAGCTTTACAATGGGTATAAAGCTTTGTTAGGGACAATACCTTGTGCACTTGGAAAAAAATGGAACCAACATTCTTGAGTAAATGGGAACCTATTCAATTACAAATAAAGTTACTTATTTGAAAGAGAGTTCTTGAGAGAAGGGATAGAAATATAGATAGTCTGATGGATATTGTAAAAGACCCTAAAAATAAGCTATAACGGATTGAAAATGAGAGAAATGAAATAAAAGAAGAGTGGGATTTTTTCAATAAATAGAATGAAGAGTATGAAAAAGAAATAAAATTAGTAAAGAAGGAGAAAGAGAAAACTATTAAGATAGTGAGAAGAAAGAAGCCATATTTTTTAATTTACCAAAGCAAGAGAAGGATAAGAAGGGTCTAAAATCATATACAGATAATATTTTGTAGGTTCATGTAAGTATTCAAAAGGAAAAGGTTATTATTTTTATCAACCCTAGTAGCAGATATAATTTTATTAATATTGCTTTGGCTAAGAGGTTGCAGGTTCAAGCAACAAAAATTAAGAACATACATCTTGAGGGTGAGAATGTTTAGATTTTTGAATATTTGAAGATTACCATGGATAAATATGTTTTACATTTAGATTTTCATGATATTAATATGGATTATGTGGATATTATCCTTGGTCATCCTTGGTTTGATTCTTTGGGTACTATTAACATTAATGTTAAAAATACATTTATGAAGTTATGGTACAGGAAAAAGAAGATAACATTGCAAGATATTTCTCAACTTAAGAAGAAAGGATCCAAGGAAGACCAAGAAGTGGTTAAATTGAAGAAAAAATATAAGAACCTAAAACATAATCCAAGAAGGAAGTAGCAACAATAGATTCCATATAAGAAGTGGTAGCACTAGTTTCCATGGCGATAAAAATAGTAGATTCCAGGGAAACTTAGTCAGAAGACCACAAGGACATACTAAAAAAAGGGAACATGAAAGAAAAATATGTAGAAGAATTTAAAATAGTGGAGCCAAATGTTGAGGAGCCAAAGATGGTAGAACATAAAGTTAAGGTTGAAATATATCGCCATCCACACCACCATGACCAACAATAATGTTGGAGGCATGGATTATGATAATAATATTATGGTTCTACATGGAATTATAAGGGCACAAAGTATGGAAGTGTTTGGAAAAAAAAAAACATATTGATAATAGTTTTTAGAGTGGTGTTTCAACATCAAGAAACAAATGGACCCATTATTTCAATTATCAAAGTAAAGTTGTAGACGTGTGAAGCCAACAAAGCAAATTTGAATACTTAAGTGGAAAAATGTCATACCAACATCAACAAAGACCACCACAAATCAATGCTTCACTAGGATGGATGGACGATCGATATTCGTATCAATTGCTAATATTGCTTAGAAAAATTATATTATCTTGTTTTTCATATATTTCGAGGATGAAACATTTGTAAGGAGGGTGGAATGTTAGGGTACCTAGGAATAGATTTATGGGAAAATAATATTATATTGTAGAAGGGTTTGCATGGGCCACAAATAACCCAAGGTTGATTATATCATAATATTATATTATATTATAATACAATATTATATTAGTAGTTAGCTCCCTAAAGTGGGATTAAAAGATGGGTATATAAATAATGGATATTTTTCATTGTAATCATCATGGATAACAATCATAAGGAATTTCCTTTGCCCATTAAGTGGCTTATGGGACATTACCCTCTCTAAGTGATGCTCTCATCTTGGGAGATCTTGTGGAGTTATTTCTTCCTTAAGGAGTATTATTGGTGTTGTCCTACCTTATGGGTATTATATATCTCTATCTCATTTTGTGGATTATTATTGTGGATGAATGATTTAATATTTTTGCATACTGATGAATGATTTTGTTTATAAGAATAATTTTTCATAACCAATAGTATGAGAGCAAACAATTTTTTCAAAGTGGGGATTTTATTTTTGTGGATTGCAGAATTAGGGTTGACTTTTTTGGGAAAATATCTCATATTTCAAGATCCATATCTTTATAAAAGTTTGTTTTATTCATATGATTCTTGGATCATTTTGTGTGGAATTTTAAGATATTTAAAATGAGTGGTTATATGAAGGAATTTGAGCAATATTGAGGGAGATACGACCTTGTGAAGTCAACCATATGGAATAAGGGCAATGATGAATTTTTAAATCACAATTTGTTTTGGAAGATAAAATTTATCAATTGGGATAAGAAAATTAATTGTAGTTTATTTTTTGAAGAAAAATTGTAGATCTAATTCTTTATGTAGAATTTTATCTCTAAATTAGTGGGGAGATATATTTTTATAAAACCCTAGTTTACATTGGTACATGATCAATGGAGCTAGAAATATTTTCTAGAGAAAATGCTATGGATGTGAGAGAGTGGTTGAAAATAGTAAAATCTTGATATGGCGAAAGCATGTTATGCTCTAGATTTCATGGTTTTGTTTTGGTGTGGGGGAGCTTTACAATGGGTAGACAACTTTGTTAGGGATAATCCCTTGTGCACTTGGATAAAAATAGAACCAAAATTCTTGATTAAATGGGAACCTATTCAATTACAAATAAAGGTATATATTTGTAAGAGAGTTCTTGAGTGAAGGGATAGAAAGATAGATAGATTTATGGATGTCATAAAAGACCCTAAAAATAAACTACAAGGGATTCAAAATGAAATACATGAAATAAAAGAAGAGTGGGATTTTTTCAACAAATAGAATGAAGTCTACAAAAAAGAAATAAAATTATTCAATAAGAAGAAAGGCAAAATAGTTAAGATAGTGAGAAGAATGAAGCCGCATCTCTGGATTTACAAAAACAAGAGAAGAATCCAAAGGGTCTAAAATCATATAAAAGCTATGTTTTGTAGGTTCATGTAAGTATTAAAAAGGATATCGTTATTATTTCCATTAAACCTAGTATAATATATAATTTTATTAATATTGCTTTGGCTAAGAGGTTACAGGTTCAAGTAACAAAAATAAAGGGCATACATCTTAAGGGTGAGACTGATCAAATTTTTGAATATTTGAATAAATATGTTTTACATTTAGATTTCATGCTATTGAGATGGATGATGCGGATATTGTCCTTGGTCATCCTAGTTTTGATTCTTTGGGTACTATTAGCATTAATGTTCAAAATAAATTTATAAAGCTATGGTACAAAAAAAAAAAAGATAACATTACAGGACATTTCTCAACTTAAGGAGCAAGGATCCAAGGAAGACCAAGAAGTGGTTGCAAAGAAATAAATTGAATAAAAAATAGAACCTAAAACATAATCCAAGAAGGAAGTAGCAACAACAGAGTCCATAGAAGAAGTGGTAGCACCAGAGTCCATGGAAATAACAGTAGTAGAGTCAAATAAAATTTAGTTAGAAGACCACAAGGACATACTAAACAAAGTGAACATGAAAGAACAATATGTATAAGAATTTAAAATAGTGGAGCCAAATGTTGAGGAGCCAAAGAAGGTAGAACATCAAGTTAAGTTTACAACATACCACCATACACACCACCATGAGCAACAACAATGTTGGAGGTATGGATCAAGGCAACAATATTATGATTCTACTTGGAATTAGAAGGGCACTGAGTATGGGAGTGTTTGGCAGAGAAAACATAGTGATCATAGTTTTTAGAGTGGTGCTTCAACATGAAGGAACAAGTGGACCCATCATTCAAACTATCAAAATAAAGTTATAGAAGTGTGGAGCCAACAAAGCAGATTTGGATACTTAAGTGGAAAAATTGGATACCAACATCAACAAAGACCACCATCAATCAATGTTTCACTAGGATGTATGGATGATCGCTATTGGTATTAGTTTCAAATATTTCTTAGAAAATAATATTAATTTGTTTATTCATATGTTTCAAGGATGAAATATTTGTAAGGAGGGTGGAATATTAGGGCACCTAGGAATTGATTATATCATAATATAATATTATATTATAATATTATATTATATTAGTAGTTGGCTCTCCAAAGTAGAATTAGAATATGGGTATAAAAAAAAAGGGATATTTGTCATTGTAATAATCATGGATATCAATCATATGTAATCGTATTTTACCACAAAGTGGCTTATGAGACTTTTCCTTTTCTAAGTGGTGCTCTCATCTTGGGAGATATTGTGGAGTTATTCATTCCTTAAGGATTATTATTGGTGTTTCCCTACCTTAATGGTATTATCTACCTTTGTCTCATTGTGTGGATTATTATTGTGGACATTATTTATGGATGAATTATTTGATTTTTTTGCATATTGGCAAATGATTTCTATTTATGAGAATAAAATTTTGTAACACTTTTTTTGAAACCACAATATTGGAAGTTGTCTCCTCTGAACTTGTAGATGGGTTGCTAGGTGGTCTTGAAGGAGTAGATGGAATATTTGTATATTTTCCCCCAACTATATTATCTTCTTCAACATAAAATATTTTTTTATAGATTTTTTATGATTGTACACTCCCTCTTCATAAAAAATTACATCTCTAGAGACTACAAACTTGTGAATTTTTGTATTATATAGTCTATATGCCTTGCGTGTTTTAGAATTTCCCACAAGAATGCATGGATTAATCTTGGGATCCAAATTATTTTTCACTTAATTCACATGTGCATATCAAAGACAATCAAAAACTTTCAAATGAATTATAGTGGATTTTATGCCATACCATGCTTCATGTGTAGTATTCTTGTGTAGTGCTCTTATGGAGCATCTATTGAGAATGTACATTGTTGTATCAACTGCCATAAGACCAATAATAATTGCTCAAACATTTTTTCTTCAACATGCTTTTTGCCATTTCTACAATGGTTCTATTTTTATCCTAAATACCCCATTTTTTTGTGGTGTATAGGTGGTAGTGAATTGTCTCTTGATGTCATATTGTTTACAAAAATCATTGAACTCATTTGAAAAAAATTCTCCTCCATGTTCAGTTATCAAACACTTTATTTTATATCCACTTTCATTCTCAACCAATACTTTGAAAATATTGAACATGCCAAATACTTCATCCTTATGTTTAAAAAAATACATCCAACACTTCCTTGAAACATTATCAATGAATGTGAGAAACAATGTAGACTTACCCAAACTTTGTGTTTGCATAAAATCGACAATATCAAAATGTAAAATTTGGAGTGGGTATAAGGCCCACCATGCTTTTACTTTTGCAAACTCCTTCCTTGTATGATTTCTAATCACACATGTTTCACACACACTTTTATGTTGTCCAAACTTAGGTAGTCCATATACCATATCTTGTGAAGACAAAAATTCTAGACTTTTAAAATTTAAGTTTCCATTTATGAGATGCCAAAACCAATTATTATACTCAATTGTTATGTGTTCCATGTTCATACTTCCTTTTCCTCCAAACTTGAAAGGAAACATCCATTTTTTTGTCATACGAACGATAGTGACCATACAATTCCTATTATTTTTATCATAAATGATACATTCATTGTTATCAAACTCAACTTTATAGTTTTTTCTACAAGTTTTTCAACAATCAATAAATTATTCTTCAAATTGGGAACATAGTAGATATCATGAATATTATTTGTATATTCTTTAGTGCCAACCTCCATGGTGCATTTTATAGCCACATACAAAGTATTTATGTTCCCAAGAATTATCTTGATCTTGAAATTCTCATTCACATCATCAAACACTTATTTCTTTCTAGTCATGTGGTTAGAACAACTAGAATCTAGATACCAAACTTCTTGACTAGTTTTTTGAGCCATGTCATTAGTTAAAAATAAATTATCTTATGCAACTCCATATTCACATAGTGGGATCTTCTATATCCATTTTTTGTATTTACACTACAATCTTATGGAATGTGGCCCATTTTATGACAATTGTAACATTCAACTCTTTTTTTATCATCCCTTCCATGTCCTCTTCTAGCAACAATAACTCATATTCCTATTTCTCCTTTATCTCTTGAGTAATTGATTTTTTTTCCTCTTCCATGTGCTTGTTTACTTGTGCTTGGACTAGCTTCATCATTCTTAAAAAAAATAGTTTAGAAACTAGTTTCTCTTACTCTTTCCTCATGTGACATAAGAGAACTAAGTAGACAATCAAATTCAAGTGTAGACAAATATTTACTCTCTTAAAAAATTATTACAACATGATTCCATTTAGGGATAAGAGATATCAATATCTTCTTGACAAATACCTCTTTCTCCAAGGTCTCTCCAAAAGTGGCCATATTGTTCACCACATCCTTCACTTTAGCACAATAATCAACTATACTTTCAATCTCTTTCATTCGTAGATTCTTAAACTCTCTCTTTATGGTCTGCAACTTAACAATTCTCAATTAATCACTTCCTTGGTAATTCTCTTGCAGATACTTCCAAGACTCCTTGGTTGATGTAGCAATAACAATACATAGAAATAAACTCTTGTCAAGAGTATACTATATATGGTAGAGTGCTGATGAATTCTTCTTTGTTTCTCTTTTTTCTATCCTATAATTTCCTTGTATTGTGTTCCAATCAGGTGGTTCTTCATAACCACTCCACTACCTACCAATAATATTTTTTAATTAATAATTTTATCATATTTATGCCCTAATAATCGTAATTTTAACTATGAAATTCTAGAATGGGTAATGAGTTGTTGAAGTTGGTCATTAGACTCAAGCAACAAAAAATGACATTTTTCTTCAATGAACATGTCCAAAAAATTAATAAATTGTTACATTGACCATAAACACAATTTAACTCAAAACCAAAAACCAACAAAGCTCTGATACCAAATGAAGTAAATGACCCAAAAAATGAAGAACACCAAAGTGCAGCAAAAAATGCAATAGTGCACGACCGTCTAAATTTGAGGAACCAAACATAAGCAAAATTTTATAAAAGTTTAGGAGTGAATTCTACACAAAAATACCTTTCCAATGGTGTATCAAATATGAAAATGGAGTTGTAAAATAAAATTTAAGCACTTTGAAATTTGATTGCAATTTTCAAAAAATAGGGACAACAAGCATGTTTTTCACAAAATTAATGGAATAGGATGTTGTTTTTCATTCCAAATGAAATAAGAATTATTTAAAATATTTTTCCATAATATTAGAGAACTATAATACTCTATTTTACATTTACAAGAGATAAAATGATGTTACAACACTTCATTTCACATTCTAGGAAGTCAAATAGTCATGGCGACTCTTCTACACCTATAGAAACTTTTGGGATTCAAATTCATAGGAGAAATTTTGGTTTTCTCTTTATTTGTTAGCATAAATCTCTAAAACATGGGTCTAGAATACCAAGGATATTTAATTATAGCTTGGTAGAGAAGCATAAGTATTTCCTTGATAAAGGTTTTTATCAAAAGGAGGAAATTGACTACTCAAACATATTAACTCTACTTTGTCAAATGGATTATATTTGGATGATAACAACCATAATTTATTATTATGGTTGTAAGGCACATCAAATGGATTTAAATAGTTCCTTACTTCATGGTGACCTTTAGAAAGATATCTATATGCAACAACCATTTAGTTCTAAACTTGATTAAATAACTCCTTTGGTGTGTCATATGACTAACCCTTTACATGGGATTAAAGAGGAACCTCATGGTTGGTATAAGAATATCCATTATTTATTTATTTATTATATATTTTAGTGATTGTGAGATATAACATGACATATACATCAAGCATTAGGATGGCCAGATATTGGCAACTATATATATTTTTAATTTACATGGTGGAATCGATAGCTACCACAAATCTAGGTAGGATATCCAAATTTTATGGCCACCACAATATTATATGTTGTCTACATCAAAAGCTACCATAAAGTTCTTCATACATTCCACCCCTATAACCACCATGACATAATCATTTTAAACCTTTTATGCCACTAAAAGCACCAGGAAAGGGACAAGTGTTCAGTGTAGCAAGTCCCAATATTTGAACCTTGGACATCTGCCTTCCTTACAGGGTTTGGTCAAACCAATTGGTCTACACCTCAAACCTGACATTGGAAACTATGTTATATGTTGATCATCAACTCATTATGAGCAACTCACCATATTTTATTCAAGATATGAAGTAATGAAATCATGATACTTTTGAGATAATATAATTGGGGATTTTATATTATTCATTTGGAATTTAAATTGATCAAAAGTCTTCTAACATCACCATCTCTCATCTTAAGTATACCTTGACCTAAAGGTCACTTGTAGTTGGGTATTTATACCCCTTCCTACCAACAATTTCATTATCGACTAGAGTGTATTCTATTTTATTTTAGTGAGATATTTTGGTGTACATGAGCACCATTTATATTGTGTATTATTTTTGTGAGTTATTTCTACATACCATGATAATGAGATAATTTTAATCATTTGTTAAAAGTATTATTGACTCCAATAATCTAGATGATAGGTGTATTTGATTCTTTAAGTTTCATATAAAATTTTCTAATATCAAATCTTGAACCTCTATATATGTTTTCTTATATCCCCAAGTTTGAATTTCTATTCTATTATATGAGAGAGTAATTTTTTTAATATAAATTCACAAGTAAGGTTCACAAAAAATATATTCCCATACTCTTTTGTTTTGCATAATTAAGGCATAACCACATTTGAGTTCTTGTCACTGCCAACGACACTCAAGTGGATAGGATAGTCCAATATATCATAGATATTATTGGGGTTAACTTTTCTAAACCTCTATGGTTAGAAAATATACCTTCAATGGTTTCCCCACATTCCTTATAATATCATTGAGTATAATGTAATTTAACCATAGGATAGGGATTACCCCTTTTAGTCTGTCAAAAGGGAATGCCATTTCCCTCATCATACATAAGTCAGAATATGCAGGTACTACTTGGCGTAATGCCTTAAAATCTAGTTATCTCACCTCCATAATGAAATAACTAGTACTTAGTGCTTAATTACCATACCTTTGTGGTGGGATAATTAAGGGTATTATCACTCCATGTGATAATACACATGGTCATATGATCCAACATGATCAAATTTCCATACTTTCTCATGTTGTGATTGATTTTATAACCTATGTAATAGGAATTATGGTTCAAGATTCACACTTAAGAACCTTCCTCAAAAAATATATGCTTTTGGTAATACATCATTGCAACTGACTTAACTATTACCTCCCTGTAACTAGCCAAGTCTATGGAAAAGGTCCTATTGAAGGGTTCTAACATATCTTACTATAATCATACCCTTCATAATCCAAAAACATAACATATAATAAAACCATTAACATATCTCTCTTAATAAAAATTATATCATGCCTACATTGCTTATTGAGGAAAGAGTAAAACATCTCTAATTAATATCTCAAAACCATTAAATATTTCATTACAAATATACCTATTCTATAAGCATGCATAAACTCATAACTCATATATGAGCATTACTTTTCATTTTCATTTCCAATTTCCAATTTCATATAAATAAATTCTAACTTTTTATACATTTATGGAAATATCTTTCTTCTATAAAAAAATGAAAGTGTAACTAACCAATCATGTAAGTAATCCACTATAATAACCATTCATATGAAAAAATCCTCTTTTTACAATGCATTTCTTAAGCAATATTTATATAATCCTCCTTCACCATATTTAATAAAAATAACATTTTATTACAATATTTCCCCTTCCATCAAGAAGTTCACATTACATCTTATTCAAAAATATTACATAACTTTAATAGTAACATGATAGAACATTCTACACATTTCACCAATTGTTGATTTCCTTAATCTTAATGGCAAAGTGGTTGGATTAAAGGATCGGAACAAGTCATCATCAAGTAAAATGCAGACCTAAATGCTCTTTCAAAATACATCTAAAAGATTCATATAAAAATGACCATATACATTCCTAAATCTATATATTTTATACATTCGTAAATCTATATATTTTTTAAGATAACATGTTAGGAAACCACATAATTTCCTTATAAAAAGTGGGCTCCAAACCCATTTGAACATTCAATATTGTAAAACAATACAAAATACACTTTATATTAACCAATTAAAAATAAAGCAATGCCATATCTTTCCAAAAAAATAAACAATTATTAGGTGTATAGAAATATCACAATGCTTTATCCAAAAAAAATATTAATTCATATAACAATTTACTAAGAGGATCCCATGCTCCTATCAAGAATAGATTCTTCATCTATTCTTCCCATTAAAACCCATTTATTTAAAGGTTAAGGTAGAAAACATAAATTCTTTACTTCTATAAAAAAAAATCATAGACTCTAATTCTCAAAGAAAACATAAGATAACTTTATTGATATAAATTTTAATTCTAATCTCCTTAGCAGGAAATATTAACTCTATTATTCATTAAAAACTTAAGCTCTGATTTTCTTAATAGAAATCATTAACTCTATTTCTCAATAAAACTTAAGCTCAATTTCTCAATGTAAAATATAAGCTCTAATTTTTTTCTTAATAAAAATCATTAAATCTATTTCTCAATAAAAATTAAGCTTAATTTATCAATGTAAATATAAGCTCAATAGAACTTAAGTACATACTTAGCTATTCTAAGAAACAGAGGATGTTGAACTCATATAAATCACACATGATTTTGAAAAGAAATTCAAATCAAGCATGCACATTAGACCTTGTTTTAAAACACATAAATGTTAAATGCAATAAAGGTACACATGTACATATTAAAACTTAACATATAATCTAACCAAGCTTTCAAATATGGAATAAAAGTATATTAAATCTTTAATTAAAACATAATAATCTACCCATGATTCCAAATAAGGTAAGCATATACATATTAAAACTTCAAATATATTTTTTCTAGGCTTCCAAAGATGGAATGAAGGTATATTAAAGATTTAATTAAAATATATAATCTATCCAAGCTCTAACTTGGAGGGTGCATAGATTGAAAACAGGTAAACCTATTTATTTAAATCCTATTTATTTAAATCCTCCATTTAATTATATAAATGAACAGGTCTTAAAAAATATGAAGTGCACAAGTTGAAATATATATACTCCAACATGGAAGAAGAGCAATAGAAAAAAAGCATGATATATATATATATATATATATATATATTTTTTTTTTTTTTCCACCCTTCAATAGAGTAGCAGATTACCTGGTATTAGTTTGTAAAAATTTTCTGGTAGCTCTTCCCCGGTTCTATTCATTTCTCATATTTCCTCACTTCCCCCATTCCAAAAGGTTGCACTCCTTTTTTTGGTAACTTGGAAACAACCCCATATAAAGACCAAATAGCATGCAAAAATAGTTGTTGCAAATAACTTTCCTAAATTTTCTCCCATGTTATTCTTTTCCCATCAAAGCATGCATTGTCAACAAAGTAGCGTATCCACTAAATTTAGGATTTTTTTTTTATTAATAGAAGCATCTCCCTAAAAAAAGCTTCTTATTAAATTTTCACTTTCTAACTATAAGTTTTCCAATTAAAACTAAAGTTTCCAATTTTAGAATGCCTCCCAACGATTATGAATAACATAATAACGCAATAAAAAATAATTATCAATCAATTGTCTAATAACACCATTAATCAAGTTTAAGGATTGATTTAATCATCCTTTCTTTAAGTTAATCAATGGTTAATATTAATATCACTTATTAATATATTAATAGAATACTAATTAAACTTTTACATCTATTAATATCATTTTAAAAGGAAATTCTTATCCTACCCATTCGTGCACCAAACTTCTACAAAAATAAATATACATTATTCAAACATAAGTAAACCAAAAGAGACACTTTTCAAGCAAATACATATTTTGCTTATCTCTTAAAATAAAATATTTTACAATAACTTCCAGGTTATCAACTTCCTGCTATGGTGGTTCCCTTGCTTATAGCAATCTTCCAGCCAATGGTGTGAGACATATATATACAACACATAAACATGAATGCAACTACATGAGGGTATATCATACCCTAAAGCTATGCTAGATTGTAAAATCTAGTAACCATTTCCCTTAGTTTAGTGTCTCATTCTTGGTGGTCAACTTCATCACCTACCCACGAGAGTACCAAGTCTTACAACCATACATATTATCAACAGTACCATATTATCATATAATATAATCAAAATAGTAATAAAAATTAACCATCTATAATGCATTTAATATTAAGTATTGAATAATAATATATTAACACATAATCCATTATATTCATGAGACCTACCAAGGAGGGCTATGACACAGACCATGGGTAAGTTTTTATCTTCTCCCTAGTAAATGGGTCAGTCTAGATTAATACTTTGATGATTATAGGATTAAATGTTTGGATGTTGGTCCACTATGTTCTATTCAATTTATATACATGGTTAATTTGGTAGATTCATCTAAATCCTATATTAAATAGAATTTGCCACTTAGTTTCCCTCTATACATGCATTCAGGGGAGCAACCACCATTACTTCACTTGATATGAATTAATTTATCTCATGCCCATTGTAATTCCTTTTGAAAAACTTATATACCTGAAAATGATATATTTTGATCTCTTCTTGATATTCTTTGATACGTAGCTTCATCATATTTAAATTTAAATCTCAAGTCCCAAATTTTAATAACACAAAATTTTTTCTCATGGCTAGATTAGTGCCTATGTTTGAGGTAGTTGTAGATTAATAGATTGATACCAACATATATCCTCCATGTTTTGGGTTCTTAGTAATTTTATAAATGGATGTATGTCATCCTAATATTAGATATTGGTATTTCAAAAATTTAATCCACCTTCATATATCTTGCATATTTGATTGGATTTCTTGGTATGTACACATCGCCCCTACTAATGGTATGATAGCATCACTTATATAGACTACCTCCTAGATTTTATTTTAACAAATCAATAGGTTAAGACCTAAGATAATTAATTTATGACTTATATTATTTTAAATCTATTTAGCTAATCAAATTAAAATACATTAGGTCGATATTTAAGGGAGAAAATTTTCTACATTATTTCTAGTGTTACCTCTTACACCATAATTTTTATAAGGATATTCTACCCAATTTTGGGTAGAATGAGATGCATAAAAAAGGGTATTTAGGATATATTATGATATATTTTCATCTAAATAAGGGTGAATTTTTTATATTTTGAAGTATAAATAAAGTTAAAATAGAGAAACTACAAATATAAAAATAGTGAGCTTATGTACATATTTAAATGTTGAAGTTTTAGGCTCAATTTGACTATAGGTGTTTCAGATTTTTCACATTCATTGAGATAGATAGCTACTAGCCATCTAGTTCCATCATCACATATGTATTATTTCCCCCAATCCTAGTGTTTTGGTAAAGGTTTCTCTATAAAAATTTAAATTTAATATGCTTTTTTAGGTTTTACTCAATCTCCATTCACTTAAGCAATAGATATCTAATGTTGATGTCATTCTTGGTTTCTTTCTTATTAAAGTAGTACTGTATTATTTCTAGGTGGTGGTTTATAGTATTTAAGGCCTTGTTTCATTTTTTTATTTTCAATTGGTTATATGGTATTGAAACACCCCACCCATATTACATCATCACCACAATGGTAATATAACAAAGCTTGGATATTATCCATGTAACACTAGGCAAGATTTGAACCTTGGTCTCATCCTTGAATGTTGAGGAATTTAACCATTTGAGCTAATAAAACTTGATTGTTTCATTCTTATTATACAAATAATTATCCATTTAGTCTTTCCTACATTATTTATATACTAATATTTTCTAGCTCTGATTGTTTCATCATTTAGAGTGATGAGAGCTCTAGGTTAATGGGAAATACAATCTCTTTCTTGAACACCAACATGTATAAAAAAATAACAATAGAATCCTTGGAAGTTACCTTTTAATTCCATAATACCTTATATAAATAAGTATTTTAATCCCTTTATGATTTAATGATTGTACCTTTGAGTATTTGGACTATGTTCTTGTTCATCAATTCAACTAACCCATTTCTATGGGGGGAATATTTGGCAACATTTTGTAACAATGTCACACTTGAATAACTACATTAGCTTTAAAGTTAAGAAGGTTAGTGGATTACCTATAAATTCTATTAAAGTTAATTCAATCCTTGTGATGATATCTTGAAATAGCTAAATTATCAACTATTGGTTTCATGCTTTTTTAGAATAGCATATACCTCTTGATGGTCTAGTTGGCATTAGGTCAAATTCAATATTGGATGGCCTAATATTATTCTCATATTTGTTATTGATTAGGGATGGTTCCTATAGAATACTTTCAAAGATACAATAAGAGGGAAATATAAATAGGGGAGAAAGGGTATAAATTGGATTGAAGCATATAGAGTTCAACTAATAGAAAGAATGCAAGCTAAATGAACATAGACTGGCTATTACGATCAAGGACATTAAAAAATTTTCTCCAACCAAATATCATGCACTTAAACACAAAATCATAACATACTATATTCCAAACATTTCACTAAATCGTCCAAACAACTATTTAACCTAATAGAATTCACCAAACTAAAACTAATAGAAATATCAAGAGTGTAATTGTTATAAAATTTAACACCTTAAAAGCTCCAAGAGTACTAATCCAAACAATATCAAGCTTAATAAAATTTACTCCATTCCAAGTTGAAATAATACAAACAACATTGAGCCTAACAAAATTCACTACCATCAAAGATTAAATAAAAATGATGAAAGTGTAATGTATTAGTGAAAATATTGAATGATCTTGGACAAGAAAAATATAAACAATTTTTGATTTTATTAGTTTATCCTAGAGCCTTAGCTCAAAAAAAGGAGAATATTGAAGTTTTTTATCTTTACAAATTAGGAACACTACTATTTATATAGCTTTTATGTAATTCTAAAATTAAATAATCTATAAAATAATTGATCAAAATTGATCGTGCATGATCCTAGGATGAGTGGGCACCACTCAACCTCATTATTTTACTCTACACATACATGTTGTTGTTCTATCATGCTTGAAGGTGGTTGTTGCTCTATAGTTTTGATAGATACAACATCGTTTAATTATGCATTGTTGAATCACTAGGTGTCCTTTATGTTGAGCTTATTTGTCAAGGATGCTACTATTGCATCATTCCTTTTGGGATCCTTTTTTATCTAATTCTAACATGCCATACACTCTAGAAGGTAGCTTGAGTAGTCTAAACTATTGTTCTATTTTGATCTAGTTGTAGACTCCATTGTAAGTTGATTGTGATGTGCTAGAATCCTTGAAAGATTATTTATAGCATTTGGTAGTGTTCCAACTCATATAGGTAGAAGGCTATTTTTTGCTTCTCACCTCTTTTTTGCACTTGTCCAAAACTTTTGAAAATTGTGTTGTTGATGTCATTATCTAGCTAACTTTAGGAGTAGCTAAAATTAGCCACTTTTACTTTGTGATTTCTCCAATTTTCTTGAACTTGAATCACCTACTAGCATAAACATAAAAAAATTCTATCTTGTCTCATTTATTAGTCTATCACCAAATTGGTTTGGACACAAGCTTTTGGCCTAAATGATTAAGTTTTATTTTAATAATTTTAAGCCTCATATTTATTTTTCTACCTTCCAAAATGTTATACTTGGAAGAATTATCACTCTAGACTAGTCCCTTTATTTATTTTTTTCTTCTCCCAATTTTATTCATGCCCTTTATTTTTTTTCTCATTACTTGGTCTTTGGTGCTTTTAAAGTTGTGATAATATTTAGGGAGACACTCATATTGCCTAGTAATATTGGCCATGAACATTGAACCTTTAGGAAAGTACTTTATCACCCTTCTTTTTTTACTGTATTGTTGTTGGGATCCCTCAAGGACACTATGTTATATGGTGCACTTGCAAAAAAGAGGGTGGCTTAATTCATGAGTCCACTCCTCAAGTTGGGAATTTAATCCATGTGTATCAAGAAAATAAATACCTTTCCAATGGTATAACCTTTTTATTTACCACTATAAAGGTTATGGGGTTCCATCCTATGATGAGTTTTGGCTCAACTATCACTAAAAAGACTAGAAGTGTTCATTCATCTAGTTTAGTTTGTTAGCACTGCCTCATAGAATAGGGTATTTAGAATTTTCTAGTAGATTTATTCAGAGGATCTCCCTAGTTAGCATCTTTGGCATTTTAACAACATTGACTTCTTGATAGATGGAAGGAAATCAAGGTCTCTCATCTTAATTCTACTATTCAGCTCTTGAATAGTATATCAACTCAAAATTTTCTTAGGCTATATTTACCTAATGTAGTGAAATTTAACTATAGTTTAGAAAATAATATGGTACTTTTGATTATATGAGGTAAGGAACCCAAAAATAGAAGCTTTATCTATTGGAAACAAATATTAAAGAAGCAAATATTAGAACTTCTATGAGAAAAGAAAATGGGAGAATAATTTTTTGCATGAAGGGCAGCTAAAGGCAGCTTTTCTCACAACTCACATAATATCAAGGGGAAATCCTTATATAGACTTATTTAAAAAGAACAATTATTAAAATAATTTATCTATTTGGTTTCTCCCTTGCATGGGTTTTCTTTGTCCTTTCGTTTCTCAATATTTTTGTTGTTAGCTCCTTTTTTGGGTTGTATCTATTTGGTAGTGTGGAGCTAGTTTGTTTCCTAGGTATTTGGTTTGATTTTACATTTTTTTGTGTCCCTTACTTCCATGCTTCTCCTATAATAATGGTTAAATCCATTTTATAAAATTTTTGGGGTCCCTTTCAAAACCCCTTCATCCATCTAATAAAAAAATGATTAAAATTATTTATCTAGTTTTCTATGGCATTCTCATAAGAGGTGACTTTTCAATGTAGTTGAATTAGAAAAACTACATTTATCTATCATTTCTAAGCATTTTTTTTATTCTAGTACCTCCTCATATATACAACCATCCTTTTATTTATGGATGTGGACTGTCTAGTGTTTTTTTCCAAAATCTTATCATGTATGAGTGCTATGTTATTGATCAATAGATCCAATAAGTTTATTAAACTTATCTTCTATAAAATTTATTTACATGTATATTTACACAAACTTTTGATAAGGTGCCCCCTTTCAGCTATTCTACATGTTATCAATTCATTAGAATTAATAATTTCTAGACCAAAATAATCCAAACTTGTTATGCTCATGTTTTTTGGTCTTCTAGAATATGTGTATTTTTATGTCATAAGTTGCTATTATGTTGAATTTGAAAAATAATGAGTTCTACAGCATGTGTGATCTATACCATTAAAATAGATCAAAGACAACTTGTATTTAGCTCATGAACCTCTTATTGGCTCATATAGGTATTCTAGATATTTTGTAAGTCTTTAACCTTGGTCTTCATGAGTTTTCAAGCTCATTTGAATTAATGCATTTAGATGGAGCATGGAAAGCACACCTTATTCCAAAAAATACCTTTTGAACTACTATGTGTATTTTGGATGCATTTTCTAGAACCCATGATTGGTTGAATTTGGACTATTTTAAGTTCCCATGTCTAAGTGGATTATTGTATTAAGATCAAACATAGAAAATATGTCCTCCTTTAGTAAGTCATACTCATATTTTATAGGATTTTGGTTCATTATTCTATCTCCACTTGAGGGTGCTATGAATCATCTTCAACTAGATTGAATCTTTGCTCCTCATATCTTTAAATGTGTTAGGGATTGAGATTATTGGCATAGATTTAGACACTTATTTCTTTGCAAGGAATTATCATATGAGATAAATCTAGTGATAAGTACCCCCTAAGATTTTTTGTACATTTTCTTGAAAAGCATCTATCTTAGGTTACCTCTTTTCATAGGTATATTAAAAGAAGAAATGTGGGCTCTAGTCATAGAATAGATTCAAAGGAAGTTGGCAGGGTGGAAGGATAATATGCTATCTCAAGCTGAGAAATTATTGTTTTTGAAGGTAACATTATACAACATCCCAATTTACATGACATTTTTCATAATCCTCTATAATGTTAAAAATATAATAGAGAAAATATTTAAAAGGTTTCTTTGGGAAGGGGTAGAAGAAAAATATAGGCTTACTCTAGTATCATGGGATACAGTTTGCTCTTCGTCGATGGAAGGTGGTCAAGGGATAAGAACATTACAATAGTTCAATAAAGTATTGATAACTAAAATATGTTAGAGATTGACCAAGGAAAAATATCTAATTTGGGTTAATATTATTAAAGGTAGGTATTTTGAAGGTTCCATACCCTTATTTAGAAGTTTAGACCCTCCTAAAGGATCAACCATTTTAAAATGGAGTTTCCAAATCTAGGAAATTGTTGATTTTTTGACTAATATGGATGGTAGGAGAAGGCAAGGAAATATTTTTTGGGAAGACACTTTGATTGTAGATAGTCCTTTACAGCATATGTAGGATTTTAGAAGACTAAAAAAATTCCTAGTTCAAAAATATGGACCACTAGTCAAACATAACATAGAATTTGGGGAAGGTCATAGGTTTTAGAAAGAGCTAACTTTGGATTATGTTGATCCAAAACTATAACAATATCTACTAAATATTAATAGGCCACTATAGTAGTACCACTTATCTCAGAATGAATATAAGGATTCTTTGATCAGGTTCCCAACTTCCTTAGGGAAATTCTCTATGAAATAAACTTATACCCTATAGTTTGGAGGTGTGTAGGGGGACTTTCCTATAAATAAGGTTTGTAAGAATGATTTAATCCCCAAATTAAATTTCTTTCATTGGTTATGTTTATAAAACATGATTTTAAATCTAGATAACCTGAGTAAGAGAGGTTTTTAAATACGAAATATATGATGTCATTGCATGAAGGATGTTGAATCAATCGACCATTCATTGTAAGTTTGTATGTAAGGTACTTAATAATCTAATGAAAACTATATTCTACTGTTGGGTGGTCCCTAGTACTTTTATGTAACTTTTAACCAATGGAGATGCTCTTTTAGTAGCAGTGTGTTATCAAAACTTTGGAATTTTTTGCTATCTCATTTTGTAGGGTTTTTGGTGGGAAAGAAATTAGAGATTTTTTAGGGAGGAAAGTAAGGATGAAATTTTTGTGTCTAACAAAATTAAAATTTCAATGAGGGGGACTTTGCTTGCCTTTGATAATAGTGTTGACTCTAAGAAAAATTTGGAAAAGAGGATCACTAGAGAATACAACTTGGGAGAACCTAAAGCAACACCTTTTTCAATAAATTTGAAAAGAGAAAAAAATAAAATTAGAGGAGGGTTGGGTAAATTTAAACTTTTATAGAGTTGTGAATGTTAAATTTTGATGCTAAATACTTAATGTAAAACCAACCACACAATAAAAATGAGTATGCGATATTAAATATATGATAATGGAAATATACCAAGCATGTAAAACTCATAAGAACATTTTATAATAACTCATAAAATGCCATTAATGAAATCTCACAAAAATAGTATCTTCATACAAAATGTGGAGATCTTAAACTCTCCATACTTCTTACATGCTCTACATTGTATCTACTACTTATCTACTCTATGCTCTCTATCTTCTCATTTTGTTTTATATATTTTACTACAAAGGCCAATATATATTGAGATGTTACTCTTGGCCTTCCACCTACCTATAAATTTTCATAGACTCATGTACACATGGACAACATGCACATTTACATCATTTCACATTAAAATAGTACTTGCACATTTATTACATTGCATAAAGTAAATACTCAAACCCTAATCTAACACACACTCCTAATATAAATAGGTACCCAATGTGTTACATTGGCATGTACAAAATAATGTAATATATTCCAACATCCCCATGTATTACATTATTTGGTTATTGAATACTTTAGTCTTCAATATGGTCCTTCTTCTGGTTCTAGAATTTGAGTTGTTCTTTTCTGCTTTCTTCATGTTGCTCCCTATCTATATCTTGATCAATTAAATAATTAGTATCTTCATAAAATACTATTTTTACTATAATATATTTAACTTCATATTCATATATAGGTTCTTCTAGTTCCTGAATTTATTGAATCTCTTGAACTAATTTTTCCTTCTCTATATTGTAGTTGATGATGATTCTATTGATTATGAGAAGTACATGTATGCTGAAATTATTGCTGATGTGAATTATATTGATTCTAATATTATCTTGGTTGGAATGGCCTATTTGATTGGCTTCCAGATTTTTTTTTATTCTATTAATACTAATTTCTTGGATTGAAATTACAATAATTGGTACTATGTCATTTCTTTTTGCATACTTGACAATATCTATTATTCCATATTGATATATACTATGAGAATGAAGCAACATTTCCTTATGGATTATCTTTTGAGACTAAGGTATTGTTAGTCATTCATATTTCACTGAATTATCTAACTCATATTTTAGTAGTATATTGACTAACTTATCAAATGATGTATCTTTACTTAGAATTTTTAGAGATGTGACTAAATGCTTATAGATTTTGGAAGTGCTCTTAGGATCACTTGGACAAGAAAATTGTCTTCTACCTTTTCTCCTAAGGTTAATAATTTTCCTTTTATATTTGCTATTTTTCGTACAAATAGTTCTATTCTTTCACCACTATTAAATTTTAGATAATGCAATTGAGTTTGGAGATTCAAGATAGTGGTTTTGTTCCTTCCTTCAAAACTTTTGGCTAAAGTTTTCAAGTTTCTATAGAAGTTGCTGCTAAACTGATGTGTGGTTGTCTTTCATTTGTAATTACAAATGTTATTATAATTAGTGTTTTTGCTTCATATTCTTCAAAATTTTGAATATCTCTAGCATATTTAGTAGGTTTAGTTTTTTCTCCTTTAACTATATCCTAAAGCTTTTCAACTATCAATATTGACCTCACTTTGTTTTTCCATGAAGTGTAATTAGGTCCTTTAAAAAGTTGGGATTTTGAGAATATGAATTTATTTTTTGTCATGATGATACTTGTAGACTACCTTATATCTCCCTAATACTTTAATATAATATGGTATTGATAAAATATTTAGCTTTATTAAATTCCTTTGAGTTGAATCCCTTTTGTCTCCCTAATGTTTTAATGACAATTTCAATATAATGTTCAACTCATATTATTCAAGATAAGCATTTTATAAATAGAAATCTAAAGATAATTTTGATGTAATTTTAATTTTTATAAGGTTCTATTTTCAATACCTTTAAGTTGGATTTCTTATGTCTCATTAATTTTATCAAGAGAGTAATATCAATGTAATTTTCCAACTTTTAAATGACTGTCTATTTTGTTTCTTATATCTTTGAATTCTCAATAATATTGTTTCTAGATTTTAAAAACTTAAATTGGTGTTGAATTCCTTATAAATCCTTAATTGGAAATATTGAAAAAAAATGTACTTGCAAATTTAATATTTTTATTTTGAAATAGAAATCCTTATTCCTCCAAGTTTAAACTATTTGCAAATATTTCTATGTAATTTGAATTTCAAAAATTGAATGAGGTAATTTCAATAAAAACCTTTCAAAATGCTTCTTTCTTCAAAAATATTCTAAGGCATTCAATAATTCTTCTAAGGTTATAATTATTTACCTTATTTCTCCTTCTATTCAAATAACCTTAAGTATAATGAAATAATTAACCTTGACTTCAATAATATTATGCCTTGTATCTCCTTAGTCTTTGCAAAGGTTTTTAAATCAAATTAAATATTTCTTACCTCCTTTAATATGGCACTTCAAGACTTTGGCTTGCTTCTTTTTATTCTACAACCTGCACTCTCAAGATGCTCTTCATTTACTGTGATGCATTCAATGCTCCTTAATGCTCAATATTCAAGACTTTGACTCTTCAATGCATCCTTATATTCCTTCTTGTAGCACTTATGTATACTTACGCATTTCACTCTCCTCTATGTCAATCAATATTTTGACCCATGTATTTATTGATATCTAAGATGTTTCAATCTTCTTCCAAGATGGTTGGTTCTCCTCCTACTTCATAACATGTCACTCTTTTTCTTTGTATTCAAGATGTTACATAGGGTGCCTTTATTCTCTAAAACCCTTCCTCACTGTATAACACACATCAATACTTGGTATAAGGTATTTCCAAGGTGTTACACTATATTTAGTGTTACATTAAACATGTGGTAACTTAGCACTTGTAATCCCAATGTATGCTTGAGTGATAATTGATTTCTTGGTGCTCAATACAATTCTACTCCAACGTTACACCTACCAAAGTTTATATTTATCGAATGTATTATTTACTTCTTGTTTCTATGCTCTTATTATTTTTCTTAAATAATGCTAATGATGATGTTGAGGTGTTGCTACTCCTCTACTTGGTGGTTACACCTTAATGGTTCTTTTCCAACATAGGTATCTTCTCTTCCACGGTGGAAATATGACTGCTTATTCCAACGTAGGAATTCTCTCTTCCATGGTGGCTATGGTGGCTCCTTTCAACATAATTTTCTTCACTTCCATACTTGCTATATGGTGGATTTTTTAGGTTTCTTATCTGCTATTAGCTTTTGATGTCAAAGATGTCTTTCTAATGTTAGCTATTACAATATTGGTTTTTTGTACTTCACAAATGCTTCTACGATTGTGGTGCTCTTCCTGATATTTGCTTTCATTTAAATGGTGTCTAGGCTATATGTTATTTTATTTGCTAATGGTAACTCCTCAATATAGGCTCTATGGTTTTTATCACTTCTTTGGTGGCTTCCCTTTACCATGATCTTCTGCAATATTTTGTTGTACTATGTAGGCTTCCAAAACAACATTCACTTTTTAATATCTTTTCTCCTTATTACTCCTTTCAAGTAATACTTTTAACTCACCTCTATGTTGTTTACATTTTGCAGGTTCCAATATGATGTCTCCTTCCTTGGCTTGGAGATACTTGACTCAAACTAGCTTTTCTCCTTAAATAACTCTAATATGATGCTTTTAAAAAACTTATAATGGATAAGTTTTAATGCTTAACTAATGAACTGTCATAGCACCATTTTTACACACCTTTTTGGCCTCCTTTTGTAGCTAGTCTCTTTGGTGATTTACTTAAAAAAAAAATTGTATTAATTTTATAAATTTTATAGCCTTTGTTTATTTCATTTTGTAACTCTAAATTTATCAATTTTGTAGCTCTAAATTCACTATCCAATTTTCTTTCAAAATTTTCCATATTTCTCCTTCAAATGTGTTTTCCAATACTATGTAATTTGGAGCTTCACTTCCTTCTACTTTGTTTTTCTAAGCTTATCTATTTTACAACTTTATTTGTTGCCCAAATTTAATGCCTCTTAACCTTTGATTTTTTGCCTTTTTGCTATCCTAGAAATTTGTAGTTTGTAGATTCAAATGCTTCTAAATCCTCCCTCCCTTTGTTGTCCAAATATCTCTAAAATCTGACTTGGACTCTACCAAATCATAATCCTATGTTCTTCTTCTAATCCTGCCCAAATTTTCAATCCAAAATTCTTAATTTGTTGCTCTCAAAACTTTGATTTCTCCTTATTTATCTTGCTATTCAAAAACAACATTCAACTTCTCCAAATTACTACCTTAATTTTTTGTCAAGCCTTCCTTTAATTGGCTATTCAAGGACACTTTGAAATATACCCAAATATTCTTCTATTTGTAGCTTTATGTCACATTCAATTTGCCTTTCTGTGACTTTTCAACTTCTGCTATAAAAATCAACAATCTTCTCCTTTGCAAATCATCCTTCAAATCCTTTATGGTTGTCTTTAAAACTTTCAAATATGGTGGCCTCTTCTAGATTTTTTCTCGTCCAATATTATTGTAAAATTATGAATTTAAAATTAACCTCTTTCTCAAAAATTTGAATATCTTAAGGTCTTAAAAAAACCTTTCCAAAATTTGATAAACTTCTTGTGAAATTATTTTTCCTTTTGGTCTTATTGTTGGATGGCGATAATTATACCAAAGTCTTCCTTTTAGGAGATACTCCTTATTCCAATATTCTACCTTCAAATCTCCTCCAATGTCCACTTCTTCGATCTCTCCAATAGTGCTTCTCTAGCCTTCTTCTTTCTGCTTTTAAGTTTGTTTGAGATATCTTCTCTTGGGTCTTCAAATTATGCAGCTTCTAAAATATTCAATACAACTTTTCCTAGTACTCTTCTATCTTCAATATTCAATATTCTATCTTCCAAATCTAGAAGTTCTTCAATGGGAACTCTTTCTTGGGTCTCTTCAAATTTTGCAGTGGGACGTCTTCTCTCGGTTCTCCTTCTTCTTAATCTGCAATATTCAATCTTCTATGGAAATCTCCTTCTTGGGTATCCTCAATCTTCTACTTTCAATATTCAATGGGATATTTTTACTTGAACCTCCTTAATTTTCAATGTCTATTATTTTGTTGCAAAAAAGAACTAATTCTTGCATGAGGAAAGCACATAGACTTTTAGGTAATCGAAGATACAATTCTTCTCTACCCATTGTAGGAAGCTTCTTAACTTCTGAGAAAAAAAATTTAATATAAAAAATTTAGACAAAAACTACCAAATTCATATAAATATCTAGATCTCTAAGAATCAATAAACTTCACTAGTTATCCTTTAATCTAGTGGAAAGAGATCTATGTTGAGTCCTAGTATTCACAAGTTTTCCTGCAACTCGATGAAAAGACTCTAGTAAAAAAGCAATTTTGAAAATTATAAAAATAAGATCTCATTTATTTTCTCTATCTCTCTTGTGGCTCTCCCTATCTCCTATCCCCTTGTGGATCTGATACCACTGTTAGCTTTTGATGCTAAATACTTAATGTAAAATCAACCACAAGATATAAAATGAGCATGCAATATTAAATATATGATAATGGAAATATACTAAGCATGTAAAACTCATAAGAAACTTCTGCAATAACTCATAAAATTTCCTTTAAGGAAAGCTCATAAAAATAGCATCTTCATACAAAATATGGATATATTAAACTCTCAATACTTCTTACATGCTCTATGTTGTATCTATTACTTCTCTACTCTATGCTCTCTATATTATCATCTTGTTTATCTCTTTTACTACAAAGGCTAATATATAATGATATGTGACTCTTGGATTTCCACCTACATATGACTCTTCAAATACTCATGTACACATATAAAATAGGCACATTTATTACATTGTATAAAGTAAATACTCAAACCCTAATATAAGATAAACTCCTAATCTAAACATGTACTCAAGGTGGTACATTGATATATACCAAATAATGTAATATATTCTAATAGACAAAGGTAACCTAGTTAGAGCTAGGGGAGGAGGTTTCATTTAGAATGATAAAGATGAAGTGTTATGGGTTTATACAAAAATTTATGGAGTACAAACCAATCACTATGTGGAAGCTAAATCCATATACTTTGGTGTTATGTTGTTGAGAAAAAATAATGTAAGGAAGGCCATCATAGAATGGAAATTTATAAATATTCTTAAGGATCTTAAGAAAGGAAAAGTTAATAATTGGTAGGTTTTGTGTTTAATTAAGGATACCTCATCCTATTAAAGGATATGGAGGAGAAGATGTTACATATATATCAAAAAGAAAATACTTTAGTTGATTATTTGGCAAACATTGGAGCTCAGTTTAATTAGAGGAAGATATGGAAAAATAATTTTCGCTTATGTCTTACAAGGATTACCTCATCTAAGGTAGAAGAAAAATACATTCCATAGGATGTTATCTTTTGATGTTGATGGTATTGTTGTTTATTCTAGGATTTTTTGGTGCTCCCAATGTGACTGTATGTTGTTGCTATTACAATTGTAGTTATAGTGAATGTTATTGTATTGTGCATCTACTTTTGTTACTGCTACTTCTATTACATATTATTGAGAATTATTACAACTGCTATTATTGTAAGTGTGGAAGGTAGGAATAAATAACAATCAAGTCAAGCTTTTCCTTTTCTAGAAATAGTTTTCAATATCATCTAGAATGCTATTTTTTTTTTGGTTTAGTTTTGGGATTTTTGCTACAAATTTATTTTTTCTTATGCTACAACCTTACATCTCCTTTTTATGTTATCTACAGAGGAGGTTGATGTTTATATTACAACCTTGGAAATCTTAATTCTATAATAGGTTTGGGGTCCCTCCAAAACCTCATTTTTTCACCATTACACAAAAAATAATGTAGTGGAAGGTACACCACTATCACCTCTTGGATCAATGAGATATAGGGGCCTTGTTTAGTAGAATTATAATTCCTTTTATAGCACCCACTATTCATACTAGTGTCCTATTAAGCTAAAAAAATATAGAGCTAGTCTAGATGTGTTCTAAGACCTTTTTTTCACAAATAGCCTTAGGCATGACTATTGTGATAAATCTAGAATCAACCATATAGTTATGTATTACCCAACATTTAATACGTAAGGACATATGAAAGGGTGGAGGTTTGATCTTGCCCATGCTAATAAAAGGCTTGATATTACCAATAGTTGGATGATTCTATTCCAAATTGAAGTCCAAGAGGGTTAGTTTACTTATGGCCAATGATCAATAAATCATCATACAAATTGAGGATTTAGGGACTATTCTTCAATTCTTAAATAATTCTAAATCTAGAGGTTTTTGATAGATTATATTTCTTCTTAATTGGTTGCTCGAATATCCTTTGATACTAGTGAGAAATTTTTTCTCTTTACTTCTTGGTCACCAAACAGTACCATAGCTTCCTTAGAACTTGCTCGTTTGAATCCTAGTGATACAATTCTAGCATTTGGTTAGCCTTGGGTGCTTTTGACCTTTGATTATTTTTTAGTACCCCATATCAACCTATTCCTTAGGAGCTTCCATCCTTTAATAGGTTGGTGGTTGTATCTTTTGATTTTCCTTTAATGCTTTAGGTCTTAGGTTTACTTTTGACTTTTGACTAGAAGATAAATTTTGGGTTTGGTCTATTTCTTACGTGCTTCTAGATTTTGGTAGGCTACTAGTAATTTTGGTATTTATTCATTAGATATTTATAGTGATTGATAGGATTTTTATACTTTCAAAATAAGCTATTCCTTATGTGGGTCTTCCTTCTACTCTTTTTAGGAAATTTCTATCTTTTGGGAATTAGAGGTTGGATGCTTTTCAATGAAAATGCATTATTTTAGATCTATTAGCATATCTAAAAGGCCTTATTTTAGATCTATTGACATACCTACAAAACCTTTAGATTTTATTTTTATTTCCTATGTTGTAACCAATTGTAACTTATATTGATAAACTACACAAGTGTTAATGTTGTGTGGGTCATTGTATGCTAGGCACTAGTAGTTGTCTAGAGCTATAGAATCTTCTTTTTTTATCTTTTGGCAACAACAACTTGCTTTTTTATAGAAAATACTTGCTTTAAAACAATTTTGCTAGTGGAATCACCTTCATATTTTATTATTTAAGTGTATATTATTTATTGATATCCATCATACCTCTTTCTTATACTTTGTCGCTCAATTTTTGTAACCTTATTTATGAAATTTATAATTTTTAGCTCTTGGATATCTATTGAATATTTTATATTTGGGGTGGGTAGGGCTAGCACTATGATTTATATATTTTTAAATAGAGGATATGATCTAGGTGGAGTATCTAATGAAGGGATTGTCAAGGTTGGAAATGAAGCTTGGTGGCCTAGCTACTAGATCTTAGAAAAATATGGAATTATGACTTAAGGAGGAAGCTTACCAACTTATATGAATGCATTTTTAGCTACAAAAATTTCTTAGAATATTTGAGAAAACCTCATCTCACTGGTTTGCTAGATTTGATGTTTAAAATCCAAAGTAAAAGCATGGAGATAATAGATACTGGATTGGGCATGTGATTGTTGGATATCTTAAGGAATTCTACTCCAAGTATTACCAGACTAGAAATTAAAGTATGAAATGCTTTCTTAAGGATGCTAATGAATATTGATAAATTGGGCAACTAGATAAAATGTGTTCCTTACATTATTAAACTCTATAATGAATGGATCAACAAGATTGGCCCAGGTGCTAATACTACCTTCTTTTAATGCATAGTATCGTGATATAATTTTTCCTCTAAAATAGAGAGCAAGCAACCATATCATCACATCATCATGGATAATATTATGAATAGTAGCTAGAGTAGAAAAATCTTGGTATCGTTCATAAGTTTTCTTCTAGTTATGTAGTAATCCACTTTCTAGAACCAAGAGAGAGAGCCAATATTTTTTTTATTTTTCTACAAGAGTTAATCAACTCACTAAGAAGACCTAACCATTTCGTCAATATAATGCATAACCATCTCAAGATCATTGTCATTGCTAAAAAAACTCAAGTGCAAAAGAGTGGGTAACTCCCTGTAATTCTCGAGGTTCAGTATTTTAACCTCACCATTAGAAAATATGACATTAGTTGTACACCTCATTTCCCTACACTTCCTTGTATGAGACTTCTTGACCATGATGTAGGGATTGCACTTTAAGATCCATATCACTTAAAGGTGATGCCTATTTCCTAACCTTATATACTAGCATCTATGTAGGATTACTATGGTGTAATGTCTTAGTGATTAGTTATTTTCATCTACCCATGAACTAACTAATACCATTACCACTCACCTAATAATGATTGTGGTCATACTCACCTGTCTGCAAGATACCACCATCATACTACCTTGTGAATTATCTGGTAGATTATCCTATACTAATCCACCATTAATATTACCAAAGCCTTATCACTAGGAATCGACCAAGCCTCATTACTAGAACCACCCAAGCCTCATCTTTAGGGTTTAGCATTTACAATTACCTATTTGTATTGTCTACCCATAACTCAACTAGGATTGGGTACAACTCAACTCTAGGGATCACTAATAAGGTGTTTAACAATCAAACCCATATTAATCCCCTCTTAATTCCAAGGTTACTATTCAATCATCATTTTTATATCTCACAAAAATATAAAACACTATAAACCAAAAATCCACACTAGCATCAACATATCATATTGACAAAGACTAGGGAAATTATCAATTTATGTATTTTATTTTTCATGAAAGGAATTAAAGCAGCATCTAGAATTCATAATCAAATTCCATTAATTAATTTCCCTATTATTGCACCATATTCTTCAATAAACACAATTTATCCATCTTGCTAACTACAAATCCTTTCCAAAGGAACTTAACATAGAAATAAAGAATCAATTCATCTTCATCTATTAAATAAAAATTTATGGAAATACATCAAGGATATTTACAATATATCCCATTCTTCATCAATAATCATAAAATAACTTCTACACATTATATCTATTAAGTTTTTATCTTTTCTAAATACAACATCACATTTCAAACATTAATTCCCAAAACCTAAGTATCCTCCTCTTTCCAATATCTTATACTTGGTATATCTTTTTCATCATCAAGCTTACGAGCATGAACATTGGGATCATGAATACACTTTAAAATGAATAGATAGTCCTAACATGCATAATTCAAATAAAATAATGTAAGGTTCGAATGATATTTTTTTAACATTCTTTCAATGCTTAAATCATAAAGAGGAAATTTTATACTTCTCTCACTCAAGTTTGACTTCCTTGCTACACATTCCATGTTTAATTCCTAGAATAAAATTATTATTCCTTCCTTCAATAGTAAAACAATCACTTTTTTCTTGAAACAAAGAGCTATTTTAATATATGGTCTCTATTAATAATTCTTCCAATATTATTAAATATGGGTTTATTACTCTTCTAATAAACCCCATCATAATCCTTATTAATAAATAAATATTGATTATAAAATAAATACACATTAATTAATCAATATTAATAAAAGTCTTAAATATAATATTAATTAATAGGTTTAACCCTATTAATTAAATATGACTTAGTTAAACTATTAATTAATTAATAAAATTAATATTGAATAATAATTTAACACCTTATAAAATCAATATAATTAAAACTATTGTTGCTAATGTCAAGTGAAAGTATTGTAGTACAATAATTCATAAATTTGCAAGATAAAAACAACAAAATAAGTGTAGGTTTGCTAGTTGATATAGTTAATAAAAAGAAATACTAACGACTAGGCTTCATTCAAATGACTACATTTCATTAGAGCAACATAAAGTTGAAATTTCCCCCTATCTACTCATTGGAAACCCAACTTATTGTGCATAAAATAATTACTTATAAATTCTATGCTTAGCATGGCCTTTCCAAAAATAAAACAATCAACATAACACTCTAGGTTTAATGTAAAAAACAACAAATAAGTCATTTTACTATGTACAACCAAATAACAACTTGGGCCACAAAAGAAAGCATAGATAAGCTATGGTTATGGACAGCTAGAAAACAAGAAAAAAAATATATTAAAAGCTTATTAAGTCTTTTGACTATACCAACCCAAAATGATAGCAAGAAAGGGAGTTACTGAAGAACTTCACAGGCACAATATATCCAATATTCACATGAATATTAATTAACCAAAGGCACACTAACAGTCTAGAAAACATGAATAAATCTAAAAAAAACATAGATACCTCTCATAATTTAACCATAAATTAAAAAAAAAAAAGCCAGAGAATGGAGGATACAACTATCCAACACAGGAATTGGATTCAACTTTACAAAAATCAGTTCATTTTCTATAATGAAAGAACTCTTCAACTAGCAATCAATCCTTTTCCCAATTCCTTCCAGTCCATCCCCTCCCCCAAACCTTAGCAACTAACCATATATATATTATTTATTAGGAAGAGGATATCAAAGGAATGTATTGAAAGAGCTCAAAGGTTGGGGTGGCTTCTTCAATTCTCATGCATTAAAACCATATTTAGAAATGAGAATCTCATTCTTAAAATAACATTTATTGTGGCTTCTTGAATTCTCATGTGTTAAAACCATATTTAGAAATGAGAATATCATTCTTAAAATAACATTTATTATATTTAATATGCCCCATTTTAAAAATTATCTTAATAAGATTAATATTTAAATTGCTAATATTACTTTAAATAATTTATTACTCTTCGATAATATTAAATTAATTAATACTATTAATATTTTTGTCTAATGTTAATATTATCTATGAACATTAGTGTGTGTGTATGTGTGTGTATATATATAAGTATTAATAATACTAACATTATTATTAATACCTTACTTCATCAACCAATTAAGATTTATACTTTAAAATACAAATATTAATGCATCCTAAAGATAAATTAAGAGCCTAAGCAACACAAGGGCTCTTGCTTAAAGTTGTCCTCACCCGAATTAAGATGCAATCAATAATAAGCAGAGATGCACAAACATAACCATTCCCTAAGCAAGAGGTATTATGATAACTTCAAGGTTATCAACCACCTACGAAGGACCCCTAAGCATAGAGGTAAGGGCTCTTTTTCTTTTTATAGCAACCTCCTTGCCCGATGATGCATTTAATCATACATACACACAATGCAAATGCTCCTACATGATTGTTTTACCCATGTGAGATGTCAATTGAAAATCATCCATGATTTCCCATTTCTCATTTATGTCAACTCCAGTAGTTGTCCCTTAACAATCCACCCATAAGAGCATCTAGTCCTCCAACCACAAAAAATTATCAACAATACTATATTCTAAAATAACATAACCCAACTTTAGTAATCATAAAGTACAACTATAAACTCATATTTATGGAATAAATAGAATCATGCATTGATTATCAATACATAAATACATCAATAAAACAACAAGGGAAGGTCCTTCCAAAATGGGCCATTACATACTCCCCCCTAAGTCTAAACATAGTCCCTTATTTTTTTCTAAAATAAAATGTTTTATTCAAGAAAAAATGAGAATTGCTTTCACATGGCACAATTCTTAGAAAAATGGTCCCACTGGATCTTACACTGATCTAAGATATGATTTCTTAGGCTTTTAGAGTGAAACCCTAGAATATTGATAGGTCGAGCCTCAATAGCCATGGGATCTACCACTTGTAATTTATATATATTTCAAACATGAGATGTATCAACAAAATATTTTACAAATTATGAATTTGTTGAAAGTATCATGGATTTATGATAAGTTGGGTGGTAAGATGAGCCAATAGGCTACTTGACTAATCCTATTAATTATTTCAAATGACCCACCAAATCAAGGACCTAACTTAGTTGACTTGATGACACTTTTCTTGGGTTACGCCCTTAAGAAAACTCTATCTCACATAGATAATTCCTTTGGTGACCCTTTTAAATATGCATAGCTCTTTTGGTGATTAGTTACTTCCTTAAACCTTTCTCAAATCACCTTGAGATATTCCTCCATCTCCTTAATAATGTTTGGTTCGATTATTGCCTAATATTTTGAATTATCCCAAGATAGAGGTTTATTGCATCTCTTTCCATATAAGGCCTTGAATGGGGCCATTCCAAAGGATGCATGGTATCCATTGTTATATGCAAATTCTACCAAATGCAAATAGTCTTACCACTTAGACTATTAATCTATGCAATACATACAGAACATGTATTTGAGGACTTGGTTTACCCTCTTTATTTGTCCATCTATTTATCGATGGTAGTTAGAACTAATATTCAACTTGGTTCCCAAGACAATGGTGAAGAGTTTATCAAATTTTGACATAAATATAGAGTCTCTATATAAGATAATTACTTTAGGAAAATTGTGCAACCAAATTAATTTCTTGGAAAACTTATTCACCACAACCCATGCATCATTCTTAATGTTCCCTTGTATGAAGTGTGTAAAATTTATCAACTTATACACCACCACAAGGATTGCATCATGTTGGTATACCTTGTTTCAAGTAAACCCATAATTAAAATCCATCGATTTGAGTTACCACTTTTTAGTGGGTAAATCACGTGGATATAATTTTCTATATGGATGTTGATGTTTTTTATTTATATTTTGATATTCCATACATCTAGCAATAAAATCACTGGCATCTCATTTCATTCTAGGTAAATAAAATACCTTTTTCATATTTTCTCTTATTTTAGCACCTCTTGAATGAGTAGAATATGAATAATATGCCTTTTGCATAATCATTCTCCTTAAATCTCCCACAACCACCCTATACTTGAAACATACAATATCATATTTTATTTTTAAATTCCCACTTCCTTTAGAATTTTTCTTTACTTTAATTTAATTTTTGATGCAATAAGGATCTTGTAATTGTATTTTCTTACTTTTTCAATCAATTCAAAATGACTCTAGGTTTAATATATTATATACCTCTTTCTACTCAAGGTTTCTACCATCTTATTTTTGTTGCCTTTGATATATTCTATACCTAATTTATAATCGGCTAAGACCTATATCCACCTTCTTGCCTTGCATTCAACATTGGTTAGGTAAATATAAACATTAAGCATTGGTGGTGTGACCTTAGCTCAAAAGGTTTTCCTAAAAAGTAATACCTCTATACCTTTAAAACATGGACAACCATTGCTAGCTCCAAGTTATAAGTAATATAATTTAACTCATACTTATTAATTTTTATAGATTCATAGGCTATTGTAGCTTCATTTTGGGATATAATGCCTCTCAACCCTTTTAAATAAGCATCTATGCATACTATAAAGTTCCCAAAAGGATCATATATTTTGATAATTGGTGTTGTAGTAAGCTTATTCTTAAGATTTAGAAAGGTGAACTCACACTTATCCATCCATTTGAACTCTTTTCCTTTTATTTGAAGGTTAATAATGGAGTATGCAATCCTTGAGAAGTTTTCGATAAATAATCTATAGTAACCCATCATTCCCATGAAAATTTGAATTTCAAACACATTGGTAGGTGAAAACCAGCTTAGTATGGCTTCAGTATTTTTTGGATCAATAACAATCCCTTCCACAGATAAAATATACCATAGATACTATACTTGTGAAACATAGAAGTAACACTTTGATAACTTTATATATAGTTTATTCTTCCTCAACATCTCTAAAACCAATACTAAATGTTGATCATGTTCTTCTTTGGTGTAGGAATAAATCAAGATGGTATCCATAATTATCAAAACCAAATGTTCTATATTTTTCCTAAACACATTGTTCATTAGGTTCATAAAGGTCATTGGTGCATTTTTCAACCCAAGCAATAGAAGCATAAATTCATAATGTTCATATCGTGTCTTGAAAGTTGCTTTATGAGTGTCTTCCTAAAAAATTCTCAACTAATGATACCCCAATATTAATTCAATATTTTAATTCAATATTTGAGAAAATTATGGCATATTTCAATTGATCAAATATATCATCTATTCTTGGTAATGGATACATGTTCTTGATGGTCATCTTGTTCAACATCCTATAATCAATAAATAGTCTCAATGAACCATTTTTTTCTTTACAAACAACATCAAAGAACTTCAAGGTGACACAATAGGTTTAAACAAACCCTTTTCCAACAAGTCTTGGAGTTTTAGATTTAACTCTTGTAAATCAATAGTGGTCATTCTATAGGGTCACCTAGAAATATGTTTAGCTCCAAGTATTAACTTAGTAATGCAATCAAATTCACATTGAGGTGGAAGGCTTGGAACTTAAAAAAAAAACATTTCTAAATTCATGCAAAATTGGATGTTCCTCAAATAATTCTTAGTATCCGTTATTTCCTTCCCTTCTATTTAATTTGATAGCAAACATAATTCCACCTCTTTTAATTATATTCTTAAGTTATAAAACTGACAATAAATTGGGTAAAAAATACCTTTGTTTTCTTTGAACCCTTAACCTTTGCTTATCTTTATCAGTATAATCCATCCATATTTCTTGGAAGTTGATTAAGGCACCATGGGATCCCAACAAATCCATCCATAAAATTTTATCAAAGGCATGTAGGGGTTATACATATAAGTTCCAAATATTTAATCCATTTGGTAAAGAAATCATAGTGTTAGACAAGCATGACTTAATAGGTTTTCCCAAACTCAAATTCAACTTTCCACCCTTGTGCCAAAAATCTAGGTTTTTCTATTATATCCCCAATAATACTAGTGGAAATAAAACTATATGTAGCTCCAAAATCAATTAAAAAATTTGTATTTCTATGAAATACTTTATCATTTAAAAGCATATGATTTTCCTAGCCATTCAAGTACTTATTTCCTATTGCTACATAAAATTGACCAGGTTGCTCTTTTGTTCTACCACTCTGACCTACTCGTTGAGGACACTTGTTCACATAGTGAGGACCTCAAAAAATGAAACAACTTGTCTTAGGTGCACAATACTTCTCTTGTATTTATCCCTTGTATCCTCCTTTATTTCTCAATCATTTTTGTTCTAGGGATGGGGTTTCAGGTTATCCCTTCTATGAAAGTTCTTGTTATTTTTCTTGTTTTCATTGTTCCTACTCCTAAAATTTGGTCTTTCTTTTGGGTTTTCTTTGATTTTATTATTTTTTTCATTAGTACATCTTGCAAACCTAATGATTTTTCTCTTTTTGAGTTCATGTTGCTCTTCTTCTATCAATTCTCTATAATTAAAGGTCTTTTTAGTGTGCTAATTAGTTTCCTCCTATCAAGCTAAGTCATATATTTTCTATAGATTTTTGGTCTTAAGCAAGTTGATTACTATTCGGATCTTAGGATATATCCTAATATGAAATTTGCACCTTCAAATGTTTCTTAGTCTCATTTTTAGGAATATATTTGAAAATATTGATAATTTTTTAATAATAAGCTTCCATAGTCAAAGTACCTTGTTTAAGTGTATAAAATTCCTTGAATTTATTTACGTAGAATTGATAAGTTAGGAATATCTTCTTGAATACCCTTACAAAATATTTTGATTTAAAATCCACCACTTGAATTCCTTACCCACCTTAAATGTACTCCACCATTCCAAGGTAGAATCTTGTAGATGAATGGTGGCTCAAGTAATTTGTGTTTTAAGTAAGTAATTCTTTGTGGAAAAGTAGGTCTCTAATTCATTCAACCTTGATTTAGCTATATCACCCCCTTATTTTCCACTAAATTTAGGTACCCTAATATTATTAAAGTCCTTAAAAATCTCAGACTTAATTTAAGATTTACCCTCTTGGACTTCTCTAGAAGAATTTTCTTGTGTGCCCTTTAAATTTTGATTATTGGATTCTTGTTTAAGAAGTGTTTCTAGAATTTTTTATTGTTTATCCATATTATCTTGTAGAAACCTAACTATTGATGTAAGATTTGCCATAATTTTGTTAGAATCACAAAAATTATAGATTCTTTCTTGGGATGAGTTGCAAATTCTTCCTACGTAGTTGATCCTGACTTAGAAGATCCCCCCTCTAAAAAAAAGTATCATTTCCTAGTCATAAAAAATAATTAGGTTAGGTTATCAAAGGAAATTATTCCCAATAAGAAGTTATACTTTCTAGGGTTTTTTCTCCTTGGTCTAATAAATCAAGATGATGTGTAGTATTAACTTGTCTCAAATAAATTTAAGGTCCCTTAAAAGTATAATATTATTAAAATCAGCACATCAAGGTAAGTTCAACCATATTATTTTCAAGGAAGCATTGAGTCCTGTGACCTAGGCCTAGGCTCTGATACAAAATGTAATGACCCACTTTCTTGACCCAAGGGAATAGAGCTAATTTTTTTATTTTTATATAAGAATTAATTAACTCACTAAGAAGACCCAACCATTTCATCAGTATAAGACATAACCATCTCAATGTTATTTTCACTACATATGACACCTAAGTGGATAGAGGTGGCAAACTTCTTGTAATTCTTAGGGTTTACTCTTTCAACCTCACCATTCGAAAAGACACCAATAGTGGTCCCCCCATTTCCCTACACTTCCTTGTATGAGGCTACTAGACCATGATGTAGGGATTACCCTTTAAGGCCCATATTACTTAAGGGTGATGCCTATTCCCTAACCCTACATACAAAAATATATGTAAGATTACTATGGTGTAATACCTTAGTAATTAGTTAGTTTCATCTGCCTATGAACTAAATAAGACTATTACCACTCACTTGATAATGATTTTGGTCATACTTGCCTACCAATAATATACCATCACTATACTACCTTGTGAATAATCTTGTGTATTATCCCATACCAACCCACATTTAATATTACCCAAGTCTCACCACTAGGAATCATCCAAGCCTCACCACTAGGACCACCCAAGTCTCAACACTAGGTTTTATCATTTATAATTATCTAGTTTTATTTTCTAACCACAAATCAATTGGGATTGGGTACAACTCAACTCTAGGGATCACTAATAATGTGTTTAACAATAAAATCCATATTAACCCTCTCTTAGTACTAAGGGTCATTTTAAATCATCAAATTTTCTATATCAAAAATATAAAATGCTATAATACCAAAACTCCATACTAGCATCAACATATCATATTGACAAAGACTAGGGAATTTAGCAATTTATGTATTTCCTTTATTTTCATGAAAGGAAGTAAAGCAACATCTAGAATTCATAACCAAATTCCATTAATTAATTTCCCTATTATTCCATCATCTTCTTCAATAAACATAATTTATCCATCTTGCTAACTACAAATCCTTCCCAAAGGAACTTAACATAGAAAGAAAGCATCAATTCATCTTCATCTATTAAATGAAAATTTATGGCAATACATCAAGGATGTTTACAATATATCCCATCCTTCATCAATAATCATAACATAACTTCTACACATGATATCTCTTAAGTATTTCTCTTTTCCAAATACAACATTACATTTCAAACATCAATTCCCAAAACCACAAGTATCATCCTCTTTCCAATGTCTTCTACTTGATATATATTTTCCTTCATAAATATTATGAGCATAAACATAAGGATCAAGATAACACTTTATAGGTCTAACATGCATCATTCACGTAAAATTATGCAAGAACAATGCAATTTTCCAATGATAATTTTTAAAAATTTATTTCATTGCTTAAATTATAAACAAGGAAAGTCCATACTTCTCTCACTCAAGTTTGACTTCCTTGCTACACAAGCCACATTTAACTCCTAGAATAAATTTAATATTCATTCCTTCAAGAATAAAACAATCACCTCTTTTCTTGAAACAAAGAGTTATTTTAATATATGGAAATTATCAATAAATCTTCCAATATTCTTAAATATGGGTTTATTACTCTTCTAATAAACCCCATCATAATCCTTATTAATAAATAAATATTGATTATAAAATAAATACACATTAATTAATCAATATTAATAAAAGTCTTAAATCTAATATTAATTTTTTTCAATTGGTTATATAGGATTGAAAAGGGCTCCACCCGTATTACAACATCACCACATAATGGTATTACAACAAATATTAGATATTATCCATGTATCACTTGGTAAAATTTGAGCCTTGGTATCCTCCTTAAATATGGAGGAATCTAACCAGTTGAGCTAATGCCACTTGATAAAAAATAAAGTTTACATGGATTTTATGTTAGGATCTTGGATCCTAACTTAATATTTGCAATGAAATAATTGAAAATATATATTAGAAATTGCAGAAGTAATAATGAATCATGGTTTTAAAAGGATCACGGTTTCACTGGTAAGGGGGATCCCTCCAATGTATTTAATAAACAATTATATTCTTATTCATTGATGCCTTATGATAATATCAAAACCTAATATTTATATCTATCCTAGGGCTACATGGATGAAGGGACATGACTATTCATGTTAGTAATTCTCAATATAATAATTAATGAATTAACAATATTAACTATTAATGTGATCCATTAGGGGACTGCAAGGGACTTCCCTGGGAAGTCATGTTTTTCTTCTCTACTTCCCCCTTCCCTGGTCATGTCCCAGTTCCATAGCACTTCCTTGGCCCTTTTTTCTTGGTTGGATGGTTTGGTAGATGATCTCCTTGGGGTGGGAGGTCACTTCTCCTTTTATATTCCCCTTCCATGCCTGTTTGAAGGGTTATTTCATGTGCTTGGGAGGTCACATCTCTAGGATATTCCCTGGGATTTTTGGGTTGTTTCAGGGATTTTTTTCTTGGTGCTCTTAGTGTGTCACAATTTTTTTATAGGTGTCTACTTGGTATCAATTTTCAAATGTTATCCAAGTGTGGAGTATCATGGATTTGGTATATTTTCTTCTCGAGCAGTTTTGCACAGTATCTTTTTTGTCAGGGCAACGACCATGTGCTTATTATTGTGACTTTGCTCTTTGGGTTTGTGGATGAGGGCTTCTTGGTGGGTTCTCAAAATTTTTATAGCTTCAATGGGGGCCTCTACATTGCTTGTTGTTGTGTTCCCACTAATTTTTCTTATCTAGTTATTTGAATCTATTTCTTAGCAGTGCTAAAGGATTTTTGGGATTTCTTATTGCATTTTTTTGGGTTTGGAGAGCCCTATGCTTAACGCTTACAATTTTTTCATCCCGTGGCTCCTTCATTTTGGGTTCCCTAGGAACTTCCCCACCTCTCTCCCATGGTTTGCAGTTCTACTTTTACTTCTTCCTCTGCTACTACTGGTGTCTTGGTAGCTCCACCTCTTTGCAAGGGGATATTGTGGCCTGTGGATATCCCCAGATTACTTTTCCAATTTTTAGGCCTATATGAGATGCTGGTCCAATCTACTTCTTGAATCCCTACATGTTTCCCAACACTCCCTAGCTGGTTTCTCTACTTGGTGGCTCCTCTAGTCCATCCTGCTCTTCGGGTTGGTTTTGTTTTTGATAGTTTTATTTATTTAGTATTTCCTTGGTGAAATACCTGGTTTTGGTTTATCCTCTATGCGGGATGTTTTCCATTATTTGGAAGGATTTATCAAATTTTCTATTGGGTGGGATTTTAAAATTTATTGTTGGGCGAGACTTTAAAATTCTTCTCTCTTGGCACTTTGGGCACGTTTTTCTTCAGGCCATCCTTTGGTCTTTCCTCTAGCATTTCATCTGGCCCATACTTGGGTTTTTCATTTAGTCTTTCCTATGGCCTTATATTTGATCTAGTGACATATTGTAGAAAGGTTTTGGGGCCCTTTCAAAACCCCATTTTAATGAAATTTTAACTTACCAAAAAAATATTAATTATTAATGTTAGGATGGAGGATCCTGACATGCCATCCCTCTCAAAAGAAGCTTTATCCTCAAATATGGGACTAAGGAAATTCTTGTTTAAATTGATTAGACGCTTTCTAAGTAGTATTTGCACAAGATATTGCACAAGTTTAATATCACTTTTTCAGAGGTAAGGATATCTTAAGGGTCAAAGCATTAGTGGAGGGTTTCCAAAAATATTAGTAGTATTGTGGTTATAGTGGGGGGCAAACCTTGGGGTTACTTAAGCACTTCAGAATAATGCATCAAAAGTGGTGGTAACACTTATGCATATTCCTATTGTTCCCTAGGAGAGTCAATGAAAAATGAGTGTGTAGTCACATTTTTGCCTTGTTGTTAGATATGTTTTACCATGTGGTGAAAACTCATTATTTGTGAGGAACTTGTGGGTAGATTTTTTAGAGTGTACGTCTGGCCTTCATTGGTCACTTCTTGTATGTCTAACTTATATTTTTTTGGGGTATCAATCACTTCTTGTACATCAAGATTATTGATTTTATTGTTGTGATCAGGTGTTTGGGTCACTTCTTGCTCATCTTCCTCATTATCTTCATGGCAGTGATCAGTTGTTTCAGTAATTTCTTGCTTATATTGCTCATCTTCACCCTTTATAGGTTAACAAGGATCAACTACCTTAAATAAATACAATGTTTGTGTATCACATTTATGGTGGGGTCCAAATTTCTCATCACAAGTATTGTAGAGATATTTCACTTATTGTTACTTCTTCTTCTCAAGGCTGAGACGTTTAATTGGTAAAGTTTAGATAGGTTTGGGGATGGTGTAAGTTGTTTGTGATTTCTTGATAGGTGGTTTTTCTAATTAATGTTGAAAATTGAGTTTATCTTTGGCTAATAAAGCTAATCCAAAGGCCTGCATCAGGGTGCAATAATTGAATATTTCCACCTCCGTCCTAATATTATCCTTTAATCCATTGAAAAATCAACTTATGAGAAAGAATTCATCTAATCTTGAGATGTGATTGAAAATATCCTAGAACTAATTTTGATACGTAGACACAAAAGTGATTTAACGAAGGGTGGTGATATTAACCTGTATAGGCATGTCCTAAATTTGTCAAAGGTTGTCAACAATTTTATTAAAATTTGGGTTGTAAGATCATCCTTCATTGGCCATGGTGAAGTTATGATATTTTTAACAAGGAGAATTCTTGTCCAAAATTCCAATAAAATGCCCACCACAATTGCAAAAAATGTTGTTTAAAATTGTAAAACGGTATGTCTTTCCACTTTCTACAAAATTGAAAAATGTTGCTTTTAAATATTGCAAAAGTTGGTTTTGCAATTTTCTTGTTGTTTGGTGGTACATTTTTTGCTTGACCATCTAGGAGATAAGGATAACTCGATGGATAAAACCTGAAACACATAGAGGAATTACTGATCAAAGGACACTGGACATGGGGCTGAAAAGAAGAATAGAGGGGACATGTCAACCAAATATTGTGGCCGATGAGGACAGAGAGGATACAAAAAATGAGAATTGTGATGGTAAGGGGAGTGGACAACACCCAAGCAAATAAATCAATGGATGACAAATGGCAAGTTTATGGTTACACGAGGATGGAGGAAATTTTTGTGTGGCCAAAGTCATAAGAACAATTTGGTGTCTTGTCTAAAATAAACACTGTAGTATTTATCTACACAGTGAATGTGGGATAAAAATCTTCACAACACTAAAAATTATGATGTGATTTACCCGCTAACCACATATAACAATTTAACCTTTTTTTTTTTTTTTATAATTATAAGGTATCTGCTACATGATTGACCACAAATTTTAGATACGATTTAGGGTTTGTAATACGATAAACAAGGCTCTTATCTGTGATAATTTGGATTGTAAAACAAAACTGTAATTTGATAACTTTATCCATGCATTCCCTAAAGGTATATTTGTGGCGTTACGAATCTTCAACCCAAAAATATTTAGCAATGGTAATTTTGAATAGCTTCTTAGTGAAATAAGACTGACATATTAGAGGGACCATGAAGTTGTTGCAAATTTTTGGAATGCAATGATCAACCTGTTGGTTACTTAATTTCCTATAATAGAAGCAAACACATCATATATCCATTGTGAATTGATAACTACTTTCGCTCGTTGTGTCTTCCTTTATGATTGGTCGCTTAACCTTAGCAACCTTTAATTTTGTAGCAAACCCATTGTACTATTTTTATTGGTTGCCTATGATGCACTACTAATTGGATCATTTGGCTCAGTTATGACATGAATTCAACTTGACATGCACGTTTGGTTTATCACTTATGCTTACACCATGAAATGCTAGTTGTGCATACGTTTTTCTATGCCAAAAACAACCAAAATTTACTGAAGCTTGCTCAAATTTAGCTAGTCCACATGGCACACTTCTATTGAAGAATGTGTTTAGGGTTTTATACGCAAACATTAGTTACTACAATTTTTATCCTTGTTTTCTACCGGTATCATCCAATGCTTTGTGAATGTTGGAATGTTTGAGATAATAATTAGGAATATACTAGAATTAGTTTACAATTTGCTTCGAGTTAAAGGTAATTAGAATATTTTGAAAAGTCTATCCATTGCCAAAAAACACGTCACTAAAATAATAAGCCTTATTCAATAATAAAATAAACCTTAGTTTCTATGGATAAAAATTTATTAAATTATTGTGTTTATTCGTTGGATTGGTGTTAGGCTTATCTGTGTGTATTTTATGATACTAGATGATATGGTACCATATATGGGAATGATATCGGTTGGTCATTTGTTTTCACTACCCCTATGACTAGTTTAAATTTAATTTTATTTGAATATGTTGTTATAATCCATCGACATCACAAGCAGACATCTAAACCAGATTTTTGTTGAAAAAATATGATACCACAAAATTTTGCTGATATGTGATAGCGGTGTATGCATATGATTGGAGATTTTTTTGAAATGTAAAAATAGTGGATGATATTGTAGTGGAATGATTGGTTCTGATACCAAATGTTAGGATCCTAGATCCTAACTTAATATTTGCAATGAAATAATTGAAAATATATATTAGAAATTGCAGAAGTAATAATGAATCACGATTTTAAAAGGATCATGGTTTCACTGGTAAGGGGGTCCCTCCAATGTATTTAATAAATAATTATATTCTTATTCATGGATACCTTATGATAATATCAAACCCTAATATTTATATCTATCCTAGGGCTACATGGATGAAGGGACATGACTATTCATGTTAGTAATTAATAATATAATAATTAATGAATTAATAATATTAACTATTAATGTTAGGATGGAGGATCCTAACATTTTATGAGGGGTCCCAATCCCCTCTTACCCTATTAATTAATAGATTAACCCTATTAATTAATTAATAAGATCAATAGTGATTAATAATTTAACACCTAAAATTAACATAATTAAAACTATTGTTGCTAATGTCAAGTGAAAGCAAACTACAACACAAGAATTCATAAATTTGCAAGATAAAAACCACAAAATGAGTGCAGGTTTGATAGTTGATGCAATTAATGAAAAGAAAAATTAACAACTAGGCTTCATCCCAATGGCTACCTTTCATCGGAGTAACATAAAGTTGAAATTTCCCCCATATCTACTCATTGGAAACTTAGCTGATTTTGAACACAATAATTACTTATAAATTATATTATTAGCATGACCATTCGAGAACTAAAATAGTCAATGTAACACTCTAGGTTTAACTTAAAAACAACATATAAATATTTTTGCTTATGGAAAATCAGACAACAATCCAAGTCACAAAATAAAGCATAGATAAGTTATGGTTATGGATAACCCACAAACAGGAAATTTTTTTTTATTAAAATCTTATTAAGTCTTCCAACTATACCATCCCAAAATGATAGCAATAAATGGAGTTATTGAAGAACTTCACAGGTACAATATATCCAATATTCACATGAATATTAATTAACCAAAAGCATACTAATAGTTCAAAAACATGAATAAATCTAAAAAAACATAGATACCTCTCATAACTTCATAACCATAAAATATTTTTAAAAAAATAAGCCAAAGAATGGAGCATACCACTATCACAACACAAGAACTGGAATCAACTTTGCAAAAATCAATTCATTTGCTACAATGAAAGAACTTCTCTTCAACCAACAATCAACCCTTCCACCAATTCCTTCCAACCCTTTCCCCCCTCAAACCTTGGTAGCTAGCCATATATATAGAATTTCCTAGGAATATTTCAAAGTTTGGTGTGGCTTCTTCAATTCTCATGCATTAAAATATATTTTTAAAAATTAGAATCTTATTCTTAAAATAAAATTTACTGTTGGTATGAGGTGTCCATCAATTGGTTGGACCAAACCCCATAATGGGGGTGAAGATCCAAGGATCAAATCTCAAGCCTCACAATACTGAACGCTTATCCCTTTCCTAGTGCTTTCAATGGTGTAAAATGTTTAAAATGATTGTGGCAAGGTGGTTATAGGGGCAAATTGCATGAAGAACTGTGTGGCGGCTTCTAAGGTGAACATCACAGAATACTATGGCGGCCATAAAAGTCGGATGACCTACTCAGGTTCATGGTAGTTATTTATTCCACAATTTAAATTAAAAAATAAAAATAAAAAATAACATTTATTGTGGTTTCTTGAATTTTTATGCATTAAAACCATGCTTAGAAATGAGAATCTCATTCTTAAAATAATATTTATTGTGGCTTCTTGAATTCTCATGCGTTAAAACCATATTTAGAAATGAGAATCTCATTCTTAAAATAACATTTATTAAATTGAATATGCCCCATTTTAAAACTTAGCTTATTAAGATTAATATTTAAATTGCTAATATTAGTTTAGATAATTTATTTACTCTTCCATAGTATTAAATTAATTAATACTATTATTAGTTAAATATGCCCCTATTTAAAACCTTAACTTAATAAGATTTAAATTGCTAATATTACCTTAGCAAAGGTATTATTAAATAATTTATTTACTCTTCATAGTATTAAATTAATTAATACTATTATTTTGTTATCTAATGTTAATATTATCTATTTATATTAGTATGTGTGTGTCTATGTATAAGTATTAATAATACTAAAATTATCATTAATACCTTCATCAATCAATTAAGATTTTTGAAATGCAAATATTATTGCATCCCAAAGATAAATTGACAGCCTAAGCAACACAAGGGTTCTTGCTTAAAGTTATCCTTCCTTGAATTTAGATGTAATCAATAATAAGCAGAGATGCACAAACATAACCATTCCCTAACAAAGAGGTATTATGGTAACTTCAAGGTTATCAACCACCTAGGGAGGATCCTTGAGCACAGAGGTAGGGGATATTTTGATTTTTATAGCAACCTGCTTGTTCGATGATCCTTGCCTGATGATGCATTTAATCCTACATACACACAATGCAAATGCTCCTACATGATTGTTTTATCCTTGTGGGTTGTCAATTGAAAATCATCCATAATTTCCCATTTATCATTTCTCTCAAATCTATTGGTTATCCCATACCAATCCACCCCATAAGATTATATGGTCCCACAACCACAAAAATTTATCAATAGTACCATATTATAAAATAGCATAATCCAACTTTAGTAATCATAAAGTACAACTAATAACTCATCTTGATAGAAAAATAGGCTCATGCATTAATTATGAATACATCAATCAAATTATAAGGTAAGGTCCTACCAAAATGGGCCATTACAAGCTACCTTGATAGTACATATTGAGGAATTTCATGGATATTATTGAGGGGTCTAAAACTATTACAACTAGAAAAATTGTATCTAGCCATAGGTTCTATTTGAGATAAAATAGACAACTATGGGGATAAGACCTATAAATAGGTGGGGCTTTTGAATGAGGATACTAAAATAGATGAAATCTATTTACCTTTATTACATATCTATATAGTTGATAGCTTAGCAAACTACACTAGTTATTTCAACTTCTTGGATTCTAATTTGGTGAACATGAAATTATGGATCTACATCCTCAATGAGGTAACCCTATTTAGGTTCTTTCAATAGTGGAGTTTCTAGGTGAATTAATGTTATATACTTTGTGATATCAAGATATTAACCAACACTTGATCACCCAAAAATGCAGGCATGCAAAATGCTCATATTTGCATAATGGAACTAACTTCTAATAACATATTTGTTATTATTTGGGTATGATCAGGGTTGAAAAAAATATTTATGGTCTTATTAGAATTAGGATAGAGTCAATATTGGATGGCCTAATATTACTCTTATATAAACATATAAATAAGTACAACTCCTTTAGAATATTTTAAAATATAAAATAAAAGATAAACACAATTAGAGGAGAATGGGTATAAAAAAGATTGAAACAGATAGAGTTTAGCTAATATCAAGAATACAAGGTAAATAAACATAAAATAGCTATTACAATTAAGTACCTAACAAAACTTTCTCCTATGAAAGTTCATGCATGTTAAGCACAAAATAATTGCATCGTATATTCCAAATATTTTACTAAATGATCAAAACAACTATTTCACCTAACAAAATTCACCCAGCTAAAACTAATAGAAATATCAAGACTGTAATTGTTATAGCATTCAACACCCCAATCCAATAGTACTAATCCAAATAAAATCAAGTCTAATAACACTTACTCCAATGTAAGTTTAAATAAGGCAAACAAAAATGATCCTAAAAAACTTCTCTAGCACCAAAGCTTAAATGGAAATTTTGAAAGTGTATTGTATTACTAAAAATATTGCATGAATTTGGACAAAAATAAGCCAAAAAATATTTGATTTTATTAGCATAGCCTAGAGCCTCAACTCACAAAAATGATGAGTGTTTCTCCTTATATAGCTTTTTCTTAACCCTAAAATTAATAAACTAAAAAAATTGGCCAAATTTGATTATGCATGATCTTAGGTTAATTTGGCACCACTCAGCCTCTTCATATTTATCTACATGTACTTGTTAGGTAGTTATAAATATTGATATTATTTTGCATTATTGAAGGTTGTTGTTACTCTCCAACTCTAAAAAATGCTACATTGTTTAACTACCCATTTAAGAAATGTTGTGTCCTTTGCATTGAGATCCTTTGTCTATGATACTATTATTGCATCATTTGCCTTCTAGGATATTTTTTTTATCTAATGTCAATATACCAAACATTCTAGCATCTAGCCTAAGTAGTATGGGATGTTCTAATTTACTCTATGCTCCAAAATCCCCTATGAGCTATATGTAATATGCAAAAATCCTTGAAATATTAGCTAATGCTATCTAGTAAGTGTTCTGCCTCATATAGGCTGAAGGTTATTGAATACTTCTCACATTTTTGCTGCACTTGTTTGGAACTTTTGACAATTATATTATTGATGTCATTGTCTAGATAGATTTAGGAATATATAAACTTAGCCACTCACATGCTAGCATAAACATAATTTTTTTTTTGTCTTATATATCATTTCAACACCAAATATGTCTAGAAGTGAGCTTTTGAACTTAAATATTAAGTCTTCCTTTAACAATTTTTAGCTCCATATTTCCTATTCTATGTTTTGGAATGTCATGCTTGGAAGAATTATCACTTTAGACCAGTAAATTTTTTTATTCCTTCTTCTCCACTATGATTCATTCCCCTTGTTTGTTTGCTCATTACTTAATATTTTATTATTTTGAAGTTATCATTATCTTTAAGGTAACTCTCATGTTACCCAATAAGCTTGGATAAACTCGCTGAACTCTCAAGTGAGTACCTTTTCACCTTTATCATATTCATCTATTGTTCTTAAAATATCTTAAGAACACTAGGGCATATAATGTGGCACACGCCTAATTGCCAAAAGATGGTGGCTCAATTCATTAATCCACTCCTTTGGTTGAGAAGTGAATCCACATATACCAAGTAAATAGAGGCATTTCCAATAGTGAAAATATTTTAGTTACCAAGAGAAAGGTTTTGGGGTTCCATCCTATGGTGAGGTTTGGCATAGATACCACCAAAAATTCTCAAAGTTTTCAATCATCCATTCCAATTAGTTAACATTACCTCAAGGTGTAAGGAGTTTGGAATTTGCCATCAACTTTCTTTGGAGGCTCTCCTTGGTTATAATATTTTCTATTTTAATAAAATTAAATTCTGTATGGATGGAAGGAAATTTAGGTTCTCTCATATTAATTATGCTATTAATATCTTGAACAATAATTTCACTCAAAATTCCCTTAAGCTATATTTGCCTAATGTAGTGAAATATCACTACACTACCCACCTCATAAAATAATTAGTATTTGTCAAAATCCATCCATGCCCTTTGCTATATGTCAAGTTGATTATTTTGTAATGTCTAATACCAACTAATAAAATTGTTCATCTACAACTATAGGATATAATGAAAGTAATTATTTTCTCATTTTCCAATAAACATGTAGAATTATTTACCTTTAAAGACCCATTAAAAAGCATCTAATTGTCATGGACTAGTAGTATCCAAGTCCCAAGATTTTACAAGTTATAATATATAGTAGGTAACGACCTCTTGTATCATCATACCCTTAAAGTAGACCAAATACTTTTTTCTTTTATATGCATCTTAGAAATGTATTGTCCTAGAATTTTTTGAACATGATTCTATCAATTAAGTTATAGTTGGAAGTTTTCTATCTGAACTACTTTTGTATAAATCGGTGCATGGTATTCAAGGTAGAAATATTCTTCAAGGGTGAGAATTTTATAAGGTTGGACAACATATCAATGGTGTCAAAAATGGACTTGGTGAATAGAAAGAAATGGATAATTATTCAAGGTAAGGTATATTTCAAAGCAAGGCAATTTTTTTAAGTAAAGGATTATAATATTTAAATATCAAATTTAAATATTACAAGAGAAGGATAAAGGTTTAAAAGTTGCTTGGGACAAAAATATTTAAATATTACAAGAGAGGGACATAGGTTTAAAAGTTAATATTATAATATTTAAATCATAAGATTTAAAATATTATAATATAAAGTGATTCTATAAGAAAAAACATCGATGTCTTTGGGAGCAATTATAAAGTTTGAAAGCAAATAAATTTGAGCCAACCTCCTTGGACAAAATCGAAGCAATTGGGAAACATATAAATACATGGCATTAATTCACCTTTGAGTGATGAATTTTTTTGATTACATCTGATGTTGTGAGTGTGAATGACAGAAAGAGGAGAAGAGCATCGAAATTTTGAGGAAGAGGAATACAAGGATAAATATCCATGCATACTTTTGCAATCACCTTCTAGAGTAGACCAACTAGGTGCTTGAATTGTGTGGAGCATTGTTGTGCAGGAAGTTAGGGGGTATAATCTGGTCAACACCATTTTTGAGGTTTTTTTGTTGAAGGAGATAGACAGATATCACATTGTGCTCCTTTGGTTTCAGCTATTTAAGTAGCCCATCCAGTTTTATGTCTTTGCATGGAGTGTTGTTGTGCAGGAGGTTAGAGGGTAAAATTTGATGGATGCCATTTTTATGTGTTTTTGTTGTTGAGAGAGCACAAGGACACGAAAAAATATTTGGGTTCCCATTTTTGTTTCACTTGGTGTTGTAGCACAATTGGTCATGAGCGTTTGTGAAAGGGCTACGCTTCTAGAGATCAAAGGTTCGATTCGTGGTTGTGCAAGGTATTAAAAATATTTTTTATTAAAATTTAAATTTGAGGGAGATATAAGGGTCAAGGTGTTAGTATAGAAATTGTGATTTTTGTAAATTAATAAAAGGATAAATAAGGATTGTGATGTTATCATAAAGGTTTCATTTTTAAAAATTAATAAAAGAAGATATAAGGGTTTTTGTTATTAATAAAGCTTTATTTTTGTGAGGGAGATATAAGGAGTTATTTTTAAGCTTTATTGTGCATCCTTTTTATAAGGGTTTTTAAAGTGATTGATTTGATATCTAATCAAGAAAAGAAAAAGAGAATTTCTAACCAGTTTTTGAAGGGGTAAACAAAAGGAAAATTATTTTTGTCAAAACAGGTTTGGAAGGCTCATGCAAAAATAAGATCATCATCATTAAGGCAGATTTAGAGGTATGGTGATTTAATTCCTTTCTCAAAGTGGTTGTGGTTAAGGAAAACATTTTTGTTGTCATATAGTGGGAGGTATAAGGAATTATTGGATGTGCATTATTTTTTCTTGAAATTGGAAATAAATGGGCAAGAGTTATGGATCAAATTTGAGAACAAACTTGTGCATTGGTTTTGATTGAAATTGAGAATAAATGTGCAAAGGTTATAGATCATATTTGTGAGAAAACTTGTGCATTATTTTTTATTGAAATTGGGAGTAAATGTGCAAGGGTTATAGATTAGATTTGAGAGCAAATTTTTGCATTGTTCATGATTTATTTTAGGAGCAAATGAGAATGACAAATTTGTTCATTGTGTTTGTTTTTGAAGTGAATGTGGAAAAAATAAAAATAATATAGTCTCACATAAATAGAAGGGTTATTTTAAAATAATTCAAAGTGTCACATAATGCAAGAATAATGTGAAAATATTCAATTAAAAAGAAGGATATTTTTAGTTATCTACAAAAAGGGAAAGAAAGATGCAAATAAGCAATTATAAGGTTAGTTATCAAGTGTTATACTAGAGCTACCTTTTAATGTGAGACATGTGGAAGAAATAGAATTAATGAATGTGAAGAACATATTGGCCATTTGTTAGTGCATATCATTCTCTATATGTTCATGAAGATAAAAGAATTATGGATAGAATATGTCTGAATTGCTTTATTTGAGGAAAGCACATTGAATAATAGGTGAAGAACTTTATGACATCATTATGCAAAATTTGGAAATATATGAGAATTGTTTTGTATGCAATATTTGGGAATAGACAAGCATTGTTTGGATCAGATTTGAGTAGGATTTTTGAGCAGGTTTTGTGAGCAGGTTTGGAGTATATTTTATCAGGTTTAGTGAGTAGGTTTACAAAATATTTGAGTAGGTTTTATGAGCATATTTGAGTAGGACTTGTGAGTAGAGGGGATTGGTGTCTCCTATGGATTGGTGTCCACATATAATAAAATGGGATTAGTGTCTCCTATGATTTGGTTCCCATGAATAGTAGAGGGTATTGGTGTCTCTAGTGGTTTGGTGCCCACAAAATAGCAACGGGAAGTAGTGTCTCCTGTGGATTGGTTTCCATAAACTTGAGAGAGGATTGGTGTCTCTAGTATATTGGTGTCCATGAACTTGAGAGGGGATTTGTATCTCCTGTGGATTGGTGTCCATGAACTTGAGAGGGTATTGGTATCCACAAAATTAAGAAGGGATTGATATCTCCTATGGATTTGTGTCCATGAACTTGATAGGGAATAGGTATCTCCTATGGATTTGTGTCCATGAATATTGTAATAAGGGATTGGTGTATCCTATGGGTTGGTATCCATGAATATTGTAATAGGGTATTGGTGTCTCCTATGGGTTGGTACCCATAAAATTGATTGAGAGAATTTATAAGAAATATTTTATCCATGGATGTAGCCCATATTGGATGAACCAAGTTAAATATGTGTCTCTTATGTGTGTGGTGATTTGTGCATTGTTTCATTATTACAATTGATAATATTTAAATTTATTGCTTTGGAAATAATCATAAAAGTTTTATCTTATACTTTTCATGCCCCTCTCAATATAAAATTGTGTTCCTCAATTGGTATCAGAGTGGGTTCCTTCATGAAATCCTAACAGCTTAAATAAAGATCTCACAAGAACACACATGGTTGGTCAAGAAGGTTTTTCATCAAATAGGGAACCAATATTTTATGGAACTAAATATGCTTTTTGGAGCATAAGGATGAATATTTATTTGATGGAACATGGATATGACATTTAGAAATTAGTTGAGAATGGGTTCACACCACCTACAACTCATCCCATAGATCGAGATGGCAATAAACTATATGAAAAAAATGTCAAAGCAATGAATGTAGTATTATATGGGTAAAGTGAAATAGAGTTTGTGAAGATTATGCAATGCACTTAAGCAAAATAAAAATGGGACAAGTTACAAAGAACGTATTAAAGAGATGACAAGGTTAAGATGGCAAAACTTAAAACCCATAGGAGAAATTTTGAATACTTGAAGATGAAGTATGAAGAAGATATTGCCCAATATCTACTCTGAGTGGATGAAGTTTTCAACACCATTGGTATACTTGGATAAAGTATTTAAGCCTCTAATACTATTCAAAAAATCTCGAGGTCATTTCCCATGAGGTTTGATACAAAGGTTTCAAAAATTGAAGAAATGAAGGATCTTAAAACTTTAAGTATGGATGAGCTACATGGGATTATCATAGCCTATGAGATTAGGACAAAAAAAGATCAAACATCCAAATAAGAGGCAATATTCAAAGCTTCAAAGAAGGTAAAGAAAAAATAACTGGAATCAAGTGAAGAATCAAGCAGTGGAGAAGAAGTTAATTTTATGTGAAGGAATAAGAAGGGTCTAATAAAACACAAAGGTATGTAGTCTGTGAAATATTTTAATTATGGTAACCTTGGTCACTATGCATCTAATTTTCCATAGGCAAGAAGTAGTAGCAGTGAAGAATAAAAGGAATACAAGAAAAATAAAGAAAAAAAATTTCATCATGAAAATAAAAACAGGCATGATCAAGGTAAACATGATAATAAGATCTTTCAAAGACACAAGAAGATTTTTTATGTTGAAGAAGCAAGCAGTGCTTCCAGTAGCAGTGATGAAAGCTTCTTTTATAATGAAAAAGAAGAAATTGTATTTTTTGCCATAAAAGAGAAAGAAGATGATCCTGTTGTTGAAAACCAAGAAGAAGAGAAATAAGATGATCCTATTATTGAAGACCAAGAAGATAAGAAAGATTCAGAAGATGAAGAGGAATCCACACTTGACATTGAAGAGGAACTTATTATTGCTCTTGAAGAGTTAAAGAGGGTTATAAAAAAGAACTCAATATAGAAGGCTCAAGTACAAGAGGATGAGAAAACACAATCAAAGCTTCTACAATATCTCACTGACTTAAAAGTAAAGGTTGAAGGGGCAAGGAGAATTGAAGAAGGTATGGATGAACAATTAAAGGTAAAAGAACTAGAATGTGAAGTATTAAAACATGAAGCTATAATTATAAGGAAGGGACTTGAAAAATTTAATGATAAGATATATTAGTTTAGGAAAAGCTCAAGAAAATTGGATGATAATTTTTTGGTAAGTTAAGTTGAATTAAAAGTGGGTTTTTATCAAGAATCCCAAAACCTGATTACATCAAACTGTAAGAGGAACAATCCAAGGATGGACATCAGGAAAGGCTTGAGGAAAGCCTTGAGGAACACCTTCAAGAAAGCATTCAGGAAGGTAGTGAGGAAAAATGCATGGAATAAAATTTGAAAATCCCACCAGGCATGAAAGGAGAAGGTGGTAGAAGAAAACAGAAAACCCGCCTAAAATTAAATTTGAAAATTACCAAATGCAAAAAAAAAAGCACCTAGTTTTAAATTTGAAACATCCCAAGGGTGGTAAAATGAAATAGGTGCCAAACCACCCATGGAAAATTATAAACTAAGAAATATACAACTTTCCATGTAGTGGAAAACTAGCCAAAAGCATAAAAATCATCCTACACCAAAGTGTGGAGCAGAGAAACTATTATTACAGTAAATACCACCTAAAAAAGGATGAGAAGTAAGTAAGGATACCATATGATCAATAAAACAAAGAAAAAAACAAATCCCTTGCAATATTGAAAGGTGGAACAACCAACATAGGATTTCCTCAGGCCATAAAATCCTTAAGCATTGAATCATAGGCCTAAAAAGTGGATCAACATACTAAGAAACTCCACATGCCATGAAGTCCTCATGTAATGAATAAGAAAGCCTTCAAGGATGCCAACCCAACAAAGGAAGTAGCAAAAGAAGAACAAAACATCATAGAAAAAGGACAAGAAAGTTACCATGGAACCCAAGAGGAAGGATTCAAAAGGAAGCCCAACTGTAGATGATAAAGCCCAAACATAAAGAATGCAGCTAGAAATCCTAGATATCCTTTAGCACTGCCATCGAATAGCTTCAAGGAAATAGATGAGGAAGTCCTATAAGGAAAAAAAATCAAGGAAACCAAAGGCCCTCCTAGGTAGGCCATGAAAGAAACTAAAATCTCGTTGGACCCACAACATCAATCCCAAAGAGCAGAGTCATAGAAGAAAGCACATGGTCCTCCCCAAGACCAAAAGGATGCTATATAAAACTACTCAAGAAGCCACATTTTGACAGCCCCAACATTCCAAAACTGATGAACCTCCAAGGGTAAACATAAAGAAGACACCTGATAAACCTAGAAAAAACTAGGAAATCCAAGAAAAAAAAATCCCTTAAAAAAGAAAAAAACCCAGGGAAAGTCCTAGGGAAGAACCAAAAACCATCCTAGGAACCAAGAACCAGAGGAAAACCCTACCAAAGGGTAAGGAAAGGGGAAAAAAATTGGATCAGTGATCTCCCTCCATAAGGAGATCATCTACAACACCATCCTACCAATAAGTAAGGGTTAAATAAGTGCCACGCAAGCTAGGAAGGATCAAGGACCTAGGACAGGGCCATAGAAGGGATGCAAGTAAGTGGAATAAGACTTCCATAGGAAGTCGCCTATAGAGCCCCCCCAAAATTGGATGATATTTTTTTTTAGTAGATAAGATACTATAGCATTAATACCGGGTTTTACAGGTTGACCCAAAACCTTTTACAAAAATCAGCCTAGGGCTATTGATGAACATATCCCTACTAAGGATCCTATATATGTAAAATCTACATACCGCCAAAGCCATTACATCCAATAAGGTACATAGCCTATTATCAAAAAGAAACTTCACATAGCCTGTTATAAAATTGGATGATATTATCAAAGCATAGAGATATCCATTTATTCTTATTGGACTTGGTTTTGAAGAAGGTCAAGAGAAACAAAAGGGTGAGTCAAGCTCAAAAGAGATAGAAGCATTGAAGAAAGTAATTGAAAAATAAGATTCCAATACCTATGATGATATGTTGAAAAGTGGAAGCATCAATAAGGAAGAAAACAATGCACCATCAAGGAACAGGGAACATCATAGGAAAAGAAAAGAAAGAACCATGCGACCATATCCTCCAGGGCAAGATGGATATTTCTTCTAGGGTTATTATTTCTCATGTAATCATTTTGGTCACAAAGTTGTACATTGCAGGGTTCATGATAAGAACGATTTTGGCTTCACCAAGAGGAACTTCAACCCATTTGCTCTTTCAAGGACTAAAATATCATGTTTTACAATTACAAACATTTTGGACATAAATCTAAATTGTGTAGAACAATGTTCCAAAAAATTCCAAAGATAGGCAATAAAGGATGCTCAAAATGTTCAAAGAGGTATGACTACAAAAGTTTGGAAAAAGAAAATTGAAAAAGAAGAAGAGCATTGTAAGTTGGGAGTAGTTTTATTCCCATATCAAAATTGATCACCTCAAGAAAAGGAGGTGGTAATGGGGATGGGTTAAGTATCTTATTTTTAGTCCCAAGGAGCCCTTTGCCATTGATGTCGAAGGGGGAGAATATAGTAAGCGGGAGAATCCAGTTGCAATAAACATATTTTTTTGTAGGGTTGCCGTTAATGAAAAAGGGGGAGATCATTGGAAATATTGAGTTTTCATTGATGTCAAATGTGCATGATATTTAAGGCATACATATTTTTCAAGGGTAAGAAGTTTATAAGGATAGACAACATATCGATGGTTTCAAAATTAAAATTCGTGAATAGCAAACAATGGATAATTATTCAAGACAAGATATATTTCAAAGCAAGGTAATTTGTTTAAATAAAGGATTTAAATATCAAATTTAAATATTACAAGAGAAGGATAAAGGTTTAAAAGTTGCTTGGGACAAAAATATTACAAGAGAAGGACAAAGGTTTAAAAGTTTCTTGGGACAAAAAGATTTAAATATTACAAGAGAGGGACATAGGTTTAAAAGTTAATATTATAATATTTAAATCATAAGATTTAAAATATTATAATATAAAGTGATTCTATAAGAAAAAATGTTGATATATTTGGGAGCAATTATAAAGTTAAAAAGCAAATAAATTTGAGTTGACCTCCTTGGATAAAATCGAAGCAATTGGGAAACGTATAAATACATGGCATTAATTCACCTTTGAGTGATGAAATTTTTTGATTACATCCAACGTTGTGAGTGCAAATGGTAGAAAGAGGATAAGAGTAGTGAAATTTTGAGGAAGAGCAAGACAAGGATAAATATTCATGTGCACCTTTTTGTTTCACCTGTTGGAGTAGCCTAGTTAGTTTCATGGCTTACGTGGAGCATTGTTGTGCAGGAGGTTAGGGGGTCAAATCTGGTCGACATAATTTTGTTGAGATTTTGTTGTTGAAGGAGACAAAAAAATATCACATTGTGTTCCTTTATTTTCACCTTTTTGAGGTAGCCCAACCGATTGTGTTGCTTTGCATGGAGTACTGTTGTGCAAGAGGCTAGGGGGTTGAATCTAGTCAACACCATTTTGATGTGGTTTTGTTGTTGAGAGAGTGCAAGGACATGGATAAATATTTGGGTGCCCCTTTTTGTTTCACCTGTTGTGGTAGCATAGTTGGTCATGAGCGCTTGTGAAAGATTTGTGATTCTAGAGGTTAGGGGTTTGATTCGTGGTTGTGCAAGGTATTTAAAATATTTTTTATTAAAATTTAAATTTGAGGGAGATATAAGGGTCAAGGTGTTAGTATAGAAATTATGATTTTTGCAAATTAATAAAAGGAGAAATAAGGATTGTGATGTTAGCATAAAGGTTTCATTTTTGAAAATTAATAAAAGAAGATATAAGGGTTTTTGTTATTAATAAAGCTTTATTTTTGTGAGGGAGATATAAGGAGTTATTTTTAAGCTTTATTGTGCATCCTTTTTATAAGGGTTTTTAAAGTGATTGATTTGATATCTAATCAAGAAAATAAAAAGAGAATTGCTAACCAGTTTTTGAAGGGGCAAACAAAAGGAAAATTATTTTTGTCAAAACAGGTTTGGAAGGCTCATGCAAAAAGATCATCATCATTAAGGCAGATTTAGAGGTATGGTGATTTAATTCCTTTATCAAAGTGGTTGTGGTTAAGGAAAACATTTTTGTTGTCATATAGTGGGAGGTATAAGGAATTATTGGATGTGCATTGTTTTTTCTTGAAATTGGAAATAAATGGGTAAGAGTTATGGATCAGATTTGAGAATAAACTTGTGCATTGGTTTTGATTGAAATTGGGAATAAATGTGCAAAGGTTATAGATCAGATTTGTGAGTAAACTTGTGCATTATTTTTTATTGAAATTGGGAGTAAATGTGCAAGGGTTATAGATCTAATTTGAGAGAAAATTTTTGCATTGTTCATGATTGATTTTGGGAGTAGATGAGAAGGAAAAATTTGCACATTATGATTGGTTTTGAAGTGAATGTGTAAATAAGAAAAATAGTATAGTCTCATAGAAATAGAATGATTATTTTAAAGAAAGTCAAATTATAACATAATGCAAGGATAATGTGAAAGGATTCAATTGAAAAGGATATTTTCAACTATCTACAAAAAGGGAAGGAAATATGTAAATCAACAATTACAATATTAGTTATCAAGTGCTAGACTAGAGCTATATTTTAATATGAGACATGTGGAAGAAATAAACTTAATGAATGTGAATAACATATTGGGTATTTTTTAGTGCATATCATTCTCTATATGTTCATGAAGATAAAATAATTTTGGGTACAATATGTCTGAATTGCTTTATTTGAGGAAAGCACATTGAACAATAGGTGAAGAACTTGATGATATCATTATGTAATATTTGGGAATAAATGAGCATTGTTTTGTATGCAATATTTGGTAATAGATGAGAATTGTTTAGATCATATTTGAGAAGGATTTTGGAGCATATTTGAGTAGGTTTTGTGAGTAGGTTTTGGAACATATTTGAGTAGGTTTTATGAGTAGGTTATGGAGCATATTTGAGAATTTTTTGTGAGCAGGTTTAGTGAGCAAGTTTGGAGAAGATTTGATTAGGTTTTGTGAGTACTTTTAGAGCATATTTGAGCAGGACTTATGAGAAAAGGGGGTCGGTGTCTCCTATGTATTAGTATCCATAAACCAGCAAAGGGAATTGGTGTCTCCTATGGGTTGGTGCCCATAAACTAGTAGAGAGGATTGGTGTCTCCTATGGGTTGGTTCACATGAACCAGTAGAGGAGATTGATATCTCATGTATATTGGTGTCAATAAAATTGAGAGGGTATTGGTGTCTCTATGGATTGGTGTCCATGAAATTAAGAGAGGATTGGTGTCTCCTATGGATTGGTGTCCATGAAATTGAGAGGGGAATGGTATCTCTTGTGGATTAGTGTCCACAAAATTGAGAGGGGATTGGTGTCTCCTATGGATTGGTGTCCATGAACTTGAGAGGGGATTGGTGTCTCCTATGGATTGGTGTCCATGAACATTGTAATAGGAGATTGGTATCTCCTATGGATTGGTGCCCACAAAATTGATTGAGAAAATTTATAAGAAATATTTTCTCCATGGATGTAGTCCATATTGGGTGAACCATGTTAAATATGTGTCTCTTATGTGTGTGGTTATTCATGCATTGTTTCATTATTGTAATTTATAATATTTAAAGTTATTATTTTGTAAAGAAAAGCAAAATTTTATCTTATAATGTTCACCCCCATCTCAGTATAAGCTTGTGTTATTCAATTGGTATCAAAGCGGGTTACTTCATGAAAGCCTAACATCTTGAAGGTGGATCTTACAAGAACACACATGGCTAGACAATAAGGTTTTTCATAAAATAAGGCTCCAGTGTTTGATAGAACTAACTATATTTTCTAGAGCATAGGTATGAAGACTTATTTAATGGTACATGGATATGGCATATGACATTCTATTGAGAACGGGTTCACACCACCTTCAAATCCTCCCCCAGATTGATATGAAAGGAAACTATATGAAAATAATGCTAGAGTAATGAATGCAATATTAAGTGGGGTTAAGTAAAATAGAGTTTATGAAGATCATGCAATGCACTTCAGTAAAATAAAATGGAGCAAGTTATGAAGAATGTATGAAGGATATGAGAAAGTTAAGATGACAAAAATTCAAACCCATAGAAGGAATTTTGAAGACTTTAATATGAAATATGAAGAAGATATTTCCCAATATATACTTCGAGTTGATGAAGTTGTCAACACCATTTGTGGACTTGGATAAAGTATTGAAGACTCTAATATTGTTCAAAAAATCTTGAGGTCACTTCTCATGAGGTTTGATACAAAGGTTTAAGCAATTGAAGAAATGAAGGATCTTGAAACTTTGAGAATGGATGAGCTACATGGGATTCTCACAACCTATGAGATGGATACAAAAAATATAAAGCATCCAAATGTGAGGCAACATTAAAAGCTTAAAATAAGGCAAAAAATAAATAACTAGAATCAAGTGATGAATCAAGCAGTGGAGAAGAAGCTAATTTTGTGTGAAGGAATAAGAAGATTCCAAGAAAACACAAAGGTATACAATATGTGAAATATTTTAATTGTGGTAACCTTGGTCACTATGCATCTAATTATCCATAGGAAGGAAGTAGTAGAAGTAAATAAGAAAAGGAATATAAGAAAAATAAAGAAAGAAATTTTCATCATGAAAAGAAAAATAAACACAGTCAAGGCAAACATGAGAAGAAGATCTTTCAAAGATACAAGAAGAGTTTTTATGTTGAAGAAGCAAGTTGCACTTCTAGTAGCAGTGATTAAAGCTTCTCCAATAATGAAAAAGAAGAAATTCTATTTTTGGCTATAGAAGAGAAAGAAGATGATCCTATTGTTGAAAACCAAGAAGAATAGAAAGAAGATGATCATGTTATTGAAGACCAAGAAGAAGAGGAAGATTCAAAAGATGAAGCCACAATTTACATTGAAGAGAAACTTATTGTTGCTCTTGAAGAGTTAAAGAGGGTTAGAAAGAAGAAATCAAGATTGAAGGATAAAGTACAAGAGGATGAGAAAACAAAATCAAATCTTCTACAAGATCTCATCGAATTAAAAGTAAATGTTGAAGAGGCAAAGAGAATTGAAGAAGGTATGGTTGAATAGTTAAAGATAAAATAACTAGAAAATGAAGCTATCATTATAAGGAAGGGAGTTGAGGAATTTAATGATAAGATATATCAGTTTAGAAAAAGCTCAAAAAACTTGGATGATATTATCAAAGCACAAAGATCTCCATTTATCAAGACTAGACTTGGTTTTGAATAAGGTCAAGAGAAACAAAAGGGTGAGTCAAGCTCAAAAGAGATAGAAGCATTGGAGAAAGTAATTGAAGAAGAAGAGTCCAATACCTATGATGATATGTTGAAAAGTGGAAGCATCAATAAGGAGGAAAACAATGCACCATAAAGGAATAGAGAACATCATAGGAAAAGAAAAGAAAAAACCATGCGACCATATCATCCAAGTCAAGATGAATATTTCTTCCAATGTTATTGTTTCTCATGTAATCATTTTGGTCACAAAGTTGTACATTGTAGGGTTCATGATAAGATTAATTTTGGCTTCACCAAGGAACTTCAACTCATTTACATATTTCAAGGACTACAACATCATGTGTTACAATTGCAATAATTTTGGGGTGTAGAATAGTGTTCCCAAAAATTCCAAAGATAGGCAAGAAAAAGGATGCTCAAAATGTTCAAAGAGGTATGACTACAAAAGTTTGGAAAAAGAAAATTGAAAAAGAAGAAGAGCATTGTAAGTTGGGAGTAGTTTTACTCCCATATCAAAATTGATCACCTCAAGAAAAGGAGGTGGTAATGGGGCTAGTTTAAGTGTCTTATTTTTATCCCCAAGGATCCCTTTGCCATTGATGTCAAAGGGGGAGAAATTAGTAAGGGGGAGAAACTTGTCAGGGGGAGCAGATAGTGAATCCAGTTGCAGTAAAAGAATTTTTTTTTTAGGGCTACCATCAATGACAAAGGGGAAGATTGTTGGAAATATTGAGTTGTCATTGATGTCAAAGGTGCATGGTATTCAAGGTAGAAATATTCTTCAAGGGTGAGAAGTTTATAAGGTTGGACAACATATCAATGGTGTCAAAAATGGACTTGGTGAATAGCAAACAATGGACAATTATTCAAGGTAAGGTATATTTCAAAGCAAGGCAATTTGTTTAAGTAAAGGATTATAATATTTAAATATAAAATTTAAATATTACAAGAGAAGGACAAAGGTTTAAAAGTTTCTTGGGACAAAAATATTTAAATATTACAAGAGAGGGACATAGGTTTAAAAGTTAATATTATAATATTTAAATCATAATATTTAAAATATTATAATATAAAGTGATTCTATAAGAAAAAGCATCAACATATTTTGGAGCAATTATAAAGTTTGAAAGCAAATAAATTTGAGCTGACCTCCTTGGACAAAATCGAAGCAATTGGGAAACGTATAAATACATGGCATTAATTCACCTTTGAGTGATGAAATTTTTTTATTACATCCAATGTTGTGAGTGCGAACAACAGAAAGAGGAGAAGAGCAATGAAATTTTGAGGAAGAGCAAGACAAGGATAAATATTCATGCGCACCTCTTAGTTTCACTTACTGGAGTAGCCCAACCAGGTGCTTAGCATACGTGGAGCACTGCTGTGCAGGAGGTTAGGGGGTCAAATATGGTCAATGCTATTTTATTGAGGTTTTTTTTTGAAGGAGACAGAAAAATATCACCTTGTGCTCCTTTGGTTTCACTTGTTGGGGTAGCCAGTCGGTTGTGTGGCTTTGCATGGAGCACTACTGTGTAGGAGGTTAGGGGGTCGAATATAGTCGACATCATTTTGATGTGGTTTTACCATTGAGAGAGTGCAAGGACACGGTTAAATATTTGGGTGCCTCTTTTTATTTCACCTTCTGTGGTAGCACAGCTAGTCATGCATGCTTATGAAAGCACTGCACTTCTATAGGTCAGGGTTTTGATTCACGATTGTGCGAGGTATTTAAAATAATTTTTATTAAAATTTTAATATGAGGGAGATATAAGGGTCAAGGTGTTAGTATAGAAATTGTGATTTTTAAAAATTAATAAAAGTAGAAATAAGAATTGTGTTGTTAGCATAAAGGTTTCATTTATGAAAATTAATAAAGGAATATATAAGGGTTTTTGTTATTACTAAATCTTTATTCTTGTGAGGGAGATATAAGGAGTTATTTTTAAGCTTTATTGTGCATTATTTTTATTAGGGTTTTTAAAGTGATTGATTTGATAACTAATCAAGAAAAGAAAAAGAGAATTTCTAACCATTTTTTGAAGGGACAAAGAAAAGAAAATTTATTTTTGTCAAAATAGGTTTGGAAGGCTCATGCAAAAAGAAGATCATCATCACACATTCCAAGATATGATTCTTTTACACATAAATTTGGCATATTGTTAGCTAAAGCATCATAGGCATTACATGTGGGTACAACTTACATATAATCATGCAAAGTTTTTGTTTGCTTGAACTAAAGTGTGGCTAAGGAGGTATTTTTGGAGTGAGAGTTGGTGGGCTTACAACTCCACTCCTTTATTCTTAGGTGTTGGTCTTCATGGACACATATGGAAGGAGGGGGATATACAATATATGCACCTGTGTTTCTTGTTATGTTGGGTTACCCAACATCCCTCCAATGTTTCATGAGGTTTTTTCTCCACCGAAGCCTCAAAAGCTAGAGGGGGTTGTTGGGAGATGTGGATAATTGCCAAGTTAGAAGTTTGGGGAACTAAATGAGAAATAAAAGAGGTAACATCATGATAACAAAAATGTTGTGATGGCTAAAAAAGTGGTACTTATTTTCTTGTGTGCTGAGTAGTGGTAGTAGGAGTGCTAGAAGGTTGGTTTTGTTTTTTGGGAGGTCTCATCGGATAGTTTTTAATCATATGGTCTTGTTGTCTGTAGTAGAAACTTGAGTTTGGAAAGTTGAGATAATTAATTTTCTATTCAAATTGGATACCAAGGGCTCTAAATAAGATCTTACTTGGGAGGTCCATGGAGACATTAGTCTCAACCAAGATGCATGGGTGAAAGCACATGAAAAGTGAGGGCTTGGATGGGAGGACTAATGGCCTTCTAAACCTAGCAACTATTTGAGATAAGTACTTTGTGTATAGTAGGTTTAAGAAAGGGAGTTCAACAAAAAGAGAATATTTTATGTTTGACACATTCTTAGGGTTAAATTGGAATACCCAATTCTATAGAAGGACAAGTTGACCAAAATTCATCTAGGTGTCGATTTTTAGGGATTTTAAGTAATATTCTTTAGAGGTAAAAGTGATGGAAACAAGGTATTTTCCAAGGTAGTGACGAGAGGTATTCATCCAACCCTTGGATTCCCAAACTTTGAAAAACCATCAATTGAGCTCTTCATTAGGGGAGATTCTTCTAGAAAAGAATAAAACAACTATTCACTATTCTAATTATTTTATTTCTTTAGTAAAAATCATCTTGTAACTCAAATTCAAAGCTACCTGACTCCTTAGCTTACTGATTTACCTGTTCAGAGATTTTATTTCCTCCTACATGTCCAGATTTGAGGGTTCCCTCATTTGGTACACGTCGGTCACCACCTCCTTGTTCATATCTTCCAGGTCCATGGGCTAAGGGTGCAAGGTCAGCATTATTTTATCTTATGTTGGAATGAAGGTCCTCTAGTTGAGATATTGGGGATGCCTGATAATTGCTACCATTGAAATTCAAGTTGTTGAGAAACACACGGTTATAAGGGGAGCTAGCACTAGCTCCCTCCTACAACATGGTACCCAATTTGATGGGGGATCCAAAATGGAAATGTGGATTTTTGCCTTTGGAAATATCACTTCTATCATGTTCCTATCTTGGAGTTACATTATTTTGCATGTCATGGTAGAGGCTTGGCTTAGATTTAGAGGAAAATACATGAGAAGGTCTAGAGACACCCTCGGTCCCTAGATGATCATCCTCTCATTATGGTTGTTGGGTTGATTTCTTCCTAAAATTAAATAGGGTGCTTGTTAGCAACTTGCTAAAAAGTGAAACAAAGAGCTCTTCATACTATGACTAGATCTTTATATGGGAATAAAATATATAAATAGAATTTGGTGGTCCCTGGTCATTCTCTTTATTTTTCAATGAAACTGTGTGAATCTCATCATTATTGGCATGTGATGCAACTTCCAAATCTAAGAAAATTGAGTCAACTGCTGTCTCAGTCACTTTGGCATGAAATGATAATGTTGTAGTCTTCGTCCTGGGTAAATGATCATTTGTAGAACCTAGAAAGGAATTTACATAATTTTATGAAGATCTTAGAGAGACACTATCCACATAAATATCCATGTTGCACCTCTTGGAGAACCCTCTTTCTGCATAAAAAACTCTAGCCCTCATGCCATACCATTTATACATTTAAGTTTAAAAATTTTAAAATTGGAAGAAAATACATATTTTACTCTTAATATAAATAAATAAATTAATTAATGGATGGATGGGAGCCTAATATTTTCAACAAATTATGAAATTTCATATAGGTATTCATTCTTATAGCCACATTAGAAAATGTGCACATTAATTTCCATCATCTATTGCACATATTTTTTCCATTTACACAGGGAACTTGAACACATGGTAGTAAAGATATCATTCTTGATTTCACTATATTTTAGTTCAATTAGGCATTTAAATTCTAATGATGTATTTGTATCAATTGGATATATTATCCCTAAAGAAGCGAAAAACAACAACATGCCTTAAATTATTGACCTGGAATGCAGTTCTATTGTTCTAAGAAAGCATTCAATGGAAAAGGTGCAAAAAATGTAAACTATTGAAATGACAAGTAATTCACAATAAAAAATGGGGGGAGGGGGGGTTTATCATTAAATTTATAAATCCATAAATTCAAAATGTTACAAAACATCCCCTTTGAAGGGTTCTTATTTTGATACATTTCGAATTACATATTACAAGGGACCAAATCCCTCCATGAGCTTAATGACGTGTTTCAATGTTCTTCTCGAAAACCATAATTGAGAGATAATATTGGGATTCTTTTAATATACCTATTATCTCCTCCCTCATATCTAGAATACCTATACCTACACACAAGAGAATGAAAACTATTAATAACATATTTGTTTTATATTGAAAACCTTGAAAAGTATGTAATAGAGGAAGTAAAATTTATTTACGACAAATCAAAACAACTCCAAATGACTCACAAATATAATATGATGTTATTAATATGATTTTTTAAGGATCTAAGAATAAATTGAAATGAAATTCTGATCTATGACCATTCTTGGTAGGAACAACTAATACTGCAATCACAAAAACCTAAATTGACCCATCAAATCTACTCAAAACTTAACCAAAATTGAATGCAAGGCTAATTCAATGCTTTAGAATTTATATATAGTGAAATCGCATCAAAAAATTTATCCATTTGATGGTCTTACCTAGCAAGTGCAACTAGCAATGATATCTGTCCCTGGTAGGGACGATCACAAAACTGGGTGGTTTTTACCACCAATTTCAAGGGTATCTGATTTAGAACTCTCCTAAATTTGTTTTCTTCAAATTTGGTCAAATTACTCTCCAATTTGATATTTTTTGGAATCGATTAGCTTATTTTGGTATGCCCCTAAAAGTACCTTCAAATGAAAAGGTTTTAAAGGAAAATACTTGGGCAAATGTGAGGGAAAATATGAGGACAAATGTGAGCAACACTTCATGAGAAATACTTGTAATTACCTCTCCCTTTTAAATTGGGTAGGAGAACCTCAATTTATAGACAAAATAGAGCAAATATACAAAGGAGCAATTTCTGGCATGTAGGGCAAGTGTTACCACTTGTCAAAACCCTTACCATGCACAGGGTGGGATAGCTTACCCATTTGGGACCTCCAATTTATAGGCCTTGATATTTATGATAGCCTCCCAATCAATTTTGATTGATTTTATGGGATAAATGGTACAAGTTGATTGCCATTTATCCCACCCTTTGAATTTTGAAGGGTTTGCTTCATGGTCATCCCACACAAGGACGATTACTGGTGGATGTACCTGGGTGGGATGGTCATGAACTATGATCGTCCCTAGGTGCGACAACCATGGGTACATGGCCCAAAAATTCCCAAAACTTAGGGAAACATTACCAAAAGTGTTTGGGAGACTTAATTAAACCTTGATAGTTGTCCAATGAGGCCATATGATGTCTATAGGAGTGGTGCATTAGTAGTCTTATCCGATTTACACAATTTTAGTGTCTACAGATGCCCCACTTTGATATGTGTTGTGTGCAATAGAGTGCAGAGCAAAAATACATGACTAAATTATTAAATATTTGAGTTTATTCATGAACCTAAACAAATTTATATGCCTCAATTTGTAAAAAGAGCATACATTCTTGGAATATTTACTTTTGACATAGTTGAAGGATTGATTTTGGGTATACGTTTCAGCCACATTGTAATAATAGTTGTAGGGGCTCAGGGTATACTTGGTCTTGGTTCCTTGTTTTCTTGTAAACCTTTACATGGGTGAATTACCAAGGATTCAATGAGATCAAGCCTTTGTTTTTTTGCATTTGCTGATTGTTTTCCCCAGCATGGAATTGAAATTTTATCTTTGGAAATGATTCTTTTGAATGTATGAAGATTGCACTTTTGAGTGTTTAAGTGTTGATTTGATTATAAAATATTTTTTATGACTACCCTATCAAGTGAAAAGTCTATGAGGGTATGAATAATGATGAAATTAATGAGTCACTTGACACATATGACTTAATTGGGATAACCATTAGTTTTGCCCATTGTAAACCCTATCAATTATGCTAGGATTTTTATCATTGTAATGATGATTTATGGAAGCGAGAGCCTAAATACTTCTTTACCGTGGATCGGTCCAGCCATATTAGTCTTCTTGGAGAGTTAAATAAATACCTTTAAGAGTGTCCATGTATACTTTGGATTTAATCTTGATCCCTTGTTAATTTTAACCATTTTTTACTTGTTTTTGGTGGGTTTTTGGCCCTGTTTTTTATCTTTTTATTTTAGCTATTTTTGTGTTTTGTGGTGTTTTAATTGTTCTTGAATTTTTATTTTTTATACGATTTCATACAATAAAGGAGATGAATACCTCATTCCTATGGAGTAGTCCAACCGTAATGGCCTTCTTGGGGATTGAAGTGAAGACATTTTAGTTCAACGATGAATAATTTGGTTCAAGTAGCCTTATAGTAATTTACTCATATTGTTGGATTGCATGGAGCACAAGTCACTACAAACACCAAGTGTGTGAGGTAAATAATTGGATATGAGGTGCACTTGAGATTTTGATTTATCTAATTTTTTTGTTGATTTTATAATTTTTGGGAGCGTGAGGTCTGAGGACCCACTTGATTGCAGCCCATGAGTAGTTTTTTGGATTATGATGTACTTTTGGTCTATACATATACATATATGAGTTTTTCAATTGTCATCATGTGTTTTATTACTTCTCTATGAGATGTATACAATTCTTATGTTTGCTTTTATGATGCTTATCATGTATGCATGTACTTTATATATGATGTGATTTTATGATATGTGTATGTTTAAATGCACAATGAAATGGATGATTTGTTTAATTTGTATGATGTATTATGATGACTACTTGATACATTATATGGCAGCACCATATTTTGTACAAAATTTATCTCATAATTTGTAGGTTATAATGGATTGTGTAAAATGTTACTTAACGAACATGTGACAACATGATGTGAAATGGAATAAATAGTGTAATGTTATATGATATATTTGAGATTTTCAGGAGACTCAAACACTCTATTTAGATAATCAAAATTTGTGTAATAACTATGCAATACTTTTTAACAAAGTTTAAATCTGCTAAAATAACCAAAATATTTAATATTCCTGTGTTTGCATGTGATTTCATTGTTATGATGACACATAAATACGCCCTAGTGCCAAACATGATTGATTCATCCCATCTGTACTAAAGATTACCTTATGAGTATCATTATCCTGAGTTTTGTACTTTATTGGATTAGACCACTAGGAAATATAGGCTACCAAAAGCTAGCTCATCCTAATGCAAACATTGATCTGTACATAAACAAGTTTCTTATGTGATAGATATGTCATCATGTGTAAGGATATTGCCATTGCTAGGCAGGATTGATGCCACCCAACCTATAATGAGGATCACCTTATGGTTCTCTAATGCTGAGAATTTTAGGGATTCAAGTTCAATACTCCCTTCTCTTATTTTAATTTTGAATTGTTCCCAGGAGTTGCTCATTTTTGTTAAATGGGAAATAAATTTTGATAGTGGTGAAAACCACTGTTTATTTTGCTTTTTCTAATCGTAAAAACCACTATTTCTTTTTGTATACTATTAAGTGATAATAATAACTGTTTGTTTTTCATTTTGGATACTTACCCAAGTTTTTGTGTGAAGCAAGGGATTTTTATTGTTTAGGGTAAGGAGTAACTTGTACTTTTTTTAATTTTCAACATCTTTGAACCATTCACACAGAGGGATGAACAAGGTAAATTTTCCACTTAAGGTAACCTATATCACTTTGTGCTAATATTAGATTTATTAATGTGAAACTGTGTTGGTATTTTGATGTATGCAAGGTATAATATAAGCAAGATTCTACCTTCTAAAAATCATAATAGCTTTCTACAAAATCTGAAAAGAAAACTAGATATGGCTGAGTGATCGAAAACCCTAACAATACCTTATGAATAATGGCTAAATGAAGGGAAAAAAACACATAATATCAAGTGTAAATATAAATGATAAATGTAATGTAAATAGGTGGTAATATTGACCTATGAAAATATTGAATTTGATAGATGCCTAGTGTACATACCTAGTGCTAGACATGTATGATCAACTTCTAATAATGCATAATGCAATAATGAATATACCTAATGCAAGTGATGGTATGATGCAATGATATGAAATGCAATGCAACAATATTTTTGTGTTTTTGATATTTTAATTATGTTTTTGTATTTTTGGAATATATATGTATATACAGTTTGACCAATGGGCTTATTGAATGCCATTGGGGATTTTTGGGTGACCAAAGGGCTTATAGATGCCTTTGGGGATTTTTGGTGTGACCAAAGGGCTTATAGATGCCTTTGGAGATTTTGCTATGACCAAAGGGCTTATAGATGCCTTTGGAGATTTTTAGATGACCTAGACGATTGTAGACTACCTAGGGGTATTTTAGGTTAACCTAGACGGTCGTAGACTGCCTAGGGACATTTTTAGGTTGACTTAGATGATTATAGACCACTTATGGACATTTTTAGGTTGACCTAGATGGGCGTAGACCACCTAGGGGTGTTTTTAGGGTTGGCATGGTGCTCTAAGCATGAAAATATTGTAGGTTACTAATATTTAATGGTTTAGGATATTCACCTCCTTCGGTGTATTCTAAGTGATAAGTTCTAAGTCCAATCTAACTAGTAATGATATATGGACCTAACCAGTTTACCATAAATTTATCTCATAGATGGGGTGGAAAATTTAAATTTTGTTGGTTCTCTTTAGAACTAAATCACCAACCTAAAATTCTCTAAGATGGACTTATATGTTGTAAGCTCTCTTAAGGCGCTCTTGATAAACACATAGATTCTCAAGAGCATCAACACATCATAATTGATATAGACAAGCTTGTCGTACGGTATCATCATCGATGAATTATTGCATGGAGATGCACAATGATAAGATTTCTAACTCTAAAGGCATGATAGCCTCAACACCATACACTAGTGAAAATGGAGTTGCCCTAGTGGGAATCCAAATACTAGTGTGATAGGCCCAAAGGGCAAGAGGTAAATAATTATACCAATCTTTATAATTTTCCTTAACAGTTTTCTTTAAGATTACAATGACTATTTTATTAGACTCCTCTGCTTGCCCATTAGCTTGTGGATAATAAGGCATATAAAAGTTGTGATTTATGTTATACTTTGTTGTTAAAGCATGCACATCCTTATTCTTCAAGGATGTCCCATTATCTGAAATTATCTTGGATGGAATACCAAAAATACATATGATATTATGCAGTATGAACTCCGCAATGCAAGGTCCAGTTGTAGTGGTAAGGGAAATTGCTTCCACCCATTTTGTGAAGTACTCAATAGCTATTATTATAAACGTGTGATGGCCTGAGGAGGCAAGTGAGATTTTATTGATTAAATCAAACCCCCATTGTGAAAATGGCCAAACTAATTGAATCGGTTGTAAGGCTTGTGAAGGTACGTGTGACAAATTTACATGATGTTGACACTTTATGCACTTCTTGACATAATCATAGCAATATTTCTCTAAATTTTTCCAATAATAGCCCATGCAAAGAATACACTTTGTGATGGCCATGTCATTGAAATGGATACCATATATATCATCGTTTGCTTGGGCAATGGCCCAAGATAACTCTTGAGAGTCTAAGAAATGAAGGAGGATACCCTCATAGCTTTGATGATACATTATGTCTCCTATTAAGACATATTTTACCATATTTTGCTTAAATGCTTATTTTATGGCATGCAACAATACAGAAGGAATACTTCCTAGTTTTAAATAGTCTTTTATTTGTATTGCCTAGTCTTGTTTTAAAAAAGCCTCAATTGTATAAATTGTGCAATCCTTTTGATTTTCCTCTTGCAAATGATGATTGAGAGTGAACTTATAGATATAGAATTGTGCTAGTATCAAAATAATTGTTAGGGAACAAAGTTCCCCAATTGGCATTATTCAAATAATTGTGTATTTGAGAGAATCTTTCATGTGAAGGTTCAATTTGAATCATGTGGATTTTTGGTGTAGAGTTAAGCTCATCATGCTTAGTCATATATTGCGATAGTGTTTTCACTTGAATAGCCATGATATCATCAGACGGGTTTTATAGAATTAAAGATCTTAAGCAGGCCATTGTGTCTGCAAAATGGTTAGATGAATGAGGGAGTGACTCAATATCATACCATTCAAACCTTACATGAAGTTTATCCACTAGGGATTTATAGGCTTGCAATATTGGGCACCTAAACTAGAATATTCCTTTGACCTGATTAACTATGAGCAAAGAATCACCAAAAATGTTAAGCTTTGTGATTTTCATGGTGATTGTTGTTTGAAGTCCTATTATGAGGGCTTCATACTCGACATTTTTATTGGTGCATGGGAAATTGAGTTTAAACAAAAGGGGTATTGGAGTCCCTTGCTATGTGAAAAACATGATTCTCACACCACCCCCTTGATCTTACTTAGAACAATCAAAAAACAAAGTTATGTCAGCCTATGAATTTGGATCTTCAGGATCAAGTGATTCTGAAACGTGAAAAAATCCATCATCGAGAAGTTCTATAATGAGAGGTTGGTCATCCTAGAGATGAGCCTCTACTAGTTGATAGACTATTACCTGTCATTTTATTGATTTTTGTCCAATGAAATCTAGGTCAAATTCCATCAACAACATAATCCATTTTTTTTTGTGACTATTGTGATATGTTTAAATCATCATGTATTGCAATTGATTTTTCTTAGATACTATAAAATTTGTATGCTTAAGCATGTAATTGTGTAGATTTTTAGTGGCAAAGACCACTTCTAAGCATAGCTTCTCAACGTATGCATATTTTAATTCATAGCTGACTAGTGTGCGACTAATATAATATATAGTCTATTCTTTATGAAATTCATTATTTTGGGTCAACATGGTACCCAATGCCAGCTCAGTAGCTAAGATGTAAATATAGAATGACACACTTGATCATGAAGGAGCCAATAAAAGTGATGAATCCTGGTATTATTTCATCTTGTCAAAGGCATCTTGAAATTTTTTGTCCCAATGAAATGATATCCCCTTGTGAAGCAACTTGTTCATGGGTTGACACTTATATGATAATTGCACTATGAAGCGCTTTATGGATGCGACCTTTCCTTGCAAGCTACGTAACTTCTTGATAGTTGTGGGGGGAGGAATTTCTAGGATTACCTTGATCTTGTTTGGGTTTACTTCTATGCCTCGCTTAGAGACTATGAATCCCAAGATTTTTCTAGATGTGACATAAAACACACACTTCTTGGGATTTAGCCTGACCTTATGATCAATGATATGATCTAAAATCTTATGCAATACATCGATATGCTCATGGCATAATAAAGATTTTTCCAATAAGTCACCTATGTAATCCTTCAAAATTTTATGCATGTAATCATGGAAGATGTACATCATAGCTCTTTGGTAGGTGGCACTAGAAATTTTAAGGTGAAAAGGCATGACCTTGTAAAAAAATGTCACCCAAGGCATTGCGAATGCCATTTTGAGCTGGTCTTATGGATTAATACGAATTTTGTTGTATCTAGAGAAACCATCTATAAGGGATAATATTTCATGCCTTGTTGTGGCATCTACCAATGCATCGGTAAGGGAAACTCATCCTTAGAATTTGCTTTTTTGATATCTCTAAAATTAGTGCAAATGCAAATCCTCCCATCGGGTTTCTTGATAGGTACCAAGTTGGAAACCCATGGTGGATAATCTACTTGGTGGGGGGGGCCCCCCCCCCCCCCCCCCCCCCCCCCCCTTTGGGGGCCCCCCCCCCGCCCGGGGGGGCCCGCGGGGCCCCGGGGGGGGGGGGGCCCCCCCCCCCCTCCCCCCCGGGGGGGGGGGGGGGGGGGGGGGGGGGGGGGGGGGGGGGGGGGGGGGGGGGGGGGGGGGGGGGGGGGGGGGGGGGGGGGGGGGGGGGGGGCTCCCCCCTCCCCCCCCCGGGGGGGGGGGGGGGGGGGGGGGGGGGGGGGGGGGGGCGGGGGGGGGGGGGGGGGGGGGGGCCGGGGGGGGGGGGGGGGGGGGGGGGGGGCGGGGGGGGGGGGGGGGGGGGGGGGGGGGGGGGGGGGGGGGGGGGGGGGGGGGGGGGGGGGGGGGGGGGGGGGGGGGGGGGGGGGGGGGGGGGGGGGGCGGCGGGGCCGGCCCGCGCGGGGGGGGGCGGGGGCGCCGGGGGCGGCGGGGGGGGGGGGGGGGGGGGGGGGGGGGGGGGGGGGGGGGGGGGGGGGGGGGGGGGGGGGGGGGGGGGGGGGGGGGGGGGGCGGGGGGGGGGGGGGGGGGGCGGGGGGGGGGGGGGCGGGGGGGGGGCGGGGGGGGGCGGGGGCGCGGGGGGGGGGGGGGGGGGGGGGGCGGGGGGCGGGGGGGGGGCGGGGGGGGGGGGGGGGGGGGGGGGGGGGGGGGGGGGGCCGGTGGGGGGGGCGGGGGGGGGGCGCGGGGCGGGGCGCGTGGGGGGGGGGCGGGGGGGGGGGGGGGGGGGGGCGGGGGCGCGCGGGGGGGGGGCGGGCGGGGTGGGGGGGGGGGGCGTGGGGGGGGCGGGGGAATATAATAAAATTGATACCCAATAATTTTTGCAATTCATATTTAACCATCATAGTGATTGTTGGATGGATCTTACGCATATTTTGCTTTACTAGTTTGACTTTGGGATCTAGTGTAATATTATGCATGACTAAATTAGGATCCAGTCTAGGCATTTCCTTATAATACCATGAAAAAGCTTCTATATTTTATGTTAACAACTTTGTATAATTAGCTTTTTCATCAAGGGATATACCTTCCCTTAATTCGATGTTATGGATATTATCAGGATATATACCGATATCCATGTTAATTGTTGGTTCAATTGACATATGGGACCCCTCCTTCAACTGATGTGGAGTAGGGATCAAGTGAATGTCATTAGATGGATTTGCTTCATCAATTGGAAACTCTTGCTTAACCTTAGCTTGAAAAACATTTTGAGTATTTCTTGGAGAAAAATGAAATGGTTGTAACATTTACTTGCAAGGCCAATACTATAATGGTGATGGGGGAAAATTTCCCTAACCAAACTCAATTACATCAAGGTTGAGGTGCAATTGCTTTGATGGATTATTCAGATCTCTCAATGGTGTAGTTAAATTTATGGAAATCATGTTGGTGGATACATGATCTCCCCTCCATGGGTGAGTGGGTCTAGATATTTGATGTTGTCTCTTAACTCATGGAGGTGGTTGTTGCGGAAATTGAATGACTGACAATGATTGATGAGGATGCTATACAGGGAAAATATGAAGATGAAGATAGAAATCTACTACCAAATGGGATGCTATATAGGGAAAATATGAAGATAGAAATCTTCCTCATCATCCAAAGGGATGAATTGATCATGTTATTCATATGATCTAGGGTAATTAATAGGATCTATGCCATAATCTAATTCATCATCCAATGTCCATTTGTAAGGAAAACCTTGATCCTCCTCCTCATTGTCATATTGGATGGTGTGCAAGCTCTCTCCCATGTCATGAGATTGAGTGCCATAATTGGATAATCCTTGGTTTTCCATGCTTATGGTAAAATAATATTCCAATGAATTGATGTGATTCATATTGGCATAGGGATTTCACGTTAGCTCATCCCTGTAATTCAGACCTAAGAATTCTAAGATCTCTATGAATACATCTAGGGGTACTAGCTTATTGTGTCCCAATCCAGATTTATCATATGGTAGCTGATATTGGGGTTGATATGGTACATGAGTACCGTGTTTAGATAAAACTAAACCAAAACCATACCAATTATAGTGATTTAAATATAGCAAGGCATAGTCAAGGTTTGACATATAGTTTATGTCCTCAGAAAAAGATTCATCATCTTCTTCTGGATGAGGAGTTGGCAATGTTTTGTTGGACATTTTGAGTCAAAGTTGTCATTGATGTCAAGGAATGAAGTTGTCATTAATATCAAGGAATAAGCTAATATTGATGTCAAAGGTCAAAAGGAGCAATGCAAAAGGTTGATGGTAGAAGAGCTTCATAATATTTATTTTTAATATTATGTGAAGCATAAGTAAAAGGTTTTATTAAAAACCATGGGTGAGCAAAAATAAAAGGTTTTTTATAAAAACCCAAGGAGGCTTTTAATTTCAAATTAGAAAGCCCAAGGAAGTTTTAATATTTAATTTATAAATATTTAAATTCAAATTGAATTTAAATTTTATAAATAAATATTATTTATTTGAAGTGATAAAACCTAAGGTGGCTCCAATATTTAACAAAGCCAAAAGATTTAAATATTAATTTATAATATTTAAATTCTAGTGAATTTAAATAATTATAAATTAATTATTTTGAAGTCAAAGTATAAGCGTCGACTCCCAACGAATTCATTTCCATCAACGTGCATGGGAACTAGGGCAAAAGGTATTTATACCTTAGCCAAACATTAGCTTGGAGGCCTCGATTAATGCATCCGTGATTTGTGAGAAAGAAAACTTGTGTGCTATGTAAACCTGAATTTTTGCATGTTAAAAACATTGAGGAGCTTGGTTTCTAGCACCATCCAGTGGCTAGCTCAGGTGGCATTTGGCTTGGCGCTTGTGGTAGAGAGGTTACGAGTTTGAAAACCGATGGCAACAAGGTTGGAAGTTTATCTTTTGTACTTCGGTTTTGATAGCAACAGGGGAGAATTTAGAGCGCGTGGGCACTCTAGCTCCCACATGAGTGCCTAGCTCACGCGACAGCCAAGGCTACGGCTAGGGCACTTGTGGAGGCAATGACATGGGTTCAAAACCCACTAAGGGCAAAGGTACAATTTTTGAATTTAATTTTTATTTACCCTAAGGTTTGATGTGAGATAGTTGGGAGGCATAAGGATTAATTAAGGTTAATATTTTTGTGGTGATTTTTCATGGTAAAATTGTGAAGGGAGTTATAAGGATTTTGATTTTATTTTTAAAATAAAGTCTTAATTGTTATATTTGCATATTGGAGGAGTAAGACTTTTAGGGTGTTGATTTTATTTTAAAGGACTTTTGCCAAAGAGATTATTGTGAAAGTAATTGTACTAATCTTGTTAAGGTGTTTGATATTATTTTAAAGTTGGAGTGATAAGGTGTATTTTGTTTGATATTATTTTGTATTGTGATTCCTTGAGAGAAAAATTATTATCTTCTAACCTTCTTGAGATTGGCAAAGAAGTGTTTATGAGTGTGGCATATTTGTGTGGTCTACTCCTTATCAAGAAAAAAGGTATGGGCAAATTCTTCCTTGGTTGAGTTGATTGGTTGGTTTTCTGGAAAACAACTTTGGAGTGAAAAGGACTTGATTAGGTTGCCTTATTGAGTTGTTGAGCTATATGTGAAGATTGTTTTATAAGCATTGTTGAGTGTGTTTTGAATTAATGCTTCAAGGTTTTCTGGAATAAAGAGTGTTGTTAAAACCGTTGTTGTTGATAAGCATTGTTGTTGAAGCCATTGGTTAAGTGAGGAACTTGAACTAGGGTTTGCAAAGATCATGAATATCATTGTTATGTGAGATTGGTTGATGAGTATTGTTGGAAATATTTGAGTGAGTGTTCATATGCTTGGACTAGGGTTTGTGAGCAAGGATTATTTCATTGAGTGATTGGTTGAGTAAGAGTTGGTTGAGCCTAGTCAAGTGGATGTGTGAAGTGATAGTCCTAGTTCTATGAAACAAATTGTTCTATATTATGAATTGATTTGAGAAAGAGGTTGAGTGTTGATGAGTGTGAAACATATTGAGTCTCTAAAAATTCTCTGTATGTTTCTATGGTAAAGAGAGTGATTGAAAGTGATTGAGTATTGTGGTGAAGCATATTGAGTCTCTAACAATTCTCTGTATGTTTCCAAAAGAGTGATTGAAAGTGATTGAGCATTGAGGTGAATGTGAAGCATATTGAGTCTCTAACAATTCTCTATATGTTTCTAAAAGGTGATTGAAAGTAATTAAGCATTGTGGTGAATAGGAAGCATTTTGAGTCTCTAACAATTCTCTTTATGTTTCTATGAGATTGAACAAGTTCTAGTGTGGACTTGTTGAGCAGATTTGTGGCAAGTCTTTGAGAAGACTTGTGGACTGATTTGTGTGAGATTTTGTGGAAGCTTACAATGTATATTTGAGACAAGTATTTGAGAAGACTTGAGAGCAGAGTTGATTGATTGATTTGTTCAAACCTTGAGTTAAGGTTTGGGGCAGATCTAGTAGAGTTGATTTGAGATTGATTCAAGATTTGTGTAAAGGCTTGAGGATAGAGATTGAGGATAGATTTGTGCTAGACCGAAGGACTATATTTAGTGTATATCAGAGGATAGATATTGAGGATAGATTTGTGCTAGATCGAAGGACTATGTTTAGTGCAGATTAGAGGATAGATATTGAGGATAAATTTGTGCTAGATCGAAGGATTATGTTTAGTGTAGATTTGAGATAGATCTTTGAAGGTGACAGAGTATAGAAGATGATAGTCTCTAGTGGATAGAGATCCATTAGCGAGGGTAGTGAGGATAGGTGTCTTCAGTGGATAGAGATCCATTAGCCAGAGTAGTGGGGGCAACAATTCTTCTAGAAGATCACCATATAGAGCTAAGGAGAAAGGAGTTCTCCTATGGATAGAGATCCATAAACTTGATTAGGGGATTGGTGTCTCCTTTGGATAGAGATCCATAAACATTGTAATAGGGAAAGGATTCCCAAGAGATTGATTGAGAAAATTTTAGTGAAATATTTTCTCTATGGAGTAGCCCACATTGGGTGAACCATGTTAAATTGGTGTCTCTATTGTGTGTGGTGTTTTGTGCATTGATTTGATTATTATTGTTGATATTGCTATCTTTACATTGCATAATATTGATTGGGAAAGAAAAGTAAAAAGTGGTCTTATACTGTTCACCCCCCTCTCAGTATAAGCTTGTGTTCTTCAATTGGTATCAGAGTGGGTTCCTTCGGAAGAGTTTAACAACTTGAAGGAAAAGCTTTCAAGAACACAATGGATTCTAAGAATGTGTCCTCAGATAATTCAACACCAATATTTTATGGAAGTGATTATATATATTGGAGTATGAGAATGAAGGTTCACCTAATGGCACTTGGCAATGAAATTTGGGAAGCAGTTGAAAATGGATACATACCACCAATTGATCCACCTACAGATAAGGAAGGTAAGCTTCTACAACATTACAATTCAAAAGCAATGAATGCACTTTTGAGAGGTTTGCATAGAATAGAATCAATAAAGGTTATGCATTGTAAATATGCAAAAGGAATTTGGGATAAGTTGCAAAGCATATATGAAGGAGACAAAAGTGTCAAAAAGGAAAAGATACAAAATCTCAAAGGACAATTTGAAGAATTAAGAATGAAGAATGAGGAAAATATTAGTACTTATCTACTTCGGGTAGATGAGGTTGTTAATGCTATGCAGGGACTTGGACTTAATGTTGATGAATCAGATGTCTGTGATAAGATCTTAAGGTCTCTCCCAACAAGGTTTAGTGAAAATATTTCAGCTATAGAAGAAGCAAAGGATGGTGATTCTTTGACAAGAGATATGTTGCTTGGTATTCTTACAAATTTTGAGTTAAGAACAAAAGAGGAACCTAATATCCGGAAGGAAGCAACCTTCAAAGCAATTAAGAAGACAAAGGGCAAGAAGTCAGATTCGAGCAATGAGTCATCCAGTGATGAAGAAGCTAATTATGGTAGAAGGAATAAGGATTCAAGAATATTTAAAGATGCAAAATATGTTAGATGTTTCAATTGTGGAAAGTATGGTCACTATGCAACTGATTTTCAAGAAGCTAAAAACAACAATGATGAAGAAAAATAGGATCATCAGAATAGGGAATCAGAAAAATACAAGTACCAAAAGAAAGGTAAGGATGGACAAAGCAGACAAGGGAAGAAGTTCTTCCAAAGACAAAAGAGGAGCTACTATGCAGATAAGGCAAGTAAGTACTCAAGTGATAGTGATGCTAGTTCTTCAAGTAATGATAAAGATGAAGTCCTATTTATGATTGAAGAAAAAGAAGAAGTTAAGAAAATGTCACCAATAATTCTCAAGTATTTTAGATGTGGTAATTTTGGACATCTTGAAGATAGTTGTACAAGGAATGGTTTCAGTTTTAGTGATGATGAATATGAGGATGCACTTGAAAGACCAGAAGAGAATCTTCTAATGGCACTAGAAGAAGAAGATGATCTTATAGTAGACAAGTCAAAAGAAAATGAAGATGTAGACAAAGGCAAACAAATAGAGGAAGAATAAAAAAAGAAGGATTTGATCTTAAGGTAGAACTTATTTATGCTCTTGACATAGTAAAGAAGGTAAGAAAGCAAAACTCTAAACTTGAGTTTCAGTTTCAAGAATACGATGAAGAGAGAAGAAATCTTATAGAGGATCTAAACAAGTCAATGGCTAAGACAAAGAAGTTCAAGGATAAGTTAGAAGAAAAGGTCTTAGAATGTGAAGGATTAGAACAAGAAGTAGCCCTACTAAAGGAAGATTTAGAGAAATCCAAGGATAAGCTACACAAGTTTGGAAAGAGTTCAAATATTATGGATAAGATGATCAAGGTACAAAGAAGGTCAACAAACAAAATAGGTCTTGGTTTTGAACAAGCTCAAAAGAAACAAGAAGAAGAGTCAACCTCAAGTTCTTAAGAAGAAGATAGTGTAAGAGAAAGTGAGACTTCTGAGGATGATTCAGACAATAAAAAGTTCAACAAGGAAAGAAACAATGCACAAAGGAGAAACAGATGGAACAACAATCAAAATAGGGTAAGAGAAACTAAGAGACCAATGAGGTCAAGACAAGGAAGTTTCAATGGATGATGTTTCTCATGTCACATATTTGGGCACATGGCTTCATAGTGCAGGACACATGAAAGATAAGAATATGGGAATTTAAAAAATAGATAACTTTTCCATGGGTATTGCTACTCATGTAATCAGTTTGGTCACAAGGCAATGAATTGTAGGGTTCATGATAGAAAAGGATATGGCTTCACCAAGAGAAATCCTAAGACATTTGCACCTCCAAGGAATAATAACATTAAGTGTTATAAATGCAATAATGATGGACACACAACAAAGTGGTGTAGAGCAGACATTCTAGAATCAAGCATGAACAGGAATAGAAATATGGATATGAATAAGAACAAGAATAGAAATATGGATATGAACAGGAACAGGAACATGGACATGGATAGGAACAGTCAAAGGGATCAGAAGGATCATATGAGAAGGAAAGAAGACAAAGGTAAATACCAGTGCTTGTTGGGAGTAGAAATACTCCCACCCCATAATTAACCACCTCAAGAGGAGGTGGGGGAGGGGCTAAGCTAAGAGACTCATTCTTAGCCCCGAGCCCCAAAGGTGACCCTTTGCCATTGATGTCAAAGGGGGAGAGATTTGAGTAAGGGGGAGAGATTTGGTATTTGAGTAAGAAGGAGAGATTTGGTTTAAGAAGAGAGCATTGAGTCAGGGGGAGCAATGTCCTGGGGAGTAGAACAAGGAAAAGGTCAAGTGTTTAGTAAAAATAATTTGGGTTGCCATCAATGACAAAGGGGGAGATTGTTGGACATTTTGAGTCAAAGTTGTCATTGATGTCAAGGAATGAAGTTGTCATTAATATCAAGGAATAAGCTACTATTGATGTCAAAGGTCAAAAGGAGCAATGCAAAAGGTTGATGGTAGAAGAGCTTCATAATATTTATTTTTAATATTATGTGAAGCATAAGTAAAAGGTTTTATTAAAAACCATGGGTGAGAAAAAATAAAAGGTTTTTTATAAAAACCCAAGGAGGCTTTTAATTTCAAATTAGAAAGCCCAAGGAAGTTTTAATATTTAATTTATAAATATTTAAATTCAAATTGAATTTAAATTTTATAAATAAATATTATTTATTTGAAGTGATAAAACCTAAGGTGGCTCCAATATTTAACAAAGCCAAAAGATTTAAATATTAATTTATAATATTTAAATTCTAGTGAATTTAAATAATTATAAATTAATTATTTTGAAGTCAAAGTATAAGCGTCGACTCCCAATGAATTCATTTCCACCGACGTGCATGGGAACTAGGGCAAAAGGTATTTATACCTTAGCCAAACATTAGCTTGGAGGCCTCGATTAATGCATCCATGATTTGTGAGAAAGAAAACTTGTGCGTTGTGTAAACCCGAATTTTTGCGTGTTAAAAACATTGAGGAGCTTGGTTTCTAGCACCATCCGGTGGCTAGCTCAGGTGGCATTGGCTTGGCGCTTGTGGCAGAGAGGTTACGGGTTCGAAACCCGGTGGCAGCAAGGTTGGAAGTTTGTCTTTTATGCTTCGGTTTTGGTGGCAGCAAAGGGAGAATTTAGAGTGCATGGGCACTCTAGCTCCCATGTGAGTGCCTAGCTCATATGGTAGCCAAGGCTATGGCTAGGGCGCTTGTGGAGGCAGCGACGTGGGTTCAAAACCCACTAAGGGCAAAGGTACAATTTTTGAATTTAATTTTTATTTTCCCTAAGGTTTGATGTGAGATAGTTGGGAGGCATAAGGATTAATTAAGGTTAATATTTCTATGGTGATTTTTCATGGTAAAATTGTGAAGGGAGTTATAAGGATTTTGATTTTATTTTTAAAATAAAGTCTTAATTGTTATATTTGCATATTGGAGGAGTAAGACTTTTAGGGTGTTGATTTTATTTTAAAGGACTTTTGCCAAAGAGATTATTGTGAAAGTAATTGTACTAATCTTGTTAAGGTGTTTGATATTATTTTAAAGTTGGAGTGATAAGGTGTATTTTGTTTGATATTATTTTGTATTGTGATTCCTTGAGAGAAAAATTATTATCTTCTAACCTTCTTGAGATTGGCAAAGAAGTGTTTATGAGTGTGGCAGATTTGTGTGGTCTACTCCTTATCAAGCAAAAAGGTATGGGCAAATTCTTCCTTGGTTGAGTTGATTGGTTGGTTTTCTAGAAAACAACTTTGGAGTGAAAAGGACTTGATTAGGTTGCCTTATTGAGTTGTTGAGCTATATGTGAAGATTTTTTTATAAGCATTGTTGTTGAAGCCATTGGTTAAGTGAGGAACTTGAACTAGGGTTTGCAAAGATCATGAATATCATTGTTATGTGAGATTGGTTGATGAGTATTGTTGGAAATATTTGAGTGAGTGTTCATATGCTTGGACTAGGGTTTGTGAGCAAGGATTATTTCATTGAGTGATTGGTTGAGTAAGAGTTGGTTGAGCCTAGTCAAGTGGATGTGTGAAGTGATAGTCCTAGTTCTATGAAACAAATTGTTCTATATTCTGAATTGATTTGAGAAAGAGGTTGAGTGTTGATGAGTGTGAAACATATTGAGTCTCTAACAATTCTTTGTATGTTTCTATGGTAAAGAGAGTGATTGAAAGTGATTGAGTATTGTGGTGAAGCATATTGAGTCTCTAAAAATTATCTGTATGTTTCCAAAAGAGTGATTGAAAGTGATTGAGCATTGAGGTGAATGTGAAGCATATTGAGTCTCTAACAATTCTCTATATGTTTCTAAAATGTGATTGAAAGTAATTAAGCATTGTGGTGAATAGGAAGCATTTTGAGTCTCTAACAATTCTATTTATGTTTCTATGAGATTGAACAAGTTCTAGTGTGGACTTGTTGAGAAGATTTGTGGTAAGTCTTTGAGAAGACTTGTGGACTAATTTGTGTGAGATTTTGAGGAAGCTTACAATGCAGATTTGAGATAAGTCTTTGAGAAGACTTGAGAGCAGAGTTGATTGATTGATTTGTTCAAACCTTGAGTTAAGGTTTGGGGTAGATCTAGAAGAGTTGATTTGAGATTGATTCAAGATTTGTGTAAAGGCTTGAGGATAGATATTGAGAATAGAATTTTGCTAGATCGAAGGACTATGTTTAGTGTAGATCAGAGGATAGATATTGAGGATAGATTTGTGCTAGATCGAAGGACTATGTTTAGTGCATATCAAAGGATAGATATTGAGGATAGATTTGTGCTAGACCGAAGGACTATGTTTAGTGCAGATTTGAGATAGAGCTTTGAAGGTGATAGAGTATAGAAGATGATAGTCTCTAGTGGATAGAGATCCATTAGCCAGGGTAGTGAGGACAGGTGTCTTCAGTGGATAGAGATCCATTAGCTAGAGCAATGGGGGCAACAGTTCTTCTAGAAGATCACCAAATAGAGCTAAGGAGAAAGGAGTTCTCCTATGGATAGAGATCCATGAACTTGATTAGGGGATTGGTGTCTCCTTTGGATAGAGATCCATAAATATTGTAATAGGGAAAGGATTCCCAAGAGATTGATTGAGAAAATTTTAGTGAAATATTTTCTCCGTGGAGTAGCCCACATTGGGTGAACCACGTTAAATTGGTGTCTCTATTGTGTGTGGTGTTTTGTGCATTGCTTTTATTACTATTGTTGATACTACTATATTTACATTGCATAATATTGATTGGGAAAGAAAAGTAAAAAGTGGTCTTATACTATTCACCCCCCTCTCAGTATAAGCTTGTGTTCTTCATGTTCCATACTCTATACCCCCATATACAAAATTTGTGTGGTGGGAAAATATTTCTAGAGGTACAATTCTACATATGAGAAGATGAGTTCATACCATATATTGCACCATATCAATGGATGGAACTGTTATGATATTTCTCACTGAGTATTCTCCTATACCTGTAATAGACATTTGGATTGTGAACTGAGATGATGAAGGTGTAGGGGATGAAATCGAGGCTTGAGGTGACTCAATGTGAACCTATTGAGATGGTTCCTCATCTTCTAGATAAGGGATATATTCTATAGATATGATGGACATTATAGTCAGGATCTCATCGATTGGCCTCTTCAACATGTTCCTTTGTAGAGGATCTGATAATGATGAAGGTATCTCTAAAGTTTCCAATGATGATGATGACATGGATGAATATGGTGATGGTATAATGGAAGGTAATGGAAAAGGGAGTGGACTCTAAATAGGTGTGTTTAGTCATAAGTCCATGTTATTTGATGGTAATGTTGATTGTGGTATTTGTTACACTTAATTAAAATACTTAAAGGGCTCAAGGTTTGTAGAGACTATGTGTACCTACCCTTCATAAATATATTTGAGATATTGATGAGCAATGGATGGGAAACACTTTATGTACCAAATCCAAGGTCTACATAGAAATATGTTATAGGCCATCACACCCTATAATACATGACACAGTGTTGATATAGTTTTATACCTTACTTGGATGGGCAGGACTACAATATCGACTGTGGAGCATATTGTATCATTGAATGCTCAAAGGATGTAAGTGGATGTAAACAACATGAGATGCTAGCAATCCTAGGTTTTTCAAAGTACTAGTTGTTATAATATTACTAGATGAACCATTATATATTAAAATTCATTTATACAATATCCCATTCACACATGCAATGATGTGCAAAGGAGGATAGACCACATCACTTGCTATTGTTTTGAGTTCATGCTCATGGAATGTGATCACTGGTTCCTTACATTGATGCACATGCCCCACAAAATCCATGAAGGATTTAGACTCCTAGGGATTTGACTCTATTGAATTAAGAATATCCATTAGAGATTCTCTATGAGGAGGATATTGTTGAATTAGCTCATAAATGGATAATCTGGATTATGTTTTCCTCAATATTTGTGCAAGCTTACTTTTTATTGCCACTACTAGCCTAGGTGGAAGGCTCTACACTAGAGGTGGAGGAGACTACAACATTGATGGAACATATCTTGAATTTTTAGGTGATGCAACTTGACTTGGGTAGCATCTATTACTAGTCACAATACTCACCATATCGATGTACCCTTACAAAGGGGGTGTCGTCTGGACCTCATTCATTGTTTTAGTAGGAGCTACCTATACCTCATGAGTAGGTAATGGGTCTTTGAAAATACCCATCTACTTATTGCTTGGGGCAAGAGGATTATCTAATTGGAGCTCATGCCTTTCAATCATATCCTACACTAGGTGTTTGAAACCATAGCATGTAGGTAAATCATGGCCACTCTATCGATGATACTTAAAAAATTGATCTTCTTGATATCCATTTGGCTTTGGTTTACCTGTATTTGGGTCTATAGGCTTAATTTATTATAAATTAATCATTTTGGCAGCCCACAAATGATAGAATAGAGAGTCTGACTCAATGAAGGATATAAACTATCACTTAGGTTGACTCTATTGATTCTAGCCCTGATTTGCTTGAGTATTACTATTATAACTTGCAGGAGGAGGTTAGGCTTAATAATTTACCTTTTGAGGAGGCATCATTTGTGTAGGTCCTAGGACACTAATGGCCACTTGATTGACCATTTCTAACTTTGATGGCATCGAATTGCTCTTAGGATTCTTTGTCCACTCCTTCTTATGAGGTTTGGCTATCTCTCCCTCTTGGATTTTGATCTCTTCTATGGTTCTAGCCTATGCTAGAGCATCTTCTAGAGTGGGATATTGTTGGAGTTGTAACAATAAGGATATTGGTTTCAAAAACATCTTTGATAACATCCGAGTTAACTTGGATATTGGAAACAGATAGGGTAGCTTATCTAGGAGTGTTCATCACCTATTTCCATAGTCAGTGATAGACTCATCATCATATTGTTTCAACCCCGTAAGGTTAGTTAAGGTCACCTTTATTTTGGTATTGAAGATGAAACGTTCCAAGAATGTGTCTACAAACTATTCAAAAGTATAGATGCTATGCCTTGGAATTTGGTTAAACCACTCAACGGTAGGGCCAAAGAGGGTCATTAAGAAAGTCCTCAAGAGTAATGCATCATTATACTATATGCTAAAGCACTGATTCATGAATCTTGTAATGTGCTCTTGTGCATATTTTTCTCCCTTAAATATATTCAATTTTGGAATTTTAAAATTCTCAGGGTATGGAGAAGAAGGTATATATGGATGTAGTGTTTTACTGTGCAACTGGTGCAAGGTGGGATTTTGAAGCCTAGTTCCAAATGTCTAAATCTCTATAGTTTCCATGTATTCAATCAATTATCGATACACATCAAAGGATTTAATCTTCTCTTCTTTATTTTGGACCCATGGAGGGGGATGAGGAATTTTAAGCATATGTTGAGGTGGTTGATTTTCATCACCCATGCCTCCAAAAGGTGCTTCTAAGTAATACTTATTTTATTCCAAATCATCATAAGCCTCATAAGGGTTTTATGCAAGGGGACTAGAAGGAGTAACGAAAGCCTACCAAAGGTGATCTATATTAGGCCTATTAAGTAAGTTCTGATTAGGCCTAGGAGGTCTTGAAGGTAATATTTGATCAGGTATAGGAGACCTATTCTAATGAAAAGTAGGTTGCCTTGGATGAGCCTCATGTTTATGCATGCTTGGAGTAGGTACCCCATTACGCAATGTTTCTTGAATCTAATTTTCAAGTCTTTGTATTTCTAACTGCTATCGCTTCTCTAAGAGATCCAAGCATTATTTATCTAACCTAATTTGATTAAACTTAGCTTGACAATCAACATACCTCTTGACTAACTAATTTATCTTATCAACTATATTAGGCCTATGTGCCCTAGCACTATTGCCCTAATACCTACCTTGTTCAAGAGTGTTTTCGAGATCTACTACGAGTTTTCCTCAATTGAGAGAAGTCATATTTACTTGTGGTTCACCCCTAAACATGTATTCTTGGCATTTTGTAGGTTTAGAGGCACATCGTGCTTGCATAGAATAATATGACCAAGAATGATCATGATCATCCTCTAGTTTTCCTTCATAAATGAGGAAAGGTAAGGTATATTTGAATCTCCCACTATGATGAGTATCATAATCCTCTTGATTTTGGTACCTTGGTGAAGGGTGATTGGAGAGCATGATGTGATTATATAACCACACCCTAGGTGTATAGTCTTGATCCTGCACAACAATACATGGAGTAGACTGAGCAGGCACATGAATGCATGGTATTTCTCTATTTGGAGTGTCTCATTGTGTGGTTGCTCTTCTTGAAAGAAGATATTTTATGTATCCATATTAGGGAAATGATTTCCCAAATTGATACTGTGACCTGTGGGGATACCCCATGTAGGGTTCCCTTGTAGGCTAGGTACCCTCTCTGACATTATAGAACTAGGGAGGGTAGTCATCCACCAAGGAGGTATACCCATGTCCTTGGGGTAAAATCAAATATGCTATATGTCTTCTTGCCTACTTGTAATGTTC